>OX382291.1:17500000-20000000 GCA_947507805.1 Aporophyla nigra | reverse complement strand
TAAAAACGACTTAACGTTTCAGCACACTCAAAAGCATGAAAACGACACTCATGACGAAAACAAAAATTAAAGTTTTCGCAGTTGGAGTCAAAAACGATGAATATATAATAGAAACACGCAGACGGAAGGAGAAAGCTGACGTAACGTTTTTTCCTTTCAGTGACGATTTCTACCAGTCTACTCCTACCACAAGCCACGTTGAAGAACCTTGTTCTCACCCAATAACAGTAACTTTACATCAGTTTCCCAACACATTCATATAAATCTGGCTGGTTGTAGATGACTGTTATAGCGAGATTAATTCCAGTGACGTTGACAAATGACGCGTCCAGTGTATTCGGCTATTGTTTGCAAATAGAAAACAAATACGAATTCCAACGATTTCATTTTAGAATGACCTCACTAATGATTTTTCACAAGAATGTCAGATATCTAGACATCTAGACAAATAAATAAAATTGGAGTGTCTGTTTGTAATATTAAAATAACCGCTTTTTACTAAGTGTAGGATGTATACACGGTTCATATACCAAAACAACATTTTTTATAATTTTTGTCTGTCTGTCTGTTTGTTCCGGCTAATCTCTGAAATGGCTGGACCGATTTTGACGGGGAAAAAAAAATTGAATCTCATGAAAAAAAAGAACGAAAAACTTTTTTGCTAAAAATACCACGCGGACGAAGTCGCGGGTAATTACCTATAGGTATAACCTGGATTAATGCATTCTTAATACATTAACCGCGGTAGTACGTCCTCTTGCGATAATTTTCAACATCCACGTGGGCGAAGACGCGGGCAAAAGCTAGTCAACAATATTATTTGAAAATAGAACGTGCAATTGTGACAATTAATTAACAAAAGGGCAGTGGCCAGTAATCATAAAAATTATAACAGTATAAAATAATTCGTAAATTGAAAACTATACCGCGGCTCTCTCACTTTCCTTCAATTCGCTTAGTCTTTACACGTTATACATTTTAATTTTATTGAAGTGGTGTTATGCTCGGTGACCCCAGTAAATGACCTCTCCGCTACAGTTCTTTAAGTACATGTTGCTACAAGATGCTTTTAAAAATATATCAATAAATAATGAACTTCATAAGATGATAACCGTGTATCCTTTTTCCTAACCCAGGTTATGGTCTACCCATGTGCCTTGTTTAATCCATATTCGTTCTTTCATTTTAGTGTGGTACTTTAAACGGTAAATCATCGCGCATCACTGAAAATAACAAAACAAACTGAATTTCAAGTGCTCTAGCTCGATCCTCATAAGTTGTGATAAAACTTCGGAAAAAATAAATTCGATGGAACATCGTATGATATGAAAATCACGTCATACTTAATTAATACTTACCCTTCACACAGACGACTTAGGTACGGAATGAATACACCGATAAATTGCAACCCTAATTAGGAAATTTTGGATAAAGTCAAGGCACAACCATAAACAACATTTGCATGGAAATAGGCAATTCTTAAAGTTGGTTTAACATAATGTTGTGAAACGCCTAACTTTTATATTATATTATGAGGATCATGAGGTTACTTCTAAATTAAAGAGATTAATATAGGCGATCAATTTGTCAGCCGCAAATAAGCTGGTGCAAGAACTACGATGTAAACTCTTGTTATAGGGACCAGTGTAGATACCGCACGCATGTCACATACGTCAATCAAAATAAAAGGTCGCCTCCATATCTGATATTTAACACGGGCATCAATCCATTAAGCAAATTACCGAAATCCAATCGTTCAATTGAAGCGCAAAGGTTCCAAATTCATTACCACTGAAGTGACAAAGGGTTGATGGAATTGACGTTGGCCACGAGCCCCCAATTAATAAGGTGTGAGTGAAACATGAACAATTCCAAAATTATACAGAACCATTTCCGCGAATGGGATATTTATTACGGAAATCCTATTTAAGAGAGAAGAGACTGGTCTCTTTGTCTGTCTGCTCTTAAGTGCGCTCATTATTCAAGATGAGAAAGAGGTGATTTTTGCTCCAGGTTAGAAAGATATTCCCTGGCTAGATTTGAAATCGACACTTGTTATAATGTGTCCCTTTTATAAATAAACGATTTTTATAATTATATTTTGATACCTATAACGCAGATATATAATGCACAAAAATCAGTAAAGTGCGAGTCGGATTCGTGAAGAAGGTATAGTGGTCTGCTAGACAGATTGACAAGCAGACAGACGGTAGGCTTAGTACCTAATAGAATCCCTGTTTTCACCCTTTAAATCTATTACTAGTTTACATTTAAATAGTCATTTCTTAACAGACGTCTGTTTGAAACAATTCGTGAATTATATTCTTCATGCGATGTTTTAACATTCGACCGTTAGTTCTTATCGTTGTCACAAACGGGTAGGTCTCCTATCCCAAGTTTGAGTAGAATATCAAGGTTAGCGTCTCATTTACTTACTCTTTACCAAAAGACAACAACTTAATTTATAATACATATTAGGTACTTACTTTATTGCATGAATGATGCTTAATCTTTAATATTTACTAAAACACTTTTAAGCTCAAGAATACGCACAAATTTTCTCGCCAGAATCCGGAAAATCGTCACTTTTAAATAATATAATATTTTCTTTAAAATTCAATTTATTCCCGTATCCCGTAAATAAATTAAGTTCGTGCGAGCCACCTATAGAAAAAATTTAATGATTTTAGAGTGACGATACACTCGATTCGGACGAATCAACTCAACAATCAGCTAAATACATGTAGTTAGTGATTCAGCTGCAGTCTGTTACACTAGTAACCGATCACAACGTAGTTGGGTAAAGGCTAGACAGATCATGACTCTGGTTTTCTTTAAAGAAATAGATACCTTCGTTTTATTACAATCATTATAAGTAGGTAATACTGAAATGCCCATTTACTTTTCCTTCCAAATTACAGAACAAGACATTTACGATCAAATAAAACAAACAGTTCGCGTAAAAATGAGTTTTGCCAATACGATGAGCAATTAACCTCGCGGGCTCGTAAATTTCATAGAGAGACTAAGATATAGGTACTTACAGTGGGGATGATAGCTATAACACTAATGCCATTATTGCGTTCCGTGTTTGTTGCGTAACATAAATAATTGATATTACATTCCTACCTGTTCTGTGTTTCCTATTTACTGCGGGATCTTGCAAAATATACATCAAACACTATACTATAATTTTATAATCACTACCAAAATCAAGCATGTTACTAACTTATTTGACTGGCCTGTTAGCCTTGTGGTTAGTGACCCTGGCTGCTAAGACTGAGGTCGTGGGTTCGATTCCCACCTAGGACAAATGTTTGTGTGATGAGCACAATCATTTGTTCTGTGTCTGGGTGTAATTTATCTATAATATGTATGTATTTAGAAATATGTAAGTATGTTTATCAGTTGTCTGGTTGCCATAGTACAGGCTCTGCCTAGTTTGGGATCAGATAACGTTGTGTTGGTTGTCCTAAGATATTATTTATTACTTTATTTTATTTATTATTACCAATAAGCAATATATTTTCAATAAAACTCAATTGTTCAATATGCCCAAAAGATGATCGGTGAAATTTTTTTTTGAACGATTTATGACAAGGTGATACGTGGCGCTGTGAAGCAGTCAAATTTAACCAATGACTTTATGCGTTTTAAACGGTCCAAATTAGACCGGCTGCATAATTTTTGAGCTAAACTTTAACAAAAGTTTGTTCTTACCAACGTCCTCTAAAACGCTTTTCTATTGTGTTCAGGTACAACCGAAGAGAAAGAACCGTATAAAAAGGCGTTGCGTTAGTGGTTATTTAGGAGGACGCGGACGTACAATCCACATCGCCGAGGGTACAACCCCGGCATCATGTCGGGCGCCCACTCCCCTGTGGGGGGGGCGCGCCCGGGCCCATCAGGCACAGGAGGAGGCCACGGTGGATCTCCTGGTGGCCCTCCTGGTGCTGCGGGGCTCGGAGGCCTAGGCGCATTCGTAAGTCCTACTAGACTACGCACGTAGTCTTACTGTCGCTTTTAGTTTGTTTTCAGTGTAGGCTGTAGTGATTCAGCATGTTTGATTGTAGCTGCTTTGTCTCGGCGACTGTAGGTAGGAGCACAGTACGCTGCTTGAGTGCATGAGTAATCGTATCAGTACTACACTGCTCTCTGTTGTCCACAGTGGCGCAATCTACATAGTTTATTTGTTTTCCTCTGCAGCTCACCTTGAAAATCTTTGTTTGCATTTGTTTGTATAATATTTTCACACGAAATTAAGTCAGTAACCGCATTCTGTGTTTATTTGAATTGGTTTAGAACGCATTGTGTATGTAGATGTAATATAAAAATAGCAATAAATAAGTAGTTGTTCTAGTCACTCTGGAAGATAAAGTTACAATCGACGGAAGAAATGATGACGAGAAACGGATGCAATGGATAAGCGAAAACAGAAAAAGTCGTAGAACTAACACGTACTTACATACTTACCGTGACTGGATGTGGTCCGACTTTAAGAGCGTGTATTAAAGCTACGGGCGAAGCTAACTTATGCCTAGCTGTTACGTGCCGCTTAGCTGGCAACGCGCCACCTCACTAAGAGGGCAGCGGTGGGGCAGTGGCAACGACCCCGACTTACGACGGTCATGATTTTGAACTCAGGCTTTACTTAGTGTTAATAATTTAATCACCATTGCTCTTAATATGGTGAAGAAATGAATCGTGACGAGGTTTCCTGACGATGTAGCCCTTCACCGTTTCGTGGCATTTCCTAGAACCAAAAATTCGAAGACATGTGACATCTACCAACCCGCTCTGCGCCCGTGTGGTAGATTTTAGCTCACTCCCTCCGTAGTAAGGCCTGTGTCCCAGCAGTGGGGTTATAGGTTAATAATGCTGTGTATATGCGCTACCTCGTAGCCAACTCCTCAACTACAGTGAATACTTGCACCGCTCAGTTACCACAGACCTAGATTGGTTGATTTTGTAAAAGTTCTCCCAAAACGAAAATTATGTTTCGTTAAGTCTTCAAGTGTTTCGCCCTTTCAATAGTTGCCTCGTTAACAAATTAGTGATAAATATTTTGAAATTATTCTCCGTAATTATATTGCAATAAGCTACTACTGCTTTTATAGACAACGTTACAATCCTGAATTCTCAGTAAGTGTAAAGAGCGTGCATCAATCGGCTTATCGCAATGTTTGCTGGTAGCATGAACTACTGAGTTTTCATTAATAAGCTACTTTTATCCATTCCACAGTTATTAACGCCTAAATAAATAAATAGGCCCTATGAAAATCCATATAAGTCAGTCAAGGTAAACTTTTCAGACGTCGCAAATTAAATTGAGTTCCATGTTAACCTAAGTTTTATTCACTACTTACTTTTAGTTCAATAGAAGCTTGTTTTTAAAAGAGTTTTTACTTGAATTTTATTTTGTAATTTTTAGCTTTAGAATTTGTTTTAATGTTAATATCTGTTCTTTCAACTTCACTTGAAATGTACTTGTGACAAATCGAACAATTAGAAACGGAACCTAATAAACACGACTTTAAACATGTCAGGGTCAGAAGCTTTTTTTTTAAAAAAAAAAAGGATGTGAAGCTAACCGATATACACTTTCCAAGTACGCCATACTTTAGAACTGGTTATCATAAATTTCGTGCGTGTGTTTTTGACCGCTGAGTAAATGTCTCGTATGGACCCAATCCTGGGTCCGCAGACACGTCATGCTGTATGAATGCGTGGATTAAATTTTGTATCTGAACTGTTAACCGCTGAGGAGTTACCTTTTCTGGAAATAACCGGCGGCCAAGTTCTAGTGGACTTTAGAACAGAACGGACTATTATAATTAAATGCGTATAACATGTTTCATGTTTACACTGTTGACCGTTGACGAGTTCCCCGTTCTGGAATCTCGAGCCAATCCTAGGTGCAGCTTGGTGGGTTTTAGAAACGCACTAACATAATTTGATCTGTATTATAAGTTATAGTATTTTGGGGTACTCCGAAAGCCTGACAACCAGTCTTACCAAGGGGTATCGTATTATCCTGTAAGTGGGTTGTGGAGGTCAGATAGATAGTCGCTTCGTGTAAAATATACTGGTACTCAGTTCGACTGAAAGCCGATCCCAACATAGTTGGAATAAGGCTAATTGACCTATTATTATTTGATTCTGAAACTTCCAGCCTGGCAAGCTTTTATTTAGATTCATTTGATGGGTTCTGGTGTTTAATTTTCGCTGTTCTTTTTATGAACGTCGTGTTTCCTGCCAGAAAGTCTATCTCTAAAAACCATTACAAATTATTTTTGACTAGTACAGTACAAACAAATTCTCGTTGTTATGTATAGTGTAAATGTAATATGTAAATTTCTACCTGTAGTGATAAGTACAATCACTTATAGGCTAAGATATTTAATTAAATCCGGAAGCTCAATGTTGGTCAATTTGTAAAACCTGTATCAAAAAGAATAAGACAATTTACTTATTTAGTAAGTCAATCTCACAATAGAAGCAGTACTTTCATATTTGTTCACACTGTGTTAGGACAGTGAATCAGATCTCACCGTGTTGGATGTAGCATTGTAGCCGCGACCGGCGCGTGCTAGTTATTTGGTCAATAGGCAAATAACAAAGAATGGCGAGCGAGCGGGGTCGCTGTTTGATGTTTGTTATAGGGGCACAGACGGAAAAGGTTGGCTTGGGACACTTTTACTTCATAAAATACGGGAGAATAGGTGCAATCGGTATTTACGAACATGGACGAAATCTGAACAATGCGCTCGAAAACAAAGCTTTGAGAGAATAGCGCTATGAATAATAGGGCTTTAATTGAATTAGCCCTGAAAACAAAGGGTTCAAAACCTGATCGTGTAGAATTTCAATTTAGGCAATAATGACTTAAGGCCGTGGCACGAAAGAAACTCTCTTTTGTCAATGCCTTATTTAATTGTTAGAAAGCTTAAAATAATTGAAACATTAAGTCAGTTTAACTGTTGAAGTACAATTTTCGTAGCGTCCAACCATTCGTGTCAGCACAACACAACACCTGTTATTAGTTTCATCACTTTTGAGCTCCCGAAAATATAGTTTATTTCGCTTTTGATTTTATTAATGAGGAGTAGGTATAAAATTTTGTTTATGGATCGCCTATGCGTGATTTTGTTTAATTTCTGTAAATGATCTACTTAATAATCAGATAAAATACATACTAACTGTTTTTTTTTTCGAAAACGGGTTTTCTAACATAATTTTTTCATCTTTATTCGTTTTAGGGATTTTTGTATATATATGTGACGGTGGCAATCATATCGTGCTTTGACTTATAATCACTTACTCTTAAAGTAAATAAACTACCCTATATCACACAATACTTAACCTAAGCTTATTTAATATACATATAAAAAAGTATAAATATATTTCCGCTGGTTCAGAAGTAGGATTAGCTAAAATAAAATAGAACATTCCAACGTCCATTACCGACAATTTCAACAAGTTCGGCAGTGCGTTTATTTTTATTTTTTAGTATATCGAACGCATTCCACTGCTATATTAAATTTTTGTATTAATATTTAATAAAATGCTGAAGCCACGTACAACTACACCTATGATGTTGATGATCATTTTTAATGTTCATATTCAAAAGCAGTTTCTATTAAAAAGATGATCAAATGTGAGTCTTGCGTAATTTTTGGAAAGCTTATTGCGAATATTAGTGATTTCCCACGAATTTAAAACTATTATTTATTTTATGCTTTTTAGGGTGTTTCGAATTTTGAGACGTATGTCAGCGTAGTTTTCGAAGACAGTTTTTTTGCTGTCCTGGTAACTCTGGCAAGGATAATGGCACAAATTTATGAAATTATTGCATTGTCATCGGTCCTTGGCAGGTGTCCAAAGTTCGAATGAAATCTGGTCGTTTAAAGTGATTCAAAATCGCGCTATAAGGAGTCGGTTACAAACAAACATACAAGTGAAGCTAATATAAAGCGTGTAAAAAAGGACTAGACTTATAATTACAAATAAGTTTAGGTGAATTCCTTTTCCCTTTCTCACAAACAATGAACAAATTTGGTCAAAATTTGTGGATTTCATGCTCAGCCTCTGAACAGCTAACATTTTAAGTAGCTTACGTAAGATAGCTCGCTGCGAGTAACACAATAGCGCTATTAGCCGCTGTCAAAACTTGTGCATCAAATCACTGACGTGTAAAAGTTTCTTAAAAGATTTTCTTATACAAAGATACATTTTAGCTCAGCGTTCTAGATTGCGTATACACAATGCTACGCTCTCTAATAGTTACTTATTCATTCATCTTATAAGTACACTGTGATGAAAAATACTTAAACGCAAGGCCAGTTGAATGCCAAAGGCATTACCTGCCCGACAATCATCATTTCCTACAGTTTACCATAAATATTTAACATGCATTACCGTATTCGATTTCGCTACGGAAAAGAAAAATACACCATTGAAAACATTTGAAAATAGTTGCGCCCACATTAGCAGGAATACTAGTAGTTCCTTTATTCAGTATACGGAGTCTGATATTTGTGTTCCTGAGGGAATAGGACTCCTGCAGATTGGGTAGATACACTGATACCTAAAGTATTTAATAGAATATTTACTTTCTAGCTTTTGCCATCAGCTTCGCCAGCTTCGGAGTCGAAAATTATCCCACAAGAACGTACTACAGGGATACAGAGTATAGCATAGCATAGATACTCAGCCTGTAATGTTCCCACTGTTGGGACAGAGGCGTCCTCTTTTCGAAAGGGAAGTAGACTTATATATTGTCTACTACCTTTTGGAAGGGCCAATAGATTCAATTCTTTTTAAATGTAAATGTTGACGTTTAAAAGTACCTCTTATGTCTCCTGTTTGAAATAAATGCTCCGACTTTGACTTTAACTTTGATCCAAACAACTAAACAACCAAACTTACAAACTTTTACATTTATAATATTAGTATTTGGTGCTAGATTTGGGCGGTGAAATCTCAAAAAAGAAAGGCAAATAAGAAAGAACATTGTGTCTGAAACAATCATTGAAGTAAATGATATTCATTTACTTCAGAGATTGCAAACATACTTACTGTGTTACTATTAATATCCTAAAGCATTACATTCAATGTTCATGAGCAGACATTATTATAAATGTCAATAGACGCACGAATGGTGGAAACACGTTTTATTTGAGGAATGGCGCGCTTATCGTACCTTCCAAAATAACAGTATGCACAAGGAAAAGGTTTGCTAAAAATGACACTTACATTTGTAATCGTAGAAAGTATCTCTGAGCTCCGGCAAATATTTGTATTTCTTTGCGAAAAAAATGTAAAATAAGAACGCGTTTAAATCTGCATGCACAAAATAATTGAAATACAGCTCAGTGAGGTTCTCTTTTCAGTGAAATAACACGCTAATGACGAATAATGAGTCTTACGGTATTGTTTTGTAGCTACTAATCAATTCATTAATTACAATTAATTAGATACCAACATGTTTTCTAATGTAAACGCGTGTGTGTGCTACGATCTTCTCATGATGATCGCCCTTTTACTCAACCGCAAGTACAGACAGCACAGACAGGCCCATATCATAGGCTTAATTATCTATTAACTTGCAGGTGTTTAAAATACCTATCTTTATTTGTAAAAAGGGTTAGGAAAGCAATAGAATTAAAATTGGTTTTATTTAGGGAAGGATTAACCAATAACAACAACAACGTCAACTACAACAACAACACACAACAACAACAATACAACAACAACACACAACAACAACAACACCACAGCAACAACACACAACAACTTTATAATCCCTCTCACCTTTAACCGTTGCTTTAAGTTAAGCAATGATTTGCGTCTATGTACCCATAGATGTATGACGTTTAAACATCTTTTAACTTCAAGCAACGTTTTTAAATAAGAGGGAGAATGCTATAACTTTTGAGCCTGAATATAATTTACAGACTAATAGATTATTGTTTTATATTTATATGTGTATTGTGTTTTATGGGCCTTTAGTTGCCTGAAATAAAGGATAAAATAAAAAAATAATCTAACGGTATTACAATTTGACCGTGATATGTACATTTAATACGGCCGCGTGTCCACCGCACAACGTCAACGTGACGTCCCGTTGACGTCGCGCGGTATGCAAACACTGTTAAAGCCATTCCCGCTCGGTTTTCCGCCCGTGAAATGTGACACCGTTCGTTGCCGGCAGTTTTCTTCCGTGATGACCGTTGACGGATATCTGTAGGCTGGCCATGGGTACACTACCTACATAAATACGAAAAACTTTATTCCGACAGTCACAAATACGAATTTCAAAATACCGATTTTTATAATTCCGAATGATTCAAAATTCCGAATATAACAACTCCTACTTATCATTACTCCTATTTTTTTAATTCCTAAATTTCAATATTCCTAACTTTTATAATAACTATTCTCACTATTCTCGAGTTTTAATAGACCGAATAACAAAAAGACCGACTAAATGATAATTCGAAACATCAAAAATACGAATTCCGATTATTAAAACACCGATTAATACAATTCCGAAATAAAAACGCCTTGTAAAACCGAATAACACGACAAATAAACACATAATTTCTCGTCAGAGAGAAGTATATTAGTATGTTTAGTATGAAAAAAAAAACTTTTTTACAAAAAAAAAAAAAAACAACCGACTTCCTTAAAAACACTACAAAGTGAATAATAACTTTCTCAGATCTATATGAAATTTATATGAGACCATTTCGGAATAAACCCCTTTCGAATAAAAAAAGAATCTTGCAAATCCGTCTATATATGACGGAGTTATGGCCGAACATACATAAAAAAATATATATAAACATCCGAATTGGGAACCTCCTCCTTTTTGTAGTCGGTTAAAAACCATGCAAGCAGGCATGCAGCGTGCAAGCAGATATGCAGCATGCAAGCAGGCATGCAACATGCAAGCGGGCATGCAACATGCAAGAAGGCATGCAGCAAGCAAGCAGGCAAGCAGCAAGCAAGCGCATGCAGCAAGCATTGTTTCTGTCACGGCTCCGGCGCTGCGGGGTTTAGGCGGCCCCACGCGTGCTTATCGTCACATATGGTTTTAACGCTCACCACCGCAGCTTCGGCTTGCTGGCCGGCTGAGCCGCTACGCGGGTTTAAATTACACTCTCGGGGTAGGGCAGACAAGACTGCGTGAAGTTGGTTTTGCAGCAATTCGTTTCTGTCACTAGATTTTGTAGAACAACATGTTGACTTTTAGTTTATTCGGAGTATTGAAAATCGGAATGTCGTTTTTCGGACCAAGAACCCTTGGAGCATTTGATTCTTCGAACCTATGAAAATCGGAAAACTAACAAATCGCATTTACGACTTTCGATAAAATAAATTTCGTGATTTTTAATAATAGACATTATAATTCTTAGGTATTGTGAAATTCGGACTTTTGACAATCGGAACATCGAAATTCGGAATTAAACATTTCAGAGTATTTGGGTGTTCCCGCTGGCCATACAACAAGTGAACTCAAAATCACTGTTTCGCGCGATTAAGTCCTTTCACTACGCTGACAGACCGACAAAAACAAAAGCCGGTTATCGGTTCCCATTTCTATTAAAAACTAGGAAATCATGATTGTAAAAAGAGGAAAAAATATAATTTCGGATTTCGGTGACGTTGGTTTTTCTGTTTTCGTTTTTGCCGCCGACCACCAAAATTACATTTTTTTTTTCACTTTATAGTGGTATTTTTTTTTACTAAAAAAAGGAAAAATAATATTACTACCTACTCCATACAATTTCGTATACTTTTTTTTATGGGGAATCATCAAATGACTTCTTCCGCTCTGGGCGGAGCAGGAGGGCGTGTCAGACTTTTACTGACCAAAAACCACCCTTTCACCGTTCCTTCAGTTGCCCATGTGCCAGGGTCCCGGTATCTCTTTCGAACAATCTCGCGACCCTGGCAGATTTCGTATACCTTGACTGGCTAAGTATATAACGGTGACAGGAAGTTAATATTACTAGTGATCACCCATTGGTCGAAATTCGACCGTACTTCATTTGTATAGAAATACATTAAAAAAATAATTTGGTTATATTTGACATTCAGTAACACTATAGAAAAATTATATTAAAGGCAAATATTCTCGATATGATCATAGATTTTTAAATGAAATATTTATTACCTATGGTTATATGTGACATTCACACAAAATATTAAAGACAGATTCTCGATTGGACTACAGATTTGGACCATAAACAAAAGAATATTTATGCATGTGTGTATTTAAATACACGGTAATGTATAGTAGTGTGTGTAACGTGTTATTTATTGAGAATAATGTATTTTTACGCATAATTTAATAAAAATATTAGCATTCGTCACTTCTTCTCTGTATAAACTTTAAGTGTGCGAAATTTCATACTCCTCCGTCCGCCCTATTTTCGTAAAAAGGGAGACAAAGTTTTCGCTTCACGTATTAATATATAGATTATTAGAACATCATCAATATACACTACGTGGAAATAATACGTATTATTAAAGCTAACTCAAAAGCTACTCATCAAAACTTGACCAAATTTATGTGGGTCCAGTATACCATCTCAAACAAACGATGATTTAAAAAAAAAACGGATTTAAAAAACATTCGAGTTGAAAACCTCCTCCTTTTATGAAGTCCGTGAACAAAAAATGTGTATCGTTTTGATATTTAAATATCATAGAAACCCAGCTTAAGGCGCGGACTGACTACGATTTTAAATGCTACAACTACATGCTACAGCTCCAACAAATAAGGTTGAAAATTGAATAAATATTTGGATGACGATGTGACTAAGCTGCGAATTGGCATTTATTTTACGGGTTTTATTTAGATTATTCGGACTACACACATTAAATTAAATAATTGTCTGGTTAAAGTTTTAAAGTAATGTTTATTCTATTGAACTCTTTAAAAAAAAAATGTTGTTATCGCTGAAAATACAGAGATGTTCGACGTCAAAGTTTTTTTTGTGAAACAATTTTTATTGGGAATATCAAACAATTTTTCACTATTCTATTCGGTTAGAATTTTTCTTTAAACCCTTCTCTGTCCACTGTATTTTTTGTGTCGTATATTTTCATTGCGTTACGTCATACTCGATTGTCAAAGACACCAGTGTTTTGTGAATATTGAGGTAACACCGCGCCTTAAAGAATAGTTTTATGTCTACACAAGATGTTCTTTTTGATATCCCATAACTCTAGGGTATTAATGAGATCATGTCATAGAATCAACTGGAATAAGATTTTTCTTATGTTTTCATACAAAACACGTTCGACATCACTATCATTTATAAAATATGAATGATTGGTTTGTATGAAGAGAGCAATGGTGGCCCAGTGGTATCGGCCTTGACTTACGACTTGTAGGTCGTGGGTTGAACCCAGGCAGGTGCTTTAATTTGTGTAAATAACTTCACCACTATTGCTCTCCAAAAACGGTGAATGAAAACATCGTGAGGAAACCGGCATTTCCTAGAACCAAAAATTCGAAGACTTGTGTCATCTACCAATCTTCGCTGGGCCCGCGTGGTTGATTACGACCCACTCCCTCTCACCGAGAGGAGGCTTGTGTCCCAGCAGTGGGAGAAAAGGCTGATTACGATGATTATGATGATGAAAGGATTTACCCGTACTACTTATAAATAAAACTTACACCAGTATTTAAATTTATTAATGCCGTTAGTAGTTATGGGACTTCAATAGGATCACGATGTGCAGATATCAAGTTAAAGTAAGTGTTCGATCGGTATTAATGGGACCATGTCAACGAATCATCTGACAGTTATGGGATTTCAATAGGATCACGATTTGGAGATATTAAGTTAAAGTAAGTGTTCGATCGGTATTAATGAGACCATGTCAACGAATCATCTGGCAGTTATGGGATTTCAATAGGATCACAATATGTAGATATCAAGTTACAGTAAGTGTTCGATCCTCATTGCTGTCTGGTTAATAATACTTCCTTACCGATCCTCCGCCACGAAGATCCAGTCATTCATGTCAATACGGCCCTTCGGTTAGTTAGTCTAAGCTTCATAGTTACCTATTTTGTAATTACAGTCGTCAAGTATTGGGAACTGAGTAAAACAAGAAGTAAAGTTTGGATTAGTAGGTATAGAGTTACGAACAACGACCGAATAAGTGAGTGCTGTGTCGTTTTCAATCCCTTGAAAATCTCTCTATATATTTAAATAATATCAGACTGCTGGACATCACGAAATCAATACTGACTTAGTGATCCCCGATTGTCGAAATTCGACCATAATTCAACTCAATTTCAGATTTGAACTTTTTAAATTCGAATGCTTTATTATATAAAAATACTAGCTTTTGCCAGCGGCTTCGACCGCGTGGAGTTCGGAAATTATCCCGCAGGAACATACTACCGGGATAAAAAGTACCCTATGTGTTATTCCAGGTTATAAACTATCTGTGTACCAAATTTCATCCAAATCCGTCCAGTAGTTTTTTCGTGAAAGGGTAACAAACATACACATACACATACATCCATCCTCACAAATTTTCGCATTTATAATATTAGTAGGATAACCTTTCTGCACTCCTTCTCCATATAAAATCTAAATGCATACTTTGTCCTGATAATTTTCGTAAAAAGGGGTACAAAATTAAATATATTATTTATTATGTAGGTTAATTAATACAGGAAACTTAAGGTGCGAACCTGGCTTTTGTTCACTGCAATCTTTGCTATTCAAGCTATGCTTGTTTGAGTGCGTTTACAAGCCAAATGCCACCCATAAAGGCCATCGTTAGAAGGTCAAACTTCGTGCCGTGGGTTCATTATAGTCACAAAATGCTCACGGAATACTAAAAAGACGGCTTTCATCAATCAAATGGAAACGTCTTGGATTTACTTCGTGTGTTTTGGATTTAGAATCCAGTAGACAGCTATTTGTTCAGATTATAAAAAGATTTGTCTGCTGAAATAAGTAACTATAACCATTTAATTATAAAACATATTTATAACAAGATTTTTATACAATGCTTTAAGGATTTAACTATCCAGTCAATACGGGTTGTCAGAAGACAACCAGTCTTACCAAGGGATGGTTTTGCTCAGTAACTACGTTTGTTGAGGTCAGATAGGCAGTCACTCCATGTAAAATACAGGTATTCAACTGCATTCGGTTTGACTGAAAGCTGACGCAGTCTCATTTCGGCGATACTGAAATGTCCAAAACCTTGTCAATAATGTATCTGATCCGGTGGCATACATATAGTTAAATAAAGTCCTTTTTCCTGTCTGTCTGTGTGACCGCGCAGTTCTGCAGTCAACAGATTTTGATGTGGTTTTCACTGCCACTAAGAATTAATATTATTACGAAATCGCCAATTTATTATGAAATGTTTATATGTATAAAACATCAATAATAAACCACAAATTCTCGATGTTTTGTAAAGTCTTACTTCAAACTTTCAAAAGACCGTGGAAAGCAGAGGCGGGTCGATTGTTAATTATAATTTGTTATCGTAACGAACGACTAAACAAAATTTCAACCTCATAGGCCAGTAGGAAGTGCACCACTTATACACCGTGACATTTTAATCGTCTTATAACGGCAGCCCACTTCATGTATCCAATGACTACTACACATCCATAAGAAAAAAAAATTATCATTAGAATAACGAAAAAAGAAATTATGATGCCGCATGACGTATTTTGAAGTCTCATGGTAAATGGAGATGGAATGATCTAGTTGATTCGTGCGCTGGGTAGGTATGTTTTCTACTGTCTGATTCATAAACATTATTAATAGGATGATCTTAATTAATGGTAACATTTTTTTACTCACGCCTAGAGGTATATTATGTCGGATACATTAAGTGGACAACGTTTTTTAAGATGACTAAAATGTAACGGTGTATATAAACTCGTAAAAAAAAAAACATTCTAAATTGTTATTGCATACATTGTTATTTATTCTTAGCACTTCGATATTAAAGAGTATTTGTAAAGATAATATTTAACGATTTTGGTTTCAACTTAATTTTTTCTTAATAGTAGTTATTTTATTTCACAAATAAACAATATTTTAAAAACTCCATGGCTAGTAAGAATAATTTATATGCTGAAAATATAAGTTTCGCTACGCCACATGTGAAAAGTTAAGGTTTGTGGAATATAGTCCATGCTTTCCCGGTAGCAGTGATAAACTCCTTTCAAAATTAAAAATGTCTGTTATATCAAGAAACTGTAATATTACTATCTGAATGGATACCTTTGTGCATTCAACGTCGGAACGCTTCTCAGAATAGAATCTGAAAAATGTAGTGAACTCTTTCGACTTATAAATACAAATATTTAACGTAGAAAATTTGGCTTCCCATTTCTCAAAAATGCTTCACAGTAATTTAAACTCAACTCAAACTCAAAGCATATATTTCAATTAAATATTTTACAGGCATTTTTGAATTATCAAGGAGTCAGTCGGAAATATGAAGTTAGTAGCACATTCTAAAGCGCAAGGTACCAATAGGTAAAAACAGACAAGAAACTCAAAGGACACTCTGTTTAACTATATTGTTACATTTACAAAAACTGATGTAATCATTAATGTTGAATTCATATAATAATATATGAGAACTATTAAATAAGACGTATAGGTACGTTAAAAGTGTCCAGATTACAGCAAATAGAAAAATGAAAACGAATTAAAATAAGAGGATTTGAAGAGAGCTAAATGATCCGACACACGTGCCACCATGAGCGAGGTATTAGAGACAGCAGGACTTACTATCAGCCGCTAGGGCGGGCACATTCAAGTTAATGAAAGACATATTACTCGGTAAATGGTAGCTCTATAATTCATAGTACTCACACCTGTGCTTTGTGATTATATAATACAAAGAAAATTGAGTCTATACACAATACAAAGATAGGCTTAAACTCTCATCGGCGCCAACAATACTCGTATTTCGAAGTGCATCAATAAAATCAAACCAGGTTTTTCTCATTGATGTAAGCGAATGATGTGCGTATTTTATACGAGATTTGAAATTCATCTCAATCAGTCAACTGAATCTTTGTGGAGAGGTATTTTATCATAACATTTTAAACATGAAAGACGGAGTCTTATTTAGGCAGTGTGAAACCTGATTGAACTCTTCCATATTTTTCTTAAAAATATGTAATAATTTTATTTATTTATTTTATTATTTATGTACACACAGTAAAAAAACAGAGTGATAAGGCATATTAATACAATTGAGTACAAAGGTACTGCTTATTACTTAAGAAATTTCTTCCAGCAGACCTGCGAAAGGAGAAATGAAAAAGAAATGTAGACAATAGTGTGTGAAAACAAGAAGAGAAGATATGAATATGTGAATATGTGATATAATGCAAGAAATTAGCATATACTTAAATAAATACATAAAGCTAAAATATAAAAATAAACGTAAATTATGAGGAAAGGTAATGCTCTTTTACTCGACATTTGAAAAGGGAAATAGTTTTTAGATCTCGAATGCTAGGCGGAAGTGAGTTCCACAATCTAACAGCATGAACAGGAATACAGCATAACATGAATAGGAATAATAACTGGTTTTATGGGGTTGGGATTTAAGGAGGGATCTAAGGTGTGATCTGCACAGTGCATCGCTAGGGCGAGCGTAAGAAAAACGTTCACGCAGATAGGAAGGGTAAGACGGGTTGTGTAGGAGGTTGAAGAGGAGACATAAAATCCGAGTCGAGAATCCGAATTTTCTTACGTACATGAAATTTTCATAGATATATTGACAAAGTACTCTAATGTTGACATCAACAATTCGACAAAATGATTCCCTTAGCAAATCGTGCGCCGCGCCTGTTGTGATTACATACGGCTCCGGTGGCTTTTTCTGCAAAATAAACAATAAACGCGCAGTCGGCAGCCCATGAAAGTAACTAAAATAGACTAACCTCGCGGTATCTACTTATATCAGTAAATATACGGATTTTTCTGCTAGCTAATGCTGCTGAACTAAACCATCCTGCATGAGACGTTAATGAGGACCGTATAATAGCCTTGAGTCGATCGTGATCCCCAGAAAAAAAGGTTTTATTCTCGTTTCTCTTGATTCAATACTATCTCACAATCACTACCCTTGACATTTGGGAGACAAAATCTTTAGCACTTCGTTTTTTTTTTCATTTAATATTAAATTATGAGCACTGAACCAATTTCGGACCTGCAGTAGCGCGTTATTTACGCCGTAAAACTTTGTAGCACGTCAATCTACCTCAAAAATAAAGGAAGTGTCGTTAGCTCAAAATTAATAACACATAACATTATCACAAGGTCTTACTCTTAAAGTTCTATGTAATGTTAAATTACTTCAAAATTTTGATACTGCAAGTTAATACTTGCAGTAACGTAGTATATGGAACTGTGTTAGTGGATTATCACTAACATAAAAACCAGAAAACGAAACGAGGAAACTAACATGAGACATTAAATTATCGTGAGCTACGCCGTAGCCGCGTAGCCAGTGCTACGTCACCCGCTACGAATTGTTTAAGTGACCAAGAGATACTTCCAACTTGATTTATTATGTGCGACTGAATGTACCGTCAAATGTGCTATACACATTGTCATTCACGCAAAAGAACACTTTAGAAATACTGTTACTTATATAAATGTATCTTTTTGTGTTAGAGGATAAAATAGTTTACGGGTTTTTTAACTTATCAAACAATTTCCCACAAGACTTACGATTTAATCCTACAAAAGCGCAGCGAACTTATATTAATTCTACAAAGGACTTGAACAAAGCAATCCATCCCTGAAATTAATCCATTAATTTTTCTAAAAGCCATTAAAAAATTTGGTTTCAAATATTTTTCCTGCTGCACTGACGTTGGTCGCTTATTGGAACAGATTGAATTAAAACATTATTGTTAAGTGCTTCAATGATGAACCCGTTTATTTACGTAAGGAAAATAAATAAAATATCGGAACCAGTCATTACAATGTATTAAAAATCGATTATACAATATATCTGAGAAATTGACGATAAGTAATACACAGATGGTAAACAAACGCGGTCTTACCAAAATTAATTTGTCACATCTCACAACGCACGTTGAAACTCATGTGCAGTTCCAATTCTTTCATATTCATTCATCATTTCAATTCGACAGTTGACATAAACTGTGCACCTGCAACACATATCGGCGCATATACAAGTATCTCGTCTGTAACCAATTGCCATCCGACCGTCAAAGCTATCTTACGTACCATATTGCACCAAGAACATCTCAAGAAGCCTATATTTATTGCTTTGCATAACTGTTATACGCTACCAACATCAGTACAGCCTTATGGATACAGCAACGCAATTTGTGATCAGGAGTCAACAAAATTACTCGAACCCGCCTCTACTTTGGGAATTATGAAATACCTAAAGAAAGGGAACCTTAGCGTTTTGCGTGCTTGCACGTAGTTATGCGATTACTGGAACAGTGATATCGATTTAAAGCTAAACTGTGTAATAAAAGAAAACCTATCATCCGATTGTGTCTATTCCTCTTGATATATTAACAAAAGTGATTCACGGGTGTGTACAAATGAAACTCTGCCTTAGCAATTCGGCCGCCGAGCTTATGTATTTGGCGGAGGCTCTCGATATTAAATAAGTTAGGAGGATCGCCCGCCGCGCCCTTGAAGGCAGCCGCTGAGTGGTCAGACAAAGCCAAGTGTCACGCGGAAAGGATTTTTAAGCTATTTTATAGAATAGACGCCATTTTGTTCCAGCCCTTGAAAAAGCCCATCCTTAACAGTTTATAACCGCATTGTTATATTGCATTGTTTGTAAAAACTGCTATTATTAAGCGTAAGGTAAATATTAATTGCAGAAATTAAACCAGATAATACTTATTCTGACTGTTGCATGTCGTAGATGTGTTTATATATCAATATTGTGTAGATAGTTTTTAGATTTTTAGTTTTTTTTTTACATGTCATATTCTTATATATAGCTGCATAATTAATTAGAAATAGTGTGTTAAATAACAGTTCATTCTATTTTCATAAACACTCTTTGTAGGTACACAGGTAACATTTTATCAAAACCATAAAGATCAATGTGTGCAATTATTAACCTCTTCACAGCCGCACTGTTACCTATACTGGTGACATTAAATCACAAATTTTTGCGATTATCTTAGCTAAGGAAATGGGAATCTAAGGTAGTTTAATCGTTCTGTAAAGTTGCCATGAAACCAGCTTAACTTCGTCAATAAATAACAACATGATTGATCTAGGGTCTTCCCTTGCGAAGGCACTGACATAATATTTCACACGGACTGAAATGGCAAGCGAGAAAGGCAGCCAGTACTATAATAGCTTAAGTATAACAGTCCTGGATCCAACTTCCTAGCTTCTTAGCTTTATCGCTGCTGGAACAGATGCCTAATAGAATTACATGAGTATTGCATTACTTTCATGCACGCTATGAAAAATTACTGATACCGTAATTTCACGTTAGCATTAGCGAACCACTCCACCACTCCCCCACTAGCTCATTGTTCGCTGCTAACTGCTCACCACGTGACCCCGATACAGTTCAACTACGGAAATATATGAAGCTACAAATATGTATCCGCTTGTACTTATAATACCCATTCTAATTGAACGTAATAAAATAGCTTCGACATAGCACACAACTTAGGCATTTTCTTAAACGATAACTACATTTTATTTTTTGACTTTCTCCTAACCTGTTTTTATGTCCTAGGCTAATCTGGAGCTGTCAGATCTACTAGCAGAGTATACTCATTCCGGTATACCCGATCTACGAGGGTTCTGCATCGCCAACATCCCCGAACAAGCTTTTGAGTTGCTACACTGGGCAGAAACACCCAGCAACTTGGAAAACTTCATTGATTGGAAAAGTAAGTACCTACTGCACTTATCATAGAATGCGAGAAAGGATTAGGAAGTTGCGAAGCGAGTAAGCTCGATTAAGCATAGGAACTTCTCATCTCGGGAAAATACGTACATTCGACGTGTGAAGTTTTCAAAGAGCTACTAGGTTGCTGTAAAATAGGAAGTGTGCTTAAGTGGATCGTTCGCTAGTTCGTCGAGTGTGAGAGTGATTCTGTAGTACAGCGACACGACTGCCGGGAGTTAAGGGAGGGGGGGGGCCTCGACATTGAGCACCCAATACTTTTGTATAAAGATATTCGTTGAAAAGTAGGTTTTACCCGCGACTTCGTTCGCGTACAATTTCTGGTTCCTCCACCTCATTCCGTCGCATAGCCTGCCCGCACTATAGCTTTGTTTTCGTTTAGCGTACTTTCTAACTTTTTTCTTTACTCTCGACCCGTAAGGGTCCTTACGTTATGTTAAACAGCCTATAGCCTTTCTAAGAAATGAGGGTACCAAACAAAAAATAATTGTTCAAATCCGATTACTAGTTCCACAGATTAGCGCGGCCAAACAAACAAACCAATGAATTATTATTAGTATGTAGATTGTACGTATATTTAATACAAAATCCGGATAAAACCAACACATTTTCCATTAATCCTCTAACTTCAGCGTTGTAAAAAACTTCGCTATAATTCTGATGTTCGAAGTCAGATTTGAAATAATCGGATTGAACACGAGTTGATTTACCAACCTTGCTGCGGATATTGTGTGGGTTGTATCGTAGGTATGGCGGCCCTGGGCTGTCATTTTATGATCGAATATTTTCAGTGCATTGCGTAACTGAGTATCAACTCTGCCAGTATAAAGTAAATAAAGAAAGGCTTGCATATTAAAGTCACAACTCAGTATGTGACAACATACATGGGTATATACTTATCTCTCGAGATCTTCTTATTGTAGATAATAATAATGATAACTGACACGATTCTTCAACTGGAATAATCCAAAGAGTTTAAAATATGAAACCAAACCAAAACTACTCATATTACTTGTAAGCTTCCAAACACGGAGAAAAATAATTACTTATATCAGCTAATCAAATAAATATATCCGTGAAAGTTGACTAACAAACGGGCAAGCACCCTATGTAATTGACGATAACTCTGAACAAGTATCGATAGATCTTGGAGCGCGCCTACGGTTGGCCGACGGCGACGGCGACGGCGCGATTAATGGAAATATTCCGTGACCCACTAGCATATGCAATTGGGTATAGTTTACTCCTAATATTTATTTCTGCATCCGAACGGATTACTTTAGAAGGCCGACTTCTAAAAATTAAAATTCATATAAATTGAATCCTGAGTGTGTTCTCACATCCCAGTAATATTAGGAATAACGTTCAAGTAAAAACATAATAGAGAATGTCATCGTTGAAAAATATTGTGACATAATAAGGATGAAACAATATTGTGCCCCGTGTGACTTCAAATTCCTAGGTGAACTGAGGAATCGTTGTATTGAGATTGTTCGATCCGTCGTTTTTATTTGAAATCCAATAACATTTGCGTATGAACATCGATTTCCATCTCTGCAAATACAGGGTAACACCATAATAGCGGATATAGACACCGCAAAGTGTAAGGTATAGGAAGCATTTTAAGCACTGTTTTATGTGCTATTTAAGATTTGTTTAAGTTTATCACCCTTAATTCAGTGAAATCCTGCTATCGTACACAGGGCCGTTCCCGAAAAAGCGCTTCCTGAAACGTTCCGAGTTCCGAAAAGTGTTATTTTTTATTCACCGCAAAATCTCCGCCGGAAGGTTGCTTACGTAAAACCAATAAAATGTTTTCTGAATGAATATTTCGAGGCACATTCACCATTTTGCACGAGTGTACCTACAACTTATTAGAGCGGTATGTAATATTCATGAACGTCAGACAGTCTGTGTGCGTCTTCGATCCAATGTGGGTTTAAGCTGATTTGACACTACGAGAAACTTAACTGTGAATAACTTCGTAATTGAGATGGCCGTACATATTATTAAGTTGTGGTTCTGGACCCGTAGTAGTATTAACTTTATTCGTCGTGTAGTGTTTGGCTTTTGTTCAGTAGGTGTCTACTTAAGACTATGAATTACACCCGGCAAGCTTTTTCAGCAATATGCTATCAACTCGCCCCATATTAATTGAAGAACCATTCATAAAAGATACACTAAAACAGAAGACAGTAATTTCTGGGGACTATATGTATAGATGTACTGTATAGCACTCTCAGGGCGCGCCTTGGATCTTCGACTGATAGTTTATTGTTCAAGATGACTGATAGGCATAATAACCGAACATTAAGGCCCTCATTATAACAGGGTGATTTCGAGACGAGTAATGACTTCAAATAAAAAGCGCGGGAGAGAAATTATATGAATCAAGACTACTTTTGACACAAAAAGAAATATAACTCCCATTTACCACCGCAAAGGTTTCTGACACGACTTATTTAAATTGTATTTGTAGAAGGCCGCGCTTTGTTGCGGTAATGTGCAAAGGGTCGGCTTAACCCCGCTGGGTATGGCGCCGCCAGCGAGGCTCGCTATGCTCGCTTGGCTCGCTCGGCTCGCTCGGATCGGTCATAAGACAATGACCGTCGTTACAGGAGTAGCGACAAATTATGACATTCCTGGTAATGAAATAAATGTAGAGCGCAAATAACCCGATGTTAAAGCATTCATTTCATTCGGTTATCTTATCGCCTTTTTCGTAACTGTTCGTTCTTTAGAATTAGGTAATTTAGAGCACGCTGGTTCTGTAACTATTTCATAGGTGTATATTTTACTTCCCCATAAAGATAACCATGCTGTAACTACTTTTATGGATATAGATTGATGTGAAACTATTTTCTACGGTTAGCTTACCCTAAATCGATAGGTGTGACTTACAGATATTGTTGATAAATTGATGTTGAAAAATTCTGTTTTTCAACTACCCGGAATTTAAAAAATCGTATGGAAAAACTGAACCTGATGCGACAACATACATAGAAATCAGCAATATTTCAGTGCGGACCGGTTGCGTGTCTAGACCACATACCGATGTGATTTTTGTAATGAATCGTCCACTCTGTTTGCTTTGCAATTATTATTGTGCTTTTATTCGTTTTGGCGACGCTTTTATCCTGTAATTATCAAAATAACTTGGCGATCATCATCTTCATGCCTGAATCCCCATTTATTCTTGTCGTCTTTGTTTCATACATCTGTATGATGGTGATGGGAATTCATTAGGCCTGTGAAGTATTGGGATTTCGGTTCCCGATTCGATAGATTGCTATGTACAAACGTGGTCAATAGCAGTGAACCACTATTCACCCTTATGCCTTAAGCAGTAAGTTTGGAAAGTAGTCGACCACCAATGTCCACGATGGTACATAATTAATGCACGAATTTGTCCCTCATTTCATACAGTCGATCTCCGTACAAATTACTGCGCAACTAAATATACAGTAAAGTGTTTAATTTTTCGTTGCAAATGCTTTATTAATACACTTGATGAAACGTGAATAAATAATTGAAAAGGGAGAAACTGCAAGGAATATTCAATTCACTCCCCTACAATTTTCCCAAAATATACACAACCTTTGATGTATGGGCAACTGGAATTCCAGAACTGCGTATGAAATCTCACAGATACCGAATACGATTCTCCTTGTTGGCTTCAGTATGAATGGCGATTTACACACCCACGCCTTGTTTGATTGTAATTTACAGTGAATGTCTGTGATTTTATTGCAGCAGCATTTTACTTTTTTAAGATTGACAAACGGTTTCACATTATTCTCTTCTTTGAAAAAAAGAATTTCTACGATTGTAATAATGGCACCGATCTCATCCTCTTGTACCTTTTGATACTCGCATCGTGCGGCTTATAAGCAGTATTTTACTTTTTACTACGTCATTAATACTTTGCTTTAAAAGGCCTAAGTTCACCGGTAAATAAAACAACGATAATGAAAAGCGATATGTTACGTAAGTGCTTATATTTTACAAACTGTGAAAATAAGTTATTTTATTTCCTCCCAGATTTAAGAACATTGCATCACAGCCCTGTTAATGAAATTTTATAAATGCTTTGCGTGCCGCTTGGGTAACATTCCTTAGTCGAACTCTTCACAATTTCGGGAAAATTTCATACATATAGCATTTCTAAATTATTAACAACATGACCTATAAACCATTCTAGGTGTTGCCTTATGTTACTTACAGTAGGTACTTTGTTTGAAAAAATTAAAACCTTTTGTAAACTTTAATGTTTCGGGAACATCTCTACACCATTCTTACGTACTTTTTAATATACTCTTTACTAAAAGCTTCAACCCCCCGACCATTACTATTGTAAAGTTACATTAATATACGGAGATAAGCTGCTGGTCTGACATTAAGTTTATACTCAGTTTTTCAACACACAATATTATCACGGAACTTTTATTTATTACTCGCTGTCCCAACAGACGTTGTTCTGTCAAAATTTCAATATGGCATCGAGCTCATACAATAATCCCATTAAAATTTGGGAATAACTGACTCTCAATTATTCCCAAATTTGAATGGGGAAAGTGGGAAACTTTACAAATGTTTCTTTCTTTAAAAAACCGTTTCGCATTGCGTGATGTGCTTATCAACGAACAATATTTCATTATTGTTTATGTGAATAGATTATATGATGGTACACTGTACTTTACGTACTTACACCAAAATAAATCAAAGTACAAAGTATTACTGAGTTTTTGCATTAGGAATTTGTCAATAACAGCCCGGAGTTGAAGTTGGCAGTGTGATACCTTCGTGTCTCGACAAGCACGTTTAGATGTCGGTTCTTTGCTGAGCTTTCCAATCATGCCGGATTGCCGTCCCGTCAGACTATGAGTATGAGGGAAGAGTGTGACGCCACACCTGTGTCTGCGAACACACTTATCTTGTGCACTTAAAAATCTCCCTCGTAGATCCGCGTCTCACGCGTTGAGTTTCGCTGCCAAAATGCGCCGAAATTAAGTCAGGCGGAATATTATTATAGAATGTACCTCCCTGACTAACTCTTCGGGAATTACAGGCGTGATGTTGTGTTCGACATTGCATTATTATTTTGCTAGTTCACTTCCACGGGGAAAGGAAAACATCTCATCTATGAATTTAAAACCTGTGAAAAATATAATTAGATACTATGCTACTTACCTACCTACTCATTTATTATTGTAACCCACCTGCCAAGCGTGGCGATTATGGCCATGCCCCCAAAATTGGGAGAGGCTTATTTCCAGTAGTGGATGTATTACGGCTGAAATGAAGACTCAAAAATATCAACAGAACGAACTCGACAGGTAAAAATGAAAGGACACCCTTATTTTTTTACCTTGCAAGACAAGAACAAATTAAGATTGTGGTAAAACAGAAAAAAAGAACGAAACCTTAAAATGTAATGGGCGATTTCATGTTTATTGGAATGAGCAATATTTGTGCGTTCGCATCGATCACGCTGATTAGTGACACGCGAGGCGTCGGGCACGCGACGCCGCGCCGCCGCCGCGCCAACTCCACGCCGACATCGCGCCGACACCGCGCCGCCGCCGACACCTCGCCGCCGCCGACACCTCGCAATTTTTCTACGCTAGTTATCCGCGTGCCGCTCTGCCCGCTCTCTATCATCCATGGTATATTTGAAACAGTAGATAGTCATAATAAAACGCGGAGGGTCGCGGGCCGCAGCTGCTCAACAATCTCTTTGCCGCCGCCAATGGCTATTCTCATCAATCATCACATTTGGTACACTGCGGAAACAGATATTGTACATTTATTTTTCCTATTTTACCAACCTCGCTCAGCTCAGGTAAGTTATTATTTCAAGTCCCGTCTGGCGTACCGTTGTACCGTGTTTTCTGAACAACTGATATTCGTAGGTTATTAGAATACGAGGTAAATTATGCTTTCCTATACCTATGTAGATGTTTGTTTACAGCCAGTTTCATACACGAAATATACAAGCTGAAAGCTCGATTATTTCGTGTATGAAATAGGTTTTAGTAAACTTATAGTTTCAATTTATTGTTGTTTGCAATTACGTAACTGAAGGTGTAGGTAAATTAGGATGCTATATATTCGAACGTGGTCGATCTCGCAATATTTTCTGTATTCCTATCATAGCGTGACTCGATACTATTTGTTAACTACATAAATCATCGTGATATACGCACTTGAAATATAGCATAGCATCGCACTACGTCTTACCCAGTTATAAAGTTCTTAGTTTCGATTTGAAGGACAGGCTAAGTTTTCTGCTGTTAGAACTATAATTATAAAATGTGACTGAAATATCTCTTCACTTCTGCCTGCCCTTTTGGCGACTCAGTGCGCCAAAATATAACATCTGCCTCGCCTTTTCTCAACTATGTTGGGGTCGGCTTCCAGTCCAACCGGATGCAGCTGAATACCGGTATTTAACAAGGAGCGACTGCCTATTTAACCATTACAAAAATACTGTGTTACACGATACCCCTTGGTTAGACTGGTTCCCACACTTTCGGGGTACTGACGACCCGTAACGACTGTCAGAGATTGACTATTGACAGCCAAGACCAAAGGCTTAAAATGCTTTCCGAGGCACTAAGGGGTACATAAAGATGGTCAACCATCCAAGTACCAACTGTGAAAGTGTAGTTTAACCTAATCGATCGACCCCTACAGTTATTATTAGTTAGCCGGAAGTCCCTCGTGTACGCCAAAATATCTGTGACTCTATATTAAACCTTCTGCCCACGACTTCGTCTGCGTCAAATTTTTGCTCCCCTGGCCCTTCCCGTCGCATCGAATTGCCTGCCAGTATTCGACCATTTTTCATTGCTGCTCCGCTCCTTTTGATCGCAGCGTGATGTTACATAGCGTATAGCCTTTCTCGATAAATAAGCTACCCAACACAAAAACAATTTTTCAATTCGGACCAGTAGTTCTTGAGATTAGCGCGTTCAAACAAACAAACTCTTCAGCTTTATAATATTAGTATAGATTACCATGGAACTGAACTGAGAGGAGGTCGCATGGGAGCTCACATCTACACATACTTTGACACTGAATGTTGATCCATTTCAACATCTAGTCTGGATCCTACCTTCACCGGGGCGGTCTTGCTATTTTCAGCTGAAATTCAGGTGGCTTACCTGTCCCAGGTGCCAACTGAGCCAATTTAATGTAGTTTGGGGCTTTAAATTAAACACGGATAAAAAACAGAGCACATTGCCTGGTTTCCAGCGCAGTGCAAAGAGTCGCATATTGTACAATAACATAAGAAATTATAATTTAAAATATGATGTAGTAACTTGAGACGGGTCAAGTATCACAAGGGACTCATAGGTTGAGTTTCAATATTGATGTTATTATTTCATCCAAATTCGGGTAAAACCTTTTCTTGGAGATTCAAGTAGTTACTGTATCTATGCAAACAAGTGCAAATATAAGTCTCGTGAGAGTCTCTGTGAGTAATATTAAAACATTCACATTTCTGCCAACAACGCAAGGCAACCGCACTACATTACACGTATTTACCGTGAAATTCATTGACATATTCGTTAATTCGTTGTTTGCTATGAAGAACTGCGTTCAAATTTCTTAATCCGCTTTACAAATATATTGCTTTTCAATACAATTGCTCGAAAATGGCTCTTATTACACCCTTTTTAGGTTTACACTGCAGTGTTTTATGTACCTATATTTACCGTGACAAAATAAATGATACACGTTATTCCAAGACAACTTGTTTCAAAACTAATACTGAATAAACAAACGGTGTCCTATTCCCTTGCAAAAATCTTGAACCAGATTTTTGAACAACCGAGATACCAACAATATACACTTACTTATGACTCAAAGTTTTTTTTAACCGCACGGCCGTTTACTTTTGATGCTTCTTAATAACAAAAATTATACAAGGTGCAGTTTTGGATCTGCAAAACTATTCAGGAGGTTAAACTGCGCTTTCACACACACAAACAAACGCAACTGACATTTCTTTCATAGATCCAAAGCCGCACTCCCCATTCAGAGTTATTCTGAAAAACAATAAAATTGAATAATCTAAAATAAATAGTATTATTGATTATTGACTTGGTATCGTATTTTTATATGATTATTACTAGCTGACCCGACAGACGTTGTCCTGTCTCTTTGATGATATTTGAGCACGCATTCTGTCAATTCTATGTCAAATGTCATAATATTACATTAAAAAAGTTAACATTGTCCTATTATATGGTTGTTAAGTATTCTTAAATAAGAGTTCTTAAATTTTCTAATTTTCCGCGCAATTTTTTTATTTATTTTTTTCATAAGAACCTTCTCCTGACAATTACAAACACAACAAAAAAAAAAAAAAGTGAAATCGGTCCAGCCGTTCACGCGTGATGTCGTGACCAAGGGAAATAGGGATTCATTTTTATATATATAGACTAGCTTCCGCCAGCGGCTTGGCCCGCGTGAAAATTCAACCCCCCAATTCACCCTGTTAGGGATGGAATTTCAAAAAACCCTTTCTTAGTGGATACCTACTCTTCATAAAGAACGCACCCTCCAAATTTCATGTCTCTAGGACCAGCGGTTTAGGCTGTGCGTTGATATATCAGTCAGTCAGTCAGTCAGTCAGTCAGTCAGTCACTCAGGACTTTGAATTTTATATATATAGATTTACGAGTCTCATAACAACCACCTGAAATGTTTTGCAGGTTCAAAACTGCATCTTGTATTAGAAAAACTAAATAAATTATGAAAAAACAAACACACACTAGTGATTGAGTAATTACCTTTGTGGTGTAGGGTAAGTAATAACGCATAATTTTCTAATGTTTCCTTATTTTGTTCACTCGTAGAGTTATCGATTTCACAAGGTTTGAATGAAAGCTGAATCACAGAGCTATATATATAGCTCCTCCTACTATGATATCATGATTTCAGCCGAAAGACGTCCACTGCTCACACATAAGCTCTCCCAGTTTTGGGGGAGCTTCATCGTCAACCTGCATGCCAAGCGTAGCGATTATGTTGCCATAATCGCTACGCTTGGCATGCAGGTTGACGATCGCAGTATGGTGGCAAAATGCATAGAGAACGCTGCTACCCATTCTCTAGTAACTCCTAAAGTCGCCTCTTACGACACCCACGGGAATAAAATATTACTATGATATAACCAAATCAAATAAATTTATTTGCAATAAGTGTTGGTTCAATTACGGTCTTAACATAAATAATTACAGATCCAAAACACTTAGTCATAATATTGTGACATGCAAATATTTGGGTTTATACACAGTTATGATAAATTATATTCATAGTTAAAATTAAATTAAACTCGCAATATTATTATAATTATAAAACACATTAAAAGGAAAAAAAAATGTCAGAGAAATGTCAGATTGTTATTAATTTTTCAATCTCTTATTAAATATGTCGCTTACTAAGTAGAAATTCTTTTCCGTTAACCATACTTTAAGACTCCTTGTAAATTTATTAACTGGTAATATTTTAATGCTGTCAGGAATAGCATTAAATATGCGACCACACATTGCATAGCTATTCTTGCTATATAATGCTGTCCTGGGAATAATGGGCAGAACTACTCTATTTCTGTGTCTAATGCTTTTTGCAAACACTTCATGAGCTTTTTGAATATCTCCGGGTGCATTTTAACAAATTTAGCATATTCAAAGATATATAAACATGGAAACGTTAGTACCTTGAACTTTTTGAAAAAAGGTTTGCAAGATTCTCATGGGCGTATTCCCGCTATGGCGCGGATGCATTTTTTCTGTGCGATGAACACTCGTTGACTGTCTGTTGATTAACCCCAGGTAATAAGACCATACCTCAATACAGAATCAACATACCCGTAGTATGCAGATAATACGGTTTTTAACGCTGAAGTTTTTGAAAGTTCGTATAGAACGAACACAAATTTATTTATTTTATTGCATACTTTGTTTACGTGTGCCTTCCAGTTGCAGTGTTTATTAATCATGATACCGAGAAATGTTGTTTTGTTTACTTCTTTTAATTTAAGTCCTCTATAATTGATGTCTAAAGCTTTGTTTTCGCGTCCATTATAAATATAATTTAGTCTTATTCATTACTAGTGTTAAAAGCATCACAATTTCAGTTCAATGATGTCAAATGAGCGGTTTCTCCTTTACTGTTAGCTGTATTTAACTATTTTATAAAAAAATTAAGAGAGCTCTATTTCTTGTAGGTTAATTTTTAATTTTCTTCAAAATAAGGAAACAAACAAAACCATTAAAAATACAAAAAAACACAATTGTACACACACAGTATTATTTTTAGTAAGTATAGTGGTATGATGAATTGAATTTTCTTCAAAAATGTATACACTATGCGATTAATAAAATATAAACTTGTGTAATTCCGTGATAACGTAATTATCGAAATACTTATGTATCACGGACGGACTCTTAGTGACTGTAACTGTATTTCCAAAGAAAACTTTGTTTATAAACACACACACACACCTACATGTAACGTCAAATTTAGGTACGCTAGTGACCCGCCCTAGTTTCCCACGGTTTTTACTACTTCACAAAACATAGGGATGTCATTATCATTTATGTAACTTTAGTTTCAATATTAATGACATATGAACCTTCCGGAATAAATTAATTACTACTCAAAATTAAATACTAACTTACTCTTGCGTTTTATTTAACACAAAAACTAGAAAAATTAATAGTGATCGAATCATTGATATACAATTTTTGTATATTGTGCGAATAATTGTGAGTGCCAATTTATTTAAGATAAAAACAGGCCAAGTGCGAGTCGGACTCGCGCACCGAGGGTTCCGTACAAACCTGTAGGTATAAAGTTTAAAATGAAAAAAATATATATATTATATGATGTAACTAAAAATTTACGATTTTCGCAATTTTTTCTTTATCTGTGCTATAAGATGTTGCTTCGTACCAAATTTCAAAATTCTAGATCGACTGGAAGTACCCTTTAGGTTTTGATTCCCTTGCGAGTTTTGAAAATTTGCGGAAATATGCGGCATAAACGGCTATATCTTTTGATTGCGTTAGCTTAGAAGTTTGATTTTTTCACAGCTCCAAGGGACAGTAGACTTGAGTATTTGATATAAATATCAGCTTGATACCTCCACGCGTTCTTGAGAAAAAGGGTCTTGACAGACGGACGGACGGACGGACGGACGGACGGACGGACGGACAACAAAGTGATCCTATAAGGGTTCCGCTTTTTCCTTTTGAGGTGCGGAACCCTAAAAATGGAACTTTGCATCACTGAAGACTTAAACGAGTTTAAAGCTAAAAGGTAACGGAACTTGGCCTCCGCCTCTGCATGTGGGACTTCCTCTAGAAATTGCATGGAGGCGTCAACAAACGGCTCCGCAATTTTTGGTAGAGGAGTTGAAAATCAGCTCCGTGAAGAACGCGCAAAGAAGCGAAGACCATTTAATGTGGTGTAAGTAACTCTGAGGTTCAAGGATTTGTTTCTTTATAACCACCGCCGCTACCAAGTTCTGCACAAAGTGCGCAACTGTTTAGAAGAGCCGGATCTATCTGTGAACCATTAAGAAGACTCCAAAACTGTGCTACGATAAATGTAAGTGCAGTCTGCCCTTCTACGTTTTGATTACTCTTAGTTGGAGTTTTCTTCGAAATCTCTTTTTTTATTTTGTCACCGCGCAGATCTTCCGTTACATCCCTATTAACTTAAAGATTACTTACTTCTCAGTAAATGTAAACGTTTATGTTGGTCTAACTTATTTATTTATTTTGAAATATTATGTTTACCGCTAACCTTGCATAGAATATTCTGTGTTTATTCTTTACTAGCTTCTGCCCGCAACATCGTCTGTGTTAAATTTCTTGCTTCCCCGACCCTCCCCGTCGCATCGAATCGCCTGCCCGTGCGACATCTTCCTATTCATGACTTTTTTCTTTTCTCGCTCGACTCCTCGACTCTCTACTCGACTCCCAAGACGCGGTATTACAGAGAACGCTCGAACTTATACTCGTAAGGATTCGAATGAATTAAAATGAAATTTGCTTATAAATAAATAGTCCTGAAGATGAAATAATTTATTTGGATCAGGGTGACGCGAATGGAACTAACCTTTGTACCTGCATTGTAATTAAATTTTAGAACACAAAAGCTGTTATTGTGACTTAACTAAAATAGATGGAGATCTTGTCTCGCGGAATTTTTTGTAGACATTAATACGACCTATAAACCTGAAGTATATTATTAATAGTTTCCGCAGCGCACGCCAAAAACAGTTTTGGGTTTTCTACCTTGGGCTACAATATTGCAATTTTCTTACGGATCCCTAATTTTATTGAAAATAAATTATAGCCTACGTTATTTTGTAAAAAATGTAGCTATCTATTGGTGAAAGATTTTTTTGAATCGGTTCATTAGTTTCGGAGTCTGTTCGTTACAAACACACATACAAAAAAAAAACAAATCTTTCCTCATAAAAAGTCACAAAAGTACCTACAGCAGTGGTTTGTAGTAAGATTTTTATTTTTTAAAAGGGACTTATTACTAGACAGATTTTTTTGGGACTGCTACCTCCATTCATTTTGTTTTTGACTATATACATGAAACTCTATAACAGATTCCACGTAAGCACCCTTAATATACATATCGCTATATATCGCTGTTAGCTCGTATACAGTTAGTACCTATCTAGTTCAATCAGTAATTACATGTCATGTCAACAGTCTTGACAGTAACATTCGACTTATGCATCTGTCAAAACCAGATATTGAGATGATTACGAATTATAGATATGTTACGTCACTCCAGAGGGCCATTTCACGTATTTATAAGAACGTTCACAGTCGGTCGCAATCTGTCAACAATATCTCTAATTTCCCTATATTTTTGACTAGTTTTTGGCATTTGATAGTCGCTGACATGAGGTTGAGACTAGAATTCGAACATTTTTTATTATGAGAATTGGCCTTCTGTTTCGTAGATAATAAACAGGATTCAAGTCTCTAGTTTTCAACACATAGTAAAAAGTATCTCTCTTTTATACAAAAGTCCGAACTTAAAACACACAGCACTGACGTAGCTCAAAATCCGCTTAGCTGAAGTGAGACTGGCCACATCTTCCATATGCCAAATGAGCTGTGAGCCCAAAATAGCCACTATCTGGAGTCACAGTTGCTATTTAGGCCCACAGCGTGACAGCTCGATGTGGAACTCTACAGCCAGTAGGCGTAAAAGATGCAGACCTCGTAGAAGATGGCGGAACAAGCGATCAATTGTCCACATTATCCCTGGAGGGAAAGGGATAACAGAAAAACTACATAAAACAAAATAGGAAAAAACTTTTTTTTTTGCATTAAATCTAACCTAAGACCACAAATATATATGATCGTTGACTTTTCATTCATACAGAAATAAATTATTGTAATTTAGGGAAAAGAAACAATCCGAGATCATTTACTAAAACCAGGCAAATATTATTGTTAAGACGTAAATTAGACGCTATCGTTTTCCATCAACCTAGAAATGTTCGTAAACCAAAGCCTGCATGTTACTATAATTATAGCCATAAGGCGACTTTCGATAATTACAGTTTTAACACTGATTGCTTGCCATCACGCCACCTAACGCCATTTTGCGTAGCTCGAGTTCGATGGCTTAGTCTCTCTTTACTTCAGCGTATGCGTGAGGTCAATTCATTTTCCGATCCGTATAATCATGACTACCTTTTTTGCGTTCGTCTGCCGCGGTAATATATATGAGTGCGAGTATTTTTTCATTCAATTTCACAAATAGCTACTTAAGATTCGGTTCGCTATCCCGGCTGCCACGAGTATCTAACAATTTATTGCACATGATTAAAAACGTCCATTCAATAACTTCGCTGTTAGCATATTATAATACTGGCTTCTGTTCGCGACTTCGTCCGCGTCAAATTTTTGCTCCCGTAACCCTTCCCGTCACATCAAATTGCCTGCCAGTTTTCGTCCATTTTTCGTTGCTGCTCCGCTCCTTTTGATCATAGCGTGATGTTATATACCGGGTGACAATTATTTTTAACGTCTTGAAAAAAAATTCACCTGCTATGAATCTGAAGGCCTTCCTGCCTTCTATTCTAGTTACACAACACACCATATGAAGGTCGAGACGGTAAAAAATGTAATCCGGTAAATATAATATATATACCGGATTACATTTTTTACCGTCTCTAGCCTATTTATTGAGGAATGCTATAGGCTATATTATAGCCTATAGCATTCCTCAATAAATAGGCTACCCAATACAAAAATAATTTTTCAATTCGGACTAGTAGTTTCGGAGCCTAATCAATACAAACAAACAATCAAATCTTTCCTCTTAATAATATTAATATCGCAATAACAGTCGCAGACTGTAAATTAAGATGTAAGCTATCCTATCGTTCAAGTTGGATCAAACTGCACAAATTTTATTAAAATCGGTTAAGTAGTTTAGGAGTTCATCCCGGACAAACAACGTGACGCGTAATTTATATATATTAAGATGTACATTTCTACTAAAAACGTATAAACACACGAGAATAGTTTTTGTAGAGCAATCCCAACATTTGGCCCGAAAACTCAATCCCCGACAAATACAAACGTCTATAAATACCAACTTAGGTAGCGGAAATCCGCTCTTCGGCCGGAACAGCTGCCATATTCATTTTTATACGTATAAGTATACCGCCCCGAAATTGGAATAACGGAACACTTGGTGAGGACTGAAGAGTCAACTCAACTCTGCAAACATTATTTTATTTATGTATGCTTTATAGAACGTGTCATTTTCTCATTATTTGTATTGGTAGTTCAGTTTTATTATTTTTATACTAACTGAAAATTCCTTTCAAGCTGATTCAAAAGCAAAAGTTGCAAAAATTTGTGTGAAGCTCTCATTGTTATATAAGTCAAACAATATGTTAATCCTTTGTCACTACTACTATTACTATTTCATTGTCTTTATAAAGGATTACCAATGCGGAAAATATCATTATTTCGGCGATTTCAAGCTCAAAGAATGATTAGCTTTTCAGTTTTGATAAAAACTGCGTTCTTTCTTCTTTTCTTTCGCTTGCGTAATAACAATCACACTACACACAATAACACACACTGTATTTGGGTGCACCGATCCATTAGGTACCGACCACCGACACTCAAGTATTATACGTATACAGAAGTTGTATGTTGTTGTTAAAACTTATGTATGTATGTCTATATAATACATTGGCTTACTCAAAAACCTACATCTCAAACATGAGTTGTAAGTTAATGTATGATATTTACATATGTAGTAAACATAAATTGTTGAGTAATTTAATCGTAATCGATTACAAATCGTGCTCGCCGAACGGTCTGTCTTTAAGTCTATATGAATCCCTTTCCATTTCGTACAACTGGACTTAATCGCGGATCGCTGCGGATCTTTATGGAGATGAAACGTTTGTAATGAGATCCACACTGAAGGAACTCTCCTGACCGCTTTGCATAATATAGATTCCTCAGAAAATACGAAACTCGAGAGCTGGTTGTTTACCGAGTGAGGCTCTCGAATGTCTCTCAAAACAAATCAATGTTAATGTTATGTTTAAATATTGTAAAACATTTATTATTATTCAGGACTCCGTTCAATTTTAAATCACTCTTGACCAGCTTCCTTATTAATATTAACACTTACGTAATCCATAATTAAAAACTTTCCTCTGAAAACGTTGTGTAGGTACTTAAAAGGTATAAAGCGGATGAAAATAATAATGAAAACAATTTCTGAAACTAGGATTCGACGATCAATGTGTAGGTTTCAAAATTATCTCACTTTGCACTACTGTCATTATATTTATCTTTGTTGGAGAATATTCTTAGTCTTTGTGAACACAGGGATTACTGTTTTTAGTCATTTTAATCAAAGTAGGCATACTTAATCTACATAATTAAATCCGTAAACAGGATATATGTTTATTATGAGACTTTCATGTCGTTATTAAATTAAACATGTTTATTTTTTATTATTCGACGGGAGTTAAAACCGGACCAACTGCAACATTAGAGAATCTGTTCCAGTTTTATAAATGACTTAGCTAAATGCAGATTTGCATTAAAGGTAAAGGTCAAAACGAATTCTAAAGCTAGCCACTATCTGCCAGGGTCGCGAGATTTGTTCGAAAGAGATACCGTGACCCTGGCACATGGGCAACTGAAAGAACACGGGTGGGTTTTAGTCAGTAAAAGTCTTTTTTGATGATTTCCCACTCACAAAAAAAAAAGCTAGCCACTATCTATTTCAGGAATTTTGTTTCGAATATCTGGCCAACCCGTTTGTATTCACGGTCACCACTATCAATAGCACACATTCAAAATGTAAATAAAGCTCCTGACCACAAAGGTCCACAGTTATGCAAGAGTGCAGTTAGGAATTTTAACATACATCATAAAAATACCTATAATTAAAATACAATATTCTTCAAATGCTCACTACTTGTCGTCGGGAGATGGCGGCCATGTTTTTCAAATGATTTTTCACAACTTTCTGCTTTATAGAGTTTAAGACAGAGCCAGTTCTAGTCAATGAGTCATAAAAACGGCCAAGAGCGTGTCGGACCACGAACAGAGTTCCAGGACTTTATTTATTTTATTGGGATGAATTTACCCCAAGAACAAACTTGTTGGAAAAATGTTCTGCCATACCGATGACATATTTCATGGTTTTCGTTTACTTGTCCTTCGAGATCTTACTTCCTATAAAATTTCATGATTCTATGTCAACGGGTAGCTGTAGGTTTATATTTAGTTCCAGTATCAAAGGATTATTATAACTATTTAAACTAGCTTCAGCACACGATTTCGACTGCGTGAAATTTGTTATCTTTCGTGGCATCACATCATGACGCTTACCATTCTTTCTTACCTTTTTCTATTTGCTCGGCTCCTAAGAGTCCTTGCAGGATATTGAATAGCCTTCCTCAAGGAATGGAATATCAAATGCCAAAATAATTTTACAAATCCGACTGGTGTTCAGGCGCGTTCATACAAACAAACTCTTCAGTTTTACTATTGTATTAGTATGTGAATAATTTCAAGAATATCTTTGATATCTCGGAACCCTAGTATCTCAGGCATTTACAAGGCGTACGAGGGGCTGAAGCCAACTCACAGAGGCCCTTTTAGACAGTTTGAAATGGAACGAGCCACCGACCGATGAATATCCTTATATCCACTATGCAAGTGCATCCAAGGACAAACCCTGGTTGATGCAGGGCTATTATGGAACATGGAAACAAAATATGTTGCTCTAGTATTATGATTTAAGTGGGTATAATGAATTGGTAACCTTGAGCTATGGAGGACTATGTCCCCCAATTGTAACACAATATTCCCGGATAAAAGGGGGTGACTTGCACTCTGTAATGTGCCTTCAGAAACGGTCGCTAGAACATAAGGACGTAGCGACAAGGGGGCAACATGTCCTGGGGTGCTTGAGGAGAGGTAATCCATGGTTACCAGGACAATCTCGGAACCCGGTTATGTAAGATGCTGTAGGGATCTTGACCGTCGGGTCTTGACCGTGGAGTCTTGACCGTAGGGTAGGGTTGGGTTGGGTAGGGGAGTCATGACCGTGGTTACCTCTACGTTGACGAAGAGATAAGATGGTGAAGTTTTTAATATTATTATTTATTTTCACAGTGTAACAGAATATTAATTATAGCCTATAACTTAATACTTCATAAATAAGCAGAAAGGGGGTGTTTTCATGTCACATAAATGGCCGTATTTTTTTTAATTCGTTGGCTTACAAGCTTTGCTTTCTTAAGAGCATTGAAGGACCATATTTGATATTAATTTCAACTAGATACCTCATTGAGAAATAGCGTCTTGAAGATACACATACGATAAATATAAATCAATAAAAAGTTTTCCTTTTGAGGTATAGAACCCTAAAAACCGAATGTACTCCAGAATACAGAGATAATTAATTATAATAGGGACATTATATCAAGTAACAAAATTTATATAAATCTTTTTCATGTAAACATAAAGCAACTTTATCCTCGTCGTTCCTTAAAATAGGTCCTCTAAATCCTACGTTGTGACAGATGTCGCCTTGTTCTTGTACTACTTCACCAAACTTAACAAAAGTGCTCTGCACTCCGGCAAGAAGTTCCGTTGTCTGTCGCACACTGTTCAAGTTTACCCATCATATAACTAACTAATTCTATGGGCTGTAAGTTATGCGTCCACCAATATTGCACTTAATTTTAGCATTCCCAGAACTGAGTTATGTACGTAATAGCATTGAAAATAGCATGTAGTGAGTATAGTACTGTAGACGTTGTTTGCTTAAGATAATCTTACGATTGTACAGGTTGGCTATAATTACATGAATACATTCGAACTGTAAAGAAGATCTAGAACAATCTTTCAAACATTTTAGCATAGGTTTTTGTTACGGATGATATAAAATTATTGACAGGCGCGAAACAGTAAAGACCTAAGCGTGGAATAAACGAAATAATTTATCATTACACGCATATCAGTGTTTTATTAACCGATCCATGGACTAGAGGACCTCTGCGGTCACACAGTAGGTACTTAAAACTTGTACATATTATTAATGAATCGTTCGTATTACGGATACTAATTGGGCTGACTGGATATATAAGTTCTAATTACGAAATTAAATATTCCATGTGGTTTTGAGTATTTTAAAGAATTTCGGAGCATGTACAAAATATGAATCGTATGAATAAACTAACAGAAATCCAGCCGCGTAAATAAATAATCAAAATAAATATTACTATAATAAAATAATAATATTTTGTGTAAACCGGGATAATGAGTCAATTAAGTACAGTTCAATTACATTTTTTTTTTTTTATGAAACATACAAAGTTTCGAAAAAACAATATGTCTTTCGCAATTTTCAACGCTACTAGTACGTAATAAGTTTTAAACTACAACTTTACATTGAGAAATTTTCAGTGATTTCCCGAAATTCTGAATAAACAGTTGTTTAACAAGCAAAAAATTCGTAAAATTGAAATAGTGTCAAAAATTGGTTTTAAACAACAAAGTTTACATACTTAACCTAAACCTTTCCTTGGAATTCTAATGAAAAATGTGTACTTTTTTGCACCATTAGTTTATCCCACTACTGGGCCAGTGGCTCTTTCAAAATGTTGTTGAGAAAGTGGGTTCCGTTATAGGTTATAAGATACTAAAGATGTTATCAAGCACAAGGCGTTTATTTTCGACCGACATAAACTCGTTAACCACTTAGGATTTTACGACATAATCGATATTAATATAGTGACAATAAAATTAACAGAATCTTCAGAGACCGGCTGAGGCATTAAAAGTCAAAGGAATCAATTGACAAAAACAATAAATAGGTAGTTCTAATCAGTAAATTCATGATGACTGCTTATTTTCTGTAATTATTCGGTAGGTATTTGTAAAATTTAATTTGTACCTCCTTTACGAAATTAAATAACTTAGGAACCCGTAACGTAAAATAACTGACGGTGCTATTTGGAAAATTGGTTTATTTTCATAATAAAGCATTCTCTTTGTATCTTAGTGGATTTCAAAAAAATCTTTTAAGTACATAATTGAAAGTGTTTATCCGTATTCAAATCTCAGGTAGTAAGGAGAGTACTTATTTAATAAAAGTAAAATACTTGTAGTGTAGATCCAATGAGCCATGAAGCTCTTTAAATCCTATCTGAGAAGCCTTCACAAAATTACATTCAGGCGATTTGAGGCATTCTGTCTTGTCGTAATTCTGTAGGTATTTTAATTAATTAGCCATGTTTGATGAATGTGAACTAAGAAGCGCGAAAGTAATGGAGGTACATTTGAATCGGTATGAATCCACAGCGAGTTAAAGAACCTTTATAAAAATCGAAAGATTGAAACATCATGAGACCAATCGGAAGTCGTTTTTTGGCCGAAACCGAATCGAATTAATTGACTATCGCCACAACCTTCGGCTGAGAACGAAGCGCTTCGAAATTCATTTCGTAAATTGTCTAAAAGTCAATGAAATTATGTTTATTTTCAGTTTATGTTGGCTGATTTCTTATTTTACTTTATTTTAGTTGTCTTGTTGAACTTATAGTAACACTTCGAAATCAAAAACGCATACAAAATTGTTTTGTTTTAATTTTGATGATGGAGGCCGACTGGCACTAACCAGGCGGTATTTTTGGCCGAAGGTAGCCGAAGCCATTGGGACACTCTATGAAAATTACTTTGGGCCGATAGTCATTTGTTAGTTACCAGTTCTTTTTTTAGTTTACCCATTGCCATTTCAGTTGCCTAGCAGTGTTTAAACGTACACATTTTTTAGTTAATTGCTTCCAAAATAAAAGATTTTGTTAATTTAAAAGAATAAAACTTTTATTCTAATGTTATAAACATTTGTGTAGGGAATCAAACATAAAATTACAATCCTAAAAATAATTGTTTTTTTTTTTCACTTCATTATTTAGTTAACAAGGGAAATGTGGCTTTTTACCCGCATCGGTGGTGCAATTATGTTCCGCCTGCATTTATTTTCCCTCGGAAAAGCATGAAGGGTGAACATATGGACGGAGCTCCGGCTGGTAGCATTGGCATGACATTTGATTCCGGATTCATCAACGCGGACTTATATTCACAGTGGCTGGTACACTTCAAGGACTACACTTCACCAACTGTGGATAATCCTATGCTACTGCTTATTGACAATCATTCAAGCCATAATAACCTGCAAGCTACTCTGTTTTGCACAGAGAACAACATCGTTGTACTTACATTGCCACCTCACAGTAGTCACAAAATACAAGGGTGGATAGGGCCATTTACAGTCGTCTAAAAAATAAGTATGCAATTGAAGCTGATAAATGGATGGCACAGCATCCTGGTAGAACTAATAACCAATACCAAGTGACTTATATAATCGACAGAGCACATAAAAAGTTGCTACTGTAGGTAACGCAGCTTCAGCATTCAGGATCACTAGAATATATCCTTTGCGTAGCTTTAGTTTCAGACGTTTTCTAAAAGTACTCTCATCGATTCCAACAATTCCTGTGGCTTTTTGTTTTGATTATCCCTCTTCCATCAACTTTTTGGCTTCATCAATCTGCTATTGTGTACAGACTTTCCAGTCAGGACATTTCCTTATATATTTGCATTTTTATTCTAGATGGCAAAAAAATAAAAATATAACGGGGTAAGTATACGCATTTTAATTACTGCGGACACTTACCCCCGGACACTTACCCCATCCCATCAAAGCAAATAAAAATAATAAAATTTTGAAGTATGATTTACCTTCGACAAACTACATAGATTCACACAAAATACTGATTAATTTCTCCTGTTCCTAGTTACTTTGGAATAATATGTCTTTAGCATGCAAATCAATTTCAAAGAAATAAATAACAAATCCGTGCAAAAGCAATATTGTCGCATAAGTTTCCATAGCATTGTGAATTTATGAGGAAAACCTGCGACGCAGTCCTCTAGCTCGGTGGCAAACGCGATCTAAATGCGACAGGTCTCGACCTGCTGACATCCGTGGCATACGCACAATATTCACTGCGGACACTTATTCGCCGCGTACGTTTACCCCACATGACTCTACGAGCTAAATTAAACTGGTCATTTTAAATTCATGCTTTTGCTAACGGATGCTTATCAACATTACTTCTTTCTGTCAGGTTGCCAACCAACATTAAGGAAATAACTAACAAGATATTCTTTCACAGAGCTGCCGCCAAACGAGGAGGCGAGGCAAGCAGTGATACGGGAGCTCATCTGTACGGAGGCCGATTACATACGCCATCTGATGTCCATTGTGCAGGTAAGTTACTGTTAGGCACTTCCAAGTCTCGAAAGTCTATCTAAAGTAAAAAATAATGTATGATCTCTTGGTAAACCATGCATTACTTTTAGATGCGGGTTGATTGGAATGAAAGAAGGTCAAGTACTGAAAAGACTATTGTATTGTCCCAAAGGTAGAATGAGCTTAATGAACTGATGGAATGTGGCAATGAAGTGAGTGACGCAGCCCTTGTTGGCTGTTACGAGAACCCCTGGCTGACTTGATAGCCAAACGCGAACTGACCTGATTAGTGTGTGTGGAAATGAATCATTTCAGCCGAAAGACGTCCACTGCTGGACATAGGCTTCCCCCAAGCTCCGCCACTTCGACCGGTTTTGTGCTTCCCGCATCCAGTGGATTCCTGCGGCCTTCACAAGGTCATTGGTGAAATGAATGTGTGACGCAAACTGCTAAATTGCAGAATGTGCGGTTGCACCGTAAAATACCAATATAATAATGAGAATTTATCTAATTTAGAATACACTATAAAATAGCAAGTAACTGCATGCTAGTATCCCTATAATTTGTTCCAAAAGTATTTGATAAAAGTGATAACATCCTGTTCAGGTTGAATTCTTACGCTATCACGCATGTAAGATAGGTACTAGCTTTACATCTCACAACTGTTTCCACCAAATATTTCATGAATAATACAACACAATTTAATTGACATTGAACTCATTTGATTGACTATAATTGTGGTTATAAAATTAACCACAATCCCAACTCCAATTCCTACTATTAAACATATTAATGGTGGTTTAATATTATATATTTATATACATCTTTTATTATTTTGTGTTGATTATTAAAATCAAAGCATTCAATTAGTGCAGAGAGCATTGCTGGTCCAGGAATAACGGTTTCATCACCACCGTTTTCAAAAGGGTGAAGATACCGTGAGGAAACAGACCTGTCCTAAAATCAAGACGTGACATCTACCAACCCGCACTGAGTCCGTGGTAGGTTAAGGCCCTCTTGTAGTTGAAGACGTTTCGACGAACACTGGCTGGTCGATGCGAGCGCTTAGCTGCTAGATTTTGTGTATAATTGTTTCGTGGAGACAAAATGATAAGGAAATTATAAAATGTTTTCTCAGCATGCCCTAAAAAACAATAAAACCTATCTTTTGGTATGAGTTTTACAGGGTTTAATGATGGAATCTCTTCAAGGTACACGTTTTAAATGGCGATTTAGTGTCAACTTTATGATTATTTTTTATCGAGCCAAGTGTTTTAATTCACGTTTCTATCTTCACACAGCGCTTAACAGTATGTTCAATTTTCCTAAATATTTTTTTTTTACGGAAACTAGCCATTTTGCTAGATTTACAGAGGTTTAAAAAAGTTAAAAAGTACTGCAACCTCGCCTTAAAGCCTAGTCCCTCTCGAACAGGGGAGGCCTGTGTCCCAACAGTGGGAACATTATAGGCTGATTACGACTCAATTTGAATGGCCCTACAAAATGGTATTCAAAATTACATTTGTTTAAATTTTCATCGAAGTATACATATACAGGATAAGTTTTTATCCAGTGCGCAAACTATAACCATGAATTCAGCATATCATTCTAGACCCCCTTGTGCAGAAATTTTTTGCGCAAAAAATGCAATACCTACAGGGTCAAAATGTATGGAACAGCAGATTTTTTTTTAATATCCGACGAAAATTTTCTACACTAGGGGGTCTAGAATGATATGCTGAATTCATGGTTACAATTTGCGCACTGGATAAAAACTTATCCTGTAGATTTGTGGCGTTCCGCGCATAAAGATACCAGTAGGGAGATATTGAGTTAAAGCCGAAAAAAAAAATAAAAAAAAAAAATATTACGCTGATAAAAAAAAAATCCTAATACTATTTTTGTAACAGACATCCAAAGCTGAAATTCTGAAAAAAACTAGTTTCGAGAAAATGGAGTTTGAAAGTTAAGGTTACAAAAAAGCAATGTTCTACTCGTTTGTTAACCGACTTCAAAAAAAGGAGGAGGTTATATGTTCGACTGTATGTATTTTTTTATTTTTTTTATTTTTTTATGTATGGTCACCGATTTCTCCGCCAATTGTCAACCGATTTTGAAAATTCTTTTTTTATTCGTAAGGGTATACTCCTGAGGTGGTCCCATATTCATTTTGTGGAGATTTGATGTATACTTTGGGAGATAAACGAAGGAACTCCTCAAAAACAAACAGTACACGTAATGTGATTTGGATATTGTACTAAAGATCAAAAATAATTGCTGGTTCTATCTATCCATCCGTGGTGAACTAATTATAGTCTTCGAAGATACCGCATGGAACTCCTCATCGGTGAAAAGTACATATAGGAACTTACAGTGAAAGGTTAGAAGGTTAGGGGATAATTCTTTGAATATTATAGGCACGTTTAGACCGTTACTTGTATTCTTATATTCCGTTGAGCTGATGATGGAAGGTACAACTCCTTATCGATCAGGAGTTAGAAGATATCTTGTCCTAGATAGACATACTCGTTGACATCGAGAATTGATTCCTCAGCAGACACTAGAGTGGGCTCTTACCCACTCTACTGTCTGCTTAATAAAAAAAAGCAGCCTTAATCATTTTGGCCTGGCCATTTATTATATTTTTATATACAAATTTACAATTGCCTTAATCGTTGCATTTCACGCAATGCTCTTTCGTCATGCGGTTTCTTGAGCAATTTGTTTGGCTCTAAGTCGCAAAGAGCAATACCATCCAGAGTCTTTACACGACTTAGCGCAACATAAACTTGGCCTTTAGCAAAATTTTTCTTGCCTAAGTTAATCACGGCTTTGTTTAGGGTGGTGCCCTGAAGTTTATGCACCGTTACCGCCCAACTAAGGATCAGCGGCAGCATCCTCCGTTCAACATCCCCATAACCTTTTGTTGCCTGATATGTTGTTGAAACAGGCGCTATGGCAACTAACCCCTCAGTGTCTTTCACTTTTTAACCGACTTCAAAAAGGAGGAGGTTCTCAATTCGGATGTTTATATGTTTTTTTTGTTTTTTTTTTTGTGTATGTTCGGCCATAACTCCGTCATATATAGACGGATTTGCAAAATTCTTTTTTTGTTCGAAAGGGGTTTATTCCGAAATGGTCCCATATAATTTTCATATAGATCTGATGATGAGTTCGGGAGACAGACACCGGAACTCTTTAAAAAATGACAGCAAATCAACCGCGATTTCTGCTATCGCATAAATATGCATTGTTTGTTTGGAATTAGTGCAGGGTGAATACCACAACTAAAAATTTAAAAATAAAAACCTTTTTACAAAAAAAAAACAACCGACTTCCTTAAAAACACTACAAAGTGAAAAATAACTTTAATTTCGGAAGTCGGTGGCAAAAAAAACCATAAATACAAATCCTAAGACACCGACTTCCGAAATTAAAGTTATTTTTCACTTTGTAGTGTTTTTAAGGAAGTCGGTTGTTTTTTTTTTGTAAAAAGGTTTTTTACATAGATTTTTCCACATAGATCCCAACAGATTATAATGCATTAATGTATCACTAACATAACCGATACTGTACTTCCAATTTACAAATAGTATTAAAATTTAAAAATTCAACATAATAATTATGAGAATATCGACATTTTATAAGACCTACCGACATCTGGGAACTTTTTACTAAACATTTCCTTTAAAAAAAAAATGCGCTTAGAAATGTTGTCTGTAGATGTTAATTGTATCAAATTGTAGCTTTGTTGTAGAAAAAAAATCACAAAGTCCCATATTTTCACCGGATTTTACAAAAACGCAAATAACTCGGAAACTAAATGCCGACATCTGGTACATTTATGCGCGGAACGCCACATATAGACACTTTTGGAGCATACGTTAATAGCAGCGACATATTTTAAAACAAAGTTCCTGACCGTATCTCTATTTTATGTTCGGGTTAACCTCAAATACTCCTCGTTGAACTTTACAACTGTTGTCACTACATTTAGACCGTATTCCAATGAAAGTTAAAGTTTACATATTGATTATACCATACATGGAAGTTTTAAATACTAGCCATTATTTCGACTCAAGTCGGATTCAAGACCCGCCCGAGGATTTTCGTCAAATCATTCTTTGGTTTTTCCAACGGCAATTTTTGTTATGAATGATTTTATTTACTGTTAGTAGATTTGTCACGTCAATCTATCAATTTTTAAACTAGATGAGGTCAGCGTTTCCTATCTGACTATTCTGAGAAAAAAGACCGAAATAAATTCACAGGTCACAGGCTCTTTTAAAATCCAGACATAATCTTGGTCTGATCATGTATAAACCAAGTGGATTGGCGTCAAGAATGATCTTTTTTGGGAAAAACAACACTTAGAACTTAAGGAGCTCAACGATTCGACGAACAATACCAAAGAAAGGCCATGTAGGTAAGCCGCATAAATGACTCAAGCTCACACTCAAAGAGAAAATAAAACCATACTGCTCCTCACATAATCTCACATTCACAGTAATTAAATAGTATTATATTGTTAAAATTAAATATTCATGTTGATGTTTAAGTTATGTGAGACATTTATTGGTGTAGCAATCCCAAGCCTTATTGTCCTCTATACAATCTTTAACAGTATAAAAGGCTTTCTAGCATAGTTTCCGCTTTATAAAAGATTGGAATTCATTAAGGCTTAGTTCTTGAGTGTGGCTAGGAAGAGTATTATAATAAAGTGTACATTGATTTCTAAACGAGCCACCTATTTTCTTGAGCCTGGCTGTAGGCATAACATATATTATTTGTTTTTGTTCGTTGTATTTATATCATGGACATCACTGTACTTTTTAAACAGATTAATATTATTTTGTGCAGACAAAAGATTTTCATAAATGTGCTGAGAATGCACAGTCATTATATTAATCTCTTTAAATTTTGTCGCTGGGGAGTGTCTGGGACATAGTTTATAAATTGAACGATTTGCCCTTTTGTAAGCAAAATTGATTTAATATCGGCCGCATATGTATTTTTGTTAAGAGTAATTGTAATTTATTTGAAATGAGCACAGTCAGGCCAAATAGCCAAACACGGCATAAAGATAGACTTCAGCTGCCACCAATAAAACTAAAATTATTTAAGAAAAATGTAAACTGCATGTCGATATTATTATTTACAATCATTTACCAAATAGTTTGAAAGACTTACCTCTGACATTGTTTAAAAAAAAACCTTTAATGACTATTTAGAAGACAAATCAATACAATCTATAACTTATAAGTTAGAATAATTGACATCGCTGATTTTAATTGACATTTGCACGCCAGGTTATGGCAGGATATTCTGAAACAAAATGAATGTAACACCTTTTATACCATATTCTTGCAAATAAATATTTTTGATTTGATTTGATATCTCCACAACAGAATACCGTACTAGATCACGCTATAAAAATAACTAAAGTGTAGGTACATAGTTCAGCAGTTTGAAATCATCACGGAAACATGCCAACTTCTAGGATTTAAAACAATAAAGTCTTTATTTCGGAGCTATAATTTCGAGAGCGCTTCGTGAACTTGACATATGAAACAGTGATAATAATTCCCTGAAACTTACTAGTTAAGTACGAGTTGTTCCACAAAAGTATTTGAAAATCTGTTTTCATGGATCAATGAGGCGTTTTGTTGAATGTCAGTATCCGTGAACTGTGCTGCCTCTTATAAAGATATGTTTAACAACTTTATACTATCAAAAAGTCAGGATAGTAGGAAAACATACCTAACTACTAATCTCGATAATGAACTTAAATGATTTTAAGTTAAAATAACCTATAATCATAGCTGGGCACCGTTAATGAAATAGTTAACTTCGTTAATCGTTAATCCGCTACAAAAAAAGTTAGCTTCGTTAAACGTTAAAGCGTTACATTTCGGAAGAATTAACGCAAGTTAACGTTAATCGTTAATCCGTTTATATATGTAAAATTGCATTTTTATATCGTTGCGTTAGTGAACTAATAAAACCTGTTAGTTTAGGGTCTGGAAGTTAACAGGTTAGGAACAAAACAAAATACTTGTATAATTCAAATGTGTGATTTAATCGTCGGGCATAAGGTGCATATTCCCCTTCATGAACATTAACATGTTGAAGTTCTCGTCTGAAAGCGAGGCTCGTTTTGGTGTTAGAATATCTTTGTCGTTTCATACTTGTCTAAGCTAGTATTTCGCGCCTCGCCGCGGTGCTGTACGGTAAATAGTAGGCATTGGATTAACGATTAACGGACTTCTGCATATTAACGGAAGTTAACGTGTCCGTTAACATTTTTAAAAGTTAACTTAAAAGTTAATCCGTTAATCAAAATGTTAACTTCGTTAATTAACGATTAACGGATTAACAAGTTAATGCCCAGCTATGCCTATAATGTACATAAATGAGTAAAACCATATTTAGTGTAATATGGTTTTAAAAATGTATTTAACTTATAGATTATTTTAACTTAAAATGAAAGTCAACTGTTTCCCAAAATTCGTTGATTCTACATTGTTGGTTTTAGAACAGGGAAATTGTAAACATAGTTGAGTGAATTTCTCGTGTGTTCGCACAAAAAACATTGGCACGATGCTACCTGATGTTACCCATACTTACCCTTACGTAACACGATTCACGATATTGGTTTACACAAGCGATGCGACCTCACATGTGTGATGAAATTACACAGTTAGTAATACATACGAGAACGCAATTAAAATCCCCGAAGGATTACCGACGAATGTTCCCAAACATAATATAAAAAATAAACATTTATGAGGTATTACGATAATTGAATTTAAAGCAATTTTCTCAATTACGTAAGGTGGGTAACCTTACGTGATACCCGTCTTAAAACATAGGATATTTCAGGAACATTATATTTTTCCTGAATAATATTGGCGGTATTATGTCAGAATAGATTAGAGAGTACTTACAGATATTTAAGGTAAGTTTGATAACTTAAGGCCAGATAACTTAAAGCCTACCATTTTTCCTAATTAACATAGTTCATCATTTAGCCTCTGCGTCCGTCATAGGTTCTCAAAGGTTTATGGTCGTGCTCCTCTATTTCAATGTGACCCCCTCCTGGCTCCTAATAAAATGTTTTATTTCTAAATTGAAAAGTAATAAAACTGTAGGTAATAAAATGTGTTGAGGGACATTAAAAAATATCTAATTTTGTTAACAAGATGATCAAACACTTAAATTTTAATGTATGTAATAATGTAAATAATTTCTTGGGAACTGAGAGAGGTATTATTAGTGAATGCACTCATAAGTTTCTGTAGAAAAAATAACTATGGAACTTAGCATACTTAAACGAAACCATAGTTTAAATATGCTAAGTCCACATTGCATAATGATTTCTTTTGAAGTTGAGTTAAGGAGTTATCCACATTAGGTATGTTAAACTTCTTGAACTTTCCTGACTTGATTTACTCGGTCAGTTGAATACCTCTAAGACTTCAACGGCTATAGGGCTGTGAGCTGTCACCTTAGGGAACCTATGCGATACCACCACAATTCTTTAAAGACGAATGACTCAACGAGAATCAATAATAATAGCACAGTGAGTGAGTTTGTCATAAATTAAATAATTCTACTTAAATAAACAGCTTTATGAATGAAAATAAATCCTGTCTAAAAATGAGTGAATTAGAGTTTCGAATTAGCGTTTGCCTTATACGTTGATTTAAATTTCACGTTACTGGACATCTAATCCACGACGAATTCAAGAAATGTTTACGTTTATAACCCGCGGACCTTCAATGAGTGGCTACTAGCGGGGAGATAAGAGGGATAAAAAGTAATTTGCTCTTAGAATGTTCCGTCCCATTCCTTCCATGACTGCACACATGATTATGTCAGGGATAAGCTGATCATCTACCATGAGAGTTACGACATCATACAAAGGGCAACGTTAGGCATGATAATTGGTAAATCAGTATGGGTCCCGTAGCTCATTCTAGCTAATTCTTTTCCATAATCCCAATATCATAGCGAAATGTCAGTTGTTTGTTATGTTTATAATGCTGATATTTATCTTGAGGCTCTAAGCAATCGATCGCCGTCGGTCACTTCCCTAGCTTCCCGTGCCTTTCACGAGCCGCGATAAAGAGCACGGCCCCACGATGACGTAATGACGTATTTCACTTTACGTTTTCGGGGGTTAATTATGTAGGTACTTTTATGTACTTTACCATTCTGCTACAATACACAATAACATTTAAGTGCTCCACGAATATTCGTAAAGCGACATAATAATAATTACTCTTAGTTTTTACCTTCTCGGTCATTGAATTGATGAGAAACCATTTGTTAATACAATTGAAATCACTTAAATGCTAGGGTACGTGGAAACCCAAACACATTACCTACGCGAGTTATATTTTATCGTACAATATAAGGATGGTTTGGGCAAAAAATACTTAATAGAATTTCCAATCCAAAATTGAAGTTTCACGGATGGAATCGACGATCCCTATCATGAGGATTAGTCCGCTCCGGTAATAGACTGCGTGCTTGCCAAAGGCATTATGAGATATTGGACGATTCTGAAACGTAATGTATTACGCAGGTAAGATTAGGAATTCAGCATTGTTGCTCTCCCTCAATAACATTCGGCTTTTAACGAAGAAACCCGATCAGTCGTTGTGTAACATCCGTGTAATAGAGACGCGTACCCTCAGTGCCTCTATAGGCAGGTAGGCGACATTTTTCCTTCGACCTACCTATTTTAAATGGCAACATCAATTTATGCTTATGTTAAAAATAAGGAAACGTTAAGGACATAAATTAATAAGTAATAAATCCTATATAACACTGCCCGACGTGACTCTTGCTCCTTGAATGAGAGTAGTCATTCCCCGTAGATTTTGGGTCACTGAATTCAAATTCGGCCTCGGAACTGCTCTATCACATCACATTTTTTAGATAAACACGCTTTACAGTATTATAATCATCAAAATCGCCAATACAACCCTCCAAGTTCATAAAGGCTTAGGAACAAAAAAAAAAACAGAAAAAGTCATTCCTACAGCTTTTTGAACTTAGAGCGATGATTGATGATTTTGATGATTATAATTTTGTAACTACATATGTCTTAGAGGCGCGAATAATATTTTAATCAACATACAACCTAGCACTGGCCTGCAAATTGCAAAAAAACGTAAGAAAATTTGAATTTCGCGGGCTGGTTGAAGCATTCACCTTAAACAAGCAAATATAGATTTATTACGTAACTTAAAGATAACTAAGAAAATGTAAGTGTTATACACTTTTGTCTAACCCTTCAGGGTATATCTACAGGCCTTATGTTGTATTACGAATGGCTATTAAAGTATATATAGAAGTGATAAAAGTAAATTCAGTAACGTCACCCTAACTAGGTAGGTACAGTTCAAATATATGCATCTTCGTTGAGCATACTTTAGTAGTTGTACCTAAAATAATCTAATTAGATAACATTAACTTTATGCTAAGTACTTTTAATCGCCGTTCACTGGAAACTAATTAAGGTCAGTAAAATGTAAGCTACCAACTTGGTATCGTGAGAATGTCCCTAACTTGGCTTAATCCGAGTAAACGCGGAGCCTACTTCCCTCATTTGGGTTATCAAACGATTTTAATGGGTATTTTGTTTCAAATTTCAATTATTGCAGTCGCTTTATTAGAACTAATGTGTACACGGAAGTCAAATAATTAGGTATGTAATTTTTACAACAATCCCGTCATTTTAATGTTTAGTTAGTATTGTTACATATTGCTGCTTACTAACATTGTCCAAAAATTGAATAAATAAAAACAGAATCTTATATAAAAGCAATAATGTAACAAGCAAATCAGTTTTACAGCGGTGTTAAATATATTTAACATTATTCCAAATATTAAAAATATCAAAGATGCACCCTGCCGAACAAAATAAATAAGGTACAGACGCCAGCACACAAAGCTACTACAATCTGTCAAATTTCTTTAAAAGGTTCTAAACTTTATCGCTAAAGTATAAAGTGATGTGAGTGGTGTGTGTGTGTGTGTGTGTGAGTGGTGTGAGTGTATTGATTGGAAAAAAATGACAGTTTCGGGTAACTTGATTTGCTGGAGACTGTACATTACAATACAATTACATATTCTGACATATTTGCAAAAAATCGAATCAATAGAATAGGTATATTACTGTTGCTACAGCTAACAAAGAAGAGCTACAAGTTTTAAATAATAATTAATCGTAACCAAATGAATAATTTCATTAATATTTAAGTAGGTACATACAATTGTAGGTAGGTCTGTACACTAACAATGGTGAGCTATTAAGTAAATTATATACGTTTTTATTTCCTTAAAAAAAATAGTACGATATTATAGTTGTCATTGACCAACGTTATTTTTTTACAGGCTATATATCACGTTTCATCATCATCATTATCATCATTTCAACCGTTAGACGTCCACTGCTGGACTTAGGCCTCCCTCAATTTGGGGGGCTTTGCCATAATCGCCACGCTTGGCAGGCGGGTTGGCGTTCGCAGTATGGTGGTAAAATGCATAGAGAACGCTGCTGCCCATTCTCTAGTAAGTCCCTTAGTCGCCTTTTACGACACCCACGGGAAGAAATGGGGCACCTTTCATAGCAAAACAGCAATCTTGAATGACCTAGCGTTGTCGTCAACATTTTACATCTACACAGCGTTGTGCTGGGATTCATACAAAGGGAATTAAGGGAAAGAGTAACCCCTGCAATTGCCACCTCAGTTGATGGACTATGGACAATACATTCAACGTCGATTGGGTTGTTCCCTCAGGTGTTCATTGCCACCGCACACGCACTGCAGGACGCCGGCAAGCTGCTGGACATTGACACGGAGAAGCTCTTCACAAACATACCCGATGTCCTCAACGCCAGCCTATACTTCTGGGAGACTACCATCTACCCAATGGTTGCTGATGCTCTTGATAAAAAAGCACCGTAAGTACTGACAGTCAACTTATGCCTAACCTTTATTTAAATACACCATTGTCTTAATAAGGTGATAAGGCTCAAGTAGCAAACATTTACAAACGTAAGCTTGTTCCACAGGTTCAACACAGAAATAATGGCGCCAGGGTTCATGCACTTCCGGGATTTGCTCCTACCCTACGAAAAATACGTAAATCAACAAACCAAAGCCTTGGACTACTTACGTGCTTTGTCAAACAACGCAGATTTCATGTGTTATCTGACTTGGTGCTACCGGCACAAAGCTTGTAACAGGTCAGTTCTTGTGGTTAGTAGTGTGTCAATGTTTTGTGAAAGAAACCTGAGAGTAACCAACGGTTCTGTTTCAGGCTGCAGCTTGCAGACATCATGGTAAAGCCAATGCAGCGCTTGACAAAGTATAGTCTGCTTATTCGCCGTTTGATTAATCATACAGATACTGAACCGGAACGCACCTCTTTACAAGCAATGGTACACTATACGCCTTTACTATTAACTATGACAAATAACTGTCACCCTTCATAGTAATGATATTAATAAAAAGTTTACATAAACAAGCAGCAGTGGCGGCCAAGTGGTAACGGCTGTGCCTTACGAGTTGTATGGTCGTAGGTTCGAATCCCAACGGGCGCTTTATTTTGTGCTTATCTACACTAATATTACAAAGAGGAAAAATTTGTATTTTTGTTTGTTTGTTTGTAATGGATAAACTCAAAAGCTGCTGGACCGATTTTAAAAATTCTTTCACCATTAGAAAGCTACATTATCTGCGAGTAACATAGGCTATATTACATTACGCTACAACTAAGAGGAGCGGAGCAGTAATGAAAAATATCGCATGGGTAGGCGATTCGACGCAAAGGGAAGGGTCGGGGGAACACGAAATTTAACGCGGATGAAGTCGCGGGCAGAAGCTAGTTTATTATAATTAGCACAAAATAACCCATTAAAATTACGTTATGTTATTTATAACATAGCAATGTTATTCTATCACCACTGCTCTCAAAACGGTGACGGAAACATAGTGAGGAAACCGACATGCATTGAAACCACGGCCTACTCCCTCGCACTGAGAGGAGACCTGTCTCCCAGCAGTGGCAACATTATGCAACATAAACAAGAATTCTTAGAAAACATTCTGGTAGTTACTTGGAGTGTGTTTACTCAACTACAAATAGATTCCCAGGTTGCATCTGTAGGGCAAAGTTCTCGTTATGATTATTTTCATTATTTCCTGCATTATAATTCTGGGTTTCGAAACTTTTGTTTTGTAAATTGGAGTGCGCTTCAAATCCAATTACACATTATGTGATCTACTGTCTAAATGTGGTGCTGAAGTGTAACATTCAGGATACGCCCACCATCGTCCATGCTGACACACAAATATTATAAGTTTACCAGTATCCAACTGAAAGAATTATGACAATTAACTATAATTAATTATAATTCCAAAAGTAAAATTACAGACAGACAGTTACAATAAAGTTTTTGAATTGACGCTTGTTTGTGCATTTATTATTCAGGAGACATGTGCCAAAAATTACGTTCAGGACTTGAACCGATCGATACGCCAACGTGAGGAATTGGAAAAAATGGAAAAACTGGCCGACTCGATCGAAGCCTACGAGATTGTAAGTTCACGCCTCAATTATCATTAATTGTTGTTATTCAATAGGTATTGAGTAACAGCAATGAATGATTGTATTGTTTTTTTTAACTAAGTATACTTTCATCAAAACAGTTAAAATATGGTGGCCTAGGAAGAAAAACAACAGAACAGCGCCCTGATTTCGCTAAAATGACGGCACTGTACAACGGCTTGTCATTGTGACGTTGCATGTATTTATGATATTGATTGCTAAAGGTGAGGAAACCGATGTTGTATCTGTACGGGCTGACATAAATCGTACCGCTGGAACTGAAATTTATCGAATCTAAAAGCTGTAATTGTATTATTTTGTAAGCTGTCACAGGCGCCACCATACAGTGCCGTTCATTTCATTATACCATAGGTAATATATTATGTAGATATATAAAACCTAACAGATTAAAACATAACATATCATAACAGTTAATCAGGTAATTGGCAATTAACGATGCAGTATAAGAGTCCAAAAAAACCCTTTCATAATACTTTTTTGTAAGTCCGTCTCACGCCAATAAGTTATTTCTGTTTATTATGCAGTAAGATAAAATAATTATAATTAAGTTAATATGTTTACTAATTAATTCCCACATCCACCAGAAACCCTGTTATGAATCTGGCTAACGACCCGAGAGCTAGATAGACTCGACACTACACTGAAGAAATCCCGGACGTCAGCTTGTACGAGATTAGGATGGCTCTGAACCAGCTTAAAAACAACAAGGCGCCGGGTGATGACGGAATTACGGCCAAACTCCTGGAGGCCAGTGGAAAGACCGTTCTAAAGGCCCTTCAGAAGCTGTTTGATTCCGTCATACTCGAGGGCAAAACGCCACAGGCATGGAACAGAAGTGTGGTGGTACTTTTTTTTAAGAAGGGTAACAATACCCTGCTTAAGAATTTATAGACCCATCTCACTTCTGAGCCATGTCTACAAGCTGTTTTCAAGAGTCATCACAAATCGTCTCGCGCGCAGGTTTGACAACTTCCAGCCTCCCGAACAAGCCGTATTCCGTAGTAGACCACATATATACGCTGCGGCAGGTTATACAGAAGACCGAAGAGTATAACCTACCTCTCTACTTAGCGTTTGTGGACTGTGAAAAAGCCTTCGATTCGATCGAGACCTGGGCTATACTGCAGTCTCTTCAAGGGTGCCAGATTGACTATCGGTACATTGAGGTACTGAAGTGTTTGTATGAAAACGCTACTATGTCAGTCCGGCTCCAAGCCAAAGCCTTGAAACCTATCCTTCTGCAGCGAGGGGTGAGACACGGAGACGTAATCTCTCCGAAACTGTTCACCACAGTACTGGAGGATATCTTCAAGGTTCTGGACTGGAAAGGGGCTGGCATCAACATCAATGACGAGTACATCATTCACCTTGCCAACGATATAGTTGTCATGGCTGAGACTATGGAGGACCTCTGTACAATGCTCGATGACCTCAGTAGAGCTTCCGAAAGAGTGGGTCTTAGGATGAACATGGACAAGACAAAGGTCATGGCCAATGCTCATGTGATACCCACTCCAATGAAGATCGGGGCCCTACACTCGAAGTTGTGGACGAATATGTGCGAATACCTAGGACAGACTGTCCAATTAGGTAGGTCCAACTTCGAGAAAGAGGTCAATCGTCGAATACGACTCGGCTGGGCAGCGTTCGGGAAGCTAGCAATATCTTCTCGTTCCACTTACCGCAGTGTCTCAAGACAAAAGTCTTTGACCAGTGTGTGTTGCCAGTAATGACATAAGGCACTGAGACGTGGTCGCTCACAATGGGCCTCATAAGAAGGCTCAAAGTCACCCAAAGAGCAATGGAGAGGGCTATGCTTGGAGTTTCCCTACGCGACCGAAGCAGAAATGGAGAGATCCGTAAGAAAACCAAGGTAACCGACATAGCCCGCAGAATTGCGAAACTTAAGTGGCAGTGGGCGGGCACATTGCTCACAGAACATCTGTTCATCGGCCATCTGGCCGATGGGGCCGGAAGGTTCTGGAGTGGCGACCGCGTACTGGAAGATGGAGCGTTGGAAGGCCTCCCACAAGATGGACCGATGACCTGGTGAAGGCCGCAAGAAAACGTTGGATGCGAGAAACACAGAACAGGTCGAAGTGGTGGTGCTTGGAGGAGGCCTATGTCCAGCAGTGGACGTCTTTCGGCTGAAATGATGATTAATTCAGCCTGCATAAAAATTACCTTAAAATAAAATTATAAACACTTTAATATTAAATAATATTACTATTACAATCAAATCAAAATCTTTCTTGAATAAGGAATTACATAAGTAAATGTCAAAAGAGGAAATAAAAATAATAAAACATTTTTAAATTATAACAGGTTGAGGTTTCATCACCCTCCTATACATTACCCTCCTCAAGGGCAATAGTAGTTGGGAAATCAACACAAAACTAAGTCTTGGTTATCCGCACGTGTATTGTGCCGATGACTGTCCATGTAAGTGTCTGGTGGTGAATGGGATGTGTTGTCTGGGTCCCGCACTATGAAGGCCGGTTTAATACAGTCTATCGATACTGTCCCTATTTGCCATTCGCGAGCATCTTGAATACTATATCTGCTCTTTGAACAACTTTGTGAGGATTAGAACTGGCCGGTTTGAGACAACCCTCTACAGTGTATCCGTGTTCCCTGAGTCTTAAAGCATCTCTGTAATTAAGTGGCTTATTAAAAAAGGGCTTTCTACTATTGCACCAGAGTTCGCATTAATTCTCCATAAAAACTATCAATCCTGCGCTCGTCTTTAAATTTTTTATGAAAAAGCAAATACCAGATCTCATATCATAATATATTTCAAGATAACCACTCAAATATATGGAATTCCAGACAAACTTACATGTGTTATTTGCTCCTAGACGCTGGTATTTATCTAACTACTGTCAGAACATCAATTTGTTATCTTTTTTTTTACATTCAATAGCAAAGATTTTCTAATCTAAGCAAATACAAACAAATACTTGTAATAAATGTAGAATACTTGTAGAAAATGATAAATGGTAGATTAAAGTAATTTGTTACTTAAATCTACCATTTATGAATCAATCAATCCCTGGGTCATAATAATCGTAATAATTTTAGACAATACAATTTAAAACTGCGTATAAACGGACCTCTCAAATTACCTGCTCAAATCATCATCTGTCTAGCCTTTTTCCAACTGTACTGGGGTCAGCTTCCAGTCTAACCGGATGCAGCTGAATTAGCTGCTCAAATATCAGTTGCAAATCAAACTATGTTGAGTAATTGCTTCATCATCATCATCATCATCATCATTTCAGCCGTAAGACGTCCACTGCTGGACTTAGGCCTCCCCCAATGGAGGGCTTTGTAATTGCTTACTATTTTTAAATTACTAATGAAATCAATTCACAATTAAAAGTAAAAAAAGTTAAAACAAAAAACTATAATAGAACTTGGCAAGTCGAGAGGCGCTGAATTCATAGTTGAAACTACTAGGTGTCAGGTAGATACCTATATATATTTAAAATAAACGATAATAATAACATTTAATTATTTTCAATTTGGTAAAGTAGTCCATAAAAAACGCCGAAGCCCCATACATTGTTGTTAAAAACAACAATGTATGGGGCCTCTCTTGTGTGATCTGAAATAATGAATTATTATTAAATTATCAAAAGGTTTATCACCAATTCACAAGCCAACGAAATAAGAAAACTAAAACAACTACAACATTATTCGGATTAATATTTTATCCCAAGAACTTTAAAATGGGTCGCATAATCATTTACGAGGTGTACGACACAGGTATGAATTTCATAACATTTTGATACAAGTATGCAAAGTTTCGAGACAAATGCTCACGTATATCAAACGACAATTTTTGGCCATAAAACTTTATAGTACTTTGCTAAATATTTTATGTTATAGTAATATACCTAGTAACCAATGGCCTTTCTACACAAGTGCGAGAATGAAAAATGTGTGTATTGTGAAAAGGCACTTTTCTTGAGCAAGTGTGTTGAAAATACATATCATTATAATGAACTGTTCAGTGTTATTTAATCCTTGTCGTAATTTTACCCTAAATTTCCTAGTAGTTGTGACGTTTTCCGGCATTTGTTTAACCCTTTGTGAAATCTTCGTTCTTTTGTTGCTTTTCGCACGTCTCAGCTCCAACTCACTTGTGCTTTATACCAGTCTCTTGATGTTAATGAAGTAGTTACGATTTATAATAACATTAATGATGATCAAAACTAATGGTATTTCTATAATTTTCAGTATACAGCTTCAGAAAGAAAACAACATTTAAAATTTCCAAATATAGGAGTCCAAGTCCTCCTTGTATCTTTAAATTTGAATAAGACTAATTAGATATTTAATAATAAAATAATATCAATAGATTTTAAACAAAAAAAAAACCTTGCTTTTGTCTCTCTTTTCGAAAAAAAATAGATAACCTGTATATTTAATTATATATTACTATTCGATCCCCAATCTATTTAAAATAATATTAGGAAAAAATATTAGGTATTTTACTAAATTATTTGTCAGCTAATTAGATACTAAATTATATCATAAGCCATCAAGCTTTGAGTCACAATTATTAGCGCGACCCCCCACCCCCACCCCCCGGGGTGGTCAACGCGCACGACGAGTTGTAAAAAGATGAATAAATCTCTTCTGTTTACATAAATAGGTAAATAAACAATGTGTAATACACCTATCACTGCGTGTGCAGTTACCTAAACGCGTTTTTTTTTTTCAGGATTGTAAAGACGATGATATGGACAAATGCTTTCGTCTGTATGCGAACTTAAATCTCAGATCGCCAATGTCGGGTTGTGCTAGCCATCATAGCAGGTCGCTAATATATCAAGGGGACTTGCGCTATAAGGACAACATTAAGGAGGCAAGACTTAGAAATTAATGATAATTTTAACGGTGGTCTTCAATAATTACTTATATAATATGCTTAAAAAAAGTACATCATTAATTTAAATTCCTTTTTTAGTAAAAATCGAGGGATCACTTGTAAAATTAATCTTTCTTTTCGTGCTTTGCGCAGTAATTTTCAGATGCATCTGTTATGATTAGTAATATAGGTGTGAATACAGTCATAATCATTCAAGTCCACTTGAAAAGTGAGCTCAAAAGACAATAGATTTGTGTCACTTTTAAGAGAGAATTGCTTTATGCAATCATTTAAATATTACTATTCAATTAAATATTTTACAATTGAATTAAATATATTACTATTCAATTAAATATACTATTCGATTAAATATATCTATTCAATTAATTAGGCATTACGCTCTGCAAGGTGCAGGGGTGCGATTTTTTTTTATTATTTTATCATGCGAATATTTGCCCTCAGTTTTTTGTTAATCTTCTTCTTTCTTTCTTTTCCCTTTGAAATGAGGAAGATATCACTCAACTCCAAGTTTGAGCTTTATCTTAGTTAGATGATTGCTGTGCGAGCGTCACGCAGATGCCGCAAACGCCACTTCCAAGTCAGCATAATTTATTATATAAATTTCATTGCATCTACTAGTAAGCGACCCCAAGGTAGCATTGCAGGCGTCTGCGTTACGCATACGGATGCAGAATACCATTGGGTAATATCAGACTAATTTTCCACAGCTGGATGTACGTGTATACCTACTAACGGACATGCTTCTCATTTGTAAGAAGCTCTCCAAAGGCAGTCCTTATCCGTACAAACTAATAAGGTAAATACTGCTATGTTGGTTTTAAGCGAATTAAACTAGAACCCTTATAAAAAAAACAAGGGTTTCATTTAGATCTAGTTTAAACCACGAAGCCAGTTTTTAAATTAACACAATATGTATAGTTACGCAGTTCTTTCTATAAAACTGACAACTTACTCCGGTGCTAAGTTGTCATTTATGTATTAAGAACTATAATCTAATAAGAAAACGAATCTAAATAAATTTGGAAATGCAAAATCTGGCTTAGAACTTTAAGCTAAAACTAAAGTTAGATCACGATTTGTCATAAGACGGATAGCGTTTACAGTTGTTTGCACTGCGAATTACCCATACATTGTTTGCTTTACAGGCCAAAGTTCTACATTGATAGGCTCATAATACACCCAAAACTGAGCCTACGCAATCCAAAGGAAATTGGATCCTTAGTGTTGGTGGTCGTTGATGAAGTGGGCTCATCAGTGGTCGCATTCACTTTATCGGAATCGTCGAAGGATCCCAACGCACAAGGCACGCTGAAGGTGGGAGGGAGATATATAATCCAAGAATCACTTTATCATGTTCATACAACGAATAATAATGAATTATGCATTTCCAGAGTTGGGATTATAAAATACGCGAAGCCCGTATAACATACGAACTGTTCGTATGGTTTCATAGGTACCCATCTCGGGACCTGACGGAAATCGACGTTGATTCTTCATCCGACTATGGCCTCAGCCTACCGGGCATGTCGAAACAGGTAATTTAATATGCTATTTAAGAGCTAAACCCGTGGTAAAAGCTGACAATCAAGATGCATCTCATTATTCTTTTCCCATCGTGTCGATGGCACATTCCATATTTTATTCCGCCACGCAGGCAACTCTCACGTAAGTTTTCATTAATTAGTCGGATAGGAGAGATTAGGGTGAACGTTTGAGCATGAAGAACAGCATATGATACGGACCTCGGTATGTGGCACGGGCTCAGTACCACACTGTTGACATCTTAAGTCCGAACTGCCTGGGAAACCTCATCTAAGCAATTATTTTTTTACTTCGCTCTCTTTGAGTTCGCAGTCGACTTAAGAACTCCACAGACTGTGCCCAAGAGCATAAATTCATTTTACTTCAAGTTGTAAGAACGCTGAGGAATATTAGTAAAGGTGATTTGTATCTTTCAGGGTCCAAAGCAAAGTTCGGAAGAACTAAACATCGACCGCGAAGCACGCGAGCGTGTAGCTGCAATGCTCCACCGAAGCTTGGGAGTATCGACTGAGTGCGACAATTTTTCACAAGCTTCGATGAACACTGATTCATTCGACGGTAAGTTGCCCAAACTATAATTAATTTTTTATCTCTTTTTGTGATCTTAAAAAATGCATAGGTACGCAGAAGTCCTTGGATGCTAAAGAATTCTGAAGTAATTCTATGTACCTATACTATCTATCAAGTAAAAATAATGTTATAAAATTAACATAGAAGTTATTTGGGACCAAGTCTTTTTAAAGGTCTATGTCCAAAGCGATAGCGTAACCGATTTAGAAACTGAATCATTATAATTGTATCACTTGACTTCTCACTTTCGGCCATAGTTATTATAACATCAATGAGCGTACCTCTACATACACAGCTGTTTTTTTTAACATCTTTGTGTCATTTTAACAATCGGGTACTGTAGTTTAGAGTTTATATCACTGATTATAATTATGGTTCCGAAGGAGAGTTATCCACAAGTCACGGAGGGCGGCAATTCCCACACGGGCTTCGGCACCCAATGAAGCGAAATTCGACCGGTGGGAGCTCCAGGAATTCAAGACTATCCAGCTTCCACCAATCAACGAGGTAAGTACGACACGTATTTATTGTAAGAACAATTATATCATTTATTTTAGTTCAGGTAGTAGGAATACAAAATAAAAGATATTTGTTCATAATTACACTGACAAATCATAGCTTTTTTAACTGACTTATTGTTCTTCAAATTAAGAGAACATATTCGAATTCCGTTCAATCGTTTCTTACATATAATATAACATAAATAAAGAGAGACCAAATTGTATAGAATTTTATTGGGGTTTGGAACAGTCTACGTCAATAATATCGGGACGAACAGACTGTTCAAAATGATCTTGTTCAGACGATTGACTATCAAAATTCAATATTAACATAATAACTCAAGGAAAATTTTAGAATGAAGACAGTACAACGACCACTGTCATATTGACACGAACTTTATCCAATTGAGATAAAGTTTAATTTTCTTATTTGTTGAGATAATTGAGTATTTTCGTTACGATATTTTTGACGCCGAGTGTTCCAAAATGGAACGATTAAAATCACATTCTGTTCTTAATGTCTAACTGGCAATTTCAGCGCTGCATCGCAGGATGAGCCGCAGCCGGGGCCCAGCCGATACAATTATAAAGCGGGCACCTCCGTTGAGCACGTGATAGCGCCACTTAACCCCGAGGACGGTAAGTCTTTTCTAGTAACAGTTTATAAACTGTCGTACTTAGAGAAGCCGAATAACAATAATTCGACATAGCATTCGTAATACTTTTGACGCACAGACTTTGACTTTTCCGACTTCAACTGAGCGCGGCAGTTAGTCGACGTACCTACACATGTACGAAATAAAATCGCCGGCGCGTTTCCGTGCTCTGTAAGCCCACATACTCATGGGCGTAAAAAAATCCCTTTACACTTTTATTACGTCCGTGAGTGAAGTAGGAACCAACGAATACAATTCGTGACGCCGATAGTCACGAACCACGAATGTTGCTATGCAAGAACCGAACAGATTCGTCAGCTTCTTGCATAGCAATATTGCAAAAATAAGGTGGTTTTATTTTCAGTAACATTTTACATTGCCTGCTTAAGAAGGAAAGAATTGATAACTATCTCATTATAAGATTTAACGTAAATATTATACCTACGTGTAGTTACGAAAATGATAATTAATAGAATAGGTAGTTTTATTATAATATTTTGTTTTATGCTAATATATATTATATAATATAACCGTTAATATAAGTAAATATATACGTTACATTTTTGTTTTATTTTTATTATATATTTTAATATATATATATATATTAGCAAAATTTTACGGTATTCTTGGCAAGTAGGTTTTTGTTTCACTATAGATACATTGTCAACTACAAATAGGTACAAGCTGAATAGATATGGTTATGGGGTAAAGGTCAGTCGGACAATGTCGATTGATACGACTTTCCCCGCCCTTCCGACGGTCCCTTTTCCTTGAGAACTTAGTTACTACACGGAATAAAGTTGATAGATTGAATTATGGGCTTTAATGCTACTTGCTACATTCAGCGACATAATATCTACTTTGAAATGTAATTTGTTCTACATACGATGTGTCCAAATGCAGTACTTCAAATTAGTCACAGGTAGTTAGAGTAGATATTATCACTACTATCAAATCAGTGATCTTTACCTACTTTCGTTTCAATAACATCGCTGCTGTCATAGGTAATATAAGTGTGAATCGGCTAGTTATAAGCCACCGCCAGAAACTTTTCTGTTCAGGAAAACAGCGTCACCTGCATTGTCTACTTAGCACACTATCTGAACAACATAGACGCTATTTTAAAGAATGTGGTGTGCCAATGACCATTAGTAAACATTTCCCCATACTTTATGATATTTTAAAATAATCCAATACCAGTCGCAGTAACAAAACATAGAGATTTCGAAGTATCATTTTGTTTTTTAAACATGCACAATACTTGAAAGAACCAGTGGGTAATAAAAGGTAATGCAACTTTTTTTTGCAGGAGTGACTTCAATAACAGTCAACGTAGTCAGCGAGAGCGAGTCGGAAACCGTCGTTCACACGCAGCAACCTCCACCGGTAAGTTAGAGCCCTTATAAAAACAAAAAAACTGTATACCATTTCCCAACTATGGTAGGGTCGACATACTTGTATCCTTTTTTTTTTTTTTTGATCACGAGGTGGAAATCCTCATGGATGTCTTCCGCCCTGGGGTGGGCGGAGGGGTCTGTCAGACTCTTACTGACTAAAACCACCCCGGTGTTCCGTCCCACACCTACGTCGGGGACCACGGGAACCAATATGTCTTCCGCGATCCCCGACCGGTGCCGGCCCGCCTTTGCGGGCCTCCTCACGTTGGGGGGAGTGAGGTGTTAAACTTCCCCCTATACATCACAGAGAGGCGCGCGTGGAACACTACACGCCACCATCTCGAGTCCTAAGGAATAGGGGGCGACGGATGTCGACATACTTGTATCCTGCTGCATCCGTTTCGACTGGATAGTCTAACCGGACGTAGCAGGATACTAGTTTTTACATGGAGCTACGGCCTATCTGACCTCCACAACCCAGCTATTAGAGAATACGATACCCCTTAGTAAGAGTGGTTGTCAGACTTTTGAGGTTGTGCTGACTACCCGTAACGATTGTCAAAGATCTACCTATGACAACCAGGACCAACGGCTTAGCGTACTATCTGAAGAAAGGGAGGTCTCGATATGTTATTGATGGTCACCCATCCACAGATCGACCGCAGCAAGCGTAGTATAACTTTCAGTCGACCCGAACAGCTAGTACTATTTAACTACGAAGCCCTCATTGAGTTCTAATAAATGTGCCAAAATGGTGCGGTACGCATCCACCATATAGAAAAGAGACTCTCAATGAGTTAGATAAAATACACAAATTTTAATGACCTTTATTTTAATCTTTATTTGATGCGCGCTAAAACAAACAAACACATAAAAAATTGTAAGTTAGTCATGAATACTGCATATCTATTTAATTCGTTATTATTAAGTTACTAACAAATTATAGTCAATATTTACAGTTTAGGATTGGTAATAATAACTTTGTTACATTTAATATCAATTCATGTGGGCAAATGTACATATTTTCAATGAAAGTACGGCATACAAATACAGCCTTCAATTATATTTTTACTAACTTTTGCCAGCGGCTTCGCCCGCATATTATACGTATAAAACTTCATCTTAAATCACCCTATCTATTCAAAAAACCGCATCAAAATCCGTCGCGGAGTTTTAAAGATCTAAGCATACATAGGGACAGACAGAGGGAAGCAACTTTGTTTTATACTATGTAGTGATTTGTAAAGACGTTATTTTCATAGTGCTATCCGCATCATTGGCTTCGGATTATATGCATTAAATAATGCAATAAAACTGTGACTGGAAGATAGAAATTTTAGTTTCTCCTCACAATTTTCATGATATCTTGTAGATATTTCCAGTGTAATAGACCGTATTGACTTTGGAACTGTATGTGTGTTACACGATTACCCCGCAATATAACCGTAGTTTGATTGTGCCTCTATGCACCTAATTTACCGAAATAATTCAATTATGGCGTTCATTACTGATCCCTGTGGCCACTCTATTACCACTAATGAAACTTCACTCCCTCGCTGATCAATGTCAATATCAAATTACATTAAAATGTCCGAAGCATAATTGCAATAAAGGTAATCATGAATTTAAATTTAAATATCTATACATCAAAATAGAGGAGTGCCAATTACTGACCGATTCCAATGGATAGCCTAAATCACTGAAGCTGGAAACAAAAGGATGGGATCTTTTTCAGCTATGCTAAATATGAAACGCGTGCTTCAGCTTTTTATTTAAAAAAATCTATCCCAAAAGGCGTAAATTTATCATGTATGAAATCTCCAAAATACGACGAATTACAATTTGTCATGCTAGAGAAATACCATAGTTTTCCAAAAAACAGAAAGTCGTACCCTGCCAGTTTTTCGATTTCATAACTGATGTAGTGTTGCTAATAAACCCCCATTGCTCTTTCATAGTATAACAGTAGTAAGTAAGCCTTTTATGCGGGTGGGAAATCATCTAATGACGTCTCCCGCTCTGGGAAGTAAGGTAACCTTACATATACCCCTTTGGAGCGTTCACCAAACTACGGACCATCAAAATATTTTCTAAGGACCAGTTTAGCATTACGCTGGGAACCATAGGTAACAATTCTTGAACACAGTTAGTAAGCGAGCTTTTCACGTTCAATCACTACATATTTATATGTACAGTGTAAGAAAATCTAGTGCAAATCGCATCGGCATAACATACATACCCTTTTAATTTATGTTTTGTCCATAACTATGCGAAATGTTCAATGTTTCGAGTCCGACAGAAACTTTTAGGACCAAATTCATTTCGATCGTAACAGCTATAATTCTATGAGCAGAGAAACAACCCAAAAACCCCGATTCCGATGTTAGAGCACAAAAGTAAGTTTTTAATTGTTATAACACGAGTGAAACATGAGGGACTTTACAACTTAGTCGAGTTAAACTTGTGTAATTTATTTACAATAGTGTACCACAGGTGGTAACTGGTAACCCCACCTTACATGTTAGAGGTATGCAATAAATACCTACTTGTGGACAGTTTCAGGCTTCAGTAGCCGTTCATGTATTTTACCATTCGTTTCTTAATAACCACTACTAACATCATTAGGGTTATACGTTTTTATCATTCTTATCATTGGGCATTGTAGTAATTCCGAAACGTAAGATATTGGCTATCGATTTTAAAAACGACAAATGTAAATTGTTATGCTTTGATTGAACTTTTCAAACAAATACAGAGCTCATCCGGTGTAGCTTTGCAAACATAAATAGTCGTAGAAAAACATTTTAAAATATTTATTTTTGTTAACAACAGCAGTAGAGTTTTCGAAGCAAAATTGAAAATTAAAATAAAAATTTGCTAGATTACAGAGAGAAATTTTGAGATTTATATAACTGTTATTAATAATAAATAATAATATCTTAAGACAACCAACACATCGTTATCTGATCCTAAACTAGGCAGAGCCTGTACTATGGTTATCAGACAACTGATAAATTCACTTATATATTTCTAAATACATACATATTATACATAAATTACACCCAGACACAGAACAAATGATTGTGATCATCACACAAAGATTTGTCCTGGGTGGGAATCGAACCCACGACCTCAGTCTTAGCAGTCAGGGTCACTAACCACTAGACTAATTGGTCAGTGAGTCATCAATAAAATTATGATGATTCAATATTTGCAGGAACGAATTCTCGAAAATCAAATTATTACCTGCGTGCCTACCAAATACGTTAACTGTATATTAATACGTGAAGTAAATACTTTGTACCTCTTTTTATGGAAATTACACGGCGCGCGGAGTATGCAATTTGGCACAGTTATAGTTTATATTGAGAAGAAGTACAGAAAGCTAATATTTTTACATAATAATGCATGAGAGCTAGACTAGCTTCTAATAAATATTGGATCTTGGCAGCTCTGCACAGAGTGACGTGGAAAGAGAGTTCCCACTCTACGACTTCGCCCAGCAGTAGGATATGAATGACATGGCAAATAATCTATATATATAAAAATGAATCCCTATTTCCCTTGGTCACGCCATCACGCGTGAACGGCTGGACCGGTTTTGGAACAGCTGTTCATTTGAAGTTATCCAAATTGGTTGTCAAGTAAACGTTTAATAAAGTAATAAATGATGATGAGTAATGTAGTTTATACCGGGTGACATTTTTTAACGTCTTGAAAAAAAATGGGGTTAATAGGTGAACGGAGTAGAAGCCTTTGACATAGAAATTTTTATTATTTTTATTTTTGAATAACATATAATGAAATTGATCTAGCAATAAATACTACACATTTAAAGTAACATTTTCATACTAGAACAACAAAAACAGAAATTTGGAAAAAATAAAAAACAATTAAAATCTATCGAAACTCAAATCATATGCACCCTACTCAATGCGCGGCATGTATCAATGATTTCGTAGCGCAGTCCTACCCTTTGAAACCGGCCGATAGGCGGCCTCATTGATGTTTCGCAGGCGCACGAGCCGCACACGCATCCCCGTCCGCCCGCGTCCCGCGCTCCTCTAGTCACCTGCGATGAATCTGAAGGCCTTCCTGCCTTCTATTCTAGTTACACAACACACCATATGAAGGTCGAGACGGTAAAAAATGTCATCCGGTATAATTAATAAATGTCTGTTTCATTCCTGCTAGCCGCTGGTGGTGCTACAGCACTCGTCGCCACACAAGACGCCTCCGCCGCTGCCAACTCGTAGTTCAAGCACCAGTCGAAACACGTTGCGAGTTCAGCCGCAGAACGTGGTGATGGCGCTGGTTCACAGCCTACCAGACCTGACCTTTGACTCCTCTCCGACGCGTCCGCAACAGAGGTAATAGAACTAATTATAACAGATTCTGATAAGAAGACGTCATTTAACTCCTCAATTTGAACAAAATCTATTTCAAACCTATGTACGTATTTCCACCCTAAAGCAGCATTGGTGTTTTCCGCTTTTTAAGGGTATGGATGACAATGCAATTACAGGCACATGAGTAATTGCAGTCTCAGTGCTGTCTTTTATACGACTCGGGACGCTATGCGATGCCATCGATGAGATATACATAGGCGGCCCGAGCCCTTAACATCAAAGCGGAGAGGGCTAACGCTACCATTTGCTAAAAACTACAAAACAAGGATAAACCCTGTTCCAAATTACCGTTGCAAAGGTTTTAACGTTTTTGTGATATTTTTCTGTCATTGCATTGGGCCAAATTAAGCCCCAGTCCGCAGTCAGCCTCTGAGAAGTTATACCAGTCGCATCAGGAGTTGCTGCAGAGGAACCGACTCATAGCCCAGCAGCAACATCAACACTACCTGACCCCAGACCACCGCGGCACCAGTTACCCGCCGCCCAGTCCAACCAGGTATCCGCTCATTAACATTATTTGATACTAAATAAAAAGTAGCTCAGATCAAATTTTAGCGGTTAAGCCTATACTAATTAATAAATAAGCACTCACTTAACTTTAAGTTTATCTACCTGTTTCAAATTTTTTCAGATAAACATTTATTTTTCCATAGGTACTTAACTTACTTAACAAACATAATGATAAGATACCCTGTTAACATGATTCCAGTCCCTAGATGTGCCAATAAGTACCATTCAGAAATAAACTTGAATGATGATGATGAGATTACTGGTATACTATTGAAGTCCAAGCCGTTACATTTTTTGCATTAAAGTAATCATTTTATTAAATACACGAAACTTCCATGTGTTGCCGGAAAAAAGAATAGCATCGCCCTAATTTTTTCAAGTCGTTAAAGGCGACAAAAGAATGGGCAGCAGCGTTCTCTATACACTCATCTCTCACTAAACCATACGGGGATTGCCAACCCGCCTGCCAAGTGTGTCGATTACGGCAACATTGCCCCTATCTCCCAAAATGACAAACAAAAAACTGACCCCTTGTACCCGTGGGCAGCCTACCTTTGCCTGCGTTAGCGGTCTTGGCCACAGTGAGGCAAATGGTGCTAAGAACTCCCAGAAAAGATCGGGCTACCACAATCAGCGATAATTGGATCTGATAAAATACAACACTCCGGACCGACGAGAAGGTCGCCAAACTCAAGGAAGAATTGAGCAGGTTGCGAGGGGGTATTGTAGGGTTATCAGGATTCCGACGAGAGAGGGAGGACTCGATAAACCTCAAATCTGAAAACTGGCTCTACTGAGCAGCAGTCCCAAAGTGGTGTCGGGTTTATCGTCTATAAGTCCCTTGTGAACAACATGTTGAAGATCGTGAGTGTGTCGACCAGGGTAGCGTTCCTTTTACCCTGATTATCCGGTGGGTATTCACTGAAGGTCATGCAGGTTTATGCCCCGACCTCGCCACGACCCAATCTCGCCACGACCCGACGATGAGATAGTGACCATTTATGAGGATAGTTCCTAGAACCAGAAACTAGGCAAACGACACGATGATGAATTGCGTGTGGTGTAATTTGGAGTTAGACGTCAGAACCACTAGAGTCACCTAATAGCTAGTTTTATGGAGATGGAAGGTATCTTTATAATTAACTACTTCTTCAAAAAACATGAGCACATCAAGTGGACCTGGTAGTTCGTGGATAGTGCAACAAAAAATGAGATTGTCTTCATTATGTAAACGAAGAAGTAAGTATTCAATTATGTATCTGTGCTCAACGCTGTAAAAACTAATAGTGCGCAAAGTCACCGCATGGTAAGAGGCACATTGAACTTAAATATCGATCTGGAAAGATCTCGACTGATGAAGTCTACCAACACTGATTCAAGTTGAACAACTCCAAGAGCTTTCAAATCGAACTACACAATGGTTCCGAGTGCCTTGAGAGCTCCATGAACAATTTTAACGATGGGTTCATGAGAACTGTCCATTTAGTCGGGTCTACAATCTTCAAGACCTGTCGTACGAATACAAACAAGAAGCTTTCTAACACTACTTTCCAGTTCATGGCGGAGAGACGCGAGATGATTCTGCAGTATTCAGACTATGCGCTAAAGTACCAGCATAACAATAGAAGGATCTCTAAGTTCTTAAAAAGCGACTTTTACCTCATTAACACAGAACGTATCAAGGACGCAATGGAGCAGAACAAAGGCTCCAAAGTATTTGCTAGGGTATTTAGACCGATCATCAGGGATAAGGAGACCCACAAAACTGAAGGCCTATGATGGCAGGATCGGATACCCCAAAATTAACTTGCTGAGAAAGATCGATAGGTTCTATGGACAGTTAAACACGTCAATAAGTAACCCCGTTATGAATATGGCAAACGACCGAAGAGCTAGTTTGGCCCAACACTGTACTGAAGGCGTCCCGGACGTTAGCTTCCACGAGATTAGGATGACTCTGAAGCAGCTCAAAAACAATAAGGCCGGGTGATGACGGTAGTACTTGCCGATTAATTCCGTCATCATTTTGCTGACTTTGACAATTACTCAAACAAACAAGGCCTGGTAGTTCTCGACGCCATCTACTACTACAGGCGGAGGTGGTGGAATCTTCTTGGTGATTGATTTCACAGTTTAAACAGTCTCTAGGTGTTCAGTGATAGTAATGTGAGTGCGCTTTTCGTTTTTTCCTGCTCTTTGCCCGTTTCACTGAATTTCCCTGGCTGACTCCTCCTCGTCCGTACATTAGTCAGGACACTGTATTGGAGTTTTTATTGGCTCAGCTGGCTTCCAGGTTGCAGCGGTACTTTCCAGTGCTTTATGCTATAAATACCACACTTGTTCTTGGAGGTTTTTTATTTGTTTTTCCATATCAGAAAAAACATAACGTACTTGTTTACTATCACCTCTTTCTTCGCTATAGTATTTGTACAGCAGTTGTTCATTTTCGGTTCCTACCTTAATTTTGGTGGTCTCAGTCATGTTATTGCTGAGTTAATAATTTTATAATTGGAATGTAGGTCAATTGTTACTTGATTGTGTGTGAGATCACGGCGAGCACAGACCAGCCGGCGCGGTCTGTTTGCTGCGTCTGCACTTTGCACATAAGTAGAGCACGCGAGCAACGCGACTTATCCACCACATATAAACCACACTGAGAGCCCGTAGTATTGCCTATATTAAGTAGCAGTAGGAAGGGCACTTTGCTAAAAGATCAGATGCCCGATGCAGCCGAAAGGGCCTGGAGTAGTGACCGCGTATCAAAAGACGTAGACTTGGAACGCCTCCCAAAGGGTGGACCGAAGACCTTATGGCCTTCGCAGGAATCCGCTGGATGCGGGAACCACGGAACTAGTCGAAGTGGCAAAGCTAAGATCCAGCAGGCTCAGTACTAGACCTAGGATTCCCCCAGGTCTTTTGACTGAAATGATGACGATGATTCAGAAAACATACCGTTTACTAAGATCAAGTTCATAAGCAATATCAGATTGAAGACTGTTACCTATTAAGTTTTCAATGCTGTTGATAGTTCAATAAAATGAAACGATAAAAACAATGAACGAACGAATATAAATAGCAGAAAATGTAACCAGTTCAGAAAATCCAAAGAAATGGCGCTGGATTGCTGTGTCTAGGCATCAATCCAGTGCTATTTCAGACAACAATCGTAGACTGTCTACAATTCCAGGCATGATGGACTGAAAAGTAGACCACTAGAATCAAAATGTTGCTCAGGTTTGTAATACAACGTTAGATTGGATCGCTGGACTGGAATAGTGTTCACTGGTTATCTCGTGATGATCTGGGGTATTTTAATAACCGTCAACTTAGTGGTACAAGCCTGCGGCGTAAATAGCTACCTGTAGCTATGCCGTAGCCGGTACTGCAAGAGCGCATAGCTCGACATACAGTTCCTACTACCTACCAACATTGGGTGTTTATTAATAATGCAAAGATATATTACTAACCAGGTGGTGGATTAAATATTTATGATTAACTTCAGAAGAGGTAAGTATTTGGGAAAAAGATTTCAACTATAAAGTAACAGTGGTGGCCATTAATAAAAAGTTTTGAAGGTAGTGCATTGGTAAGACCGGCAGCAGTCATGGGTGGAGCATGCGCGATGATAACTCCTGAGCGAAACGCGTTTTGCGTGGCGTGTGACGCATTTTTCTTCTTTTCATCATGTTTACTGCAATTAAACGTTTTTTTTTTTTCTCTTTATCCTAAATGTGCCTTAGGATGCCTGAGCGTGGCAGCAAGTCACAATTCCCGTTCATCTGGTTAGTCTCATCGTCCGCTAAATTTCAAATATAAGATTACCGGCCTTTACCTTCTCGATCCACGATACTGTATAATTAACCAGGAACATTTTATTTTCCCCACTGGTCTAATTTGAGGTACCGTGTTCGACTAATGATTTGTTGAACGCTTAGAAAAAGGCTTGTCCCAATACGGATTTGCCCGACAACCCGTCCTCCCACGGAGGGACCTACCGCTATTTAGTGAGTATAGAAATCCTTTCAAAAGAGTCAGAACCTGTTTTAAAACAATGCCAAACTTCGACTATGTAACACACGATCAAAATTTATTGATCTGTGCACAACATCGAGCAAGCAGCCGAGCGAGCGCAGCGCGGTAATTACAGTTCGTAACTTTTTTGTGTTTCAAACTTATCTTAGGTACCTATGTTTCAATTGAGATTGACCCAATACGATGGTTATACCTACTTATATCTAACATAAACAGAAATTTCATACAAAAACAAAAATAAGGTGAATGCTAAAAAAATATAAACTTATTGTGAAAATATAAAACGTACTAATAACGAAAAAAAACCCTTTTGTGTAGATTAAAGAAAAACTAACACCCAGACAACATAAAATTTAAAAAAAACATGTCTTACAATTTTTTATAATTTGGATGTTTCAAGACATTAGCGATCGCTGTATATCGGTTGTCTCCAGTTGAATATTGCTCCATGCTCTCAAAAGATGTGCAAAAAGTTCTTGTTCCGTTTTAAATATTTCGGACGGCCTTCTTCCGACTTTCCGAGCAAATCTCACGCATGCTATGAGAACAGAAGCCTGAACAGACTACTCTATTAGCGTGATATTGTTCTCATTAGGCCACAGTAATCGATCCCTTCGATTTCATATATAATGCGATATAGAAATATTTCCTACCTGGCCAAGTCTCTCCGGTCTTCTCAGTTTTCCCCTACCTAAATAACTAACTTAATAATTTTCTTCTATTTATTATCATCAAAAATATGAAAAAACGTAAAGAACTACAGCTTCATTGATCTAGTGACTGCCTCGTTGGTATAGTGGTTACAAGCGCAACGGCTGAACTCGAGGTCCTGAGGTCGATTCCCAGGCCGGGCTAAGTGTTATTGGGTTTTCTCGTCAGCGATTTCTCAGGAGCAGCTCGGAACCTGGATTTGTGCTCGGTTGAGACATCTTCTGAGCGTGTCGATAGCAATCTATATTCAGTCAACCCAAAATTAGGCTACATGTTAACGAACCTCTATTACTTGAAACTCAACTGGTTAAATAGGGGTGTACGCCCCTAACCCTTCGACGATCACAGGTGTGATGTTATGTACTACTACATTTCAGCTTTTCGAGAACATCGTTGGCCACCACTGTTTAAATTTCGTTTTTACACTGTACCTGTTTATGTATGTTTATAAGTGTAATTTATCTATAATATGTATGTATTTAGAAATATATAAGTATATTTATCAGTTGTCTGGTTACCATAGTACAGGCTCTGCCTAGTTTGGGATCAGATAACGGTGTGTTGGTTGTCCCAAGATATTATTATTATGAGATATATTATATAATGATATATAAATGTTAAACATTTCAACACACACGGGGGAACAACTAGGAATTCAGGGAAAAATACAAAATTAAGGTAATAATCTCATTAGGCACTCTTGTTCTTGCATAGCACAATAATGTTGCACAAATTATCGATTATAATCTCGTCTATGACCTGTTATTTTCGATCGCTCTGACAACGAATCGAGAGAGTTCGATCACACGTAGAGTACATGTGAACGAACTCTCACGATTCAACCTGACAAAGCATGAATACTATGTTGTTTAGTGTATGATGGTGATCCTGTGATTAATCTCCTAATAAACTTGAAAACTCTGAATATGTAAAGCAGCAGTGATGAGAATATGCGGGTGAAGTCGCCAGGAAAAATGCGTAAAAGACGCATTAGAGATAAAAACAATGGAATTTGTTGAAATAGACAGCTCATCTGACCAGCTATACATTTACCATGGATATTCTGATAATAGATTTCTCTCAAATGGAATAATTGTTACGAAGAAGATTAAGATAGAGCATAATTCTCAGACACCATGAGCTGATGATAAAACATCGAAAGGTATGCAGTGCATTTCCTTTTATGATTGTTTTGATTTTATTTATTTCTTCAACATCCATATTATATTTTATTTATCAGTCTAATATTTTAAAACACTCCCGAACACCTGAACAAAGCCACCCTGCATATTTTTGTTTAAGGCAGCTCCGGCCCACAAAAATCAAATTTACTTACGTTTTATGCAATTTGCAGCAGGCTTAGCATAAAGCTTTTATTTATAGAAAGAATAAAAACAGCTCTTCCTATACAAAGTGTCATTTAGTTTTTCCATTTTGACATAGCATCGTACAAATCCTTCTAGAATCTGTCATTTTGTCTTTGGTTTCTAAAGATTCTCTCTAGGCTCTGGTTTATAGAAAGACAAGAAAGAAAAGAAGAATTGGAAGAAAAAGAAAACTAAATCAGACTTGGCTGTATGGGCTCAGCTCCCTTTGCCTGTCCCAAAGAGGGACGAAAAGAACCAAAAAAAAAAAGGCTCTGGTTTATGTAGACTATTTCATAAGAAAGATATTTATCCCAAACTGTCAAAATCACGCTGACAACTGTCAGTAGACTACGGTAGTAAAGATTTGATTTTGAAATCGCCATGCTAACACGATAACTGCCATGTTGGACTATGTGTCCGACACTTTTTGTTGCATTCAGGCCTTGTCGGACTTTATGACCGACAACGCATACCAAATCTGAACGTGTCTTTGCTGCCTGGCGGCCATTTTTATTACTCTATCAGTTATATTAAGTGACCCGCGCGACTCAAAAATCACTGTGTCAATATAACTTTTGTTTACTATTACTCTGATACACTTTGTGAAAAGTTTGAAGTCAAAATAAAAGTAAGGAATTAAATTATAAAAATAGGCTGTATATTATGTTATAAATATGATATACATATATGTATTTTTGGAATAAATAATCTATTTAAAGTGAAATAACACTAAGTAATTTTTTTGACTTTTTCTGATTTTCACCGTGGCAGTTAACGTGTTAAAGACAGTAGAAAACTTTTTACTCGACGCGACGCGATCACCAGCTCGCCCCTGTGTGAACGGTCGCGCGCGTTTTCATTGAAAACGTTCTACGGATATAAATCGCCGAATCGCGCGCGACCGTCGTGTCGCGCTAGTCTGAACGAGCCTTTAAACATTTTCTCTGACTTATCATTATTTTGATGTTTAGGCCTTCTAACATAAAAATCCACGGTGGCTTGATTTAGGTGTCCGGGATTGTGTATAAGTTTAGATAAGATTCTGATAGTTCAGATATCAAAAATTGTAGTCAGATACTGAGTTTTATTTTAATTTACGCAAATTCACCCTCTTCTAACAATCCTTGTTTTTCCCCTGTGGTCATTATTTACCGTCAACATTTTTTTTTTTGTCTTCAAAATTTTAACAGTTAAAAATTGTGAGAATCAAATATTTTATAGAGCTTCATTGAAGCGGGGACTGGCGTTCTCGTACTCCTTTAAAAACCCACCGCTTTCAAAAATGGGTCACGTGCACAGCCAATCGCAACAAGCCGAAGCAGGCCCATCGACAAGTCAAGCAACAAAGGTGATTAGCAACTGTAACATTTAAGTAGGTATAGTTTAGTTCTGCTTATTTAAATACAAGCAAAATATTGTTATCAATGTTCAAAAAAGAATAATGAATAATTCTGTATATTAATATATAAGTAAAATAATTAATAAAATTTCGAATGAACACCTAGTTTTTAATTAGATAAGTAAGTATTCTGGTTTATATTATCCACTTTGCGCTCTTTTTAGTTTATACATAGTTATTTTATTTTATTCTTGTAACATTATCAGTTGCGGAAAAGGGTATGTAACCTACTTTTTAATATAGTTTTGTGAAATCAAAATATTTGATTACTATAAAAGCGACCCGGACCACATCGCACGAGTGCAACGGCAGCATAAAACCATTGAAATTTCAGTCTAATATTGCATATTATAAACCTTAACATATTTATAAATAGTATAAAAGACGGTGAAATCGCATCAGAATTGAATAAGAAGATCTTGGCGGTCACCAGTTCTACACTAAGTATATATCGACGCTTGAAAAGCGAAATTGACTAAGCGACATAGGACTAGTATGTCGCTTAGTCAATTTCGCCTTTCAAGAGTCGATATAAAGTATTAGACAAACGGTTTACATAAATCTCATAATTATTAAAACTAAGAAACTTCTAACAAGACATGAAATTATTTTGAATGATTTGGTTCTGGTTTAATTTCGCTTTTCAGTATATTTTACCGTTTAATGGTAAATTTATGCCTACCGACTAGTTGCTAGCCATATTGCATACCGAGTTGTCGTTTTGTGGTGGTGTTGTTGTCGTTTCCACTACTTATTTGAGGTTGGCAGCTGGGTAGGTTAGGTTAGTAGGTAGCTGAAAATCGATACTTATTAAGCAGTAATTGATTTGGATCGCAGTACTGATTACCTAACCAGTCAGTAAGCTTAACTTCTAGAATACTTCATAAGATGACAATAACAAACCCCGAGACTGTGTGTGCACTTTTAAATCAAATCTCACGAAATACGTACGTTTATTTGTGCACACAAGTACAAGGTTGCTTTTTTTTAAGTAGTTGGTTAATGACTGTAACTGCGCTTCCTAACTGAGCTTCTCGGTGTAGATAAATCGCTCTCAAATATCCGCACCTAATAATGTTACCTTAATGATATACTGTAAATTAACGTGACTTACCTATTTGCACAGGGCGACAAGGACTCTTCCCCTGCCCCTGGTGCGACTCCGGAGAAGGCGGACAAAAAGTCATCAAAAGTAAGCAGCAGGTAAGAATCAATTTAACGATTTATTTTAATGATTCCATTACGAAGAAGTCTGCCCACTACACCGTATCATGAACGTGCTAGGAACGTAAGAAAAAATAAGATATCTTAATATATACTTCTCACAACAATATTTATGTACTGTATAAATGCATAATCAAGAACAATACATTTTATTATGCACTATACCGTGGGACACTGGTGCCTAAACTAGGCATAAAGAATGAATTTCAGGACACCAGGTCTCCACTCCTCCAGAAATTGTAAATGTAACAGTCGTATCATGATCTCGTACGTTAAATAAAACCAGAAAACGACAGATTAGGGCGCAAAATTCAAATCTTGCTAGAAACTCTCATGATCCTAGCTACGATGCTGCTGATCCGTCACAACAACAATGGGGTACGATAATCGGAAACGCTCTATATGTGATATTGGTTGAACCCAGAAGAACAGCCCCAAGCGAAAGTTTACTCAGAAACAGGTGTGTCTGGTGGACCAGAGGTTGTGTCATTTACCACAGGTTTCTAAGATCGGACGATCACGACAGCTCTGCTTTGTCAACAAAGCAAACCGTGATGGCAAAGTTAACCGTTAAACAACTTAGACTGGTCAATTGCTTAAAAGGGCTGCGATTGGAATGTTTTCGACACCCACCATACCCCCCAGACTTTACTAAAACAGATTACCACTTCAATCAATACAATTCAATTCCGATGAGGCAGTCAAAAATGCTTCTCAAGGTTCAATTGATTCTCACTCGTAAATTTTTTACAACACAGGAATCAAAGAAGTACAGTATTAAATGGGCGATAGTGCATAGAAAACAATGGTAAAAATATGATAATACTTTGATTGATTAAAATTCCATTTTTTTTTTAAATATTTTTCTTTTTCCCATATAAAACGCCAATTTCATATGTATACATATAACAAAGACATTCTAGTGCTTAATCTGACTGATAGGTACTTTTTCACGCTTTCGATAAAGTGAGAAGAAGATTAACAGTATTCTGGGGAAGCTGGAAGGTACTTTTTACCGTGAGAAAATATATTTTCCAGGGTGAGCAAAAAGTTTGCTGGGCAATGCCTACCATTGCCCTAGCTACGCCCATGTAAGGAGTCAATACTTTTTAGGACCGTTTGCAGTCATAGTGGAGTGCTGTGGGATACCGAAACGATAAACAAAAAAAAAGACTTTTAAAATAGCTATCTGCGCTCTTTCTACTAGTATAATCGCGCATTCAGGCAATAGTAGGCATTGCCCAACAAACTTTATGCTCACCCTAGAAAATATATTTTCTCACGGTAAAAAGTACCATCCAGCTTCCCCAGAATACTGTTATATCTTCTTCTCACTTTATCGAAAGCGTGAAAAAGTACCTATCAGTCAGATTAGATTAGATTAGATTTATCCAGTCCCTATTACCCTACTGAGGGCAATAGGGACTGGACGAGGGCAAATTAGATAGTTTTTGTCAGCCTGACGTCGCCCATATGTCGTAGGGTCTCAAAGTCAAATATCAGTTTACGCAACTTATTGTTAATTGTGTCGATGTAGTTCCAAAGATACTTTATAGGTACTATTTGTTTCTTATAAGCGAGTGCAGTCACATGAATTGTCATTTTGGTAAGAGCAGGAGTGGGTAATTGTAGAATACAAAGGGATAGATCGAGTTACTCTGTTTTGGACTTAAGGAAAAGGCAATGTATTTTGTCTTATCCGTGTTTAGTGTCAGAACATTACTATACAATCAACTCATTATAGCGTCAAATTTAGTCTGAGCTTCAAGCACCAGGCCATGAGGTTGTGCTAAAGAGAAGGTCAGTGTCATATGCAAAGTTATAATTTTTCTTTTAGGGATAGTGAGCATACTCAGCTCGTTGGTGTATATCAGAAAGAACACCGTACCGAGTTACCTACCTTGTGGCACACCATAGGTGACAGTACGCTCTTCGCTGATCACACTATAATCGTTATGTACGGGTATGATACGCTGTTGATACGTTCTAGTGGGCATACTGAGTAGTCCAAGTTCTTTCCATGCCTGATACGTACATAACACGGTCATGATATGATGCGGTGTAGTAGGCTTTTATTGCGAAAAAATTACAAATAATGAATATTGATTGGTGATTATAATTAATATAATTAGTAACTGAATAGTGAATGCCCAGTCGATCGGTGCAGGTATCACCGCTATCATCAATGTGTCTAGTGTTGCAGACGTGTTCCATCGTTGTACTCAAACATAGCGTAGCTTATCTTCTGTCAGTTCATTCTTCAGTTCGAGCGGCTGGCTCTCCAAAAGTGAAGGATGACATATAAGGTGCTGGCGGATGATGACGTTTACAAGGCAAGAAAGACTATTTATAAGTTGTAGGTGTAGCTGTGCAGACTTGCCTGAGCCATCACTAGGAACGCTTGCGCCCACACAGAGCTTTGTAAATGGCATTATACCGTGCCTGCCTCTATAGATATGGAACTTCAGAAGAACTGATTTATACGTAGGTACTATTTCATAGGTATCATTGAGAAAATCGGAAAAAGTGATTGCAAGTTATTATAAAACTGCAACGTTTTAGGAAGCAAATCACTAACGAAGAGTAGTTCCGTTGTTTATTTTCCACATTTAAGCTTTTAAGACATTTTTCATCCGCAACACAGTAGCATTCAATTAGTTAATATTGCAGTTGGTAATATGAGGCTATCAGTGTCTTGCGTAATTGGTATATTTTATCAAAGTCTCCTCGATAACTTGAATCCGTGGCTATATTCTTGACCTACATTGATTACAACGCTTAATTTATTAGTTCATTGCTCTTTTCGTGACCGAAACACTGACTGTTGTACATTAAATGGGGGACCATTATGTCATGGGCATGGCACACCCCTTCCAAGAGTATACTTATATCTTATATCCTATAGGTACCTAGTTCTCCAAACATAGCATTGCCTATAAGTACAGCCTAGGTTCACTTAGATATTTTTGGATTAGATTAGCCTATCTCTAAGTCCCTACAGTCTATTTTTGCTATGTTTATATACAAATGTATTTCATTATAGAATTCAGAGTATGACAACAGAAGTACCTACAAAACCATAAGAAATACGATTTATTGTTGTAATATTATAACAGGACATGTAAGTAATTTAAATTCTTACATATTTAATACTCTGACATCGTACCTGCAATACGTGATCTCAGGTAGGTATCTCAGGTAGGTATTAAAAATAACGATTATTAACAGCAAAACAGGATAGATAAAATAGCAACAGGAACGCAAAAAAAAGTAATCCGTGGTAAAGGTGGGTACATTATTAGGACATGATTGCATTGCATGACCGTACCTGGGTATGGTCACGAATTGCAATACCTATAAGATGCTTCTACCAATATAAGATATAACTGAAGTAGGGTGTCATGTCAGGTTCCCCACGCGCAGCTCTCCACTGCTGCGTATACGGTGCTTATATCGCAATGCTAGTGGATTCACCTTCGCAAAAACTATATCAGAGTTTTGTTAGCAAACATTGACGAATAAGTTGGTTATGTGCGCAGGAACAAGGGCTCGCTGAGCCCAGCATCCCGCAAGGATGACAAGGCCAACAAGGCCGACTGACCCGGACGGTGGCGCCGGTTGCGTGAATGAGTGCAGCCCAGAAAACTACACTTCCGATGTCTGTTTTGTTGGCGTGCGTAGTTTTCTTCAGGAGTACTTAACATTTTCAATTCTTAGTGTCGATCATTAGTTAAACATTTCGCCTCACGATGCGATGGACGTACATAACAGTGATTATAATAAAATGTTTCTTGTTATAATAGACTTCTGATCACATACTGAATTATATTTAGAGAAATTACCATGCGGCCATTTCATAAAATCACATTTTAATTAAACAAAATAAGTAAGTAGAATTACCTACTCTATGAAAATTTGAAAAATATTAATACCTATATCATTCACTTTTTCTAGGAATTTTCTCCGGACCATAGGTATATATCAACTTATCAAAATTTCTTAACCATTGATATACCCATTTTCGGGTTTTGCTACTAGAAAATCTTGTAAACTTCGTAGGTACCACGAGACCACGAAACAAAATTTAAAAAAAAAATGATTTTTCTACTGTTCTTTTGGGCATTCCTAATTTTCTTTTTTCTTAGGCCGCCACAAAATTTCGGCGACCAAAGTAAATTAAAATAGTCGACTTTTTGCGTGACTTTTAGCATGTCTACTGATTTTTATATAGATTGTGATTTATTGATATATGAGATGGTCCAATGGTTTTGGTCATTTCCTTAAGTAATTTTGTAGTGTTTATTCCTAGGCAGTAGGCGAAATATATCGGTTCTTCAAACCGATTTGTTATATCTATCTAACCGGCTAAACATTTTTGTTTGAAGCCGTATTAAAATGTAGATAAGTGAATGATGACAAATAACACATACAGATGTTAACTATTGTTCATATATCTATTTACAACTATCTGAAACTTCTAGAGAGCTTCACTCAAAAATTTCTTCTTGTTAAAAATTGTAGATGAAATATTTATGTACCATGTTTACTAAGGTACTAGGTATATTTACCTATCTATAGAAAGGAATGTACATATTTTTTGAAATTCAATGGAAATAACGCAATACATGACGGATTTAATGTTAACATTTTTTTTTCTTAACTGTTTAGACTATTTTAGTGTCAAAAATAAAATTATTTCTAAATCTTCCAGGGTCGTATGCGTTCGCTACGATCTCTACAGATAATAATAATAATATTATCTTAGCATTAGCTAGTTTTGATTGTGTTCAAATTAACTAGGACTCTTAGGTTCCCCTTTCACAAAAAAAAAAACGTAGTATCTGCATAATAAACCTACCAAAAAGTAATGCAAACGATATCAATTCTCTTGACTTAAATAACTAGTTTCAGGTTTTGCGTTATTTCTTCATATATTTGATAAATATCGTTTTTAATAAATAACTTTACATCTATAAAGTATTGCACTGATTTGAATAGACTGTGAGAGTACTGTTTTCTATTTACTTACCTTTTTAACTAGAACTAAATTCAAGTTAGGAAATTTTACTAATTAAAAGTTATCATGATTTTTTTTCTATGCAACACACTTTTTCGAAAAGTATCTCTCAGTAAACTGCTTTTAGGTACACAATGCAATGTATTTAGTACGCAAGTAGTGCGTTTAATTTAATCTCAGTAAAGCGCCATCATGCGTTTTTATGACAAAAAAATAATAATATTGAAAATTTATTACCTGTGTAAATAAACAAAACATGATACTTAAATAAATTTTATATTTGAAAATCAGTAATACATATTTATGTAGAAAAAGTAATTATCGTGATTAGTATGTAATTTTATTGATTGTTTCTTTGCAAGTAAATTGAAAAATGTCGTCCGATACGTATTAGTAGATCAGTACCTATATTAGTAGTATACCCTTGCATGAAACAGTATCACATTCTATTATATATATATATATATTTAGTTCAAAATTATATTGTAAATAATTTCTTGTACATAAACACTACACACCTAGTCTCGTGTTAAAGTATTTATACCTAGCTAAATTGAAACAAATAATAATTGTATTTATATATTATAAAAAAAATATTTATCAGTGTGTAGAAATACCTGCTTTCTTATTATACTAACTAAACACGATGATATATATTATAAAGGAAATGTAAACTATTTTTGTCTACAGAAATTGCAACCAAAAATGTACTTAGAATATAGTAGTATATAATTATACATAGTTGAATGTAAACAAAAACTACTAAGTACCTAAGCGAGTAAAATGGCCAAAGGCTAGCACAGTTCACAAGTTGAATGGCTATGAATGTCATTCAAAGTGTACATTATGTAGTGCAAACTACTATTGACGATACCTACAAGAGAGTTCGCAGACGGCACAATTCATGAATCAGTAGGGATCAAATGTATGACCTACAAACAGAATGCCGTGTGCGAGCGCGCTTACTAACTACCGAACTAAAAGACGACACGCCACAGGGTTCGCTAGGAAAGCGGTTCCGTCATAATGAAACGGCCCTCGTGAAAATCTGTGGTTTTCACCAGACCCGTACGGGTACGGTACGGTACCAGTAGACATACTAGGTGATAAAAGGCTCTGTTGTTCCGTGGTATGTGGTCAGCCGAATGTGTGACCGCTGTCCGCTTTCATAGGGAACCAAAGCTCTACAAATAATGAATCTATAACTTTATTGTTCAATCATTGACCAGTACCAGGACACTGAATGCTGTCGACAATTACGACAGACTGGAAAGTTGAACTTTTGTTGATACTTATTTTATGGGATAAGGGCAGGAATTATTTTATGGTGGTCAAAATCTTCAAAGTTATTGATTGATTAATTATCGGGGTTCGTGGGATATCCCACGGACTTATGCATACCTACTTAAGCCTAAGTAGGAAGAGATCTTCTTATCTGAAACTACACGACTCCTCCTCCACAATTTCTTTACAAACAATTGAAATGTGTATGCAAGAACCTGTCAGTACTGTGTACTGAGTGCGCAGTTTCAAATTAGACGATCTCTACATAAATTTTATTGAATCTAGGTGTGAATATCTTCAGGGTGTTCAATTTAGACGTTTCCATAAAAATTGATACCATTAAATTTTCCCGAACTATGTAGGTATCACTATAAAAACTGAAAACTTTCTTTCCTCAAAAAATGTTTCAAATTCAGTAGTGCATAGCTCAGTAAATATAGGTTCTTTCGTCGTTAGAGACAATTTTTTAATCGAATCTATCAATTACAAAATTTATAAATTTTAAAGTCACGTGTGTTAGCTTACCTAAGATTTATTCATATATATATATATATTATGTAAACTATACCTACAAGTAACTGTGTGCCCTGAAAATATTCTCACCTAAAAATTTTACTCCTATAGTTAATTATACTTACCATTATTTGTATTGTTTGTTGTTTTATTAATTTCATCTCATCAATTTCATTATAATAGGTGATTTATATGTATACTTAATCTATATTAATAGGTACCTAGAGAATATATTTATATACAAATACGAATTTAATAAATGAAAAAGTAGGTACCTATTATTTAAAATTACTAATTTATTTAATTTTAAATTAGTAAGTATTTCTCTGTAAAACCATTTAACACAGAGCACGGAGGTGCCTCTCGGCGGCCACTGCTAGAGGCGGCAATCTTAACACGTCCCATAGAAACTAAGCCTCTGACCGTTTACTCGCCCTACGACACATGCTAAATAGAAAAGAAATTGACGGCGTTGTAGGCGGGCTTTGACAGAAGCTGTGTGCTGCACTTGCGCTGTGACAAATTGTTACTAGGTACTGCCTTCTGCCGCTACCGGCGGTTATTCCGTGCTCTGTGGAATTAAACCATTGACAGATGATATTTACATGAATTATTACAAGCCTACAAAGTATGGAGAGGTAAATTACTTAAAAAGAAATATTTTTCGAAGGGTGCTATGAATTAGTGATAGATTGCATGTAGGTAGATAATTATTCATATAAATACTATGACCATTGAGTCACAGCACTGTAACTGAAGTGTTAAAGTAAGACCGCACTGAACGGAAATGACCAGCAGCGGAAAGCAACTGCGTGCCACGACATAGTCTTGTGCACAGGTAACTGTCGCTCCGATATAGTGCAGTTCCGGTCAGTGCAGGCTTATATTTATGAGTAGTCGGAAAATAATAAAAAACCTAAAAAGAAAATTGATTGTTTTATTAAGTTTTAAGAGCCCTTTATTCACTCGCCACACTGAACCTACTGGTTTATCTATTCTGTGCCTAAACATGAGATTCTTCTCACAAACTTGCGCAGACTCGATACCTATCCGCCATTAGCCAAGCACCAGCACGCGTAGCATGACCACCATAGACAGAACTTTGTCTATTCTTAGTACAATAGAGATAGAACTGTCATACTTCGCCAGCATAAAACGGTAAAAATACATCTTTAATTTAATTCTGTCTTTAATCGTTTTACAATCTGTAATGTTGTCTATTCTTCCGTCGACAAAACCCCTTTCTACGGTGGTCATGCTACGAATGCAGGTGTATACCTAACAGGGCTGACTGGGTGTTCCCATTGTGAGGATCGTCTAGAGGACACGGTGGAGCACCGCCGTGTCCTCGTGGAGGCGATCGGCGGCAGCGACCTCTCGCGTCCGGCCCTGGTGCGAGCCATGGTACGGAGCGAGAGGGCATAGGAAGCCGTCACCTCCTTCTGTGAAGCAGTAATACTCGCGAAGGAGGAGGCGGGGCGCGTGAGGGAGTGGCAGTCTCTGCGCCCTCGCGTCCCTAGCCGCCGCAGGAGGAGACGCCCCGGGAGTCGGGAGCCGATAGCTGACTCCCGGCCACCGTAGGGGCGAGCTTGCGGGTGGTGAGCTATGGGTAGCTCGCCGCCCGGTAAGGACCAAGCTCGGGTCGACGGCGCGTAGTGTTCCACGCGCGCCTCAAAGAGATGTCAGCAAAACTGAAGGGGTCTGCTAGGACCGATGCCTGCCGGGGTCGCGAGATTGTTGGAAAGAGATACCGTGACCCTGGCACATGATGCTTGGGCACTGAAGGAACACGGGTGGGTTTTAGTCAGTAACAGTCTGACGTGCCCTCCCGCTCCGCCCAGAGCGGGAGAAGTCATTGGATGATTTCCCATCCAAAAAAAAAAAAAAACAGGGCTGACTACACATATATGACGAGGACATACACGAGGGGTTAGTATTTTATTGTAGCCTTGTAGGTATGCTACATATAACAGTTATCTGACATCCACTATTGAAAACAACAGTTGAGCTTTACAGCTGTCTCTACAATGAACGCCTGAGGGATATACCTATGTATCTACACATATTTCACATAACTTCAAGTGCGATTTTGTACCGTGCGTGGTGGAACTAACTATCATCATGATTTGTCCTGGATACAAACTGCCCAGCACAATTAAAAGACCACTAGCTGACTAGACATTCTAGCCTACCTGATAAATGGACAACTGGAGAGGAAAATCTGAACCTGCGTTTGTTAAAACTCCGCGCCGCTGCCGTCGCTGCCTCCGCTGTGTCTTCATCAGGCTCGATGTTATTGACGGACTGGAACCAGTCAGTTCACGTATTTGTCAGTATTCGTGTAGGTCAACCCAGAACTTAAGGCATCTGATAGTACCTAGATAGATTGTACATCCACACCACTCACGGTATGATTCTAGTAGGTACTGGGTAAACCAGATCCGAAGCTAATTCTGATTATGAACGATAGATAGGTAGATGGTAAACTTAAGAGGAGGGCGGATCCAGATGGAATAGACGTGTATGTATGCATGCATGTACGATGGTAAACTTAAGAGGAGGGCGGATCCAGGTGGAATAGACGTGTATGCATGCATGTACTCTCGCTTGGTAAACAAATCTCTCTCTAATCAATTATGTAGTAATCTGTCTATAGGTAGTTGATTAGAAAAAGTTGTAATTCCGGGTGGTGTCGGACGTAAAATAATTAAAAGAATAGAACCATCACATTTCTTCCCTATTAAAGGATGGGCAGCAGCGTTCTCTGTGCATTTTACCACCATACGATTGCCAACCCGCCTGCCAAGCGTGGCTATTATAACAAACCCCCCAAATTAGGGGAGGCCTATGTCCAGCTGTGGACGCCTTTCGGCTGAAATGGTGATGATGTAATTCAAATATTTATTTCTGAATATAGTTAATCCTTTCACAGGTTTTTGCACTTTTGATAAATATACAATACAAATCTAACGCTGGTTGTAAAGCGTACATTCATATGTAGACGAACAAACAAAACCTTAAAAGTGGAATTCCTAAATAAAAGCCTAGACTTAATAGTTACCTATTTATTTAGCCTATTTAGATATAACATCCCGCAGATGATGTGTTACGACGCAATAAATAAAACTAAAAAGAACATGTCCAAAATTATTTACTTAAATGTAACAAAATTAGTAACGAACAACATAAAATGAAATTATTTGTTTTTACACTGGGTCTCGCAACACTTTCCGGTCGGTGTTATTTGGAACACTCGATTCTTTCGGTCCTTCGCATACACTGGCCCAGGGTTGCTCCATAATCCCATCTTAAGGCACGGTAACCATAAGATGAACACGAGCGTAGCCAGTATCGCGCCGCATACCATGTTCTACCCATTTACATTAATTGATAAATCTGTTGGTAAATAAAAATGCAAATCAAAGAAAACCAAAAACTTAAGGCTCAGACTAGCGCGACGCGACGTCGCGTGCGATTTGTACGATTTAATCCGTAGAACAATTTCTACCCACCGTGTCGTGGCGCGACAGGTCGCCCCCTGTGAGAAGTGTCGCGCTCGTTTTCATAGAAATTGTTCTACGGATGTAAATGGCCGAATCGCGCGAGCCTTTTATGTCATGATTCATTAAATGACGATTCACATGATTCGCTCGCTCTGGCATCCTACATTTAACTAACTTCTGTATGACTTCTGGGGACTATGCGAGCGACATCGATTAACATACATCCTAATGGAGACTGTCTCTACCAATTTTGCATTTCTAATTAATTTACCCCATGGAGCCCTATAGTCTCTGCGTACTAGGCCCCAGAGTATTTGACCACTATAAATTATGCCACTGCATTTGAATAAGATCATTATTAAGTTGAAAAAGGACACAGTTTTTTATTAACTCGTAAGTGATCAATTTGCCATGTTCGGTTCTAAGACCGATCTCGAGGGTTGCATTTGGTCTGGTCCTACCTAGGGTTGGGTACCTACTTCTCAACTCATGCAGGTCTGCTGCTACTTAGAAATCTAATTCCTCCTTCATCTCATTCCTCATCTTCATTCTTCCTTCTCATTCATTTCCTTCCCTACCTATGATAGTTTCGTATACGCTACGAAAATAGAAGTCATAGTCCATAACTCAGGACCAGGCTTTGAATATAAATAGGTAAATAGTAACTAATTAGTGTACCTGAATTTTGCATTCAAAACGCGCTACGCATGCAGTCATGCCTGTTATTTACACATCCATATTCTATTATTAAGTGCCCATTTAAACAATAATTTAAACTACTGACACCATACTGACACGTATAAACACACAAGACGTGTAGAAGTCGTATCTTTCAAACCTTTTGACAATAGGTGCGAAGTTGACAAATAAAACCTTAAAGCAAAGAGATCTGTTCAGCTCTTCAGCGTCGTTTTTTTTTTCTCTGTCTCTCTCGATATCGCCCTGTTTCTAAGAGGAGTGATGTGAAAGTTCGAATTCATGACGATTTTCGACTAACGCTGCTCTTTCGAAAAACTTTGCGAGTGGTACGCCAGTTCGAAAACACATACATACATACATAAAATCACGCCTTTTTCCCATGGGGGTAGGCAGAAACTACAGAACGCGACCTGCTACGATCCTTACATACTCCTTTTGCCTCGTTTAACACTTTCAGTGCCCATTCGAAAAAAGAATTATTCAAAAGTAGACTCTATTCACACCCAGCTTATTTTTGTAATTTGCACCCGGTAGGCGGGTGCACGGCATGGTCACAAGGTACATAACTACTTATACGTAGGACTCGGATGCGAGTCGTGGGCATGCGAACGAATTACCGTTCGACCCGGGAGCCGGGTGCTTGGCACTAAAAGTGTCTAGTTCATACATCTGGTCATACACGCATGCCGGATACAAGTGCTACCTGCACCTGACTCTTCTGAAGAACATCACCAATAAGTTCGAAAATACATTGAATCGAAAAATCTTAGTATATCTAATGACTTTATCGCGAAAATTGTTATGCCAAAAAATTTTAGAATGTTACGCTACGAAAGTCATCGTATCGAAATTGCGTTAATTTGTCTGAGAGCCGAACTCGCGATCCCGATGACACAGCAAGCCTCGTCATTGGATTAGTTTTGGGTAACAAGCGCAGTGAGAAGTAAATACTTCTACTATGGTAATAGAAGTTAACATATAATAATTTTTGTGTAAACTTTTAATTACCTTTACCATTAATCAACAAATCAAAATTGAAGGTGGCGAGTACCTAATGTTTGTAGGTGGTGGCGGAGTCTGCGGGATACCTAAAATTCTCTCAATTATATGGAGGGTTGTATTGTTTTTTTGGAATTGCATCTCGCAGGTCTCGCATCTAGAAGGGTGTCGCCTGCTTGATCGGACTGTCCTGTGGTTGTCTCAATAAATTAAACCCTACAAGCCAGGCCATAAAGTTATAAACTAACCGACTACACGCTAAGGGCGCTGCTCTGTAGGGTACGGACATCGGCTAAGGGCGTGAGAGGGCAGCAAGTGACAGGCTGAGTCGGATCAAGATTATTTGGCTTCGAATTTCAAGCTTCAGGCTCAGCGACGCGCGGGATACTAGGCTCGAGCAAGCGTTAGGACGAGCATGGACTGGGGCGTCGCGGCGGGTGTCGTCGGTGAGGATGGAAGTCCGGTAGTCTGCTTCTCTATTTGCGGTACGGTATAAGTATTCCTATTATTCTCCTGGATTAGATTTTTTTTGTGGGTGGGAAATCATCAAATGACGTCTCCCGCTCTAGGGCGAAGCGGAAGGGCGTGTCAGACTTTTACTGACTAAAACCCACCCGCGTTCCTTGCCAGGGTCACGGTGGATGAGGGTTATAACTTAATTGGCGAATGTTGCAAATTCGGGAGTGTAACGGGCGGCCGTCGCAATCAGGGGATTACGGTGTTTTTAACCGACTTAAAAAAAGGATGAGGTTCTCATTTCGACTTTATTTTTTTATGTTTGTTACCTCATAACTTTCGACTGGGTGAACGAATTCTGATGATATTTTTTTATTTGAAAGCTGGTGCTTCCCGTGTGGTCCCATTTGGTCCAGTTCTGAAAATGACATCCATCAGAAAACCATATAAGTCATAAATTTCACCTGGCCAGTAGTGGTATAGGAATTAGTGCGGGGTAGATAACATAACTAGCAGTGGTGGCCCAGTGGTAACAGTCGCGACTTACAAGTAGAAGATCGTGAGTTCAAACCCAAGCAGGCGTTTTACTGTGCGTAAATTATTTCGTCACCACTGCTCTCAAAACGATGAAGGAAAATATCATGAGGAAACCAGCATGTCTTAGAACCTAAAATTCGAAGACATGTGACATCTACGAACCCGCACTGGGGCCCGCGTGGTGGATTATTTTTATTTTTAACTTTTTATCTATGGTATCTCATCAGCAGCCTATAATGTTCCCACTCCCTCTCACCGAGAGGAGGCCTGTGTCCCACCCAGCAGTGGGAACATTATAGACTGCTGATGAAATACCATACCTAAAAAATTTAATTTTTTTTTTTTTTACAGAAAAAAACAACCGAGTTCCTTAAAAACAACTAAAATAACTTTAATTTCCGAAGTCGGTGGCAAAAAACTTCAAAACGGATCTTAAGGCACCGACTTCCGAAATTAAAATTATGTTTCCCTTGGAAATTAAATACCACAGAATAGTGTCAATATTTTTTTATTTATTTTTTATCTTAGGACAACCAACACACTGCTATCTGATCCCAAACTAGGCAGAGCCTGTACAATGGCAACCAGACAACTGATACACATACTTATATATTTCTAAATACATACATATTATAGATAAATCACACAAACATTTGTCCTGGGTGGGAATCGAACTCACGACCTCAGTCTTAGCAGTCAGGGTCACTAACCACTAGACTAACAGGCCAGTCAAAATATAATCAGCCCCGGCGCCGTGCGGTCCTGGGGAGGCCCAAATGTTAAGTACTTCTTTACGTGCGTACTTTTTATTCAGTTCCCAAACAAGCCACGTCTTTTTCCCACGTGGGTCGGTAAAAACTACAGAATGCCACCTGCTACGATCCTTACATACTCCTTTTGCCTCTTTTAAGTTCATACGTTTCCCATTTCTTCCCGTGGGTGTCGTAAAAGGCGACTAAGGGACTTACTAGAGAATGGGTAGCAGCGTTCTCTATGCATTTTACCACCATACTGCGATCGCCAACCCGCCTGCCAAGCGTGGCGATTATGGCAAAGCCCCCCAAATTGGGGGAGGCCTAAGTCCAGCAGTGGACGTCTTACAGCTGGGTTGTGGAGGTCAGATAGTAGTCGCTTTATGTAAAATACTGGTACTCAGCTGCATCCGGTATGCCTGGAAGCCTGCCTAGCGCAGATGATGACTGTTCAAAATCTGTTTATTCTGAATCTCGAAACTTTTCTGCGCTATTAGATAAAGCAATTCCAATTTACGCAACAATGTTTAATAGAAACCTAATCAAGACGAGGTGCAAAAATATTTTGACCTCACTTCGCTCAATCGTGCATGCCACATTCTTGCTGTTCGTAAATAGCATATTGAGGAAATGAAAATTCAACTTCCTGAAAAGAAATCATCCTGCCGGATGCAGGCGCGGTCCCATGGGGAGTCACCCCCACCCCTCAATCAGTCAAGCTGTCGAGAGCCTAAATGATTCACTCGAATGACTAAATTAAAACTTCTTGAATCACGGAGATCCCGATGACATAAGTATTAAAGTAAAAAAAAAACATTAAGATTATATCATGGGGACAGCCGACAAAATTCAAAACTATAAATTAACTATTTATGTATTCAATTAATTACATACATAAAGTCACGCCTTTATCCCATGGAGATAGGCAGAAACTACAGAACGCCACCTGCTACGATCGTTACATACTCTTTTTGCATTTAGGTTCATACATCTGGTCATACACGCCAGCCGGTTGCGAGAAATACGCACCTGACCCTTCTGAAGAACATCACGAATAAGGTCACTATATGTTCTCCTAGGGTGTCCCCTTCCGGCGTGAAAAGTCACATCTGCCTTGTAAATAGCTTGTGTTAGCCGCCCTTCATTCATTCTCTCATGACGAAACCACCTAAGCATACTCTTTTCAAATTTTTGTCACTACTTATTTAAACCGCACCAAAATTCTGTTCTCTTTTAAACACCATGACCTTCGTCTTATTCACGTTTATATTCATCCCCTTCATCTTAAATGCTTGGGGAGGGTAAAAGAAGCATGAGAGCATAATTAATTCTGTGGAAATGCGTTCCTTGCGAAGCTTGTGTGATGTGACTATGAGGACTGAGGAATGATGTCATAAGACTCGAGTCCTTGTTAAGACTCGAGTCTTCTTTAAGATTCGAGTCCTTTTTAAGAGTTCTTTTTACGACTCGAGTGCTTGACTCTAGAGTCCGAGCCTTTTGAGCACACTGAGTCTTACTTACATAGTTGAGTCGAGTCTTTAAAATTACGACTCGAGGACTCGAGTTCTTTGCAACACTACACATCAGTGTCACACATCAAAATTCTGTTCTCTTTTAAACACCATGACCTTCGTCTTATTCACGTTTATATTCATCCCCTTCATCTTAAATGCCTTATCATTTGAAATAAAAGTTAATCTGATATTATTTACATCTAACGGCACTCCGAGCAACGACGAGCTCAATACATTATACTCATAGCTAAAAATATACTGTTTCGGTGACGCGAACCCATAAGATTTTCCTCTAACAAATACCGCTCACATCTGAAGAAGCTTTTACTCCAAAAACCCTGTTATAAAAATATAGAATCTAGAACGCAAGAGCGAGGCCATATTCTAAAACCTAACCTACTTTAAAACGATTTGTTTGCCGTAACTCGACAAAGCAAGTTCTCTATCTGTATAATAATAGTCAAACAAAATCAAATCAAATCACATTTATTTGTAAATGTAGGTTAAAAATTACAATAGGATGTTATAAGAAGATGCACAGTTCGCTACATTTTACCCGAGAGCATACAAATAAAACTAAAAGTTAGTTGTGTCGATATCATAGACACACAATTAAAATAAAATAATTAAATTACTTATACACTAACACACAATTTGTAACACACAATTAACACTTACATACAGTTCTACACAATTAGCAATATCAGTATCATAATAATGTAAACACAAGCACAAGAATATAAGACAGTGCAACCTAAAATATTCGTAAGTCTGAAAATAAGGAAACATACATTTCAACAACATCTAAACCAATGAGGAGAAAAAAAATATATAATTGTAACATACTAAATATCAGTGGTGTCCTCCATAAACTCAGCTGTGGAGTAATAACATTTATAAATTAAAAATTGTTTCAGTTTCTTTTTAAACATGTCAATATTGAGATTTTTTATCGGTCGAGGAATTTTATTGTAAATAACTGGAGCCATTCGATAAATACTTTTACGTAGGAGGGCTGTTTTACAACGATCAACACAAAGAATGCTCGAATCCCTTTTCCTTAACCTTGGGTCAGCTGGGGCTCTTATTTCGAAAAGCTGTGGGTTTGTCTTAACAAACACTGCCACCTCAAAAATGTACAATGATGGTAATGTAAGAATTTTCAAGGATTCAAAATATGGTTTACAACTTTCCCTTGAGTGTATATTACCCAAAGCGCGTACGCATTTTTTTTGTGCAATGAAAACGTACTTAGTGTCAGTCGAATTACCCCAGAACACGACTCCATATCTTAGAACGGATTCTACATAGCTGTGGTAGGCAACAAGCACGGCGTCAGGGTTTACAAATTTGGACAGCTTATGAAGAGCAAAAGCAAAACTGTTAAGTTTTTTACAAATTTCTTCAACATGTGGTTTCCACGTAAGTTGACTGTCTATTATTAACCCTAAGAACTTCGTTTTATCCGTTTTTGTAATTGAATGTCCATTGTGACTAATATTTACTGGTAGTTGTCGTTGTCGCTGACTAAAATGCATTATACACGTCTTTTCTAAATTAATTTTTAAATTATTTGCCTGTAACCAATCTATAGCGTGCTTTAGCGTGTCATTAATTTCTTGTTCATAATTATCGTAATCATCTTTTTTTATCATAATTGTACAGTCATCAGCAAATAGTACTGTTGGATGATTGATGCTTTTTGGAAGATCATTTATGTACACCAGAAACAGTGGGGGACCCAATACGCTTCCCTGAGGTACACCGTACTTCACCCTTCTAAGTTTTGACCGATATATCATTTCTCGTTTGGTTTTAATATTTATATTTGTTATTTCTGTGCATTGTTGCCGGTTGCTTAAATATGATGTAATAAGATTAAGACCATTGCCGCGAATTCCACATCTTTCGAGTTTGTCAATAAGTAAAGTATGATCAACATGATCGAAGGCTTTCGTCATGTCCATATACAGGGCACAAATGGGTAGTGTGTTATCTACACTTGACATAATTTTCTTGAGAAAATCATAAATAGCAACATTGATTGACTTATTTTTTCTAAAACCTTTTTGTTCATCAACCAGTACATTCTTACTTTCGAGAAAATTGTACAATCGGTAGACAAAAGAGAACCTATTCTAGGTAGGTTGAAAACTTCTCAGGCTCACTTCGCGCTCTCTTGCTTTCCACATTCTCTCGATTCATGAGATTTTCTTCATAAATTGACAAAGCAACTAATTCCTAGTTTAGAATGATCTGCCCTTAGGTCGACCGACACTAGTCTTGCGTTGCTTGGATGCCACTCGATCACTGCCTTACTCCGCCTCCACTGTCATCACTGCGCCTTGTCAGGTGCCCTGCCCAACGTCCCTTACAATTTGAGCTACATACCTCGTTTTCTGATGTCGAAAAAACCTTTGGCACGTCCTCGGATCTCGACGTTTGGAACGCGGTCTATACACCCTATGCCTGCATCGCAACACTCCATCTCTGTGCAATTCACTACGATGATAGATTAGATAGATGCGACCACCGAACCTTTTCTGTGTCCGCAAGAGCAGCATCAGTGGGAAATTCCCGTAATTTTAAGAACGTTCACAGTCTGATTTTGTTTCAATCTGTCAAAAAAACTCAAATATTCCTACACTTTTGAAAAGTTTTTAACATCTGATTGTCTCCGAGATAAGACTGCGACTAGATTTTGAACATTTTTATTTACGAGAACTAGCCCTCAGGTCATACTGCGATGTATAATCATTAGCTATTTAAGTCAAAAGTGGGAAAGTTAGTATAGAACTAAATGTCCAGGTTGCGACAAACTTAAAAGGAGATTATTTTCATATTAAAACTCCACATACAATAAAATAATGTATATTTAAATATTTCCAAAAATAGTTTGCACCCATAAAAGCGATTTACATACTTTCAAATATAAATACAATACAGTCAGTACCATAGTTAAATCACTTACAATACATCAATTTAGCCTACATTTAATTATTTAAAAAAACGTTCAACGAATATTTGAGATGTCTGCACGGAATGTTAACCTTAGTTATGTCATTGCAACTACCCCAAAACAGTGAAAATAGGAATGTGTTAGCAGTACAGCTCTAAAATCAAAGCCACAACAAGGCTCTCCAGGTCCCAGCCACCTATGCAACATAATAATAAATAAGCGATCACAATATCAAACTTAACATGATAAAAATGCACCAATATTATAGAAAAATGTGTACGTTTGGTACATTGGTCCCTGTCAGTCGCAATAAAATGGTTTAGTTATTGTAAGTAGAAGCGGACACGTTGCCACCATGGCCGGTCCAGTTGGTGTGCACGAACTTTCCAGGGTTGGTGATCAGCTCGTATGTGTGCGCACCGAAGTAGTCTCTCTGAGCCTGGAACAAAACACGATTCACATGAGGCCTTGGTAATATCTTGTTTTCGGAACCCTAGCCACCTTGCCAAGTTGATCGAACGGTGCAACATTACATTACATCAGCTCTATTCCCCAAAGGTGTACCTTTACCACAATTCGCCGTTATGCTGAAGTAACATTTATTAGGGGACGAACCTTTTGCCATCAACTGAGCATCCATGCTGCTACAGAAAATTCAGTTGAAAAAGCCATTAACACTTTTCCCGACATAGGAATCGAACTCTGGAAGGACCATGCTCAGAAGAGATCACTATACTACAATGTTATGGTCTGCTTGCTTATCATAACACTGAACTCCTCCTAGCCAATTTTCTATCAACTAGATATGTTGGGGTTCGCATTCAGTATATTTTGTTAGAAGCGGACCCCGCAGTTGAGGTATCTGTATTTTATTTACATGGAGTGACTGCCTATCTGACGAGAATCCAGTAACTAGGTAACACAATACAACCCTTAGCCTAAGTACTACGTCGAGACTCATTAGAACAGAGCATATCAAGGAGGATGATTGTGCTGAGCTAACCCGTGAAATTCAATGTTACCTTTTACGATTTGCAGGTCAGTGTCAAATTGTAACTTGATCAAAAGGTGGTACAAGGCTGTAGCAATTTATTTCATCATTCATTTCAGCCGTAAGACGTCCACTGCTGGACTTAGGCCTCTCCCAATTTGGGGGGCTTTGCCATAATCGCCACGCTTGGCAGGCGGGTTGGCGATCGCAGTATGGTGGTAAAATGCATAGAGAACGCTGCTGCCCATTCTCTAGTAAGTCCCTTAGTCGCCTTTTACGACACCCACGGGAAGAAATGGGGTGGTGTTATTCTTTACGTCCGGCACCACACGGTACCAATTTATTTACATAATTATGATCATAAGAACCATCAATACAAAAATCAATACAAACTCTTAAAGTTAGATTTTGCTTTAAGTATTATGATTTCATGAAATAGTAGGTACACACAGCTACATATTCAGTTTAAGCTGACCTCTCATTATATAGAAATCCCTTACAATGTGAGATCAGTTGATACTGGAAAGGCATAGCTTGATATGTAGCCGTATGTAATGTAATTTGAACTTGAAGGGTTGTATCAACGATTTTCATACGTATAACTCTTCCAAATGTTGAGTGAAATATGATTCGCTCAACATACAATCAGAAAGTGTTAATTAATAAAAAATGCGTGAATGAATGAATTGCGCCTTAAAGAAATATATAAGTACCTGCAGCATGTTAGCAGGTAGTACGGCGGATCTGTATCCATCGTAGAAGGCGAGCGCGGCGGAGAAGGCGGGCGCGGGCACGCCGACCAGCGCCGTCTGCGCGACCACCTGGCGCAGGGACTGCTGCGAACCGCTGATACGCTCACAGAAGAACGGGTCCAGCAGCAAGTTCGTCAGCTGAGGATTCTTCGTGAAAGCGTCCTACCAAACAAAGAATTATATATAAGTCAAAAAAAAGTTGTATATAACACACAATGCACAGCCTAAGCCTGTGTTCATCCCCCCCGACCCTCGAGCCAGGCCGTGTCGCTGAGCCTGTAGCTTTAAATTCGTCTCTAAATAATAACCACACATATTCAGCCCGTCTCTTGCTGCTCTCTACCAGCGATGCCCTAAGCCGTGGTCCGTACTCCACATGGGGTGCCCTTAGCGAGTAGTCGCTTTAGTTTTTAAGTTTATTAGCCCTGGTTGGATGCCTTAATTTATTAAGGAATTCATGGCAAAGCCCGGTTAAATAGTTATGACCTTTGAGGTCAACTATGAGATGACGTATCAAAACGAAAAAACAAAACCTAAGCTTGTCTTAAAACCGAGTCCAGTAATTGTCAATACAATTTCTTGATCAAGAAAACAAAGACTATAATAATTGTTTTTATGGTCTACTGCCCTTTAAAACAATTATCATAAAATACAACGTTGTAGTGTGTTTAACTGCGATTATTTTCACAATAGTTATTTATTTCAAAGCAAAATTAACGATGACTTAAACAATAATAAGCAAAACTCTTTCGTTTTGAAAAAAGCATTTTAGCTATCATTTATTGTAATGTGTAAAAAAGAAAGACCTCTACTCTAACACAGCCGTTTACTTCTATACTTCAACTTTGTGCACACTAATTGCTGGCCATCGACTTTTATTTTTGGTGTGAAATATCGCTATTTACAGTAGCTCACTGTGTACAAGGGGTGTGGGAGTTTATATAAATTAATTTATTAGAACATATATAAAACATGATTGTGAAAAAAAAACGTTGGAAATTTGACCTTCAACAGCTCCTTACTGAAGGTCAAATTTTCAACTTTTTTGTTCCAACTAGATAGTGACCAGAACTGTCACAGGAATCAACCAGTAGAAAAAAAAATTTATTACAACAAGAAACTTTCGGCTTCTATAAATAAGCATCTTTTTACATCCATGCAGATTGTTTTTAAATAACGATACCTAAATTTATATTACCTAAAAGAGGTCATTTCTCATAAACAGTATCCGCTTCTACAAGTTGCCAAAGCCGGCTACAGAACTTAGTGATGGAAAGTTCAAAACACACATCAAACGTGTCCTTATCAAAAAAAAGCATATTATAAGATAAACAACTACGAAATATTATATACATTAACAATTACAAAATTATATACCAGGAAATTTGGCTGATAATTCCATCTACACATGTGGCTTTCCTGGTATCTCATTAACGGCAAAACTTTGTAATTGTCTATTAACTCCTGAATGACGATTTTCTTTACTTTTTTAAACATAATCTACTCATTATTTGACATGATATATACCTACAATGCTAATTTCAATTCTTTATTAAGGTTGTCACATATCACTCACATTCACACCCGACACCCACAGTACACACACCACACGACATCACTTGCATTACTCGCCCGTCAAGTTTTAGACATAAGCTACTTTTGTATCTCCTTTCATTGTCTAAGTCATTTAAATGTGGAATTGTCATAATGTGATTTATAAGTTCTTACACCTAATTTACCACGGAAGAGCACTGATTTCCAAGACACAGGTTTTTGCCGAGTTTGGAATTAAGGAGTTCATATTTGTATCCTAGTTCGTAGGAACATTACTTTATTAAGCTATATTCTATCGAGTCCCAGTAAACATTATATTACATAGCAATCATATAATTTGGAACAAGTTTTCATATTTTATTCATCTAGTTTTTCATTTCATAGATTCTTTTATATCATGTAAATGTAAGAATGTTGTTGGCCTAGTAGACTGGGGATTTGTACAGTATTTTCTATTTAATTAAGTACCTGGTACTTGTTGACAGGCTTACACTGTCCTACCACACCTATTAACACAATAATTAGAAACCATTGTAAAAACCAATTATTTTTAAAAGAATAAACGTGGTTTTCCTTGCTCTTCTCCATAGGAAGAAAAAAAATGGAACTATACACATAGCTTCTGACGTTTCATAAGTACCCAAGGAGGTTTATATGAAATAGCTTTTGCCCGCGGCTTCGGTCGCATTAAATTCGGGATACTGCGGTTACGTTTTCCTGATTTAGAACACAGAAGAGAACTCGGAACAGAATGTTATTTTAATACGCTACTGTAGACGATATTATATGTCTTTCCATTTGGTGATAGAATGTAAAGATTCTGGGCATTGGACACACGCGAACATGCTACATACAAATTGTCCATGGAAAAAGCAAGGCTTTTCTAAGTTCACCCCAGCCACCTAAAAAAGAAAAAAAAAGTAGCCTATCTCACTCTCCATCCCTTCATCTATCTCCACTTAAAAAATCACGTCAATTCGTCTGTCCGTTTTGCCGTGAAAGACGGACAGACACACATACTTTCCCATTTATAATATTAGTATGGACAATATATTTTGATTTGACTTGATAAACTATTGGTATAGATAACAACGAAAACCACTTTAAAATGTCACTCACACTTGTCATGACCAGACTCTTGAATTATTCTTGAAACAATTACATAACAATTTGCATGACATTGAGATTGAACTCGACATACTGTATCAATGTCATAATGCATGTCATGGTCACGTTGTCGATAAGTCACTGATTACATTGCTCACCTCCATTAACTTTGTCGCTGAGTGCAAAGCCATGCTAACATTTTTATCATATTGTTGATAGACAATAAATTACATTACATCTATCTCCATAACTTAATCATTATTATAATTGCTTATTCATTTAATTATGAACATTCATTTGAGTTTATGGTTTTTAATTGTTTCTTTCTATTTTGAGACAAGAAGCTTCGTTTACTATTACGTAGGTCATTATGTGGTTTAACGCCTATTTGTTCATTGTTTCACTTTGTCCTGCCCAGCAGCTGTATACTGTGTTTGTATGAAAATGAAAGTGGGATCACGGACTGCGGCCGACGACGGCCATGATATGCACGAATGTGTGCGCAAACAAATGAACCGCGCAAGAAAAATGGCAAACTTATCCGTGCACATCCTACGTACCTACTACGGCAAAAGGATCTTTTTTGGCGCGATCCCTGACGCCACCATCTTGTTTTCTTTTTAATACAATTTCCGAGACAATTTCACAAACGTTATTATCTAAAACGCCCTCTGCCAATGTCATTCAGGAGCCAATTAAAGATTAGAGAAAGAGAGAGAAAGCCAGTGAAAGGACTTACTTAATTCGCGAGATGGTGTGGCTAAAATGCTTGTGGTTTTTACTGCTCTAGTCAGCAACGATTCTCGAAAACTACGAGACAAATCGATACCATGTTTGGTTTGTGGTGTTGAACATCATTAGTAAAGTTATCAGCACTATTTGTATGGAAAAAGAACTGGTTGCACCACGGAGCAAATACAAAGAGGAGATGTTGTAATTAGATTTTCCTAAGAAAGAACGCGTGACATTTTGCGGGGTGCGGGGTGTTAGATCCCGCCCACTTCTTTATTTTCCATCTACCGGTTAATAGCAAAACTAGGAGCTCGTACCGTCAATTTTCCTTTTGTAGTTATTTATCTATCTCATACTAGATGTCACTAAGTGCAGGAGGCAACAGGGTCGTACTCAGAATTTGCGTACCAAGGAGTACCCTGTTTTTTACTTATCTTAATACGTGTTTTTTTTACGAAAAACAATAATTTTAGAATAAAAATATTTTTGATGCAAGACGAAAGAAGCTAATCAGTGTGTCTCTTATTTTTAAATGACAAGCATTAAACATAAACATTTATTTTTCAAAACATCTATATTTCACACACAAATAAAAAAAGAAACACATTTTATATTCAACTAATTGACATCAACAATATAACAAAGAAAGCAAAAAGAACACACGAAATATAGCGATTAAAATAATAAGAACCGGGAAGCCCTGTCCGCTGCTCACAGTGCAATATGTAAACATATCCAGTGGCAAAGCAGTGGAGAGACCCACCTGTCCGAGAACACGCTTGTTATAATGTTGCTACTGGACCTAACACGACCGTATCATCGCATACTGCCAAAGTCTTAAAATTTCAACCAGACGCAAAATGTCCACTTCTCAGAATGTCAACTTCTTAGAATGTCCAATCCGCGTAATGTCAGTTTCTCAAAATGTCGATTTTTCACAATGACAAACTCTTATGAAATAAAAATCAAAAATCACTTTTTTTTTTTGGATGTTAAATTATCAAATGACTTCTCCCGCTCTGAGGGCGTGTCAGACTTATACTGACTAAAACCCACACGTGTTCCTTCAGTTGCCCATGTGCCAGGGTCACGGTATCTCTTTCGAACAATCTCGCGACCCTGGCAGGCATCGGTCCTGGCAGACCCCTTCAGTGCTGCTAACATCTCTTTGAGGCGCGCGTGGAACACTACGCGCCGTCGACCCGAGCCTGGGTGCTTACTCTCGAATATAATTCCGATAGATTGGCATTGGAATTGTCAGTCAAACGTCAGGGATTGGCTAGACGCAGTGAGTCCAGCCAATCCCTGACGTTTAACTCAACCAACTGACGTTTGACCAATGTCGATCTATTGGAATTATATTCCAGAGTAAGCACCCTGGTCCTTACCGGGCGGCGAGCTACCCATTGCCTACGGTGGCCGGGAGTCCGCTACAGACTCCCGACTTTTCAGTTTCCATTTATAATTAGAATTTGATTACGGCCCTGTTTATTTTTATAATCTTGTTTGTTGTTCATGGTTGACGATAGATGGCGGCCTGTTGACAAAATGATATAAAAACCACGATAAAAACTACAAAAATAATATTTAGGCGATTGGAAGGTTTTTGGGAATTCATGTTGAATAAATTTCAGTACATATAATTATTAAAATATATTAACACTGAGCTCTACGTGCCTAATTAATTTTAGTATCCATATCACAAAGTGTCGCCATCTAATGTCGGGTAGAATTATATTTGGAAACACCGAAGTTATGACATTTTTCTAGAAGAATTTTTATAAATTACGGTTAAAATTATTTACAAATGAAATGTGATACCATTCATAGCATCAGAACGTCTATCCGAGTAGTTTTTACAAGATAAAACACAACACTTCATTCTTGTTTTTGTCTAGCGCGAATATACTGAACTTTTACTTAGTTGTGCACAGGACGAACGCCAACAATACACTGACTAAGGCCACGCCTACTTGATGACGTCAGGACCTAGTTGAAAATCACAGTGCACAGTTGCTTAGGCCGACTCCTCTTTGTATTTGCTCCGTGGGTTGCACAACCATGCCATAATAATTTACAAAGCAGTTTAAATGTTCTTAATTACATCACGTAGAATAAAACGTCTTGACAAATATTGTCTTTTTAGAATATGAGTGTATGGCAATCCTCTAGTACATACTGTATTAACAACTGCGAACCACTTCTGCTGCATCCTCATTTAGACCAACTCCGAGTTGCTTGTATGTATTTGATAGAAATAATAAATTCCAGGTCTCATATACTATGTTGTTTTATAGCTATCACTGATCCGTTGAGAATAGAGCCTCTATTCTCAACGCACTATCCTCTATTATAGAGGATAGCGCTGTTCGTCTTTTCTAGCTCCATCTCTCTCTCGCACACTAGAACAAAGGCCGTAAATTCTTACCTTGATGTTACCAAGGAACGCGCTCCTGATGATGCACCCGCCGCGCCACATCAAAGCGATGCTGCCGTAGTTCAAGTTCCACTGGTTCACCTGACGAAACCAAAATGAATCTACTTATACTAAATCTTAAATTCATTCATTCACTGGCTGACAAATCACAACCGTTTGATCTAGAAACAAGAAGGAGTTCCATATATTATAAGACGGATTAAAAAATAAAAACACAGGGATAACTAAAAAAGTTCCTGATTTTTCTCGCTGGAAAGCTCATCGGGAGCTCGGCTTAAATCGATTGTGTAAGCGTACCACTTGATTGCATTTATAACTATTAAACTGCGATAAAATGGCGTCTAACATTGTACAAGAATTCTCTAGGTCTAGGGAATCATTTTGTTTCATAATATACTAATCTAAAAGGTTCTTCTACTGAACTTTTACTTAACTTTTATTGTACAGAATCGACTAAATACAACAGAAACTTTATCTATTATCATGAAATGTTATTATACCAAATATTGAAGACTATCTTGTTGTTTTGAGTAAAGTTCTTGCCATCAGTATCGTTTTTTTTTCCTGAAAGCGAATGGCACATTTATAATCAAATTGATATCATACTATAAAGGTACTACTGTAAGAACTTATCTATGAAATTGTTTTTTTTATTTTTTTATTGTTGGATTATTTTAGACCTCATTAATGGTTCACACGGCTACACGTAGCAAGCGTACCGAAGCATAGCGTACAAGCTATTCATTTTCAGTTTAAGCTGACCTCTCATTATACGGAAATCCCATACAATGTGAAATCAGTTTATACTGGAAATGCATAGCTTAAGGTGTAACCGTGCGTACCTGCTTTAATAGTAATGTTGATCTATAAGTCATCCAAATAAATCCATTGCCAGTAGAACATATACCATATTATCAATACAAATCAAGTTTAAACATACCTTGGCTGCCTCACGGAGGAGCATGAATCCTTGCGCATACGAAATCAGCTTGCTAGCATACAGGGCTTTGCGCAAATGTTCAAGGAATTGCTTCTTATCGCCGGTAAACTTGGTAGAGGAACCTGGCAACACCTTGCTCGCCTTAACGCGCTCATCTGCAGATAGACAAAATGTTTAAGTATACAATCAAATTTCGTGTTATTCTCATTCATCATCATCATCATCATCATCATCATTTCAGCCGTAAGGCGTCCACTGCTGGACTTAGGCCTCCTCCAATTTGGGGGGCTTTGCCATAATCGCCACGCTTGGCAGGCGGGTTGGCGATCGCAGTATGCTGGTAAAATGCATAGAGAACGCTGCTGCCCATTCTCTAGTAACTCCCTTAGTCGCCTTTTACGACACCCACGGGAAGAAATGTGGTGATGTTATTCTTTACGTCCGGCACCACCATTCATAATTTGTTAAATTAAGTTTTATTCAAATGGGTTAGAGTAGACCAAACGAACATGAGGAAGAATTCTGAGCTATTTTCTAAATAATCTCCGTCAATCTCGTGATTTATCCTAAATCTAAAACCGCAATTATCTTTAGCAGTTTGAGATATACATTAGAGATACTAATTTGTCACCCAAGCGCTTACGCACATGTGAAATCACAGCTATCAGCATTGATTCGCAATTCATTGAGAGATACTGAAAATATCATCGTACGGTTGCACAGTTTTTGTCACCGGGTCTATATGTGCGAACAACAAAATTGATTCATCGCATAATCTTACATCAAAGGAAACGTGTCTGTTTTTGGCGTTGTAATGTTTGCTGTGCCTAAACCGTTTGGACTAGAAACGCTAAATCGCGCTATGATTTAGCGTCTAGTCACAGCCGGTTTACGCTTCTTCACGCGATTAAGCGTAAAGCACCTATGACTGGGTAAATGTTGACGAAGCAAAAGGAGAACCTATGTAAAAATCATGTCATTAGCGTGAGTTTATTAAATCCTCCGGTTGTTCCTTTGCTATTGGACGGCAAACAAGCCAACTGATGGTAAGTAGCCCCAGCCACCTGCGATGCCAAAGGCACTTGTGGCCGCTCCAAAGGCAGAGCTGAAATGTTTCATATGCCTTAAACAAGCATCAATATCATTCAGATCGGCAGGCAGCAACGCCGTGTTGGCGACAGGTAAAGTTGGTACCACTGCCGCAGACAACGACCTTGACAAAGATATCTGGTATATTCCTAGTACTAACAAACACTCTATGAGCTGTCGAAGCCTGAAAATAAAAAGCTTTTATTTTCATTTATTATTCTTTTTTCCTACCTTTGAGAGCGGAGAGACAACGCGCAAACACTGCCTCGCCGATGAGCGTGACGGGCACACCATACTCCAAGGCAGCAATACCCGTCCACTTGCCGGTACCTTTCTGTCCCGCAGTGTCGCGGATCTTCGGCAGTAGGTATTTACCTGTAATATGCACATCAAACGTTTACCACCGGTAGTGGAATACAATATCAAATATTTTAAACAGAACTCAAGTAAAATAAAAATGGTTTCATATAATATAGTAGCAATTTTACATGCTTTATATAAAAAGCAATAGCGCTACAGCAAGCATCTCCACGTCTTACAGAACAATACATAATCTAACTATTTAAGGGTATTATAATAACGCTAAAGAGTTTGTTTATTTGAACGAACTAAACTCTGGCACAACCAGTCAGTCAGCTTTGAAGACTTCTATTAACATTTTGATAGCCCAATTTTTAATGAAGCTTATATAAAATCACGCTACGGCTCTTAGGGGCAAGGCAGAAAAAACGCTAAGCGAAAACGAAGTAAAAAAATACCGTGGACAAGCGATGTGATGCGAGGCGGTGTGTCAGAGAACAATAAATTTCACAGCTAGTTATACAGTATGGAAACCACATAAATGCAATAAATGAAACCAAATATTTTTAATCGCCTTTGCTGACACTAATAATAAATGAAACTGGTCCAGTAATTAGGTCACTGGAGTTTTAATTTTGAGAAAATTTGAACACTGTAGAATTGGATCACTCGGTCAATGATTCAATGAACTTGAATTCTTGAATACTGAGAACTGACGTTGTTACGTAGTGAAACCATCACAATGCTGTTACGAATTCTAGCAATTTGCCCAAAAAAATTAAAATCAGTATACCTAAACCACAAGGTATGAAGGTAGAGTATTTACTATTACTGTATTTATTTTGATAATAATTGTCTTTGAAAATTTTACCTTAGCAACTAAAGACTTTTAAGTTTACATTTAATTTTGCTATACTTCTGTACCGGTTCTGGTACCGTGTGTTGCCGGACGTAAAGAATAACACCACTCCATTTCTTCCCGTGGGTGTCGTAAAAGGCGACTAAGGGACTTACTAGAGAATGGGCAGCAGCGTTCTCTATGCATTTAACCACCATACTGCGATCGCCAACCCGCCTGCCAAGCGTGGCGATTATGGCAAAGCCCCCCAAATTGGGGGAGGCCTAAGTCCAACAGTGGACGTCTTACGGCTGAAATGATGATGATGATGATGATACTTCTGTGGACTAGTATAACTTGCGGTTTCATTTATTGCATATATGTGGTTTCCATACTGTATATATATATCTCGCAAAGCAAATAAAAAACATGCCCTCTCCAGAAAAACGTGCATGTGCTCTTATTTTCATGAATATGATATTCATTGTGACAATTCGTTTTATTTTTACATATAAACATTCTTTACAAAATGGTTGATTTCCTGAAGTACATATTTGTACTCAAACACCCTTTCATATTATATTATAATTTGCTTTTGTCTGTACTTGTAGAAGTCACTGTTCATTTATTTGTATCATTCATACCGCCAGTAACTAACATCATGTTAACAATTCGCAAAATGCTTTAAAATATAGTCTCTGACTATCACAAGAGAAAACTGGTACTAATGTAGTCGGGTAATAGTTACTGAAGAAATTGTACAGTGACAGCCGCTTACTTGGGCTCCATTGTTGGGTAACAACTAGAGTAAATAAGTAAACAGTTCTCATATGCGAGAAGACATTGAAAATAATGATATATTTCTGTTTAGTTTACTCTTACTTCTGGATCTAATAAGTGGGTCCTTGTCACATTATTATTATTGAATTGGCTATTGTTACAGTCAATCTGTGGGAAAATTTAAAACTCATACTATATACACAACTGAATTTAAAACTCCTACTATGTTCACAACTAGACAGGTCACTAACCGTCGGAGTCTTTGAACTTCAGAATATCTCTTGAAATTTCAATGAGGAATGAGTCCAGATCGCCTTTATTCCATTCTTCAAACACCTCCGCCATTTCACCTTGCTCCATACCTTTAAATAAAATACATAAAGTATTCATTACATAATGATCAGGATAAATAAATAAACATGTTCATTATAACACAAGTTCTTTTCATTTTGGTAAGGTGATCTCAAATTTATTTTTACTTGACTAGTCAAGTTTTGACTGTATATACCCAGGACGTCTTTCATGAGATTGTAGGCTTCACAGATGAGCTGCATATCTCCGTATTCGATGCCGTTATGCACCATTTTGACGAAGTGTCCCGCGCCATCTTCTCCTACCCAGTCGCAACAAGGCTCGTTGTTCGCTTTCGCAGATATCGCCTGAAATAATTAAAAAATGCAACTTTTCTTTTTTTTCATATTAATCCCTGACATTAGACTTGAGAGATTAGCAAAAGAGATGGACTTGTGAAAGTTCTTGGCAAAAAAAAAAACATTTTCATTGACTTAAGCGGTTACATTTTCAATTTCTATTTCCAAAATGAACAAAAATCTGTAGGTATTTATAAAATTTGAATACTTGATAATGTATATATCAATAAATTTGAGTATTTGATGAGCTCCCTTTCATTACGTGCATTTTCACCTTGTCTATATCCTATCATAAAAAAGGTTTATGATTCTGCATAATGACTGCTGGCTAATCCACCACTGTTCTTTCTTTTTAATTCATGCCATTTTTGCTCTTGATATAAAAACAAATTTGCTTCTAATGACACTTGGCATGTATTAAAATCCTTCAAGATATTGACAAAGGAATTTACACTCCTATAATACCAGCATACAATTTAAAAACATTTCCTTCGGTGAGTAATCTCAGTACCTACATACCTGGAAGATAGGTTTGATATGTGGCCACGCAGCAGGGTTTCCACCAGGCATCAGTGAAGGTCCATAACGAGCACCGTCTTCACCACCGCTCACCTGTAAAGAAACATCATGTATGCCTTACTAAAAAGCAATACAGAATAGCAGCTTACCTCCAGAATATCAACAACTTGTTACTTAAAAAACCCCATTTTAGTAATGAGTTTTTTAAATAACAACAGCCGTACACAAGTGTTCACAGTACTTACACCCATTCCTACATAAAGTATGCCAGTTGAAGCAAGTTCTTTACACCAACGCTGTGTGTCTAAGTACTGCGAGTTGCCACCATCAATGATTATGTCACCTTTGTCAAGAAGGGGCACTAACTTTTTCACAAACTCATCAACGGCTGATCCAGCTGCAAAGAAACATCTTCAGGTTATTCACAATCTTTACATAATTATGTATACAATTTACCTTAACACTAAATAAATGACTATTTAAATTTTTATCACCTTTGACAAGTAACATAACTTTCCTCGGCTTCTTTAGTTTAGCTACCATGTCTTCCAATGACGTTGCTCCGATGATCTTTGTTCCTTTTGCCTCATTTTTGAGGAACTCGTCAACCTACAATTTAATAACATAAAAGATATTAAGGACATGAAATGAATTGCATAAGATATTGGTGTAAATATAGTGACATAGGCTCGAAAATTAAATATAGGAATAAATTGAATAATGATTGTGATTAGTATTTTGATGTACTATACCTTGGCAACAGTTCTATTGAAAGCACAAACAATAAATCCTTTGCTATCCATGTTCAGAATTATATTCTGTCCCATTACTGCTAACCCAATGAGGGCGATGTCTGCTTTAGGCCTGTAAAATAATTTATGTTTTTAAATGTTGTGGAATCTTTACTAGTATACAGGGTTATTTGTAAAACACCGGCAACCTCTCAGGTCTATGTTACTAACATCATAATCAACAACTTTTGTTCTGTGACTTTTAAAAATTCATCATATTTTAGTTCATCAGATTTTCAAACAAAAATAAAAATATTTACATTGAACGCTCTAAATGTTACGGAGTCTATGCGAAGCAAAAGAAAGCGATAGTATATTAGCAAGGGGAGCGGGGTTAGGGCGGCGGGGGCGCTTGAACTTGACCTATTTACAGGCAGCCGATTTTTGTATGAAAATCTGATGCACTAAAATATGATGAATTTTTAAAAGTCATAGAACAAAAGTTGTTGATTATGATGTTAGTAACATAGACCTGAGAGGTTGCCGGTGTTTTACAAATAACCCTGTATAATAAAGCTATAAAGTTTTTTTTTTTTTTTGTTTAAACATCAGACCTACCCATTAGAACTATCAGTTGAATTTTGTAATATTATTTTTGCATTTAATTTCCCAAATATTGAGGAAGATTTTAGACTAAAGCCTAAATATTAAATATTACATAAATGACATAAATGCTGCATTAGATGAATATAAATATTTAATACCATACTACAGTCCTCATGAGTCAATCAAAAAGAAAAAGAGTAATGAAGAATACTGAACGAAATGGAATGTAGATGGATTTTTATAAAATGTAGCCATTATTTAGTATATTTAGTATCTTACGAACTAACCCACTGTCAGATAGTAGTGTTTAGAATAAAATTAACAATATGTAACTCAATATTTATTTGAGTTTCCAGTTTAGTACCTTACTGGTAACCCATTTTGATTAGTATCACAAATAGCAAATTATTTAAGTTCAAATTTTAATGATATAACTTAATATATTTAAGGGATAATAGTAATATTTAAAAAAAAAAGTATGAAAATAAGTCATGCGGCAATAACTCATCCATTTTGAATTAAATACCCACATTTAATATTTGCAATAATTGTGCTTACATACATTTATAAAGTATTATCATGATTGAAGTACTTGTGTCAGTACTTAAAGAAAGGCAAATGGTAAGTCTGTTCACCTTCAAATAACCTTGTGATCACACTTTGCATCAAGCAGTTACCAATAATTTTCAATGAAGTTTAGGTCATAATATCGATTGCAAACCTTACCTAATGCGTTAAATTTATACAATTTGCTATTTTTCATAAAAAATGGAACAACAAATCATGGTTTTAATCATATTACTATAAGAAAATTCCCTTTAAGATCACAAACATTACTAAAAAATTATGACCATACCGAAACTTGTGAGGATAATGGTAATACGAGGCATTATAAAAATTGTCACTCTTGAAATATGAAGCGGAACATGAACACAACAAAAGTTAACCTCAACCTCTCAAATTTTAAGCGTTCAAGGTTATATTTTACAAGATCCATCTAACAAAGCCTTAAAATGTAACGAAATTCTCTTTACTGTTCCTAATAACAAAGTATAATATTTTACATTTAAAACTATTATATATTTGAATGCGGTTAAAATTCCAAGTCATGCTCACACAACAAAATAAGTGACAAATCAACTTACGCTGCCATTTTATTAAATAATTTCTTCAGTAGGTGTTAAAGGTGAAAGTTCGAGTTGCTATTTTGTATTTTCTTGAATTACTTTCAATTTTTTTTTTTTTTTTTGTATATAAATCACGTCATACAACTTTACAAACGTGCATGCGCAAAATTAACTTGATCACAACTCGCTCACCTATGTCACTGTTCATTCGTTCAGCGCAGTGTTGCCACCTTGGTTTTTAAAAAAGGGCAGTCGGCCAAGCTTGAAAGAGCTACATTTCACTTTTGCCTTCAAAAGAGGTGCTAGAAAGAGCTAAAAACATAAATACAAATGCAGAGTTAAAAATTGTTTATTTGAAACGTATAATATAATCTCCCCATTTCTTCCTGTGGGTGTCGTAAAAGGCGACTAAGGGACTTACTAGAGAATGGGCAGCAGCGTTCTCTATGCATTTAACCACCATACTGCGATCGCCAACCCGCCTGCCAAGCGTGGCGATTATGGCAAAGCCCCCCAAATTGGAGGAGGCCTAAGTCCAGCAGTGGACGTCTTACGGCTGAAATGATGATGATGATGATGAATATAATCTAATTACTATTAAGTTATTAAATTGTTAAAAATCAGAGTCTTCTTCGGAATCTTCCAAAATCATATCTGACGCAGCAGAAGAAGTTGATGGCTGCAATCAGCCATCAACTTCTTCTGCTGCTGCTAAGAACACAGATGTCAATACATCTGTGTTCTTAGCCAATTTAAACGAGTATTTCAAATTACGCCCACACTTTTGTATTATTTCAGCTGGCACCTTGTAGAAACAGCAAGACTCTTTCAATCTTTTCAAACCCCATCGTATATGTAGTATGGATGACATTGTTCTTAACCCCATTTTATTCCTGTTTTTAATTTTAATTACGTTCATAAAAATGAAATAGATTTGACCGCGTTCGAATGGGGCAGTGACAAAATTATTTTCGCCAAATTTCCAAGCTCTGTTGTTTCCAGCAGCATCCTTGTATTTGAGAACTTCGCACCAAAATTTAATAGTATCGTCTTTGTTCTCCTAGTCATGTTCTCCGATATTTCTATATTATACTAGAACTTTATCAATATCCATATATGTATATAAATAGTATCGCTTGAAAAGGGCTAGATTGCTCTTTTCGGGCTAAAGCATGAAAAAACGAGTTTACCTTCTGTAAAAAGTGCTAGATCTAGCCCGAAAAGGGCTAAGGTGGCAACACTGGTTCAGCGTTCTACAGTTTGACTTTGCAACTGTCAAGCAAGTGTCAACCAATGTGACCAACTTCAAATTAGATCCTATAAAAATTGAGAAATCCTGCGAAACCCATCAGCTCAAAATGTCGAAAAAATGCAATAATATTTTTAAGATTTTAATTAACTAATGTTTATTAGATACGTTATTAATAAGTATGAGAACACTTAGTAATAAGTAATTAATTCAGAGCTCCCTCCTCATTCTTGCCTTTATTGGCCGGCTTGAGTGGAGATTCGCAAGAGCGTGCTCGGAGAAAGGAAGTATTACAGTAAGTGCTCGTAGGGATCTTGACCATCTTCCGGGCTCTGGGATCGTTCTGAAAACCGTGGAATACCTCTCCACTTCTCAAGCACCTCAGGAAGTGTTGCCACTTGTCACTGCGTCACTCTCACTATGTGCCAGCGATGGTTTCCGGGGGCCCATTATTGAGTGTGCAAGTCACCCCCTACCATTTAATCCATGTATTTACAAAACATTGATGCGGCAGGGGCCATAAGCCTTCCATAGTTCTTGGTAACCAGTCTATTTTAGCCATCCAAATACATAGTCCAACATCTTGATTTCCATATCCTGCAATAGTCCAACACCAACCGGAGGTGGTCCATGGGTGCATTTGCACAGTGCATACGGGGATAATCGTCGGTTAATGCCTTACTTCATCTAAACTTTCTAAGGGGCCTCTGCGAGTTGACTTCGGCCCCTCGTACGCCTTTCAAAAGACCGAGATCCGGGTCCCGAGATACGTTAACATATGAAAATAGTAATTAATTAAATAATAGTTTCGTAATCACATTAATAACACAAAGATACTTATCTTTGTGTTATCTAGACACACGGTAGCGTGTCAAGCCGAGTTCAAGTAACAGAACTGGCAAGCAGCACCGTGTGTAATATTACACGAACCATTTGGAGCCACTTTTGACCCCCTCATAACTCAAACTCTATTCCACATAAACGTGTCAAATTTGGCTCATATATTGAGACTTGCAAGATACATATGTGTTCCAAATTTCATAAACACATCTCAAACGGTTATTTAGATATTAACGTCCAAAAATCGTCATTTTTATCACTGACTGACCTATAGATCAAAACTCTAACGCAGTTCCAGATGACCTAGAAAGTTCAAATTTAGCATGCAGATAGGTAATTAGGGAATACAACGGAATAAATCAGAAACTAGTACATTTTTATCATTTTATTATAATTTTCACTTAATTGATTCTATTAGGAACACTTATATACTTAGCGCCTGTAATAACTGTATATGTAAAAAAAATATGTTAAAATCAGCAATGAGCAATCAAAACATGACAATCTGTCTTTATGTGGATTTTAAGGTCTTCAAGTGAATATATAACCAGTTGAATACTTTTTCATTTTAGTACTTATATCTAAGAGTATAGTCGACTTTCGTATTTATTACGTTATTAACTGGGATTTAGTATTAATTATTGTTTCAATATTTAGCGCACATCAATAGAGCATTATGTACAAAAAGTAATGATATCTCATCAAAACATAAAATGAAATGTGAAGTGAAATGAGAGCCAAGTTCAATATTATGATATATGGCTTGGTTGTTGACTTCAACGACAAAAGAAGTGAGATCTAAATGGGTGCCAAGTTCAATGGTCAGTCCTGAAATTTATTTATAACTACATAAAATATCATTTCTTCTTATAACTTAGGATAATACACTGTAGCTTAAGGTCTGACTTGGCTAGTTTTCATATACGAATTATATTATAGCCTTCGCAAGTTCTAAACCTGTTACTTGTCGGTTCTTATTTTATTATTCCAAAAAATTGGCTTGCTGGTAGAAACTAGCCATCGAACATAATAATTCGTATATGAGAACTAGCCAAGCATTAAAATGCGATTGTAGAACATTATTTCTTGGGTGTCGGGTTCAATGGATAATCTCTGAGCGTGATTTAATTTATTTTTTTATTCTAAATAAGTTTTCATTATGTTATCATGATGGCACTCGCATCTCTTAGATAAAAGGTTATTCTTGCGAAATAATGTGCTATCTACTAAATACAATAAAAATAAAATCCTGTGTACCTATCAAGTTGTGAAATCTTGACTGTTGAGAATTACCGGGATCTCGTGATTGTTAATTAAAACACCAAGTATATTATCATTGTAGTCTTACTAAACAGGATGGCCATACCTGCTAAACAGGCGGCCTCATTTTTCCCAGACTGTTTTTTTCCCAAGCTGTACCATTATCCTATTTGATTTGCATACTCAATCATGATCGATTATGCGGAAAAAGAGTAGCATAATAGCAACTTTACCATTTAGTTTTGTTTTCCATAATATGTACTATATGGGTTAAAATCTTTAAACACACAATTAAACATTAATTGGAATAATATGAACTTTTAATTTTCCTTAACATGTCTGAAGGAAAGACAATGCATTTGGTTAAAGAAACAATAGTAGACATCAGCTTTTTTTAATACCTCATAGACACATTATTTATACTCTCTTTGAGATGATCTTTAGGTCTACGTGACTGCAATTCCAAACGAAATGGGTCCACCATTTACAGTTTGGAAGTATTTAGGAATACAGCAACGCGTCACTTCGCAAACATAAATTAATAATATTAGCTTGTATTGGGAACTAGCTACGACAGCGCCATTTTGATAGTTGCCTTCCGCCTTTGTAAAACCATAAGACAATTTGAATTTTGCGGGGTGTTCCGGCACTTCCCCTAGGGAAATGAAACGTTTTAGTTTTTTTTTAATTATATTTGCATAGAATTTAAACAACTTTGAAACTAGCCGGATCCGGTTTTGCGGCTCCTTTCGGGTATTGCGGTTGCCGCGTGGTTGTCGTCGCCAGCGATGACAGCCGGCAAGTTGAATCATTCATGATTCTTTTGTACTTTTATCTTTAGCCTACAGGAATCATGACATGATCGTAAATGATCAGTTTTAGTAGTGCCGCGTGCAGACTTAGCGAGTTTTTTTTTTTGATATGGCAGCACTGACACACCTGACTGTATCGATACTAGTGTGCCATAACCATTTCGAACAATCGTACATAGAAAAAAAAAACTAAAAGGACCAAGTAAAATTATTTCCCTTTCCTGCTTCCATCTTGCAAATCTAGAATCGTTTGGCTGAACTCTCGTGAAGTGATTTGTGAACTCTTGTGGTTTTAAAGTCATAGCTGAGAATCAAACAGGTGCGAAAAATTTGCTTTTTCTAAGTTTGTTTTTTCTCGAATTGTGCACTATAAAATCTCTTAGCTGCACTGAACAATTCATAATCAATAGTGCGCCATACATGTAATTTTATAACTATTATTCCTTATCAAATCTCTATCGAGTGACAATATTATTTGATAATCGTTCTCATTGTTTTTCATGAAGTACCAGAGAATAAATCCAAAAAAACCCACCTGAAAGAGCAGGAGTGTTCACAGGTTTCGTGGGGTCATTACACTGGTCGGAAAAAACAATAAGAAATCCGGGAGTGAAAACCTTACTATGTGATTTCTATTGGCTTTGGTTTGTTTAGTCCAAATCTGTTTACAGATTTTAGCTATCACGTCTAGTTTTTCAGATATTTACATTTAAATAAAATACGGATATTGATTTAAAGGATAAGTTTTTAATCAGTGCGCAAATTTTAAGAAATACGATGAAATTTTTATTTTGATAAATCTTTGTACAAAAAAATTAAGTTATCGTTAACGAAAAATGTTTATTTTGAAACTGGTTTTTCTGGTAACTTGCGTGCGGCGCCGCACTATGGGCCAGAACCGTGCGTACCGTCTCAAAAATAGGTTTTCATAATGTTTGATATTGAATATTTCGTTAATGCGCACGTCTAACTAAATGTCCAATGCGTATTATGTAGTAGTTTAAATCCATTATTTCTAATTTTTTACTATTAGACTAAGGCTTGCAAGTTGACGGTTAAAATTATGAGAATTATGTAGAGCACAATTCCTCCAGTTCGCATGGTCATATTTTCATTAATTTCACAGCAAATGTGTAAATCTGATATATGGTTAGAATCGTTAGGAAGTACTCTAATTAAAAATAATTTAAGTAAAGCTTTTTGTGAAAACTGGAAAGGTATAGAATTTTTATTTCGGGGCCTAATATTTTAACCTTATTAGAAACTTCAAATAGACTTTTGACAGTTAGCCGTGTCTACCCATGACGTAATTTTGGTAGTGTTACATAGAGCAACTAATACAGAAGTCACGGCCAAAAAAAAACTGCCCGAATCTGCCCCCCTTGAAATGAATCGAAAAATCCCAGATGGGGGGAAAATAAAAAATATTTCAATAAATATTTTAAATCTTAATACATGGGGAAAGTATAATTAGACATTTTGCTGTTCTGCCTATTGGTAATTTATCTGAAGATGTCCAAGAATCTCGAAACAAAGATTACAAAAAATTCAGATTGTATCTCGCAAGAAAATGCTCTAGATCAGCAACGAATCAAGACGTATTTCATAGTCACCTATTTACATCACATCCTTATCTATCAAGTATCAGAAAACCATCAGTGACTATTTCCAAGGAATTGTTAGACAAAGCCAAGAACTTCTTAGATATTTAAGTAGAAGTAGGTATTACATTAATATACATACAATTCTAATTTGAACTCTTTATTATTGGTTGTCATGGGAACAATGATATTTGGTTTAAATAGGTTATTATGTTTTATTTGTGAAATACTATCATTTAAGTAGATTCTTTTATATTTTATGAATGTGAGAACGTTGTAAGATGAACTCATTTATTTACAATATTCGACAATACAATACAAACTAACACTTAAATAAATATATTATGTACAATTAAATAAAGGTAAAAAAAAGGAAAGAGCTCACTGGGCATCATAGAATTCGTTTTATTATTTATTTAGAATTCGATTTCATTAATTAAAAAATATATTTTTGAAATTAATTATTAAATTATATTTGTTATTTAATTGAATTTTAGATTTATATATAAAAAAAAATATGTTATACAGTAGTAATATGATAAAACTGTAAAATTGTAATTGAGTAAGCTAAACAAACTATGGTTTAATATTAAAAAAATACATTTCTATTTATGTTTTATTTTTATATATTTTAAATTCAACATTTGACAAAACATGTTTCATAATTGGATTGTATATACATTCGAGATACTACGTGCCAAATTTGAGCTATTTATTTCGATTAACATAAAAGTTACAGATTTTTGAGACGGTACGCACGGATCTGGCCCATAGTGCGCCGGCGCGGCGGCGAAGGTGAAAGACCGAGCGTAGCTACTAGTACCTAAGCTGTTTAACCAGTCAAAATTCTAAGAAGTTCGTAGTACCTACTCCGACGCGCGGTTACTAACCTTACTATTTCGATATCATACTACGAAATATGTAGGGTGTCCACAGTTTACTGATTTAAGGTCGGATAAAAATTTAACAAAAGTATTGATAAAATTATTGAAATGTGTTCTATTACTGATACTGAACCACCAAAAAAATTTGCGCAATGGGTATAAATTTTTCCTGTATATTAAATATGTAAAATGCTATTGCTTCGAAATTAGACGTGCTAGGTGACTTCTATCTACATATTTGGAGTTAACATACTAATTCCACATATACATTTTTTTGCTCTTATTTTGATAGCAAATAGTGTTATCAGGGAAATGGTTTTATCATTTTCGCCGTGACCCTCATCCTTAAAAATCTAAATCTGTCCCTAGGACCTGTATCTGCCCCGGCTAATAAAAATATCCCATTTAAACTAGCTGAGATTGTAATTAGTCAACAAGTGTTTGCAGCTAAAGATTATCTGTACATAATGATTAGTAAGCACTGCACCCAGTCAATGGCATGTGCTTGATCATACATATGTAACATTAGTAACAATGCCCTTTTGGTCTCCCAATGAGAGCGGAATGAATGGTGATGCCAGAGGCATTATTCTATAACCTTTAAAAGGGAGCTAAATATAGTAATGATTTCAGATAAAATATGCCCCCTGCAGCATTTGGGTCAAGTGTGTTTTGGAGTCCAATATAGTCCGATAGCTTATGAAGCCTTGGCGCTTTCTTTTACATAAATAGTAGAATTATACAAAAAAATATTGTGTTGAACTCCAGTGGATGCAATCGACAGCTTGCCAAAAATTAAGATTGTGGAGGCATTTTTTAAGAATGCAATAGATGATGTCATACATGTTCTAACATTCCAACCAAACCTTTAATAAGTAAACTTTACGTGCCTTATACATATAGATGAAATGAATACAGGTATTTGAAGACACACACCAGTGGGGTAGTTGCGTAACACACTATCAGTAGGAATCGCTTTCATTTTGAAAGTTCAACAACAGTCATTGCATTATTTATGTTGTTCAGCAGAAAAAAATATCAATCAGATGAAGCAATCAAATAGAAATAATCTTCAAAATTGTTCTGATTCTGCTTGATAGTGGGTTACGTAATTATGCACCCGTATTAACATGCGGGTGCATGCCTCGAATCCACTTATTATACTACCTTGGATTCCAAAACACACGCAAATTTTATCTGAAACAATCATCAATTATTTATGAACTTAAATGATTTGATATAATGAAAAACATTTTTATAATTCAATTGTTAAAGTTTGTTAATATTTTAAGTTGTTTTCAAATTGTTCTCAAGTAATGTAATTTCTTATTGAGAAAATAAATTTCTTTAACCATAATCATTACTATATTTAGCTCCCTTTTGGAGGTCATAGAATAATGTCTCTGCTATCACCATTCATTCCGCTCTCATTGGGAGACCAAAAGGGCGTTGTTACTAATGTTACATATGATCAACCACATGCCATTGACTGGGTGCAGTGCTTACTAATCATTATGTACAGATAATCTTTAGCTGCAAACACTTGTTGACTAATTACAATCTCAGCTAGTTTAAATGGAAAATTTTTACTAGCCGGTGCAGAGGTGCTGGAGAAAGTTTTTGATTGTTAAGGATGAGGGTCGTAGCGAAAATGATTAAAGCATTTCCCTGATAACACTGGTTGGTATCAAAATAAGAGCAAAAAAAATATGCTACTAAATGCTACCAATAGCAAGCTGGCTACCACAGGCAGCTTGCATGCTATTAATTGAACATATTCTATGTTTGATAGTCACGAAAAGAGATATAAAGATCTTTGGCATATAATGCATTGTGAATATGTCGGCTAAATTTGATCAGCCTTTTCCAAATCATACCTACAGTTCATATTTCTTGACATGCAAATATTTCTATAAATTGGATCTTAGTAGAGATGTGACACTAACTATTTTTATTAGTTCATGTTTTTTACTTTATTTTTTAATTTAATATTTATTTTTATATGATGAACAAACTTATGTATAATAAGCATCTTGTAAGATGCATCACCTGCATGTTATAATGTTACTTGAGATTTTATTGATTAAATGATTTTGTTGTATGATATATGCATGATTAGGATTAAATTTTTTATTTGATGTTCTATCTACTGCCCGGTTTCTGAGGTCTTATGTTTAAACTGTCACTAGCTATTGATACAAAAAGTATTATCTCCCATAGTCTTCAGAAACGGGTGCTAAGATATCCAACCATCAAGCACCATCATTAAATAAATTACCATAGAGAAATTATAGTTTTTGCTTATACTTTTTTTGTTAGTTATTATTAAAAAAGATTAATACGAAAAAAAAATATCTTTTATTTTTATTTCCACATTTTATGTTGCTTTTACAGCATGAATTATCAGCGCTTTCAGGTTGCTGTTTATTGTAACAGCATTTAAGTTAGCGGTTTCGAAAATTATCAATTTTTTCATCATGGGTACATCGGAACAACAATTTGCATGAGGTTGTTGAAACAATTCAATTTAAATAATTACGACTGATATTTTACATGTATGTAGTCAAAATATTGGACTAATCAGAATTCTAGAAAGAGACTGACCGTACATTCGCTTTGTTTCTCTCGTACTTTGGTCTAAGTCTAGAAATAGCTTATTTTTCTGATAAAGGTCACTTTAAAATTATTTAGAGTGTGTCGGTGTTAAGTCAATTATCTGTCTATGGTCTGGTCTACACCCTAATTGCGTACCACACTTAGTGTTACCAACTTTTTTTGCAAGAAATAAAGTATATTGAGGTTTGAGAAGAATATTAAACAATATTTTAGAAAATTGAACAGTATTTTGTTTATTTAATGTTTTAAATACATATTTTTTAGAGCTTCTCGTACAACTTATTAATTTATAGTCTTTTTTAAAAACTTCGTACGCCTCACCATAATAAAAAATTAGCTCCTCATTTATTTTAATTTTAATAATTAAGATAATAGTTAGTTGCTCTAGTTCTATCCTCCTGCCACTTTGTTATTACTGAAAAAAAAACTCTTTCAGTAAATGCTGAGGTGGCGGGAACAAAGTAGATATGAGACAATTTTAGAAATATTTTAAAATTCTTCCGAAGTGTTTACTAATAAATGGCTCCACTTTTGGCCAGTACTCATTTCCAGAAAAACTTTGTCTTCTGATACTGTTTCATAAATTACTTCGAAATTTGATAATTCTGAATATAAATAATCCATACAAATATTGAGTCTATACAAATTTAGATTATAATTTTCTCCAAATGATCAAATGTGACCAAAGACTTTAATGACAAACAGCTAATTAAAGAAAGCCAATAAGTCTGATTGAAATCGAACCATTTCTCTAAATATAAATAATTAGCCTTATCACTAAAAAGTATGAAGTTATTAATAGTTCTATCAAAAACTTCTTGGGTAGATTGTAATAGTTTTTAATACTTTTTTTGTTTCGTGGCCAAAACACATCATTTTTGCTTTGCCAGTCATAATGTTATAAACATCTAAAATAGTTACATTATTTCAATTTTTTTAAATTGTTTTAATGAAAACATTGAATATATGACTAGGCATAACATAAAGAAGGTAACAATGAACTACATTACTATCCATTTGTGTATCCGACGTTAATAAATTGCGTATAAAGTAGGACAGTCAACATCCAAACTAACAAAGTAGTTACAAATTGGTGTCTGTTTAAGTAAAATTGTATCTATTGCTTGTAAAAATTGTGTGAGCGTCTAAGTCTAACACTTATAGTTTAAGCATTTAGATGCTGAAAATAGTATTTTGTATGCTTTATTTTTGTTCAACAGTAAAAAGTATAATGTTGTGCAAAACAGTATAATACTGTTTTTAACGTGTGCGTTACGCCAGCGGAATGTTGTCGCTTTTCAGGATTTCGGCTTGACAGATAATTAGTACCCCATCTCGTGTAAATGTGCCCGAAATTTAGAATTTGCGCGTCCAGCCGATCCAAAGATATTCACGAAAAACAGATTCCGCTGGAGTACCGTTACCCCAGCGGCATGTTTTTGAACTGGTGGTTGATCAAATTTGTGCCTAATTGTGCCCAAAAACTAAAATTTGTGCGTCTTGAGGTTTCAGAGTTATTCAAGATGCCGCTGGGGTAACGTTTAGCAAATTGCTGGTCCTCTCAAACGGCGTTACATAAAACTACGAATTTTTTACTACGGTGGGTCTTAATTTGTGCTTATGCTGTGCAATTTTATTTTTTCTATAATCGACACCGTTGGAAAATAAGAAATTGATTTTCAAAAACTCTAAAATTGATCCTTGCGCTTCAATGAGAAACCCTAGAAACTTACCAATTATGGTGGTTGGTACCTTTTATGAAATCAAAGCATCATGCGAAATTAGATGTTTCTATTCCAACTCCTCAGAGAGCTATTCAATTTCAATTAAAATCTGGCTACCTACGCTAAAATGTAACACTCCAATACACAAGTTATTATTAAGTGATGGTAATTATGATTCGACAAATAATTAGTACCTTTATTCAATTGCTTATCCTTAAAGTTTCAGCTGAAAAATCCTTGTAACTATACAGAGATATAAGAAGTAAACCATAGGAAAAGAAATTTCACGGTTAGGTACCGAACATATTCGAATGACTATAAAAGCGACCGTGCAGTACATTGTGCCAACCTTCTTAGAGTAGTACAAAATTTCGTTTTTTGGAACAGTTTCACACAAAAGTGTTAGGTACATAAAATTATTTATTGATTTGTAAAACACGTACGTACAGTACACACGCACAGTATGTAAGCCATATTAAACTGAGCTTTAGCTTTCAGTCAAATGTTAGAACATAACTACCTACAGCAATTTAATAAGATTACACAGTATAATAATTGACGATAAATGGTGTTTTATATTGCTAAAAAAGATAATTATGACATAACAATAAAATAAAAATAAGTACCTACTGTTAATTTGTTTTCAATTGAATAAAATAGCATTTCATACTATGTGAAATTTTGTATTATTATTTGTAAAACATTACGTGGTAAAAGTGCTGTCATATTTATCATACATAATAGTATATGTGACCTTTAAGGCCATGAGAACCATAATATCGGTAAGTATGGAATTATGTTCATAACCTACAATCAAACCTTATTAACATTATTTTTGTAAATACTAAACTCGTCAATAAAGTCCCTACTCTCTGATAATTCTCTACGTTAAATATTTATATTTTTATAAACAAAGTGGATACGACAGAGGGGCGCTCCTTTAAACTGCCTATACTTGGTACAATTTTCAAGCTCTGTACCAAAAATTAATTAAATAGGGGCAGTCGCAAATGATTTTTTAAGTTTTTGCCCCGTTTGAACACGACGTATCTTTACAAACAGCTGATTATGTCTACGCATAGGTCATTCACCTTAAAACGATAAATCTGAGTAATAACCTACGATGCGTTGTTGCCGATTTGTACTATGACGTTGTGACGCAAGTCACAAGTACAACCAAATATTTTCGCAATGCAAACACGGAAGCAATAAATACTTGCACTTTCATTACGAGAGTGACAGTCATAGCAAAACATCCCGCGCGTAAAAGAAATAGGTCACTGTGATGTTACTGCATCTTAGATCCTTGCGATCGGCCTAAAAAACTTGTTTTTTCAGTTCGCCGACGCGATCCTTTGGGAACATACGTTACTAACACGCTCCCGCGCAGCTTTTGTTTTTAACAATTGTGATTTTGTTATTGTGATAGGACACTAAATAAGTTTAAGACAGACCAATATTTCTTTTTTTATTGTGACTGGACACGTAACTTGGGATTATTATTATTTAGTGTTAGTGTTTTTTTTTTTTGTTGATTGATTGCTTTTATTGTGATACGACATTTAAACTAATAATAATAAACTGATAATAATAAACCTTGGTTGTGTGTGTGTAATTAAAGTGTTCAACAATGCCTCGTGTAACTTTCACGGCGTCAGAATACACAGACATGATTTTAATTTACGGCGAATGCCGTGGAAACGCTGCTTTAGCTCTGCGAACATACCGAGAGAGGTATGGTGATAGCCGCAATTGCCCTAGACCATCCGCCGCACCATACAAAAATTGTGTTTTTGTTGTGATTGATGTTGTGCGCGTATTTCAAAACTTAACATAAAAGCCAGCGCCACAGCCGCGCCGCGCCGGCCGCCTTCTTTGATACGAGAAAACACGCCGCGTCATGCCAGCGACGTTGCCACTTTGCTACCTAGGTATCTAAGGTCAGTTAAATTTACTTACAAAGGCTGGTTGCGTTTTACTTTGATTTGTAAGCTACATAGTTTGAAAAAAAAAAACTCAATTTTGGTGCTTTTTATTTTTATACCGTATCGAATTACTACTAAACACGTATAGTATACGTATTGTAGTTTAATGCCCCTCTGTCATATCAACTCTGTATACAAATTGTTTAAACCATTTGTACGCACCTGTATCCATCAAAATTTAATTATAAACTACAAATTTAAGAAGGTATATATTCCTTGGCTTTCATGAAAGGTCTATAAATAGACTCCGGACTCAGGTAGGCCGGAGTAAAGAAAACCTGTACAGGTGCAAATTCAATGTGGTGCTGTGCCACAAACGATGAGGCACTTGATATCTTGTCCAGCGTGTCCTGTTGTTTGCACGCCACAGGTGTTGATGGATGCTACTGAAAATGCTAAGCTCGTAGCCGATTCTGGGCTAGCTCTATTTAGATTGCTATCGACACGCTAAGAAGAGAAGAAGAAGGTTGGCATAATGTACTGCGCGGTCGTTTTTATACAGTCATTCCAATTTGTTTGGTTAATCGTGAAATTTCTTATGGTTTTCTTCTTATATCTGTGTAGTTACAAAGATTTTTCAGTTGAAACTTTAAGGATAAGCAATTGAATAAAGGTACTAATTATTTGTCGAATCATAATTACCGTCACTCGTGTATTGGAGTGCTACATTTTAACGTAGCCAGATTTTAATTGAAATGGAATAGCTCTCTGAGGAGTTGGAATAGAAACATCTAATTTCGCATGATGCTTTGATTTCATAAAAGGTACCAACCACCATAATTGGTAAGTTTCTAGGGTTTCTCATTGAAGCGCAAGGATCAATTTTAGGGTTTTTGAAAATCAATTTCTTATTTTCCAACGGTCTCGATTATAGAAAAAAATAAATTGCACAGCATAAGTACAAATTAAGACCCACCGTAGTAAAAAAAATCGTAGTTGCATGTCACGCCGTTTGAGGGGTACAGCAATTTGCTAAACGTTACCCCAGCGGCATCTTGAATAACTCTGAAATCTCAAGACGTACAAATTTCATTCTTTGGGCACAATTAGGCACAAATTTGATATATCTTTAGCTAGTTAGTACTCAGCTACGACCACCGGTTAAAAAACATGCCGCTGCGCGCTGGCCCCGCCATTATGATGATAAGAGATAAGGCCTGTACTCACGAACGACTTACCTACATCATTCTGATCAAACCAGTATTTTGTGACTGACATCTTACTAGTTACTTTGCAAAATTAGTTTTTCCATTTTTTCATTTTCTACGCCTGATTAAACGAACAAAAATATTTCAAGTTGCAGCTACATTTCCTGAAGGCGCTTTATTATTGTAATAGATGATCTATCCACAGAATAGATAAATAAGGTCTATTCCGTAATCTATACTAATATTATAAAGCTGAAGAGTTTGTTTGGTTGGATGCGGTAATCTCAGGAACTACTGATCCGAATTGAAAAATTCATTCTGTGTTGGGTATCCTATTTATTAAGGATGGCTATAGGCTATACAACATCACGCTACGATCAAAAGGAGCGGAGCAGCAACGGAAAATGGACGAAAACTGGCAGGCTATTTTATGCGACGGGAAGGGTCAGGGGAGCAAAAATTTGACGCGGATGAAGCCGCGGGCAGAAGCTAGTACTTCTATACTAATATTATAAAGCTCAAGAGTTTGTTTGTTTGATTGAACGCGGTAACCTCAGGAACTCCTGGTCCGAATTGAAAAATTATTTTTGTGTTGGGTAGCCTATTTATCGAGGAAGGCTATAGCCTATATAACATCACGGTGTGCGTAGTCCCAGCGGAAAAGTGTCGAATTTCTTCATTTCAGTTTAGCAGATATTTAGTGTATGACGTCGTGTAATTGTGTATGGTAAATAAAAATTTGTGCATCCAACCATTGCGGAGATATTCAACAAAAACTGTTTTCGCTGGGACTACGTATTCCTAGCGGCACTTTTTTTTTTCCTATGGACGTATAAGAAAAAAAATACATACAATAATTAGTGTGTAACGAGAGGTAAATGTGTATGTTAAAATGAAATTTGTGTGTCTTATATTTGTCAAGATATTCAAGTTGCCGCTGCGCTGACGTTTGGCTATTTGATGAAAATCATATAAAACGGTTTAGCACAGAGTTGTAATTTTTTACGCAGGTTGCTTTGAATTTGTGTGTTAATGTGTGTGAAAACAGAATTTGAAAAAACCTACCGTTCAGAAGATATACACGTAAAAGTAAAATAAGGTTATTAGGTCCAAGTACTTAAAATAGGAACTCTAGAGCCTAACTCATCTCGTTTATTTATATCTTGTAAGGGTCTACAATGTCCTGCCAAGTTTCATTCATGTGCTCTTAGTAATTAATGAGCAGTGGCATAATTGACTACGACTGGAACACTATATTTTATGACATCCGATTGTAGGACTTTTTAAAGGAAAAGCAAAATGAAACTTATTTCAATATTTAGTGTATTAATATAACTATTCACATGTAAAATTTCAGCTCATTACACTGAATGATTAAAGAGATATAATAAAAATCACAGAACAAGAGCAAAACATCGATAAACCGACCAAGTTTGAATGGCTACATAAAAGCGGCCGTGCAGTATAAAGAGCTAACGTTCTAAAATTTCCAGTGTTTTACTGTTATTGGATCGGTACAGGTGTGCACACAATTCTTGAAGAAGTAACTACTTAATAACTTTCGTGATAAAAATAGTAGGTAACTTGTGTTTTTTAGACTTACGAAATTATTACAATAATAATTGCATATGTATTAACAAATGCATTTATTTGTCAGAATATTACGAAAAAAATGTTACAGTTGGTAATTATTATGTCCTTAATATTCTGCTGCTTCCAGCGCACAAATATTTTGATTTTACACGGTACAATTTGATTAAATAGAAATACTAATAATAATAAGAAAAAAAAACATTAACACCAGTAGTCATTTTACCACCAGTAGTTATTTTTTTATTTGTTGCTGTAAAAGCTCGAACGAGAAGACCAACTCCCGAAAACTTACTAGTAAACCTAAGATTTTCACCTTTATGGGGTTTTACAGTAGGCAATATATTTGTTATTCATATTTAATTTTTTTTAAAACTGATTTCTTATATCAATGTTATTATTACGTTGTTATTAATTTTGTTTTTTTTTTATTTTAATTAGTCATTAACTAATAAATACTATTGAGATTACAAAGCAGTTGTTTTATTTTCTGCTAAACTATTGTGTACGCAACTGAACGAAACTATTAAACACGATGACGATGCTATACTGGAAATTTTTGAACGTTAGCTCTTTATACTGCACGGCCGCTTTTATGTAGCCATTCAAACTTGGTCGGTTTATCGATGTTTTGCTCTTGTTCTGTGATTTTTATTATATCTCTTTAATCATTCAGTGTAATGAGCTGAAATTTTACATGTGAATAGTTATATTAATACACTAAATATTGAAATAAGTTTCATTTTGCTTTTCCTTTAAAAAGTCCTACAATCGGATGTCATAAAATATAGTGTTCCAGTCGTAGTCAATTATGCCACTGCTCATTAATTACTAAGAGCACATGAATGAAACTTGGCAGGACATTGTAGACCCTTACAAGATATAAATAAACGAGATGAGTTAGGCTCTAGAGTTCCTATTTTAAGTACTTGGACCTAATAACCTTATTTTACTTTTACGTGTATATCTTCTGAACGGTAGGTTTTTTTCAAATTCTGTTTTCACACACATTACACACAAATTCAAAGCAACCTGCGTAAAAAATTACAACTCTGTGCTAAACCGTTTTATATGATTTTCATCAAATAGCCAAACGTCAGCGCAGCGGCAACTTGAATATCTTGACAAATATAAGACACACAAATTTCATTTTAACATACACATTTACCTCTCGTTACACACTAATTATTGTATGTATTTTTTTTCTTGTACGTCCATAGGAAAAAAAAAGTGCCGCTAGGAATACGTAGTCCCAGCGGAAACAGTTTTTGTTGAATATCTCCGCAATGGTTGGATGCACAAATTTTTATTTACCATACACAATTACACGACGTCATACACTAAATATCTGCTAAACTGAAATTAAGAAATTCGACACTTTTCCGCTCGGACTACGCACACAACATCACGCTAAAACTAAGAGGAACGGAGCAGTAATGAAAAATGTTGCAAAAACGGGGAAAATTGCACGGGTAGGCGATTCGACGCGACGGGAAGGGTCGGGGGAACAAGAAATTTAACGCGGACGAAGTCGCGGGCAGAACCTAGTATAACATAAAATTAGATTATATACATAATTATATTATTAATTTCATTATGTTATTAAATAATAAGTAGATATCACTTAGGCCAAGTTGGAAAATTATTATTATACGTGTTTTAATATATTTTTGAAAGGTATTACTTATAAAATAATCTTTTCCTCTTACTTTTTCAATATGTATCCTATTTAATTGTGTAAGGATACTAGGAAAATCGAAATGTTAAGGAGAATTATCTCCGTAACAAATACTAAAAAAGACACAAACTAAAAGAATACTAATTCTAATCGGGGTCAAACACATTTACTAGTAGATTATTCACAATTTTATCCCCTAAAGCTATGTGTTTTGACTTTTGTCACAGGTGCTATTTTAATCCCGAATAGTAGCTGTGAAGGATCTCTGAGTTAACTTGATAACTTGATTGAGGCGTGGGAGTTAGACCAGAATGCAGCGAGGGATACAAGCAGGGAATGGAATCTAGCAAAGTGGGATATCCCGTGGGTTCCAGAAAAATTTTAGGAATCCTAGATCCCGTAGAAGCTTGCTAAGCAGCGTTTGATACTGATGGAGTGATCTGGAAGTATTTGACAATGTTGAAGGCAGAAAGAGCCTTATCGGCCGCTGGCTACCTATATTCCATTTAACCTTTTGAACGCCAGAGCGTAAACGCATCGGCGCCCCTTCCACGCCAAGCCAAAAATTCAGCGCAAATACCTACAAAAAAAAATAGGCATTCCAACAACTTATCGAGAAGTTATCGATAGCCAATTAATCATTGCTTTTCGTTACATATTTTTAAATAAAACTAATATTATAAAGAGGTAATATTTGTTTGGAAGTTTGTATGTAGGGAGTAATCTACGGAACTACTGGTCCGAATTGAAAAAATATTTTTGTGTTGAGTAGCCTATTTATCGAGGAAGGCTATAGGCTATATAACATCACGCTAAAACCAAGAGGAGCGGAGCAGTAATGAAAAATGTTGCTAAAACGGGGAAAATCGTACGGGTATGCGATTCAACGCGACGGGAAGGGTCGGGGAGCAAGAAATTTAACGCGGACGAAGTTGCGGGCAGAAGCTAGTAAAATATAACGCGTTGCATTATTCTTTCATTTAATTTGACCCTATTTAGTATCATAATATCATTAAAAACACCAGTTACATAGTTCTAAACAACCTAAAAGCAGACATTAGAACATCATTAGAACTACAAAACAATAAATCTAATAATATTAAGGTACATCACTAATCTCGTTCGTGACGTCATCCGCTGTCGGGAAGACCCGACTCTGGCGTGGCTGGCACGACTTTTGACAACTTCCTCGCATGCGACTAGGGATGTGACATTGTGGGACATAATAAATAATCTTCATATAGTATTTAAGACAATTTAATCAATTTACTTATAATTATTCCTCTGATTCTCCGTAACTTGGCAAACTTATGACATCCAAGTCCTTTTGCTGTCGCACAAATTTCTAATAACGTTCAGTAAATTGACATAAGGTTTTTCTTCTGGCACTCGATCCAGTTCAAAACCGATGAGTCTTCCGATCGCCGCATTTCGTGGGTAGACAGGTCCTGGTTGGTTATAATCCAATGGAGGTAAATTAGAGACGTCACACCTTAATTCATTTGCGTCCCATATGCTCCTTGGTACATGATTTCACTCGTTATATCTTCTGAAGAAATTTGTGTTTCTTTCGTTTTCTTTGCACAGACTTGTTCGTTTGACGATGCCTTCCTTTTACGACTTTCATCACTTAACAATCTTGGTGACTCAAGGTCCGACTATATCCTCAGGTGAAAACATAATTATCACTAGTATTATGACAAAAATTGTAATTATGAAAACTACCTGTTATATTACTTGACTCTATGATGAAATTATAAATTTCAAGCATTAGGTATATTCAAATTCGAATAGTTGTCATTAAAAAATAATTGTCGAAGTAATAGTGCTACTTTTAATAGAATATTTCATAAATTTGAAATATTATTTACCTTACTTACCCATCACTAGCTATCGTGTCTTAACGACTGTGGCAGTGTGGCGTGGAGAAGAACACTTTTTTACGGACTTCGATTAGCAATTTTTGATCATTGTATTTTCTAGTGAAATGTAATTAATGGATATACATTTGTGCCATTTCACAATATTTCACTAATTTAGTTTTAAATAATAAGAAAAAGAAACATAAAACTTAAATTAGTATATTTATTTTGTACTCAAATGAAATCGGTTTCTTGTCGTCTATAGACGACGGTGGCGTGTTGGGCACGTTTTCATTTGTCGGCTATACACGACCGTGTTGTTCAAAAGGTTAAAATGCTTCCTGTGTTACTTGGGTAGTCTGTAGCCGCTAAAGTCAATCATGCTTAATTTATCTCTTGACAGCCATGTTTCAGCACGCGTAGCATGACCACCGTAGAAAGGGATTTTATCGACGGACGAATAGACAAAATAACATTTCGGGTACACAGTACGATGGCAGCAAAGTAGAAAGAGTCAACTGCACTTTTTATAAAATGTACTCTTCGACATGATTCGACTCAGAATTATTTTTTAACCGACTTTAAAAAAAAGAGGAGGTTCTCAATTCGACTGTTTTTTTTTTATGTTTGTTACCTCATAACTTTCGACTGGGTGAACAGATTTTGATGATTCTTTTTTTATTTGAAAGCTGGTGCTTTCCGTGTGGTCTCGTTTTAATTAGGGTCAGTTCTGACATTGAAATCCATGAGAAAACCATATAAGTCTTAATTTTCACCTGGCCAGTAGAGGTATAGGAATTACCTAGTGCATAAGTTAAAAATAAAAAAAAAATACAAAAAATAAAAGTAAAAAACAACCGACTTCCTTAAAAACACTACAAAGTGAAAAATAACTTTAATTTCGGAAGTCGGTGGCAAAAAACTTACCTAAATACAGATCCTAAGACACCGACCGTAAACCGATAGTTCACGCAGTCGAAAGTTATGAGGTAACAAACATTTTAAAAAATACAGTCGAATTGAGAACCTCCTCCTTTTTTTGAAGTCGGTCGGAACAATAATTCTGAGTCGAATCATGTCGAAGAGTAAATTTTATTTAAAAAAAGTGAGCCGTCGCGGGACGCCTGGCAGATGTGAAACATCGAAATTATTTTTTAAAGCATACTTAGAAGATGCGACACAAGGCAAAACATAAACTAAATGGTCACCCATCCAAAGGCTGTCCTTGCGAAGTGCATCTTATCCTAGCGAACCCGCGACAAAACGCCACACATAAACTAAATGGTCACCCATCCAAAGGCTGACCTTGAGAATTGTAGCTTAACCTAGCAAACTTGCGACACAAGGCAAAACAAAAACTACAGGGTCACCCATCCAAAGGCTGACCTTGCGAAGTGCAGCTTAACCAAGCGAACCTGCGACAAAAGGCCACACATAAACTAAATGGTCACCCATCCAAAGGCTGACCTTGAGAAGTGTAGCTTAACCTAGCGAACCTGCGACACAAGGCAAAACAAAAAAAAATATTTTATAAAGATAATATTTATAAAGCATGCTTTACGAAAGGAAATAAATATGGTATAATTACAAATAACGTATTAATTTTATGTTAATTATCACATCAAAAAAAAATCGCATCGATATTGAAACTTTGTTGCCTAAGTCCACTAATTTTCAGTATGGGCCCACTGTGCGTCGGCCACGCCACTCGCCTATAGATGTTTCCGATGTTTCACATCAAAAGTGCAGTTGACTCTTTCTACTTTGCTGCTGTCGTACTGTGTACCTGAAACGCTATTTTGTCCATTCGTCCGTCGACAAAACCCCTTTCTACGGTGGCCATGCTACGCATGCAGTAGTACAGATAGCCTGATATAGCCGGGTTTTTATTGACAAAAGCTTCCATTCCTATGTGTTGCTTATTAAATAGAGTTTGGATATTTTGAAACAAAATATTAATATGTTGTTCTTTGGTTCCGAAATCTATTGCTTTTCTCCTAGGTATTCTCGAAATGTGCCGTCGTTATACGGTGTGCTTCGTCTATCCATAACGTTTTGTGCGTTTTCAGTTGTGAGAGGAGGGATATTGTTTAGTTTTTGTAAGTTATTGGTTCCCCCTCAGTATACAGTTGATTATTTCTGATTACCGCTCGCTGCCCTTTATTTCGTGCTACGAGCATTTTATCCCGCAAGATTTTTCTATCATTCCTTGCTACTTCATTAAAAAATTTAGAAGTTTTATATAGTCCGATTCCTTGGAAATATCGGCTATTTCTATTATATATTTGGTAATTCTTTTGCTCATAAGTTCAATTACAATTGGTCGATTTCGATTTTTATATCTTCCGATCCTATTGATATCCTCAATGTACCCTAATAGGTCTACTCCGAAAATATCCCAAAATATAGATCTGATTCTTTGGTGTAGGTCTTGTTCAGGTTTTTTGTAGATTTTGGTAAGTCCATAACACAATTTTCTTAGCATTATTCTCAGGTGTATGTTGGTGGTGTTCTTGTTGTTGTAGACGGGGTTTCAGAGTTTAGTCTTTTTATTTCGTTTTGGAGTGCTTCGGTTTGTTTATTCAGTTTTTTTTATTTGAATGTTTTCTCTATATCAGTCTTTCGTTGCTCGTTTTGTAAGAAAAAAGCGTCCGTGTCTTGTTTTATGTCTTCCTTTAATTTTATGTCTTTATTCATTTCTGTTTTAATAGTAACTTTTTTTTTCTGTATTTATGATCTATTATTTTCTTTTAATTTTAAGGATAACAATTCGCTCAGATTATGTAGTGTCAGCTCAGGCTGATTGTTGTTCTCTCTACACATGTTATATTATTTTTATTGTATCGCCGAGTATACTTATGTCTTCAGAGCATGCAGTCTCTTTTAGGTTGATTTGAGTTTGTTTCTGATGCACAGTGACGTTAGGCTCTGGTGTGGTTTTTAAATTGGCGTCTATTTGTTGCGGTCTTGCGGGTTTTTTACACCTGAATTCTTGGGACACCCAGGTTAGTCTGATTGACCCCTCCGCCCACCCTAGGGCGGAGGACATCCATGAGGAAAAAAAAGGGTTATTGTTCCTAGGTCTTAGGTACTGTCAAGTTTATACCCTATGAAACGAGTAATGGTAAAAAAGCAAGAAACTTGTCTGAAGGTAGGCAAGCATGAACAGGAAGAGCCCCAACGAACCTGGATCACCACCGCCGCTGCAGCCGACGCCGCCGCCGACGCTACCATCACTGCCACCAGAAGTACTTCCATCGGTGCCGCCTTCACCTCCGCTACAGCTGCCGCCACCGCCATCACCGCCGCGGCAACCACCACCGCCAACACAGTTGCAGCAGCTGCTGCTGCAGCCAACACCACCCCGGCAACCACTACCGCAGTCATCAACGCCGCAGCAGGCGTCACCGCAACTATCACCTCAGCGGATAGCTCCAAAGCCATCTCGGCTACAGCAGCAGCCATCGCAGACATCACCGCCACGAAAAGCTTCAAAGCCATCACAGGCGCAGCAGCCTTCTCAGCAGCGGAAAGCTCCAAAGCCATCACCGCAGCAACAGAGGCTTCCGCAAGCATCAACGCCACGGCAACCATCACCGTCAGTACCATCTCGGCAGCCGCCACCGTCACCATTACAGGAGCAAGCCTTCAGGAGAGTTGTGGTAATAGTCATTATATTTTTTTTAAACCTATTTTTACAGTGGGAGGTAAGAAAACATAGAGTGGTGGTCATATAATTAGAAACACCGACCTTCACTTCCTTTTTCAATATTTTAAATATGTAATCAAATTATTTACGTGTAAAAGAGAGTTCTTAAGTATTTATAAGGGTGTAGTTAATTACGGAGCGAGAGGGCATGGGAAGCCGTCACCTTTGCGAAGCAGTAATGCTCGCGAAAGCGGAGGCGGGGCGCGTGATGGAGTAGTACTCTCTGCTTCCGCACGTCCCTTGCCGCCGCAGAAGGAGACGCCCCGGACGTCGGGAGTCGATAGCGAACTCCCGGCCACCGTAGGCGCGGGCTTGCGGGCGGCGAGCAATGAGTAGCCCGCCGCTCGGTAAGGACCAGGCCCGTGTCGACAGCGCGTAGTGTGCCACGGCCGCCTCAAAGAGATGTCAGCAGTACTGAAGGGGTCTGCTATGACCGATGCATGCCAGGCTCGCGAGATTTGTTCGAAAAAGACACCGTTGCCCTGGCACATGGGCAACTGAAGGTACACGGGTGGGTTTTAGTCAGTAAAAGTCTGACACGCTCTCACGCTCCGCCCAAGAGCGGGAGAAGTTATTTAATGATTTCCCACCCACAAACAAGAGGGTGTAGTTAATAGTAATAAGTATTTATACTTATCGTTTTTTTATTTTAAGTTTAAAAATATACTTATTAATTTATCTCATAGCCTAAAGGGCAAAACTCATTGAAAAAGGGCACGGGTCGGGTAGTGAAAAGTGCTCGGAATTTGGTGTCTTTGATTTCGTTTAATTTATTTACCACAGACTTCAGAAAGTATTTTTATAGTAAATACCTACCTATCTGATGAAAATTTACAGATCCTTTTAGAAGATGAGTATCGTTTGCGCAATATTAACCTCATAAGTGCTAAATTCTATTAGAGTTTGTAGACAAGCTAAATGGATTATTGGATATGTCATAAAATTCACGGTAGTAGTAGGCGAAGTACGTCCAAAATGACATACGGTTTTGTTTCTTAATCATATAATAGGTCTTTACCTATGAAAATGCCGTTTTGTATGAAAAAAATTAAACGATTTTTTTTTCATGTATTTTTTATTTGTATTAATCGAAATAATCACCCATGCAATCAATGCATCTTTGCCAACGCAGAGGCAGTTTATTGATATAAAAAAATCAGCTGGACGGGAGGCAACAAATTCTTCAAAGGCATTTTGTACTGCCTCTCGGGTATTGAATTTTTTTCCCGCCAAGAAGTTATCCAAATTCTGGAAAAAGTAGTAGTCTGTAGGCGCAAGGTCTGGTGAGTAGGGCGGATGACGGAGAGCTTCCAACCCCAGTTCTTGCAACTTGGAGACCGTCTGCTGTGCAGTATGAGGTCGCGCGTTGTCGTGCAGGAGCAGTGGAGACGAGCGATTGACCAATGCTGGTTGGAGATGTGCCAGCTTCTCCATCATTGAGTTCAGTTCTTCGCAGTACACATCTGCAGTAATGCTCACCCTGTTTGGTAAGAAGCTGTGATGAATCACACCGGCGCTAGACCACCAAACAGTGACCATCACTTTTCTAGGGGTAAGTTTTCGTTTAGGGCATTGTTTAGGTGCTGAACCAGGATCCAACCAACTTGCTGAGCGCTTGCGGTTATCAAACAGAATCCATTTTTCATCGCAGGTAACAATACGGTTCAAAATTCCTTCATTTGTAAGTCTGTTGAGCAGTGCAAGGCACGTCTCGACGCGTACTTCGCGCTGGCGATCATTGAGTTCGTGGGGCACCCATTTGTCATGCTTTTTTACCTTGCCAATTTGACGCAAATGGACCAATATTGTTTTGACGCTAACGTCGAAAGCTGCTGCTAATTCAGCCGTAGATTGTGTATCATTAGCTTCCACAATCGCCTTTAATTCGTCATTGTCGACCAAAGTCTTCGGATGACCGCGAGGTTCATTTTTCAGGTCGAAATTTCCAGAACGGAAGCGAGCAAACCAATAACAGGTGGTGCGTTGGTTTGTAGTGTTAGCTCCGTAAACGTCGTTGATGTTGCGTGCCGCTTGTGCCGCGTTGCTGCCACGACGGTACTCATATTCCATAATTACTCGAATTTTTAACGTATCCATGATGACGAAAAAGATTGAAATGCGATGAAAATGTAACACTAATCAATAAACAAATGACTACTTTTGGAAAAAGAATTCCATGTTTTTAAAATAAAATTAATTTGAAATTAGAATTCTTAGACAAACAAAAATTATTTTGATTTGAAATGGCCAGTACTGCAGAACGGCAATTTTAATAGGTGAAGACGAAGAAGTAAATGGTAAAGACCTTATAATATTTTTAACTAACATAATTCCAATCGCTCTTTAGTTTTAATAATCATCTTTGGTTCATAAGTTTTGTCATAACTAAACTCGTACCTAATTGAATAGAAACCATATACAAAATATAATTTAAATTAATCAAAGCCTCTTAGGAAATTCATTTTGTCCAAATAGTACGGTCAAAATGACATACCTACATAATAAACACGAAAATAAAATTATGAAGTACATATTTCACAGATGAAATTTTTGGTCTTGGTGCTCTTGGATGTGGTTTTGGTCATGGATGGTCGGAATAATAGGGTATTTTCCGTTTTTTTTTAAACAGTTTCTTTTTGAAGACTGGGAAGAAATATTCAACAGAAAAATAAAATTTATCTAATCAATGTCCATTTTACGCGTTAGAAGTGAAAAAAATCTAATTTGTTTTTAATGGTTTTGAATTTACCGCCAAAACGCTCGGTGCGCTGACGTTTACCGTGTGACGTCATTTTTGTGTATATTGAATTTTGACTTAGGTATATGATCTGTGCTCGATCTGTAAATCTCGGAGTGGATTTAGGATATATTTAGGATTTTTGGAATGGATTAATGTAAATACAATGGTTATAAAAGTCGATAGTGCAAATCTGCCCACAGTAGATGTTTTTATAGTTGGAAATTTCTTTGCATACAACCCCGATTTTTGTGCTACGGAGTATAAATAGTTTATGTGGCGCAGTTTTAAAAGTATTTGTACACAGAGGCACCACACACCAGTAATAACATTTTCTATCCATTTGAGATACGAAATTACTTGATCGAAATACTGTTTACAACTTGTTTACACAAAGACGACGTCACCGTGGTAAACGTCATCGTACGGAGCGTTTTGGCGGTAAATTTAAAACCATTGAAAATAAATTAGATTTTAATCACTTGTAATGCAGAAAATGGAGATTAATTACAAAAAAATATATTTTTCTGTTAAATATTCCTTCACAGTCTTCAAAATTAAAGAGTTAAAAAAAAATGGAAAATTGTTGCACCGTTGGGCTTGGAACGGGAAAAGAGGTCGTTACAGTAAATCCATACGCAGTCATGATCATCAAATTTTCCACATTTGACCCTTCAGCGTAATGAGTTCTCTGTACCAGTGTTCACCTTTTTTCTGACTGCTTTTAAAGATCATTATCGTAGTTCGATTCAACATTGAATAGCTCATCATCGAATAAAGATATGTCGTTTTGCCCCAAATATAAGTACTTATGTCATTTAGCCCATAGGTTATGAAAACATAATAACTATAAACACGAGATTTATAAATTAATACTTATAAATAATGCAGTGTAATGCTACACTTCATGAATTTACATCAAAGATGTAATAGAAATCACGAGAAACTGATCAAAAACAGGACGAAATCAATCAAAATAAAAAACATTTATGCGCAAACAACGCGTTCTTGCAAGTTACTTCGGCGTGACCGAATCAATAGCGGTATAAACTTAACAGGTATGCCATCATGGACGGCGTCACATAATGATATGACAACTGCAGGATTATAGCCCGCCAATTTCGAAAAAACCCCAGTGTGTAATTTTGTCCGTAACTATATGTCATTTTGGACGTACTTCCCCTATGTATAACAAAGTTAAAAAGGGCAACTACCATAACGAAGAAAGCTTTACAAGTAAGCGAGTGAGTAATAGTCGACCAACTTTCATTTGCAGTTGGCATGTATGGTAGAACGTGTTTTTCTACCACAATTTTAAAATCAACTCAGACTTACCACAACATTAAGTTTGTTTAGGGGATAAATACATCCCAACTACTGAACCCTTCATTGTGCGTGGTCTGACACACAATTTGCCGGTTTTTTAATTCTGAAAGCCCGGTCTACTGTTCGCTAAACCAAAGTCTCCTACTCACTATGGCGCAGGCGAGCGCTTCAATTTGTTCTTCCTGATGGGAGCGTGGAATTAATAAAGTTTGACTACGATTTGTTGAAAACCAAATATAACTGTAACAGCCACATCCAGTATTAGCCACCACCATTAGCCAACAGTTGAACCAAACTTATAAAAGCACACTTGTACGTACAGAAACTTACAGGAAGGAAGGAAGGCTAAGGGGATTAAAGGACATAAGACAAGAAAATAAACTCGTGATAGTCAACAGTTAATCCTGGCTCTTCGTGCATTGTCATTTTTACTTTTTGAGAAAACAAGAGAATTATTTGCAATGAGGATCACTTCCTCTCGCAGCAAGTAAGCAATGCATACGGTGCAAGCTTTCTTGTATACCTACCCCTCAACTACTACCTACCTACTTAAAAGCGGAAAACATGGGAGGGGATAACGCAAAAAAATCTCGAACCGCAGACATTTTTGCACAGGTTAACGACCTAATAGATCAGAAAAAACCAAATCTGTTTTCTTCAGCTGCTGCAATGGGCGCCGTGTATAGTGGGACCGCAGCACGCGACACCGCCACCGCCGCGACCATTGCAAGAGCATTTTAACAGCAGAGCGGCACAAATTAACAGCAGAGCGGCACAAATTAACAGCAGCGCGGCACAAATTAACAGCAGAGCGGTACAAATTCGTCACCCCGCACAACCACCAGTCTTACGAGGGCCACTGCCGGATGCCTCGTTCCTAAATTACAGGTAACTACCTAGTTCGGGTACCACCGTCCAAAAAAAACTACGGAAATCACATGCGGTGAAACCGTACCTCGATGGTTTGAACTGAACTTCAAACTTTTGGCGGAAATTCGGTTCAAATGCCGAACTTTCAATATAAGATGATTTAAAATAACCATAATGACTAAAATATTAAAACCAATCATATGCTTTTATTTATTCATTTTTAGTTGCTACTAATTCATACCTAGGTATTCTAAACGCTCCCAGTATTTTGACATCTAAATATTGCAATAAAGAACTGGTTATATTTTTATATAAATCTGTTATATGAAATCTTTAATACTTGCTAGTAATAAAAATTTACACAAGATACGACGTGTCATCCTCAATAAAGTGCGATGGAAGTTGGTATTTGGTACAAACCACGTTCGGCCCATCCCTTAAAAAACTAACCGTTAAGATGGTACAGATAAAGTATTAATGGAATAGTTTTATGCTCGTCTTTGTAAAAAGGGAGAAAATAATATTATTATTATTCTATTTAAGGCAGGGTTTGGTGTTACGCCCGATAGCATCGCTGATGGATATACGTCAGATGCTGTCCCCGTCACCTCCGTCCTCATATGGGGTAGGACCGTCATCAGCCCCGCGTCAACAGCCGGCGGAGTCACCACCGTCACGGCGTCGCCGGACAGCGGGGTCGCTGCCTCCGGAGATTCGCTGCACGGCGGTGGGACCACTATTCGCGGCACTGGGTTGCCAGCTAGGGCTACCATTAGGTGCAGACTTAAGATTTAGAGGTACATTTTTGCAAGTATGTACGTACAGTCAAGGGTATTAAGTCCAGTAGAATCATAAAGTTCATATTCCCCCGCACCGATTCTGTGGAGTATAAAGGGTATTCAGCTAAATCCGGTTAGACTAGAAGCCCACCTCAATATAGATATGTGGGAAAAGGCTAGACACCTAGTACAGTAGGTACGTTTCTACGTGAAAATGATATTCGTCAGATGCTGGTCAACACGAGACAAAGATAACAGTATATACTCATTGTCTTCTTAATGAATTATACTTACTAATTATACCGCGCCGAGCCGACTCAAAAGGAGTGTTACAATTCGGTTTAATGAATTTATTTCTCATAAGAACAGTCCTATTATGATGAGATACAAAGTAGTATGATCATTAGGTATGGTATACATAGTAGGTAAGTGTTGACTCGTAAAAGTGGGCTGCTCTGCAGAGCACGTGCTTAGGTGGGGTGGGTTCGAATTTCAGTAAACGATTCTTTTTGTTTTATTTTGAGAAAAATTAGCTCAAATTAAATTATACCTAGAATACAATGTGAATCATTGCAATGAAATGCCTATTTGCGTTATATTGTAAGATGCCTAAATAGACTGTATTCAAATTGTCGCCCTTGGTCAGAGCATCCGAATCTATATATCCATCCTATACAGGGTAAGTTTTTATCCAGTGCGCAAATTGTAACCATGAATTCAGCATATCATTCTAGACCCCCTTGCGCAGAAATTTTTCGTCGGTTGTACAAAAAAAAATCAGCTGTTTCATAGAAAAATGCCTACGGGGTCAAAATGTATGGAACAGCTGATTTTTTTTTTGTATAACCGACGAATTTTTCTACACTGGGGGGTTTAGAATGATATGCTGAATTCATAGTTACAGTTTGCGCACTGGATAAAAACTTATCGTGTATAAATTATGTCTGCTATCGTCTCGAATGTAATATCTTTTACAAGATATGCTCCTGGCCATCCGGTGCTTCTATCCGTCTTGGTTACAATGTATCGAAATCCTTCACACTAACTCTAGGGTCCGACTATGACCATATGTGCCTCTACCTACATCCTACATGCAATCTGTAACTTATATAGTGACAGAATTGTATGCATGCATTGCATACAAATGTTTCACTATGTCTGATGCAGAACTCTGGACTTTTGACAATTAAGACAGGCCTTTGTCTGCTTCGTAACGTCCTTGTTCTTTGATCTCCAAAAGAATCAAAAGCCATTTATTGAAACTAGGCTGAGAGTCAGCACTTTTTAATGTCAAAAGTACAGACGCCAGCACATAAAGCTCTGCCAAATTTCTGTAATCGATTTTCAACTTTCTCGCTAAAGTGTTAGGTTCAAGATTGATTGGGAAAAATTGTCAGTTTCGGGTAGCTTGATATGCTGGCGTCTGTACATAAGTCTTTTTTTTTCAATTTATTTGTTTCATGAACAATTTTTACATTATGTCGAAATTTTTTCAGTAAAAACTAAAACAACATGCGTACATAACTCAAAAAAAAGAATGAAGCAAATGAATTTATAACATGAATGAGAACCATTGTCGTTAAATCAAGAATAAAAAAATAAGTAAAACAATATCTACAATTTATGTAAATTTACACCAATACAAATGTCAGGAGAAAAAATAAAAATCCATATATATAAAACTTGAAGTCCTGAATGACTGACTGACTGATATACCTATCAACGCACAGCCTAAACCACTGGTCCTAGAGACATGAAATTTGGAGAGTATGTTCTTTGTGAAGAGTAAGTATCCACTAAGAAAGGGTTTTTTGAAATTCCACCCCTAAAAGGGTGAAATGGGGGGTTGAATTTTCTGTGAAACTTTTTATTGTGTGGATCTATTGACACAAAAATTGGTGCACATAGTATGTGGCACATATACACAGTGATGTAACGAATATACATTTTTAGGCATTCGCGAATGCGAATGCGGATGCGAATGCGGATGCGAATATCTCCCATCGATATTCGCGAATACGAATATTTCACTTTTGAATTTGGCGCCATCTATGGTTTTATTTTGGCAGCTTCCTCAGCGCGCGAGTCACACGCACACGTGTCATTGTTTTTGCATATAATTCTGAAGATTGTCGAGCCGATCCGAAGAAAGCCGATTGATGTTGTATATTTAAATAACGAAAGATCGTTAACAGAAACACGAGAATTTTGAGGTTAGAGTGTGTTTAGTGATTTTTTAAGATGATTAAATCAGTTTCTAGTGAAGTATGTACTTATTTTACGCTTAATGATTCTGAATGAGCTATAAGATCTGTATAAATAAATATTTTCGAAAAGGAAGATCTACGAATTTAATGCATAAAACCAAATTTTCTGAATAAGAAACATGCGTCGAAATTGCTGGGTTTTTAAGACTCATCAAACACTTATGTCTACCCTATAATTTAAAGTCTCGTCAGTATTTTACTTCTTTATCTGCGACGAATTATAAAGCAAAGTAAGCCAGAGAATCCTTGAATTGCTGAAATTCTTTGAAAAAATTTAATTTACTAGTGATATTTGGTCTGATTCTTGTTCTGGGGTCCTCACTTTTGAGTTTGACATTTCATGGGATAACTGAAGATTTTGAAACAAAAATGATAGTGTTGAAGGCAAGCGTTTTCAATGAGAGCCGCCATACCGGCGAAAATATTGCGTGTAAACTTGAAAACTTATTATCGTCATGGGAAATACCTAAAGAAAAAGTAAAATGTTTAGTTCGGGATGCAAGCTCAAACATGAAAAAAGGAGTTTCTTTATTTAACATTCATCATATCGACTGTGCTTCACACAAAATTTAAAAGATCTTAAAACAAGGGCTGAAAGCTCAAGAAACTGTCGCGACTGTATAACAAATCTGCTAAAAAAAGTGGATGCTTATTGAAAAACTAGTCAGTTTATTAAGACTATTCGAAGAAGTGACCAAAGAATTGTTGAAGTGCGGCTGATGTTTCTGTATCATCATTAATTGCATTAATCGTCTCTTTAGAAAAAAATCTTTAATGATTTTGATTCAACCGATGAACTGATTGGTGACACGACAGCTGTTTTAAAACAGGAGCTCTTTATCAAATTTTCTGGTTTAGAAAATAAAGAATTATTTATAACGGCAACCTTCATTGATCCAAGATTAGAAAATAATATTTCCTTGTTTGATTTACCTTTTTGTTATTGACATATCGTTTACTTATTCCAACGTTCATATTCGCAAAACATCCGCGTAAAATTTACGAATGCGAATGCGAATACGAATGTCAAGAAATAGGCGAATATTCGCGAATACGAATGCGAATATTCGTTACATCACTAGCACATACTCTTCAAGTATAATTACGAGGCACGTGTATCACAGTTTTTCCAAAATCATTCCCTTGCTGAGTCAAATAGGGCTTCGAAAATCTTACGTGCGCATGGCGTGCGGGCAGCCCGGAGAGCGCATTGTCGTCACCGGTGTCCAATATGAACCAACGTATCAAGATGTACCTATCAAATATGTAACTGATATTAATATGAACTAATATTTGCAAGTTATAAGTAAGTACATGTAAAAAACGCATTTGTTTCTGTACTGAATAAAATTAAATAAATACGCTAACTATTCTATAGTTGCATAGGTATCTAACCTATGTAACTTTATAAGTAAAAACTAATTGGGCACATACCTACTATAATACTTTACGTACTAACATCTAAAGCTGTACGTTCAGTCACAGATTACTAAATAGTTACTACGTAACAGATACTTCACTCAGTAGAAAATTTCCAATACTTACTGCTATAATAGCCTACTCCGTCGCGTCAGCAACCGCTGCATGCTAAATTGTGCCTAAATGCTCAAGCGTACAAACGGATGGAACGATTAAAATTGAACAACGTTCGTACGCTTCGCTTGCGAAAACCGCACTGAAAATGGTCCGCAAACGGCCCGAGACCGCTCGGCCGGGCAGTAGGTAATTATAGCGCGCAAGTACATGGAGTGACGGAGGCCTGGTTCAGTGAGCAATAGTGCGACTTTAGTTTATACATTAAAGTAAAACATAACGACCAAGCCACAATCATCAATGAAATTCTTTTGAGACTGTTTAGTTTGAAGGAGTTGAAAATCCCCGGTTGAGTTTCTCAACAGATTGCAGCCTGCCGGTCTCCCAACTCACTTATTAAAATTTAGAGTTGGCGCTCCAGTTATGTTGCTGCGTAATTTAAACCCGCCAAAATTATGCAATGACACCAGGTTGCGAGTGAAAATATTGCAACGAACCGTTATCTAGGCAACTATACTGACAGGTAGTTCCTGAGAGGAGTTTGCGTTTATTCCGAGGATTCCTCTTACGCATCAAATTACCCCGTCGAGTTCAAAAGAGTGCAGTTTCAAAAATACTACGGTAGGCATAGTATTTCGTTGTCATCATCATCATCATTAAAGATAAAGATAAAGATAAAGATGCATTTATTTGTATAAACATGTGTAACATGATACATAAATATGCACATATAGATGGAAACGAGTTTAAAATTGCTGGTTCAACATGTTTTGCCATATTCGGCGTACAAAAATAGTTTTAGTCGGAAATAAATGTCAAAATTCAATCAATTTAAATACATAATTACAGTCAATACAAAAATATAGTCAAGAAATTAAAAATAATTAAAACAATAAAATTAAAATAACTAAAACAATAAAATTACAATAATTAAAACAATATAATTACTTCAACCAAAATAAAAATGGAATATTAAATTATGATATAATATAATTCAAAATTTGTCATTCAAGAACTCCGTAACATTATAATATCCCTTAAGAATTAGCATTTTTTTTAGTTCTCTTTTGAATGAATTAATATTCATTATCTTAATGGCATTAAGAATTTTATTGTATATTAATGGGGCCATGCATATTACACTTTTCCTTAGAAATGCTGTTTTGGCGGGGACTGATTTCACCCAGAGTCTGTACTTCTCACGTCTATTTCTATCTAAATGATTAGCCAATAGGGGAAACAAATGAGGATTTGTTTTTACAAATAGCGATATATCTCTAATATGTAAAGTGACGGAAGTGTTAGAATTCTGTACTGTTTAAAAATTGGTTTGCAACTGTCTGTAGATTGCAACCCAAACATAGCCCGTATACAACGCTTTTGTGCTTTGAACGCAGTGTCCTTTTGAGTTGAATTGCCCCAGAAAATTATTCCAAATCTTAACACTGATTCAACAAGCCCATAATATGCCGCAAGTAAAGTATCTGTGTTGACAGTCGGTGCCAACTTAAAAAGAGCATATGATGAAGTACAATTTTTTTTACAAAGTTCATTAATGTGGGTTTTCCAATTTAATTGCTTATCAATGATTAATCCCAAAAATCGGGCTGTTTCAGCTGTATATAGCATTTCAGCCGTAAGACGTCCACTGCTGGACTTAGGCCTCCCCCAATTTGGGGGGCTTTGCCATAATCGCCACGCTTGGCAGGCGGGTTGGCGATCGCAGTATGGTGGTAAAATGCATAGAGAACGCTGCTGCCCATTCTCTCGCCTTTTACGACACCCACGGGAAGAAATGGGGTGGTGTTATTCTTTACGTCCGGGACCACACGGTATTTCGTTGTAAACAATATTAATTGTTTATTATCTACTTCTGGCCGTCTCCCGCTCTGGGCGGAGTGGGGAGACTTTTACTAACTAAAACCCACCCCTGTTCCTTTAGTTGGCTATGCCACGGCGTTGTCATTTATTACCATGTTACCCATTCGAGTTTAAAAGGCTGCAGTCCCCTTATGGTATGTTTTGCAATGACGATTAATAAGTCTCGGGGTCAGTCACTGAAAACAGCGATATGATCTTAGACGGGACTGCTTCACGCACGGCCAGTTTTACGTGGCCTACTCGAGAGTGAGCTCATCTAGCTCTATTTACCTGGATTAACAATAGGGTACTTTTAATTCCGGTAGTACGTTCCTGTGGGATATTTTTCGACATCCACGCGGGCGAAGCCGCGGGCAAAAGCTAGTTAATTATATAAGTAATGTCAAAGCTTAAATTTATCATTACCTATTTTATGCAATTGAAGTGTAGACAACCTTAACAGCTAATACTAAAAACATTAACAAAAACTATGATCCACAAGACGACCAGTTACCATAAGCAGCTCCTTTACACGAGTACTACCCCAACGCTTCCGCAAGGAGTTTCATCTAAGGGAGCATGACGAACTTCCTGACGGTTGCTCGGGCAAGAATAGTATGATCAGTTACAGTACAAGTTACAAAACAGCTCATTAAAATAATTGTAACGAGTAGATTCTATTACGCTTGAATGTCGACTTACTAATATTAAAATATGTATCAGTTAGATGTACTTTCACATCAGCAATCACTATCACAAGAATTAGGTACTGATCAAAGACTTTCTTAAGACGCTGAAATATTTGAAATAAAAAGCAATCATATTTTCATCATAAATACGCCAACGTGTTTAGCTGTACTTAATGCTTTAATGAAATACTTATTGTGTAATGTTTTTGAAATATTTTTCTTAGTTCATAGTCTGCCTGTGCCTGCTCAAGCGCCTGCGCAAGCGCCTACGCCTGAGACAACGCGAGCGCCTGCGGCGGCACAACCACCTGCGGCAGCGCAAGCGCCTGCGACAGCGCAAGCGCCTGCGGCAGCGCAATGGCCTACGCCTGAGACAGCGCGAAAGCCTTCGGCAGCGCCTGTGGCAACTCAAGCGCCTGTGGCAGGGCAAGCGCAGGCGGCAACGCAGGCGCCTGCGGCAACTCAAGCGCCTGCTGCAACTCAAGCGCTTACGGCAGCTCAAGCACCTGCGCCAACTCAAGCGCCTGCGGCAGCACAGGTGCCTGCGGCAACTCAAGCACCTGCAGCGACTCAAGCGCTTGCGGCAGCTCAAGCGCCTGCGGCAACTGAAGCGCCTGCGGCAACGCAAACGCCTGCGGCAGCCCAAGCACCTGTGGCAGCACAGGCACCTGCGGCAACTCAAGCGCCTGCTGCAGCACAGGCGCCTGCGGCAACTCAAGCGTCTGCGGCAGCGCAAGCGCCTGCGGAAGCGCAGGCACCTGCGGCAACGCAAGCGCCTGCGGCAGCACAGGCTCTTGCGGCAACTCAAGCGCCTGCGGCAACGCAAGCACCTGCGGCAACTCAAGCGCCTGCGGCAGCACAAGCCCCTGCGGCAGCCAGAGCGTCTGCGCCAGTGCGAGGGCCTGTGCCAGCGCGAGCGCCCGTGGTAATACGAGCGTCCGCGGCATCGCGAGCGTCTGTGCCAGCGCGGGCGCCCGTGGTAATGCTAGTGCCTGCGGCAAGGCAAGCGCCCGCGGCAGTGCGTGCGTCCGCGGTTGCGCGAGCGTCCGCGGCAGTGCGAGCGTCTGCGCAAGCGCGGGCGCCAGTGGTAATGCTAGTGCCTGCGGCAAGGCAAGCGCCCGCGGCAGCGCGAGCGTCCGCGGTAGCGCGAACGCCCGCGGCCGCGCAAAGGCCGGTAACAGCGCGAGCGAATTCACCAGCGCGAGCGCCAGTGCCTGTGCGAGTGTCTGCGTCAGATCTTGCGGTCCTAATGCCGCCACCCCCACCGCCACCGCCGTAAGATATTTTTTACCTTTTTTCAGTGTTAAACCTATATAGATCTAAGCCTCTTTCAAAATATCACAGTTTAAATGAATTATCTAATTCTTCAGGGCTTAATCGTAAAATGTCTCTTTCGTAAAATATCTACTGGTCGTAAAATGTATCTTTCTCATAATGTCGCTTTCTCAAGCTTTCTCATTATGCCTCTTTTGCAAAATGACTCTTTCATGTTAGTTAATAAAAATGAAAATTAGCCAGCAAACCAAAACCAAAAAATTTGTTGTTTATTTCCAATTTCTTCTCTCGTTTTAATTATTTCAATAATTATTATTGACACTATTGAGCAACAATAATTATGTAAATAATTAAAACGAGTTGTTATAATTGAATAGTAAAATTTAATCATTCACGCATTACTGATGAACTGATGATGACGTGATTCATTGTATATTATAGAACAACGGATTCATATATTAATTAAAATACTTAATTATATTTACTAATTGTAGTATTAATAAATTAATTGTAAAACCTTGAAACATTAAAAAATGAAACTTTTTTCTAAAAACCTGTCTAATTTTTAAAATAAGTTACTAACACGACATTTTGCAAGAGAGCCATTCTGCGAGAGGCATAGTGAGAAAGAGACCTTTTAAGAAAGAGTCATTTTGCGAAAGCGACGTTATGAGAAAGATACACTTTACGACCAGTAGACATTTTGCGAAAGAGACATTTTGCGAATAAGCCTTCTTCAGGTTAATTTTTACTTAAAACCTGGCAAACTAAAGTAAATAATATAGTTATTTTAACCTTAACTCAACTCTACTTTCCGAACTGTTCTTTTTAAAGTTTGCATGGAAATAAATGTACAATCAGATTGACAAACTACAAACTGCAGACAAAACAACGAATTCTAAAATCAAATTTTGAGGGCGGTCCCTAATCGGATGCTTTTATAGCAAAAAACTTTTTACAAAAAATAACAACCGACTTCCTTAAAAAAAAACACTTCAAAGTCAAAAATAACTTTAATTTCGGAAGTCGGTGGCAAAAAAACCTTAAATACAGATCCTAAGACACCGAATTACGAAATTAAAGTTATTTTTGACTTCGTAGTGTTTTTTTTTTTGAGGAAGTCGGTTGTTATTTTTTTGTAAAAAGTTTTTATTTTTAACTTTTTAGTTATGTTAGATACCCCGCACTAATCTAATCGTGTTATTCGTTCATTTGTCGCTCAAATACTTAATGCAATTTAAGACTTATATGGTTTTCACATGGATCCCATTGTCCAAATGGAACCAAATTAAAATGGGACTATTCGGGAAGCACAAGCCTTCAAACAGAAAAGAAAAAAAACATCAAAATCGGTTCACCCAGTCAAAAGTTATGAGGTAACAAACATAAAAAAAATAAAAATACAGTCGAATTGATAACTTCCTCCTTTTTTTGAAGTCGGTTAAAAATAGGTCTTTTCTCGTGGCGCAGCTTTTTTTTGTGACTGTGAATGTCATCAAAAGACGTCTCCCGCTCTGGGTGGAGCGGAAGGGAGTGTCAGAATTTTTCTGAATAAAACCCACCCGTGTTCCGTTAGTGGCCCTTATGCCAGGGCCACGGTACCTCCTGGTGCAGCTGTGAATAAGGTTCGATGGTCTTAACTTTAGGTATAACTTGCCCCACGTAGCTGTATAAAACTTTTGATGTACCTACCTGTAGTGGCTTCAAATACATTAAATAAATGAATTACAGGATCTCGACTAGGCCACGTGGATCAAAAGCCAGTTATTCATTGAAACGAGCCGCGGATTCAACGACAGAGGGTAGGTAATTTGTCCACATAATTACTCCACCAAAAAAACTCTTTTCGCGACTGTCGTGCGGTGGGCGGTATGTATGAGGCATTGACATAGAGAATGTACTGAGCAATACCCGTACAAAAGCGACTGCAAAGCGACCGTGACGCCAATACCTGTCTCTTTTATGGGGGTCTGTAGAAACCGTAGATATTGTTTATGATTCTAGTAAACTCACTTACTTGTGATAGGATCTCTGAGGGTGTTTATCACTTCTCCAGTTACACAAAAAACACGTATAAACCATATTTCGGAAGATCTCTGTAATAAATTCAATGAGCTGTACTTGAATCACCTTTCGTTTAAAAAATATTATTGCAAACAATATACGCTCCTCCCAATACAACGCTACAACTGTAACCTGTACCTAAATGTACACGCAGTACACAATTTACCGCTCCTGCGAGCGTATGACGTAGGCCAATCAAAATTCTAGAAAGAGACAGCTATTGGCCGCACGGTTGCTTTATCTCTCTCTCTCACACTTTCTTTCCCATATTTCCTTTACAGCTGGATAGAAAACACTCAGTCCATTCTCTATGTTTATGTTATAAGGCTCAAGCTAGCCCAAGACAACTTTGTCTAAAAAGAAACAGACGTATTGAGAACCTTCTTCTTTTCAAGGAATAGATCACCTATATGCCCAAGTCACTTTTCACACCTTCTTCGAGGTAACAAAAAGAACCTCAGTTTATTTTGTGTTAAAGTTTTCATAGGTTCCAAATTTCAATTCCTGTATTGATCAGGGGATTATCATCTAATTCAGAACATTAATAATGCCCAGTTATTATGAATTTTAACTAACTTCAAATATAAGAAGTTTCTCAATAAGTCTGTTTTTTTTTTGTATAATTTAATTATGTTCTGTGATATCTGCGGCAATTGTGGAAAGGTTCGAAAATTTCAAATAAATGAACAGGGTATGCCTCAGGGTCCCATTTAATTTTAGTAAGTCCCAATGTATACGCAAAATACGCACTCTGACGTGGTATTATGCTACAGACTTAAATTTGCAGTTGAATTGTATCGTAGAACATATTTTTTGACTACAACATTAAGTTTGTTTTTGGGTTAAATTAATTCTAAATATGAAACCCTTCGTTGTACGTGGTCCGACACGCATATGCAGGTTTTTTTTACAAAGGCTACTAAAGTACGTATTTAGGTAGATAATATTAAAATGTTGTAATTTATTCTATTTTATTTCCAGAAGGACCTTTGAAGTTACGATGCGTGGAAACGGACATCAATGCACCGCGTTGTTCAAGTAATTGCTTACCATGCATGCGTCGAGCTCTTAGGTAGGTACATAAAATAAAACATCATTTTAATAATATCATATATCATTAAAATATTATAATATTTTGAGGTTGGGCTACGTATTAGAACCGAATCTACGGGCGGATTTCACCAATGAAACTATTCGCTAAATGGACATTGACAACTCTTGAACGCAGTTTAGATGTACTGATCGCGTTCAGTTTCATTGGTGCGTTTGGCACTACATGCTACTGCCGATCTATTCTATAAAAACTTGAAGTGAGCTGCCCATAGTGTCAATCTCTAGCATCAGAATGGCAACCATATGCTAAAACAGTTAGTGAACAGTTTCCAAAGGATTCTTCGAATATTCCATTTTGGAAAACACTATAGCTGCATTATTTTCTAAAAAACCGGCCAAGTGCGAGTCGGACTCGCGCACCGAGGGTTCCGTACAAACCTTCAGGTATTCACGGTTTATGCATAAGGTTTATGTTTATGAAATTAACAGAAAAAAAAACTAGTTACTAGATCTCGTTCAAACCAATTTTCGGTGGAAGTTTATATGGTAATGTACATCATATATTTTTTTTTAGTTTTATCATTCCCTTATTTTAGAAGTTACGGGGGGGGGGGGACGACGACACATTAGCAAACTATTCAGTTTAGAAAAAAATGATATTAGAAACCTCAATATCATTTTTGAAGACCTATCCCTCAAACCTATACGTGAGGGGTATCTATATACCCCTCACGTATAGGTTTGATGAAACATTTTTTTTTGAGTTTCAGTTCTATGTATGGGGAACCCCAAATATTATTGTTTTTTTTTCTATTTTTGTGTGAAAATCTTAATGCGGTTCATAGAATACATTTACTTACCAAGTTTCAATAGCATAGCTCTTATAGTTTCGGAAAAAAGTGGCTGTGACATACTCGGACAGACAGACAGACAGACAGACAGACATGACGAATCTATAAGGGTTCCGTTTTTTGCCATTTGGCAACAGAACCCTAAAAAAGCTCCTAGTTTAGCAGGAATCAAAATCCTACACGTTGAAATTTTAGTGGCTGTTTTCTCGCAGCGAAAGTATTTTGTTTTAGTACCGTTACATATAGTTACATTCGGTTTTTCAAACCAGAAGGAAAATGGCACGTTTACGTTATTGTGAAAAACAAAACTCGAAAGCGAGCTCGTATTACAGCGCCAACGGTCGACTGCGAACGGGTGCGATTGTTGACTCGCTACAGTTGTAGATCACTATATAACTATGTACTTCAGAGTCTAGGAAACACAATATTATATACTTTAACGCCGTGGCGTACCTCCGCTGCCGCGAGAAATCTCGGCACGGCGAACATAGCTCCGGCGGGATCTCATGGCATCATGGAGATTTCGATTGTTGCAACCCAGTTCTGGGCACGCCACAACTATGGCGATAAGTCTCCTCTTTGAGGAGTGGCTGGAGAGGCGTCACGGCGGCCTCACCTACCGCCTTACGCATGTCGTCACCGTACTCGGCAGCTTTGGGACGTCTCTGTTCTGGATAAGGAAGGAGGACACGCTCGGGTGTCACAATTGAGTGGATCACCTGGAGGACATAGTGGAGCATACGGTGGAGGCCTGCCCTGCCTGGGCGGAGCACCGCCGAATCCACGCGAAGGCGATCAGCGATGGCGATCTCTCGAGTCCGGCACTGGCTATGGTACGGAGCGAGAGGGCATGGGAAGCTGTCACCTCCTTCTGCGAAGTAGTAATGCTCGCGAAGGAGGAGTCGGAGCGCGTAAGAGAGAGGCAATCTTTGCGCCCCTAAGCCCCTAGCTGCCGCAGCAGATGCCCTGGGCGTCGAGAGTCCATAGCGGACTCCTGGCCATCGTAGGCGCGGGCTTCCGGTAAGGACCAGGCCCGAATCGTAGGTGAGTTGTGTTGGGTGGTCCATGCTCCGGAGGAGTCCGCTAGGCCCAATGCCTGCTGGGCTCGCGGATTTGTTCGAAAGAGTTAGAGTTACCGTAGCCATGGCATAAGGGCCACTAAAGGAACACGGGTTGGTTTTAGTCAGTAAAAGTCTGACACGAAGAGCGGGAGACCTCATTTGATAATTTCCCACCCAAAAAAGGGCATAAATACCTGTTTGTCTGCCATCCTACTGAACATGAAACTGAAAAACAACTTACCTGCAAAGAATATTTTTCTTAATTGGGTAATTCCGCCCGCGCTCTCCTGGGCTGCGCTCGAGCCGACGCCCTACCATAGCTGTGCCCGGTTCACGCACCGCCACAGCTGGGCCCTCATTATTTAATTTTAATATTTTTATTTTCTATGTCACAGTATGAAGTCAGCAAGAAGAAAGGCATGTTTATATTATACTACTCTATCAAGAAAGTCCCGGGAAAAGATCAATGATACACAAAATGTTCCTCCTTCCTTCCTCCTCCTCAGAAACGATACACTTACGCCAACGCATAATCCAATCATCAAAACAATTTTCAAACGCTTTTTCCGGAATCAAGTTCAGTTCTCGCCGCAAATTCTCTTTTGTGTCGTCTACCGAATGAAAACGGGTACCACGAAGTGATAATTTGAATTTAGGAAAAAGAAAGAAGTTGGCTAGAGCCATATTTGGTGAATAGGGTAATTGTTGAGTATTTGGGTAAAAGGGTAAAAAATTCGTTCACAATGATGGCCTTGTGTGAATGTGCATTATCGTGGTGCAAAATCAAAAATTTTGTTTCCACATATGAGGCCTTTTTCGTCTAATTTGACGCCGCATAACGCACAAATAATGTTCTTTATTTTTATTTATCTTCGGGCTAGAATTTCGAGTGAACAATTCCGCGATAGTCAAAGAAAACAACATGACTGATTTTTGATAGACAATTTCTTGGGTATGAAATCCAAGTGACATGACCCTGAATTTTCTCCAAAAACTCAATCTCATAAGAGTCGCTGAGGACATGCTAGAACGAGTCAATTCCGACTCAACATTCATGAAACGCAAAAAACGAAACATGAGAAGTAGTGCCCTAGTGGTAGCGGCCCCGACTTACGAGATGTAGGTCGTGGGGTCGAACCCAGGCAACATTCGATGACGATTTCACGATAACGCATTGCGCGTACGACAGTCGCGGGCAAAGACATTAAATCAATAGACGGGACATAACGAACAAACTCGTAATCCAATACTTATGCCCTAGTGGTCATATGGCGTTTAGTCTAGGATCGCATGTCTGCATGTCAACACGCATTTGTGTCCGTTTGACAAGAAAAGAAAAGCGCCACAATAATATTATAAAATATATAATATAAATAATTTATAAATAATATAATAATATTATAAATAATTTAAAAATGCGCCACATAAACTATTTATACCTACTCCGTAGCACAAAAATTGGGGTTGTTTGCAAAGAAATTTCCAACTATAAAAACATCTACTGTGGGCAGATTTGCACTATCGGCTTTTATAAAACCAGCTTCCATTGTATTTCCATTAATCCATTCCAAAAATCCTAAATATATCCTAAATCCACTCCGAGATTTACAGATTGAGCACAGATCACATACCTAAGTCAAAATTCAATACACACAAAAGTGACGTCACACGGTAAACGTCAGCGCACCGAGCGTTTTGGCGGTAAATTCAAAACCATTAAAACAAATTAGATTTTTTTCACTTCTAACGCGTAAAATGGACATTGATAAGATAAATTTTATTTTTCTGTTGAATATTTCTTCCCAGTCTTCAAAAAGAAACTGTTTTTAAAAAAACGGAAAATACCCTATTAAATAATATTCATGGATAGTTCTAGAACATACGATAATGTTGTAATAAACACCCTCTATTGCTGAGTAGCTTTACTACTGCCTTGCAGAGAGGTTATAATGTTTATCGACTTTGTTATCGATAATATTTAATTAGGTTGGTAAAATTCAAAATTATTTGAACATAAGTAATTTAAATAAAATATCAATTTAGCAACAATAGTGCTGTTCGCTCACGTAGATATTTATTTTAGAACTCTGTATGTATATATTATGTTTGTTTTATATTATTATTATTCTCATATTATTTGTTTTAGTTTCTTAACACGTTGTGTGCCAAACATAGATTGATGGTTAATCCCATATGGTCACAGATTTAGAGCGCAAAAATTGTTAGTAGCAAGCACGCGATATCGCGTGATCGGCCATATTATGCAGAGCCGACGAATCAATAGTCACTTTTCAATATTATCGATACATTATATCGATAGAGAATTGATGAAATGACATCCTTAATAAGTTTTTGTATTTGAATGTTTGCTATTCTAAGCTAGATGGCGTTACTGACGCTGGAGAATAAAATTTTGTACAAAAATGTTATTCATAGCCGTTCTAATTTTGCTATACTATGCTAGATGGCGTCACTGAGTCATGGAATCACAATTTTTCTAAGACATTTCTTCAGATGGCCTCTCTATTTGTCTTAAATCTCTTTGATCGCGGGTCAAACGACAGAAGGCGCGCGCGGCCGCGGCGGCAGCGCATGGCGGGGTTGCGCGGGGGACCCAGCCACTTGCCATACTATGTATGCATGCGGCAATACTAATGTGTGCATGAGGCAATACTCTATGCTGTATCACTACGCCCGACAGCTTATTTCACTCTGAACATTTTTGAATCGTACTTCTCTTTGCCGGTAGCATGCGTCGGCAGGTGCGGTTTGAGTATTACTTTCGTTATATCTAGTGGCATACTATAGTTTCTCGCGCTTTCGAGATGATGCATTTTAATTATTTGATAACATTTTTTTTTTTATTTAACTCTTTGAATCTATAGTAGGTACTTACTACTCAGGGCAGATCGTTCTGCCGCGGGTTTTTTTTTTAATGTTTGTGTGTATATATTGTGTATAAAAACTTAAAAAAAAATAACAACCGACTTCCTTAAAAAAAAACACTACAAAGTGAAAAATAACTTGAATTTCGGAAGTCGGTGTCTTAGGATCTGTATTTAAGGTTTTTTTGCCACCGACTTCCGAAATTAAAGTTATTTTTCACTTTGTAGTGTTTTTTTTAAGGTACTCGGTTCTTATTTTTTTTTTTAACTTTTTAGTTATGGTAGATACTCCGCACTAATCTAATCGCGTTATTCGTTCTTTGTCGCGCAAATACTTAATGCAAATTTAAGACTTAAGTATATGGTTTTCAGATGGATCCCATTGTCAAAATGGAACCAAATTAAAAATAGGAGCACACGGAAAGCACCAGCTTTCAAATAAAAAGAATCATCAAAATCGGTTCACCCAGTCAAAAGTTCTGAGGTAACAAACATTAAAAAAAATACAGTCGAATTGAGAACCTCCTACCTATTTATGAAGTCGGTTAAAAAGCATATTCTGGTTACAATTATTTTGTGACGGAAATGTAAACTCTGGTGTCACATTAAAAATCTAAAAATCAGTTTAATTTTCGCTTTGATATCATTTAGGCTCATTAATTATCCAATATAAAATATCTCTATAAACGTAGAATCAAACTGACAGTTTTTGTTTGGAAAAATTGACAGTCAAAATAAAGGCCTTTGAAAAATCAATCTTAGCTAATAATTCAATATGTACAAAAAATTTAATTTGCAACTGATTATATTTTGTTTATATTTTAGGGCACAAGGAACGAGGCTTACCTAATGCCGCGTTCCCGACGCCAGCAGCTCCATTATTGATCTGACTGGCGGCGGGGACGAAGCAGAGGCGAGACAGACGCGCCGACGCAACAGGAGAGCAGTGCGCCGCAGGGAGAGAAATATGGTGCATATGGAGGCGTCACACATGGAAGGCGTAATGCCGCTAGGGGCGCCATACTTGTTGCGTGCGATGCCAGAATTGGCGTTTTTGGAGGAAGCGAGGCGCATAGAGGCACTCTACTTAGAGGGAGCAATGCCCGTAGCCGCACCCGACGACCTGGAGATAGCGAGGCCCGTAGAGGCATGCCACCTAGAAGAAGGGATGATCCAAGAGGCGCCATACATGGCTGGTGCGATGCCAGTACAGGCACCCAACCTGGAAAGAGTGAGAAGACGCTACCTATACCCATCGGTGCCATGGGAGGCGCCCTACCTAAATAGAGTAACGCCCGTAGAGGCCCCATCCGTAGAAGAACTGATGCCCATAGAGGAGCTATACGAGGCGCATGCGGTGCCAATGGAGGCGCCCTACCAAGAGAGACCAATGCTAGAAGAGGCGCATTCTCTAGAGGAACCGATGCCGATAGAAGCGCCCGCTCTAGCTGGAGGGAATGGCGATGCCGGCACAGGCGCTCTTATTGGAGGGGGTGATGCCGTTGGCGCTAACAGATCGGTAAGACAATAACTATGTCTTGACATGTTCTTAAGATGCTAAGTAAAAGTAGGATCTCTCTTATTGCAAATTTTGTTGATTACATAGCTTTTTTTTTTTGTAAGACGCAAGTAAGTTCTTAAAGACATTGTGTAATTATAATCGACCAACATATAAAATAAATCTATTTTGCAATCAGCATAATAAAGGGACTCTTCTAGATTCTACACCTGGCCTTAACTCAATACCTCCCTACTGGTACCTTTATGCGCGGAACGCCACATATCATTTACTTTTGCAGTCAATAAATCTTTAAAGACATGTTTATTTTCTGATGTGCTTTTAACAAAATGCGTATAAAATTATGTAGGTAGGGACGGTAGAGACGCACCGCAGCAACAGAGGAGCAGTGCGCGGTAGGGAGAGAAATGTTGCGCATATGGAGGCGTCATACATGGAAGACCCCATGCCAATACTGACACCCATGCCAGCAAGACTAAGAGCCGCTCTTGATGGAGGGGGTGATGGCGGTGGCGCTAACGCGTCGGTAAGTCAATAACTATGACTTATCTTGTTCTTAAGATGCTAAGTAAAAGTAGGATCCCTCTTATTGCGAATTTTGTACCCAGTTAGAGTATGTAAAGTAAAATGGGTACAAAATTCGTCTAACTTACAAAAAACAGTTAGATCTTTGAAGGATATAGAATCTATATCCTTCAACGATCTAACTGTTTTTTGTCTATATTATAGATAGATCAGGATGTGTATGCAATTCGTATGTACTGACATACGCATTGCGATTATAAATGTCCCTAAATGAATCAAGAAAAAAAAAAGAGTGCATCCTGATTTATCTATATCCTTCAAAGATCTAACTGTTTTTTGTAAGTTAGACGAATTTTGTACCATACCCATCGTGCACTAAATACACATTGATCATATCTGGGCCATGAACCTAAACAGTCTCTTAGCATCATCGCCATTTGGCTGAGCCAGGATTTTATGGAATGTACCTGCTTCAAGTTTGTTCAACCTCAAGACCCTAAACAAATCATGTCTCTCAGACTCACACCGAACACAGTCCATCAATAAGTGATGTAGGTCTTCAACAACTCCACACTCCACACAGTTAGGAGAGTTCGTTTTCTCCATCATGAACGCAAACTTATTGCATGGAATGTGTCCAGATCTAAGTCTATGAGCCGTAACATTTATAAACCAAGACACACGAAAAGGCCGACCCTGCATGGTTGTATACCAGATCCCTTTGTCTAAAGAGCGCTTATCAAAATACTCCTTCCGATCATCAAAACATTTATTTTTAAATTTTGGTAAAACTTCTGAATAGTCTAAAATTATATTACTTTCTTTTCCATTTTTAGCTGCATATTTTGCCAGTATGTCGGCCTTTTCATTGCCCTGTATTCCAATATGGGATGGAACCCATTGCAATCTTAATGTAATACCTTTACGTATTAGTCCATTTATCTTAGATAGAATAACATAAGCTAGCGATACACCTCTGTGGCCAAAGGCGCATCGAGTTAAATGTTGTAGGGAACTTTTGCTGTCTGTGCAAATAACAATATTGTTCTGTCGACTTCTGTTAGAGATAATCTTCAACGTTATTATGGATGCATTCTTAACTATTGTAAAGCAATTACTATCTGTTGGTTCACTAGGCACATAAAAGGCTGCTCCACGACCTTCCACACTCTTCGACCCATCTGTAAATATACTAAGCCATTCATTGTACTTCGAATGCAACTCTCTAATAACTTCAAATTTTAATCGTCGTCGTAATTCTTCTAACTTACAAAAAACTATTAGATCTTTGCAGGATACAGATAGATCAGGATGCACTCCTGATATGGCTTTCTCCTATAATCCACCAACATAATATAAAATAAAGCTATTTTGCTTTTCATTGTTCACTTATCATTTACTTTTGCAGTCGATAAATTTATAAACACATGTTTATTTTCTGATATGTTTTTAACAAAACTCGTATAAAATTATGTAGGAGGCGTCACACATGGAAGGCCCAATGCCAGTACTGACACCCATGCCAGCAAGACTGAGAGCTGCTCTTGATGGAGGGGGTGATGCCGGTGGCGCTAACGGATCGGTAAGTCAATAACTATGACTTATCTTGTTCTTAAGATGCTAAGTAAAAGTAGGATCAGGATAGAGTCTAACTGTAAAGTAAAATGGGTACAAAATTCGTCTAACTCTTGAACAAACAAAAAACAATTAGATCTTTGCAGGATACAGAAAGATCAGGACGATGCACTCTTGATATGGCTTTCTCCTTTATTCGACCAACATATTAAATAAAGCTATTTTGCTTTCATTGTTCACTTATCGTACACTTTTGCAGTCGATAAATCTATAAACACATGTTTATTTTCTTATGTGCTTTTAATAAAATGCGTGTAAAATTATGTAGGTAGGTACAGTAGAGACGTACCGCAGCAGCAGGAGAGCAGTGCGCAGCAGGGAGAGAAATATAGCACATAGAGAGGCGTCACACATGGATGGTACAATGCCGATAGAGGCGCTATACTTAGCTGGAGCGATGCCAGAACAAGCACCCAACCCGGGGAGAGTAAGGACACGCTACCGATACCCAACGGTGCCATGGGAGCCGCCGTACTTGGGGCGCATAGCGCCCATCATGTCTATGGAAGTGCTGGACTTGGTGAGAGAAATGCCAGAAGAGGCGCCTAACTTGGTGAGAGAGATGCCAGAGGAGGCATTTAACTTGGTGAGAGCGAGACAAGAAGAGGCACCCTACGTAGAGGTGCTCAACTTGGTGAGAGATATGCCAGAAGAGGCGTTCAACTTGGTGAGAGTGAGACAAGAAGAGGCACCCTACTTGGAGGCGCTCAACTTGGTGAGAGAGAGGCCAGAAGAGGCGCTCAACTTGGTGAGAGCGAGACAAGAAGAGGCATCCCACCTAGAGGCGCTCAACTTGGTGAGAAAGATGCCAGAAGAGGCGCTCAACTTAGTGAGAGTGAGACCAGAAGAGGCACCCTACCTGGAGAGAGCGAGACCCGTAGAGGCACCCTACCAAGAGGCGCTCAACTTGATGCGAGTGAGACAAGAAGAAGCACCTTACCAGGAGAGAGCGAGGCCCGTAGAGGCACCCCACCTAGAGGCGCTCAACTTGCCGAGAGCGAGAGAAGAAGAGGCACCCTACCTGAAGAGTGCGAGGCCCGTAGAGGCACCCCACCTAGAGGCGCTCAACTTGGTGAGAAAGACGCCAGAAGAGGCGCTCAACTTGATGAGAGCGAGACAAGAAGAGGCACCCTACCTGGAGAGAGCGAGACCCATAGAGGCACCCTACCAAGAGGCGCTCAACTTGATGCGAGTGAGACAAGAAGAAGCACCTTACCAGGAGAGAGCGAGGCCCGTAGAGGCACCCCACCTAGAGGCGCTCAACTTGGCGAGAGCGAGACAAGAAGAGGCACCCTACCTGAAGAGTGCGAGGCCCGTAGAGGCACCCCACCTAGAGGCGCTCAACTTGGTGAGAAACATGCCAGAAGAGGCGGTCAACTTGGAGAGAGCGAGACACGTAGAGGCACCCTACCAAGAGGCGCTCAACTTGATGCGAGTGAGACAAGAAGAAGCACCTTACCAGGAGAGAGCGAGGCCCGTAGAGGCACCCCACCTAGAGGCGCTCAACTTGGCGAGAGCGAGACAAGAAGAGGCACCCTACCTGAACAGTGCGAGGCCCGTAGAGGCACCCCACCTAGAGGCGCTCAACTTGGTGAGAGAGATACCAGAAGAGGCACTATACTGGAGACCAAGCCACGGTAAATAACGACGATATTTTTTTAATTTTACTGTCTGTGTGTCCGGTTAATCTCCGAAACGGTTGGACTGATTTTTACGAGACCTATACTTTATAGCTGATGTTATAAGGAGTAACTGGGCAATATACCTATGGGATAATTTCCGATAACCACGCGTGCAAAACACGGGCAGAAGCTTCTATTCAACATCAAATCAATATAAAATAAATATTCATCCAAACTACGGAACTGTGCCCGTTCCGACACGCATCAAAGCCAGTTTATTTTTTCATAAATCAACATACAAAATACTTTGGGCAACCGCATCTACATAGTGGATTTTTGTCAGGGCAGTTTTACCTACCTTAACCGTTTTAGCTCGAGAAAACGTTATCTAACTCTTTGAAACTTATTATAATAACATCGTCGCTGTACTGAACAAGAGTAGTAGAGTGGTACAAAATGATCGCCATAAGGAAAAACAGATACAAAAAAATATATATACGCGTCGACTTGAGAACCTCCTCCGTTTTTTTCGTCGGTTAAATAAAAATAAAATACTTGGAGTGTGAATTTTGTGAAATTGATGAATTTGCCGTTAGGCTATATTGACCTATAATTTAGTAAGAATAGAATATAATTCTATGTACAAGATCTATATGTAGGTACATACTTATATATCAATTTTTGTCAAGGTTCAGTAAGTAATCATTTTGTACACCCGGGTGTCTAATCCCTGGGGTTGGGGTAATACGATCCCTGGGATCATTTAAACCTGCAGTCAAAGTAAGGTGATTTTAAAAACAAAAATTCAGGAAAATGTGGTTGATTTTATTACGGATGTTAACCTTAAAAACATAAATAAAAAATTTCGGCACAAAAGTCGCACTCGATGCCTCCACTTCAAACAAACACAGCATTTGATCCACCCTTCACCTGTTTGGGAAAAAAATCAGTACCGAACAAAGATTTTGATTCATCATCATCTTTGCTTGAAGCCTATTCTGATATGTATTTTCTTGTGTTGCTTATGTTTTAGTAGTCCTTTAGCTATTTCCTAAGTTTTCGTTGGCACATTCAGCAGCACTGTTTCTGAAATAAAAGATAATTAGATAAGTAACTGATCCAATTATATTTAAAAAAAAACAATATCGTTTATTGATATTTGCACCTAAATAAAATTTCTCTAAATTGTTATTTACCACTTAGATAGAAACGAATTATAAAAATAGTGCATTTTATACCACAACCAATGAACACACACACACATGAACAGTGTTAGTAAAATGATCCCTGGGATCATTTTGTACCACTCTCCCCTAGGTAGGTACCTACTTCTATTTGAAAAAAAAAACGAAATATACCATCTCAGTTGTATATAAGGTTGTATCATCATCAGCAGCTTATAATGTTCCCACTGCTGGGACACAGGCCTCCGCTCGGTGAAAGGGAGTGGGCCAAAATCTACCACGCGGGCCCAGTGCGGATTGGTAGATGTCACATGTCTTCGAATTTTTGCTTCTAAGACACCGTTTTGAGAGCAGTGGTGATGAAATAATTTACACAACTAGGGTTAATCTACACCTGCTAGGGTTTTCGAACTCACGATCTACTACTCGTAAGTCGGGGCCGATACCACTGGGCCACCACTGCTCTCAAGGTTGTATACATACCTAAATTCTTTAAGGTAGCCGAACGTTATCAGTAACTTCTTGTTGTTTTCCCTATCCCTAATGAAATAGAACTGGAGTTACTGACATAGCTTGCAGAGTAAGCAGACTGAAGTGGCAGTGGGCTGGCCATGTTTGTCATAGGACCGATGGCCGATGGAGCAGAGGAGTCCTGGAGTGGAGACCGCGTATCGGCAAGCGTAGTGTGGGACGCCTCCAGCTAGATGGACCGATGACCTCAAAAAGGTGGCTGGGACAGACTGGATGCGGAAGGCGGAGGACAGGGTGTTGTGGCGCAGCATGGGAGAGGCCTATGTCCAGCAGTGGACAGCGATAGGCTGAGTTGAATTAAATAGAGTAAAACTTATAACACCCCTCTTTTTCGTCAGTGTTTAAAAATATTTAGTGTTAAACAAACGTAGGTACAGAGTATTGTATAGTACCTAATTATAAAATTTCTTTTTTCAGGAATCTACAGGGAGCACAGAGCAGGGGATTAAAGAAGATCCGGATGAGGAGTATATTATCTGGGTGCGTGACGACGACGATCCGGGCCCGGAGCAACAGGATTTAAATTAATCTACATAACACTTACGGGTCGTCTCATTAATCTAAACGAATAGTACGGGAGGTAGGTATGTGCAGCTTCAATTTTGCAGTAATTTTATACCGACCGGTTTTCACCTGAATACTAGTGGTCAATAGTCAACAAAATGAGGCAATCGTGGTAGAACTAAAACTAGCGACGATTTCAAAATGTACAGGAAGGTTATAAAACATCGGCAAGCGCCAGGGTAGTCCGCGAAATTCAGATTTTCTTAGGTACGTTTTTTGCAATTTGCAAGTCAGTGTCAGGCTGACTGTTGAATCAAAGTATATTCTATGCAAAATATTGTTTTTATTCTATTGTAAAGCCAGTTCTGTAATAATCAGCATAAAACCAAACACTTCCCTGCAAATTGCAAAAAACTTAAACAAAAAAAAAAAAATTGGTGGTTTACTTTACCACAAAAAATATATTGAAAGAAATACTTCTTTAAATAATGGTAACTGTAATTTCATACCGCGTATAGAGAGAGCCCTAGCGGGGTCTTACTATAAAGCCATACGGTAGCGATTATCGGTACAATGATTGCAGAGTTCACGTCCTACATGTCGACCACCTCGACATGTAGGACGTGAGCTAAGTCAAGATACTTCGTTTATCACTATCATTATTATGAATATCAGTCGGTATAAGGGTATATGTACACACGGCGACATATCAAGTTATCCACTTCCAGTTTTAATAGACCTAGCATTGAATAAGTTTTTCGTACAATGAGACGTCTGCTTATACTGGAAATGTATAGCTGGATTTGTCGCCGTGCGTACATTAATACAGGGTGTGGCGTAAGTAATGGTCCACCGTTCAGGATTCGATGAACCAGATAATTGTCTTTTGTAATTTTGACGTTCGAAAAGTGCTGATCCTCAGCCTAAGTAATTTGAATAAATGACTTTTGATTTTGATTGATTTTGAATTAACTATAACAATTAAAAATTTTAACCATTTTAACACATTTTTTTTTTTACAAAAATTGCTCTTGAACTTGATGGTGTGTTAAAAATTGGGGTTAAAATTAGAGAAGAACCAACTTTTTCTTCAAAAGAGCTGAATTTACATAAAAAAATCATAATTTATCATGATAGCTCTAGTATTCAGCAGTAATTAACAGAAATAAAAATGTAAAAATAATGGTTTTTGGTGAAACTACAAACAAATATGTAATAAAAGGTAGAAATTTCGTAAATAAAAGACAAAAATGAAATATTTTCGGAACCCTTGGGTAAAAATTTGTAATTGTTATAGTTAATTATCTGGTTCATCGAATCCTGAACGGTGGACCACTACTTACGCCACACCCTGTATATGACTTGTCCAAATGCCAGCAGCAGGATGACAATGAGCAGCGCCTCCCGTACTATGTAATATTTTATCCATTATTATAGTATTTTATAGAGGTCAAATACAGTTAGTTAAAAACTAAAACCCGGCTACTGAAATAAAGACTATGAAACAAGAAAATATTCTCATCTGAAAGCTGTGGTCGGTAACCACTTTGCCAGCGTCGTAGCTCCTAGGGTCATGAGCGCCCAACACTTATTTTAGGAAGAGTAACGCCGCCGCGCCGCTGTGCCGGTTAGCACTGCCAGCGTCCTGGGCGAGATTTCTACATCCCGTAACTGCAACTTACACCAAAAACAACCGAAAAAAAGGCAGGGAATATATATTTTTTTGTAATAGATAGGTTACCTAATGGGCCTATACAAATTTTATTAACTTTTCTTTTGGTCGTTTTTGTGTTAGGTTCGATAATACGTATGTAATGCACTTTACTTAGCGTGATGATATTCGAATACTTCCTGTCACTGCTACTATACACCTATCTGGCCAGTAATGGTATATCGATTAGTCCAAGGTAGATATAATAATTAAAGACCTGCCACCTACTACAAGTACTTACATCTTTGCTTAAAAGGTGACTCCAAACTGAACAACCCAACCAGCAAAAACTAGGCTTACAACAATCTCAAGACTACTGTTTTGTTGCTCTTACATCACTCCTATATAATGATATAAGCCTGGATTTGGGCACCAATTATAAGCATATTTAGTTTAATATCGTTCTAATATCAGTCTAATTGAATGCTGTTTGCAGTTACTGAAATCTAGCCAAAATTAATTTAAGCTGACTTAGGCTAATATTGCTTTTACGTTAGTACCATGTAAGCCTGCATAGGCTTATATTGGTCTAAGGTTAGAATATTTTGAGAATTTTCGTCAAATCCAACTTAAAAGTTCGTGTGCGTGTTGGTTTGAAATTAAATGAAAACAAATTAAAGTTGCAGTATAAAAGTAAAAGTAGTTATACGGTAAGTAATCGTATTGGAATTAATTATTTACTGTTAATTAGACCTCGTTTTACGCTTCAAAATTCATGCGCCTTGTTAAATAAGGTATTTCTTGTTCTCGTTTAATTATTTTATTTGTTATTTTGTATTGATAGTGTCGCCATTAGTATAGCTGCATTTTACAAGTGCACTATTAGACTAATGTAAGATTGTTTACTCCAATTTTAGCATTCGGTATACTAAGGATAACTCCATATTGGAATAAATTAGGGTTCCTTGCAATTTTACTTAAAACCATAAATCGACAGAGAGAAAAATCTTCGGGCTATACGGACACGAAGACGGCGCGCGCGGCGCGGGTGGCGGGATGCGGCGTAGCAGTCTAGCAGTGCCCGCGCGTCTCACGTCTGGATTGACGTAGTGTTGTGAATTTCATTCTTTGCTTTTTTAACGACCGACGCACGTTTCAAAATTTTATTGTAAATATGGTGAACCAAAATCACTCTAATATCATACTTATCCAGTGGTATTGATCTTATATTAGTTTCAAATAAGATCAGAAATGCACGTACTCACAGTACTCTTATGCTATGCTGATATTAGTCTGACATCTTACAATAGCATTTAGCAAGTCTAATATAAAATCAAACGAGTTTAGAAAATACCCACATAAGAGCAAGTTTTTCTCAAATGCAACTAGTCTTAGTAAATGCTCTTATATACATATATGAGACTTGGTTATGAGACTGAGCATTCTTGAGGCCATACCGGCTTGTCTAAAAGTAATATAGGATCGATGGTATGTTCTAAAACAAATATAAGAGCGCTTTAAGCCTACTACTCTTAAAAAGTGCGAGTTCTGAGACTGTTTTGCTGGTTGGGAATGTAATAAACATAAATGATGATAACAAAAACTTTTTAACAAAAAAATAAACCGCCGAAAAACTGAAAAGCAAAAAATAATAAACCTTTCAGTCATTTTGAGTCGCCTTTGAATGATCTTTGTTCATTGATCATCCCCTGTTTTCCTACCCTTAGGGTTGGAATTGGAAAGAATATGGGACCACCTTCGGGATATAGGTACCCTTTCCAATAAAAAAAGAATTATCAAAATCGGTCCTCTCTGTAAAAAGTTAAAATGTACGCATCGAATTGAGAACCTCCTCTGTTTTTTTTTCGTCGGTTAAAAAGAACGTAAAATAAAAACTTTTTTGCAAAAACAAAACAACCAACTCTCAAAAAAACACTACAAAGTGAAAAATAACTTTGAGTTCGGAAGTCGGTGGCAAAAAACTAAAGCGTGGTACAGACCGACATCGACTTCCAAAATCAAAGTTATTTTAGAGCGGTCGTGTCGGACGATATTTAACAATATTTTACTAGCTTGGTATGTATCTCAAATCTTTATTGCATTCCATAATGTATACAGGGGTAGAAACAATTATGGACCCTGTAGGGCACAGCAACATTTTAAATTCTAATTAGAATAGAGGAAGAGCGCTTTAATTATTTTCCTGTAAATTCTTAATATTGGTCTGTATCTACGTATCTATGTTACGGAATCTTTGAACGTGATTTTTACCCTCTTCAAAACGTCGGATTACGTTATTTGCACACTTATTAAGGACTGATGGCAATAAAATAATTTAATAAATTTTTGCCATTACCCTGACCAACACCCTAATTGCGAAACGCACAATTTATCAAAATCTGAATGGGATTGAAGATTATTTCTAAAGCATTGCGTCATTTGTTCGAGTAAATTATCGGCTCAGCAACGTAAATAACGCAATGAATGTTGTTTAACTATGAATATTAAACCAATTCCTACCGATAAAAAGTTCCGCAATTACCCCTCTGGAAAGCAAAAAAAAAAAAACTAAAAACCCGCTTTTGTAGATAGCCGAACTAAAAAAATAGAAAATATTATTTATTAAAGTTTTTTCAACTTTTATCGAGTAAAGTATTGTTTAGGTGGCACACAACCACGGCTTTCTTATTAGAATATTTTCTTGTTCCATACTTTATAGAGTAGTAATTGTGTTTCAGTTTTTAAACTAACAAATTTTTTTACTTTTTCTTTGTATGTCCTTTAGAGGGCGCCGTATTCAATTCAATTCAATTTAATGTCATTTATATCAAATAGCCTATAAACCAGAGGATAATGTACGATAGGTACCTATCTCGTTTGTCTAATTATGATAAGTAGTTTAGTAGTTATGAGCAGAGATCGGATATTAGGATGATTATTTTTGGCTATAAAAGTATGGAAGCGCTTCTTAATTTATTGTTTATTATAAATTTATCAGAAATACCGGGAATGCATAACTAGTCGGGAAAATCTATAGTATAAGAACTACACCTAAAAAAAAAACCCTGGTATTCTTGATGTATATTTAGATATTTAAATTAATGTGTAACCCCGCGATGAAAATATGTGTATGTAGGGTGCAAGATATTTCCGATACAAAAGCACAATTCTTATTAAAGCCACAGGTGAAAATACATCCGAATATCCGATCCCTGGTTATTAGAGAACAGAAGAATACATACATATACACATGCATACATAAAAACATACGTTCCGATTAAAAACATAATCCTTCTTTTTACTTCGCCGTTGTCGGATATTTTAACAAAAATTGTTTACCGATAGACATCTACACTCATAAGGCTAGTTAGTCTATTGCCGGAGTGCTAGAGGATATGTTTTGTGATATAATTGACATCCAGGGGAACAGAAGTCGCGAGCAGGAGCTGAATAAGTCCACGTTCGCACAGATGTAAAAATATCGCGACGGGATTTCTTCACGCAATGGATCTTGAACTCAATGCTAAGCGCCGAGAGTTGAAAATCGAGTGGTGTGTTTTTTTTTCGACGCGCTGGGATGTAGTCTATTGGATTCTAATGATCGATACAGCATGTAATATTTTTTTTTAAATTCACCGCAGTTTTGTACGTGTGTGCGACCGTGGTCAATTATGAACATTGCATGCATTTTTATTGCAGTATAGGTGTTTGTCTCGTCGTGTTATCTATATATTAATACGTGAAGCGAAAACTTTGGATTCCTTTTTACGAAAATTGGGCGGACGAAGGAGTATGAAATTTCGCACACTTATAGTTTATACAGAGAAAAAGTGACGAAAACTATTTTTTTAAATTTTTTATTATGCGTAGAAATACATTATTTTCAATAAATAACACGTTACACACACTACCATGCGTTTGAAAAACACACACAAAAATTCTCTTTTATTTATGGTTGAAGTCTGTGGTCAAAATGAGAAGAGACTAATATTAATTGTCTTTATTGTCTATAGTCTTAATGAATGTCAAACAATGTGTCAAATAATTAAGATAACGTTATACAGGTCATTCATATCATTCAAACTTAAAATTAAAATGAATTATAGTCGAATTTCGACTACTAGGCGACCACTAGTTTCTTATAATGTACATTCCCGTGATTACCAGCGATCGGATAATCGGGCGCTTATATACCTGAACTTCTTACACACAATATAAACAATAATATGGACATTCGTTTCTGAATAAAAAAGTAATCCCGGGTTTCCGGGATTGAACAATTTTGTAAAAACAACTATAATAAACTTATAATACATTCGCGTTAAGAATACAGTGAGTCATCATTGTCCGTCGGCTTAGCCCCGCCCCCTAACCAATCAAATCTTTTCAAATTACAAAATCACAATGACAGTTGAAGGCACTGCTTCGAACACAACGGTTGTGTCCTGTCATTTGTGTTTACAGATTTAAATTAAAAAAAAAATGAATACATCTGCAATTCGTAAAAATAAAAGTGGTTCGATAATTCATAGTGGGGAAAGAAAAGTAATTTACAATGTTTTTAAGTATTTTAAACAGTGTGATTTAAATGTGACTATGGACAGCATAGTACAAAAAACGGCAGCTGCATGCGGTGTGTCCGAGAGAACAGTTTATAGTATTCTTAGTGAAAAAAAAGAATATAATACATTGAAATCGCCCATGAAAAAAAGGGCCCAATGTGCTACGAGTATAAGGAGAATAGTACAGTCAATATATTTAAATAACGACTACCCGACATTAAATAAAATTATGACAATTTGTGAAGCTGATGAAGATGTTCCAACGTTTAAACGTACCACACTTCATAAAATAATGCATGAGCTGGGATTTGACTTTAATAAACAGGATAATAGAACATTATTAATAGAAAGAGAAGACATTGTTTTGTGGCGGCGTAAATATCTCAGGCAAATCAAAGAACACAGAAAAGCAAATAAAACCATATACCTAGGTACTTCCTTGAGGAAACGTGGGTGACCGCCGGGCATGTTAAATCAAAAGTGTGGTTGGATACAACTATAAAAAACAAGAGATATGCTTTTCAAAACGGCTTATCTACCGGTCCAAGAGTTCCTACTGGGAAGGGAAAAAGGTTAATTGTTTTACATATTGGTAGCGACAAAGGATTTGTGGAAGGAGGTTTGTTACTTTTTGAATTAAAATCAACTAAAGATTATCATGAGGAGATGGACGGTGACAGGTTCCTTGAGTGGTTCAAAAACATAATGCTTAAGCTAGAACCACGAAGCATTGTTATCATGGACAACGCTTCATATCATTCTGTCAAACTCGAGAAAATACCAACGACCGCTTGGAACAAACAACAAATAATAGACTGGCTAAAAAGCAAAGAGTTACTCATGGACATGAGTTATTTAAAAAATAATTGTTAAAGAAAGTCGCTGAAATCGCCCTACAAAATGACAAATATTTAATCGATGAAATGGCTAGAAGTAACTGCATTGAAATTCTCCGTTTACCTCCGTACTACTGCAAACTGAACCCCATTGAGTTGGTGTGGGCCCAAATAAAAAATTATATTGCTGCCAACAATACAACTTTTAAGATGTCTGACGTGAAAAAAATATTTTATGACGCAATTCACTTACTGGACGCTGATCGATGGAAGAAATGCTGCGTCCACGTCTTACAAGAAGAAAATACCACGTGGGATTTGGATAACGTCACGGAACTCGCTGCAGAAAATACTTTTGTTACAAATACTAACGAGGATACTAGTGATATTGATTAAAATATGATATTAATGATTTAATATTTGTTTTAAACTTTTAAGTGTATTTTTAAAACATAATTTGTTTGAATTTAACACCACTGTGAATACACCTTTATCTTGCAGTTGCACTGATGACTCACTGTATTCTTAACGCGAGCGAACTATAGTGAAATGACAGCAGTGGTCATTTTGTTTTAGTATTATATTTGTTTCAGTTCCATAAGTAGTTAAGGCTATTCCTAAACCGATTTAAAAAAACTTTCATCGTAAATTAAAAGATCCTTTATAATAGGCTTTTAAATCTAAAAAAAATACAGTGAGAGTTTAACAAGAAACAGCCGTCTTGAAAGTAGGTACGAGGAAGTAGGTAAGCATTATTCAATGAAAATTTTTCATTTTCTCAATGAGTTCTAACTACATTGTGTATGTACTTAACATTTTTAAGAGAGCATTTCTCTGTATTGACTTTAACTTTTGATGATAAGAGGGTAAAAAAAAAAAAAAAATACGGAGAAAATTTTGACTTGACTAAAATTAATTAAGTACTTAATTGTTTTTTCCGATGTGGTTGATTGTTTAATTTGAGACTTGTTTAAGAACATTAGAGTAACATTTAAGCAATTACTATAAAATATATTGTAATAGTTCCATTTTTCTCGTAGATAAAAAAAAAAAAACATGTAAGTAGATTAATGATCGTATACATTACTAAACAAAGGGTAAACTGTCAAGTGGTGTGCTGTTTCTCAATGGTACACCTATGCATGTTTTAATCATAATTTACCTCCCCAAACTGGTAATTTGCTACTGTCAGTCTTTACTACGTGTTTGACACTAATTGATGCGAAAATTGATCGTCTACAAAATGAAGTTGAAACAATTGACAATCAGGCGCGGTCACAGCCCAAGATTTTGTACCCGTTGCTCAAGTAGGTACAGCTTTTAGTAAGACAAGTAAATCATTCAGGTTCTTGACAGATGATTTCGGGGGGGGGGGGGGGGTGGCAATACCCATAGGATGCCCTTCCCTGGGAACGTGTCTGTTGAGAATATTACTAGGTACAAGATTAACGGAAAATGACGAAAATGTTGACTGATGGCAATTGAGGCACGGTTGTTGAAATGACAATAGTTTTTAGGGTTACGTAGTCAATAATAAACCCTTAATTATATTCCACCGTGTCCGTTCGTCTGTGCGTCCGCGAGATAGCTCCGACGCTTTTGATCTAGAGAGCTCAAATGAGAGTCTAGAGCTAAGGGCACAGTCTATCTGAACACACTCGGCAGGCTGCAGGCCGCAGCACCCAGGCGGTATCAAAACAAAGCATATCGTCGACTGGATGCCTCAACGTTCGGGGTGTTTTCACTTCGACCGCGCTGGTACGCCACGACACGCGACTTTTCTCGCTCAGCACAGAAATCGAACGAGGCGTGCGTGAGGTGTACCATACACCTTCAATTGGAGCTTCATTCCATCATTTGAAATCTTATATCACGTAAACACCTGACAGTTGCGATTGATCATTCCGGGGACTCTTAATGCAATTTATTCTTTATGATAACCATAGTAAATAAAAAATAATCAATGTAATTTGTGTATTTACTGTCAAAAATGAGACGACCCGATATTTTTTTCTCTTTATATCTAATAAGTAGGTATCTATGTATTCACATTTAACTGATTAAAATACATAAAAATAATAATTGTTTTTTTTCTTTTCCATAGGTGTTCATCGTTGTTTTTATATAAACGTAACTACTACTTCCTAGGTAGGTAGGTACTAACTATTAGGAGTTAGGTACCCTTTTTGGTTGAGAAACAATAGACGGCCTTCATAACTTTAATATTGTGTTATAAATGGTCGACCTTTATTTTTTGGGATAAAGTGAATTATTTATAGAGGAACTTTTTTAAATAAAATTCCTATCCTAAATATTATTAATTACGATCATCCCCACAAAGTACTGACGATGCTGTAAGTGATCCCCTATTTGTCGCTGGTTGATATTGTGCGTTCGCAAACCTGCCTACCAAGCGTGGTGATTATGGCAGTGTCTGTTTCGACTGCTCGGATATAGTGGTGAAAAAGAGAAGAAAAATACGGTGCAACTGCCTTTTGCAAAGTGTTTCCTTAGCAGTTCCAAGAATTTACCCCAGGGCCAAAAAAACCGGCCAAGTGCGAGTTGGACTCGCGCACCGAAGGTTCCGTACAAACCTGCAGGTATTCACGGTTTATGCATAAGGTTTATGTTAATGAAATTAAATGTTTTTTTTTTTATATTTGAGTTGACTGAATGAAAGGAAAAATTGTGGTTTACGATTTATGGCGTATTAAAAAAAACTACTTACTAGATCTCGTTCAAACAAATTTTCGGTGGAAGTTTACATGGTAATGTACATCATATATTTTTTTTAGTTTTATCATTCCCTTATTTTATAAGTTACAGGGGGGGGGGGCACACACATTTTACCACATTGGAAGTGTCTCTCGCGCAAACTATTCAGTTTAGAAAAAAATGAAATTAGTAACCTCAATATCATTTTTGAAGACCTATTCATAGATACCCCACACGTATGGGTGAGATGAAAAAAAAAAATTTGAGTTTCAATTCTATGTATGGGGAACCCCAAATATTATTGTTTTTTTTTTTTCATTTTTGCGTGAAAATCTTAATGCGGTTCACAGAATACATCTACTTACCAAGTTTCAACAGCATAGCTCTTATAGTTTCGGAAAAAAGTGGCTGTGACATACACCGACAGACAGACAGACAGACATAACGAATCTATAAGGGTTCCGTTTATTGCCATTTGGCAACGGAACCCTAAAAATTAAAAAAGTATTCGATACACCTTTTTTAAAACCAATCTAGGTTTACAGTCTCCAGTTATACGAATGAGCAACGTATTAAACATACCTGAATTAGATATATTCCACGACAAGCTACCTGGATCCAAAAAGAAAATCGCGCTATCCATGCCAAGTTGTTCCAATTTTTTTTAATTTTTGATTTTATTTTCATAATTATTATTGTTTTATTTCTTAACTTTGTTTTTTGTGCTTTTTATGTTATGTAGCTTATGTGCACAAGTATAATTTAAGTTTAGTTTGTTTTTAGTTTAAAGTTTAGTTTAGAATGTTATTACACGCTTTATGTTAGCTGCACTTGTATGTTTGTATGTGTGTTTGTGTGTCGGTTACAAACAAACAAACGCTACGATATAGCGCGATTTTGACCCACTTTAAACGGCCAGATTTCGTTCAAACTTTGTAGGCTTATCGAGGACTGATGACAATACATTAATTTCATAAATTTGTGCCATTATCCTTGCTCGGGTTACCAGGATACCAAAAAACTACACAAACTACGCTGAAATACGTTTCAAATTTGGAAACCCTAAAAATAGAAATAAATAAATAATAGTTTAAAAAAACTAAAAAACACGCTTCCATAGGAAACCAAACTAAAAAGTAGAAAATAATGGAAAAAAAACGTGGGGTGCCTGATATCAATAAAAATACCTTAAAAAGCACCCCACGCTTTTTTCCATTATTTTCTACTTTTTAGTTTGGTTTTCTATGGAAGCGTGTTTTTTTAATTTTTAGTTTAGTTTAATATTACAAGACAGCAAGATATTTTAATCAGTGCTATGTACGCCATAATTGTCATGTACGTCCATGTAAGTGTAATTGTATATGATGTGGCTGTGCTTCATTTAAATAAATAAATAAAAGAAAAACGACTACGTCAACATTAAGGAGGAATTTGTAAAACACTAACAGTGAAAGTCGCAAATTCATAGATTAAATATTTAGAAAGTTATGAAGGGTTTACGGCCGCGTGGTCGGTACATGAAGAACCACGCGGCCACGCAGTTCTTAGTAGAGGTCCAGTTCTTTTTGCTAACCTCTGATACGATTTCGTAGAGAATGTAGACAGTATGAATAAAGTTCTAATGTCTGTACTTCACGTCCTATAGACAGGGCCGGACCGTGAGTTTAGGGGGCTGGGCCCTGGGCTAATACTACTTAGGGGCCCACCTAATTACTCAAAGTATAAAAAAAATGAGACACTAAAATATTTGATTTATACATATTATAAGTACCTGGATGACTGAGCTTTTTTTTTTGTATGGGAAATCATCAAATGACGTCTCCCGCTCTGGGTGGACCGGAAGGGCGTGTCAGACTTTTACTGACTAAAACCCACCCGTGTTCCTTCAATTGCCCATATGCCAGGGCCACGGTACCTCTTTGCAACTAATCTCGCAACCCTGGCAGGCATCAGTCCTAGCAGACCCCTTCAGTTTGCTGATATCTCTTTGAGGCGCGCGTGGAACACTACGCGTCGTCGACACGGGCCGGGTCCATACCGGGCGGCGACCTACCCATTACTCGCCGCCCGCAACCCCGCGCCTACGGTGGCCAGGAGTCCGCGATCAACTCCTGACGCCCGGGGCGTCTTCTCCTGCGGTGACCAGGGACGTGAGGGCCCAGAGACTGCCACTCCCTCACGCGCCCCGCGTCCTCCTTCGCGAGCATTACTGCTTCGCAGACGGAGGTGCTGCGGCTTCCCATGCCCTCTCGCTCCGTACCATGGCTCGCACCAGGGCCGGACGCGAGAGGTCGCTGCCGCCGATCGCCTCCACGAGGACACGGTGGTGCTCCGCCCAGGCAGGGCGCATCATCACCGTCATCATTTCGGCTGAAAGATTTCCACTGCTGGACATAAGCTTCCCCCAAGCTCCGCCACTTCGACCGGTTCTGTGCCTCCCGCATCCAGCGGATTCCTGCGGCCTTCACAAGGTCATTGGTCCACCTTGTTAGAGGCCTTCCAACTCTACGTCTTTCGGTACGCGGTCGCCACTCCAGAACCTTTCGGCCCCATTGGCCATCTATTCTGCGAGAAATGTGCCCTGCCCACTTCCACTTCAGTTTAGCAATTCTTCGGGCTATGTCGGTTACCTTGGTTCTCCTACGGATCTCTTCATTTCTGATTCGATCGCGTAGGGAAACTCCAAGCATAGCCCTCCCCATCGCCCTTTGGGTGACTTCCAGCCTTCTAATAAGGCCCATTGTGAGCGACCACGTTTCGGTTCCATAAGTCATCACTGGCAACACACACTGGTCAAAGACTTTCGTCACACTGCGGTATGTGGGACGAGAAGATATTGCGTAGCTTCCCGAACGCTGCCCAGCCGAGTCGGATTAGGCGATTGACCTCTTTCTCGAAGTTGGACCTACCTAACTGGACAGTCTGTCCTAGGTACACATATTCGTCCACAACTTCGAGTGTAGCACCTCCGATCTTTACTGGAGTGGGTATCACATGAGCATTGGACATGACCTTTGTCTTGGTTCATCTTGAGACCCACTCTTTCGGAAGCTCTACTGAGGTCATCGAGTATTGTACTGAGGCCCTCCATAGTCTCAGCCATGACAACTATATTATCTGCAAACATAAGGTGAGTGATGTACTCGCCATTGATGTTGATGCCAGCCCCTTTCCAGTCCAGAACCTTGAAGACATCCTCCAGTGCAGCGGTGAACAGTTTCGGAGAGATTACGTCTCCCTGTCTCACCCCTCGCTGAAGAAGGATAGGTTTCGAGGCTTTGTTCTGGAGCCGGACTGACATAGTGGCGTTTTCATATAAACACTTCAGCACCTCGATGTACCGATAGTCAATCTGGCACCGTTGAAGAGACTGCAGTACAGCCCAGGTCTCGATCGAATCGAAGACTTTTTCGTAGTCAACAAACGCTAGGCAGAGAGGCAGGTTATACTCTTCGGTCTTCTGTGTAACCTGCCGCAGCGTATGTATGTGGTCTACAGTGCAAAAGCCTTTACAGAATCCGGCTTGTTCGGGAGGCTGGAAGTCATCAAACCTGCGCGCGAGACGATTCGTGATGACTCTTGAAGACTCTCAACAGCTTGTAGACATGGCTCAGAAGTGAGATGGGCCTATAATTCTTAAGTAGGGCATTGTCACCCTTCTTAAAAAAAAGTACCACCACACCTCTGTTCCATGCCTGTGGCGTTTTGCCCTTGAGACCGGGTTTCCCGCCGGCCTTCAGGAGTTCAGCCGTAATTCCGTCATCACCTGGCGCCTTGTTGTTTTTGAGCTGCTTCAGAGCCATCCGAATCTCGTACAAGCTGACGTCCGGGATGTCTTCGGTATAATGTCGGGTCAACCTAGCTCTTAGACATTTGCCAGATTTTATCGGGGTTACTTGTTGACGTATATAACTGTCTGTAGAACCTCTCAATCCCCTTAAACAGCTCAGGTTTGGTGAATACGACCTTGCCATCATCGGTCTTCAGTTTCGTAAGCTGGCTTTGCCCAATAGACAGATCCTTAGTAAAGACCTTGGAGCCTTTATTCCGCTCTATCGCGTCCTTGATCAGCTCTGTGTTATAGTGGCGAAGGTCGCTTTTCAAATACTTAGAGATACGTCTATTGAGCTGCCGATACTCGAGCGCAGCTTCTGAAGACAGGCAGGGCACACCTCCACCGTATGGTCCACCGTGTCCTCCAGACGACCCACGCAATGGAAATACCTGGGCGTTTCCTCCCGCTTTATCCTGAACAGGAACCCACCAAAGCATCCATGCGATGAGGTGGAAGGTGAGGACGCCTTGGCTCCTCTCTATCCACTCCTCAAAGAGGGTCTTATTGCCGCAAATGTGGGGTGCCCAGCATTGGGTTGCGACAATCGTACCCGCCATGTCGCCATGAGATCACACCGGAGCTCTATCCGCCGTGCCGCGATTTGTCGCGGCAGCAGAGTTTTGCTCCGCGGCGTTTCGCCTCCTCGCGCCACTCCCACATGTGCGCGAGAACCTTTGCCTGTAGATCTCATGGAGGCATTCCGGCAAGAGCTCGCCACCTCGCAGGAGACCGTGCACTGTCCTTGGACTAGCCGAATGGCCATGACCCTCTGGGACGCACTCAACCGGCGCGCTGGGCGCTGCCTCAATGAGCCGCTTTAAGGTAGCCCCGGCCTGCTCCAGTCTGGGACCCAAACGTCGGGAATTTTTTTTTTTTTGGTAAGATTTGTATTTTAGAAATTATGTTTAAATACAAATAACATACTGATGAAATATGAATGGTATTTTTCGATCTTACCGACATAATAATAAAAAAATATGAACTGGTTACCTATTAAAATAAAAAATCACGAGTGCAATTAGTTTAATATTATATTAGAAACAAATATTTATTTTTTTACAGTTTATCAACCAATTACGTAAGTATATATATATTTATTTATTTGTCATCACAGTTTTAATTTTGAAATCGGGTCTTAATCTAATACTTTCTTCCATACTATATAGCGGGTATGTCGAGGATTTTCATTTGGAAGATAGACTTTTAACATAGTTTGTCGCTTAACTCTAGAAAATGCCACATATAACATGCCATGCATGAAGACCGGACTTCACTTTAAGTCAACCCCAACAGATTCGAAAGTTTGCCCTTGTGCTTTATGGATAGTGATGGCAAATGCAGATCTAACGGGAAATTGGTGACGATGCATGGTGCATCCCAGTTGTGCTTTTGATGAGTAAAGGGTTATTGTTGGTACCTATATGTACTTATGGTTCACCAGTAACAATTTTTGCCTTTATTATGTGATTGCACAGACTTGTTACCATGAGTCTTACACCATGGCATAGTCCTTCTGATATGTCTAAATAACGCAACAACATGATTAACGCATTTTTTTTCAATTTTAGTTTGTATGCTGGCAAGTCTGAAATGTGGACACTATGGAGAAATTCTGTTGTAAATTCAACTGCTCTTTCAGGTTGATCTCTCCGGGAAGTTTGGCAACTATATCATCATTAATTTTTTCAACATCTTTGGTAAGAGGCGCGAGTATTGCTCTGTCTTTCATCCCCTCATAATTTTGATTGGCTAAGTAGTTACCAAATACTTCATCAATAAGATTGTTGTTTGAAATGATATTCTGTGGTAATTCAATTTCTTCCATAGTATTTAGGGTCAGTTCGCCGTTGCCTAATTTTAGTAAATAATCAGCATATTGTCGTTGCTCTATATCAACGCGCATATTTTCTTCTAGTTTAAAAGTCTTAAAAACGGATCATAAGGAGCACCGCTTGATAGAAAGATCTAATTTTATTCGCTCGTGGCTGTACAGGCAGACATTGGCGAAAATCTTCTCCTAGTACTATTACTTTTCCACCGAAATGGAGATCTAAATTTCCAATGGATCGTAAAAGTTGATCATTGCATGCAAACCATATTTTAGAAGCATCGAAGCTTCATCCAAAAGAAAAACATCTATATGTTTAAGTTGATTATCGATAAAGTTGATTATTGAAAACACGAATAAAACGACATTTTCTAAAAGTGAATCCTTGCTAGATCGATTTATCGCCCCCGAAACCCTCTGTATACTAAATTTCATGAAAATCGTTCGAGCCGTTTCCGAGATTCAACAAACCAACACAATAAGAATACAAGAATTGCTCGTTTAATAAAGATATAAGATATATTATGCCTTAATGTTATACACCGTAAATAATACTTCTAGTTATAAGTAATTAAACATACTAAATAAAAATGATAAATAATGGTACTTTATAAGTATATAATTCTAGCAAGGTAGAAAGAAACAGAGTCTGAGAGGGAAACAGCGAAGCACGATTGAGATGAATGTGTAATGGCAGCCGAACTTTTTATCTGTCAGTTCGAAGTACCAACACCTGAACGTAGACTTGAATTAAATGGGTTTGATTAATCGTAGGATTCGCAGAGCTGCAAACCATACGACCTGTTTGATTTAATAAAATTATGGATTCTTTCGCATTATCGTCTATTTTTGACTTTGACTTGACTTTAAACGGAGCCTTGTAGAGTAAACGCGCTTACTTTGGCCCTTCGCGACCAGGCCTTAACTGTGTTAGAGGCTCTCGGCAAAAATGTTACCTACGAGCAGCTTGTTGAGGCGTTAGAGGCCAGATACGGTGACGCACACCTGGAACACGTGTTTCGTGCCCAGTTGAAGGATCGTGTGCAGCGCAGTGGTGAAAACCTGGAAATTGAAAAGCTGGTTCGAAAGGTAAGGTCTTTGCGTGCTTTCATCGAAGGGACTCTGACTCAAGCATTAATAGATGGCATACGGGACCTGGAAGTTAGGGCTGCTGCGAGACTTGGGCACCATGAGAAGCTGAAGGACGTGTGGGACTCGCGTAATCTCAGCGACCCGCTTACCGCCATCCTGCAAGCATCCAACGACCGCGCGTCTCACACTGAGTAAGGTACGGCGCGGCACCTCAGGCAATGGAATGCGGTCGGGCAGCCGGCGCGCGCGCCACACGCACGACTCGCTCGCATCAAAGCTCATGAGAGACTGTTAACCGCACGGTGGCGCCACATGAATTTATAGTCGGCGCACTCTGAACTCCAGAACACCAGGAACCTCACGTCTGATTGGCTGATCAATTTTGGGTTTAGTTCACTACCACAGCTCCGTCCACAACCCACTTTGTAAATATAGTAGCTAGGATTTTGATAATAAATATTCCCATTTTGAATCTCCATCGTTTGTTTTACTTTACCAAAAATACCGAAACAAGTCGTGTGGGAGTACCCCACAGACACCTTGGCACACGCGTTGGAGGTGGAGGCAGTGAGGCATGATCTTTGAGCCCATCGCTTCAGAGAGGTTGTGGAGTCACCTGTTCATGACCGTATTAGGTACAGCCCTATATGTTACACTTGTGGAGAAAAGGGCCACCTCCGGTCGAATTGCCCGAAGCGAAACACTGCCAGCGAATATCATACCCAGGTTAGAAGGGTGTCCGATAACACAGCGCAATAGCAAGAGAAATTCGTAAGCGATAGGAGTGCAGGGCGAGTATTGGCTGGTGTTAATAGAGCCCCAAGGATATTGATGTCACAAGCCAATGACGACATATCCCACGGTAACGCGGACGCTTTATCAAGAAGACCTTGTCTTAAAGACTGCAAGCATTGTGTCAGGCAAGAAGCTAAGGAAACAGTAACTGTCAGGATGCTAAGAACGGACTTTAGCGACGAATGGAAGGAAACCGTACGGCCTGTCCAGCAGAGTGACACAGATATCAAGCCAATTCTGGATTGGATTAAAGCTAATTCTCCCAAACAAATGGTGTGATGTTGCAGTGATGAGTACCATCACAAAAATTTATTGGGCACAGTGGGAGAGCTTGGTGATCCAGGATGGTGTCTTGTGCCGGAAATGGGAAAATGCTCGAGGGGATAGCTGTCACCTGCAAATGGTAGTCCCGAAAACGAAGGTACCGGAAGTTCTACAGCTCTACCACAATGGTTGTTCAGGAGGTCATATGGGAGTAAAAAGAACTCTGTTGAATATCCGTGAACGATTTTACTGGATCCATTGTCGAGAGAATGTGGAGAATTGGTGTTCCAGATGTACCAGTTGTGCAGCGGTAAAAGGACCTCATACACGCAGCAGGGGTGCATTGAAAGTAGGAGTAGGAGCCCCCTGGGAACAAATAGCACTAGATGTATGATGATGAAATAAATATTTCATGGTTGTCATGGATTACTTCACCAAGTGGCCGGAAATCTTCGTCATCCCTAATCAAGAAGCTTCAACAGTCGCTGATAAATTAGTCCACGAAGTCTTCTGTCGGTTTGGGGTACCCTTGGAAATCTACAGCGATCAAGGAAGAAATTTCGAGTCTCAAGTGTTTCAGAAAACATGTCGGATTATGAGTACTCACAAAACCAGAACCACTTCATACCACCCACAATCTGACAGAATGGTGGAAAGATTTAATCAGACATTGGAAAGATATCTGGCAAAAGTTGTAGCAAGTAGACAAAAGGATTGGGACAAGCATATACAACCGTTTCTTCTGTAATACCGAAGTGCAGTTCACGAAAGTACAACTGTAACGCCAGTCTTCGCGAACTTTAGAAGGAGTTAAGGTTACCAGCTGATCTGATTACCCCCTGATTCTCCACGCAGTATAACAGATTATGCAAATGATCTACGCAGTAAGATGAATCACGTATATGAGCATGTCAGAGAATTAGGCCCACAGATGTCCGAGAGAACGAAAACTCGTTATGATCGGAAGATGAACAATACTGGCTTTGACGAAGGTTCGCTAGTGTGGTTGCAAAACCCAGTGCGCAGCAAAGGGAAGTCCCCTAAACTACAGGCAAAATGGGAAGGGCCGTTCCGAATTGTGACCAAGATCAGCGACGTCACTTACCGAATACAAAAGGGAATGCGAACTGCGCCTAAAATTGTTCATGTAGATCGATTGGCACGATACTACGGAAATAATGATGCTCGGGACGAGCATGCCTAAGAAGGGGGCAGTGTTACGTAGATCGTAAAGTCTAGAAACATCACGCTTACTCCATCTCAGGAAGGGGCAGTGTTACGTAAATATAAAAGTCTAGAAACGACACGCTAACACCATCTAAGGAAGGGGCAGTGTAACGTAAATCGAAAAGACTACAAACGACACGCTAACGCCATCTGTTGTCAAGTAGCAAGTACTACACGAATAATTGTACGTAGACGCCACCGCCATCTGTTATCGAATAGCGGGATTAAACAGTAAACAGTTCGCTCTCGTAATACCTGGAAGCTTCTACGCTACTTGTGAACTCTGGCAAAGTGTCGAATGTTCTGCTGGCCTTATAAATAGCGGATTGTCGGGCTGACAGGGAAGTCGGCTACGGATGCGATCGAATACGATTCAAGCGATACAGTACAAGAGAGTATTTGTGTTTATTTAATTAAACAGTTTTTTGTGTGTTCAGGTAATAGTGGTTTGAAATAATTTATCCCGAACCCCAGCTCGTAACAGTACAAATAATCCTCAATCGGATCCGCGTTTATTTTATGACACGACAGCTCAGAGGGGTAATTGCGGAACTTTTTATTGGTTGGAATTGGTTTAATATTCATAGTTAAACAACATTCATTGCGTTATTTACGTTGCTGAGCCACAATTTATTCGAACAAATGACGCAATGGTTTAGAAATAATCTTCAATCCCATTCAGATTCTGATAAATTGTGCGTTTCGCAATTAGGGTGCAGCTCTTGGCTATTCTGAATTGTTTACATGAATTTTATTCTTTCTTTTAATTACAACATCTGAATCTCAACTTTGTAGTTTTATTTGAAACAAATAATTACTTATAACACAATAATATCGTTAAACTAGGATATATACAGGGTGTGGCGTAAGTAATGGTCCACCGTTCAGGATTCGATGAACCAGATAATTAACTATAACAATTAAATATTTTAACCATTTTTACCCAATTCTTTTTTTTTACAAAAAAATAAAAATAATTTTTCTTGAAAAGATCTGAATTTACACAAAAAATCATAATTTATGATAGCTCTAGTATTCAGCAGTAATTAACAGAAATCAAAATGAAAAAATAATGGTTTTTGTTGAAACTACAAACAAATATGTAATAAAAGGTAGAAATTTCGTAAATAAAAGACAAAATGAAATATTTTCAAATGTTTAAGTGTATGTTTGTGTGTATGTAGGATAATTAATCCTATTTGTTTTGTTAATTTCTTGCAGTGTTTGATTTGATGTCAATTTTATTAAAAAATCATTCAAATTGAAATAAAACAAATTTCGGAACTGCTGTTTAATATTTTTTTTCTTGTATATTCTGCTACTTAGCAATCTGTTTTTCCAAACAATAATCTAATATGAGGTCAGATTTTCATCAGCAAATGTATCTTCAGCTGAGGCGTACAGTACACCCACCGGTGTAGTCCTCATCTTTTGTCTGCAAATCTTGTCGCTAATTGTGGTATACTATTCCTCTTAAGGCTAGAGAATCTTAGGCTGCCATCTCCCTGTAGTTGGGCGGCTAGCTCTTTTATGTGTTGGTCCAATCTGGCTTGATATTTCTTGCTGTTTGGGTCTATTTCTTCCTTCATAGTTCGCTGGTTGAAATCTAGGTTAATTTAATATTTATTGCTTATGTGAGGTGGAATATTAAACATGGCTCTCATTGTTTTTCTTTGAAACCTTTCAAGTATTTTTTTTTTTGTTTTTTCTTTTACTATGTCTGGCTGTGCCCCAAAGCTGAATGCCATAGGTCAATACAGGTTTTAGTGTTGATTTATATATAGCCATTTTACTGATATCTGTCAGCTGCAACTTACGACCGATGAGCCAGTACATGCTACGGAGTTTGCAGTCTAATTGTTTCCTTTTAGTCCAAATGTGTTTGCGCCAGGTGAGCCGACGGTCGAGATGCATACCTGTATTTGGCGTCATCTGATTGTGGTATCTCTGCGTTACAAAGTTTCGCTGGTGGGCAGGTTTTCCTTCTAAGTGTGAAGGTTATTTGGACCGACTTATCTGTATTGGCTTTGATACGCCACAGCTGGACCCATGCTTTGATGAGTCAGGTGAGATTGGAGCCTATTCGATGCGGAATCGGGATTTTCATGTGTGGGTAGATTTGCCGTAAATATTTAATAGAGAACTGGTCCCAGTATGCTACCCTGTGGAACTCCTGACTTAATTTCATGCATTTGCGATGTGTTGGAATTGTATCTTACTTCGTAGCATCTATTTTCAAGATAGGATTTTATCAGCAGAAAAAAGGAGAGCGGTAGTTTTTTTTGAATTTTGAAGAGTAGTCCATTATGCCACACTTTGTCGAATGCTTGGCTAATATCCAGGAATACAGCGCAGCAATACTGTTTATTTTCCATTGCTCTACTTATGACATCAACCAGTCTATGCACTTGCTCGATGGTTCCGTGGCCTTCTCTAAATCCGAACTGATGTGTTGGTATTACGTATATCTCTGCTAAATGTTCTGTCAGTCTATTTAGTATGATCTTTTCCAATAATTTTCCAATTACCGGACGGAGACTTATAGGTCTATAAAATGACACTTCTTGAGCTGGTTTACCTGGTTTCAGTATCATTATTACCTGTGCTATTTTCCACTGGCTTGGATAGCAGAACAATCTTAAGCATGCGTTAAATATGGCGACTATGAGCAGTACTCCTTTTTTTGGCAGGTGTTTTAAAATAATAGTGTCAATAAGGTCATATTGGACAGGACAATATGATCTTATTTGGGCATTGGCAGGGCATTTGCCTTCCTGAAGTTTTAGGATTTCCCGTTTCAACTCGTTTGGTGTTACATGCTTTAATTGTAAACACATTTGAGTAGGTGACCTGAGCCATTTCTCTATCTCACTGTCCAGATGTTGATTGTTGCTGGGAAGTGGTTCGAAAACTTTATAATAATAATACATTGTTTATTTCTCACCATTACAAATTACAATTATGTAGGTACATAAAAATTATTACATTTTTTTTTTGTGATGGTTATAATAAGGTGCACAGAGTATTGACCCTACCCCCTGAACTAGGCGAGAACCTGTATCTCAGGGGATAGCGTTCAGCTATTATCAATTTTTCCCATCTGAGGACGTTTGTGTGTCACAACTATACAGATAGATATATTAAAAATTGCGAGTGTTTGTTGGTGAGCTTAAACATAAAAAAATAATGGATGTGGGTATGTGTTTTAATATCATTGGTGAATTAGAGAATTGTTTATAAGTGAAGAGAGAGGGAGTGTACGTGTATGTGTGCGTGTGTGTGTGTGTGTTTGTGTGTGGTGTAGTGAATGAGGAAATTGGAAGTGTTTGTGTGGTAGATCGGATTATTCATGAAGGGTCATTAGGTTTTCAGTGTCTTCGTAGTCCAATTGTAGTAAGTACATTTTTACTTTATTCTTGGCTTCATGACTGCTAAGTCTTACTATATTTGTTTTTACGTTTAATTTGTTATATAATAAGGAATTTAAGACATAATGTTGCCGTCTTGCAAACTTTGTGCTGTGTGTGACATTAGGACAAGGTGCTGGATTTCTGCGTCTACCAGTATCAGTAGGAGGGAGAACTGTTCGATGTCTTCTCAGAACTGATGCGAGCACAAAAAGCTGTCGAATAGTTAACACTTGACATTCAGAGTACAACTGTCTAGTTGGGTATCTAAAAGGCTTCCTTTTTATAACTTTCAGAACTGCTCTTTGGGCTCGCTCCAGGACTAGGAATTTTGTCGTTGTGGCTCCACCCCACACAGGAATGCAATAATTTATGACTGATTGACACAGAGCGATGTAGATTTTAATAAGAAGTTCTTGTGATGCAGAATTTCTGAGAGTTTTGACAAAAAGATCATGTTTCTCAACCTAATCATTACTTTCTCAAGTTGTTTATTCCATCTCAGGTACTCATCAATTTGAACTCCTAAATAACTGACAACACTAGAAGAGGTAATAGTTTTACAATTACAGCTTTGTGTTTTATCTAAATAAGTGTGTGCAATTATATATCATGTTATGTGTATTAAATTATACTAAACGCATCAGGTGGTATGTTATTTTGTCTTACTTTAAAAGCTACATAATTCGTTTTCTCTAAATTAAGTATAAGTAAGTTGGAGGTAAGCCAGCGCATTATTCTCCCAAGGCAATCTTCAGCCATTTGCTTTACGATAGCCCAACTAGAACCATGCACCACAATGGCAGTGTCATCTGCGTACGTAAATATTTTTGCAGCTGATGTTGACATCTTACAAAGGTCATTAATATAAATTTTGAAAAGCGTCGGACCTAAACCACTACCTTGTGGTACTCCAAAATCGACAACTTGTTCATTACTAAGGTAGGAACCAATTTGTACTTGTTGTGTCCTATTAGTCAAGTAGTCCTTAAACATCTGAAGAGGTTTTCCCCTAATACCTATGGACTCCAAGAAGATGCCGAGACATTTTCTTTTACCATCCAGTTGTCTTGAAATGAATTGCGTCAGATCAAGTACGGCATCCTCAGTGGAAATGCCACTTCGGAAGCCATACTAGTTATTCGCAATAATGTTGCGTTTCTCTAAAAATCTGTTTAGTCTGGAGTTTAGGATTTTTTCCAATATCTTGGATAGTGCAGACAACACCGATATTGGCCTATAATTATTGACACAGTCACTGTCCCCTCCCTTATGTATCGGGTGTACCAGAGCTTCATAAGTGCTTGAGGAAAAATGCCCATGCTTATAGATCGATTAAATATGTGTGTAATGGGGGCTATCAGGTAGTTTCTACATTGCTTTAGCAGATTCGAAGAGATTTTATCCCAACCCGTAGCACAGTTACTACGCAATTGCAGTATTACTGATTCTACCTCAGTGTCGTCTGTCTCCATGAGAACCAAGGAATTAACAGGGGATGATTTGTCCTGAGATGGCTCTGGCTGTCTGTGTTGATTAGCATCGATTATTTTATTTGCTAAGTTATGACCAACATTTGTGAAAAATGAGCACACTTCGTTAACAGCTAAATGTGGATCATTTTTAATATTTAACAACTCTGAAGGCGAAGTTTTTGTTTTTCTAGTATGGGTTATATCTTTGATAGCATTCCATAGTGCTTTAGGATTACGTCCTGCTCTCTCAATTTGGTTTTTTTCATACTCACTCTTTAGCCTTCTTAGAAGACGATTACAATAATTACGATACCGGGTATAAGTTAGCTTTAGGATTAGATTATTAGGGGTCTTAGATCTGCCGGGGTCGCGTGATTGTTCAAAAGAGATACCGTGACCCTGGCACATGGGCAACTGAAGGAACACGGGTGGGTTTTAGTCAGTAAAAGTCTGACACGCCCTCCCGCTCCGCCCAGAGCGGGAGAAGTCATTTGATGATTTCCCATCCAAAAAAAAAAAAAAAAAAAGTGGTCTTAGATATTTTTTTGTGTAGTCTATTTCGATGTAGTATATACATCGTAGGAGCCTAATGTTTATTTTTCTTCTAGGGACTTTGATAAGCTGGGTGAATTTATCTATAACAGACATCAAAAGGGATATGAACATATTAGTACTTTCATTTGCATCTTGTGATTGTAGAATTTCGGTAAAATTCATATTTTCTAACTCATTTTTGATCACTAAGTAGTCTATTCTAGTGACCACATTGTTAGGTTTATGTTGAAAGCATTACTGGCGTATGATCTGTAATATATGTTTCAATGACTAAATATGTGGCAGGTAGAGTAGACTTCAGCATAATATGATCTAGGCAATTGTTTAATCTTGTTGATAAAGTATGTGTTGGTACTAGTCCGTGTATCGCATTAGCCACAAGATAGTCATTACAACGCGTGTCCAGAGTATTTATGTAGGTGATTAGCATAGGTGTTAGCCTTTTCAAAGTCGCAGCGAAGACCCCGTTTGTGTCCTCAGTGGTGTAATTTGTTGTTTGAGACGCTTTAGATTATTGGTAGCCTTCCACAGTGAACAGTTTATGTCACTAGTATGTGTCAGTTTAGCGAGATATGATTGTAGACTCTCGTTTTCCAGTTCTATGACTAGTGTTTTTAATTGCTGTGAGGCTTTATTGAAGGCGGTCTTATCTTTAGGATAGTGAGTGTTGTGCCATACTTTACGGAGTCTACGTCTTTCGTTTATACAGTCTCTGATGAACGGAGGGTATACATGTTCTTTTGCAGTTCTCGCTGTGTGTTGAGATGTAGATCTGTTCGCTGCGTCATGAATCAATGTGTTTAGTCCTTCTACAGCTTGTTCCTGTTTTAATTCAATAATTATTTCTAGATGTAAAATATGTGACGTCATACTAGGGCGGGGTCTCACAAATGTGACCAGCTGTGACAAGGACGGGGAGGGGGGGTCAAAAATCATGAAAATCGTGTGACGTAATTTATGGATGGCCCCAAAAGGAAAATTTGAATTCAATAGTTAATCAGTTCTAGTGGTCTTTGTTTGAATACTCCAAAATGTAAGCATTCCGATGATAATTAAATAATATGGTACCCTCCAGCTGGTCTGATGATGATGGATCTGAATGCTAGATAACGGAACTCTTAAATTGCTAAATCCATCGAGTTTGGGCTCATTTGATGTGTCTCAACTAATCCTGTTCATTTGACCCGATGACGATGACCTGACAACTGACCTGAACGGAATACAAAGGAACTCTTGAATAGCTACTAGTAAACATGTCGAGTTTGGGCTCATTAGAATCTGCTGACGATGACCTGATGACTGACCTGGACGACAGATAACGGAACCAATGAATGGCTATTAATAATCCCATGGAGTTTTCTTCTCATAGATGTATCTTAATGACCTCAAATTAAACGGTCAAATTATTAAGGCCTCAAGAATATTTCAAACATGTCTTAATCTCAAAAATACCTCGTAAGGCTCAAGCTAAGTTTCCCGTGATGAGCTAAAACACCCAATCCACACTAATATTATAAATGCAAAAGGAACTCTTGTCTGTCTGTCTCGCTTTCCTGCTAAAACTACAGAACCGATTTAAATGAAATTTGGTACACAGATAGGTTAGAGAAAGGACATAGGCTACTTTTTATTGCGGAAAGGGGGGGGGGGGGGCGGTAATCTCAGGAACTACTGGTCGGAATTGAAAAATTTCTATTTGTGTTGGGTAGCCCATTTATTGAGGAACACTAGATAACATCACGCTACGGTCAAAAGGAACGGAGCAGCAAACGAAACATGGACGAAAACTGGCAGGCAATTTGATGCGACGGGAAGGGGAGCGAAAATTTGACGCGGACGAAGTTGCGGGCAGAAGCTAGTGTACAATAAAATGAACACTATCGTCTAACATGGTTCCGGCCCAAGCACATTCAACTAGTTTTCTTCACGACTAACTTTATTTTCAGGGTACTCTTAGTTAGAAAGGAATTTAATACATCTACTTTTACATGGGCGTTTAGGAGAAGATTTCGATTTTAGGTTCGGGCCGGAATGCTGCATGTCACTTTGTTCATTACGTTGTACGTTGGGCCTTACGAGGTTAGGATATGTTTCGGAAAGTTATGGTCATGGACTTCCTAACCGAAGTCTCCTAACTAACTAATGCTGTATAATAGGTTGGGGAAAAAGTTTCTTCGCATTTTTTAAGAAAATTCAAAACATTTTTTAATAAAGTTTATTTACATTTAACTAAAGTATGTAGGTACCATTTTGTTCGATAACTTTTTGCCATCTTGTAGGTGGGGATCCCATTGCTATAGAAATTTTGGGAGTTCTGGTCAAAATACCGCGACAAGTGGTTTTGGCAGTCCTCTCGTGATGTTAACCTGACACTGCCTAAAGAATTCTGAAGAGACCGAAACAGGTGGAAATCTGAAGGTGCAAGGTCAGGACTATACGGCGGATGCATTAACACCTCCCAGCCAAACTCTCTTAATTTTTGTTGAGTGGCTAAAGATGTGTGAGGTCTAGCGTTATCATGATGAAAAACCACACCCCTTCTGTTGATTAATTCCGGCCGCTTTCTCTCAACTTCTTGCTTTAATCTCATCAGTTGTTCGCAGTAGAGTTCAGAATCGATGGTCCTGCCTGGTGGTAACAGATCATAATGAATAATGCCCTTCCAATCCCACCACACACACACCATCACCTTGTTGCGAGTTAACCCGGGTTTCGCCACAGTCTGTGAAGCCTGACCGGCCTTTGACCACGACTTTTTTCGCACGTTCTTGTCATACGTGATCCACTTTTCATCACCAGTTATCAGCTTCTTCAAAAATGGTTCGGTTTCATTACGTCGTAATAAAGAATCACAAATGAGTACACGGTTCATTAGGTTTCTTTCAGTGAGCTCGTGAGGTACCCAAATGTCGAGCTTTTTTGTGTACCCAGTTTTTTTCAAATGCGCCAAAACTGTTTTGTGGTCAATTTCCAGTTCTTCAGCTACGTCGTTACTACTGGTATGCCGATCTTGCTCCACTTTTTCAAAAATGGCATCCATTTTATCCGTAATAGGGCGACCAGAGCGACGTGCATCTTTGACATCAAAATTTCCGGATTGAAAACGCTTAAACCAAATTTGTGCTACTCTCACAGACACTACACTAGGTCCATAAACATCGCAATTTTGAAGTGAAAACTTCTTTAGCGGCGTTGAGCACTTTTTCTGTAATGGGTATAAAATCTTAAACTCGCGTCAGGACACGTGACCTGATCGAAAAAGCGTAGGACGGATGGTTTTAATTTGGAAAAGCGCCATCTATTAAAACGAATACGAATCACTTGGCTAGCCTTGGTTAGTATGGTTATGGAATCATAGATGACGCTAATATAAACTACTAAACACGAAGAGTTTACAGTAAAATATATGTCATTAAAAGTGTGTCTAATTCTAAAAAAATAAAATCGTAATATAGCATAAGCCATAAAATAAATATTACTTATGAATTAAATAATTGTAACAAATAACTTTTTCTAAGACAGCAACTCGATTATAGATGGCGCTCAAACTAATCATTCAATTTTTGAAGTGAAAACTTCTTTAGCGGCGTTGAGCACTTTTTCTGTAATGGGTATAAAATCTTAAACTCGCGTCAGGACACGTGACCTGATCGAAAAAGCGTAGGACGGATGGAGAGTAGACAGCTATCCCCTCTCTACGGCGCGGCGAAAATGTATGCCTGGGCCTACTGTTTCGTTTAGGCGGCGCAGGGCGCTTGCGCGAATGTTCGTCTATGTTACAGCGTGCCACGCGCATCCATGGATGGTGACAGCTGATGGCTCGACCGTCTGTGTAGTGATCACATTGTTGTGTATTCGTAAAATTCGTGAATATAAAATATGGAAATTGAACAACAAATTATTCCCTAACCATTCCAAAATATCAAACATGCTCAACGTTAATAATCAAGTTTTCACTTCTGCCGGCACTCCCGGAGTGCAATTTTTTTTTTTCTCGGCTTGCGTTGCATTTTTACCTTTTTACACGCTTTATATTAGCTTCACTTGTATGTTTGTATATTTGTATGTTTGTTTGTAACCGACTCCTTATAGTGCGATTTTGACCCACTTTAAACGACCAGATTTCATTCAAACTTTGCACACCTGTCAAGGACCGATGACAATGCAATAATTTCATAAATGTGTGCCATTATCCTTGCCAGGGTTACCAGGACAGCGAAAAAACTGTCACAAACTACGCTGACATACGTCTCAAAATTCGAAATACCCTAAAAAATAGAAAATAAATAATAGTTTAAAAAAACTAAAAAACACGCTTCCATGGAAAACCAAACTAAAAAGTACAAAATAATGGAAAAAAAGCGTGGGGTGCCTGATATCAATAAAAAAATACCTTAAAAGCACCCCACGCTTTTTTTCCATTATTTTGTACTTTTTAGTTTGGTTTTCCATGGAAGCGTGTTTTTAAGTTTTTTTAAACTATTATTTTTTGTAGTAAAATTTTAAAATGTATCGAATTTCTTCATTAGATTCACTCATCTTGACGGTACGAAAAACAAATGAAAATCACACATTTTCCTAATTTGAATTTGGAATTATGTTCTTTAAAATTTAAACTTTCAATGATACCAAAACCAGCCAGATACAAATATATAGCCAAAGAAATTTTATTACAAGTTCATACATACTATAATGCGAAAAGACTTTTTCCCCAACCTAATAATATACACGAATAATATGGCAGGAGAGGACTTTTACATTTAATAATAAGCCCCTAGAAACTGTCGCTAGCACATAGTGACGTACCGACAAAGGTGCTACATATGCTGCTGGTGGAGTGGAGAGATACCTACTCTACGGCTATCAGGAAAGAAAGGCGGGAGCTAGGAACACCTCATCAGTGATTACTCCAGCAAGGCTATAAAGGCAAGTCAGAGTTAAGGAACAAGACCAGAAATTGAAGTAAGAAACTACCGCGTCAAGTGCGATAGTAAAGAGTTACACTGTAAGGATAAGGTTTTGGATACATCCCATATTACCTACAGGCCTATGATGCAGTCTTATTGATCATTCTTGATTGAATGCCATTTTAAAACAAAATTAGCCGGAAAGGAAAGCCGTCCTTTTGTACCTTGGCCCTGGCACAGGCCAAGATATCTCTGAAGGAACACGTGTGTGTTTAAGTCAGTAAAAGTCCGACGCGCTCTCTCGCTCCACCCAGAGCGGGAGAAGTCATTTGATGATTTCCCACACAAATATTTAAAAAAAGAATTACGTCTTATAACGTTCAAAGGGGTAGGTAATTGCGGAACTTTTTATCGGTAGGATTTAGTTTAATATTCATAGCCACTTGACAGTCCTTGGCAACCGTAGTTGCCAAAGTGAAACTACTCTCAGTAGTCCGGACTGTCAAGTGGATAGTTAAACAACATTAATTGCGTTATTTACGTTGCCTGAGCCAACAATTTATTCGAACAAAATAAATGACGCAACGGTTTAGAATTAATCTTCAATCCCATTCAGATTCTGATAAATTGTGCGTTTCGCAATTAGGGTGCAGGTTAGTTATCATTATCAGGTCATCGTCATTAGGTAAAATGAACATGACTCGTTGCGACATATCTATTGAGTCCACAAAAGCCATTCAAGAGTTCCGTCATCCATCGTCCGGGTCGGTCACCAGGTCATAGTCATTGGGCAAAATGAACAGGAGACATCTATTGAGCCCACACTCGATTAGCTTACTAAAAGCTATTCAGGAGATCCGTCATTCAGTGTCCAGGTCAGTCACCAGGACTCGTTAAGACACATCAGATGAGCCCACACACGATGTTTACTAGTAGCTATTCAAGGGTTCCGTTATTTAACGACCAGCACGCGTAGCATACTAGCCATATAGCCTTACTAGAGAATGGGCAGCAGCGTTCTCTATGCATTTTACCGCCATAGGGTAAAACCGGGATAGATGCCCCACTTTTTGAAGTAGCCTTCTTATTTAAGAAATAATAATTTTATATGAATAACTAGCTTCTGCCCGCGACTTCGTCCGCGTTAAATTTCGTGTTCCCCCGACCCTTCCCGTCGCGTCGAATCGCCTACCCGTGCGATTTTCCCCGTTTTTGCAACATTTTTCATTGCTGCTCCGCTCCTCTTGGTTGTAGCGTGATGTTATATAGCCTATGTTACTCGCAGATAATGTAGCTTTCTAATGGTGAAAGAATTTTTAAAATCGGTCCAGTAGTTTTTGAGTTTATCCATTACAAACAAACAAACAAATTTTTCCTCTTTATAATATTAGTGTAGATTTCTATGAATGTAGTTAGCTTAATCATTTATGTTGAACCAGAGTTATTTTTTTTTTACCTATCAATTACAAATTTTGCAGATTTTAGCTTTTTGTGGAACACTTTTTGTGAGGATAGTTGCCTACCTGTATGGATAGTTGCCCCACCATGAAAATACTAAGAAGGATAGATGCCTGCAGTGCAGGATAGATGCCTTTTATAATGTGTAAACGAAAAATCCAATCAAATATGAGGTCGTTCTACTCTTGGAACAGCAATCGTCTCCAAAAACATGGGTCGCATAATGAAAAACGTTTTTTATTTTTTTTAAACTTTTATTTGTTACCGTTATAAGATAATTTTAACATGACACAAAGAAACATAATAAAATATTAAAAGTATTTGTTCAACAAAAGTATTAATTCTTAATTGTTATTATAAAATATAATTATTAAGTGTCAACATGCATAATAAAACTTAAAAAAAAATGAAAATAACATAATATAGAGGACATTTCTTAATTCTACTCAAATTATGTTGATCCGGACAGTGCTTTCAGTTTTCCACATCTTGAGCAATAATTTCTGAAAAGTGTACAGGTTTCATGTAGCCAGTTTTGACACATCACACACTGAATCCAATCCGATTTAGACTTTGTATTTTTATAGTTTTCAAAACATTCTACGCATAGACATTCTACTATATCTTTATTTGTATCTTTAGGGTTATCCTGTCCATCTCTTTTAGTATTCTTTACGGGCAAACCTTTAGTTTTCTTTCCTTTAATGTCATAGTTAGGTGGAGGGTCTTCATCTTCACTGCTACTGTAAATAATTTGTCTTTTTAGTGATGTTCGGTTCTGGTTTACTTTTAAATAATTATCATTTTCTTTATCACACAAGCCCGTTAGGTCGTTATCGTCGGTTTCACAAAAATAATGTTTATTATTTTGTTTTATTTTTTTATTTTTGCTGTCTTGCTCTCTGTTAGTAGTTCTTTTTTTTTTGTTTTTTTAAGTTCTCTTTTTTCTTTGGTAATTTCAGTCTTGTTTTTCTTACACAACTTAGTTTTTATTTGATTTTCCTTTCTTTCAGCCACATCCTTCTTTTGTTTTATATTTTCTTTTGAATTCAAAATGTTTGCTGATTGTTTCACCCTCTTGGCCATGGTCAAAGGAATTTTTGGTACAGGTGATGCATCTATTAGAATTTTTGAAGGTGTTTCTTGTTCTATATCGGTACCTAAGATCTCTGCAATTGTAGAATCACCAATGTCAACAATACTAATTTCCTTTAAAATCTCTATATCCATCAAAAGGCTAGGAGATTCTCTGTCAATTGGACTCCGTATCGGATTTGGTGGTGTCTTATTTTGTTCATATTCAGAAACATTTCGATTGTTCAGCTCTAGTCGACCAACTAAAGACGTGAAAGTCTGAGATAGAGATCATTCTGTTCTTGGTTCTACTGCAATAGGCTCACGAGATTCTGTATTTTCCGAGACATTGACAAGCTCTGATTGGCAATCTAACGAATAAGATGTCTGAGGCTGGGTATTTAACGATTGTCCTAAAACTTGATCAGGCGTACGAGAAGTGCCAGGATTTTCACTACTCAGTGCAGTATCTGATATCAGGAATGTAGTTTCTGGCAAAGCATTTGGGTCAACTGGGTAAATTCCGCTACCCCTAAAGCCACCAAGAGCATTTGCAGGAGTGGCAGCGCGAATCCAAGCATTGCGTATAAGCCTTCCAGCATTGTAACGGCTGATCTTTTTATTTGGATACAAGCGCATAAATTGGTTAGTTTCATGGTTGAAGTAGGTTTTAAATGGCCCGAATACAGATCTGTCTAAAGGCTGTAAAGCTGAAGTTGTGTGACTAGGCAAACATAATAAAATTATGTCGTTATCAGCAGCTGCTTGTAGCATGTTCGGTGCAGTTGAATGTGATGAGTGACCGTCTAAAATAAGTAGAACCTTACCTTGCGGCTTCAGAGGTATGAAATGTTCAGTCAGCCATTTATAGAAAAGTGCAGTGTTTATGTATGCTGACTTTTTATTCATATACACTTTTGAGCCAATTGGAAGTCCATCTTCAAATTCTGGTTTTTTATTGACACCTTTTATTATAAGGACTGGTGGAAGGAAATTACCAATTGCATTGCAACAGCCAACGATTGTCATTGTTTCACCTTTCTCGGCAGATGTGACTGAATTGACGACTTTTGCACCTTTTTTTGCCACGACTTTTCCGGGTTTATTATTCAGTTGAATTCCGGATTCATCCATATTATATATCCTTTCTGGTTTGTGCAACAGATCATTGTCGGTCAGGACTTTGATTAAAAGATCATAGAAGTTATTTACTTCTTCTCTACTAAGACCTTTAGCTCTAGCCACAGATAATCCTTCAGCTTGTCTGATAGACAGCTCCGGATTCCGTTCAATAAAACTTTTGAACCATGCACCGCCAGCCATTTGATTTTCGTGGTTAAAATTATGTTTAAGCCCTAGCTTTTCAGCAAATTGATAAGCTAACATGCGTATTGCTTCTCTGTTAAGGGGGAATCCCGCATCTCCAAGCTTCAGAATATGCTTTACTAGCCTTTTCTCGTTGTCAAAATCCAAGACAGGGTGTTTTCCTAAAGAAAAAATACCTACGTTAATAAGTCTATTGGAAACTGACAGAAATTATTTAAATAAAAGCTTGTAATAATCCTGTATCACATAATCGTTCATACATACCCAGTGTCAACTTCGTAGTATTTTTAGCAGCATAACGTCTGCGCAATGTTCTCGATGGAATCCCAAATTGTCGGGATATTTCATTTATCCCCACGGTTTTTTTGTCCATTTCATCGAAAGCTGACTGTAGTTGTTCTACAGTCCAAGAACATACTCGAGCTTGGACTCCTCCCTTTCTTTTGTATTTTCGTGGCATGGTTCTGCTACAAGTAAAGAGTCCAAATATAAATATACGGTAAAACATAAAAAATATGCACTGACACCATAATATAGTGTACGGAGGGATAGATGCCCCTCGGGGCACCTATACCTCGAAAAATCAGGGCAACTATCCTTTACGATAGGGATAGATGCCCAAATATTTTTTAAATAAATTAAAAACAAAACAGCCACTGTTAACACCCAGATGAACACTTAATGAACTAGTACATTGATGTAATAAAAAATATAATGAAATTTATTACTACTTATAAAGTTATACAACGGCAAATACTAACCTTTAAATCTTTGACGTGTTTGTGAAATTCGCCGCGGAGATGATTGCACACACGAGCGAAACGCGTTCTCACCGTACGACAGTCCGGGGACAATTGAGGTGCGGGGTGACTGCGGCTCCTACTTGTACTATTAATTCTTAGTTGCGAATATGGGAAGTTAGATTTTTTGAAAATGAGGCATCTATCCCACTGCGGCATCTATCCCGGTTTTACCCTACTGCGATCGCTAACCCGCCTGCCAAGCGTGGTGATTATGGCAAAGCCCCCCAAACTGGGGGAGGCATAAGTCCAGCAGTGGACTTCTTACGGCTGAAATGATGATGATGATGACGCCTAGCATGACCACCGTAGAAATGGGTGTTGTCGACGGAAGAATAGACAAAATTACAGATTGTAGAAAGATTAAGGACAAAATTAAAGATTGTAGAAAGATTTGTACCGTTTTATGCTGGCGTAACATGACAATTCTATCTCTATTCTACCAAGAATTGACAAAACCCATTTCTACGGTGGTCATGCTACGCGTGCAGGTCCATAATCAGACCACCTCGATGGTACAATGTTATTGTCTTGTCATCGGAATGAGTACATTTGCAAATATTCAAACCAAGACCACCAAAAGTGATTAACTATTCGACTGGAACAGTCATTTATTTTAGACATTATCTACCGTCCAGTACCTACGTTCTACCAAACATCGCCACAACTTTTTCCACACAGTGAATTGAAATGAGCCGTCATAGCAGATAATGTTATTAATTACCTATCTAATGGCATATATGGGGTTGTTATTGGTGCTGGGACCAGTTTCCATACATCTTTGCCGATTCTCCTTTTAGTACGTAATGTACCTAATAGTATTTACCCAGTACTGTCTTAAATCTGTCTAAAAAACTTATAACTTTGTAATACTCGTATTATAATGTTTTGCACTCCTGCTTCTACGGGCCTCTTTTTTCTAAAGCTATAATAAAGGTTTATGTGAACCGTGGCAGTGCCGGATAAAGCCAGCGCGGGGCCTGTAGAAAAAATTGTGTTGGGGGCCCTTTTTTTGTGGGTGAGAAATCATCAAATGGTGTCTCTCGCTCTAGGGTGAAGCGGAAGGGCGTGTCAGACTTTTTCTTACTAAAACTCACCCGTGTTCCTTCAGTTGCCCATATGCCAGGGCCACGGTAACTCTTTCAAACAGATTTCGCGACCCTGGCAGGATGGGGGCCCCTTGAGTTGCATTACCTATTAAAAAGGATATAAATAAAACAAAACATTTAGAAAAAGGCTTTTCGTGATTTAATGTAACTCAACAACTTTAGAAATAACACTCGTCAAATCAATATTTCTGAGTAAATCATTTGCTATGCTCATATAGTGAGATCATTCAAACGTTCTTGTCCTATTCCCAAGTAGCACGCGAGGCTGCTTATCAGCCGAATAAAGGATTCCCACCATGCTTAAAGCTGAATAAAAAAGCTGCATAGGGGCTGTATAGGGCCTTATATAGCTCTTATAACTCTTAAATGGGCACAAATTATTCAGCCTTTAATTCACGTAGCTGCTTAGGAGCTGTGTAGCGGCAATTTAACAGTGTTATAAAGGATAACGACAGTACTATGCGCTGAATATCGACTGACTAAGAGATCACAAGTTACTCTTTATTCAGTAAATATGTCACATCTACGCTCTTAATAGATGTTTTAAACTGGGAAAGGCTGCTTGCGGCCAGTGTAAAAGTGAACATATTTGATGTAGCAAACATAATTATAGAAGCAAATATAACCCTAGCTGCCAATTGAACATTTGTTTCATGGAGTGAATTATACGTGGATAATATTCATATTTCCTGGTAAGTACATTGTTTTACATATTAATAAAAGAAAAATGCTTGGGAATGTAATTTCACTGACATTATACATATACTTTGTCTAAGAAAATTTTAGTGCGCCACGAAAATATTCGGTTTTTAATTAGTTTTGTGATATAAATAAGCCGTGATGAAAACATGAATAAACAATTTTTAGTGCTTTGAAAAGAATTATAAGATAAAAAGTTATTATTATGTTATCAGGAAGTAAAAACTAATGCAATACATTCCTAATTCATACACAAAACATCATAAAACTTGAAAAATGAACCAGTATATTTATAGGTTATACAATACAATGTTAAACAGCGACGTGAATATTTAAAACTCTTATATGCTGAAAAAGGCTGTCTAATAGTTCACTAGTGTACTGTTAATCAGCAAAAAACTGAATAAAATTACAAATGTGAACTGTAAGCAGCTATAAGCTGTTTTCTTTACTTTTAATGGTCCACAAGCTCTACCGTTAGCCATAATGTGAACAATTAAACAGTTGTTATTCAGACTCTTTAGGGATCCGTAGTATTATATCTAAAACCACCGCATGGATAACTTCTAGTTCAAAATTGTCAGTGATATTATTTAACACATCGTTTTACGCGCGCGCGAACCTTTCATATTGGGTAGAAAAGTATTAATATATAAATACCTATAGATACCTATATATTTTTTATTGTAAAATAAATTGTACAGCAAAATAAACATAAATGCAATATTTCATCCACAACATATTTTAATTTCTTAGTTTTTACATACTCTAAGAAGTCTGTTACGCAAAACGTGACGTCACGCTTAATTTTCGTTTAGTAAAACGATAACTGTCCTTGCGTTTGATTGTAATTGAATTTAGAACTTTGACGCTCATTTCTGACTTTTGTATTGTATTATTTTATTAAATTGGCCCTTAGAGACATTTGATCCTCATAATGTATCGGATCGACTGATAAGCTTAACCGCTGCGCAGTCCACCCGCGCGTGGCTCTCGTTTATAAAACTGTGTTTTCATCTAGCCTATTGTGCCTAAGTGCGGCCATCTCTTTCTGTCGTTCGCGCGCTAGATGCGCCTGTCTTATAGTGCTCAGTCGGCTCTCGGTACGCACAGTCGCCAGTCGCTTGTCGTCGTTGCCTGCATGGTCAAAAGAAACGTTGCGTACTATTTTAATGTACCTATTAGGGCATGCAAACCGGATACCCGGATAACCGAAAAAACCGGATAACCGACTGATTTGAAACCCGGATATTTTAGGATAAAAAAACCGGAGTTTTCGGTTTTTTCGGTTAACATTATAAGTAAGCATTTTTCGACTACTAAACTGACTGCAACTACAACTCAGGAAAACTTAGACTATACAGTACCTAGTAAATGTTTCATGGAACATCAAGGACCAACTCCGACAAGAATTAAAGAAGGCTCTCAAACAACATACCTCTGGTGCAAGCCTATCTACATACTTGATTTAGAAACTAAAATCAGGGTGGAAATGGCACTTTACGACGGTGGAGGAAAAATAGGAGAGCACTTAATAAAAGTATATAAAGCTTTGGAATCTATACCTCCAACAAGTGTGGAATCAGAGAGAGCCTTTTTATCAGCAGGTCTCATCTATACTAATATTATAAAGCTGAAGAGTTTGCTAGTTTGGTTGAACGCGGTAATCTCAAGAACTACTGGTCCGAATTAAAAAAATATTTTTGTGTTCTATCATCTATGTAAATCATTTGCTATGCTCATATAGTGAGATCATTCAAACGTTCTTGTCCTATTGTGTTGCTTAACACATTTTTATTCGTTTTAATGTTGAAAAAGAACGTTCTTCGTTTCTTTTACTGACTAAAACCCACCCGTGTTCCTTGAGTTGCCCACTGGCGCTATTATCCAAGGCCAAATTATCCATGACCATAACCACAGATACATCTTCAAAATTTTGAGTTGGTGAATAAATTTCCTCCACCATTTCTGTGGTTTTTGGAAACTCGGGGCCCGGGGGTAGCTACTTCACTGAAATATGTTTAAGGATTTTGGAGATACTGCAAAATAGATGCAATAGAAAGTTGTCTTTGGGAAATGCGCTCGCGCAATGATCTTGCGAGAAGTCTTGACAGCGTAGAATTTTGACTATCTAATTTACGCAGCAGGAATTTCATAGCTGTATCAGCAGTTAATAGAGTTCGCTGTCACTTTGATAATATTCAGACTTTTCTGGATATTGTCCAAGGTATCAAACTCACTCTGTGTGAACTTGATATCAGAATTCATGTCAATCAGTGCTTAGGAAACACATGATCTTAACCTATTGAATCTATCCACCATAGTAGAGATGCTTCCCCAACGAGTCTTACAATCGGCAAATTTAATTAAATAGGTAAGTAAAAAAGATCTAATTACTCGAAGGACTGCCTCGTTGGTTGTTGTCTGGTTTTTTATATCAAACTAGCTTCTGCCCGCGGCTTCGCCCGCGTGAATGTCGAAAAATATCCCACAGGATCGTACTACCGGGACTAAAAGTACCCTATGTGTTAATCCAAGTAAACAATGTCTTATCGCACTGCTTGCTTTGTGTTATCTGAGGAGCGGCGCTCAGATTGATAAATGATTGCTGTAGGATAAATAAATCCTAAAACCTAACAATAGTAACGGAATATATAACGGAACGGCAAATTACCTACTTGTATGCCAAATTTGAAGGCAATTTTAAAGCGAAAATATAAAATCCTCTTTATTCCCTACATTTTTGTTCACAGAAAGGGTACAGGTTACTATATATTTTTGAGTTTATTCTTAAAGTACCTCTTTATATACTACCCAAGAAGTTCTGCCCTCAGGTGTTGATACAACCAGGCTGCTAGATGAGCTCACTCTCGAGCATGCCACGGAAAACTGGCCGTGCGAATAGTAGTCCCGTCTAAGATCATATCCCGTTGTTTTCACGCAACCTGGTCCCATTGCACCACTTGGCCGGAATATATGCATGTAATATAAACAATTAATGTTGTTTACAACGAAATAATATACCTACCGCAGTTTTCTTTGTAAGCATTATTTATTGTTTTCCCTTCAGGTGCTAGAATCACCAAGCTGCTCCGTGAGCTTACTCTGGAGCAGGCCACGTATAACGTACCATGTGAAAAACAATTTCCCCTTAAGTATATAGTTCTATGGTCATGGCAAGCTGACTTTGAAGAGAAACTGCGCGCTTCTGAACTCAAAAGGGTAGTTCGATGGTGTTAGAGGAATCCTCGGAATAAATACAGACTCCTCTCGGGAACAACCTGTCAGTATAGTTGCGTCGATAACGTTGCAATGTTTTTACACACAACCTGGTGTCATTGCATAATTTTGGCGGTTTTAAATTACGCAGCAACATAACTGGGCGCCAATTCTCAATTTTAATATGTGAGTTGGGTGACCCAGAGGCTGTAATGTGTTAAGAAATTCAACCGGGTAAAGTATGGCACTCCTGTGTCCCAGCAATGGAATCATTATTGGCTGATTATGAAAGTATGGCGTCATCGTTGTTTATCACTGAGTCCACTGATTTATAATGATTTTCAACTCCTTCGAACGATCTCAAAATAATTTAATTGTTGATTGTGGCCTAGTCGTTTTGTGGTGTTATGATGGCACGCTCTCACGACCAGGTCTGCAGGTTTATCCATACTAATATTATAAAGCTGAAGAGTATATCTAAAACTACTTGAATTGAAAAAAAATTTAGGTGTTTGGTAGCCTATTTATCGAGGAAGGCTATAAGCTATACAACATCATGCTACGACTAATAGGAGCGGAACATCAATGAAAATGTTGGAAAACGGGGAATACTTATCCTTTTGAAAGCTACAGTTGCATGCGCTGCATAAACGGTTAAATTAACACAACAATCATGTATGACAAAATTGTTTCTCATAAAAGTTCAAAAAAAATCCGTGATAGTATATGTCTATCTTTTAAGGTTGGCTCACTATAACGTTTTTAATTGTAATCAAATCTAAATATTATAACGCTGAAGAGTTTGTTTGGTTGAATGTTCTAATCTCAGAAACTACGTTTAGTGTTGAATGGCCTATTATTTGAAGAAGGCTATATACTATATAATATCACGATAGGACCCTACGGAGCCGAGCAAAAAGAAAAAAGTCACGAATACGAAGAACTCGCCTAGGCAGGCGATTCGATGCGACGGGGAGGGTCGGGGAGCAAGAAATTGTATGTGGACAAAGTCGCGGGCAGGAGCTAGTCGTGAATATTACTAATATCTGGGTAGATTTTAACTATTAGCTCTTCTATAATGGTCAGAATTGTGCCTAACTATGTAGGGAGAATTAGTTTATCGATGCGACGGGGAGGGTCGGGAAGCAAGAAATTGTATGCGGACAAAGTCGCGGGCAGGAGCTAGTCGTGAATATTACTAATATCTGGGTAGATTTTAACTATTAGCTCTTCTATAATGGTCAGAATTGTGCCTAACTCTGTAGGGAGAATCAGTTTATTATCCACATCTTCGAAACCCTGTTTGACTCTGTAAGGGGATGATTTTGGAAAAACTGTGATACACGTATCTCATAACTATAATTGAAGAGTACGTGTACTAATTTTTGTGTCAATCGACCCTCAGAATTAAAATTTTCATAGAAAATTCAACCCCCCATTTCACCCTCTTAGGGGTGGAATTTCAAAAAACCCTTTCTTAGTGGATACCTACTCCTCACAAAGAACACACCCTCCAAGGCCCGAATTGTGCCTAAGTCTGTAGGGAGAATTAGTTTATTATCCACATCTTCGAAACCCTATTTGACTCTGTAAGGGGATGATTTTGGAAAAACTGTGATACACGTATCTCATAACTATAATTGAAGAGTATGTGTACTAATTTTTGTGTCAATCGACCCTCAGAATTAAATTTTCACAGAAAATTCAACCCCCCATTTCACCCTCTTAGGGGTGGAATTTCAAAAAACCCTTTCTTAGTGGATACCTACTCCTCACAAAGAACACACCCTCTTAGTTTCATGTCTCTAGGACCAGCGGTTTGGGCTGTGTGTTGATATATCAACAGTCAGTCAGTCAGTCAGTTTCTCCTTTTATACATATAGATATCGAAAACCCGATATCAGTGAAATCCAATATCGGATTTTTGGTCCGATAATCCGGTTTTTCGATATTATCGAAAACCCGTATTCATGCTCTAGACTGCACGTGTAAAAAGACTGAAAATGATATATAATGACAGCATCTTCCAATCCTCCGTTTCCGAATATATTGGTGATTTCTATATTAATAGACAAAAAGACTATGGTTCTTTTTGAGTGGTTGGCGCACGTTCCGGTTAAACATTCTTTTACTACATTGGCACTGTATAAGTACTTTAAAAGTATGTGTTCAAATATAAAAGCCAAATTACTGTCGCATCCAAAAGTATTGTTTTCGCTTGTATGATATTTAGTAATTATTTCCTCTCATAGATTATAAGCACTATTTAGATTTAAATATTCTGTTAATCTATATATATAAAAATGAATCCCTATTTCCCTTGGTCACGACATCACGCGTGAACGGCTGGACCGATTTCAGTTTTTTTTTTTGTTGTGTTTGTAATTGTCAGGAGAAGGTTCATAAGAAAGAAAAAAATTAAAAAATTGCGCGGAGAATTAAAAAATTTAAGAACACTTATTTAAGAATACTTAACAACCATATAATAGGACAATTTAAACTTTTTGAATATAACATTATGACATAGAATTGACTGAATGCGTGCTCAAATATCATCAAAGAGACAGGACAAGGTCTATCGGGTCAGCTAGTATTTTTATAAATTCGCGGATTAATTTGCTTGTGCATGTATTAAATATTTGTTGAATGTGAACGTTTCGTTTGGATGTAAATTTAACAAAACGAAAACTCAGTCAAACGCACATGTATTAGTAATGATCGTACTTTTATTCATAGAATTTACTCAATTCCCTCTCTGCATAAACAATACTGAGATATTCTTCGTAGAATATCCCATAATAAGTGCAAAGTTTTCTGTAAAAAATAAGCCATGGTCACCCTAGTGAAATATTCAAGACGCACTAAAAAAGACATTTCACATCCCATTTCTTCCCGTGGGTGTCGTAAGAGGCGACTAAAGGACTTACTAGGGAATGGGCAGCAGCGTTCTCTATGCATTTTACCACCAAACTGCAAAATCAAGTCATTTATTCAAATTAGGCTGAGGATCAGCTCTTTTCGAACGTCAAAATTACAAAAGACAGTCCCCCCAAAACACCCACCCGTCGCGTACTTCCTAGTGCTTTAGCTGGGAAGAAGTGGCCAACAAACTCCCCAGCAGCACAGCTGTCTGTCCAGTTAGAAGAACTTGTTTCTATACAATGGTATATAGTAAAACATTAAGAGACACAAATTAAATTAAATGATTTGCTATATGCCAGCTAGCCAACCCAATATACCAACAAATAAAATGAAAACTATACTCAAGCATAAGCAAAAAACTATGTATAATGTAAACATGGCTGCAAAAATAAAAGCCTCCTGGCATAAAGGGCGTGACAGCTTACATACGCAATGCTGAATGTTCACATAGCTGTTACGATCGCCAAGCCGCCTGCCAAGCGTGGAGATTATGGCAAATCCCCACAAAAAATGTACCGTTCAAATTGGCGGTGCATTGAGGAGGCTCATGACCAGCAGTGGACTTCTTACGGCTGAAATGATGATGATGATGATGACTAAAAAATATATTATTACGAAAAAAATAAATTCCCTACTGTCGGTAATTCTACATAAACATTTACAAAAAAAAAAAAAACACGCTATCACTTACTTTCATCGAAAGATAATCACGACTTACTCACGTGATACCGTACTACAACTCCTGAAATGCATTTTTACGTATTTTGACAAATTCAAATCTAGGTTTTACAAAAAACTTCAGCCCTCTGCGATGTTTTTTCACCGTTTTAATGGCGCGGCCATGGGGTTTTTGTCTAACAGCTCCTGAAATATAAACCTAGGATTTTTTGTTGTTTTTACTAGCTTTGACAAATTCAAATCTGGGTTTTACAAAAAACTTCAGACGTCTGCGCTGCTTTTTCACCGTTTTAATGGCGCGGCCATGGGGTTTTGTCTAACAACTCCTGAAATATAAACCTAGGATTTTTTGTTGTTTTTACTAGTTTTGACAAATTCAAACCTGGGTTTTACAAAAAACTTCAGACGTCTACGCTGCTTTTTCAGCGAGATATCGGCGATAATGTGTTTTTCACCGTTTCAATGGCGCGGCTATGGGGGGTTTTAAGTCTTGCAGCTCCTCAAATATAAACCAAGGATTTTTTTTCTATATTTTTACAATTTTTTTACAAATTCATCTGATATTTACCTAAATCTTAGGTCTCTGCAATGCACATCTGAAATACAATCCGGGGTGCACTTGCCCCGCGTACTAACAAGTTTTTTAAAATTTATTTATTAGTCACTGTTATTTGCCTAATAGCTTGATGTTTACAGTTGTGGTGCCTGTTATTAAAAATAAAACTTGGAATGCTTCTGATGCCTCAAATCACAGGCCAATATCCTTGGCAACTGTTTCAGCAAAGGTGCTGGACATCCTGGTTGACAAACAATTAGAGAATCACTTAACACTGCATGACGCTCAGTTTGGCTTCAGGCCGGGGCTGTCCACTGAAATCGCTATATTGTGTCTCAAGCAGACTGTGCAGTACTACAAGGATAGAAAGACACCTGTCTTTGCCTGTTTTTTAGACCTATCGAAAGCTTTCGATCTCGTCAGTTATGACGTCATGTGGAACAAGTTGACATCTGAAACTTCTGTACCAATTGAAGTTATATCTATATTTAAGTTTTGGTATAGCAATCAACGCAACTGTGTAAGGTGGAACGGTTCCATGTCGAGTATGCACCGGTTGGATTGCGGAGTGAGGCAGGGCGGATTAAGCTCGCCTCGCTTGTTCAACCTGTACATTAACCAGCTGATTGTTGAGCTCAGCAGCACCAAGGTCGGATGTCATATTGACGGAGTGTGTACCAATAATAATCTTAGCTATGCAGATGACATGGTGTTGTTGAGTCCATCAATCAGTGCTATGAGGAAGTTAGTGTCGATATGTGAATCATATGCGGTGACTCATGGGCTCAAATATAATGTCGGGAAGAGTGAACTAATGCTCTTCAAAGCTCGTGGTTTTCCTTACCCGACATTTCCCCATGTATCACTGTGTGGTACTCCTCTGTGTAGGGTATCTAAATTTAAATATTTGGGTCACTGGGTCACCAATGATTTGAGTGATAATGTAGACATTGAAAGGGAACGCAGGTCGCTGGCTGTCCGTTGTAATATGCTGGCCCGCAGGTTTGCACGGTGTACGAATTCGGTTAAAATCACGCTTTTTAAAGCATATTGCCAATCATTTTACACCTGCAGCCTGTGGGTCTTTTATTCGCAGCGAGCATACAGCGACCTGTGTGTCCAATATAATAATGCACTCAGGGTACTGTTGGGGCTGCCATGGCAATGTAGTGCGTCAGGAATGTTTGCTGAGGCGCGGGTTGATGGCTTTGCCGCTATCATTAGAATAAGATGCGCCTCCCTAGGGACTCACTCGCGTTCGTGGCAGTACCAACACTATACTGGGTGTTTTTGCTGATCAGTGGGAGTCCCCCATGCTGCAAAGGTGGGTGCGACTTCATGTCGTCATTTAATTTTGTTACTCATTACTAACATTAGTTTTTTAAGAAAATTGTTAATAACACACTATGGACTTTGTCTGAAAATATTTTTTTATAATAATAATAATGCTTAGTTTTAAAGATCTCCGTGGCCGCACGGTTCGCCCGCGTTTTAATGGCGTGGCCACGTTCAAACCCTTATAACTTTTTAACATAGCTTTGACGAATTTGTGGTTTTGGGAATCAACTTTTACAAATTGTTGTTATGTATGTGTGGTCTGAAGGCCGCTTTGTTTAAAACTCTTTGAAAATGTCATTTGGATTTAGTGTACATTCCCAAAGATTTGTGAAAGTTTGTGTAATTGACTTTCACAATTAGTTGAGTTCTCTCGAACTATGAAAAGAAAGTGGTCCAGATATCTTGATGCCAGAAGACTTTCTTTACGCTCTCAATCGAGGTACTAAATATTTTAAGTTAGAAGAATATAGAAAAAAGATAAATAGAATTAGAAGTTAGGTATCAAATAGTAGCAAAATGGTGCATTTGGTATTTTCTGAACATCTAATATTTGAATTGGTCCAGGGGTTCTGACGCTTACTCTGAATTAGGAAATTGGGTGACCACAATTTCTTTTAGAATGCAGCAAACATTAGTAAATGAAGTGTCGGGGTTTAACATTCGATTGTACGCTTATTATCGTTATAGTATTTAAAATTACTATTAATTAATCCATGACATTTGTAACGACCAATACTATCATTATCGATAGGTGGAGGAATGAATTCAATTGCTCTGATAAGTTCCTACACCTTTTATTACCCGACTATAACTACACCGATATGTACTTAACAATGTACGTTCACCTGTCCCCACATAACTTCTGAACTACGTATCACAATATTACAAATGGGATCGTTAAAAGAGTCTTGATCGACCGCTGAATATTGCGCCCCCTAGAGGACTTAAACTACAATTACAAAAAATAAATGATGCCGTGTTGGGTATCAAATGAAAGCGCTTAATTAGCACATTTCATATCATTAATTACTTTACATTATGATATAGGTACATATTAAAATTATAACCCCAAAATAATTTATTAAAAAATCTGTTTAAAAACGAAAACCAGACGATCGTTGAAAATGCAAAAGTACCAGTTGTTGTGAATAAAACCATTCAGAATATATTTTCTAGATCTAGGTACTGAATTCATATTAAAAGTCAGAATTGCCCATTTATTTTTCTGATGACATTATGAGAGATGTATGTTGAAAAAATATTTTCAACGATCGTACCTATAGGTACTGTGTAATGAAAAATATCCGATATTTTCATCATTGTTCCTCTATGATGAGAAAATATGAAATCAATTGATGATTCTAACTTTAAGTAAAGACTCTATTGATTCAGCAAGACATTTTTTGTATAATTTATTTCATTGTACATTGGAATTTCGCGTTTTTTTAACAACATAAACCATATACGAAAAACTTAAATTTTCAGCATTATTGCTAATTTCTGAAAAAACGCGAACCAACTTCGCTATTCTGGCACCATATTCAGACTCAGCGACCCCGAAAACATAAAGTACAGGTGGTCTGGTCTTTCGCGCAGGGTACTTTTTTTTTTGTGGGCCTGTGTTATTAAATACATTAAAATAAAACCTATGACAATATATTTACTACCTAATCTTTGCAGCAATCAAAAATAAATTGTGGTCACCCTATTTCCTAATTCAGAGAATAAAAATAAAACTCGATTTTCTTATACAATAAAGGGTAATTTAATTTCATTCAGGTGTACGTGGCACATTATTTTTTCACAAAAGAAAAATAACGACAAATTTGTATGTGTCTTATCTTTCATACGATACGCATATAATAAAACGAAAACAAAAGAAATAGTGGACTGAGGGCCCGAATTTTATCAAGTTCATAACTTTCAAACAACAAGTGGTGACCTGTTCTTGCTCACACATATTTTTACAATTTATTTAGTAGCTTAAATGATTTCAAACAGTAGCTGTAAGTTAATGGTTTTATTTTATTTGCGTAAAAATCTTACTTGTATGAGAATTGAGAGCCGTTTTAGAACGAGCATATACAAAGTAGGACAGTGTTTTGCGATATCTTGTTTTCACAAGTGTTGTTTGGTATTAGCTTAGATTTTGATATAGACTTTTTCTGTAGTCTCCGTTGTTTATGATGGGCTTTAGAGGCCACGAAACCGGTTTCACCAAAATTTAAAAAAAACTTTTAAACCGTTTTTCATATCTTTTTTAGAAACCGAGTTTCAGTTAAGTAAAAACCGAGTTTTCGATTATTTCGTTTTTTTTTTAAATTTCTTATCCAACGATATGACATGTTTACAATGTACACATATTGTCTCATCTATAATTACAATTATAATATTGACCACACCACTGGTACTGTCTTTGCCGAGGTATAGTAAAAATCAATTGAAATGTCTGTGTCTGAGTCTCAACCTAACAACGGACGTAGGACGTCCACCGCTTCCCTTCTTTGAGGAGTAGCTTGAGAGGCACCACGGTTTCCTCACCTTCTGCCTTACGCAGGTCCTCACCAGGCATGGGTGCTTCGGGAGGCGAGGTGCCTGTTCAGAAGGCGGAAGAAAACGCCCAGGTGTTACCACTGTGTGGATCGCCTGGAGGACACGGTGAAGCATACGGTGGAAGTGTGCCCTGCCTGGGCGAAACACCGCCGTGTCCTCGTGGGGGCGATCGGCGGCGGCGATCTCTCGTGTCCGGCCCTGGTCCAGGCTATGTACGAAGCGAGAGGGCAAGGGCAGCCGTCACCTCTATGTGCGAGGCCATAATGCTGACGAAAGAGGAGGCGAAACGTGTGAGGGAGTGGCAATCTATACGCCCTCACGCCCCTAACCGCCGCAGGAGACGCCCCGGGCGTCGGGAGTCCATTGCGGACTTCCGGCTACCGTAAGCGCGATCTTGCGGGTGGCGAGCAATGGGTAGTTTGCCACCCGGTAAGGACCAGGCTCTAGTCGATAGCGCGTTGTATTCCCCGCGCGCCTCAAAGACATGTCAGCATAAATGAAGGGGTCGGCTAGGTCCGATGCCTGCCAGTGTCACGGATTTGTTCGGAAGAGCGGTGGCCCTGGAATAGGCAACTGAAGAAACACTGGTGGGTTTTAGTTAGTAAAAGTCTGACATGCCCTTCCGCTCCACCCAGAGCGAGAGATGTCAGGTGATGATTTCCCACCCGAAAACAAAAAGGACGTCCAACGCTATTGAAACGGAATTTGAAAATGATTTAACTACCATTATTAAAGTAGGGCTTGGCCCTTTATGAAAACTGAGGCTTTTGCAGGTGTACAATAATTTGTTTAAAGTTCCTCCCTCCGAGTATCGAGTCTGAAAGAATCTTCTCATCAGTCGATTACCTTCATGACCACTTAAAAGGCCGTGGCACGATTTTTTTTTTCGATTTTGCTTTTTTACGTCATTTTACAGTTAAAATACTGTATTTCTATGTGTTTCATTCATCATTTCAATTTTGATCAAACTATGATCATTTTTATTTAGGTGAAATTAATGAGCTATGTTTTTTATTTTTATAATTTGATTTTGATTAATCGACGTCAAACAGATTGTAAAAACACGTCTGAATAAAGTAAATCAGGCTCCTAACCTCGCTGAATGATAGGTTAACACTTCATTTTATTCTAGTGTTCTCTGATTTAGCAATAAAGCTTTTTAACGACTGTCGACGACAAAAAGACCATAAAAATGGGTTTAATTAAAAAAAAACATCGGAAATAATCGAAATAACCGAAAAAAGAACCGGAAAACCGGTTTTGTCATGAAATAAAAATCTAAAATCCGGTTTTTTGACCCCTAGTGGGCTCAATTCTCTATGTGACAACTAAGGGCCCCACATTACAGTCCATAACTCGCTTATTTGACTTTCACAAAATCTGATTCCAACTTTCACAAATCTTTGGGAACGTTCACTAAATCCTAAGCACATTTTCAAAGAGAATGCACAATTCTTGCGACCCAGGAGTCAGTGGCACCAGATCCAATTTGCTGAATGGAAATAGCGACTCACGCAACTTACAGCTGCATACTAATAATATTCGATCAAATTCTGAAGAATTTGGCTAATCCATTACATTTCACATTCATAATGTTCGCAAAACTGTTCTTAACAACGTACATAACGCAATGAATTTACTGTACCTACTGTTAGTGAATTACGCAATGACTCCGCGGGGCGCAGAACCAGAAGTTAACCAGAAATTAAAGAAAATGTTTTAGTAGTGATGTCTGTCTCATTAGTTTGCCTAGCTATTTCCCAACCATGATGAAGACCGCCTCCAGTCTAACCGAATGCAACTGAATACACACGAGAATATACCTCTTAATACATAGAAAGTCTGTAACTCGAGCAAGACTGCAAGTAGCTTGCATCCCATTATTATTACCAATATTAACCAATCAGAAGTAGTTATGAAAAAGAAAATCAATATGGTTACAGTATCTAAACGGTCAATTAATATAATGTCGTGCAACCCTTTCTTTTCATGAACAGACTGTAGGTGCGAATAATTTACTGTTTGGGCAACAATTTTACTGCCTGGGGGGCTCTTAATCCCGAGACTTTTAAATTAAACCCCAAACTAGGCCAAATATGTATGTTCACTTTAGTGTAAGACAGTATGGGAGGTACGTTACGTTCTACGTATGCAAAATATAAACTTAAGATGCTAAACCATGAGAGCTCACTACGCTCGGTCGTGTATCGTACATTCCCAGGCTTTTCGATAAGTACTTATCTCCTTTTGGATATGAATGGTCAAAATACAGTTTTATAAGTAATTAAAGGTTATGTGCGAGTCCAGCATATGGCCTTTTTAAATTTATTTTTAGGAACGGGACATGATAATGCCGTAAACTGTCCGCCCTGAAATAGATTTTCACACCGCCAATATCACAAGTTATACAAGACCTGACGTGTTATCTCTTAAATTCATGGTTTTAATCATAGATCACTACAACTGGTTAGCCCAGGTTCGCATGGAGAATTGTTTTATAGTTTGTTTTGTTACGTGGATTTTAATTGTTTTCTTTTATTATTATTTTCCAAATTTCTGTTTTTGTTGTTCTAGTATGAAATGAAAATAATAAAAATTTCTAAGCCAAACGCTACTACTCCATTCACCCCCATATTTTTTCAAGACGTTAAAATATGTCACCCGGTATTGGTGCATAAAGCGCATAACAGTTTATTTTTTAATGAAAGTTAGAAAAAGTTCTTGAAATAACAAAACTTCATTGATAGATTGTTTTTTTTTTTATAAGACTTGCTATTTTTTTTTCTTACTATTAAATAAGTAAGAATGGAATCTTGCAGTTCGTAATAGGACTGAACCAATCTAACAACGTCGCGTAGTAGCTTAAATAATTAATTAATTACGTTTTAGGAAATCTTAGGGTCAACACAGACTTACCTATCAATTTGTTTTAAGGGGGTATTCTGGTCTAGAGGCCCGAATTTTAGGTTTTATTTATTTATATATTTATTATTAATAACCAACTTACACTAACAGTTTGCACTACGCATACAAGTTATCGGTCAATACTAGTTATAATACATACAATCACAGAATTCAGTAAATTACATAATTGGATAAAATTTGGTGAAAGTAAAGGATTATACAAAATTAGATATAAGTAGATGAAAATAGGTATAAAAAAGGATACAAAATAGATAACATTAGATAAAATTTCATAAAAAGTAGAACATAGCATAACATACATAAAATTTGATTTTTGAAGTGCTGTAAATAAAGGCAATGAATGCTTTTACCATCCATTTTTTTATGAGTTATTTATTAACATAACGAAAGTACAGAAAAAAAAATTGAAATATTCAAAAAAATTGCAGCTGATGAAGTGGGGGCCTCAAAAAATTGGGACATAATCATGCCCACGATTCCAACCCGCCTAGCAATCTGAATAAATAAAGATTATTAGTCTAGAGCAGCCTTTCCCAAAGTGGGCGATAACGCCCCCTTGTGGGCGCTGCAGGCCTAACGGGGGGTGGTAAGAGACCCAGAAAAAAAATGAGAGCGTTGTCGGCTCTACACAACGCCCCCATTTTTTTTCTTATATTTATTATATTTGTCTTCTCAGACTTATTTAGAACTAGCTTTTGCCCGCGGCTTCGCCCGCGTGGATGTCGGAAATTAATGCAAGAGGACGTATAACCGCGATAAGAATGTGTTATTCCAGGTTATATAGGTAATATAGACTCCGTATGCTATTTTCGATCCAGATCCATTCAGCCATTTTTGTGTGATTGAGAAACAAACACCCAATCATACATATTTTCACATTTATAATATTATTAGTAGTAGGATTATAACTCATATTACTTAGGATTCATAGTTTATGAGAACATCACGTGTGTTGGAGTTTTTAAAATAAGAGTAATAGTATTCAGAGTAAGAAGACTGCGACATAGGGCTTGGTTTAGTTGAATATAAGTCTTCCTGGTTTTTTTTAACGATCCTATTTTACCTATACAGACACTCAATCATTTACCAGACACCGAACATAATTATAGGAATACCTAGTACTTTTGTCAGTGGCTATTGGCCCGTATAGCTGTCGGAAAATATCACCCGGGAACCTACTACTGGGATAAAGTAGGTATCCTATCTGTTACGTATCCATGATATAATATACCTTTGTGCCAAATTCGATCTAAATCCGTCTGGCCGTCTTTGCATCATTGAGAAACAAATATCCAAAAATCTAAACATCTAAGCCATTTCGCGGTCTCTTACTTGGAATAATACTATTAGGTTTATTTTGAGTATAATGAACACACATGATATTCGCAATTACTATGTAGCCAAAGTAATATGACGGTATCCTGTACTACCCGGCCGCTGCCAACGGATGGACGGGACGGACGTACGACCTGGTGCTCTGCGCCCGCTTTTTAAATCTCTAATATCTTCTAAGATATTCATTTAAATTACATGCTATAAAGGGCCAAATTGATCTATTAAATGCACAATGTATTTCAGAAAAAAAAGGTACTTTTTTGGATAAGGATTAATGCTGTATTGCTTAAAATCGCTTCCTAAATAAGCCCTTATTTCTCGTAAAAAGTAAAAGATATAAAATGGTTATTGTGGGTTATCCCTAAGAGATACACATATACCATTGCGGACATTTTTGTAGGCCTTTTTAAGGTGTACAATACTGTAGTACATTATTTTGATCTATTTCGTAGGATTCAGCCAGGGTTTTTCGAATTTTGAGACGTATGTCAGCGTAGTTTTCGAAGACAGTTATTTTTTTCTAAAAGTAAAGAATCTTTCTAAAATAAAAGTAGCCTAAGTTACTCCTTGTTACATCAGCTATCTGCCAGTGAAAGTCCCGTCAAAATCGGTCCAGCCATTTCAGAGATTAGCGGGAACAAACAGACAGACAGACAGACAAAAATTGTAAAAAATGTTGTTTTGGTATATGTATCGTGTATACATCCATATACACTTAGTAAAAAGTGGTTATCTTAATATTAAAAACAGACACTCCAATTTTATTTATTTGTATAGATGTATAGATAATTAAAACAAACTTTGTACCAAATTTTTTTTATAACTGCTGTTTCCTTATGTGTCAAACGTTATCGCCCACTTTGGGAAAGGCTGGTCTAGAAGAATGTCGCTATGTCCGGAACTAGGGAAAAGTTGTTATTATTTTTTTTATTCAAAAAATGGCCACGCCCTGAAAAAAAAGCAATTTTTGTACCACTTTTTTTTAATTTTTCGTTTTTTTTTTAAATATTATAAATTGAAATTTAGGGTTGCGGCTAGTTCCGGACATCGACAAGTGTATAAAGAAGACTCAAAAAATTTCAAGTAAATCGGACCAGTAGAACTTGAGAAATCGTGGGCATTGTCTTGAAAAAGACATTTTCGAGAAAAACGCGTTTTTTGCGTCATGTTTTTCGCAGTCTAAGTCATGAAATGATATTTTAGACTTACATTTATTTAATCTGCCATTCCTGCTTCATACATCGGGCCTTCCACTTCTTCGAAAAAACTATATTTTCGAATCGATTTTTTCGAATTTCTAGACTAGAATACCCCCTTAAACTTTTCAGTCGGTTTTAAAAATAACGTTCACTTAAGCACATTAGTATTTAATGTTTATTTTATTATTTTTACATTCTAATTTTGTTCTTTTGAAAATTTTGTTCTTCTGAAAATCTAACATTTTTACATAGTATAAGTTGCATTTCGTGTTTGTACGCTTAGATTATTTAAACTAAGCACCGGATTTTGCTGCGGTTTTCGTCAATAGACAGTGATTCAAGATGAAGGTTTATTATATGTATAATACAAGGGTGAAGTCACTGACAAAAGCTAGTTAATGATATAACGTAGTTCCATTGGACTAGTGTGTGTGACGTAGTTACGTTTGTTTGACTGGCATGTTAGTCTATTGGTTAGTGACCCTGACTGCTAAGACTGAAGTCATGGGTTCGATTCCCACCCAGGACAAATGTTTGTGTGATGAGCACAATCATTTGTTCTGTGTCTGGGTGTAATTTATCTATAATATGTATGTATTTAGAAATATATAAGTATACTAGCTGACCGTACAGACGTTGTTCTGTTTCCTAGAACTCGATAGCAGCGCCATCTGTCGGACTGATTTGTGAATCTAAACCATCCAAGATGCCACCCAAACGCATACAAAAAATTTCATTCAAATCGGTCCAGCCGTTTAGGAGGAGTTCAGTGACATACACACGTACAGTAGAATTACCTATATAAATAAAGATTTATCAGTTATCTGGTTACCATAGTACAGGCTCTGCCTAGTTTGGGATCAGATAACAGTGTGTTGGATGTCCTAAGTTATTATATTTATGATTTCACAGATTTTCAATTTTTGTAACGCAAAGCTGTGTAGAGTTTTAGGAAACTTACCATTGCCTATATATTATTAATTTAATAAAAATAAATCGACTGTACTTACGCGAAAAAACGCCCGTGTGAACCTGGGCTTATGCTAACCGTAAGAGATAGGTTTTGTATTTTGGATTGTGTATTTCCAATAGTAATAATAAAACTGCATTTAACGTTTTCAAACAATGATTTGTTATTTTTCGCGGTAATGGTCCTGCCATTTCCGCGAAAAATAACAAATCATTGTTTTATTCCATAAATATACATGTACATTAGGATACAATTAGGCAGAGTTTGTCATTGCACCCAGAGTGCAAATCAAATGCACACGCGTTTCATACTTTTAACAATACACTTGCGAGTAGAAAATAAATATAATTTCATGAACATAATATTTTGTACAATTATTTGTGAAAAATGGCTTCCGGTTTTTTTTAACGTGCGCTGTTCATCTGGTGGAGGGGTATTGACTTGAAGGTACCAAAAAGCCTAATAATAATCAAGATATAAAAAACTGAATGTTTAATGATATTTTAGAACACAAATTAATGGTAATTTGATGAATTAATGTGATTTATTTCATTTTATTTATTTACACAGTTTATATAAATAATATCAAAATTAAAAGGCTGCTCTTTGCTGAAAAAGAGCACTTCCTGACTAGTATTTAATTTTCTGTGGCGCATTTCACAGCATTAGTGCTGGTATGCAAAGCAATAAGAGCCAGTTCGAACACTGTGTGTTATTTTGTTATTGATGATTGTTTGCATTGTATGTGTCCTATTCTAGATCGAAAGCAGTTGGTTCGATTTTCGTTACTTAAATACAGACGTGTTCAACTTTAAATATCTTACCGGATTGCTTTGGCATTGACGACATTATTGTTCGATGTACCGAATGTTATTTCGAAGTCTCATGTAGAGAGCAAGGGCTCGAACAGGGATTCGAGCGTGTTAAAAATACATTTAAAATTTTGTAAAGTGCATACCTATAGTGCGAGGCGTTCTGTTCTAGATCGAATGCCGCTCGTTACATCTATGAATTAATAATTATTGCATCGATATTCTATGCCATCCAATATACGCTATATGAACCAGAGCAGATACAATACTTTTAGATACGGCGATTTAATTACTGCCTCAATGCTGTATCGCGTTCTGGTTAGGGTTAGATAGCACCTAATCGGCACGTTGTTAATCCGAGTAAGCACGTAACCGGATCGGCTCAGCTGCTTGCGGGCAGCGTGCTGTCTAATTGAGACAATGCTGATAATGTGCAGTGCTAATACGTCTGGCTGATGATGGCTTTTACTCTGCGTGTGACCGTGGTAAAAAAAATAAATATAGGAGCACCGCGCCGCGTTCTGTAGCTGACATAACGTCGGTGGTAGTTGACTGCCGTTAACTTGCGAATCTCAAGACGTGGAGATGCCGTTAAGATGTTTATATTGCATTACATTTTACAGTATGACATTTTATGGAAATAATGCTGAAAGGCTCCGTTGAGGCGATGAGGATCCGGTACCGATTTAGTAAGTGTGCCAAATGAAAGTGTAGCGAATAGTCGCTGTAACAAGATTTCAAATAGAGTTTAAATAGCCGGTCGCTGGAGTATGCGGAATTTTTGAGCTCAATCCGCTCTACAGGCGCCACAGTTGCACACCGACATTGCTGTGAGCGAACGAAACCAGCTCGAAACATTTTGCACCCTGCATCGGATTAGTTTTGGTTAGAAAATGCATAAATAGAGAATAATTAAACTGACTTGACCGTTAAGCAGTAACGCTTAAGAATGAAGAGTGTATGAGTGTCCGTCAATTAAAGTACCCTGTTTCGAATAGGTTCAGTTTTCTTTTGACCGTATAAATACAGAAACAGGAGAGCTTAGAGAGCTTAGTCGACTTATGCAGAGAAACTTAAGCTCGTTATACAGGACCTAACTTGCCGGCGCTGCACGTCAGTGGTAACGCTTGGATCTTGAGTTGACCTTAGAGTTTTAATAGAATAAGAGACCAGTGACCAGCAATAAAAGGCCGACTGTACGAGTGCAGTGCCCGAGTTCCCGAGTAGACTTAGGTCGCTATTGCATCCTATTTTCTCTGTTACCTTTTGTGTCATTGTTTTTGCATACGTCCATATGGACCCCGACCGTGGCTCAATTACAGTTTTAAGGTACTATTCCGGTCAAATAAGCCCAAAAAATTATTTACTTCATTGACTAATGTCGTATCGATCAAAATTGACATTCTAGGTTACACTAATGCATATAAAGCTGAACATTGGTTAGATAGTTTATAGCATCAATGTTAATGTCAAAAATCACCAGCGCTCCCGCATGTGCAAAAATAATTATTTAAGGTCAAAGTTCGCAAAAATGGCATTTTTGATTATTTTAGGCTTAACGGTAATTTTGCCATTATAAACATGGAACACAATTATAGAGCATGCAGTTATCTACAAAAGTTGTAATATTACATTCTTAAGAATCCGTGTTTTTAAGATAAAGCGATGCACATGTTTAGCCACCACTGCGGTAGTGTACACGGCATATCTTTGAAAAGAAGGGTTTAGTTGATTCTGCTTAAGTTTTTAAACTATTTTTTTTTCCTATTCAATAATCTGTAATTCCCAACGGACTTAATTTTTTCTGTCTGTATAAGAAGCTCCAAAAATAACCTACTTCCTCGGTAAGATTCAAAGACTTATGTTTTTTTTAAAATACTCGTAACAATAAACAAGTGCAATTAGCTTGTCGTCCCCCAACCTTTGCAATTTATATTATCTAAGTGAGGCTTAGTAATCAACTGAACACAGAATTCTAGAAGCCTGGAGGGTTGTAAGTTAATTGATGATACATTAGAACCAATCGACTTTCCTGCCTCTCTCCGCCAGAAAAAGTTCCGAATACAATTTTTGCAACTGTAAAAAAGGATGTAATACGAAAATCAGCTACAAAAAAGTTGAATCAGTTGTGCAAGGTCAGTCATGCTCCAAAGTTGAATGGCCATCAGAAGAGGATTCTTATGATATCATTGAGGTGAGATCTGATGCGTCGCTGTTAGAACAATTCACGTCTATCCTGCAAGGAGAGAAGACGACAATACCCTACTTCTGAAGTTCCGGTTAAATTTATGGTTTTGACGAAGTTTTTCCTACATTTATTACGTTTGGGCTTCCATTATGTCCAACAGTTCCATGTTTTCTTTTGATTGAAGTAAAACTTCTTTACGCACGCTTGCCTTGGGGAGTAAGCTGGTGAATGCGTGACGAGAGCGTTGCGAAAAGTGTGATAGGGCGAGGCAAACGCAAGTTGAGAGGGAGATATAAGTTAGTGAAGTAGAAAGAGAGAGTTACGTTTCGTATATTACTGTAAGGGCAAGAGAGAAAGGTGCGAGCACACATTTTATTTCTCTCTTTCTCTCATAGCCAGGTACGTTCGATTAAAATTAAAGATGATATAAATTTTGTATTACATAAATGACGTTGAAATATTTACAATTTTGACGTGTGACAAAAATTATAGTCAAAAGTATAAACAAAGACAAAGTGATGATGACATTAAAACCCATAATAAATTTAAATATTTGTAGAAAATTAATATACATAATATATGTATATATTATACAGATGTATATAAACATATAAATGGAGCTAGAGAAGTTTTACTTCAGTCGTGTGGTCGGTGACATTCAGTTTTTTTTTAAACAGAATTGTTTTATTAAACATGACCACAACATACCGTGGAATGGGCCTACCGGGGTAACTACGTTAAAAATACGTGCCGTGTACACTACCCCATCAGTAGTGGCGTGGAAACGTCTGCATAATATTAAACCACTCGAAAATATTAACCTACTGTAAACGCTTTAAGTGTTTATCATAATAAAAGTACTTATACTGTGGATTCTTTTTCTCTTGAGATTGTTACGGTTCTATCACTATATTTCAAAAACGTTTATTCTTGGGAAAAAAAAATAGTGTCAGGACATTTTTGTAGATAATTATTGCATGTTCAGTTGTGTTCCATATATTTTACGATAAAGTTACCGTTTGGCTGAAAAAGCGAAAAAAAAAAACAATTTAATGAACATTCGCCCTTGAAAAAAAGAAACTGTTTTTTTGCGAATTAATATAACCATGATGTCTATTTTAACCGGATTGAACACAATTAGTCAATGAAGTAAATTATGGAGCCTCACGACCGCTTTAGTTATTTCCGGGGAATTCTCAATCGCGTCTGCTATGGCCCTAATAACGTGTATTTGATAGCAAAGAACTACAATACACAATCGAATCGCAAGTGTCGTAGGTGGTACAAGACATCGTAGCAAGTAACTATCCAGGAAAGGTGTGCAAACTCCATACCTATTAAAGAAAATCAAACGAATGTCTATCGATCTAGAATAGGGCATTCGTGACGAGCAAAAGGTCTGCCTGCATTAGGCACTCTTTTTTTTTTCAAGGGAGAAAATCACGCCTTTTTGTTAATATGTAGGTATGTTATCGAAGACTTATCATTAGTTCGTAATAGGTACTCTGCTTTTTTCTTAGGCGTCCCCTGTACCTACAATATCATTTGCAGACGAATTGCGCGATATTTTTGACCGGTAAGCACTGAACATTGAACATAATTTTGAGAGTTTCAATTTTATGGTACGTCACTGTTGTTGCTTAAAAATAATTACTCTATTGTCTGAAAAACTGATTAATTCCTCCTGAACGAGTAATAGGGGTAGGGACTGCTTTAAAGCTAGTACAACGGTGTTATCGTTGAAAACAGAGGTGTAAACGTCGTGATTTTAAATTTGGTTTTATTGATCAAGCGGGTGGGGTCCACCTGGATGAAGGACGCAAAAACCGGGAATTATGGTAAATGAAAAGGGAAGAGTTTTACTCAACAGTGGCTGATTCCGTGTTGAAATTATGATAACGATGACTGATTTAGCAAAACTTACAAAAAACAAAATATCTGCAGTTTAATGAGCTTGACGATGTTACAGATGAATTTTGTAAACATTCAATTTTCCATTCTGTACTAAAGTACCATTCCGACTCAAGGGAGCGTGTTAGAGCGCATTTTACAATGCAACTGATAGATTGGCTTTGAATTGTCAGTTATGTTTTTCCTATTACAGTAGACATTGGCATGTTATAAATATTTAAGAAGTGGCGCCGCGGGAGATGTGCGCATCCACAGTTTAATTCCGGCGCACTGTATATGCCGACAACTACCGCAACATTTGCACGCTTCCGTTTCGTTGCGTTTCCATGCCTGCTGATGCGCTGTCAGTTCCTGATTAATACTAACCGATTCGCATAGCTCTTATGTTTAAAAATCCACCCTGTATACAGGTCAGTTCCACACTAATTCCTCTTCTCTAGGATTATTTAGATACTTAGAATAACCTATATATATATAACAGTGTCCGTATCACTTCACTAACAACCAGTGTCTGTATTCCTGTTTTCTTCTGGCGGTTGGTCGATATCTGTGGATATACAAAAAAAAATGATTAATAAAAAATGTAGGTATGTGTTGGAGTACGTACATTAGAAACTAAACACTAGCGGTGCCGTTTAACGGCGCATCATTAGCAGGTATTGTTCATATAGCAAGCCTACCATGCATTTTCTAAGAAGGGAGGTCAAGCATCAAAATTCGTAGGTTAAATTTACAATTACCGCAAATGAAACAAAATCGTTTCCATTCCGATCTACGGAATGGAAACGATTTTATGTTTCATTATCATTCGAATATATTGAACATTTCATTTCATTTCATAATCTTTTTTCGATTTAATTTAAATAGACTTGTTGACCATTTTTCAGAAACCGGTTAATATTTTTTTCTTGTGGTCTCTATCGTTGACCGCACACAAACGTCTTTTTTTTTTCTGTCGGAATATTATAACACGTAGGTTGCTCCATAAGTCTTGTATGTAAGTAATATGAGACACCTAGCAAGTTTTCACCTGTTGATTAATTGTATCAATAAGTATAAAGACGAATTAGTGCAAACGTAACACAACTTATTGCTGTGTTCTTAGTCTGTTTATTGTATGATTTGTGGAAAGTTCATTAAATTGGTTATGATGTTGTGCGTTACGATTGCTCTGCCAGATTACACAAACAGAAAAAAAGACTCGCCAGTAAAGGACCATGCAAAAGATTGTAAGGGCGCTGTCCCAACCCACCAACAGACATGGGACTTGTTTCAATATTATTATGAAGTCTCATAAAAACACAAATAACAATTTTTAGACCGTAAATATATGGGGTCATTAAAAAAAAGTTTTTACTTAAAAAGGGTTTTTGTTTAATAACCTTGTTTTAGACATTTTACAATAAAGAATTTTCCAACTAAACATTTTAGGTTTGAATAACATGTACGTAAAAGAACGTCTAAACGTCTTTATAAAATAACAACATTTCGGGTTAGTATTAATCACATTTTTTGTTATTGTTCTTGTACATAGATATTTATGCCAACATAACTGTTATCCAGTTTTGATAAGTTAATAATTATTCGTCTATCATTATAGTAGATAGCATTTCTGCCGAAATAAATAGAAATAAACGAGCCAGGGTAATCGAAAAGTAATTAAAGGGTCCAAATAAACAAGCAGGGGTCAGTAATAGTCGCAAACAAGCCGATGTCGCACAGATAAACAACATAAACACAGCAGAACGTACTAGCCACACTAGCCACGATTGAGGTGCGCGTGCGCAGAGAGTTAGCAGAGCAATGGGAAGGGTGTGGGAAGATAAGACCGGGCACGGCCGCAAATGCGTCGCTTGGATCTCGGTGCCCGCTGCGGCTCAGTGTGGCCGCTGGTCGCGTGCGGCCAGGTGCGCGTGCTCTGTGGCGATTTCATACTAAGGTATCTATCTCGATGGCCGCCGCGACCTGGCCGCTGCGGCCTAGCCGCTAGTGCGCTATTGCTCTTAGGGTTTTAAGTTGGCCGCGCGAACTTAACGTGGAGGATTGCGCGACCATGGAGATCTCAGCAACTACTTGAGTTGGAGATCTAATTCTTTTTACCAATTGAAGACAGAATTTGTCAAAAATTCTGTTTGGATAACCTGGCGGAGCAATCGTAACGCACACTTATATTGGATTGTCTCTGTCACTGTGATTACTAAGTGATATTCTACTAGAACTTTAAACGTGGAGTACGTAGAGTGCCACGACGAAATGTCTGATACTATCGGCAATGAGTGCCCTTCTGTCTCTACTGTATTCCGTTAGTACAAAGAATTTCAAAGTGGAAGTTTCACTTTAGATGACGATGAAAAATCGACCGCCCAGTGACGTGCAGGACTCTAGAAAACGTTGGCGCAGTAAAAAATTAATTACTGGTGACCTGCGTATTACATGTAGACAAATTCAGGAGATGCTTAATATTGGTGCATCTACTTTTAATTCAATTTTGCATGAGATTTGAACGTAAGAAAATGATGTTTTTTATGGATCCCTCATTCCCTCAATGAAAGCAGCAACGCGTGACAGTTCGTGTAAAAATGATGTATGTATGCAATCGTCACAGGCGACGAAACGTGGTTGGGTCGTTCTTCTTTTTTACCGTCAGTGAAACGAAGTTTTCTGTTTTTTTGGTTTTTGAATTATCCATAATTGTGGTTTCTATTTGGGATTTTAAAAAAATGCATCTGTGTTTTCATTAGGACTAATTAAAATTTTCTTTTCGGCTGGTTTTTTTTTAAATTTTTGTTTTAGAAAAAAACTGTGACAGAGTGGCCTTTTTCTGTGGAGACCACATTTCGGTTAACCACTCTGTCACGGCATTCTACGGCAAAAAGCCGTATTAAATATGCTGGTTAGAGAAAATAAAAATGACATAATATTAATAGATAAGAAAAATACGGACGTTTATTTGAACCAAATTAAAGAACCGTAAATATAAATACTCCAACGAGATGCCATAACAAGACGAAGGACAGACCGTTGTCGGTAAAAAAAAAATGACCCGGTTATATTTTTTTCAATGATCCCAGTAAATCTAAATCAAAATGACCTCAGTAAAACATAGTTATAAGTAAAATAAGAATGATCGTAGTTTTCTTTGCTAAAACGGGCCTTATAATTCATCACGATAACGCGCGCATATCAAGCAAGCCTTACTCAGGACATTTTGACCCAATCGAGGCTCACACTGTTGGATCATCCTCCCTTAATCAATCTTTTCTTTCATAAAAAATAAATAAAAAGGCCATAAATTTGTAACTGAGGAGGAATAATTAGGTGCTTGGGACAATAACAGTGCTTCCGCTTCAAAGGACTAGAGATGTTTAATAGTTGGTTTGTACGTATGGAGAAGTGTACAGACGATGATAAATATTTTGAAAAATGTTAATAAATATATGTCATTTTCCAAAACTTTTGGAGCAACCTACGCATTTGGTAGTCTAAGAATAATATTCAAGAAAATGACTTTTTATTAATGTTCACTTTGACAGACAGACAACTTTTATATTTTTTGTCGCTACACATAATATGTCTGAATTCTACGAATTTAGTGTAGAGATAAACCATGAACACTGTCTCGTTGTGCGAGAGAGACAAACGACAAAACAGTGTTAGTGTTGTTCCTTTCAGTTTAGTAGGTGTTTTTATCAGCCAAAATAAATTTTGTATATCTGTTGAATTTAAGCATTTGTACAAAATATTAGAAACTGTCCACTGCAACTAATGACGTATCACTCTAAGTCGCGTTCAATGTTACGTGACCGATGACTTTATTTGCAGGTAAATTATATCATAGAAATATGAATTTATCTAAAATGTTTTATATACTTGTTAATTTTTTACTAGCTAACCATTCTGAATTACTAAAATGTCCTAATTCCGTAACATTATTTTGAAGGATATTGATATCGATTGCTCCTTATGTTCGAAAAAATCGTCTACTCAACATCGTATGACAAAATAAAACCAAATCCTATTGTTGGTATGTTACGTAAGTAATTATGGTAAGAAAATCACCTGAGGGGCAACCTTCAGCTAAATTCAAAATACAGGTCGCTCGTGCATTGTCTAGAGAGGAAATAGAGCCCGCTGAGAGACCAACGGACAGACGGACGGAAGGAACGGACGGAAGGAACGGACGGCGGCGGCGGTTTCAAACAATCGCTATCGTACCGATTATTGGCACGCGCCGCATGTTAGCTGTGTGTGTGCCAACAACGCCCAACGTCAAAGTCATTCAAACGCCAAAAGATCTTTGAAACAGTCTAAACAAGAACTTTGAATCAATATTTATTAGTAACTTGACAGTAGGAGAGATACCAGTTTCTAACAACAAAACGCTGTGAGGTCAAAAAAGAGTGAGCGTAGTTAAATTAACCTTACACTGTTCTTATATGCATAGTTTTAACTAAATTTTGAAACAAAACTTTAACAACGACTTATTAATTACTTATTTCACGTCTTTGAAAAGACTCCGTACAGTTAATGAAATAAGCGTTATTTTGTCGTAGGCTAAAAACCTGGCAAAGTATTAAGGACGCTATCACATTTTTTACAAATGTCGGTGGTTTTCAGGTACCAATCAAGACGAATCACAACTGCGAGGTCACTTACGGTCTTTAATTAAAGATAATTTAATCGTGTTCGTTTCGAATGCTCGGACATAGTATCGCAGAAGAAAAACGACTACGTCTACATTTAGAAGGAATTTGTAAATCACTAACAGCGAAAGTCGCAAATTCGTAGATCCAATATTCAGAACGTTATAAGGTTTAACCTTGGCCGCGCGGTCGGAACATGGAGAACCGCGGGGCCACGCAGTTCTATTGAACGAGCGTAGTAGAGGTCCCATTCTTTTTGCTAACCACTGAAACGATTTCGTACAAAACGTAAACGGTATGAATAAAGCTCTAATGTCTGTACTTCACGGCCTACAGAACTTAAATGCTATGGCCGCGCGGTCGGCACATGGAAAAACCGCGCGACCACGCAGTTCTCTTAAGCGGAGCAAACATGTAGACACTATGAATAAAGCTCTAATCTCACCCTTCTTCTAAATTGCATTATAGGTTTTAAGTTCTGTAGCTCATGAAGTTCGGGCTTTATGCATACTGTCTACATTTTCCTCGAAATAGTATCAGTGGTTTGCTAAAATAATAGGACCTCTACTAAGCTCCGTTCAAGAGAACAGCGTGGCCGCGTGGTTCTCCATGTTCCGACCGCGCGGCCATGGTTAAACCTTTATAACTTTCTGAATGGCAACGGCAACGGCTTTCATTACCGGTATTCCGGGTTCCCGTTATACCGTGATCCTGGATTTTATTTTGGCCTTTTTAATACCGGTTTTGACGACGCCTCAATACCGTGATTACGGTATAACAGACTAAATTTGTACGACCCTGAAACTTTCTTCACTAACGATGACAATACCTTCACAAAACCTCATCATCATCATTTCAGCCAAAAAACGTCCATTGCTGGACATAGGCTATAATAGCCATGCTTGGCAGGCGGGTTGGTGATCGCTGTATGCTGGTAAAATGTAGACATTCTCTAGACACAAAACCTACATGATGAAAGACTAGATAATTTATCGTAAATTTACTTGCACGTTTATGATATAATAATGATTCACGAAACGCTCAAAGAGACAGTGACTGATCAGGAATATGATATGACGATAGAAGAAGCTACTACTTCCCTAAATACGAGCTATGATAATGAAGACAGGTCCATACAGGAGCAATTAGAGAGGGATAAACACAAATTGCCTTAAACTGTGTGAGTGGTACCTCAGCTACAAACACTGATTTTAAATCATAAGGGTGGAGATGTGTGACTTTGAAACTGCTGGGGATGGTCGGAAGATCCGTCGTACCTAGAAGTGCTGTAGCAGAGCGTGCTTTTTCGTCACTAGGCCATTTATGTAACAGGCTGAGAAATTCGCTTTCTAATTCAACGATAAAATAAATCTCATTTAAAAAAAAAACGTAAATACAGAATATTTTACTTCACCTTGATTCATTTTTTTTACGGGCTTAGTTGTGTTGCTTTGTTTTTAATTGCATAATTATAAGAATGTTACTATAAGAATGGTTCGTTAAGAATAGCACCAACCCATTTCCTTCAATGGGTGTCGTAAGAGGCGATAAAAGGACTTACTAGAGAATGGGCAACACCGTTTGTACTTGATAAAGTCTAAGTAAAATGCCTTCCTGCAAAAAGACTAAGTTAAGTTTTGATTACGTTCCTAATTCCTCATCATCATCATCATCATCATCAGCAGCCTATAAATGTTCCCACTGCTGGGACACAGGCCTCCTCTCGGTGAGAGGGAGTGGGCCATAATCCACCACGCGGGCCCAGTGCGGGTTGGTAGATGTCACATGACTTCGAATTTTTAGTTCTAAGACATGCCGGTTTCCTAATTCCTAGTCCTACTTAAATAATCAACATATATACCAAATTGTTATTTATGAGAGCTATATGTATATAAAACATATTTGTTGTATAATTTTCAATAACTAAGAACACTAAAGACGGATCTGATATTAAAAACACGTTTTTAAGGGTTTTATTTATGTCCCAATAGAACTTTGTTCAATACCGGTGTTGATGCCGGGACCACGGTATTGACTTTTCCAAAACCGGTATTGAAAAAATTTGTATTTGAAAGCCCTACTGTATAGTGAAATCAACTGCATAATATGCAGTTATATTTTAACTTCAAAATGATAAGAAATTGTGGCTAGTATAGTCCTCTATACTTTACCTAAATATTTTGTTATTAAATAAATAACTTTTTTATTTATGAGAAAAATAAAGAACGTCCACAAATTTCTTCATTCCGCGCTCAGACGCGCCTTAGGAAGCACGGGTGTATCGCTTTCTTGTACCAAATAAATACGATCAAAATAGTAATAAAGTGTTTGCCGTGCTGTATACTGTGGTTGAAAAATGTTGATACTTTATGGAACAAAAGTATGAGGTAACTTATTACCAGAACTTGGTTTAGAAATAAATAACTCAAATTCTAAAACGCGGGAAATATATAAGATATTCATTATTGGGATTATGGAGGTAGTGATGATTATGAATATGTAATCAGTTTACACGAATTCAAGATGACGGATGATTATTCAGTAAAAAGTTATATGAACATCTAATTTCGTGGTTATTAAATTATGCAAGTGTCGTCCATTTTTGGAACGAAATTCTTTAATGCAGCTTGCGGTAGGGGTAAACGAGGGTGCCCTGGTGGTGGGCTGGCAGGATAGGCTTCTTCTAGCCCCTCTAAATGGATCCAGGGGCGACGGATCTGGGGACATCCGTCGCCCTCTATTCCTGACTCGAGATAGTGGCGCGTAGTGTTCCAAGCACGCCTCTCTGTGATGTATGGGGGAAGTTTAACACCTCATTCCCCCCTAACGTGAGAAGGCCCGCAGAGGCAGGCCGGCGCCAGTCGGGGATCGCGGAAGACGTATTAGTTCCCGTGGTTCCCGACGTAGATGTGGGACGGAACACCGGGGTGGTTTTAGTCAGTAAAAGTTTGACAGCCTTTCCGCCCAACCCAGGGCGGAGAACATCCATGAGGATTTCCAACTCGAGAAAAAAAGCGGAGTAAACGAGGGTGCTGAAACCGATTGTGAGGTCAAATCCAAAATGGTGGTTGCAAAAATTTTCAAATTTTTCATCGTGGTTGTCGTTTTCAAGGTTTTCGAAGGTGCTGGAGCCAAAAGCTCCATACAAATTACATTCAGAATAAAAAAAAGGTAAGGAACTTACTTCCTGACGCCGACCCCACCAGTTTTTTCATTCAAACCGACAAATATTTTATTTATTTTTTAAATAAAAACTGGACATAGCTATCAATTTTGGGTAATTTTAGGATTGTGATTACGAATGTTTCATACAAATTTGACCCAAATACGGGCGGCTGTTGTTTTTTAAATAAAGATCTATAACCATACTGGATTATGAATATATCATCGATTTTTGATTTAAAACGGCGGATGTAATGTTATGATGAAACGTCGACATGGGTATCAATTTGGGGGTTTTGGTAGTATGATCAACAATATTTAATGTAACTTTCATTATTTACATAAATTGAAAATCCTGAGTTAATCATCATCTCTGAAAAATTTCGAAAAATTTAATTTAATTTCGAATTATTATTACATAGTAGCGAGCAAAAACAGCCTTCATACAAAATGTTATACATTTTCCTTTTATGTTTATTAAACATTCTGGAAATGCGCTCCATTCTCACAGGTGAGGTACGGGCGTCATACAAATTTTGCTTAGTTTTCTTGAGGGAATAAATATCCCGTACTTTTTTAACGATTAATATAGCCCACGATCACTGATCGGTATGTTTGTTTATTATCCATCACGTTTTTATATTTTACGTTTAACGGTATTCAAAAAATTATGATGATCATGCTAATAAAATTTATTTACTGTTACCAAAGGCAGAAAGTTACTATACTACTAATATTACTCAACAGTGTTCGTAAAATAAAAAAAATAACACCTTCGAGTATCAAGAATTCAAGATTAGTTCAGTAATGTATAAAATCGAGCAGACAGCGGTTTCAATGTGTGCATGAGCGTAATGTTGTTGTGTGGCGATTCAGATACCTAAACTTGAGTGATTCAAAAATGTGATAGCGTCCTTAACAATATTCGATTCTGATCGGATTCTGGGCTGAGATATTAATGAAGATTTGAAGAACACATACGCAATGTTTGAAATTTATTCAAATTCATCCATAGTACTATACATAGTCATACGTATACATAGTCTGAAAAATATTAGTTGTAGCAAGTTTATTTTGCTTAGAACGGTCAAGTTACATTGCTACAACGATCTTTTAGCACTCGAATGACTGACAATGCAGGGGGGGGGGGATTTCAAACTATGGAGTTAAGGCTAGAATCCGGAGTGCAGAGAGGTATTCAATAGAGGCATTTTTTTTTCGTTAGTTTATTATTTTCGTTTTTATTTTATTTTAGTAACTTTATTCTCTTCTTGTACTAAACGAAAGGTAATTACTTCATGTAAATCTGCATTATTTTGTGTATATAGGAAAACGTAATAATAGAGAGAACACCCACGACGCAAGTTAAATCTTAGCTTGGGTGCCAGTGGATTACTCAGTTATTTATGCGTTTTAAAACCAATAAATAGTGTTATAGTATTAACTTATCGCCTTTGTTTTAATTGTTAAATTGGAAATAAAGTAATTATTTATTTATTCAAGCTCGCCTAAGACGAAAACACCTTTACCCCCGCGGAGAATAATTTTTAATTATTTTTTATTTCACATTAGCTATACTCCATTTGTTTAGGTAGTTAACTAAAGGTAAACAATCTTGATATGTCTTTTTATATAAAATAAATCGTATAAAAGACCAACAAATATTATTTAAATTAAGTTACTTACCTAACATCGGTTTAAGTAAATACCTAATTGTAAACATTTTTAGATTCAATTTTTAGACAGTTTTTTAGATAAAAGACATGTTAAGATTGTTTACATTTAGTTAACTACCTAAACAAATGGAGTATAGTAGGTGGTATGACACGTCATACTTTGATTAGTTTCGCTAAAAAAGTCGACTCTTGATGATGATTTCAGCCAACACGTGCGTTGCCAAGATATTTTGAATTAGAATATATCTGAGTAAGCCGTATGGAATAAGGGGCCTGGCCCCTAGTCTTTTTATTTATAAATCAGATTTCCTTCAGTACCGCGGACTACTGGACCTCCCCTCGTTCTTAAAACTAAGACTTGATATTAGGAAGCGGTAGATCAGTCCCAAGTAGCACAGAACTGCATTATAAATTGTTACAAACGGCCCACAGCGTTAATCTAAGCATTTACAAAGACTTATTAGTATTCACCCGGGCTGCAACAGCTTTTTAGAAAAAAACGAGGCCAACTATAACGCTTTTTTCTGTACAGTAATTCTATGAAGCACCACAAACATGCCACAGAAGTCACTGTTATTGAGCGCTTAGTAGTGCAGTACCCTATCAGCTGTAAAATTTCTGAATAATAATAGCCCACACGTGTACTATAAAACCGTTGCATTTTAAGATAACATAGAACCCACTATGACGTAATCAGTTAGTTTGTGAAGTTATTTAAGAAAAATTTATTGCTTTATGCTGCATACAGATTAACTTTTCCCCTATTAGTCAGGTGTTACCATACATTCGAATAACAGCATTTATCCAAGTGTCATGCGCGAATGAAATATTGGACGAGACGCGTTCCGTATGTTATATTTATAAAAATAAAAAAAAATAAAAAATTAAACTCATTTAATTCAGACATAACCCATATTACAAAAAAGAATAAAATGTCTTCAACAAAATAAAAATATATCTCACATAGTTGAAATAAAATGAAATTTCAAATTTACGCCGAATTTAAATTAAAGTAACAATAAATAACAATTGCACATATTAACAAAAAAATACAAACAAGCCATTATAAATAGAGGTCAGTGTGTTTGGTGACATTAAATGAAGTAGGTACTCCCTGCTACAAAAATCTTATAACCTGACACATTTTTAAGACTAATATTGTTGCAACAAAATTAAAATTGTTTTTATATTTTTCTGGTACTTTCCTAAAAACGAAGAAGATTTATTAAGATAAATCCGAGATTTTTTATTATAATACACAAATTAATTTCGAGACTTTTTAAGATGCGTCGACCCCAGAGTTCGACAATTTCTCTCAGAGGCATTCAGTTAGGAAATACCGGTACAACTAGCATCTAAAAAAAAATGTAATTTACTTTGTGTTTATTTAATTTTCCCTTTTTAAAGTACAATTTAGGGTATATCACCCTGGTCCAGGACTTGAATTTTCATCTTTTTATAATTTCAGGGGTATAAAAGTACTTCTCGGTGGCCACCATGGAACTGCCTTAGTTGTCCACGATGCAGTAACGACTGTTAGATCGACAACGTCTCTCTCTATAGTGTGAACTATTTTGAATGGCTTGTTCTGTAAAAAACAAGAAAAATATACTTATAATAGAAGTATCAGGATCTTAAAATTACGAGTCTACCTATACAGTTATAACATATTAAATACATAAACTTAACGTAACATAATAATTATTTATACAAAACACCTACAGACACAAACACAGAGGACCTAGTTTACTACCTACCAAAATAGCAGTAATTAAGTCGATCGCAACTCATTAACTTTAATTCGCAACCCTAAATTGATGATAATGTTCATCTATCGTAGAATACGAAAGCGTCTTGACTTGTAACGACCGGCCCATTTGCGATTTGGCGATAAACTGATGATCTATGTAAACTAACATTGCGACAACGCCACCGCCCCCGCGCGGCGCGCCTTTCTGAGCTCAGGTGGCGATGAGGCGGGTGAATGATCGCGTTGCGTGCACTATGTTGCAGATCAAACGAAATGTTCCATAAAAAATACTTTTCTCGCCGCATAAATACTGTGTGTATGGCATGTCAATTTCATGCGAAAGTAATTAATTATTAGGCCAGAAGAATACATTATTTTTAGATAGATACCTACTAATAGGTATTTCGTCGCATATTGAATAAATCAATAAAATATCAGCCACTTAAATTACAATTTTAATTAAGTACTTATCGTCGAATAACAACCAAAATAGGGAACAAAATGGCTTTAATAGAACCACGGCGGAACCCTAAAAGCTTGTAAAGGTGGTTATCTAGGTAACTGACGCAAATGTGAACGAATACTACTCTCCTCATCGATTAATGCCTGATTTGTATTTCACAAGTGCTAAACTATTTTACTCATGGCTGAATGGCCACATGTGAACCTTAGCATTACATTAAGGGGAATGCTCCAACCAGCCCGCGAAATTCAAAATTTCTTGCGTTTTTTGCAATTTGCAGGCCAGTGCTAGGTTATATGTTGATTAAAATATTATTCGCGACTATAAGACGTATGTAGTTACAGAATTATAATCATCAAAATCACCGATACAACCCTCCAAGTTCATAAAGGCGTAGGAACAAAACAAAAAAAAAACAGAAAAGTAATTCCTACAGCTTTATGAACTTAGAGCGTTGTATTGATGATTTTGATGATTATAATTCTGCAACTACATATGTCTTACAGCCGCGAATAATATTTTAATTAACATACAACCTAGCAGTGGCCTGCAAATTGCAAAAAACGTAAGAAAATTTGAATTTCGCGGACTGGTTGGAGCATTCTCCTTAAGATGATAACTGTTCACTTGCCATCCGCCATATTCACTGCGTTACGTTATTTTAAAATTGTATCTTTTAATTTTTGTTTATTTTAGAGGGTATCAATTATAACTGATTTGGATTACAAATTATTTACACAAAAAAAGTTTCTTTTTTTGTTTTCTTTGTACAAAAACAAACATTTTTATTTTATTATCATTCCAATTTTGTTACTATTCTTTTAGTATTTACTGGTATTCCGCGGGTGCGTGAAAATTTTGAACTAAATATGTATGGTAGTTGACAATAAAGTTACCTTCCCAATAAGATTTCAAATATAATAGGAAGAAATCGAAGTTTTACTTACCTTCAATTTTATGTACCTATATTCTCACAAATGGCACCTGAGATCTTGCACACAACGATACACTCCTTGTTTTACAGATTGACAGTTCATATTAAAGAAAAATAAATAATATTAAGTTATTGCATTCCACAATTTCAGTCAGTGTGTAATTTCAACTGTGTAAAAGTATATCAAAAATGCGCTAGATGGCGCCAAGAGGTGAACACCTATGTATTAACAGCTCCGTTTTCGAAAAGTGATTAAAAATAAATTTACGTAAATATCTGTAGATGTTTCTCACCAAAGTGCGGCTATATAGACAATAAACAAGTGAAAGTGTTATCCAAGACAGATGTGCCACAAATGTTTGAAAAACTCAAAACCAATATTTGAACTTATTCGGCAGTAAATCGTCACAATTTAAAGTGATTGGTACTTTTAGTTTATCAGTGCTCTAAACATCGACCGCAATATGCACAGTGCAGATACGAACAAAGCTACTTACTCCAAGAAACAAACGAAACATCGAAAAACACGTCAAAAAGTGCAAAAATTTGTGGAATGTCAGTCGGTTGATTCAAATACTTTACTACCCGTTTTTATTATTTAAAAATAACTTCAGTAGCACAAGAACGCAAAATTCACCGACTTCTCATATGGTCATTGTGGCGTAAAGGCATTTACACCTGCATTGAAGAACACACATAGTGCCCCGAGTTTTTATTAATCAGAAGATTTTTTAAAACTTTCTTTCCACAACATGGTAAGTAAAAACAATTGCGCCGGTTGTATGAACACATTAAAAGCTAGAGATTACCTTCAATGTTCTAATTGTAACCTGCGATATGATCTTCTTTATTCTAACACTACCGTCAAAAGGTTTAAAGTAATGAAAGTAGCGGACAAAGCGATCTGGAAGTGGCAAGTTTGTGTTAGCGAGTTACCGAAAACAAACAACACCGACACACCAGCACGATCATCAAGAAACGATAACCCTACAAATTCACCCGAAGTTTCCAAACAAAGCTCGACCACACCGGTTGATACCAACGTCACCACTCGTAATAAATGCCACCAGAGCCTCCTCTGATTGATATAGACGACAAGAGTATCTCAACTAATACGTCTCAACACAGTATTATATTACCTACTATCCCTAACAACACGTCGTTCAGACAAAAACTAGACAACTCGACGTTGAGCCCGATAATTGCTAATGATGACACAGTTTTAGATTTAACAAAAAGGTCCTTCAGATAAATAATTAGACAAGAAATCGCCAAAGCACTCAAGGATGCAGTGGCGGAGCAGTTCAAACAAATCAGTGACTTGATATTGGGTTTTCTTACCTCGTTAGACTTCTACAACGAGAAATATGAAGAAATGAAAGTTAATCTAGAGCAAAACTCATCTAAACTGCAAGTGCTGGAAAGAGGAAATGGCAAATTGCAATTATGCATTCAAGACCTGAATAAACGCGTAAATTTAATGAAACAACACAACAGATCCACCAACGTTGAACTGCAAAACGTGCCGGAAAACCGCTCGGAAAACATAGTGACTACCATATTACAACTCAGTAACATTACTAAATGCCAAATCAAGGAAACCGACTTAGCATACTGCACCAGGACTGCTAAAAAAGACACACAGACTGCCCAACCGAGATCAATGGGGAATATGCACGTGACTTAAATATGAACAATTTTTTTTTGTAATCTTTATTGCTACTGAAAACACACTATACAATTATTTTTTAAATTTATTTTAATTTAATAGTGAAATTTAATCATCAAAAAGTGGCTGTTTCAAAATACCTGCGCAAATTTCCGAATCGCAACACCATTGGTGGAACAAAACGTGACGTCAGTTTTACACAAGACTTTGCTGGCAACAAGATATTTGTATGGTTTCTGCTCTGAGGAATAATTGTTATTGTATTGTGTCGCTGTTTTTTTATATTAAGTTAATAGGTTTTTGTGTTCAAAGTATTAATAAATTGTGAAGAAGGACTTAGAGAATGACTGAAACCGGTTTCCTAAAAGCGCAATCTGAAACCCAGAAATAATAGAAAGGTCCAAAAAACTAGTCTTGAACTTGCCTCTTACTCTAATAATTTAGATGTTTTTATTCATCAGTAATACTTATACTCATAAATACATAAGGATAAATTTAGAATATCGAATAAGAATTCTTAAGAATATCTTTACAACTTTTCGTAAACTAGTTTGTTTTTGTAGAGGTTTGTAAACAAAACAAGTAGGTAAACGTAAGAATGATTTGTATATGTATTTTATAAGTTTTTAATATCCTTACTTACATCGAAAAGGTCTTCACAACAGTATAAACAGCTCAAACACGATACATTGTCTCTTCTCATTGCCTTGCACCACTTTTTCCTTAGTTTTTCACCTTTCGGCATAAGGAAATATACTTTGAGCTAGTACATACTGAGCGCTTGGCGTTGCGTTGAGCGCGCGTTGGTTGCGTCCACACACCGCGCTTAGCACGGCATTTAGCGCGCGTTAGTAGGGCGAACATACTTTTGGATCAGTTCGAAAACGGACGTCGAAGAGATCGCTTGTGTGTGGCTCCTCTACCGTCGCTATAAAAGACGACGATGAAGACAAAGAGAATATTGGGTGCACCCAATACTAAGAGATAGACTGACGCATGGGATGTTTGTTACATTATATCCAAAATTAAGACAATACGGGCCTAAGTTCTTTAATTATTTTAGAATGTCTGTGAAGTCATTTGATGAATTACTAAGCTGACATAACGAGTAATTCAACAATATTAAGAGACTCACCTTATTCTTATAATCGGGACTTTCCATATCCCAGATAGCTGGTCGCTTTTGGATTTCATCTATAAAGAAATCAGTATCAAAATGCTCGATCTCCATTTTCGAAAAGTGCGTCCTCTCTACACAAAAGCGCGCGTTGCAATGTACAACAAAATGGCCGCTAATGTATCTCAAAGCGCGCAGCTGACGCCCGAGCAACGCGCGTTCTAACGAAAAAATGTAAACGCGCGATTGACGCGCGTTTGATCAGCAGCTCGCGCTTGTATGTGTACACTTCAATAGAATTCGGGGTTCTCAAAACGCGCGTGAGCAAAGCGCGCGTTTCAAAACGCCCAATGTGTACCCGCTCTAAGTCAGGTGCAGTGTTGATGTTATTTGGGCACATAGGAACGACACAATATTTAAAATATGGTTTTTTGGTTTTTTTGTGCTTTTCCATGGTAATTAAGTCGATATTCACTCACTTTCTTTATTTTTTAGTAATTTTGTGAACCAAACACTGCTGTTGACATCGAACTCGTGTAATGGTGACGTCACGCACAAGCGCAACAAATGACTGCGTTTAAATCGGCCAAAATTGATAGTGATTTTAACATAATTTTGTTTGCGTAGTGGTTTATATTTCGGACGTGATATTTGTATGTTTGATAATGTAATAACTAGTAGAAACGTATAAAAAAAATGCATATTCCCTATTCTCGTAAAATTCAACACCCCACGTATACGGGACTCTTTCCTCGCTGCGGCAATAAACTTCAACAAAAACAACTCCAACAACAAGTTGAACACAAGCCACATTGGTATCCCATCAGATAAGCCAACACCAATCTACGTTGTGGAACACCTATCAGCAGGCAACAAAGCCTTGCACGCAGCTGCAAGACTTCGAGGCAATGAGCTTGGTCACAAATATGTGTGGATGCGTAATGGCAGGATCTTTATGAAGAAGAAAGATCAAACTGAACGTATAGTAATCACTTGTCAGGTCTTAAAAACTGTTAGTTAGATTATTAAGTTTGTTCTGTATTTACTTTGCATGTTTATGTTTATATCCTATTCATATTCAGCGACTCATTTAAGATATATTATCAGAATGTACGCGGTTTAAGAACAAAAACACAAACCTTTTATCACAACATGTCTCTTCAAGACTACGACATTCTCGCGCTCTCAGAGACTTGACTGAACAGTGGCATCTATGACTCTGAACTATTTGATGACAGATACGTAATTTACAGGCGATATCGCGAGTCCAGTAGATACAAAGCACGTAAAAATGGGGGCGGCGTTTTGATAGTTGTAGCTAGGCACTTAAATTCATGTAGAATGCCACAGTTAGAAAGTCAGTGTGAGGATTTGTGGATTTCCGTTGACTTAGGGTCTCCCGGAAACAAAAGAACCAAGATCTATATCTGTTGCGTCTACCTACCTCCCCCAATAACATATGAAACCATCCAAATTTTCCTAGACTCAGCACAAATTGCCCTGGATAAAAATGAACGTACTGTTATCATCGGTGACTTCAATCTAAGTACTATAACGTGGAAAAGCAATGAGGAAAGTCAGGTCGATCTCATGACTCCTTGCCCTCTTAATAACAATGACGTAACCAAAAACTTTTTAGATTATATTTGCATGAATGACCTAGGCCAGTATAACTACTTAACAAATAATGAATCTAGAACATTAGTCTAGTTCTTTGTAACACTTTGGTACAAAACCTGACACGTTATAACACATATCCGACGCAAGAAGATCGGATGTAGTGACATCCGTCGCTCGAGTTCACTGTACCCGTGGTTAACAACAAATTGCCTACAAACTAAAACGACCACTAAACCTATCTTTAAAGTTGACTACGACAAAATCCTTACTTCTCTTATATCTATAGACTGGGAAAGTTCGATGGAAAGTTGTTCTTCGGTTGGCGAGATGGTAAATATTTTGTATGATATTTTGCACGACCTTATTAAACAACACGTACCACTGAAGACGATATCTATGAAAGAATACCTAGCATGGTACACGGCCAAACTTAGACGAGTTTAAAAAAAAAACTGGGGTTTCATTAAAAATAAAAGAAAATCCAGCAATGCTTACCCCGCAGTTATGTGCCACAATAATAAAACCGCATCAACTGGCCACAACATATGTAACTTGTTCGCTGAAAACTTTGCAGGTGTCTATAACACTGCAACATCCCCGCAAATATCAAATGTTTACATCAATAACAACTCGCCAACTCTCTGGAAACTAGAACTCAATGCTGATGAAATATTTAGAACCTTAGCAACATTAGATGAACAGAAAAACGTAGGTGACGACGGTATCCCACCAGTGTTTATAAAAAGATGTGCAAGGACGCTAGCTTTCCCCCTCAGTCTTATTTATAAATAGGTCTCTTAAAGACGGCTTTTGCCCCGAACAATGGAAAAAAGCACTGGTGGTACCCATTTTCAAAGCAGGGGAAAGGAATGTGGTATCCAATTACAGACCCATTTCTATTTTAGTCATCTTTGGCAAAGTATTTGAGAAACTCAACCGTCTTTCATCACATGTTAAACACTTTCTCACCGGCCACCAGCATGGCTTTATCAAATCTAGATCCACGACCACTAATCTCATGTGCTACGTGACGTGTCTGGCAGAATCCTTAGATAAACGTATTCCTGTCGACACTATATATACTGACTTTATCGAAATGATCTACCTTATCATTCTTAGATAAGATCGGTAGATCATTCTCTTCTTATAGCTAAACTCCAGCATTTGGGAATAGGAGGATCAAGGCTAAAGTGGTTTCAGTCTAACCTCAGTGACCGGTCTTCAAAAGTTGTCATGAACGGCCGTCATTCAAAGTCTTTCAAAGCAACATCCGGTGTTCCGCAAGTTTCACATTTAGGCCCAATTCTTTTCAACATTTTCATAAACGACATCACGCACTGCTTTAGACATTCAAAATTCTACCTTTTTGCCAATGAGATGTAAATATTGAAACCAATGGTAACTGAATTCGACTCTACCCTTTTGTAGGAAGATCTCAACAGATTGATGAACTGGTGCAAAATGAACAAAATGCTTCTTAACGTCTCAAAATGTTACTACATGCAATTTAGTCGTAACAAAATTGTCAAATCTAATAAGTACACGATTAGCCAACAAAAACTTCGACAAGTAGAATAAATACACGACTTGGGAGTCTTACTAGATAAACAACTTAAATTTGACAAACATATCCAAAACATTTCATCAAAGGGGTTTAAAATTCTTGGATTTATATTACGTCATAGCAAAGATTTTAAAAAAAAGCATCTACCAATATAAAGCTATATAACACCCTGGTTCGGCCAATCCTTGAATATAGTAGCCAGGTTGGGAATCCTCACTACGATATTTACGTTTAACACTTAGAAAGTGTCCAAAGACGTTCATCTGTGTTACAACGATCGATTAGCTAAAAAAATTATCAGCTACAAAGACCGATTAGGGCACTACAAAATGGTCTTACTTGCTGACAGACGAAAAACGGCAGACCTAATACTACTACACAAAATATTCAGCGGCGTCACAGACTGTAGCGAACTACTAGGTAACCTACAAATGAATGCCACATCTCGTCTGCCGCGGAAAAACAGCTATAACCTATTCTACGTGTCAGGATCTAAAACTAATCTAGGACACTTCGCCGCCCTCCCGAGACTTTGTCGGCAATACAATGAATTGTCAAAGCGTTTTAACCTAGACATAACCCTCCCCATTTCGTAAAACAAAAGGAATTTGACCACCGCAGTAATCGGGTACATTTCTGTTCAGCTTTGAATTGACGTCAACAATTAATGTAAAATTATTATCGTAGGTACTGACCAGATTCATTTTATTCAATTTTATATTTTCAAGTTTTATTTTTATTAATAATCGTCATTATTGACATGTTATTCATTTTGTATTTTCATTTTATTAAAGTTTATTTTATTGAGAATCTTCAACATGTCACTAAATTTATTTCTTTCATTTTATTCAATTTTATTTTATTAGGTATACTCGAGATTGGCATGTGAATAGTCTTTTTACGTTATATTTCGCTCAAATTTTAATGTTTAGATTATCGTTTACCATATATATATGCATGATGTGATTTCCTGTAATTGAAGGAGCCCACGTAAAAGAAACCTTTATGACTGTGATTTGTAATGTGTATGTGTATCCTTTGTTGGAGATACTAAATAAATAAAAAAAATAAAAAAAAATATATAAAATGTATACATTCGTCTTTCTTGCCGTAGTGACACGTGCCTCGTTAATCAGGCAATATTCAGTTTTTGAGGTGACTGTTACAAACATAAATGCTAATATAATGTTGTTATAATTCAATTATTGTCAATTGGAATTCTTACACAGCTATGTGCTGTAAAATTTGTGCCCAAATTAGAGTTATATCAGCTGAGGATGCGCTGTATACAAAATTATTCAGCAACTAATGCATTCACTGTGCACTGTAAAAATGCTGTCATACAGCACTTTTGTGCTACTTGGGGTACTCTCCAACATTGCAAACACTCATGCTTACAATTATAAACTTTGACAGTACGTTATGCGTCGCATTGTCTCGAACGCCGTTTTGTACTATATATCCCGTTTTTACAAAATAAGCAAAGCAAAGATAAAATATGAAAAATTGTCTGTACATACGAGTGAAACGTATTCCCGTATCTTATTTATGTTTTTACATGAGTGCATTTTGATGCATATTTATATGCAAAAGATGAAATTATTGAGCTGTATTGACATCCACCGTTTAGACATTGGACCGCGTGTGACTTATTGTTAACTCAACTGATCGTATTCAGAAAGACCGCGCGCTGTGTGCGAATGCCGTACCTGTCTACCGCTTCTTAATGTCATTGAGTTGAGACCAATACTTACCTTGACTAATATTATATAAAGAAGAAAGAACATCATCAGTTTTATCCATTCTTTTGGAATATTTTAAATCGTTATTTTCACACATTTTCTATGCAATCTATATAAACGTAATCAACATAAACGTGTATCAACATAAACGTGTGACTGACACTGGCATGGCCACCACCTGGGATTTTAATTTTGATTACACAAAGAATTAATCGCTAGTTAGTCCAAATTAATCGCTAATTAGTCGTTAAATATCAGAATTAGTCGGTCACTGGTACCAACGTTATAAGGGTTTATAGGTGGCCAATCTAGGGTGCACCTACCCCAGCTTGGCTCACTTGAATCTCGGAAGCTATAGTCTTTTCGCCATGAGTTCCCTGACAGTTCTTGTCTGAAAATTGTAGTGACGTGACCTAACGAAATATAATCGATTTTTTTATAATATCGATTCAGTTGGCAAAGAAAATGGAATCGGATTATCGATTTTAGATTTTCAAAATATTTTTTTAATAAACTGGTTATCCTACTTCCTACTAATATTATAAATGTGAAAGTTAGTATGTGTGTGTGTGGACGTTTCTTACTCTTTCACGCATAAAGTACTGTACGGATTTTGATGAAACTTTACAGTAATATAGCCTAAACATCAGAATAAGACATAGGCTACATAACATCACGGGAGCAGAGCAAAAACCTGACATAACGCACTCGTACTGACGCGACGCGATCGCGATTACAAAATGGCCGCTTCGATTCATCTATTTTTTTGTCGATTAGTGTATTGAGTAGTGGCAATCTCTATTGGCTGACGTTCCGTTCAACGCATTGGACATTTTTAAGATTTATACTTTTTTATTTTATTTACTTAATTTATTAACAGTTAATTATAACTACAATAATTTACTTAGTAATTTACGAAAGGCAATATTTTTTTTATCATTTCTTTTTAAAAAAAATTGCCAGTTTATATTTTATTCGTCTAAAGTAGTATGCGTGCCACGGAAAAAAATGAACTGTCAGGGAACTCATCTTATGGCGAAAAGACTATAGTATACCTAACGAAGATCTGTTTTCTCCAAATTTAGTCGCAAAAATTTATCGTAATTTTTGGCCATGTCACAGATTTATCGGTCTTACTTCAGAAGATATAATGAGTTGAATTTGTAAGGTATAGTCCAAGAGCTAGATCGAAGAGTTTATGAAAAATTGCTAAGATTTTTTTTCTATTAGTATTCGTAATCAATTCCTTCTAGTTTTATCGGTCTAAAGTCCTAGAAATGTGAGAGAGATATATTCTCAATTAAAAACATCTTTGTCTGTTTTAAATTCTTAGGTTAGAGTGGATTAAACTTTTTTGAAAACATTACACCTTGCTCTTGGTTTATTCGGTGTCAAGATGTACAGTCGCATGCAACTGTTCTACCAAATTATAATGTTAGGTTCTAATTTACGTTAGCATAGTAAAACTTCTGTTACCGAAATAAAAATATATGATTACCTAATACGTTAAAATAATCGTACCCTTAGTAAAATGTTAAAAATACTGTAAAAGTTGTCAATTTTTTGTTTTTGTTAGATTGGCACAACTATTTTCTATTTTGGCGTCGAGTTTGAGTTACATCTTTTATTTAGATTACATACAGATGTGCGGAGTCCCAGCGGAAAAATTTTCTTCATTTCAGCTTTACAGATATTTAATGTATAACGTCGTGTAATTGTGTGCGGTAAGTACGAATATTGTGCATCCAACCATTGGGGAGTTATTCAACAAAAACTGTTTCCATTGTGACTTCCCAGCGGCACTTTTTTTTCCTAAGGACGTACAAGATTTTTTTTTATTTCATAATTAGAGTGGAACGAGAGGTAAATGTGTATGAATGAACATATGCAATTTTTGTGTCATAAGACTTCGAAGTTATTCAAGAAGTTGTATTTTGGCACAGTTGGACGTGACTGCTCGCGCGCAACAGATGTGGACGTACCCGCCTGACTTCGAAATCAAACCGTGTTATTGTGTGTGTGCTTCTGTGTTGCAATTTAAAATCGGGTAGTTATACAACGTGTAACATAATTAACGCAAGACCTCATACACCCCAATTAGAGTTTTGAGTTAAATAGAGTACTGAGTAAAGAAAATCTTGTGGACACTACCATTGTTTTATGCAATTAAATTTGAGTATTAGCTTGAGATTGGATTGAATTCTTTCTGGCGCAATCGGCGGACTTGCGTCCATTCAGTTACACATTGTATAAAACAAGGAAGAAGTGTCATTGGTGCGCTCCAGCCTGCAGCAGAGCCTGCCTACCAGAGGAAGAGTGACCCCTGCCTAACCCGGTGAGCCCGTTCCTAATTTTTCAGGGATTTGTTTACTAAACTGCACACGACCGGCTTTGTTATGCCGCGCGCAGGGACCCAACTTCGTCGTCATACGAGCAAGCGTTGTGTGAATGATTGTGTTCACACTAATTACAATAGTGCTGAACAGGCCTATTCACGCTATAATTCTGGAAGAAAAAACGATACCGATTAAGACGCCACACCAATAGATCCTATTATTGTAACACCGTAACGCATTCTTAAAATTCGTAAAAGCTTGCTAAGATCCTACAGCCTCTTCAATTTAAATCGGCTATACGAAGTTATTATTGTATCAGTTGTTCCCCGAAAGCAACCAGATCCTTCACAGCCTTATTAAACTTGATTGGAGAAAAAGTACGCTTATAATACTCGGAAACTTTGACGTCCATATTGGTCGACAAGATACACTAACCAACGCAAAGGATCCAACAAAACCTACAGCATAAATTTCCCAACTACAAAGGCGTACTATTAATGGATAAAGCCTACAGGGAATAACTTCAAACAGAAACTACAAAAGCTAGATCATCATGTAGAATAACATGGTCAAAGCGCACTCAAAAATCGCAATTGGAGTACAGCATCACGCCACAGGCAACAGAAAAACTCGTTCACTTATTAAAGGTGAATGGACCCTTGGTTGCATCTCCGACCATAAAGTAATTTGGGGACTAATAAGATCAAACGGAATAGTAAATAAAAACGAATAATCAAATTCAAAACAGAAAAGCAACAAAAAGAAACGAAGGAAGCAATAATGGATGCTAAGTATTTTAATCATAAAAAATGCAACTATGCCGCTCTCAATCGAAAATATATCAAAACAAAATAACAAGATAGCACCAAAAAAAAAACTAGCAAATATAGGTACCATCCCAACGAATGAAAACACCGAAATAACATGGAATAACATAACGGAGGTATTAAAAGCCGCTGCCCAGGAAACCCTGAGTCTTCAGCCATTTTACTCAAGGGACCACCGAATAGCCCTCGCTACCCTAAAAAAGGCCAAAGCAGCCAATTGGATAACCTAATAGGCATAATCGCGTACAAGAATGCCAGACATTACTCCAAAAGGTTAAATATCAGAACAAAAAACAAGCAGAACGTACTGTTGAAAAAACAAAACCAACAATCGAAGCACAAAGCGATAGACCGACGGTAAAAGAAATAATGGAAATCATCAATCGGGATTGCGACATTTCAACCTACGTGACCCTTAATGGAGTAAATAAACCAACAGTGTATGAAATAAAATACCGAAGCTCATACATACCATCCGCATTAAACAGCAAAAGCACAATTAGAAAACGTTGTCAACATCCACGAGAAACATCAAATCATCACTATCAGTCATATTAAAGTCAAAGATGGACTAGAAGTTAGCTAGACTTATGTAATGCTTATCTTGCTTTGTATGATATATGGCTTAAAAAATATGGACAGTCAGTAAGGCGAACAGATCATGACTCAGAAGATATAAACGAGTTGTCATGACTTGATTGGTGAATCTAGGAAAAAGCTAGGAATAAACCAGGGCATAAGAAAATGCGTCAAATCTTAGACGGAAAAACCGTAACAAAATGCATCAAGAACCATGAGATGTGCTACCTAGCACAAGGTGAACCACACCGTGCAAGCATGCAGCAATGCCAAATCATGCAATCATCAATGCCAAACCATGTAAAAGGCCAAATCTAAGAAGGTCCAACGACCTATTTACACATGGACCAACTATAACAGGACTTGAAATACTTCAGCATGGGAATCAAGTTTTGGATGGACACGTCTGGAGACCGAAATAACATCAAGAAAGTGTATAGCGATATCTACAAAAAACCAGAAACTGATAGCAGCGAGAACTTAGAAGATGACTATGAAAACAACAACGACATACAAAAAGTCGATAAAACAGTTGAATTCCACCAAAAGATGCACCGATGAAGCTCGACCTGAATCAACATGCAAGACGTCGTGAAAAGATGCCCTCCTATAAATACCACCCGTCTCTCCACTAGTCCAATGCTTACTTAAAGCTGCATATTTGGTAGGCTCGCAATCCTTTCCTATCATAAGGGCACGTCTTCCCTACCATTACAGCGCCCCCCGGTCTACTTCTTGATATGCAATGGCCTATGTAGCACCATGAAACATGAGGCTGCAAAGGCTAGTGCGAATCTCGGGGTTTATTCGATTTATCGAGTCTGGTCAAACCACGCTGGGGTTCAGTGCAATTCATTTCATTTCTTTTCATAAGAGTTCAAAGTTATTCAAGTTTCCGCTTCGCTGACGTTTAGCAATTTGATGAAAATCATATAAAACGGTATAGTACAGAGTTGTAATTTTACGCACATTGCTTTGAATTTGTGTTTTGTTGGTGAAAACAGAATTTGAAAAAATAAATAAAAAAAATACCGTTCAGAAGACATACACGTAAAAGTAAAATAAAGTTATAAGGCCTAACTTATAGCGTTAATTTTTATCTTATAGGGTCAATAATGTTCTGCCAAGTTTCATTTATATGCTATTAAAGGGTATACTGTTAATACTATTAAGAAACGGATAGCAGTTTGGCCGGATACCGGATATTCGGCCAACCATATGGCCGGATAGCCGAATATCCGGCCGCCTGATATCCGGCGGAACTTAGCCGTTTGGTGCATCGCGTACACACACACACACTTGCGTAGACGGCGCGCGAACGATCGAGTGGACTCAGTTCGATTCGGGTCTTTTCGTTGATTGATCGGGTCTTTTCGATGATGATTCTTAAGTGACACTAAATAAAGCAAATAATTACTTAAAAATATATATTTTTTTTATCCAGATTTTTTTTTTAATTCGGCGGTATGCCTATCCGGCCGAATAGTAGTTAGTTATCCGGTATTCGGCCGAATAGTATTAAGGCCGCCGGATAGGCCGGATACCGGATAGTTACCGGATATCCATTTCATCTCTAATTAATAGCGATCAAGTACATCTGAAATTGCAAGTTTAAGTAAATATACTTAGATTTACTATGTAATATTCTAAAAATTAAATTCATTTGTTATTATTATTACAGATGCAATTGTTATTGTGATAGTTTCGTTACTTATACTACTATTTTTATAACTGTCTGGCCTGTCGGATGTCATGTATCAACATAGGAGTTAGTATAAGTAACAAGTTATGCTGCTGACATGGTACTGCTGGATCCATCTATCAGAGCTCTCAGAGAATTGCTGCAAATGAGTGAGACGTATGCTGCCAGCCACGGCTTGCAGTATAACGTGAAAAAGAGCGAGTTCTTGGTTTTTGCTCCTAGATGCAGAAAAATGGATTTGGTACCCCCTGTAATACTGTGTAAGACTGAACTTCGAAAAGTCAGTGTATTTAAATATCTGAGACATATAGTCACGGATTCTTTGAATGACGAATCTGACATGGATATGGAACGCAGAGCGTTGACGGGCAGTGCTAATATGCTGGCCCGCAGGTTTGCCCGCTGCACAAGAGAGGTGAAAATTTTATTATTTAAATCCTATTCTCAGACATTCTACTCCAGCAGCCTGTGGACAGCATATACGCAAAGGGTTATCAACGCTTTGCGGGTCCAATATAATAATGCATTTAGGATGCTGCTGAGACTCCCTCCATTTTGCAGCGCGTCCTTGTTCATGGAGGCACCACAGACGGTTTCGCGGCAATATTACACAAAAAAAACGGCGTCTTTGCTGCACAGAGTGCGTAAGAGTAGCAACAGCATGCTGAGTGTGGTTGTGATTGCGGTCCGTTCTTTTTAAATTGTGTGCGTTTGTCTGAACTAACATAGTTTTAAGCACTTGTTTACTAACAAAATGGATCATGTTGTCTGAATTAATAAATAAATTATTATCATTATAACGAATGTTATTATTTTATGCGTTCAAGAATTGTGTGCCCACCGGTACCAGTCCAAAAACGATGCTATACTGGAAAGATCGGAACGTTTGCTCTGGACGATCGCTTTTTTGTAGCCATTCAAACTTCGTCGGTTTACACATGTATTGCGGTTGTTTCGGTGTTTTTAATAGTTCTCTTTAATTAATTAGTGTAATGAGCTGATAAGAGCTGCCCTTATAAGATACAAATTAATACTATAAGTTAGGCCCTATAACCTTATTTTGCTTTTACGTGTATGTCTTCTGAACGGTGTGATTTTTTTTAAAATTCTGTTTTTACAACACACACAAATTTTCAAAGCAACGTGCGTAGAAAATAACAAGCCTGCACTAAACCGTTTTATATGATTTCCATGAAATAGCCAAACGTCAGCGCAACAGAAACTTGAATATCTTCGGAGTCTTATGACACACAAATTCATTTTAACATACACATTTACTTCTCATTATACACTAATTACACAGGTGAACATTTGATCTAAAAATTATCACTGAACCTTAGTATAGTTTTTTAGGGTTTTTGGGGTCGCTGATTTCGAATTCAAGGTCGGTTGACCTCCATCACATCACGTTCAAGGTCACTTCAAGGTCAACGTAAGAAGATTCTTTTGAAAAATTCCGAAAAATATCCATGTAAGTTTTTGGAGTAACTGAACTCAAATCGGCTGTAAGTTTCACCCGTCAAGGTCATTCAATGGTTATATCAAGGTCAAAGTAAGACTTTGTAAAAAAATTGGAATAATTTCTAAATAAGTTTTTGGAGTCGCTGAATCCAAATCCGCTGTTTGTATTACCCGTCAAGGTCATCTAACCGTTATATTAAGGTCACTTCAAGGTCGAAGTAAGATTGTGTTGAAAAATCCGAAAAAAAATCCATGTAAGTTTTTGGAGTAACTGAACTCAAATCGGCTGTTAGTTTCACCTGTCAAGGTCATTCAACGGTTATATCAAGGTCATTTTTAGATCAAACTATAACCTTAATATAACAGTTGGATGACCTTGACAGGTAAAACAAATAGCGGATTTGGATTTAGCGACTCCAAAAACGTATGTAGACATTTTTTCAAATTTTTTAAACAAAGTATTCTTACTTTGACCTTGATGTGACGCTGAACCTGACGTGATGGAGGTCAACTGACCTTGAATTCGAAATCAGCGACCCCAAAAACCCTTAGAAACTATACTAAGGTTCAGTGATAATTTTTAGATCAAATTTTGACCTGTGTTATTGAGTGTATGTTTTTCTTGTGCGTCCATAGGAAAAAATGTGCCATACAGTTACAGTGCTGTTTTTAGTTATATCATATCTAGTGCGTATTGCGAATTTCATAATGGACAAAAACACCGAACAAAGAGTTTGTCTTAAATTTAGCATCGCCAATGGAATTTCGTGATCGGAGTCTCTGAAAATGAATCGACTTTATCAAAAAATACGTGCGATGACGTGTGGTACAAAGCGTTCATAAGCGGTTGAGATGTGATAGAAGATTTGCGTTGCTTTGGTAGGCCATCAACGTCTGCAACTGAAGTTAACATCGCGAAAGTGAAGGAAATAGTGACTGAAAATCCTCATTCAAGTTTGAGAGAGATAACCGCCGAACTTTATGTCTCACAAGTCGTTCCATACCATTGTAAAAAAATCACTTGGGTATGAAACATGTTACCGCTAGGCTAGTCCCACAAGACTTGAATTTCCTCCAAAAAATCAATTGCGTGTAGCTGAGAGACATGCGAGAACGAGTCAATTCCGACCCAACATTCATGAAACGCATTGTTACTGGTCATGAGACGTGGGTTTACGAGTTTGACATGCTAACTAGTCAACAAGTTTCGGAGTGGCGCCTTCCAAATGAACCCAAACCGAAAAAACCACGCCAAAATCGATCAAAAGTCAAAGTCATGTTGACTGTTTTCTTTGCCTATCGCGGAGTTACGCACTCGGAATTCTTGCTGGAAGGTCAGCTGTAAATAAAAGATATTATTTGGGCGTTATGCGGCGTTTAAGAGAGCAAATTAGACGAAAAAGATCAGATTTGTGGAAAGAGAATTCTTGGGTTTTGCACGACGATAAATGCGCCTTCGCACAAGGCCATCATTGTGAACGAATTTTCTCAAAAAATACCATTGAGCAACCTTATTCACCCGATATGGCTCCAACCGACTTCTTTATTTTTCCTAAACTCAAATTAGCACTTCGTGGCACCCGTTTTCATTCAGTAGAAGACATAAAGGAGAATTCGCGGCAAGAACTGAACTCGATTCCGGAAAAGCGTTTAATAAATGTTTTGATGATTGGATTAGTCGTTGGCGTATGTAAGTGTATCGTTTCTAAAGGAGCATACTTTGAAAGCTATAAAATAAGTTTGGATGAATAACTAACATTTCGTGTATTTATCTGTTCCCGGTACTTTTGACACAGTAGTATGCAAAATAGTATGAAAACATGGAGGTGCCAAGTAATTCTACGTCGTCTGCAAGTATTCGCGAAATAATTGAGTCTGAACGAACTAAATACGAACAAACATCGAGGTTGGTTCACTAATTCATCAATATCCAATTTAACTAAATGACTTCACGACATTCAGCCATCTGGTTTAACGTTGCGCTCAATAACTTGGATAGTTGTCTTTCACCCTTTGATTAAAATAAAACTAATAGATATGTAACGTTCTTACATTAGGTATTCAAACAGTGACTCTTATACGTACACAGACACATTTACTCACACAAATAATCGTTATTATTACACGCCAACAAAGAAAGAGACAGAATAATGCACAACGGTGGCGTGCGACCAAGACGGAGCATCACCGCTCTTCGTATTATTTCGTTAGAAACGTACGTCACGCCGAGCGACGACGGCGACGCGGCGCCCTGTTCTAGCCGGACGTGTAGCACACTAACGCATTGTATGTTTCTATCCCGCTCTACAAAATGGCGAACAAATTCGAATGGGTACAAATTTATTTAATCAAATCTTAAAAAAATAATAAGAAAAATGTACTTATGAGTGAAATGTGATGCCGAGTGATTTATTTTTTCTTTTAGAGTGGTTCATGCACCCAGCGAAGGCACACGAAGGCATTGTTTTTATTTTTTAGTGCGTTACTAGCGTATTGGAATATACACGCACGCACGTCTCAATCGAAAGCTACTCGTATTGCGACTGAGAACAATTAGGCCCCCGGGGCCTAATTTATGCCGTCCATGCGCTATCGTCTAGTGACACATCTTCCGCTAGTTTTATTTTAATCAAAGCTTTCACCTATTTAATTGGTTTGGCCGGCGTTTAATAAACAGCCTACGCGTCCAATTAACTGGCTATTTTACCCAGATGGCTGCGACATTTATACTACCCTTACATTCATACACATTCAGAATAACTTTATATAAGGAGTATCTATTCATACACGAAATATTTTATGAGGTATTCTTGTAGGTGGTAAAGAAGCTATAGAAGCAAAAAGATTTTCTTTATCTAAACGTTTTTGATTTTTCGTAATTATTATAATTTTAAAACTGCTTAATACGTTTTGCATAAAACCAGCGACCATATAACCCATAGACGCCTAATAACAGGCGACCGATGTCTGTCAACACATCAGACTTATAGATCTGATACAGGATACCACTCAACAATTTCGTTTCAGTATTGACCACTTCTGTGAGCCGTAAACACTTCCGCGTTAGTAAATTAAACTTGGTGAAAATAAATATTATAGTACAGTATCGACACATCTGTAAACTAGGTGAGTACTATTATGCTGGTTACGTTACGAATCGTATCTATGAGCTGATTGTTGGTTGGTCTAATTACCTACTCGTACAGATGTGAACAGCTGTAAGAATGATAAGTGCGTAGCATGGATTTATTTGATCAACATCTTACCTGTGATAGGTAGACGTGGACTGACCTACTGTTGTAGGAACACGGTACACATTACACTTGCACAGTTTTTGAGAACTTTCTTATTCTCCAGAGGAATCACATCACAATAGTCAGTTAGTGCCTCCCTATGATATGAATACACTTATTATGGTAGCACACCACTGACACCACCATATTCTGGTACGTAAACCTATGCTTTGGCATTGTTGCCCGAAGCCCGCCGTGCGGTACAACTCGCGTATCGTGAGTAGGGATGAAAATTACCGAATGTTTCCGAAAGTTACCAGGAAAGTTTCCAATATTGCCGGCAATATTGGGCAATATTGCCGGAATGTTGCCAAAGTTGCCAGATTACATAGGGTTTTTCAAATGCCATTTTCAAAGTTTATGCGCTCCTGAAGTTTTATGTAATGGTGTAATTATACGTATTATTAGTAAGCCTGTATTATTAATTCATAATTATAATTATTTCTTAATTATCCATGCTTATATGTGAAGATAAAGTTAAATTATGCCATTGGTAACTTCATGATAGCTAAACCCATAGTTTTTTAAGAATATCACTTATATATTTTATACAAAAAGAAAGAGGGTATTGATACCAAATGAAGTAAATATAAATCAAACAACTGTGTAGTGTTATTTTGTAAATATTTTCAACTTGTCATCAAGAACTTCATCTGTTTGAAATAAAATCGATTTTAATCTATTTCCTGAAGTCTGATAGCGCTAAAATTATATATATAGATATATATGTATGTCTAGTTAGAATGCAATGTTATGATGACCTTGTGCCAGCCTGATGATGGAGTTGGAAGGTGGTCATAGGATCTACGCTCTGTTAAACCAAACGAGATTGGGCTTTTTAGATTGGTCTCTTGTGGTGGGTACATGAGTTTTAGGTCTATTGTGTCTTCCGTCTGCCAGAGAATTTAATGTGTAAAAAAAAAAACAAATAAAACAATAAAATTTATTCATATTGGTGCCGATTCTATTGTACAGCGAACTAAACTAACTAAACTATCTCTAAAATTCCTTACTTTTGGCTATGAGAATTTTAACGCTATTCTGCAAGAAAAAATCTTTAAATTTAAAAATTATTTTGACACGACTAAAAACGAATTTGACAATCAACGTGGTTTTTTTTTTCTTTTGGTTTCGCAACGTGGTACTTGTGTGCGCTACGCAATGAATTTTTTAGAGACGAAGGCGCACGCAAGGGGGCAGCCTGGACGTGTTTTATATGGAATTTTTCACTTTTTGTTTAAAAATATACAAAAAATATTACCCACGTGTTGAGATTTATATGTTCCAGGGTTAACAAAGGGGGTCGAAAATTTCATTATTTTTGCGATAGGACACGCCATTTTCGAGATATAAGCAAAAGAAAAAAATATAAAATACAGCACTGTTTTTGCACGTGAAGGCGAGGCGTTGGTGTGAATTTTTGTTCATGACCACTAGTTTTATTCCACACCTTTTTAATCGCGATTAAAAATAGTCAGATTTAGTCAAAATAAATGATTATTGTCAAAATTTTTGGTGAAAACCGGCAAACTCAGAATAGCAAAATTGTCCTTTTCATTAAACTAATAACTCAGTGCAATCTTAGTGTTGTCAAACTAAAATATAGTTAAGTTGTGTCACTATAGTCTATTTCAGAATAGGAAATTGTCGTTTGACAGGAATAAACCAAATTTTAGTGATTTTTAGTTTAGTTCAGAGAATTGACTATCGTGATCGCCACTGTTTTGCTGCCGCGTACTCTCCATGACAAAATGTAGTATTTTATGCATAGCTTCATGGCCTCTTTTTTCACTCAACTTGCATAGAGCCTTCGTTATGTCGAACGAAAAGTTATAGCACTCGTGCCCATATCCTACACTAGCTTCTGCCCGCGACTTCGTCCGCGTCAAATTTCGTGCTCCCGCGACCCACCCCGTCGTCGAATCAAATCGCCGCGCGTCGGCCCATACGTAGTGTTGAGCAATCAGGTTGTTATATCTCGTAAGATATTCATTAATCTCAAATAATGTAAGGGCAACTTTGTTCCAAATTAAACACTTCTCAATGGATAAGGATTATATCCATGTCTTATGAAAACACCTTCGCAAATAATGCATTTTTTAACTTAAAAAAAACATAGTTCGCCAACCTTAAAAGGTGGACATATGCTGTCGCGGACTTTTTTTAGAACTTTTTAAGAGGAACAATTACGGCTTACATAATTGTTGCGTTACTTTAACCGTTTAAGGAGCGCACGCAATGAAAGCTCTTGAACGTAATAATTTACCCCGTTTTTGCAACATTTTGCGTTGGTGCTCGGCTCCTATTGGTCACAGCGTGATGTTATATAACCTATAGCCTTCCTCGATGAATGGGCTATTCAACACAAACATAATTTTTTAACTCGAATCAGTAGTTCCTGAGATTAGCGCGTTCAATCAAACAAACAAACAAACTCTTCAGCTTTATAATATTAGTATAGATTACAGAATATTTTTTACGTTATCAAAATCCCCTTTAATTACTGATTATAATAAATAAGCATGACCTACTGATTTTTTTTTTGTTCACATTACTTCTTGTACCCTTATGTTGTTTTACGATAGCTTAAATGTTGAATAATACGTACCCCACAGTAGTCGCTTACCCACTGCACAAATCATGCCATCAAAAGAATTTTCAAAATAGGATCAGTACCTTTTGAGAAAATCGCAAACAAACAAAAATACATATATACATACATTCATATCAAATAAAGAACTACCTTTTTAAAATCGGTTAAAAACATCAACTTGTTGTTGCTGATCGTCTTGCAAGGTTTGACCATTCTATACATACAGATTTGTATACATATAGATGTATATACTTTCTTACATTCAAGTGAAGTTAAATTATAAGAACAGAAAAGAAAAAAAAATACGATATCTCTAAAATAGTTGTGGTTTCATCACCAATGAACAATCATGGATAGCTTGTTTCTTTTCTTTAGTTTATCAGTAAGTAAATAAATGTAAAAACGAAAATTTTAGGTTGGATATTATAGATAAGCATAGCAACTACCATCCTGCATACGGCAATTTTATTCTACTAAGCAATTATAATAGTAAAAGTTGTTTTCAATTTATACGTTTCTTGCCCAATGTTGCCGGCAAGTTTGGAAACATTCCCGGCAGTTTTGGCAACTTTGGCAATATTGCCGGCATTTTTCATGGTTAAATTCGTGAAGAACTGACGAGCGCGGGGCCGCGCGCGCCGCGAGTCGGAGGAGAGGCGCGCGCCGCGGGTCGAGGGGGCGAGACGCGCGCGCGGCACGGCGCGGCGACGGTGCGGAATACTCTTTTGATCTTATTAATAAAAGCCGCGCCGCCATGATAGTAAATACTACGTAGAAACTAGAGTAATGGATGTTAAATTTGTTAAAATAAGGAACCAGTATTTCTTATGTGCGTCAAATAATTTATAAATATTAAATTTTGAGAAAAATACATTTGGACAAAAAAAATGGCGTTGCTATAGCTTCTTTACCAACTACAGGTGTACCTCTTAAAATATTTCGTGTATGACTAGAAACTCCTTATATTTATTTATTGCGAAACAAACATACCATATGACATCATAGATATTGCCATTTAAAGTATTTTGAACTTGCTTGTACGGAGAAATTGAATTCTTTAATATCTTTTTAATTAAACAGACTAAATCTGTGACTTGGCGTAAAATTGCGACTTATTAGCGACAAGATTTGGTAGAAAACAGATCTTCGCTAGGTATCCTAATTTTTGTAATTCAAATGGGTCAAGCTGGGGTAGGTGCTCCTCAGATAGGCCACCTATAAACCAAGTTTTGAGCCTAATGTAAATTAGAGCCTAACGTTATCATTTGGTAAAACTGTTGCATGCGAGGTACCCACATCTTGACAACAAATAGACCAAGAGCAAGGTATGTTTTCAAAGAATTTTAAGCAACTTTAACCTAGTATTTTAAAACATAAAAACATGAATATAATTGAGCATTTATCTCTCTTTGACATTTATATGGACGTCAGATCGATAAAACGTATAATACTTTTTTTTTTGTTTTTGGAAATTTTTCGTAAACTCTTCGATATAGCTCTTAGAATAGTCCAAGAGCTATATCGAAATCTTAAAAATTGAACTCTATATCTTCTAAACTAAGACCCGACTAAATCTGCGACTTAGCGAAAAATTGCGACTTAATTAGGGAGAAAACAGATCTCCGCTAGGTGCCCTAGTTTTTGACATATATATATGTGGCCAAGCTAGGAAAATTCTCTTCTGGTCGGCCACCTAGAAACGCTTATAACTTTTGAACCAGTGACCCGAAACATTGTAATATTTGACGACTAATTCCGACTACCAAGCGACTAAATTTAGAGGAGAAAACAGATCACTGCTAGGGTACTAACTTTTGAGATTCAATGGGCCCAGCAGGGGAAGCTATCTCCGGATCGGCCACCTATAAACCCTTTATAACTTTTGAACCAATGACTGACTATTTCTGATATTTGGCGAATAATTTCGACTAATTACGACTAGTTTTTTAAATCCCTGAACCACCACAAATTTTTATATGTTTTTGTTAAATTTAAAATGTCCACTATATAAAACCCAAGCAATGTTCCAACAACTTTAGTTTCAAAATTACAAATGCTTATACAGATAAGTAATTTCCATTAGAATTAGGACCAAAGCTGATGATGTCCTTGGGAAATAAAGGTATAGATTACCTTCGCTTGCCTTAGGTTGCACGCTAGCGAAGTTGCGTTGTCAGAGTCACGCTAAGCGGCGCATAGCTTGTTAGTCGATCATTGACACGGTCGTCGAGTAAGAAATAAAACACATTTTTTATAATTTGATTAGGAACTGTATTATCATAATACATGTAAAATGTCAGGTATATACGTCAGAGGTTTTACAAATATTTATAAAATATTACAAAACATTGTAAATGTTAAAATTTTATTCATTTATTACAATGTATACTAAACTGATAATTAAATATAATTATAAAAATTATATTTTTATGAAAATTACGACTCGCCCAGCCTAACAATTTGGTTTTTCACGTAGTTTCATAAATTAGAAACAAATTTACAATGTTACATATTAAACTAATAATTAAATATAATTATAAAAGATACATTATTACGAAAATGACGACTCGCACAGCCTAACAAATTGGGTTTTCACGTAGTTTCATAAAACATTAGAAACTAATTTACAATGTTATATAATAAACTAATAATCATATTATTAGGAAAAAGATGACTCGCTCAGCCTAACAAATTGGTATTTCACCTAGTTCATTAAAGAATAGAGACAAATGTACAATGCAAACCCACAAGAGGGTTTATTTTCCATAAAAAATAAGCGTAAGCGTATATGTTCTTAGCACGTATTGCAGGGCGAGTACAACCTACTGTGATAGGCTTGAATAAAACATTTTTATCACAGCTTAGGAACAAAAACCGTAATAAAACACATGACTCAGGTACAACTTAGAACAACATTATACACAACACAAAAAATAACCAACAACCGCCTTATCGCTTCCGTGTAGTACAAGCACATGACAAGAGGAGTCCAAACGGAAGTGATATGAAGATTCGAATGACGTTATTGCGACGCACGCTAATTCGAAAAACTTTACGAGTGGTACGCCAGTTCAAACATACATTGACTCAAAAACCGCTTTATCGAATGACGTTATCGCGACACGCTGATTCGAAAAACTGTTTGAATGATACGCTAGTACGAAAGTTTTGGTGTCGAAATCCACTGTTGCAAATAGCATATTCCAATCTGAATTGGATGGAATTCGCGACCCAGTGAGTACCAAGAACTATCTACGCTACGATGATAAAACTGACACTGAGCTAGCTGTCGGCTCAATGTATTTTTGAACTAGCGTACCACTTGGTAAGTTTTTCGATATAGCATGCGTCGCAATCACGTAATTCGAATCTTCACATCACTCCCAATTCAGACTCTACACGTTGCATAAGACGTAAACCTACTTTCACGAGAAATTAATAACAGGAATGTAAGAAATACGTAAAACCTCTTAAAAAATATATGTATAGTCACGAGCATAAATATATTTCCAAGGGAAGCTTGGAAATAATATCTGATTTCATGATTCAACCATTAAAATCTGTCGTCGAGATATATTTAATTATTTGTGGAAGCAAAAAAACGTGTGGCAGCACAAATCAGTGATGCCAAAATATAGGATGCTGCATACATACATAAGCTCACGTTCCCCATGGTAGGCGGAAACTACGGAACACCACCTGCTACGATCCTTACATACTCCTTTTGCGTCGTTTAGGTTCATACATCTGGTCATACAAGCAAACCGATGCGAGTACTACGCACCTGTCCTTTCTGAAGAAACCAATAAGGTTCTTCTAAAACGGGGTCTTTCCCGGTGTTTCCACTCACATTTGCCTTGTAAATACCTTTTGTTAGCAGCCCTTCATTCATCCTCTCAACATGACCAAACCATCAAAGCACTCTTTTCAATGTTTCACACTACGTCTTCTTTGACGCCACACCGTTGTCTTATCACATAATTCCTCGGCCTATCGTTCATCGTCACATCCCACATGCTTCGCAAGGAATGCATTTCCACATCATTTATTATACTTTCATGTTTCTTTTAACACACCCAACATTCACTTCCGTACATAAACGTAGGTACCAGCACTCCACTTTGAAATGGACATCAACTGGTTGGTGACGATCGCATGTTACGCACCATTTACTTAATTTCCCGTATTTACTCCCCTTTCCCGTCTTTATCAATCTTAAGTATATGCTTCACAAAAAAATGTTAGACCGTAATAAATTGGTGAGTGTGATCCTTCGATGTGATCAAAAATATGTGACATGACTTCGGCGAATATGACAGTATAATATTACGAGTTTTCTTATATATCGCAATTAATGCCACTAATTCTGCAATCATATGTGGCATCCAACTGAACGCATGCCGCCATTATCTGACAGTAATGTTGGAAAGTAGAAATATTTTGCCAGCACCCATCTTTGAGTTATATTCCATTAGAAAATACTAATACAGGTCAGGTATATCATCGAAATATTTAAAAAATCTGTTCTTATGTAATGGTCCAGAGAAACGAATTAATACCAAAGTAAACAATAGAAAATTTAATTATTAATTAAAGCCCCCAGAAGTAATACTCGAAAACATTTTAATGTTAGGTTTCAAGCCTGCCAAAGTAATGATAGATATTTTTGATCGCAGGTGTCATATTCTTCTGAAATTAACTAAGTAGGTAAATATTTCTAACGCAAGATATGTCCAGTAATATTGCACTCTAAGAGGTGACACGTCTTTTTGAAACCAATTTAGCATCCTTCACTATAACACCACTTCTCTGGTAGTTTCGGTTTTCCTTCGATGTCACACATTTATGCCGCTACTTGTATAATTACGCCTTCCACAAATGATGACATATATTTGAGTCGTAACGACTAATATTAATGGATGAATCAAGAAGTCAGATATCATTGGCGAACTGTCCATGGTAATAAATTTATGCCCGTGATGTACCTATGAGGCATAATATACATTGATTTCTACTTCGTCTTAATTTAACTAGAAGAAGATATGACCAGTAACGACGAAAAATTCTGGTTGATTATTTTGTAGTGAACATTGTTGTTGAAATAAGTTGGTCAATGAATATTGTCAATTTGCATCTCAATTCGGACAAAGGAAACAATCAAATACGGATTCCATTCCTATAAAACTTAAAAAAAAAACATATCACAGTCGCAGAGGCTTTTTGTGAAGTTTCGACATTTAGCAACTTGACCCTTAATATGTGAACATGAATCCACGCAAAACAAAGCGGGTTTTTAATTGTTACTGTAATCACGGCATTCAGCCGGTTAGTACATTTTAGTCAAATTCATTCAATAGGTAACTAAATTGCAAATGTCGAACCAGTATTTTCGCTTCGGCATATATCGCGTTTTCATAAAGAAGTAATTTATGAAAACGCCTTATCATTACAATTTAAACAGTTATTATACTACATTACACTGATCAAAAACATACGGCACCGTTCTTTATCCGTGCAATAGGGCGCATTTGTTTCGGTACAATTATTTTAACAATTACACAGATGTATATGCTGATCTCATTTAAAATTACGCGTGCTTGTTAAGTACAAGTGTAGGTGACAAACTTTGGTGTTACTTTAATTCTATATGGAATATTTTGTGTGTATCAAAATTGAAACAAATGCGCAGAAAAGAATGTCCTCCGGCCTTGCTAAGGTTAATTAACCGAATTATAAGCATTCAAGTTTGGATTTATCAAAAAGTTGTCCATTAAAAAATAAAATAACCACCAATTACACACATATTTCTTTTAGAACACAATCGCTTCAATTTAAAATTTCGTTTTAGAATAAATATCTTATTTAAAAATTACTTCGATTTTCACGCTTCTAGAAATTTTATTATTTATTTCTTTTATACATTCGGTCAAAAGAGTTTCGGGAATAAATGATTTGTTTGACATATAAACTAGTCAACAAGCCTCGGAGTGGCGCCTTCCAACTGAACCAGAATCGAAATAAATTTATTTCGATCAAAAGTCAAAGTCATGTTGACTGTTTTCTTTGCATGTCGCGGTGTCGTGCACTCGGAATGCTTGCAGAAGATCAAACGGTAAAAAATGATTATTATTTGGGCGTTATGCGGCGTTTAAGAGAGTAAATTAGACAAAAAATGGCCAGATTTGTGCAAAAAAAATCTTGGATTTTGCACCACGATAATACGCCTTTCTTACAAGGCCATCATTATGAACGAATTTTTGACCAAAAACTCAACCAATACCATCGAACAACCACCTTATTCACCAAATTTGGCTCCAGCCAACTTCTTTCTTTTTCAAATTACCATTTCGTGGCACCCGTTTTCACTCGGTAGAAGATACAAAGGAGAATTCGTGGCGAGAACTGAACTCGATTCCGGAAAAGCGTTTAATTTTTTTTTATGATTGGATTATTCGTTGTCGTTTGGATGAATAACTAACATTTTCTATATTATTTATTTTTTCCCGGTACTTTCTTGACAGAGTAGTATGTACATATTTAAAATCATGAATTTAAATGTACAGTACTTCCAATCAAAACCAGTTAAGCCATGTGGTGTATTCTGATTCGACGATTATTAGAGGCTGCAATCATTTTTTGATCAGTGTTTTCTGTAAGTATTAACTGTTCAAGTCAATTTAAGTAGTTGTAGAATATTAATCATAACTAAGTAGTGTAAAAAAAACGACTAGGTACAAGTAGTCGTTGTTTTTTGTTACTTTTTATTACAAGAAAACTTATTTTTCTAGTCAGTCAATCTAAGATAAATTAATTTAAAATCAGTCTCTAAAGATTTCAATATCACAGTTATCTTAATTACAAAAATGGTTGTAAATTCATATAAAAAAAATTACAAAAAGAAATCAAGTGGGAGTTGGACGGGTAACTGATTACCGTTAGTAAATTATATCACGGGATTCTCAACCAATTCAGCTCTCATTTAACTGTATTTTTAATAGTAGCACCATTCAATAAAAAATTAAACTTTTTATCTAATTAAACCGATTTGTATATACATCGATCCTATGATTACTATATTGGAACCACATACCTTTATGACTATTGTTTAGGAACATTTGGTGGTTTTAAAATACTATTGATGGTAATGATTTACCTCAAATGAAATTTAAATATTTTGTACTCGTTAAACTTACAACTAGATATACCAATACAGCTCTCATTTAACTGTATTCTTATTAGTAGCACCATTCAATAAAAAAATGAACCATTTTATATTATTAAACCGATTTGTATACACATCGAACCTATGATTACTATATTGGAACCACATACCTTTCTTATGACTATTGTTTAGGAACATTTGGTGGTTTTAAAATACTATTGATGGTATTGATTTACCTCAAATAAAATTTAAATATTTTGTACTCTTTAAACTTACAACTAGATACAACATACAATAGTATGTACACGTAAATATAATACCGATTTATGTCCGTCTGTGAACGTTTATTTATTTAACTTTACGCACAAAGACCTATTTAATATTCCCTTCTTTAGATGGATGAGGGCACAAGCATCCTCATGACTTGTCTGCCAGTATCACTAATCTTTTATACCCCAATGCTAATAAAACGAGCACATATTTATTTATTTACTAGCGACTAGCACCTGCGTCACATGGTTATAACGATTTGATAAAATATCAACAGTTCTACATAATTATGCAAGTTTCGTGTATTATACATGTAAACGTTTCGGAATTTCTCCAATTGATGGTGAAAACTGATATGGATTGCAAAGTTTAGATTAATAACATGGTCTCATATTGAGTCAAAGACAGACACGAGAAGCGACTTTTGTTTCATACTAGCTTCTGGCATATTCGGTGGCACTCAGGCGTAGCATAGATTTTTTTCTATCAGTGAAAAAATAATTTCGTTATAATATTAGTATAGTAGTATGAGAGAACACAAGCAATGGAAAATATTGTACAATCTCTTTAAACTTGAATACGGGGCTTTTGGCTACTTTGTACGAGTGTATTTTTTGTTTCTCTTTTATTTTTCTTTTTCTTTTCTTCTTTTTTCACATTCACAAAAAAAGTTCATCAAGCAATAAATATGGTCGTTGCATTCTGTTCTCCCTTAGCGTAGTGTATTCGGCTAAACCATGGGCGAGCATTCCCTAAAAACAGAAGCTCGAAATAAACGACTTTTTAGTACTATTTTTACCTATACAACCCATCATGTTAACACAGACAACAAAATTCCATGTCCTATTATATATTCAGTTTTTATTAATTTTATAATTTCCCAATAGGCATAAGTCGGCATAATATTCCATGTCCTATTATATATTCAGTCTTAATTAATTTTATAATTTCCCAATAGGCATAAGTCGGCATAATATTCCATGTCCTATTATATATTCAGTCTTTATTAATTTTATAATTTCCTAATAGGCATAAGTCGGCATAATATTCCATGTCCTATTATATATTCAGTCTTTATTAATTTTATAATTTCCCAATAGGCAGGGACCCACAGTTAGGCAGACGAAACCATTACGCATATGCTCTTTGAATTCATAGGTGTGACCCAGATTAGGACAGAAACCCACGGGGCACCCAGATCTTACACAGATGTTCTTAACAGACCAGGAAAAATGATAAACTTCTGAAAGGAGGCAGGCTGGTTGGAATAACCACCGACGGCCGCCATGGCGCATGCACAATGGTCTCTCTAAAGGACTAATTACCGAAACCAAATCCACAAAATTCCAAGTGGGCGCCTGCTATTGTGAAAATAGTTTTAGCATAACCTCGCAAAAGCTCATTTTGTTCTTAACAACTTATGACCTGTATGAATAAAATACCTATTGAGTATTTACTTTAAAATAACTGCAAGCAAATTAGCAAATTTGTTAATCAAACCGAAACGAAAATGTACTTGTAAAACAAACATCAAAAAGCTTTCATGCTTCGGTTCAATGTATCACGGAAAAATACTCAAATGATATAGTTTTATTAATGCAGGTTTACATGTACCAAAAATTCGCAAATGTAGCTTTCTTCACCAAAGCACGTGAGGTGTACATACCTCGTCGGGTTTAAGGGAAAGGAGGATAGTTATGTGGCTGGGGAGGATATCTGCCCATAGCATTCATATTGTAGTTCTGAGCGTTTTGAACAGGCGATGCCGTCGCCGAAGTTGCGGGCCGCATCGGTACTTGAGTCGGTACTTGAGGCGTCACTGCCATTCGTGCAGGAGAGTTAGGGTACAATTGATGAAAGTTAGGTATATCTGAAAGACATTCGAAATATAATCGAGTGCTATAAAGGGACAGGCCCTTTCAACACAGTCCAGTCATTTTATGGTCTATTGGGAGTTATCCATAAAAAATACCATTACTTTAAATGCTGGTCGACTCAGTTCCATATAAGGAACAAATGTGTCCGGTAGAATAAGGTCAATTATTTTTGAATAATTTGTTAAAAAAACCCCTTAATAAAACGAATGCTTCAAGATATGTTAAATATCACCACGACCTAGGTAGCAACATATTATAACTACGGTTTATGTCAAAATAGCAAATCGTCAAAGTGAATAAATAGATTCACTAGCAAAAGTGAACAAGTCTTTTTCATTCAACTCTTGAATGGAAACGTACGTACTTAACGTATTCGTATGAATTTCATATTCAGACGAAATCCCGACACGAGGAAGAAAAATTATGATGATAATAACACGCGGTTTGAATCTCTATTACGATGCATAATATCGTCTGTGTTCTTTGACGGGCAAATGACATTTGAGTCACAAACTGTGAAACCCAGGCAGCTGCCTAGCGGCGCAACATATTTATAACTTTCCACACAAAAAAAGGTCCACTCAAGTTTTTATTACCGCTACCCGCTTAGTGTAAACTGTTTTGGGTTCTTAAATACACAGGACCACACTACAAAATGTAAGCAGTACTCGTATTACGATAGTTTTATTTATTAATAAATGATGAAAACATAGAAGTGGCTTGCCGTGTCATGTCGATTTCGGATAAAACTACTATGTCAATTTACACGAAATTTTGCAAATTATTGAAATTTGAACTTCATACTGCACGAAGCAAGTTTTATGAATTTTCATATTCTCCTTGTAATATTGAGTACTTACAATAAAACAAATCTTACTAGGCTACAACTTAAACCTTCACTGATCATAGCTACCTACATTTCGTAAAAATATGTCACTGTAATTTTAAATTCATTCAATTTTCTCGATGAGGGAACAATTCGGCATATATTTTTAGGATTGATAATTTCACATGGTTTTCACGGTTTAAAATTAGAATAGTAGTATGTATATATTTCTATACAAGAACAAACTATTATATTTTCTCATTACAATGCAGGATTTTTTTTAACCAGTGCGCAATTTTTTTTAGTTGTTTTGTTTCAGAACACATTTCCAATATTTTTTATACCTTTTTATTTAATTATCCGACATTAAATAAGGAAATATGGGGACATTATTCGTATAATAATCAAAGATCGCGAGCGGCGGGCGACCACTCCGGGCGGCAGGACAGCGCACCTGTGGCCGATCGCGACAGTCTGCGCAACGCACGCGCTGTCGAGACGTCGAGTCTAATCATTTTCCTGCGCAAGCGCGCGTCGAACGTGTCGTATGTGTCACAGTACATCTATCGCGAGTTTTATGAGGTGCGAGTGTACTTATTGAGTAGTGAAAATGTCGAGTAGCTTGCAGGATATGCGAGGGAGAGCATACCTCGTATGCGAGGCCATGGGATCCATAACCTCCCTGCGCGCTGTCGCTAATGGAAGGACTATTTTAGCAGCCATTCAAAGGTGCTTGATCATGGGCAATTCAGGGACCCGAATCATGCACAAGGATCTGGCAGTCCTCAACAGGCGGCGGAAGTCGATGAAACCATTTTGGATTCCCTTCAGCGAGATCCAACAGCCAGTACCTACGATGCGGCACGTCAAATAGGTTAGTTTTGATTGAAAATTATTGTGATTACTTAGTTGATTCCATTTTTTAAATAGCCTATGCATTATCTATTGCCAATTTAAATTGTATTAAGTATGTTTTTAATAAGTTCCTTAATTTAATTGATCATAATGATTTATTTTATGCATTTTATGGTCCTAACCCCATGAAAGTACGAAGAAAAAATTGGATTACTCTCCAAATAACTTCAGGTCAGGGCCTAAACTTAAAAAAGTCTAGTTGGAACCTGATAATAATAGCGGTCAGTAACTCGCGCTCACTGAGCGGACAGCTGATGGCTGTTAGGTATCTTACGTAAGTTCGTTCCGAAGCGCCGCACGACGGCGAGTTTCCATAAAACCATACTGGTTATACGAAGTAAAAATTTTTTCGTTAATGATAACTTAATTTTTTTACTAAGATACATCAAAATGAAATAAAACTCATGGTTATTATAACTCGCTTATGTTTAATTTGTTAAAATTTGCGCACTAGTTAAAAACGTTTCCTGTAGATACTTAATTTTTTTTTAGGGAAAAAAGCTCGTTTTGACACTCGAATATGCTAATTGAAATTATATCGTATGAAATACACCTTGATTGACAACCAAATAGTTTTAAGAATAGTTTTAGTGCTTTACAAACCTTAAAGATACACTTAATTCAATGTAAAAAACACAAAACACTCAAAACTCAGCATAAGAATAACGATTTTGAGTATCGGTTTGTTTACGTTTCGACAAGATACAAATATACGATGTGATGACGACTTCTTAATGAATAATGAATTCTTCATTCGCTTAACGTCAATTATGCACAAAAAATGTGGAAAAATCACTAAAAAAAACAAGAGACCATCTACTGACGGCAATGACGAACGCAAAGTTTCGACGAACAAAAATTTATGATTTAATTTATTTGACGAGAATATCCGTCGGACCATAGAGTGAAACTAACACAGACGACATTAGACCTTAATTAGGAACAATAATAGAGTTTGAAACCGCATGTATCGGCCGTTGTCATTTAAATTAATCTGATAATCCTTTATCTTTTAAAGGCTTTTGCAATAACTTTCGCGATTTGGCAATTTTCTTCTTATATTGGTTGGTAAACTAGGGATGCCCGAACTCATACGATTCATGGCCATAGGATCTACCGATTTTTTAATCGATTCAACAGGATCCGATCTAAGCCCAGATCGATTCGTATGCGCCTAGAAGATCGTATGAAGAAATCTTATCAACTAAAAATTAAACAGTACGAACTACAACCTGTTGGGCAAATCTATGTTGTCTATATCTTGTTATCAATGTTGGCAATCCATTCCAAACGTCTGTTTTCTCTATTCAATTATTGAAACGTATAAAAGATGTTTTACACAAAACACATCCTAGCTGTCTACTTTAAAAAAAATGATAATTTAAACAGACGCTGTGGATCTAGCCTATTACGGCTATCTATCAAAGTATTTCCAGCTAGAAAAACAGACGTTCAGAAAGGAATGCTAACATACCCGACAAGTTATAGTTTGTACGGTACGTTGATTAGGTATTAGTTGATACGATTCACTGCCTGAATCACCTATTACGGCTATCTGTCATGCCTATCGCCTATCACGGCATCCGTGACGGACTTTGTAATAGATTTATTAAGTAGATTAAGTTAAAATAAAGAATTTTGCATGCTTAATGTGCTTTTCATTATTATTATAAAATTACGATACGATCTTCTGTGATCGAGTAAGATCGATTCAATACAATACGATTAAGATCGTGAATCGATTCACGAAGTTACGATTCAGACGATTGACTCAAAGCAAATAATCGGGCATTCCAAAGGTTAACGCGGTTAGAGTTTAAAAATCAGACATTTGACTTTTTTTTCACAATTGTGTCCATGTAGTTTGAGATAGCTATCCCAATCTACATGGACACAATTAAGATACAAAATGTTAAACATCTAATGATCTGCTCTGCAAATATTCTCAATAGCAAAACTTTACTTCAGCGCTATCCTGTGGAGAAAAGGCCCCAGGCTGGCCGTATGATCCGAATCAAGTGGTCAAGACATTAGACTAATAATTGTTTTACTGTGCCATTTCCATAACTTACGGTTGGAGGTTGATGGATAAGGCTGTGAATAGTAGCCTCGGTTAACTGGTGGCGGGACGGCAGGTTGGTACGACAAGTACGCGGCAGGCGCGGCCACCGCCCTCACAGAGAGAGGATGCGTGGCGTTTGCGGGATGCAGGCCACTAGGAGGATGGGTGTCCGTCGACATAAGGGGGGCTCCAGAAGGATGGGATGCGTTGGGTAGATGCAACGCCGTCGGTGTGTGCGCTGCATTGTGCGGGAGAGCCGTGCTGGCCGTTACGCCGGGGTACATTCGGGGCGTAACGTTCGTGGTGGTCAGATAATTGGTGGCGCCTGCAGCGGGTGCCGGAGGTGCACTGTCGATTTTATGGCTCTGGAAAAACTGGCCGAATCCGTTGACTGGATTGCTGCTTATGTTTGAACTGCTTGGTATTCCTCTGTCTGAATTAATTGCTTCGTTTATGCGAGATTCATTTCCTTGGTTTCTGTCAGAAGTTAACGACGAAGCTGAAAATTAAAAAAAAAACAAATATTATTGGCGAGTCAAAAGTGCTGATGACCAAAATGGTGGCGATAGCCATAACATTAATGGAGCGCGAGCTCGATGCCGGTGGTCTATAACTAATTATTTAAAAGAAAAAAAAAAAATACAAAAAAAGGTTAAATAAAGTAGTATAAAAAAGGGTGTAAAGGGAACGCTTCCGACAACGAAGACAGGTGATAGGGCTAGTCATTCTCGATACGAACACAAAATTTTTTTTGTATTATTTTTTATAAATTATTAGCATTTTTTATGCTGTGAGAACAGTTAAATGAATCATTACCTATTTGAGATTTAACACATATGTATACTTCCAAATATTATTTTTTTACACCTTTAGCAAGCGATATAAATTCAAATATAGAATCAGCTGGTGACCGGGCATCATAGCGCACGCAGACAGACGCGTGGTCGACGACCCCGAGTAGGAATGCGTAAAGAAGGATGCGTAGTCTTGGACTTTACGCATCCTTTGTAAAACGCCGCCAAAATAAAATAAATAAATTGCAGAAGTATCAAAAGTTTAAATTGATGAAGTGTGTCTTACATTTAATAATAGTTTTGTATGTAAGTCGTCAATCGATAGTGAATGAAATAAAGTAAACGATCGCCGATATTAGCTGTGATTGAGTAAAACATTTTCATCACTTGTACAGTTTCATAAACTAGCGCACGTGAATCAATTGAATTTGAACTTTATGACTGTTTATTGCAATGACTGTATCCTTTATTTAGTAAGTAAACTCAATGAATGTACAGTGGATAATTTTATTATTTTAATCTAAGAAACCCGTTAAATCTTAAGGTGTCTTCAGACAGCGGGCGCGACGCGGCGGGACCGGGCGGCGACGCGACGCTGAGTAGTTGTAATGTACTAGATAGTATGGACGACTTCACACAGAGCGCTCGGCGCGACGCGCCACGCCGCCGCCGCGCCGAGTCGGAATACAACTCAGAGGCCGGCGTGCCGCGAGCGGGGCGCGAGCGCAGCGTCGGCAGGACGGCGATAAATTGCAGAAGTATCACAAGTTTTAAATTGATTGACTGCGTCTTACATTTAATAACAGTTTTGTATGTTAGCTGATACGAGTAATGGATAGTGAATGAAAGTGAGCGATCGCCGACATTAGCTGTGATTGACTAAAACATTTTCATTACGAGTACAGTTTCAAACAACTAGCGCACGTGAATCAATTGAATTTGAACTTTATGCCAATGTGATTAGAGTCACACGACGCAAGCTTGTTTATTACAATGACTGTATCCTTTATTTAGTAAGTAAACTCAATTAATTTAAACTGAATAATTTGATACATTTAATCTAAGAAACCCGTTAAATCTTATTGAAAAGTCAAAAAAATTAAAACAGTTCGGTATAAAGCATAGGACCAATTTCCTAACAATTGAAATGATTTGGTTTTCTGTTTTGTCTCTGTAACTTTTAGATTCATTCACATGACAAGACAGCGCGGCGCCGCACAGTGGGTTGCAAATCGCGAGATAAGAAAGGTAATTCATAATTACCATGTGATTTCAATTTAGTGAAACGAAATTTTGTGATTTTTAGACTGTCTTGGCTTATAGTATAAAAAAATATTGTAAACTTGACTAAGCATAATCATATTTAAAGCATTTAACCATAAAATTAATCATCAACATTATATTTTTTTTAATTTTGAGGATTTTTAAAAAGCCACAAATGGTGGCGCAATATGAAGTATGTCAAAAAATTAAAATTAAATGGTACTATCTGTGTTTAAGGATATAATGGCGAACCTTATAATTCCAGAGATAGAATAATTTTTCATGTCAGCACCGTACATTTTTTTTGTTTAAAAAATTATAACTCCTTCATTTTTACACGCAATTGCCCCATACGAAATTTTATAGAATAGTAATGATCAGCAGAATCCATTTCTAGCCAAAAAAAAGACCCTTCAAAATTCGAGTCTCTATGTCTATGAAAGGCGATATGCAGCCCACCGTACGTCGGCGCCGCCCGCCAGCGCGGCGCCGCCGGCACGGTGGTGCTTTTGTCGGCTCCACGTGCAGGCGGTATCTTTGATATTGTGTTAGTCCTCTAGTTAGTTCCTGTCCGACTGAGTTCGTGAGCGAAAGTGGTACGTGGAACTGATTGATAGATATTGGGTCGCATTTAACACTTTAGTTTAAAATTGTGTCTTGTTGTTATTATTACGTTTTTAGTGTTTTGTTTTTATTGATTTTGTTGTGATAAAAAATGCCTGAATACGTGTACAGTGGTCGTGAAAACGGTAACATGTTGATGTGTTTAGAAGCTCGTGGCAAAGCTATTCCTTTTGCTTTGTGGATTTACCGAGACAGATTTTCAAACCTCCGGCATCCTTCTGAATCTCGCATGAAAGGCATGGAGTACAGTTTGACAAATTAAGCCAAACCTCATAAGATCGCAAAAGATTTAGAAAGGTACGTAAAATGCCTCAGTCAATTTCAAAGTATAACGGCTACTAATACGATTAAAATTCATAATTTTGTAAAGCGCTTGAGGCTAAGTTACAACAGCCGCACGGGTCGATGATATGCTGACCTGTGATATAAGTTAGATACTTCATTAAAAAATAAGAGCAAGAGCGTTTCCACGTCTGAATCGCTCAACATTTTTTCAATGAATGAATCGCGGCGCGGCGCCGCTCAGTGGATCGTCCCCATACAAGAGGTCGGACATAGAATCAAAAATTAAAAAAGTATCTAATTAAAAAAAAACAAAATATACAGTTGCATTTCTCTATTAAAGAACAACAAAAATTGTTGTACGCTTTTTTTATTTGACCAGCACTTTAGGCGCTATTCGATGAAAACTTTTATTTTTGTATGGAAACGAACACAAAAATGTATGTATCTCATGATTCCCTCTTTGTTCGACTTGTGGATTTCACTACTGTTATTTACCCATTTTATGCCACATTTTCTTCAAGGACACATGGTGCCCCCAGAGTGCCCCTACCGAGATATTTTGCCTATAGTAACTATCTTTGTATGTGTATTACTGATGGAATGGAGGTACATTAAGTATACTTATTACTAAGAATTAGTCATCACTAAGTAGTTCCTTAAATAACAGGTGCATTTTTGAGGACTTTAATGACTTATGAACGCTTTTGTTGCAACATAACAAAAGCGTTAATGAGTCATTAAGTAACGACTACCAGTACTTGCTTAATCTAATTAGTTATTGTAATTACTATGTTCACAGCCCTTAAGCTCTGCAGTGTGATTGGCTCATGTCATAATTAGCTTATCAAATTCATTGCTAGTTATAGTTATTTTTGTGTGTTTTGCACATGTGTATTGTTCTTTAATAGAGAAATGCAACTGTATAAATTTTTTTTTTCAATTAAATACTTTTTCAATTTTTGATTCTATGTCCGACCTCTTGTATGGGGACGATCCACTGTGCGCCGGCGGGACGGGACGTGATCGCGCCCGCAGTGTGAAGGCTCCCGTCGCGCCGGCGTCGCGCCGGCGCCACGCCACGTCGCGTCACGTCACGCCCCGCTCGCTGTGTGAAGACACCTTTATTGAAAAGTCAAAAAAATTAAAACAGTTCAATTTAAAGCATAAGTCCAATTTCCTAAAAAATAAAATGAATTGGTTTTGTTTCTTCGTCTCTGTTATTTGTACATGCAAAGACGTGGTGTCTCGGCGCCGGCGCGGCGGCTTCCGAGAATCGGAGCCTTTGTCAGCAGTTCGGCACCACGCGCAGGCGGCTTTGTGCGATCTTGTTCTTTCTAGTTAGTTCTTTCCGATTTGGTTCGTGAGCGGACGTGCGTCACGTCTAATCGATCGATAGGTATTGAGCCGTATTTAATACTTTAATTTAAAACACTTGTCTTGTTATTATTGTTATGTTTTTAGTGTTTTTTTTATTGTTTTTGTTGTGATTAGCAATGCCTGAGGCATACGTGTATAGTGCTCGTGAAAACGAAACATTTTGATGTGTTTAGAAGCCAGTGGCAATGGTTTTGCTCTTTCTTGCTTTGTGGATTTATCGTGACAGATTTCCCAAACGTCCGGTATCCTTCTGATTCTCGCATGAAAGGGATGGAGCACAGTTCGAGCCAAACCTCATAAGATCGTAAAAGATTAAGACAGGAACGTAAAATGCCTCTGTCGATCTCAATGTTTAACGGCTACGAATATGATTAAAATTCATTATTTTGTAAAGTAGGGAACACATTTCAATTACTTTTTCAATACTTTTTTTTTAAATTTTTATCGTACCTTAAGTTAGTAAAATGTTTACACCCTACATACCTATTTCGTAATATGATATCGACAATAGCGCGTGGCACAACGTGACTCACGCGGCGGTGTTGCAGCGACAGTCTGCGCACAGGATCCCTTCTTTTCGCATAATGTTCTTTTTCCTAATATACTTTGGCATACTTACCTATTTTGGCATAATTTGTTTCGCCATAATAATATTTTGCCATATATTTTTTTAGCATAGAGTTTATGTTGGCATAATGATCTTGAAGGCTAATTTGTTTTGGCATAATTTTAATTCGTATAATGTTACTAGGCATAATGACTATTTGCATAATAGTATTTAGGCTTACATTTTATAATTCAATTTATAACCCTAAATTAAATTTAAAGTATTGTCTTATTTCAATATGTTGTGCTACAAAATTTAGTGACAGAAACGAATCGCTGCAAAACCGACTGCACGTAGTCTTGTCTGCCCTACCCCTAGAGTGTAATTTAAAACCACGTAGGCGCGGAGGGGCGAGGCTTCGGCTCGCTGGCCGGCTTCGCCGCCCAGCCTGAGCCGCGGTGGTGAGCGTCAAAACCACCTGCTCCTCAGCTCGCGGGCCGCCTCGCCCCTCCGCGCTCGTAACGCGTGGGACCGCCGGAGCCCCGTAGCGCCGGAGCCGTGAGAGAAACCATGTCTGCTGCATGTTGCATGCTTGCTTGCATGCTGTATGCTTGCTGCATGCTTGTTTGCATGCTGTATGCTTTCTGCATGCTTGTTTGCATGCTGCGTGCCTGCTGGATCAATGCTTGCATGCTGCATGCCTGCTGCATGTTTGCTGTATGCATGGTGTATGCATGTTTACATGTTTATTAGTGTGTAACATTTTAGAAGTTAATTATTATGCTTCTTTATTATGCCTTTAAAAAATATGTTTTAATATCATTATGTGTAAATATTTTATGCTTTAGAATGTTATGCTTAATCATTATTATGATTAAAGAAATTATGCTTAAAAATATTATGCGTAAGCTGTTATGCGTAAATAATGTTATGAGAAAATATAATTAGAAGAAAAAAAAGTATGCAAAGTTATATTAGGTCTTAAAATTTTATGCAAATGGATAGGGAACCTCTGCGCACGCATGCGCTGTCGAGACGTCGTGTGTTGGGCATACTTTCCGGATATTCGAATTATCCGGATATTCGCGATGTAAAATATGCGGATATCAATTGCATCACTATTCGTATAATACGATTAAAAGGGTTAATTTGATATATGACTTTCTTATGACCATTCCTCCAACCAGCGTGGAATCTGAAAGGGCGTTTTCGTCAACAGGCTACCTGTGCAATAAATTGAGGACATCTCTAAACTACTCCACATTACATTGCTCGAGTTTCCTTAGCTCTTATTATGAAAGACTAAAAAAATAATATTTAATTGTTCTAATTTGTTATTAGATATAAGTATGACTTTATTTTATATTTTACCGTTTACATAGGGGTAGGCAGAAACTACGGAACGCCATCCATCTGCTACGATCCTTACATACTCCTTTTGCCTCGTTTAAGTTTATACAATTGGTCATACACACACGCCGGTTGCGAGTACTTTATGTCCTCATAGGGAGTCTCCTCTCGGTGTTTCCACTCACATCTGCCTTGTAGATACCTTTTGTAAGCCGTCCTTCATTCATCTTCTCAACATGACCAAACCATCTAAGCATTCTTTTGTCAATTTTTGTCACGACATCTTTTAAACCACACCGTTGTCTTATCAATCATTTCTCAGCCTATCATACATAGCCACACATGCTACGCAAGGACCGCATTTCCCCAGCATTCATTCTGCTTTCATGCTTCTTTTGCCACAACAAACATTCAGTTCCATACATAAGCGTAGGTCCTGTACCAGCACACCATTGTGAACAGCCAGTCGAGCCTTTTCGGACATTAATTTGTTCGTCACAATCGCAGGTATTGTACAGTTTACTTTATTTCCCGCATTTACTCTTCTTTCCACATCTTTATCAATCTTTCCATCCCTTCTAAACTAACTCCCCGAATATACAAACTCGCTTACTTGCTCCACAATTTTATCATTTATTTTCACATTACACACCGATACATTCTCTTCTCTTTCAAACACCATGACCTTCGTGTTATTCACATTTATATTCATCCCTTTCCTCTGAAATGTTTTATCCATTACAGTCACCAAGTCTTGCAACTGTTCCGCTGACGATGGAAGTAGAGCTTGATCATCTGCGTAGAGAAGGCATTTGATGGGCAACTCACTCATTGTCAATCCACACTCACCCTCTTTCAAATCTGTTAGACAACTATCCATCTACAAGTTGAATAGCCACGGTGACGCTACACAGCCCTATCTAACACCCCTCGAAATGGAAAACGTGTCCCATTTATCCTAACACAAGCACTGGAATCCTTGTATAAAAATTTCAATGCCTTGGTACAAGCGCCAGTCCACACCGTACATGGATTGTGTTGACCACAGTTTTTCTCTGCACACACTGTCATAGGCCTTCTGCAAAAGTGCTTTGCCAGATGATTTTCGACTATGCACCTCAGGGAGAAGATCTGATCCATACAGCCCAACCCCTCGCTAAATCCTGCCTCCACATCCCATATTTTCTCACCGGTAATTTTTACCGTTTTCATTTATTTTATTAAAGGACTATGTTTAAGACAAACCAGCACACACAGGCGTCAAAAGCAAAAGGGTATTCTGTTTGGTTTCCTTAAAATATTACTTTTAAACACTTATATAAGGGCTAAAGATTTTACGGAGAATTATAGATTCGTTGCCTACTTTCGTTTGATTATTTTATTTTTGCCTTGGTTCGTTAGACTGATTACTGAACATGATTGATGGTTTTGTGGTTAAATCCTATCATAGTCACGAAAATTCAAAGTATTTATTGACGTCATGTTATTGTGTTTATGTGAAGTTGAGATATCGATCTTAACATCTATTCTAAAATAGTAAGAAAAAAATAGATAGACATATAAAAAAAACATCAAACTTGGCAAATTCGTTGAAGTTTTGTTATTTTAAGCACTTTTTCAAAATTCGCGGGCAGAAGCTATCATTCATAATATAAAGCTATGAAAATACAACGTTGTCATATTCCACGTGAGGGTGACATTAATAACCGTGACTTAGTCGAATGATTTTGTATAAAAAATTTAAACAAAAAAAAGATAATTGAAAAATAATTTATAAGTCAGTTGTACCCTAGAATTATGGGAAATTAAAAAAAACAATTAAAAATATACTAAATACATAAAGAAATCAATAAAAATTTTTTTTAAATATTTATTCAAAAACAACAAAAAAAAAACAGTAAAATACAGTATAAATCTTAGAAATAATGTGCGTAGGTATTACAAAGTTAGATGACTGTGCTTATAATAAAGGACATATTTCTGAACAATATTTAACATAACGTTTTCAAAATAGTAATTTAATTAATTTATTGTGTTTATGATTAGAGAATGCAATTCCGATCTGAGCTGAAGAGCTCGTGTCCTTTTTCGACATCAATCCCGAAGCATAACATGACGGCATCTCAACCGAGATTGACAGGATTGGGCGTGATTGGCCACTCGGCGCGCCAGCGATGCGTTGACGGACGAGTGTCGAACAGCGAAAGCATACTATCCCGACTATTTACAAATATTATCGCCGGATCAACAGCGGTACAAATGATTTAATATGCGTGCAGGTACTTGTTTCTTTATAATTGGGGTTAAAGTATGAAACTGCCGTTTTATAGTAATAGATACTTAGAATTGACATCAAACCATTGTGTGAGATATTCGACTGAAACTTTTTTTCATTATAACTGCGATTTTTCTTTAAAAAATGTGCAGCTTTCGATTTTCCAATTTAAATTGTTTTTTTTTTATTCAGCTCAGACGGAAAGTGTCCTTTTCTTGTAGTGTTGATTTCCAAAAAATACGAGTAATTAATGAGTTACATAATAACTTAAAGAATAAAGTTTTTTTTTTCTTTCTATTAATATTATCTTAATCAACCTCATGATCACAACCAAACAGTTTTCATCGGTTTTAAGTCATCCAATTTTTTTTTTTAAATTGAGAAATAACTGTTGTTTCAAAAATGTCGGGATCTCGCGAAATTGTAATCTATAATCCCGCGAGATCTCGAATCGAGATTGCATTCCCTAGTTATACACCTAATTTACTTAAACACTATATTCATTTTGAATAAAATATTAAGGTGTTAAACAATGTTCACACATTGTTATTAGCACTGAATCGTTCATTGATCGATCTATGATGTTTCATGTAATTTTGGTAGAGGTCGGCTAAGTGCTTAAACAGCGGCGGCAGCGGCATTGACGGCTCTTATACCTTAAAAATCAGTCATAATATACTGGTTGATTATAAAGTTTGTAGAATTAATACAATTACATTAACATTAATGACAGAAGTTTTCAAAGTAAGTTTAGTTAATATATAAAAATCATAAAAAATATAAAATGGCATACTTATCTTAAGGATCCAAATTCTTTGATGAAACAGATGAAGATGATGTTAAATCCAGTTAAGTTCGCGATATTTCGCCACGTTTAAAGAGCGTTTTCGGATATGTTGAGGGTAGTAGTCTGTACTAGATGGAGATGCCGCGAACACTCGCTATTTTACAGTGTTCGGTATTACCCAATTTACTTTCTTTTTTTTTTGTTCTTCGTCGATTACTGAATAATAGCTAGTATTATTTGTTTTAGACAAATATTCTTTATTTTTAATGAACAATAATACTGTATTAAACGCTGACTTATAAAAACGAGGTATTCCCCGTAAAATAGGGTCTATAAAAATGGTTGCCAGCATTTTAAAATGTCAAATTAGTATTATATGAGACTGCTTTCTTTAACTACATTGTTTTCATTTCTAACAACCTTAGATTTCTGTTGGATTACATTTACAAATAAATGATTAGAAAGTTCAAAAAACTTTTTTGCAAAAAAAAACAACCGACTTCCTTAAAAACACTACAAAGTGAAAAATAACTTTAATTTCGGTAGTCGGTGTCTTAGGATCTGTATTTATGGTTTTTTTGCCACCGACTTCCGAAATTAAAGATATTTTTCACTTTGTAGTGTTTTTAAGGAAGTCGGTTGTTTTTTTTTTGCAAAAAAGTTTTTATTTTTAAATTTTTAGTTGTCACCCTGCACTAATTCCAAACAAACAATGCATATTTATGCGATAGCAGAAATCGCGGTTGATTTCCTGTCATTTTTTAAAGAGTTCCGGTGTCTGTCTCCCGAACTCATCATCAGATCTATATGAAAATTATATGGGACTATTTCGGAATAAACCCCTTTCGAACAAAAAAAGAATTTTGCAAATCCGTCTATATATGACGGAGTTATGGCCGAACATACATAAAAAAAAAAAAAAAAAACATATAAACATCCGAATTGATAACCTCCTCCTTTTTGAAGTCGGTTAAAAATTACTTGCAAGCACGATATTATTATTTGATCACAAATAAATTATATTCCGGGTTTCTTCTGGAGTTATCGACACGTGTGATTATAATGACGATATCTCTGAAGTTTGGTATTGGAGCTGTACATAGAATTTGGATAGGATCATTTTCCCTTCAATATGCCACCATATTGAAGGGAAAATGATCCTATCCAAATTACATAACAAAGCTGAATGGTGCTGAACCAACCAACCAACAAGTGTTTTATTTTTGTTACGCAAGCTTTTAAAGTGCACGTATTTCTACATCGCTCTCACATGTATAATTTTAAAATTAATGATGTGACCAACATTTTGATTCAAAAATGTCTGTTGAGTTTCTACTCCGGTCTTCTCCATGGGAACCTACGCTTTGGAATAGGTAACTAGCTTCACACTTGAAAATTCAAAATTGCTTCTAATTGGTTTAATTGCAGTACTTAATGCTTTGAATCTTCCGTGTCTGCCTATATCACAACATTGAAATACCCACAAGAGTAACAAAAAAACTTTAGAATATGTAAATTGTAGTAAAAAGTATACAATACAGCGTAACAAGATTTAAATGACGATTTTCTACGAAGCGACGAATCATAAATCTTTTCATTACAAAATACATATAAAGTTGGTTGGACCGCCTAGACTATTTCTGGATTATTCCGATCTGTCACCCCGCTTTGTCCCCTTAGGGGGACAGATCGGAAAAAAAAGTTTGATCTGTCCCCCTGTTAGCAATGAGGGGACAGTTCGAACTTTATTCACTCCTTAACGGTTTCATCTGTCCCCCTATCACTGATAGGGGGATAGATAAAACTTTTTGTTCCTGTTTGTCCCCCATAGAATTTAAATTAATTCTTAAAAGTTACGCACTACACGTTATAAGCTTACTTTCAAAAATTAAATAAAAGTTTAGTGGTTTGGATTATTATAACGACCTGTATTTAAATAAATTATAAATATTTCTTTTGTTTCTGTATCGATCAGTCCCAGTCCCATAAATCACGTATTAGGTATTCCAGGTATAATAAGTATAATAATAATCAGTCCTCTGATTTGACTTCATATTACAAATGTAAATTTTTACTAATAATATGTTAACTTTTTTGTTTGATAACTCTTACAAGAATGAAAACGTCAAAACTTGAATTTATTTACTTCATTCCTGAATAATACAGAATTAATTACCTTAACAGAAGCTGCAATTTTATCTAAACACGTAAAATTTTCTTATTACGAAGATTTCCTCATCTAAAAGTTAACATATTGTTAGTAAAAATTAACATTTGTAATATGAAGTCAAATCAGAGGATTGATTATTATTATACTTATCATACCTGGAATACCTACTACGTGATTTATGGGACTGTGACTGATCGATACAGAAACAAAAGAAATATTTATAATTTATTTAAATACAGGTCGTTATAATAATCCAAACCACTAACCTTTTATTTAATTCTTGAAAGTAATCTTATAACGTGTAGAATTACTTTCAAGAATTATCAGTGATGGAATCAGTGATAGGGTGACAGATGAAACCGTTAAGGAGTGAATAAAGTTCGAACTGTCCCCTCATTGCTAACAGGGGGACAGATCAAACTTCTTTTTCCGATCTGTCCCCCTAAGGGGACAAAGCGGGGTGACAGATCGGAATAATCCCTATTTCTTAATTTAAAACAAGAGTGCAAAACGAAAAATAAAGCATTGAGGTACGAGAAGTTTTAAAAGTGAAATGTAACGACATAACGTGTTATATATATAATGTGTAATATTTTTGTTGCAATAAAATTTGCAGATCTAGTGACAATAGTAGTGAAGAGAATACAGTAGTTAGGCAACCACAAAAAACGCAAAAATTCAATATAATATTACGGATTCCACTTTTTTAACAATTCAGAGTATATCTACAGTCTATCCCCCAAATTGGGTGAGGCCTATGTCCAGCAGTAGACGTCTTTCGGCTGAAATGATGATGATGATATCTACAGGGCAATATTTACTTCGGACTATATATAACAAGGCTTTTAAATACAGAACTTATGACTTACTGCGAATGAGGTCCAACACTGCTTGTAACACCTCAGAAGATGTCTGACTGATGGGGTTTTGTCTCCTGGTTAGTGAAGACAGCGACTGCAACAGTGTCGCGTCCTCCATTCCAATATTGGGCATGGGCATCTGAAAAATACATCAACATTCAGTAAAATACGCCGACACCGTACAATATGTAGTTTTTTAAGATGAACGAATCTAAAAAAAAACGGGACCATTATAAGGCCACTTTTAAACCAATCTGCCACAAGCGGTTTTCGCGAGATTTATGCAACATAGGAATTTTAATTTTGGCATAATGTTTAGATATCGGTGGTAAGCACAAAGATCGTCCGTCAGTCAAGAATGCCAGAAAACAAACATATTTTTATTTGGTGTTCTTTTGGAATGGAACTAAGGGATAAAGGGTGGATTTATTAACACATCGTATCCAGAATAGTTTATAAGAGCTTTCTTTAGGAATTCTAAAAATATTCTCTTAAAATGTTTGATTTAGTTCCAAATTTGCGAAATATTAACTCCTTGTTTAGGGTTTGCTAACTTTCTAATTTTAATGGATTTATTATGTAAGTATCCATATTATATAGGAAAACTATAGAGGTTTGCGAATTTAGCTGCAACTGCGAAAAAAAATAAAACTACCAAACAAAAGGGCTTTTGACCTATGAAGTGGTAACCTTTATCAAATAATAATTGTTCGTTATGTGAAACATATAGTGCAGATATTCACTGACAATATGTCATTTAGGTGAATAGTCAAGGCACTAGCGTAGGTTTATTGATTCCGCCCGGTACAGTAATTACGACAGTTCAGCGATTGTTCCACAGACTGCTCAGTACATTTGGTTCGGAACCTTTCATATGTATGCGATCGGGCTCACACACATATTTAAGGTGCCGAACCAAACTCGCTCTTGCCCGGTTTTTTTTATACTCATATACGTTATACTTACGGGTTCTACGGCAGGCCTTTGCTTTAAAACGTATCCCATTAGCTGGAGCAGGAACTGTCTGGGCACTGTAGATGTGTCCTGGTACAAAATGTGTGATTATTAATACTAAAAGTCTTTAATTTATTTCCATCGTAAAGGTGCACTTAAATGGGCAATGTGCAATTCTTGTCAAATGTGGTTAATCATAACGTCCTGGCAAGAAAGACGCTCTGTCCAACCGAATTGATAACAAAAATTTTTAGGTTTGGTTGGACAGCGTTTGGAAACAAAAGTTCATATGAGAAATAATTCATCTTCCGAGACGTTTTCCAAATATGTTGGGTTCGGCTTCCAGTTTAACCAAGTTACAGCTGAATTTGTATTATACAAGATTCTCTAAGGACAAACGTCAAACAATTTTTATTTTGTACATAAAAACCATTTGATATTATGAAAAAAATGTTACTTTATACTATTCAGGGGTAAGATTCCCAACTTCGCTAAAGGGTACATGTTATGGCCGGAGCCCCATATAAAAATGAAAGATCTCCTTTGGCAAATTAAAGGGAAAATTCCAGAAATCGTTTATTTGTAGACAAAACCTATTGGACTGAAACTTAGTAGTACAGTCAATTGGTGCTAAAAAGGGGGTTATTTGGAAAGTTTTCCGGGAGTTTTGAAAATTGGTGATTTAATACCGATCCAGATTCGTTCCGAACCTATCACCAGGTTCAGCAGTGCAGTAATGCAGAGCATTGGGCATGGAAAAAAAGGAGAATGGGCTAATTCCTGTCACCACACTCGAGCTCCCAGGTCCGGAGACCTTGTTGTAACGTATTTCTTGCAAATACAAAAAGGGATGTCCGGGAGCCTGTGTATGTAGAAAGGCTGGATAGCGATGTGGAGGAAGAAACAGAGCCTATTCTCGAGCAAGCTTATGACGATATCTAGGAACAAGAGGACTACAACGAAGCTAATGATTCCATCGCGAATGACGTGAAAGAAATTTCTATTTGTGACATTTCGCTCAGTACCGAAGACAATGAACTAGTAAAACCTGGTCCATCAACAATAGCGAAGCGAAGGAGAATGTGCTAAATTTTGTATGAATGCATTACTAGTGGATTAGGCCTCCTCGGTACCACACCAAAAACGCGCCACTTACGTTACCTCATGATGGTGTCGAAATTAGGTATTTGGCCAAAACGCGTGTTGGAGGGGAGTTTGCGGCGCTCGTACGCTAAAACTATTGATTCTACAAAAAAAGTGGTTTTGGGCTCAATTTTACAAACGGCAAAGATACGAGGTGGCAAAGTGAAAATTCTAAAAAAATCACGTCAAAATCGATTACTTAAATCACCAATTTTCAAAACTCCCGAAAAACTTTCCAGGTAGAACTACCAAATAACTGGACTATAGTGTTTACAGTTGTATTGCGTCCGCAAGTAGTGCCAAGTAAAAAAAATACCCCCGTCCCCACTCCAACCCCTCCATTCCGCGAACTTTTTGACCCGCCCTCGTACGTGTTAGGCAAATTAGATACATGTGAACTCAGTAACAACTAGCTTACGACAAGACCTATGAAAAAATAATCTCTATGCGACTCTCGTTTGACGGGTAGAACACTCGCCGAGTCTCTCGCTTGGCACGTACGCATACCGGCAAGTGACTGGGCAGTCATTCTTCTCGTCGCACTCGTTCATAGCCCAGGGACAGAACTATCTGACCTAAACACTCTCTGCTCGTCGCCAACTAAATTGTAGTTGCTAGCTCTACTCGCTTTTCGTTAATTGTCGGCGGTGTGGCAGGTGCTTAATGGCCGCCAAGGATAAATGTATAAGTACGCTTAGAAACCAGGAAATTATCGCGTTATATTTGCATATAAAATATTTTGTGGCTCCATAATACACGAACTTATCAGACTTACAGTTTCGTACGACGGAGTTTGATTGAATTGATCCAATACATCTTGAACTTGCACCTGCTGAGGCGGCTCCTTTATGAACAGAACAAATGAGTTAATATCAAAATTGTATGAAATAATTTAACTCAAATGTTTGGTGCTTTCATGACTACATTACCTCCATATATTCATCCAGTATGCGGAACAACTCAGGACTTATTGTTGACTTCAACAACAACCGACAATTTTCATTTTCAGCTTTCTTTTTCTCGTAAACAAAGGTTTTGTATTCGTAGTCGCGCTCCAATTGCATCACTTCTTTTTGGTACAGGTCAGCTCTAAAGATAAATTCGAAAGTTAGTTTAGCAAGACTTTTCACAAAACATAACAGGTGTATGTTAGCGTGTAGCAGCTATTTTCTAAAATCAAATAAGCGATCTCCAATTAACCGTACAATTATGATGATTACCGGATAGTATGGTGAATAGATCACCGAGGGCGCGATAATGCTCAACAATACTAGACCATAGAACCAAGAGCCACTGTATCATTATCTAGAATTTTAGATATTATCATCGCTGTGCAGGCTCATCCCACGTGTATTACTTGCAATGTGAATATTTTTTATTACATTGTTCCAAGTGATGTAACCGAGAGTTACATACTTTACGTTGCATGACGTAGCATGCTTTGTAAATTGAATATACTAGTTCGAAAAAGTACTATGGCTCGTTTTCTTATTTTTTATTAACCTTTTTGCTTTCCTTGTTATATCGCACAGCATTTTGTTTCCATTTCAACCCCGCGAGTAATTTACCATTTAATTCTTAGCCGTTATGATGTTAGTTTTCATTAATACTTTTACCGGACAGTTTAACTTGACTGCGTATTTATAAAATTTTGCATTATGCAAGCAAATATATAAATATTATTACATACTGAATACTAAAAATTCGCTTCTCAAAATATTGTAATTTGAATCAGAACGCGCTCCGCTATAAACACTCGCCGATTCATTACCACTCTCATACTTCATCATATCAAACAATTCCCGGTAAAATAACGCAACGTCAATTAACATTACTTAAATATATCTCAAATTATATCATGCAGACAAATTAATATGGAGAAGAATCTTAGCGTTTCAAACCTCAGGTCCAGCTCGGAACATTTTTCGCAGACAGTTTCAACTACTTTGGAGCTCTCCGGTTTCCTCACTTTGCTTGGCCCGGCTGAGAACAAAATAAATACGCGCCAAGCAAATAACATTAGCTATCCTAAGTTAATTTTATAACAAAAAATATGAGCAAAATGCATTGAACTTAAAATTGTGAAGCGGTTAAGAAACTTAAACTTTAACAAACAGTATTATTTTATAAACCAAGTATCGTAAAAACGTGATTTGAATCTAATAGTCTGTATTAGCACTTTTTAATCAGTGTGAATAAATCAATTATTTATTTGTTTAGTCATCCTTGGTTTATTAAACATTTATATACATGTACAGTGGCGTGCATTGCTTTACTGTATAAGGTAAGGCCTAGGTCGCCTGTTCTTCTCTAGGCAGAGAAACGCGGTTTATTTAATTAGTTTCTTAATAATTTCGAGGCACACGTTAAAATGTAAATGACAGACTTATGGTGATGATATTCTAAGGTAGGCACTGCTTATATGCGTATATGCAATGCACGCCACTGTACATGTAGAAATGAGTTAAACTGCGTCTGATTTTGGAGCTCACAGAAACTTTTAGAGGTTTTTAGTGACATTATTGACCAACATTTTAGAGCCTAGCTCCAAATACGACTTACACTATTCATAATTATGGAGCTTGGACAGGGACACAGCAGAATTAGAATATATAAGTACATATTCTACAATACTGAGCACATGAACCCTTTTCTATTTATTTCTTATTTACTGCTTTCATTTCACCCTGAGGTCCCATATCCAAAACTCAATCCGTTTATAATTAAATAATTGGATGGCCCAGTTAACCGGTTTGGGACGAGAATGGTACTGTTAGTACATCGTTCTTTACCGGCTTTTAACTAATTCGATTAGCGGCTAAAAAAACGACACATATTTTATAGAGCAAACGGTGCTCTCTCTCTGATAGATGTGATGTTTTTTTTTTTAATCCGAATCTAGGAAAAAAAACCAGTTTAAAGACTAAAAAATCAGACTGATTCGATCTTTTCTTTTTTCATATACAATTTTCTAAAGGTTTCCGGTCTGCAATGACCCTAGGACCCCACTAAAATGTGGACAGACGATATAGGCAGACAGGAAATCCTTTGAAAATTCGATTAAAAAAAAAACTATTTTTTGTCTTTAAACAGATTTTTTCCTTCAGTCATATTTTTTTAGAAAAAAGTTATGGACATTATAAGAAACACCAGTTTGAACTAAAAAAAATTGTTTATCTCGAATTTTACTGACGCGAATCGAATTAGTTACGAGTTGCTAAAGAGCGGTGTACGAACAGTGTCATTCTCGTCCGAAACGGTTAAAAAAACCTCACATCACGTGCCTAGCTATTTCCCAACTATATTGGATTTGTCTTCCTGTCTAACCGAATGTATGATACAGCCGAATACCTGCACGTGGAGCACTAGCTCCTATCTAGGCAATAGCCTATCAGGCCTCTATAACCAATTTACTGGGTAAAACTGCTGCAAGTCATTATGTAAAGTGAAACATTCATAAAAATTTCACTTTTTCAATTATTGTCGACCCTCCAAGGTTTAGAAGTTATTCGCTCTGAACGACTCACGAATTTCCCAGAGGTTCAAAATCAGATACAGAATCCCCATTTCAGCCTGTTTGAGTCAAATATGCACTTCCGATATATTAGTATCAATAGGTACCTATTGTGACTTTGTTAGTGTTAAATGCGAAAATACGCAAATGCAAAATATAATGCATTGATGTGTTCAACAATTATGAAATATATTTGGCACATGAAAATAGCATCAGGAGAACATATTTAATACAATGGGGTAGTTGACTGTAATTCCTTTAAAGTAATAAAAGAAATGTAGTGAATAAATGCTAATATTGCATATTTCAGTCCCTCACACATGTTAAATCATTTTCAGCATTATTTATAAAAATCTCGCTAATCTCTGATTAGCCACTGTTTAGCTTAGCAATTGGTTAGCTCTTAATCAATGATCAACCTTTATTTAGGAACGCTAGTTAGCAGGTGATTAGTAGTGAAACGTGATAGTGGTGAAATTTTGCGTCTGGCACAGATAGAAGTCAAAATAGTCGACTAAAAGACATAATTTTAAGAATATAGTTTGACAACTTTATTCTTATCACCGATTTTTGAATCTGTCTCCATTTTGACAAAGTAAACATTTTCAACGGAAAATTTGTATTATAAATATTATAACGCAGTAATTTATTGTTTATTTATTGAGTTTGCGATGGTAGCAATGAAAGTAATACGCTCCAATGATTGTAGTACACAGGAAAATGTGTGTATCCCTAAATTATTATCTACTTAGTAATGTAAAATGACCAAATAAATGTTAAAGCACTTGCCCTTAAACCTTTGTATGCCGGAACAAGGATCCACGCGAGACACAATGGCTTTTTCATTGTTTCTGTAATTGCGGCATTCAACCAGTTAATAGCTATGTATTTGCAAGGTTTTTAGGCTTGTTACATGGATATACTCTTAAGGTGATATATCGAAGAAAACGTGATTTTTCTTTCTAGTGTACCTTTCGTACCATATGATATCCGAACTTAATATTTGAGTGTATGTTTTTTGACTATATAATATAGTATCCTGTAAAAGGCATACATGATACGATGAAATTTTTCTCGATATAAAAAAAAATCGCAAAGTTTTATCTACGTTTATGTTTTTTTAAGCGTCAAGGCGCAATGCGTGTAAGTTATTAAACATAGTTTACTTTAAAACATTGATAATAATCGTATCTAAGTTTTTGTAAAACAGTTTTCGTTTTAATAATACTTTTCATTCATAAAAGACGGCGATTCGTTTTGGCACATACGTTATTTTATTCCAAGCGCACACACATTATCGCCATCTCTTCTTTTGCCTATCATAAGTAGTGTTATCACTCTCGTTCATTCATAAATCAGTCGCCCAGTCATCGACGACGAATCTATGTGTCTTTTACAAATCGGTGCGATAAAAATTACGTGATTTAAATAATTGTGTTCACAGAAAAAGGTAGTTAAGCATGTTGCAGTAATTAATTAATATAATTAGTGTTGGCTTTCCTAATGACTTAGTATTTAGACTGTGTATGTGTCTATTTTTGTGACTATGAACAATATAACATTCTTTTTGTATTGCTATTTAGTGACAAACTAAATTATGTATGAAAATGGGAAGAAACAATAAACTAAAACTGAACAGTACCTGCAAGGTTAGGATTACCTGCACAGGACAATTAATGAATTTAATTTACTGGTTAGATTTATTAGACTGATTAAAATTGGTCAAAATGCATTATTTATACATTCCATACACTCACGTCTTTCTCCCATGGAGATAGGCAGAAACTACGGAACGCCACCTGCCACGATCCTTACATACTCCTTTTGCCTCGTTTAGGTTCATACATCTTGTCATACAAGCAAACCAATTGAGAGTACTACGCACCTAACCTTTCTGAAAAACATCACCAATAAGGTCACTATTTCTTCTCCTAGGGCGGCATTTGCACTCCCGGCATTAGCACTTACATCTGTCTTGTGAAAGCCGTCCTTAATTCATCCTCTCAACATGACCTAAACATCAAAGTATACTCTTTTCAATTTTTGACACGTGTTCTTTGAAATTGCACCATAGTCTCATCACATAATTCCTCAGTCTACCATTCATAGTCATACCCCACTTGCTTCGCAAGGAACGCATTTCCACATCATTTCTTCTACTTTCATGTTTCTTTTGCCACTCCCAACATTCACTTTCGTACATAAGCGTAGCTCCTGTACCAGCGCACCATTGTGAACAGCCAGTCGAGCTTTTTCGGACATCAACTGGTTGGTCATATCACATGTCTTTATCGCACCATTTATTTCCCGCATTGAATCTCTTTTCCACATCTTTATCAGTCTTTCCATCCCTTGTAAAACAACTCCACGAATATACGTAGTCACTTACTTGCTCCACACTCTAATCATTTATTTTCACATCACAAACGGATTCATTCTCTTCTCTTTCAACCACTATGACCTTCGTCCTATACACATTTATATTCATCCTCTTCCTCTTAAATGCTTCATGCATTACAGTCACCATGTCTTGCAACTATCCTGCTGACATTGCAAGTAGAACTTGATCATCTGCGTACAGAAGGCATTTGACAGGCAACTCAGTCATTGTCAATCCACATTCACCCTCTTTCAAATCTGTCAGACAACTATCCATATACAAGTTGAATAGCGCTACACAGCCGTCTAATACCCCTCGACATGCAAAACCAGTTCGTGTATGCCCCATTTATCCTAACACAAGCACTGGAAGTCCGTGTCAAAATGATAATAGTTAAATCAAATCATAGTGTCGAAAATTTAAATCAAAATGTCAAAGAATAAATCATAATCTGAAAATATTAATCATGATGTCAGAATATAAATAATAACATAGGGGAACAGCATTTGTCTGTCGCATGTTTTTTTTTTTTCATGAATCTTAATAGTTTTTCCACGCTGATTTGAAAAACATATGCCGTTTTTATGTAGCAGCTCTGGTTTAGCGTCTATGAAGTGACGGATTTTTCACAAAAAATGCACATAGTTTATTTAAGATAGGTTTAAAAATTTATTAAATATGTTTATTCTAAATGAAATTTTCTTTTATAGGATTTTCTCGCGTGACGTGTGTTAGGATTACTATTTTGAATACTCCAACAGTAATCAGCTATGATATTTACGTTCCAGTAACCCTGATATATCTCTGATATATATTATGTATAGCTCTATTTAAGACTTCGTTTTGAAGAATCTATGAACAAACGTCATTAATTTGGATTATTCTGTTTTAATCTCATTATAGGCTCGGAATATCAGAACAAAACAGTCTTCTTAAGTAAAGAAAGGGAGTAAACCCTTTTCCCTGTTACGGTAGTACAATATCTTCGTTTCTTTTGTCACCAGATTTCTTTCTTTCTTTCAATCGGGAAGCTAGAATATCTGTTGCAGTTTTAGACAGCCCAAGGTCCCTGATCAAGTCATTTAAATCATCTTGATTTAGTGCTCGGGATAACAGAAGCAATCAAAACCACTGTCGTTACTACTGCCGTAACGACAGTGATTTCGATAAGTTTAATTGTTTGTTGACTGCACTCGTCTGAATGTTCCGAAGACGTACATGTCTGGTGTTGTACTGGTGTGTCACTCATGTTCAAGACTGGTCTTATAGCAGATTTTAAGTTGGGATATATCGTCGTTGCAAATTTAAAATCTCCTATGTAACAATTTTCACAAATACGAGCTATGCATATATTTTAAAAGCGATTTTGTATACCTACCTATTGCAAAAACTCATATGTGAATATCTTAATGTATCGTTAAAATATTCGCTAATTTAATAAAATCTCATGTTTATTGACCATCGAAAACTCCTATGTGCCTGATGTAATAAACTGTAAAACCACTTATGTGACAAAAAGTTGCAACTTAAATCTCCTATGTGCAGAAAAATAATTAAATTTATATAAATATACGCTGAACGACACATTGATATACGACAAATTCTATCTCAATACATTATAAGTCCTTTACACTTTACATCTAAAAAAAAATAAGAATGTTTCCTCAGTTTCTTTTTCAGGAAACAGTTTTTTTCGTTTTTCTCGAAAAGTTACTTTTTACACATAGGAGATTTTAAATTTGCAACGACGATATGCACTTCGAGCAATTTTTATGGTTTATTCCTTGGATTTTTGTAACACAGAAATAACAGTCATTATGATGATTGGATGGTTCGCGCTAGATCCTAGGAGCTTTGTTTTTAAAACTGGGTCTTTTTTGTTTGTTCATAATCGCAAAGACTCAAACAATTTTTACATACCAAACTACGTATCCAGGGCTTGGCGTTTGTCGGCAATGGAAGCCTAAAGTAGTCCAAATAAGCTTTTTTCACGAAGTCCTATACGTTCAAACTGAATTTTTTGAACATATATTCTCCACAAATAACACAAAAACTGTCAGGGCTATTTAAATACATTCTTCTTGAGGAAAAAAATAAAATTTATGCAGAAAGTAGTTTAGTTACATCGCTATTGATATAAATTATTTACTCACGTAAATTCAAGACGGTACCTTTATCTTCGGTACTTGTATATTCTAACGAGAGCTACTACAAAAAATCTGAAGGTGGGTTCGAAATCAGCGCACCCAAATTAGTAAACTACCGTAGAAAAACGTCATACAACAAAAAAAAAGTTCGTATTTGTTTTTCTGTATAATGTTATCGTAAAATATGAATAATAAAATTAAAATTACAATGTCCAAGAATTCATAATAATGTCAAAGTACCTAATGTCATTATTACGATCGTAATTACAATATCAGAAAGTATGATTTAATTATGTATATTTGAAATTCAAAATAATAAAAACATGTCTAAGATCCAATCAATCATTTTATTTTAAACTTATTAATTGGTTACATTCTTAGGGCAGGTGATAATTTATTATTAACTAGCTTCTGCCCGCGACTTCGTCCGCGTTAAATTCCTTATTTCCCCGATCCTTCCCGTCGAGTCGAATCGCCTACCCGTGCGATTTTCCCCGTTTTTGCAACATTTTTCATTACTGCTCCGCTCCTCTTGGTTGTAGCGTGATGTTATATAGTCTATAGCTTTTCTCGATAAATACCTAGGCTACCCAACACAAAAAGAATTTTTCAATTCGGATCAGTAGTTCCTGAGATTAGCGCGTTCAATCAAACAAACAAACTCTTCAGCTTTATAATATTAGTATAGATTAACACCGCGATTCAGAAAATGACGTCATTTGCACAACGCCATCTATCGGATTTGGATTTCAACTATCAACATTAGTTCTATTTTCTTTAGTCTTTCATTTAGTCTTAAGATGTCGTTGCAAGTACTATACTGAATTGCGTAACGTAATATTTTACTTCTTGAACTCACTAAATTAATCATATCTTTTGATAGAGTGAACCGATTTCGATGAAACAAAAACTAAGTTAAACCTCAAGTAGCGTATAATTTTTGTATATAAACATTGTCAGCATTGAATTCGTAGATTTTACGTGATGTGCGCACAAACAAACAGACAAACAGACAAAAATTTCAAAAATGATGGAAATGGGTTCTGTTACTTATCTTTTTCACACGCTGGCTATTTTTTGTTTCAATTTCTTCAATGTACAAAAATGACTTTTCTACAGATTTATTATATGTATAGATTTTAATTGTCATACAACTGACATTTTTACTAGTAATTTCCTGGTATTTTTGTTTTGTTCAATCTTTCGGAGATTTGTACATTTAATAGAAATAAATGAGGGTATTTTTTAACAAATAGACTCACTTAAAAAATACATAGACATAAGAGTAGGAGATTTTTTTTTCAATTATGGCGTACAATGGTCCAAATATTCTGCCCCACTCATGACTCTTGATGCATTTTTTAATGCCCATTCCACATCCACTGAATTACCCCATATCAATAGGCATGATAAGCATTTAGAAATGTTTTTTTACTGGACACTAATTTTTACTTGCGAAGAGTATATACAAATTTATCAAACATACTGCATGATCAATGCTAGAGATGTTAGTGCTCTTTCTACATGTTTTTCCAGTTCAATCTGCTGTCAATTACATACCTAAAATAAAGCTAATGGTCCATCGGCGTCGGTTGGCAGCGCGGGAAACGCTCGCCGCGTGCGGGCTTATGCCGTATCACTACGCTCAACAGCTTATTTTGCTCTGAACATTTACGAACGCGCGACGCCGAAAAAGGGACCATTGAAAGAATGAAAGAAAGACAAATATTTTATTTGGGACACGCACAGGACAAGAAAACAATGAGAAAAATATAGAAACATTTATATTTAAGCTACAAATAACAAAATATTACAGAACGATATAAAAATAAAAGAGTAAAGGCGCGGGCCCACCGCAGCGCATGCTGTGCACGGGCACGCGGCGCATTTTAGCTGCGTGTATTAATTTGTTTGACAACGTGGGTCTACGTTTCCACTGGAGTACACGAATATGACCCACGACTATGTATAGCGTGGCACGGCGCACGGAGAGGCTACGCACGTGCCACTGCAATCCAACCCACGGACACGGGCTTCACTCAAGGGACGCCTGCGCCATTTGCGCCGCTGTACATAGTCGTGGGTCATATTCGTGTACTCCAGTGGAAACGTAGACCCACGTCGACAGCGTTGAGCTATGTAACCGCCTATTCGAGCAAGCCACGCATGTATCAATGACGTCAATTCATGCGTAGCCTCTCCGTGGGTTGCAGTGGACACAATCACATACATTTTCTTACAACGCGAAGCTTAATACACGTGCGAAGCCTCTCCGTGCGCCGCGGTGGGCCCGCGCCTTAAGACCTGTGCGAGGCCAAATAGGCTCCTATCTCAGCATAATGCTGCGACAATTGTAAAAAAAAAACAACTACCGCAGCGCTGGTATTCCGATAGGGCCCACTGTGATGCCACGGACACACTTACGGACATTGCATTGCTGGCAATGCTGCATCGTGTGACGCCATGAGCGGTTTGTTTACTACCTACGTTTATACATAATATGTCTAGTGGTATACTTATGATTAGTGACCGGAAAAGGTAGAGCTATTGTACCTCAAGTTCAAAGAAAAGAGACAAAAACGGAAGACTACTTTTGGCAATGCCGACTGCGAAGCTAAAGTGTTATAGTGAAAGAAATAAGTGTTAGAAAGCTAATAAATAGAGACCTAAATAGCTACGCCGTCGGCTAGATAGTAATGTGTTAAGACTCTAATAGAGGGGTCGGCAAGTATTTTTAGGTGGGGTCCGGATAATGCGGCAAAATATTAACGAGGTCCAAAAAGAAAACAGGTTATAATTAAGTATTTATTTGTTATTTTTGCTTCAAATCAAATTCTGAATTGTAAAACACAAGAAGATTAATGTGAGAAACTATACCGACGGTCTTGAGCCAGTTTTTTATACTTTGGTTCTCGAGAGGAACAGCAAATTCGAAGTGTGTCTTCTAGGTGGGCGTCCGTTAATCTCGAACGACATTTGTTTAAAAAAAAAATCATCTTCGAGAAAGATGTTTCACATACGTATGTCGACCCAAACATAGTGGCTAAATGATACCTAGTTTTTTAGTTTGTTCATATTTTTCTGGGACATGTTTGGTCAAGATTTCATGGTGATGGTCAACAAAGATTTTTAAATATTCAAATCACAGCAGTCATAGCTAATTCGCACAAACACACACACGAAACTGATCGTTCTATTAGGCACGCACATTGTTATACTCCGCATAGAACACCGACTAAACACAAACAAAGGCCAAGCGCGCTCGTGAATTGCAAGAACTGTACAACACATTACAATATTTGGCGGTCCGAGGTTCGACCTTTCGCGGTCCGCCTGTTGCTGACCGTTGCTCTAATAGATCTATAAGTGTATAGTTAGTTTTATTGTGTTGAGAGGGTGATTACCTAGTAGGTAATCACTCTCTTATGATTCTTATTAGTATACAGGGTGTGGCGTAAGTAATGGTCCACCGTTCAGGATTCGATGAACCAGATAATTAACTATCATCATCATCATTTCAGCCGTAAGACGTCCACTGCTGGACTTAGGCCTCCCCCAATTTGGGGGGCTTTGCCATAATCGCCACGCTTGGCAGGCGGGTTGGCGATCGCAGTATGGTGGTAAAATGCATAGAGAACGCTGCTGCCCATTCTCTAGTAAATTAACTATAACAATTAAAAATTTTAACCATTTTTACCCAATTTTTTTTTTACAAAAATTGCGCTTGCACTTGATGGTGTGTTAAAAATTGGGGTTAAAATTAGAGAAGAACCAACTTTTTCTTCAAAAGAGCTGAATTTACATAAAAAATCATAATTTATCATGATAGCTCTAGTATTCAGCAGTAATTGACAGAAATCAAAATGAAAAAATAATGGTTTTTGTTGAAACTACAAACAAATATGTAATAAAAGGTAGAAATTTCGTAAATAAAAGACAAAAATTAAATATTTTCGGAACCCTTGGGTAAAAATGTTTAAAATTTTAAATTGTTATAGTTAATTATCTGGTTCATCGAAGCCTGAACGGTGGACCAGTACTTACGCCGCACCCTGTATAAGCAGGTATTATGTAAATGTATTTTAAGTGCAAAAAGAAATCGTTTGAAGATAGATGACATGGAAAATAATCTCATAATTTATTTTAATTTTCCTAAAGAAGATAAATCTTGCGATGGCAAAGAAAACTCCATTCCTGATGGAAACTGTACCGATTCAGATTAAGGGAAAACTTTCAACGTCAACTGAAATAATATTCTGACTGAGTCTTAAGATTCGTGACTTGCTTCATTATTGAGGTTGATTTCTGTTTACGTAGTAATTTACGTTTCCTATAATTGTACAAAATGAATAAATGGTATGAAAAGCAATTTTTTTTTTTTTGTCTCTTCCTTGTTAGTACAAATCATTAGACTAGTATGTAATCTATTTTAATCACATTAGCCTCCGTACTTACTTACGTCGTTCAAACGAAGATAAGGATATTACCTTTATTTTTTGAATACCATAATAATCAAATCGCGCATACTCTTTTTTAACCGACTTCAAAAAGGAGGAGGTTATCAATTCGGATGTTTATATGTTTTTTTTTTTTTTTTTTTATGTATGTTCGGCCATAACTCCGTCATATATAGACGGATTTGCAAAATTCTTTTTTTGTTCGAAAGGGGTTTATTCCGAAATGGTCCCATATAATTTTCATATAGATCTGATGATGAGTTCGGGAGACAGACACCGGAACTCTTTAAAAAATGACAGGAAATCAACCGCGATTTCTGCTATCGCATAAATATGCATTGTTTGTTTGGAATTAGTGCAGGGTGAATACCACAACTAAAAATTTAAAAATAAAAACTTTTTTGCAAAAAAAAAACAACCGACTTCCTTAAAAACACTACAAAGTGAAAAATAACTTTAATTTCGGAAGTCGGTGGCAAAAAAACCATAAATACAGATCCTAAGACACCGACTACCGAAATTAAAGTTATTTTTCACTTTGTAGTGTTTTTAAGGAAGTCGGTTGTTTTTTTTTTGCAAAAAAGTTTTTATTTTAAAACAGAAACAGGAAATGATTATGATAGTTGTTTCACTTTATTAATTTTAGTCTTAGTCTTTATTAATCTTAGTATAGGTACTTAAGTAATGTTCCGAAACTCGGAAAATATTCCAAAAAAATAATAGTTTAAAAAAACTAAAAAACACGCTTCCATTGAAAACCAAACTAAAAAGTACCAATTAATGGAAAAAAAGCGTGGGGTGCCTGTTATCAATAAAAAATACCTTAAAAAGCACCCCACGTTTTTTTTAGTTTTTTTAAACTATTATTTATTTTCTATTTTTTAGGGTGTTTCGAATTTTGAGACGTATGTCAGCGTAGTTTGTAACGTATGTCAGCGTAGTTTATGTCGTATGTCAGCGTTTTTTGTGACGAATGTCAGCGTAGTTTTCGAAGACAGTTTTTTTGCTGTCGTGGTAACCCTGGCACGGATAATGGCACAAATTTATGAAATTATTGCATTGTCATCGGTCCTTGACAAGTGTGCAAAGTTTGAATGAAATCTGGTCGTTTAAAGTGGGTCAAAATCGCGCTATAAGGAGTCGGTTACAAACATACACATATATTTCTAACTTTGCTGGTTACTACTATTGCGCAACTATAATTATATTTTATTTTATTTTTTTATATACAAACTTGATACGACAGAGGGGCTATCCTTTAAACTGCCTATACTAGGTACCATTTTCAAGCCCTGTACCAAAAATCAATTAAATAGGAGCAGTAGTTTAGTCGCAAATGATTTTTTAAGTTTTTGCCCCGTTTAAACACGATGTATATTTTCTAACAGCTGATTATGCCTATACGCATAGGTCATGCACCTTAAAAACATAAATCTGAAATGCGTTGTTGCCGCTCTGATGCAAGTCACAAGTAAAACCAAATATTGTCGCTAAAAGATGGCAATGCAAACAAGGAAGCAATGAATACACACACTTACACTTTCATTACGAGAGTGACAGTCATAGCAAAAATCCCGCGCGTAAAAGAAATAGAAATACGTCACTCTGTTACTACTGCATCTGAGATCCTTGCGACCGGCCTAAAAAACTTGTTTTTTCAGTTCGCCGGCGCGATCCTTTGGGAATGTGCGTTGCGTAACACGCTCCCGCGCAGCTTTTGTTTTGTCAAACTCGCGCGCTGACAATTGTGATTTTTAGTTTAAGACAGATTTTTCTTTTTTTTTATTGTGACAGTACACGTAACTTGGGATTATTATTATTTAGTGTTAGTTTTTTTTTGTGATTGACTGCTTTTATTGTGAAACGACACGACTTTTCCACGATCACAATCTCCAGACCTCACTTCCATGGATTTCTTTTTGTGGGGGTACATTAAGGGTGAAGTGTATGCCTCAGAGGTAAATACAACTGTTGAACTAAAAATAGGATTATTTTAGCATTTCACAAATTAAAGTGCTTAGCGACGGACAGTGATTTAATTAGAAAAATAAATAACAATATTCTCCGTCGGTATAATATGTGCATTAACGTGAATGGAGGACACATCGAGAATTAAAAAATTTAGTGATTTTGTTGTGACTGTTGTTGTGCGCGTATTTCAAAACACAGCGCGGGCGGTGGCGTACCTAAGCCGTCGCCCGCGCCTCCGTCGGCCGCGCGGCCGCTCTCTTTGATACGAGATAACACACGCCGCGCACGCGCGCGCGCGTCGTTGCCTGTCTTACTGCAGCTGTGGAGGACCTTTTTTTTTCACGCCGTCGGAGATCGTGTATAACTTTTTTTTTTTCAAAAATTTCTGTGTATATTCTTAAAACATGTATAAAAAACCCAAAAATCACTTTTTTAGGCAATTACCCTAGGTGTGCCCCTTAAGTCACATCATTAATATTATTTATTAAACCAACAGTGTAGGTTACAGTTTAATACAATCTATAGAGATTTACTAACTTTGTTCAAGAACGACACGGATATTAATATTTTCTAAATACAATAAAGTTTTTTGTGAAAGTACGAAATTAGCAGCACAATAAAAAAGGAAATTTCTAGAGCAAGAGTTCCCCAGAGAACTGAAATTAAGGTTGGACTTTTAATCCTATTCAGTAACTTGACAGTTCAAAGAAAAATAATGATACCATAATAAAACTAATATCGCTGGTTTTCGAGAATAACGACATAATTCAAAATTCTGTCAATTTGAATATGTACTGTATGCCAAACGATCATAAAGCTTTGATTCAATTTGACAGAATTTGAATTATGTCGCTATTCTCGAAAATCAGATGTTGAGGTAGTGAACGATTTCGCGTAAAGAACGAATGATAAAAATGGTTTAATTAAATAAAACTTTAAAAAATTGTTTTTAGGATGTGGAATAGAAGAATAATTAATATTTTTTAGTAACAGTTATTACCTTTTTTCTTTTCTTGTAATGGAAACAAAACTAAATATAAAAATCATGTCATTTTACTTTTTTTTAGGTTTAGTAATTTTATTACCTCTGGCAACCATAGACGATGTATATATCGATATAGTATATATCGTGTTTTAAGACAAGTTATTAAATTTAAAATAAAAAAATTGCATGTAAGTACATTATTTCAAGTTCATTCAATTGCATTCATTCTTACACCACCGTCACTATCTTTTTTTATCAAAACCTGTATCCTTCCAACTGTCAAGTTACTGAATAAGATTAAAAGTCCTACCTTAGTAACCGATTGCAAGAAAAGATTGTCCAGGTAAGTTGAAACGTTTGAACTACTTCTTAAAATGCCATGCGTTCTAAGTTCTGATTCATGTAGGATCCGGAATGGAGTTTAATCAACTCAACACTCCACTGCTGGTTATACGCGTCTCTCAGGCTGCGCCACAATATTCTATCCTCCGCCTTCCGCATCAGTCTGTCCCAGCAACCTTTTAAGATCGTCGGTTCATCTAGGTGAGGGGCGTCCCATACTACGCTTGCCAATCTGCACCACTCTAGGACTCGTCAGCTCCATCGGTTTTTCGACTGACACACTGCGACTTCAGCAATGTGTCTGTCAAAAGTCGGTTCCGATGTCGGTAACTCCGTTTCAGAGTCAAAATCAGATTATACTACTTTGAAAGCAATATCCAGTTAACTTGGTATCGTAGCCCCATGAAGCAAAGTGTAGGTGACACGCCAGCACCTAGCTTCGGACGTTTCATCAGTGCCCATATAAAATGCCCAAAATATTTTGATTGTGCTAGTCTTTTAACAACGGATACTGCACTAAATACATGTCAAAAAAAAATTATAAATAGCCAAATAATAATTTGCTAGTGCTAATCTGCTCGCTGCTTTCGGTAGGAGTCGAGTTCGTTCCACGATGTTCGTCTCGACATGCCACGATAGCGTCGTGCGTTTATTGTGACCGAAGTGTGGGTCGCTAAGCCCATTTTTCATCTGACACGCGGCCATTCCAGCCCAGTCCCATTATAAAGCCTGAGGGTCTTTTTAGTCTCCTTTTTCCGATAATTTTAAGATCACATTCGAGTCTCGATTTTTTTTTCGTGGGACTCAAATGCAGCGAGAATTAACGCCTCAAGTATATATGCTTTTCGTACAACGAGAAGTCAGTTTATACTGGAAATGTACCATACCAGCAATTGATTTGTCGCCGTGCGTACATTGGAGTAGCTTAACTAGTCCCAAGCCTTTTTGTCATCCAAGTAATCTTGAACTTTATAGAAACCTTTTTGATAAAATAATAATAATTTAAGTGTATAGCTTAGTTCTTTAACAACGCTTGTGGGTTATTTGTAAAAACGTATACTTTGGCACTTAAATGAATTACATATTTTTTGAAGCCTAGTCGAGAGCACAATATGTAAATCATTGTTTCTTGAATTTATGCAATTTATCTATATTCTGAACAGAGCCACGTTCATGGCTCTGTTTAGAACAGGGACTGAAAGCGGTTACGGTTAAAGGTTAAGATACCTCTAAAATATACAGATACCGGTTTAAAATAAAGGTTGAGCTATACCGATACCTTTACAAATAAAGGTTGGGACTTAATAGTTATTTAACCTTTACACGATTTCGGTAGCGAAAAACATGCGAGATGGCGTGGCGCGGGTGCACGGGGGTGTCGAACACGTTAGAACTAGTATTTGTACGAGGCGGTGCATCAAAGCAAACCCCTATTTAATAGGTATTGCTACCGAAAACATTATAAAGGTTATAGGGCTTCTACCGAAATATACCGCTATGTATTTCCAACCTTAAAATTCCGCTGATATACCTACGTTACGGTATCGAAATATTTCGGTTACCCAAATTTATCGGTATCTTAATTTTTTGGGTAATTCAGCCCCCCAATTTTTTTTTAACATAAATTACGTTCAAATATATACATATTGAGATGCGACTGTCAGTCACCACGGTAAAATGCCGTCTGACATTACACTATGGAAATAACTTACTTTTAAGTTTAAACGGAGTTTATCGAACAGTACGGTCGGAAACGTATTTTCACAAGTTATGCAACCATTAGCGTTAACACCACTTTGAGTGCCGAACACAGATTGATGGTTAATTCAATATGGCACAGATTTAGAGCGCATACAAAATTGTTAGGAGCATGCACGCGATATCGCGTGATCGGCCATAATGCAGAGCCGACAAATCACACGATATCGCGTGATCGGCACTCAACGTGTTAATGAATAAACGATCGATAAAAAATCCTCAGAAACCCAGCATTTTAGTGTCACTGCTTAGAGTCCATACATTACGTATTTTTCACGCGGCTTGTGACACATTTTTCTCTTTTTGGGATCTGTACTAAACTGGTAAAAAGGACCCCTTATTGTGCGAATCAGTCTGTCTGTCAGGTACGTAAGTCTGCCACTGCTGGATTTCTAAAGAACTACTTATGCTATCAACTTGAAATTTAGTTTGCCCAACTTTTTTTACAAATAATGATTTTTTTATTGCCTCTGGTACTGTACAAGGGATATCATTTGAAAGAGCACATTCGTAAGGATTTTTTCTTTTTTCTTTAGGTCGCATAATATTCGATTATTGAAGAAAATAATTAATTATTTGGCTATTTTTTTTTGTTTTTTGACATGTATAAAGTCCGCTAATTTTGTATCCCAATCTCGTAACAATCCTATTTTTTTTTTTAATACAATTTACAACTTAGTCATTCTGAATGACATCGATGAAGGAACAATAACTGACTAAATATGCATAATATTACTCGTATTTATGTAAAACTCTTACCTCAATATTATTCAATGTCTAAATGCATTTTACACCACTTTACACACATTATATAATTTTTATGTTGATTGTGATAGATACATTAAACGAATGAATGTACACAAAGGTTTATTTCCTAATCTTACCTTAAAAAATATAATCTATAGGACCAAAATCGCTCAAATAAAATTAATTTAACTAATAATTTTAAAATAATAAGTTGTGCCAATATACCGAATCGAATAAAATGCAGTTGAACGAACCTTTGTTGAACGAGTCAAAATTAAATTAAATGCATAATATTCCTCTATCTCGTTCTCACAGACACAATGAAATGTTTTCTATCATAACTCGATAAATAGCACGTTAGAGATCGTCTAATTTGAACGAATATGTAACATTTCAAATATTTGTATAGAAATTTTAATGGAGAGGCATGTAATTTTAAACGATCGTGACGATCTCTGTCTCTTCTTCTCATGCAGGCTTAGCACGAGCAGCGTCTTGTCGACGGAAGAGCAGATAAAGTGGCGTTCCATGTAGACAGTACGAAGGCAGCGAAGAAAAAGAAAAAAAAAGAGAATGAGTCATCTGCACTTGAAATTCGCTCTTCGACTCAGAATTCTTTGAATTGTCATAGGATTTATTTTCTGTATGATTCTCAATTTTTACTGATCACGTATATAAAGACAACTATAATTGGGACAATCTAAGAAGTCGGATATGACGTTTCTCATTTGACATGCCGCGATAACTTCGTATGAACGTCTATGTAAGAAACTGAAAAATCAAATTCATAATCCTAAATAATTACTATGTTACCCATACTCTATAACAACGAGTATCATTCGTAAACCTCAAGTTTAAATTTGTATTGAGAAATACACTCAAAAACACGAATTAATCGTTTATTTATATTTTGACAATGTTATATCTATGGGTTGGTTGCCGTAGTGTTGTGACCGTTAAAAGCCGTTTTTTGACCGAATAAAATTGATTTAATGAAAAATCGTTACTTTTACAAACATTACTTTTAACACTTTGAACGCCGCGCGTTTTTGAACTAGTCTAATACCGTACGCCGGCGATTTTTGCATTATTTTTGTAAATTTGTAAATAATAGTCTATTACAGATACCTACATATTTTTTTATACATTGTAAATTTAGGTTTATATTTGTTATTTATGAAATAAAATTATTCAATATATAATAAAATGTGTGCACTGAACAACTCGAAACGAAGCGGGACGGCGTACTGAGCGACGGAGTGCGTTCGTTCCTGTCGACTTGACACACACATAAAAAGAGCTACGTGTCTATAATTTTGCACATGTATGCATTATGAATGTAGCTATTTAGCTAATGACCAATAACAACACGTGAACGGCGCGTGATTTAGAACAAAAAATATTGAAATCGGATCACGTCACCCTCACGTGATCCCGCGTATGAGATCATTTTAGTCATCACGTGACCGTCCCGTGATTGGCGTTCGAAGTGTTAAAAAAAAGACAAATGTACAATTACTGTATTATTAAATATCTAAACGTTTAAAAACAAAATCTGATCACATATATTTTTAGCCTTATTTTGATATTTGATATGAAAATATTGATATTATAGCGCCACTGGTGCATAATACACAATGTATTACGCCACTAATGCATAATACATGAACTTTCCGGAAGAAATTACGTTTACGTCTTGTTTTCGTTTTGAATCTCGCCCAAATTTAAACTTCATTGGAATTTTTTGTAATAACTATTAAATATTATAAACTAGTACGTGTTATTAAACGATATTCCACAAAAATCAGTTTTAAACTATCTAAATACAATAGTCGATTGCAAACACTAACTATTTTAAATCTTATCGATTTCTATAGTCTCAAGAATCGGATTTTAAAGCAACCGATTTTTTCCCCTCACTACACAAAGTATTTTGATAGCTGTCATATCGGACGTAGATTGTCGCCACAATACAACATTTTTTCTCAAACTGTCGAAGTACCGTATTTTGAAACAAAAAAATATTACAATAGATAATATTGGCCTTAACCTTCCTTGGTTATGCCATTTAAATTAAATTATGTAAAATAGGCGAAAATAGCTTTAATACTTCAAGTAATTATCACAGATTTGCGTTCAAAACGCTCTGCTATAAAATCGTGATTTTGTAGATTACCGGGAAGAATTAATATATACTTACTTTGTGGCCGTCGAGTAAAATGTTTTCTACTGTTTTTACATACAAAAACACACACACACACTTCTTTACATGGCGATTACAAAATCAAATTGTCTTCACTACCTTAGACAACTGACAGTTATCAGTGGGGTTTTGACAGTTTGATATAGAAAACTTTCTTCAGAAATAGTCTACATAAAAAGAACCAAGATAAGGACCATTAGAAACGAAAGAGAAAATGACAGATTGTAGAAGGATTTCTACGATGCAATGTCAAAAATGGAGAAACAAAATGTCACTTTGTATGGAAAGAGCTGTCTATTCTTCATAGAAATAGAAAGCTTCATGCTAAGCCTGCTGATCAAGTCATGCCACGTGACCGTAAGTGACGTCAATACGTCATGACGGGATCGCTATAGTATCATTTTTATTTTGCAACTAGTGACCCGCTCCGGCTTAGCACGGTTGCAATTTACAAGTGAAGACGGTATTCTGTTCACGATACGTTGTGCACAAGTTATTAACAGTAATCTAACAATAAATACTAGGCGAATGAATTCAGGTACCGAAACGGAAAAATCGCTAACTAGGTAGCAACATCAAAATTATAATATTTCGCTTCACATACATACAACCTACATGGGCACTTATGAAACGTCAGAAGCTAGGTGCATGGGTCACAAAAGTTCAGATATGCACCAAATTTCAACTTTAATCAGTCCAGTAGATTCGGAGCAAATTGCCCACTATAAAAGTTCTGTGCGTGGACGGGGGTCGTTGGGATGTGACGCGGCGGGTCGGGGGCAAAAACTTCACGCGGACGAAATTGCAGGCAGAAGTTAGTTGAGAATAAATATAGTGGGCCAGGAAGAAACGCCAACATTTTGATCGCCCTATTATACCCAGCAACCGTACCGCTAGTAAAGGTCAAATACAGCAAAATAATGTTATTTGTATGGGGCTGATCCAGGCTTCATACATTTTTGGTACAAATCTGAACGTACCGACCAAAGATATATTTTTACGCATCGATGTCCCTTACACCCTATATGGTTTATAAGCTGATGTTAGTGTCCATACACACGAGCGACACGCGTCTACGACACGAGGCAACTGCAGCCGTCGACGTGACTGCCTCTACCGTCGACAACGTACCGCTCATATATTTGAGCACCGTACACAAATACACAAATGGCACGTTGTCGGCTGCTGCAGTTGCCTCTGCCGTTGACGGTCGTGTGTATGCACACTACAAAGTAGACAAAGAAGCGGAGATGCCGCACGGCAATAGGTCATGACGTTACAGTATTCAATAGGCAATAGGTCATGCGCCTTCAATTAAGTCATAACGTCACAGTAGGTGGAGGCGTAGGACCTCAGTTTCGAGTGAATCGTTATCGCCTTTGGGTCCGTTATTTATTTATCTTTTTTTAGTTGTTTATTTTACTATTGAATTGCGCTGTTGTTGGTTGCAAAAATTGTTCAGGCTCAAAACTGAAACATATTGATGGCATAAGATTTCACGTATAAGTCCCTAAAATTAAAATTTTCGTTTTAAAAACTTTTTCGTTTGATCGCCAGATTGTAGCTAGTTACATCTGTTGTCGAAGAGATGCATTCAAAAATGTCTCAGCTATTTTGTGTTTTCATCATTATCAATGCATTTTTTATTTTGCTCTATATAAGTTATTTAAAGGATACATTACATACCTTGATTCATAAAGCAAGAATAATGTAAAATAAGAAAATTCTGGATTCATAAAGCAAGAATAATTTAAAATAAGAAAATTCTAGATTCATAAAGCAAGAATAATTTAAAATAAGAAAATTCCGCCATCTGTCGGTAAGTAATCGGACTAGTAGTGATGAATAAAACTGTGTGCAGCAAGCCAGCAAGACCCTATTATATCAAAATTATTGTCTTCCAATAATGTAATGTTTTTAAATCTTAACGTATTTATTTCTGTATTTTAGATTTCCCGTTAATACAGATATTATAGTCTTTTCGCCATAAGATGAGTTCCCTGACAGTTCATTTTTTTCCGTGGCATGCATACTACTTTAGATGAATAAAAAAAAACTGGCAAAAAAATTAAAAAAGAAATAATAAAACAAATATTGCCTTTCGTAAATTACTAAGTAAATTATTGTAGTTATAATTAACTGTTAATAAATTAAGTAAATAAAATAATAAAGTATAAATCTTAAAAGTGTCTAATGCGTTGAACGGAACATCGGCCAATAGAGATTGCCACTACTCAATACACTAATCGACAAAAAAATAGATGAATCGGAGCGGCCATTTTGTAATCGCGATCGCGTCGCGTCAGTACGAGTGCGTTATGTCAGGTTTTTGCTCTGCTCCCGTGATGTTATGTAGCCTATGTCTTATTCTGATGTATAATCTATATTACTGTAAAGTTTCATCAAAATCCGTACAGTACTTTATGCGTGAAAGAGTCAGAAACATCCACACACACACACATACTAACTTTCACATTTAGTATATTAGTAGGAAGTAGGATAACCAGTTTATTAAAAAAATATTTTGAAATCTAAAATCGATAATCCGATTCCATTTTCTTTGCCAACTGAATCGATATTATAAAAAAATCGATTATATTTCGTTAGGTCACGTCACTACAATTGTCAGACAAGAACTGTCAGGGAACTCATCTTATGGCGAAAAGACTATAGAAATGTAAGGAGCTGCGGGCAACTAATTTTCCCGTCTGATGATGTTGTCAAAATCTGCTAACGCTCGAAAATATTCGTAAGAAAAAAAAGTTTAAATGTTAATAATTTTAAACCGCTTCTATTGTTCATGCTACACTTTAAGAGTCTAAACCGAGAAAATTAATAGAAAATTAATTCATATGAGTAAATGCACATGCACATGATCAAGATCCAGTTTTCAACCATGTTTAGATTCCCCGTTAATACAGATATTAGAAATGTACGGAGCTGCGGGCAACTAATTTTCCCGTCTGATGATGTTGTCAAAATCTGCTAACGCTCGAAAATATTCGTAAGAAAAAAAAAGTTTAAATGTTGATAATTTTAAACCGCATCTATTGTTCATGCTACACTTTAAGTGTCTAAAACGAGAAAATTAATTCATATGAGTAAATGCACGTGCACGTGATCAAGATCCAGTTTTCAACCATGTCACGTTGTTGTCCCCTTGCCTATAAAGCCATAGCTATTATAATACGAGACTTAATGATAACAGTAAGCTCGAAAATATTGTACTAAAACGCAGTATTTAAATAAAACTGTGTTATTTAGTAGCCAATAATGAGTATTGTCCAATAAAGATTGGTGATTTTAACAACTTTTTTATTTAAATACCTACCTACCATTTAATTGTTTCTAATCATTTTTATGCCAATTTAGCAAAACATAACGCACTACCTTTTTTAAGATCTTTGTATGACATCAACTATGTTTTACAAATAAACCTTTCTATTTTATTATACATACCCTCTATACCCGATACCCTACATGACACTATTAAATAAACAATTTCAAACCTGCTCTGGAATAAAGTGTCAAAATCAAAAGTCATTTATTCAAACTTTGTCATTCAAAAAGTGCTGACTCGCAGCCTACTGAGAGTCAGCTCTTTTTGAACGTCAAAGTTACATAAGACAGTCCCCTAAAACGCCCGCCCTTCACCAATTGTCATACTTTGTAACGCCATAGCCAGTAGACAAACTAAAATGAAAAACAGCTAGTTCAGTTACACTGTAATCATTCCTTTCAACGCTAGATGGACCTATAAAAAATGGGCGGGTCCGCTGTACCCCGTCACCCTTTCACCTGTATTCAGACGACGCTACTTTCTAAAGATATTTTACATTGCGACATCTCCGCTTCTGTCTCTACTCCATGATGCACACTTACCTAGACATAACACGCCTTGAATTTGCATTAAAGATAACATTATTTTGCCGGATAATGATGATACAGTTGTTTAATCTATAACTAATTCTAATTTCTACTCCACAAGTTTCGCTAACGATTTCTATGTATGTCCAAAAAGATGGTTCCCAGTGCATTAAAAATGAACTTGGAACTATTGTTTTTAAATAAACATTTTTCAAAACGTCGTGCCATGTCTGTCCGTCTTTCATTTAACATGTTAACTGCCATGGTTAAAATCAGAAAACATCAAAAAATGTTAGTGTTATTTCACTTCAAATTGATTATTTATTCCATAAATACATATATTTATTATTTTACATTTATTACATTAATATAGCTGAAAGAGTAATAAACATGACCAAACAAACACATTCAGATTTAGTATGTGTTGTTGGTCAGTCCAAAAAGGCATGAATGGAACAAAAAGTGTCATGACAGTTAACGTGTTAATTACATTAATTTATTAAATCCAAAATGTTATAAAAAAACGATTTCTCAAAGTCAAGTAAAAGCCCAATAACCATCCTAAAACTTTGGTGTCATAATAACAAATGCTAAGAAATATGAGTTGCAACTTACAGAAAAATGTCTTTGTATTTATTTTTACCAAAATTGATGATGTCCTTTTAGGAAAATGTAGATGCAATTTTAGCTTCTTTAATCTTTTTATTCAAAAAACAGTAAATTTTGTGAGTAGACTTATCGAGACTTATAGAGAAAAACTAATCAAATCCTACTACACAGCTTTAATTTTGTCATAAATGGAGCCCACTGTGCGCATTTTAAACTACACTACCCGACCGACCAAAACTCAACCTGTACAAACATAAGTCTGAAAGAAGCGTGTATTTTAAGGGTTCCGTTGCCAAATGGCAAAAAACGGAACCCTTATAGATTCGTCATGTCTGTCTGTCTGTCTGTCCGAGTATGTCACAGCCACTTTTTTCCGAAACTATAAGAGCTGTGCTATTGAAACTTGGTAAGTAGATGTATTCAGTGAACCGCATTAAGATTTTCACACAAAAATAGAAAAAAAACAATAATATTTGGGGTTCCCCATACATAGAACTGAAACTCAAAAAAAAAATTATGGATAGGTCTTCAAAAATGATATTGAAGTTTCTAATATCATTTTTTTCTAAACTGAATAGTTTGCGCGAGAGACACTTCCAAAGTGGTAAAATGTGTCCCCCCCCCCCCCCCCGTAACTTCTAAAATAAGGGAATGATAAAACTAAAAAAAAATATATGATGTACATTACCATGTAAACTACTAACGAAAATTTGTTTGAACGAGATCTAGTAAGTAGTTTTTTTTTAATACGTCATAAATCGTAAACCACAATTTACCTTTCATTCAGTCAACTCAAATATAAAAATTAAAAAAAAAAATACATTTAATTTCATAAACGATGATGACGAATGATGATGATGATGACCTGCAGGTTTGTACGGAACCCTCGGTGCGCGAGTCCGACTCGCACTTGGCCGGTTTTTTTGTATTGTTTTATATATTATTTTTTGGATTACTCGCTATTGCAACTTCGTCCGCGTCAAATTTCATGCTCCCCCTACCCACCCCTTCGCATCAAATCGCCTGCCTGTGCACCACGGAGCAAATACAAAGAGGAGATGTTGTAATTAGATTTTCCTAAGAAACAACGCGTGACATTTTGCGGGGTGCGGGGTGTTAGATCCCGCCCACTTCTTTATTTTCCATCTACCGGTTAATAGCAAAACTAGGAGCTCGTACCGTCAATTTTGCTTTTGTAGTTATTTATCTATCTCATACTAGATGTCACTACGTGCAGGAGGCAACAGGGTCGTACTCAGAATTTACGTACCAAGGAGTACCCTGTTTTTTACTTATCTTAATACGTGTTTTTACTATTATAGAATAAAAATATTTTTGATGCAAGACGAAAGAAGCTAATCAGTGTGTCTCTTATTTTTAAATGACAAGCATTAAACATAAACATTTATTTTTCAAAACATCTATATTTCACACACAAATAAAAAAATAAACACATTTTATATTCAACTAATTGACATCAACAATAAAACAAAGAAAGCAAAAAGAACACACGAAATATAGCGATTAAAATAATAAGAACCGGGAAGCCCTGTCCGCTGCTCACAGTGCAATAATAATAATAACTTTATTCACAAAAAATACAGAAACACATAATGGACAATACAATTCATTGCAAGTTGCAAAATCTGTACAAAATATATATAACCCTGTTACCTAAACTAGGATAGCCTGTATTTTAGGAGACAGTGTTCGGCCAATTGATTGTTTAAAAATGATTTATTACAACAAATGAACGGTGTTGATGTTATTAAGTGTCTGTAATTTTGTTATGTGTAGTAAAGTGCAAATTAAATGAGTTTAAATGTAATGTCGTGTCACATACACGTTTGTGTTTATGATTGGAGAGTGTAAGTGCCTAATTGTGTGCGTTTTTGATGTAAAAGCTGTAAGTCTACTACTGTCCTCTGTGCTGGATTACTAGGTGATATATGTGAGCAAAGACTCCGTGTAAGCGTAGTCCTTTTGTAATAGCCACTCAGTTACTACAGATTAACTTTATATGTGTTAAAGTTTAAAATATTTAATAGCGGATTAATTTTTTGGTATATGTGTGTACCTAATATGTAAAATTGGCGTTGTGCAAAGGTGGTTTTGTGTTGGGTTCTCGGAAGGAGATTTACTCGCTTGTTTGGGTTTGGCGGAGGAAGACCAACATGAGTTCTAAGAATCGATCTTAGCACAAAGAGTTGCCGTACTGTCAGAACTTTGCAGTCAGAATACAGTTGCGTGGTTGGATACCTGTAAGGTTTTTTAGATAGTACCTTGAGTACGGCTCTTTGCGCTCTTTCCACCCTCAAAACACTAGTTTTACTTGCACCGCCCCATACGTTTATGCAATACCCGAGAACTGACTGACAAAGAGCATGATACACCATCCTCAGTGTATCAGGACTAGCAGAGTCTCTAAGGGACTTAAAGATGTGTATAAGTCGTAATGTTCTTGTGGTAACGACTTCAATCTGCTTGTCCCATCTTAGTCGGCTATCAATCTGCACTCCAAGATACCTTACATTGTCCGCTCTGGTGAGAGCTGGACAGACACAGGGTCCGAGTAAATTTGAGCACGAGTGAGCAATTACGGAGAAAGTTTGAGAAGGTGCAGTGTTCTGTCGGATTGCGAATGGTATGTAAGATGTTTTAATCAAGTTAAGTGTCAAGAGATTTGAACTGAGCCATGTCATTATTTTGTACAAGACTTCTTCTGCAGTAGATTTGACCATATCCCAAGTAGGTCCGTAAACAAGAATCGCGGTATCATCAGCATACGCGAAAATGTTACAGTTAGTCAGGGACATCCTACATAGGTCGTTCACGTAAATTAGGAAAAGTGTAGGCCCAAGTATGCTTCCTTGAGGGACGCCATAAATTACTGGTTCCTCGTCACTATAGTACGAGCCGATTTTGACCAGTTGCGTTCGGTTTTTGAGGTAATCTTTAAACAACTCAAGTGGTAAGCCACGTACGCCGATGAGTTCTAATTTATCAATAAGTTTGGGAACAGAAACTGTGTCAAATGCTTTAGCAAGATCCAAGAAGATGGCCATACATTTAGTTTTACTATCTAGATTTCTAGCTACCTGTTGCGTGAGATCTAAAACGGCATCCTCGGTCGACATTCCTTGTCGGAAGCCGTACTGATTCTCCGCAATTATTTTATGTTTCGCTAAAAAGCTCCCTAGACGTTTATTTAAAATCCTTTCAAAAATTTTGGAAATTGCTGGCAATACTGATATTGGCCTATAATTGTTAACACAGCTTCTGTCCCCTCCCTTATGAATAGGGTGTATAATTGCCTTTTTAAGAGCATCCGGGAATATACCCGTTTGGAAGCAACGGTTACAGAGGTAAGTCAATGGAGGGACCAGTACTTGACGATTTTTTTTTAGTAAGGAAGATGATATTCCGTCCCATCCCACGGCACAATCATCTCGTAGCTGAAGTATGACAGACTCGATTTCCTCTTCATCAGTCTCCAATATGGTAAGAGAGTCGACTGGGGGGTTTTGAGAGCAATATGTAAACACATCCAGTAGCAAAGCAGTGGAGAGACCCACCTGTCCGAGAACACGCTTGTTATAATGTTGCTACTGGACCTAACACGACCGTATCATCGCATACTGCCAAAGTCTTAAAATTTCAACCAGACGCAAAATGTCCACTTCTCAGAATGTCAACTTCTTAGAATGTCCAATCCGCATAATGTCAGTTTCTCAAAATTTCGATTTCTCACAATGACAAACTCTTATGAAATAAAAATCAAAAATCACTTTTTTTTTTGGATGGGAAATTATCAAATGACTTCTCCCGCTCTGAGGGCGTGTCAGACTCTTACTGACTAAAACCCACCCGTGTTCCTTCAGTTGCCTGTGCCAGGGTCACGGTAACTCTTTCGAAGAATCTCGCGACCCTGGCAGGCATCGGTCCTAGCAGACCCCTTCAGTGCTGCTGACATCTCTTTGTGGCGCACGTGGAACACTACGCGCCGTCGACCCGAGCCTGGTCCTTACCGGGCGGCGAGCTACCCATTGCCTACGGTGGCCGGGAGTCCGCTATAGACTCCCGACTTTTCACTTTCCATTTATAATTACAATTTGATTACGGCCCTGTTTATTTTTATAATCTTATTTGTTGTTCATGGTTGACGATAGATGGCGGCCTGTTGACAAAATGATATAAAAATCACGATAAAAACTACAAAAATAATATTTAGGCGATTGGAAGGTTTTTGGGAATTAATGTTGAATAAATTTCAGTACATATAATTATTAAAATATATTAACACTGAGCTCTACGTGCCTAATTAATTTTAGTACCCATATCACAAAGTGTCGCCATCTAATGTCGGGTAGAATTATATTTGGAAACACCGAAGTTATGACATTTTTCTAGAAGATTTTTTATAAATTACGTTTAAAATTACTTACAAATGAAATGTGATACCATTCATAGCATCAGAACGTCTATCCGAGTAGTTTTTACAAGATAAAACACAACACTTCATTCTTGTTCTTGTCTAGCGCGAATTTATTGAACTTTTACTTAGTTGTGCACAGGACGAACGCCAACAATACACTGACTAAGGCCACGCCTACTTGATGACGTCAGGACCTAGTTGAAAATCACAGTGCACAGTTGTTTAGGCCGACTCCTCTTTGTATTTGCTCCGTGCTGTGCACATACTTCGTATTCGTCACTTTTTATTATTGCTCGGCGCATAAGTGTCCTAACATGACATTAGACACATGTTAAATAGCCTTGCTCGATAAATGAGCTACTCAACAGTAAAATATTTTTTTTATTCGAACCATTCGTTCCTTAGATTAGCGCGTTCAACCAAAGAAACTCTTCAGCTTTATGAATATTAACACTCTCAGCGCCATGTGATCCGCCGGCCGCCCACATAAATTATTTCATTGCAAGCCAATATGATTTTTAAAACTTATCTCCGCAGGCCACGTGGGCCGTGGGCCACAACTTCCGCGCCTATTTTGTTGTTATTATTTGACCGTTATAAATCTAAAGAATATTATAGCCCGCCACCGCTGTAATTAACCTTAAAAATGTTTTATCAGACGTTTTTACTCAATTTATTTTAAGCCCTATTATTTAGAGCTTAATGTCCGATTTTGGTCGGATTTTTTCCATAAACACGTGTTGAAATGCCCTTTTAAATGCATTTTGACTTACTATTCCTTATCTAGTGAGCCAATGACAAAAAATCTATATGAACTTGTGGGATCACAGCGGGCCACACGGCCGGCTGGCATAGTTCACGGCGTATCCCGCCAGCCACCCACATGGCTTGCTACAAGTTAGTTCAATTGTAGTGTGGCCAGCTGCATAAAAATATATGTGACCCGCGAGCCGCCCACATGGCCTGCTTCTCAAGAAAATGCTTATAAATACATGGCGCTGAGAGTGTTAAGTATAGATTTTGGATGAGATAATTATTGACTATGACCCAGAAATTACGAAAACTTATGGCTAGTCAAATGAATGTGACAATACAAACTAACAACAAATAAACAAGTTAGTAGAAAAAGTTATTACAACATATCAGAAACAGAAATCTCTGTTGAACACAAGCCTAAACTGATTAAATAATTATGGTATGGTATATAGGGACAAGTGTTGTATGTCACAGTGAATCATATTTAAGGTATTCCATAAAATTATGTGCTAAGTATTCGCGCATGCTAGTATGAATTATTATGATTTTAATTTTTCTTGAAATAACTGAAGACAATTGACTGTCTTTCTTTGCTTTTCACTTAGCAATTATATCCCTTTGAATTTAAATGATCTAATCTGCCCCACCTCTCAATAGCAAATAGATTTATACCAATGGATGGTTCTATTTCAAGTTGCTTAAGCCTTGGGGATTACTTGTGTAGTTTATTAGAACATTTAGAGTTTGAGTAACCATGTGATTAATCAAATTACATTGTCGCTTTTTTTTAAATCTACTACATTGCCTTCTACACCTTAGGGATACTTCATGTTTGCTCATGTTTACCATTAAATATTACTTGAAATATGTTGATGATATATATAAAAATAATTATTTTAATCTGTAAATATATTATCATTACATTGATTTATATCTTATGGCTATATGAGGGTGGGGGTAAATTCCTATATGTGGAACCCATTCTTGTTTAATATTGACTTGTTAACTTTGACAAAAAAATCAATAAGAAGTTGTTAAATAAGTTAATAATATAATGAGATAATTACCCTCAGAAGGCTCTGCAGCAACACGTTTTATAGCACCACTATTATTTGGAGTTGCATTCGTTGGAAATGGAGGAGGAGGTCTACTTGCGTCAAACCTGTAATGTTAATAAAACATATTATTATTAGATATTTCCTGCATGTTAGTCCATTTTTAGATACATCTTCAAAAATTACTGTCTTAAAAAAGTTAAGTAACATACATTAAGAAGTACTTACATGGGCACTAGAGATGGTTGCTGAAGTGGTTGTTGAAGTGATTGTTGAAGTGATTGCTGAAGTGGTTGCTGAAGTGGTTGCTGAAGTGGGTGCTGCAGTTGTTGCTGAAGATGTTGCTGAAGTTGTTGCTGAAGTGGTTGCTGAAGGGGTTGCTGAGGTGGTGGCTGGAGTGGTTGCTGGGTTACTGGAAACATTGTGGGAGTGTTGAAGGGAGGTGGACCTGTAAACAACAACAATTAAACATAATAAAAATGTACATAAACTGACTGCAGGTATAACCCGGTTTATGTTACACTGGCAATCTTCTGCTTTGCAGAGGTTCGATTTACTAATGTGGCAACATGTCAAAGCACCAAGATAACTCTATCCAAACCACATCGAAATCCTTTCTGTACTTAAAAGATCTAAGTAGTCACACACAGAGACAAAACCCTACATTCAATAAAGAACTTTTATCAAGTTTTAAGGTTAAATAGTCCTTCCAAATATATTTCAAATATTATCATATTATTACTTTGTATAATTTATAACACATTCGAGAAATGCATTAGCATTTTGATGTATCTATAATTAGACTGTAACAAACTATCTACAAAAAAATAACTAAAATAGTTTAACTTTTAATAGTCATGGCTTACAAGATTGGGTTACTTAAGTACAGCCACAGAGAGTTCTTTCCTGCTATATCCAGCCTATAATGTACTGCTCTCAGTAAAAATTGTATAGGCCTCCACTATGTGGGAGGCGGGGGTGGGACATAATTCATTGACCATGATTTATAACACCAGCCTATTATTCTCTCACTGTCATGCAATAGCAAAGAGACACTACTCTAGTACCCAATGACCAAAAACTAGAACATATACGTTTTTAATCAGGTAAAAACATGGAACACACAATGTGACAAGACTAGGGTAAAATCAAATACCTGAAAAGCTGGATGGTGTCATCATAACTGGTGCAGCTGGATTTGGTGGTGGCGGCGGTGGTGGCGGCGGAGGGGGCGGTGGCGCTAGCATGGCAGGCAGAGGTGCTGGCAGTGGTGGAAGGGGCGCGGCTGCACCCTGCGGCGGTGGCGGCGGTGGGGGCGGAGGGGGCGCTGCGCCCTGCCCTAGATACTCGCTCACAAACGAGTTCATCTGTGCAGTAGACATTGCTGCATACCTTTCAGCCAACGCTCTCGGTATCTGACCTGTAGCCAGAAACAGATTTTCTTCCTCTCTTGATGTATGCAAATATGTGCAATCTGGCCTGGTACAACCCGTTCTGTTCTGATAATCGTGGCAGAACTTCAAAATATCTTTCATAGATTCCACATCTAATTCATGACGAAACTTGCACTGGGCTCCTTTTGTACAAATACCCCACACAAAATCACGACATTTTTTACTAGTTTCATCGGTCGGTGTCACAGTGGCATTTCTAATCCGTGGGTCCGTTGGAGGCAATGAATTAGCAACGTTGAGGGTTACCGCCGGCGCCGTAGGTACCGCCGTTGAGGGCAATGTCTGTTGCGGTAAAGGCGGCTGGCGGCCATTTTGTTCATTATTGTTACTCATGAACTGCAAAACAAACTTGTCGTATTATTATTATAGAAAATCATGTTATTTATGTATGTAAATGTTAATACACTGTTTCAAATACGTACCGTAGTCGTGTATGATAGCCGCTATCGTATTATTTTATACAAATTAAAGATGTTGAAATAAATACCACAACTTCCAGCACTAAAGGCTCATCACCTTTTCATTGTAAATGGTGCGATTCACTAGCAAAGCTATATTAGTTTAGAATTCAAGTAAATACTAATGAGAACTACTGACTGCCTGATACAAAATCGAAAAACATGGTAAAAAAGGAGTAGATAATAGAACGTACGACGGTCATTTTGTGATATGAGCTGTGGAGTCTGTTTATGGGATAGTGTTGCCAACAAATTATTGAAGGAGAAATATCATAGACTAAAAAGATCGTAATTTACCGAAATTATTGGTAACAGTTAAATTTAAATGTTCCAGAAATGTTAAACAAATGAAAAAATGGGAGCGCACTTATGTATTCAAGAAGCAATTTTCAGCTGCTAATAATCACGTGTACAAACCAATTTTGAAATCACTGTCGACCTAAGTCGTTAGGCGTGTTCGTTTTTTTTTCGTGGCGGGACGTCTTGGCTTTATAAGCGTACTAATGGTGTCATCAGGGTCGCGGCGAACTCTACTGATACGGGAGGGGATATAACTGGCGGCCGCGAAAACCTGATGATTGCGGTAGGTTACTTTATCGAAGAAACGCTTTTTTTTTGGGGTGGGTAATCATCAAAAGACGTTTCTTGCCTTAGGGTGGAGCGGAAGCGCGTGTCAGACTTTTACTGACTAATACCCACCCGTGTTCCTTCAGTTGCCCATATGCCAGGGCCACGGTAACTCTTTTGAACAAATATCGCGACCCTGGCAGGATCGAAGAAATGCTTCGAGTTGCGTTTCATGAATTGAAGAATAGTCGGAATTTTTAGGTCTGTGTGGAGGTTTACATTCCGAACGTACCAAGGCGAACCTGTGACTTGACGGAAAAAGCGATTTTGGAGAGTCTGCATCCTATGGATACGATAGGGTTCACGTGGGCATAGACTGCATTTGCACAGATCATGATCGGCCTAATGCACACGGTGTAAATGCGCTTCTTGCACCTAAGTGCAGCGAACCATCGCGTCTTGACTACGCCCCGTGAAGTAAAAGGCTGTGTCGTCTGCGATTAGTGCCAACTGCGCCTCGCATACTCTTGGGGAAATCGCTAGTGCATAGTGTAAAAATGTGGGGAGATAGCACAGACCCCTGAGGGACTCCTGCTCGAATAAGGTGAAGGGAGGAGATTGCCCCTTCGATGCGACAGCGAAAGGCGCGGGTCGATACAAAGTCTCGTAGCATGAGCACGAGACGCTCTGGCACGCCGAGTTGGTACAGCTTATATAATAAGCCGTTGTGCCAGACTTTTTCGAACGCTTTCGCTATGTTGAAAAACACAGCACCCGTGAACACACCACGTTGGACTATTGTCCGGTGTACTTGATGGACACACGAGTGTTGGGTTCGATAACCAAACAGCTCGTTGGGAATGAGCCCCTTTGTCTCTTCTGCATAATCTCTGAGTCGCTTATAAATAAGTCTCTGATAGATTTTGTCGAGGACATTGAGCAAACTGATGGGACGATAGCTCTTGGGCTCGGACTTGGGCTTTCCGAGCTTGGGGATGCCAATGACTGTGTCTTCCTTTCACACTTGTGGGAAAATGGTATTACTCATGGCTCCGTTGAAGATGGTGGTCACGAGCATGATCATGTGCGTGGGGATATGGCTCTTAAACATTTACAGCCTTATTTATAAAAATCTTGCTAATGACTGATTACCTACTGTTTGGCTAAACAATTGGTTAGCTCTTATGATCAACTTTTTTTTAAATAAACGCTATAATTGGGGCAATCAAAGAAGTCGGTTATGACGTTTCTCATTTGACATGCCGCGTTAACTTCGTATGAACGTCTATCTAAGAAATTGAAACATCACATTCATAATCCTAAATAATTACTATGTTACCCATACACTATAACAACGAGTATCATTCGTAAACCTCAAGTTTTTTGTATTGAAAAAATGCACTAAAAAACATGAGTTAACAGGCAGGACGTTTTGACAATGTTTTATCTATGGGTTGGTTGCCGTAGTGTTGTGACCGTTAAAGGTCTATTCACACAGCGGGCGGGGCGTGATGTGACGCGGCGTGGCGGGGCGGCGGCGGCGCGCCGGGAGCCTTCACACTGCGGGCGCGATCACGTACCGTCCCGCCGCCGACGACGCTGCGCTCGCGCCCCACCTCACAGTGGGAAATAATAGAAACAATTCCAGCCACGCGTCATTTTATGAGGTAGGGTCACAATTTTTTGTTAATCTCTTTAAAATATCATATATTTTAAGCTACAGGTGCGGAAACTATGAAATTGATCACTGTTTTTTTAGTAATCCAGAAAAATATCATACGTCTAAGCTAATTTACAACCCTCAACCCACCTAACCATGGGTACTACCTACTTAGCCTGCTTGTGATTTGGCAGAGATGGTTGCTAGAGGTTCGGTGGGTTATGGGGTTGGTGGTTAGGTGGGTTAGCCGGCTTATAGTGTGGATTTTATTTAGTTCTTGAAAAAAAAGCGACTGAACTCGATGTTTCCAGGGTTAGGTGGAGCCTGCTCGAGGTTTGACAGGGGTGATTTCTAGGGGCTTAGTAGATTAGGGGGTGGGTGGATAGGTGGGTTATATCGCTTGAGGTGTGGAATCCAATTTTATAAAAAGAAATAGGCGAGTAAACTGGCAGTTCCCAGGGTTACAACATTAATTGCTTTGCAGACTTCAGGTATAATTTTTGAAATTGCTTCGGGAGACACTTTGAATAAATAGTGTAAACTTTTATAACTGTCACCACTTGCGATAAACCTTAATGTTATTGCTAGACGATATTTCGCTGGTATAGCTTCCCTGAAGTCCGTATCTTGTTTCGAAATCAGAGGAGAAATTTTATCTAGCAAATACTCAAAATCTGTGAAACTCATGCGGCAGAAGTTATGAAACTCCCCTGATGATTCGTAAAGAAGCTTATTAAATCTTTCTTCTCCAAATTGTCTGAAACGAATAAAAACTTTTAAGTAAAATTAAATAACACGGCAAATTAAAGCCCAAATAATAGGTCTAAAGCAGTACCTTGTACGATTTATATGTATTTTAATCATCCACCATCGTCTTTGCTGTCTTCTTTTTTTTCTCTTTTCTTTCTTTTGCTTTAATTTATTATAAAAATATGACAACCCGAAAGTAATAGCTGCCACAAGCTCGTCGTCCGCCATGTTTGCCGATTCGGAATGTTATGAACGTTCGCCAAGCATGTGGATGGCTGTTTGTGTTGGGTGATTGTGGTTGGTGTTTGGGACTTTGTTTGCTATTTGCGGTGTTTGTGACAAACTGCCAGCATATGGATGCCCCGTAACAGATTATCAACAAACAATAGCATCGTGTTACGTTTCGTTTCAATTATCGGCAATAGTCGGTAAATTCTTATATGTGTTAATGTAATATCACTAAATTAAATAAGTGAAATATATATAATATACTAAAATATACATTAAAAATATTTAGTTAACTAAATATACGTATTTACCATTTCAGCCGTAAGACGTCCACTGCTGGACTTAGGCCTCCCCCAATTTGAGGGGCTTTGCCATAATCGCCACGATTGGCAGGCGGGTTGGCGATCGCAGTATGGTGGTAAAATGCATAGAGAACGCTGCTGCCCATTCTCTAGTAAGTCCCTTAGTTACCTTTTACGACAGGCACGTGAAGAAATGGGGTGGTGTTATTCTTTACGTCCAGCACCACACGGTACTATACGTATTTATTGCATCATAAATATTAAGTAAACATTATAGTGCGTTTACCTTACTTGAAACGAAACGTTCAATGGTGAGCCAAATGTCAGTGACTATTCCTAAATTTTTACGATTTAATTATTTTTTTTCTCGTAATCCAATAGGTATTAGGTAATTATTGAAACTTAAAATTTTACGTGGAGGCTTGTCATAATATCGCACCCCTAGATCTAAAGGGAACTAACTCAAAATTCTTAATTTTTCAGTTATGCACACCTTTGAGTCTGTCATTTCAATACCTATCGACGAATAAACCAGATTCAAAACTATTTCCAATATTCGACTCCAAATATTGGAAATAGTTTTGAATCTGGTTTATTGGTCGATAGGTATTGAAATGACAGACTCAAAGGTGTTACTGCAACAAGTTGCTGCAACAACAAATGGCGGACCTGACACAGCTTGTGACCGGCCTCACTACAAATAATAACAGAAGTTACCGCAGTCGTTCAGGCTCACGCTCACGCATTCCTAATGCTGGCCACGGTCAATGTTGGTACCACAGGAAATTCGCAGCAAAAGCTTCCAGGTGCACACAACCATGCACTATATCTGTTCTGGTCTGGTCCCTCGTCACAGGGAAACTCAAGCAGCTGTCAGTAGTGGCGACCACTGACTGCTACCTAGCAAGTCGCCGTCTATTTGTTACCGATCGGTATTCGGGCAGACGATTTTTAATTGACACCGGATCCGATCTTTCATGCCTACCTAGACGTTACTCCCAGGGTAAAAAAAACATTGGTTGCCTGTAAAGTCGGTATACGGGCGAAAGTTTTACGTGACAACGACTTTGAGTGGTAAAATAATTTTAATGTGAATATTCATTCGTATAGTAGGAAGAAGGATGAAATAATAGTAACAATTTAAAACATTTATTTATACAAAGAATTATATTTAAAACATTAATTTATACAAAGAATCTCGTACTGAATTTCATATTAACAAAATTTTATTTTTACCTTCACTCTCTCTCTCTCGCTCTGTCTCTCTCGCTCTTAGGCGGGCTAACTGTGCTCGAGTGGAAGGGACGCGTGCCTTTCACTTTTTATGTCTGTCTCTCTCGCTCTTAGGCGGGCTAACCATGCCCGAGTGGAAGGGACGCGTGCCTCTCACTCGCTCTCATTGTGAGCGCATAACGTGAGCGGAGCGTAACGCAGTTTCTTGAAGTGTCACCCGGCAAACCAATTTATAAGACGTTGTCACGTCAAAATCAGCCACTTCCGTATGAACTTCTAGCAGCCAATGGCACTAAAATAAATACTTTTGGTCTGACTGAACTCAAATTAAACTTAGGCTTAAGACGCGATTTCACATGGAAATTCATAGTCGCAGAAGTAGGAACTCCAATAATTGGATCGGATTTTCTGGCTCATTACCACCTGTTACCAGACTGTACCCATGGAAGGTTGCGAGACAGTAAAACAGGGTTGTCAGCTGAAACCGATTTCTCCTCAATTGACCAACCCAGCATTAAACTAATTCAATCACCTGACTCACCATACGTGCACGTATTGACCGAATTCCCGAGCATATTGCGACCTCCAGGCGCGCCTAAGGAAGTGAAGCATACTACGATGCATTTTATTAAAACTACCGATGGCCCACCCGTGACAGCGCGACCACGTCGTCTTGCCCCACTAAAGCTTCGAGCTGCTCAGATCGAATTCGAAGAGATGATTCGCGTAGGCACCGCTCGACCTTCCAGCAGCTCATGGTCCTCTCCGCTACATCTCGCGCTTAAAAAAGACGAGACTTATCGTCCGTGCGGCGACTACCGCGCACTAAACGCCCGCACAATTCCGGACTGCTACCCTGTCCGCCATATAGGGGATTTCGGCCACAACTTGTCTGGATGCTCAGTTTTTAGTACGTTAGATTTAGTGAAAGCATATCAACAAATTCCAGTAAATTCTGATGATATTTGCAAAACAGCCATTATCACACCTTTTGGACTCTTTGAATTCCCTTATATGACCTTTGGCCTCAGAAATGCTGGGCAGACATTTCAAAGGTTCATAGACGAAGTTGTGCGGGGATTTAATTTCTGTTTCGCATACGTCGATGACATCCTTGTGAACTCGAGAGACCCCCAGCAGCATGCTGAACACCTCAGACTCTTGTTTCACCGATTACATCAGTATGGAGTGGTCATCAACCCGGCGAAGTGTGTACTTCGGGCAGCAGAGGTAACGTTTTTGGGTTACCGAATTAATGCTACAGGCACCTACCCTCCCGAAGATCGTATCCGTGCGTTAGTGGATTTCCCTCTTCCTAAGACCGTGCAAGGCGTGCGTAGGTTTTTGGGCATGGTTAACTATTACCGCAGGTTTTTGCCTCACGCCGCTAAGTATCAGGCTCCCTTAATCGACGCAGTCGCTGCAACCAATAGTAAAGGTGCAAAACCATTTCCATTGACGCCCGAGCTCGAACAATGTTTTGATGACTGCAAGAAGAGCCTAGCTAATGTTACCACTTTATCGCACCCAAATTGTGAGGCCCTTTTAGGTCTTTTTACCGACGCGTCCAGCATGCACATAGGTGCATGTCTACAGCAAAAAGTCGGTGATAACTGGCAACCCTTAGCATATTTCAGCAAAAAGTTAACCGCCAAACAATCTCAGTGGCCTGCTTATTATAGGGAACTTCTAGCCGTGTACGAGAGCGTTCAACACTTTCGGCATATACTAGCAAAACGCAGTAATTTTTACTGACCACAAGCCTCTGGTGTACGCTTTCACGCAGCGTCGAGACAAGCTTCCACCAACACAACTCAACCAATTAACTTTTATAAGCCAATTTATCACCGACAAAGGATATATTAAAGGCACAGACAATGTTGTCGCAGATGCTATGTCGCGGGTTGAAACTATTTCACTGGAGGAGGACTACCAAGCCCTTGCAGAGTCGCAAGAGAGAGACGAAGAAGAGGCAGGTTCATCTACTTCTTTGAAATTGAAAAAAGTCGTTGTACCAGGAACTGACACTTCCATTCTTTGCGACACGTCGGCAGGTAGACCTCGTCCATACCTCACCTTACCTTTCCGTCGAGCAGCTTTCGATCGACTCCATAGTCTCAGTCACCCTGGCGTGAGAGCAACCTTACGATTGGTGGCTGAGCGATATGTATGGCCGAATATCAATATTGATTGCCGACAATGGGCCAAGTCATGCTTACAGTGCCAACGCAGTAAGGTTACCAGGCACACATCTGCACCGCTTATGTCTTTTCCCATCGCATCAAATAGATTCTGTCATATCCACATTGATATCATAGGACCACTGCCGCCTTCAGACAGTTTCACATATTGTCTGACTGCGGTTGACAGATTTACGCGTTGGCCCGAAGCGTGGCCTATGACATCTATCACGGCAGAAGAAGTGGCAGCCACGTTGGTGACTGGTTGGATATTCCGTTTCGGGGTGCCAAGTACCTTGACGACCGACCAGGGCCGTCAGTTTGAATCCGCCTTGTTTCGGCGCCTTATGAACGTGTGCGCAACAAAGCGGATTCGCACAACCAGTTACCACCCGTGCGCGAATGGCATGGTAGAACGCATGCACCGCCAACTAAAACCTTCCCTAATGTGCCATCCCGAATCGTGGAGCAAAGCACTTCCACTAGTACTCCTTGGCATGAGAACTGCTCTCAAAGTCCTCTTTACCTGACCTGAGGACCTGAACACCTCGTCCACTGGGCGAGTCTATGGAGAACCTCTCCGACTTCCTGGAGAACTTATTATTCCAGCAGAAGAACCAAGGAGCCCAAACGACATCACAGATTTCGTCACGGAGTTGAGAAACAGGATGGAAATATTACGTCCAATACCAGTCTCACGACACGCTCTCCCGTCAACCTTCGTTTTCAAAGATTTGGCGACGCGACGACACTGTTCGACGGCCGCTGCAACCTCCATACACTGGCCCATACCGCATCCTGAGGAGAAGGGACAAAACCCTTACCTTGGATATGAATGGAAGAGAAACTACGGTTAGCGTAGACCGTGTTAAACCAGCATACCTGGACTCCGAACTGGTTTCCTTACCACTTGTTCCAGATTCTCTTTTCACTCACCCAAATCCCACCACGCCAACTACTCTATTCCCTTCACGCACTGTCACCACCAGAGTTGGAAGACGGGTTAAATTTAGGGATATCTTAGATTTATAGTTTTAAGTTATATTGTTTTATTTAATTAGTTTTTTTTTCTGTGTATACCTTGTTTTTCTTTTTTCTCCGTAGAGGGGTGGTGTGGCGAACCAAACTAAATGTCTATGGTTCCCACTCTTAGATAAAAGTGACAACACTTTACTCTTCTATAACGAGATGTTTATGGTTTTGGAAAAAGCGCGGGCACCTTGAAATAATAGGCGGTCTTTTTTTTACTTCTTGTAATTTTACTTTAATTTTAATTTAGTTTGTACATATTTTCCTGGTTTTATTCTACTTACGATTAACTTAGTTTATAAAACAAGTAGTTCTTATAAGATTTAAGATGCCTAAGAAAAGAAAAAAACCTAAACAAGATCCTGGTGAAGAAATTGTTACTGGTCCTCCGGATTCATCTTCGGAGACAAGTGAGTCTGACTACGTTGACTCCTGCACTGCGGAAGAAAAGGCTACAGAGAAGTATGCCCCGTATAGGGTTACAGACTACAGTCGCAGGTACCCTGAGGATGCCGTAGCTGGGTATGACTTTATTGTATTTATCGAGAGCACAAATGAAGAACAACCAATAGGCCAAAGAGATATGATGTACCTGAGTGGATGCTTCACTAGATTTGTTAAAGGAATTAAGTACTTGAAAAAAATTAACAGTTTTCGATCGCCCGAATTTAGCCAATTCATTCTTGGACAATGTTACTTTTCTGAGAGAACAGTCGATCAAAGCGTCGATTCCGGCTGGAACGACAGAATTGTCTGGAGTTATCACGTCAGTACCTACGGATATGTCAAACAAAAAAATTTTTAAGGCAATATCAAGTTCAAAAAAAATTATAAGCGTTAGAAGAATAATGAAAAAAGTTAGAGTAGGTAGCTCATCTGAACTACAGCCTACCCAAACTGTAGTTATTACTTTTGCTTCATCTACATCTTTACCAGATTACGTTCATATTAAGATGTGGCGGCTTTCAGTACTGCCCTATATTCCACCAGTCAAGCAGTGTTTCCGTTGCTTACGTTTTGGGCATTTAGCCAAATTTTGTAAAAATTCGCAAAGATGCTCAGTATGTACTGAGGGTCATTCCTTCAAGGAGTGCTCTGTACCTGCTGAAAAAGCTGTATGTGTTCATTGCAAAGGTAATCATTTATCCATATCTGGCCAATGTCCCATTAAGAAAAGAAAGATTGCTGAAAGCAGAAATACATTGAAAACCCCTTTTTCGGACTTATTTAATAAAGTTAATTTCCCATCACTGAACAAATCGGAACATTTGACAGATATTATAAACTTGATGTTGTCTAATAGCACTGTTATTAAAACGGGAGTCAGGTGTTGTAGGCGGGGGTGACGGTGTTCCCTTGACGAAAGAGTGAAATTAAACCAGTCAGAATGTCGCAATCTTTGCTTATATTTGTACACAGAAATGATATAGAAAATTACACAGAAATCACACATAAAATGGTTATAAGAAATAGTAGATACACAGCACACAATATAAAATACAGTCAGAATAAGTAGTACACACAATTAAATCCTAGCTACACATTACTGAAGACTGGCTAACTAGTTATAGGGCTGCCCACCAGAGACTAAAGAGCAGTAACAGCCCTTTTGTGATTTTTCGTTTTATTAGTGATTCTGAAAGCGGGTTTCTTAAGCTTTCTATTGAATTAACTTACTTATTTCTAAGACTATTAGAATGGTTTTTATTTAACAGTTTTCACTTACTGCAAACGAAAAAAATTAACAATTTGGCGTGATTTCCCAACTAAAATACAGTATAAATTATACTGCAGATTAAATTTTAAGGTTTCATAACTAAAATGCAGTAAGCAATATAATTTTACAGTTCTTTAGATAGATTTATATTTCTGGAAAAAAATTAAAAAAAAAATTAATACGCAGTAAAATTTACCGCCATACAAGCTATTTTTACTGCAAATTAACACGTTGGCGGACACGCCGGTTATGACATTCATTAGGAACTTGCGCAGAATGACGCGCCGGTTATACCCTTCGATATTTTTTTGTACTCTAGAAGCACAACTGCTTTAGCAGACGAATTTCCATACTGCTACCATATAGTTCATCATCAAGTGCCCCCAAATTAAATTATTCGAATTGCTAGGTGTCACATAAGATGTCTTTTTACCGCTTCCAACGTACTACTACTTGTGTGCGCACTCACAATGACGCAGCGTTCATAGCAGCGGCCATTGTATGAGAATTTGGTCAGTTGGCCACGGAGTGCGCCGCGGAGTGCACACGTCGGGAACGTGATTTACAAGCGGTTTCTGATCAACGTCTATGGTAAGTAGAATTGGTTTTTATGATTAACTAATTACATAATGTTAGTAATATTTAAATGAAACGTACTTTAGAACATAATAATGGATATAAATACTTACAAATATTTCATAAATCATTATTATTATAAGATAAGAGGTTTCAACAAAGTATTTATCCTAAAATATTGATGTAAACAACTTCTATTTATACGTTCTACTTTTCAGATGTCTCGACAACGACCGGGTGGAGGTAAACCAAAAAATAACGATCAATTCGAACGGGAAAATGAACGCATTATGAAATTGTTCAATGATATCAGATGAGCTATCTTGTGGTTCAGAGGAACCTGAAATATCGAGCAATGAAGAACTTATACAAGGATCGGTATCAAGTGAAAGCGAAGAGTCTGAACAGGATCCATATGATGATTGTGATGGCGAATATGGTTCAGACACTAATTACATACCCAATGAAGATAGCAGGTCATCAACAACTCACGTATCTGAACGTATCTGTGACGTAACGTTTGGAGCAGGCGAAGGCTATGGCCGGTGCTGTCTTATTTAAATACTTTGTCTTTTTTACCGGTGACAGTACGGCTAAAGCCTTTCATACAAAAATCTTGTGTCAAAATATGGTTACAAAATCAAGCAAAGTGTCCGCGAACGTGTTAAGAAAATACAATTTATTGTCACGAACTCCCAACTAAAATGCAGTAAAATCAAAGCTTGTCGCATTTTAGTTGTGAATACTTAACATTCTTTTATCATTATAAACTGACTAACACGCAGTAAAATACAGCATTACTGCAGATTAGTTTGGATAGCATAATGACACAGATATGATTATTCCTAGCTAAAGTGCAGTTAATGTTTTAAATACTGCATTTTAATTGGGATCAAGTTTATAAATTAAACTAATTTAAACGCAGTATCAAGCTGATACTGCATTTTAGTCGGTTTGAATAGATAAAACTTTATTTGTGAGACAGAGTGTGCAAAGGATTTACTGCTAGATTGCATGCGATTTGACTTAATTAACAGTGGTGCCAACTTAGGGTAATTTACCCTAGATTTAGGGTTAAGTTTAATCAGCAGGGTAATGTTTAGGGTAAAAACTCGGTGAGGGTAATTTTAGGGTAAATTTAAACATGATTCACTTCACAGATTTTATGAACACACATTTAAATTACTACATACCAACCCTGCCCCGCTGCCCGCTCGCATTGTTCGCAAAGTAGTCTTGGGCATAGTAGTTCGCGACTGAGATCGCTCAGTTTAGTTCACCGCTCCTTACCGAACTAGTTCGCTCTTCTAGTTCGTCAGCTCCCAGCTCGAATCAAAGAGAGGCAGATCGTTCGATCGTTCGCTCGTTTTGATTTTGCTCCTACTGCATGCGACAAGATTATGGAATGTTCTACTTTTACCTACAATTTTTGGACTTTAAAAACAGCAAAAACCTCTGAATGATAATTTATAAAATGATCATGATTGTAAATAATACCAAAGTTTATTGTTGCAATAAATAACTAGTTTAGTGAATATAAAAAACTTTTTGTATTTTGTTTCGTGTATTAGTTCGGTTGACGCCATCCTCGCTCATTCGGTCACGAACTGACGAACTAACGAACTGCGGATCGGAGAATGAGGCAACTAATTCGCGAAGTTCATCTATGAGAGCGCTCTCACGACCTAGTTCGTTCGCTAACTACACAAGACTATCGCAAAGTACTTTGTATCCTGCTCGCTTGGCGTGTACACACGATACTGTGATTACTGAGTAAAATGGCGTAAATGTTTTCGACAGTGAAGGAACGCGAATCAAAAAATTTAGGGTATTTTTTTTCATTTAACTGTAAATCTAGGGTAAAATGAGATCAGACTTGGGGTAAAACAAAAAAAGGACCTGGCAACACTGTTAATTAATCAGTCGCTCCAGTGAACCGTGCCAGTGTGGACGTGCCCGTCGGCGTCGCTCGCACTGCTTACGTTTTTTTGGCGACAGGATTTGGCGGGTAAGATTACATAATTATATTACTTACGTTTATTATGATTAATAAAACTTTTATAGTATTAAGACGTACTTTAAACAGATACTTTAACTAATAGGTTATTTTCTATCCTTACATAAAATGTTTCGTGTGTTGAATAACTATCATTTGTTTGTGTTTGGATGGTTTTCTATTTATGTATTATAAGTATTTATTGACTTTAAAAAGTAGTATCTATGTACCTATATCAATCAGTAGGCCAATTATTCTCGTAACTCGTAACTAATGGTAACCTATGGTTTGACTTTTAACGAACTGAGTTAGAATTGAGATTATATTTTGAATAGACTAAAAATAGATAGGGTAGGTATTCACCTAACCATACATTAATACAGTTCAGTGTCGCTATGATCTCATTCTAAATTCAAATTATTCTAGGTACCTGTCTACAATCTCATTGCAAACTTAACGGCCATACACTTGCGTCAAATTTATGTTTGGTTGATATACCGTTTTGCCGTTTTAGCATTTTAATCAAGTTTCAGTCCATTTTCGATTTCAAAATAATTTAAAACTTTAGTATAAATGTAAATTAAAATTAGTTTTAATGTACCTATACTAGTCAGTAAGTACTTACCAATTCTCGTTTATCTTTCTGTGCAGGTTCATCAATATGAATGTGAGATCAAAACAAATTATGTCACTGCTAAGCAATTTGGAAAATGACGTCTTACCACCGGATAGAATGATATCGCAGCTACCTCATCACGATAACAATGACTCGCCTCCAAAAGCAATATTAAGGGATGTGCATAAAAACAACGACTCTGTCGTCCAAAATATTGATTTGAGCAAAATCTCTGAAGCAACACAACACCACTCCATAAATCTGCCAGAAGCTCACCAGGACAGCTTAATTAGTAATCTCGTGGATACAGCGACCTTTGATCTTTTATGTAATGAAACGCTGCCTTCAACATCATTCTGTGATTCATTCATAGAAGATTCAGATGATTCTGTAAAAGATAAAAACTATGTTCCTGAGCCATCTTCAACATCGTCGAGTTTAAGAGATTTAGATATCACAAACGATCCAGCAGAAATTCAGGTCAACAATGTCAATACCTACCCAGCCAGCACAATTACCTGTTGTGAAAATACGGAATAAGTCATGTAGGAAACGTAAAAGTGAACTTCAATATGCCAAAAACATACAGAAATATCCGGTGCGAGAACCCTGTCAAAATTTATGTAAAAAACTATGTACTATACATTTTACTGAAGAAGATAGAAAAAAAATTTACAAATATTATTGGTCTTTGAATTGGGAACATCAAGGAATATTTATCAAAAATCTTGTGACGGAGGAGGCTTGCAAGAAAAGTACAAAGAATTTGAAACGACCACGAAACGTAACTTACAAGTACAGTTTAACAAAAAGAGATACAGAAGAACTATCGCATGAGGTATGCAAAGTATTTTTTTAGGCACTTTAGGATATGACAAAAAAAATGACAGGCGTGTAAATTCTGTCCTGAAAAAGTCAATTTTAGAGCAAAAGGATAATAGGGATGGCCGTAATTTGACAAATTAAATCAAAATCAAAATCAAAAGTCATTTATTCAAACTAGGCTGAGAGTCAGCACTTTTTGAACGTCAAAGTTACATGAGACAGTCCCCCCAAAACGCCCGCCCTTCGACACTTCCTAGTGCTTTAGCTGGGAAGAAGAAGTGGCGGAACAAACTCCCCAGCAGCACAGCTGTCTGTTAAGTTAGAAGAACTTGATTCTATACAGTATTGTGTAAGTTATTAATATTATAAAACAAAACATATATTATTCGCCATATGTCAGCTAGCACACGCCAATATACCAACAAAACATTGAAAACTAAACTCAAGCTGAAATAAATAATAAAACAAAATCGAAAACAGAACTTAAAACCTTAATAAAGCCTCCAGGCATAAAGGGCGTGCCCGCTTACATATACGATGCAAATGATACATATAAACAATAAATGAAATGAAAAGAAAATAAAAATAAACTAACAAAAGCAGTTAAATAAAAAAAATAAAAAAAACAATTATATGAACTACCCATATAAACTTTCAGTAGGAAGACTAATTCTGGATTGAAAGAACATAAACATTGTCTTGAGTTGATCACAGCGACCAACTATTCTTATCGTCTAAGTAGTCGTTGATAGAATAGTATGCCTTTGAACAAAGGTTGGATTTTACTTTAGCTTTAAGGTGAATGCCTAGATAGCCCTCGCCATACATTTTTCAGGTGTGGAAATCTCGGTAAATAAACAGTTTCTGCAGAATAAAAGCAACTGTAATGAGACTTTATAATGTATTATGTTCGCGTATAGCCCAAATTTTATAAAAAAAACAGTATTTCTAGGAGAATTAGACCGAATAAAAAACGAAAAATCTTTACATGTGTGAGTGACCTGAATCGCGCCATCTGACAGAAATTTATAGAACCACTGAGAAAGTTGGTTGCTGTTGTGTTACGAGTTTACGATTAGTAAACATTCATAATAGATGGCGCTGTTTGATATTCGAACATTTTATCTTTTAAATTCGATAATGCGACGTTGCCATTCTAGAGGCAGCGCGCGCACACCGCGTTGTTGCCATACCGTCAATGCGTGATTACTTGAGTCTTGAAAACTTGCGAATCGTTTCCAGAATATTGTGTTTCTAGCAAGTTAGCGCCGGGCGCGCGGGTTTGCCCGCGGAGTTAACATTTTATGATTGATAAAATGTTTTTTATTATGGAATGAGAAAGAATGCTTTACATAAAGTGAAAAAAATATCTCTGCGATCTGCCCTTGGTTCACACAGATACAATACTAATGTAATTATTGTATTATCTAGTTTAAATATGTAGTAAGTAGTTACTAGTACACGACTTTCCAGATTTAAAAATCTTTTTAATGTATGTAAGTAGGTACTGATAACATTCTGATACGCTTAGGTACTAATCCATTGGTTTGGGTTGAATAAAATCAGAGAATAGAATTTGATGTATAAGTAAGTTATAACTAAATCAGGCGATCAGCGAAGCTACCTACACAATGGTGAAACGTAGGTACTACGTACATCTATTGATTGAATCATATTTATTCTTCTTTTCTTTTATAATTCATGTGAAACCAGCAAGATTAGTGAATACACAGACAAACCACTTTGATTTTTCATAATTGCTTATTTTACTAGTATTATTAGCACACACAAAATGCGTCAAGCAGGGTTGCCAACTTTATTTTTTAGAAGATCGTACCATACATTTTAAAAGATCGTACTTTGCTAAGAATTCAAAAATAAAAATAGTACGCATTGAAATTTCAATAAAATAAATGGTAAACAAATGTGGTGGGTGTTACTATAACTTCAACGCAAAATTTAACATTTTGGTATAATATTTAAGAATCTGGACACCAATTTAGCAACTAAACTTTACGACGAGGTTTTTTTATTAAAGAAAAGGGGCTCGGAAGAGACTTTGTCATGAAATCCACACGAAACAATAAACACCAGTATCATTAGAACTTAAAACGAGATATTTACCATGTTTATTATTACTTAAAAAAAACTGTGCTACCTACTACTGAGAACCATTCAAATGAGTGCCATCCGTGAAACAGTTTTCATCAGGGCTTGTTAACGTTACCAAATTCACACTATAAGTATCGTTAAGTAACGTTATTTTCATAAAGTTAATATTTTAACGGTAAAACGGGTAACGATACTTTGGTATCGAATCTATAAAATAACGTTACCAATTAACGTTACTAGTATCGATACTTTTACATACATACATACATAGAATCACGCCTTTTTCCCATGGGGGTAGGCAGAAACCACGGAACGCCACCTGCTACGATCTCTACACACTTCTTTTGCCTCGTTTAGGTTCATAAAATTGGTCATACACACACGCCGGTTGCGAGTACTACGCACCTGACCTTTCTGAAGAATATCACTAATAAGGTCCCTATATGTCCTCCTAGGGCGTCCCCTCCCGGTGTTTCCACTCACATCTGCCTTGTAAATACCTTTTGTGAGCCGACCTTCATTCATCCTCTCAACATGACCAAACCATCTAAGCATACTTTTTTCAATTTTTGTCACTACATCTTCTTTTACACCACACCGTTCTCTTATCACATCGTTACCTAATGCGTTGTTGTCAACCTGCGCAACCTAAGCGGCACGCCATGGGCGGCGGCGCTCTACGGCAACATCGCCAATCAAACGGTGCAAATGCAACTTCAATAATGTAGACGAAAGAAAGAGATGAAAGAAAATAAATAAAAAATTAACGGTACTCAGTTACCGGTAAAACGTATGCCAAGTATCGTTACCAAGCATTACTTGACCTCTACTAATAACGTTATCTTCGTCCGATGAAAGTAACGATACCAAATTTTTAACGTTATTCAAAGCCCTGGTTTTTATTCAAAAGTGAAGCGTTTTTGTGTTTTATTGACGGTAAGTGTTATTTTTATGTGCAATGAATGATTTTCAAGGTGATATAGAGTATTATTATAATGGTAATTAATTACCCTTAAAACTTTACAAAAGTGTAAGATTTAGAAGATGAAATACAAAATCAAACGTTAGCAACACTCGTTGATTGTCGTCACATGACATACTACAAGTCTACAAATTTCAGATATTCTCTCTGAAAACAACAGCTTGATGGTGGTGTTATTTCTGTTTCTTGAAACATTTCATAAATAAGATACATTTGCTGTTGTTTGTAATTATTCTTTTTGATTTCAGATTGAATTGCAACTGAACTGCCTAAGATGAACCCGACTAATAAACTTGCATAAATGTATACGACATGTGTATTCAGGACCGCGAAAATCACGGAAAAAAGTGCAAGCTGTATTGAAAAGACATCATGGAAGTTCTTTTAGTGATCTATAGTGAGTAAATTAGATTCCCATAAGATTTCGAATCAGATTTACGTGAGTGGAGGTTATTTGATACTCGTTGGTTCGTGTTGTAGTCTTCGTTTACAGCCATTTTTCCTTGCAGCCGAAAGCAAGCGAAGGAACAACAAGCATGCAAGCATGGCGTAACAAGAAACAGAAGGTAGTGGAAGAAACCGCGGTTTGCCCTGTTGTATTTAGGTACCTACAGACCTATCAATATTTTTCTGTCTCTCAACACTGTTTTTTTAACATATCTTTTATTTCAGTCCACATTCAACTCAAGATCGTCATCAGCTGTCCAACCTTTCGACAGCTTAAGATACGCCCTAAACCTATTCGCGTGGTATACCAGAAATTCGATACGAAGCCATAGCCTGCAGCTCTAGCTTCAATACAGTTGAATCTGTTACAGAGCAAGTAGAGACTGTTGATTTTGATTGGCCACAACCCGATTCAGAGACTGAAGCTTATCAACTAACTGTGGAAAGAACATCAAGTGACAACTTATCAGGTTTGGTAGGGTACCGTATTGTTGACTTGAAGAAGGTCATATGGTCACAACTTTGATTCTTCATCTGGAATGGTAAGTCCCAACTTGATACCATATTTTTGTGTTCATTACATTAGTACGCTTTTGCTTGTTTGTTGTGATGAAGTTTATGTTTGACAATACCAAAGTACAACATATTTTACACAATGTTCAGTGTAACAAATATCATTATTTCTTGGTATGTATGTATAAAAATAATGTATTTCTTGGATTGTTTCTTTTTAACAGCTATTATTATTTTGATTCTAGGTCCAGGGTCAATTGCGAATTACCAAAATGAATAAATGTTACTTCATTTGCTTTATATCTGTCACCCAACCATTGACTGTCATAGAAGTTAACCGGGATGAGGAAGTTATCAACGCTATGATGCCGAAGTTGGTAACATTTTTTAAAACGTGTACTGCCAGAAATTATATTGAGAAGAGTTGAGAAAAATGCTAAATGTCTAGACATCAAGGAATTAAAAGGTATAAAAATATAAGTCTTACTCATTTCCTAACTTATTCCGCAGGTCTCTGAGGTGTGGGTTCAGTAAGAATAGTCTAACAAAACTGTGTAAATTCATTTGTTGCAGCGAAAACTGCGTCTTCCAGCATTTGATTCAGATCGCACGGAAATTATATAAATGGAAGTAAAAAGTGACAAGCAGAAGACTGATACGGCGCGGCGGCGGCGGCGACTGCAAAAAGTAGCGCGTAGAAAAGAAGATATTTTATTATAATATTTATAAGTATCTTTGTATGGTGGTACGAGTCGATGGTTCGAATCCAAGCCGGCACTTTGCTGAGTGTAAATTATTTCATCACCACAGTTCAGAGGAGGCCTGAGTCTCAGCAGTGGGAACATTATAGAATAATTAATAAGCTATTTTTGCACGTAGCGATGTATAGTTTGTGTTATTTTGTTAGTTCATAAGATTTTTCTGTGTAGATAAGTTTCACTCATGTATTTAGGTACCAGCCTAACAATTCAATTGTAAAAGAATATTTATTGCAGTTCAAAATTGTATCATAAGTAGGTATTCTTGAAACATTAATAAATGTTATGGTTAGCTAGCAACCCCTTTGTGTTGTTATGTAAGATACATGTGCCGTTATATATAGTTACGTATGATGTTATTTATATTGTAATCTACATACATAATTCTTTCTAATACTAAATTAAAAATCATAATTGTAAATATCAAAATATTTAAAAAAGTATGTTATCTTTGTATGGTGGTATGACTCGATGGTTTGAATCCAAACGGAAACTATCTAAGTAAATGTAGTGAGAGTAAATAAAACATTATTTTTATGAAAATATTAACCCCTTTTTACTAAATAAATATTATTAATTTATAGTAGGGTACAATAAAAAGCTTTACAATGTAATAAATAGTCTTTTATTTATTTAGTACACGTCACTATTTACACTTCCATTCCTTCTTCTGCCTTACATTTCTTCCCGTGGGTGTCGTAAAAGGCGACTAAGGGATTTACTAGAGAATGGGCAGCAGCGTTCTCTATGCATTTTACCATCACACTGCGATCGCCAACCCGCTTGCCAAGCGTGGTGATTATGGCAAAGCCCCCCAAATAGGGGGAGGCCTATATCCAGCAGTGGACGTCTTGCGGCTGAGATGATGACTATTTACACATTACAATTTAGGTTCAGTCACATTACTACAACTTATAGGGACAGTGTACCTATATTAATTTCATTTTAAACTGTTTGAATAAAACGACATCTAGTGGTGTCGAAAGTTACTACTATTTACTTTGCATGTGTGTGTAAAGAGTAAAGTCAAGCGGCTAAATCTTTAGAATGTACAAATCTTTGTATGAGACCAGTTAACAAGCACAGTGACTATCTAAAAAAATCAAGTTAATGCCCTAGGTTTCGCATATAATAAAGTTATCTATTAAAGATTTCTAAGTTAGGCGTAAAAATTGAAAATGTTCCAAATTGTGGATCTAGCGCCATCTAGCGACAAAATGGCATCTGAGATAATCATCCATCCACCTTAAACTCATTAAACTGCAAATCTAGCAAAGTAGAGGGAAGCTTGTTATAAAAGGTAATACCAAGACCAACAAAAGAATTATGAACCTTATGAAGCCGGTGAAAGGGAGCACGTAGTTTATCCCTACTTCTAGTATTAATATTATGAATATCACTGTTTTTAGTGTACAGGTGTATATTTTGCCTAATATATAAGATGTTGGCGAAGATGAATTGTGATGCCACCGTAAGAATACCAATATCTTTAAAGAAATCTCTCAGAGAAACTCTCGCACCTAGTTGGTAAATCGCTCGAACAGCTCGTTTTTGAAGAACAAAAATATTTTGAATGTCATGCTATAGATCGTACTTTGATCACAGCTCATATTGAATCGTTCAATCCATGTGTGCATCATTATAGACGAGTGCATGCACCCAATAAGAGATACTTGCCCAGTGACCTTACAATTGTTGATATGTATGGAAACTTCCAAGAGAAGTACCCCGAATTCAAATGCAGTCTTGAAACTTACAGAGATCACTTGACAAACAAAATGAACATTTCTTTTGCTAAGCTCGGCCATGAACAATGCGAGACATGTGAAACCTTCAACCTCCATAACCTTGATCATGTAAAAGAACCGTGTACTGATTGCCAAATTTGTAAGACCTACGCTCATCATAAAATTAAGTATACACTAGCCCGAGAGATGTACGATGCAGATACAAAGGCTAATAGTCAGCGTAATACTGTAATTGTTTCTGTGGACCTCCAAAAAGTAATAATGTTACCTCGCATTGATACCTTTAAAGCAGCTCTGTTTTGCCCCAGGCTTGTGGCGTACAATGAAACCTTTGTACCTCTAGGAAACTTCAAGAAAGGTCACGTATTTGCAGCAGTTTGGCATGAAGGAGTGGCAGGGAGAAAGCAAGAAGACATCACTAGTACATTTAAAGCATTCTTACTAAATAATCGTGATGCAGAGCACATCGTTTTATGGCTTGATAATTGCTCGGCACAAAATAAAAACTGGTGTTTTTTTACTTTCTTGATAAGTATAATTAACAACTTAGAGATTTCTGCCACAACAATTGAACTCAAGTTTTTTGAACCGGGCCATACTTTTATGTCCGCCGATTCCTTCCACCATTTTGTAGAGCAGTCGATGGACAAAAAGGGTAAGCTGTACGATTATCAAGACTTTTTAGAAGCTGTTGAAACATCATTGAAATCGGGGAAGGTAGAAGTCAAAAGTATGGAAATAATAGATTTTGTTAATTTTAAATCTCATATTTCACATAAAAAAAACAAAGATATAGATGGAAACCGGGTATACATCAAAGATATTGTACATCTTATGGTAAAAAGGGGAAGTCATAGTTTCTTTTACAAAAAGAACTTTGATGATATAGAATTCAAAGAACTATATTGTCTCAAATCAAAGAACTTGCCTAATTTTACTGTAAAAACTGTTCCTAAAGGCATTGATAGGGAAAGGAAGCGAAATATCTTAAACGTATTAGGGCCGCTTATTCCACCAAATAGATTAATCTTCTGGAAAAATCTTTCTGTTGGTTCTACGTCACAAGAACCAGAAGAATTTAATTTTGATATTGATGAATAATCTTAAACTGTTAATGTGTTTTGAATTTATTTTTAATAGTCTGTATTTTTTATCTTCAAATTCTAAGAAACAATGTGCCTTAAAGTTAACTTAAGACTGATTATTAATAAGTACAACAAAAGAACTAAGTAAATATTTTTCTGATCTGTTTTGATAATTGTATGATACATACATTTTTATTATTTTAAATCTAGTAGTAAGAATAATAAAGAGGCTTCAAAAGCTAAACTAAACCAATGTTATTTTTAAAGCGCGTTAATATACTGTTAAAAATTACTTTTAGAAACTAATTATGTACCTACCTAATAACCAAGGCTTGTAATGCTTTGTGTGTGATGATTGTTTTACTTTAATGTTGATCTCAAGATTATGTCTAGTAGTAAGAATAATAAGAGGCTTCAAAAGCTAAACTAAACCAATGTTATTTTAAAGCGCGTTATACTGTTAAAAATTACTTTTAGAAACTAATTATGTACCTACCTAAGACTTACCAAGGCTTGTAATGCTTTGTGTGTGATGATTGTTTTACTGTAATGTTGATCTCAAGTTTATGTCCACCTTTATAATACTCACCTACATTTACTATCTATATTTTATTGTTAAACATAAAGATACATTATGTTATATATGTTAATATTAAGAGAAAACTGTCAAAGGAGGTTGTGCATTCTGCGCAGGGTCCTTTATTAATTAGATGTTTTTTTTTTTTTTTTTGATATGTAAATTTTACATAAGTGAGTTGAATTATTGTGATTAAATAATAAGAAATAAACGGTCTTTAAAATGTGAACTAGCTATTTTTCTTACTGCACTAGTAAATTGAACACTTTTTTCTTAAAAAACTAACTAAAATGCAGTATTTTTTTGACCTTACTGCATGTTAGTTGGGTTTCTTGACAAAATAACTGATCCAAACGCAGTAATAGGGCTTTTTGCTGCATTTTACTAAGTTTAAAATGGTATTTTTTACAAAAAAGGCTATGCAGTAATAGGCACCAAAAAGAATAAATGGCCATAATAAATTCAGTTATTAAGATATATTTTTTTTTATTGCTTTAACGTGTGAACCTATGCCTTTACAACCTTTCTGCATTCAAATTTTTTTGCTTATACATTCTGTTGATTTTTTAAAATCAATTCTTAACTTTAAATGCGTTTTACTCGAAATCGTGATTTTGCTGTTACTGCACTTTAGTGTATGGTGGGCAGAGGGTACATCGCGACTAAGCAGTGGACAGCGTAGCCACTTACTTCACAAACACTACGTGTTAACTTGATGATTCGCGTAAAAATGTATAAAGACTAAACTAAAAATAGAAACTCGGCCCTTATATAGTATTTACCGCATAGTGCAAAATGTCCTACGCACTTCCTTACTTCCCGGGCGCTCCGCCAATTACAAATGATAAAAATGGACTTTCCCAAAGGAGCAGGTCTCGACCTGTCGAGAATTCGAAAACACGTGTAAGGAAGTTCAAGGCTCCTAGTTTCTTATTGGATTAACAAATAGACGTCGTCCTATTGGAGCATACATTCTTGCACCATGATTACTGAACTACAAGTTTAATAGTTAGGCATTTACATTTAAAGTATCCAAACGGTAATTAGTCTTAAATAAACAATGACACCGGCATTACAGTCTAGTTAGATTCCAACAGGTTAAAACATAAGTCAATACATTGTTATTACTAACATTCTACGGTATTCAAGTCAGTATTGTCTTAGATATCTACTACTGGTTACGAAAGAACATTTAGGTATTTATTTAGGTATTTTACATGGGCTATAACTTAGTTACCTTTTACATTAGAATGGAAATATTGGTGTCAATGGATAGCTAGTTTCATTGGGCTTTGCCCACAATAACAATGACAGATTAACATTAAATATAGCTCGTTTTATTGGGCTTCGCCTACATTCCACCCCCTGTAACAGGGTTCAACCGACTTACAACTCTTGGTCTGTGGGAAGCACAATAATCTTCGCTACGGGTCGACGTAGGACCCCATTTACAGTCTAAACATCTACTACACGGACGATACCATCGTTGCCGTGATACACAGCCTTGATGAGGCCTTTGGTCCACGCACTTCGCGGTCTATTGTTATCTACAATCACTAGAACATCACTGACACGTACGTTCGGCACATTGTTCGACCACTTTTCCCGACGTTGGAGCGTAGGCAGGTACTCTCGCAGCCAGCGCCGCCAGAACATGTCGGCGAGCGCGTTCACGCGCCGCCGCTGCCGGCGAGAGTCGATGTTTTTTGGCGTCGCTCGGTGCAGACGGAGTACTCCCGGACGCAGTGCCCAGGAGTAGATGGTTCGGCGTCAGGACCACGGGCTGGTCGTGGTCGTCGTTCGCGTAGCTCAGTGGCCGGCTGTTTACGATCAGCTCGGCTTCGGTGAGGAGGGTGTAAAGGACCTCCTCACGAGGGGCACGCTCCTTGAGCGTACTGCGAAGTGCGTTTTTTACGGATCTCACCAGGCGCTCCCAGCAGCCACCCATGTGTGGGGCCGCCGGGGGATTGAAGTGCCACTCGATGCCACGATGAGAGTTGGCAGTAAAGACGCGCTCGCACGTCATGACGCGCTGAAGGCGTCTCCACGATGAGTAGCGCTCGTACTTGAGGAGTGGCGCCACCGGTGCTGCAGCGGCGTGGACCCGCTGGATGCTCTCAAGGTCCGCCTCCGACGCCTCAGCCTCGGGACACGCAGGCCACAGCTCCTGTGGATTGCATAGAAACGAGGGGCCCGAGAGCCACTCTGCGTGGTCATCGGGCCAGCACAACCTGGTGGCCTTGTCAGCTGGGTTATCCTGTGAGGGTACCCAGCGCCAGTTGCCTCTGCCTGACAGCCTATCTATTTCGGCTAATCTGTGCGAGACGAATCGTCGAAATTCCTGTGCATCGGAGTTTATCCATTTTAACTCAGTCTTGCTGTCGGTCCACAGGAACTTCCGATCAATTCGTATACCTAGCTCTTTGTGGGCAGTGTCTGCTAAACGACAGGCTAACACTGCTGCTTGTAACTCTAGCCTGGGAATGGATACTACTTTTTGTGGAGCTACTCGCGCTTTCCCTAGTAACATAACCGATTCCCTCCTACCTTCAGAGTTAGAGCCCACTAGGTATACTACCGCGGCGTAAGCCAGCTCGCTGGCGTCCCCGAACGCGTGTAATTCTAAATTATCGAGTTTTAACCCGTAACACCGCGGTATTTTTAAATTATATAAGCGGTATAAATTATGAAGCCAATTAAACCATACTTTGGCGTCTTTAACTTTTAAGGGCTCGTCCCATTGGATTCCCGACTTCCATATTCGTTGCATTAATATGCGTGATTGAATTACACGTGGATATAGGAAACCTAGTGGGTCGTAAATCGACATTATCATACTGAGAAATTGTCTCTTAGTGGGCACTAGACTACCATTTATAATTTCAGGCGGTAGTCTTTTAAATGACAAATCAAAACCTAACTCGTCGTCTTTAGGTGACCATATCAAACCTAGGGTCCTCTCTACTGAGCCTGTTCCCTTCTCAAGGGCTACCTTATCAGGCATTTCTATTTTCAGCCTTTCCCTTAGCTCCGATGAGTTAGTGACCCACCCCCGGATTATGAATCCACCGGATGCATGTATTCTGGTCACTTCCTCTATTAACGTGTTAGCCTTCTCCTCGGTCCAAGCACTATCTAGATAGTCGTCCATATAGTGCCTAGATTTAATGGCTTCCACAGCTTCGGGATAAACATCAATGAACTCATCGGCATTTTTATGTTTTCTTAAATTATCTGAAATGCCTATCGCTTCTAGCTCAAACTGTGATTTTACTAGATTATGCAAAATAGGAAGGGAAACGGTCATGCAATCAACACATTCTTTACTATCATTATTATTATTAAATGGTCCATGTATGACCCAACCTAACTTAGTGAGTGAGGCAACTGGCTTACCGGATCTTCCTTGGCGGATGTCCTGACTGACGAGCAGCTCCCAGTTGTCCTGTCCGAGCAGCAGCAGTGGTTCGGCTCCCCTCATCTCTACGCAGCCCAAGTCGCGTAGGTGCGCGTTGTTGTCGATCACTGCGGTGGACACTGTCTGCGTGGGCAGTTTAATGTCTACTATTGTCCGACACGTAATGTTATGACACTGACCGTTAGGCCCTTTAACGCGCACTTGTACCACTCGCGACGTTGAGTCTGTTACTCCGTAGCCACCCGCGGTTTTTAGCGAGAGGGGAACACACGGACCCACTAAGTCGGTGGCGAGTGAGCTGTCGATGAGTGACACGGTCGCACCATCGTCCAGTAGCGCGTAACATTGATTATCACTATTGACCGTCACTGGAATGATTTTTAGTAGGGCCGTAGCTCGCCACTCGCCTATATTAGTGACGCTTTCCGTCTTATTTTCTGCTGGAATAGCCGTTTTTTCTTTTTCTTTCGGCTGCTTATCCGCGTGTAACAGCAGGTGATGTCCGAACCCGCACTTCTTACATCTGTTCGCACGGCAGAACCTCTTGGGATGTTTACTCACGAGACATTTGAAACATGTGTTCTTTTCCTTTATCGTGTCCCAACGCTGTTGAACGGTAAGCTTCTTGAACTGGTCACATTCTTCTATTCTGTGCTTTCGTTGACATATAACGCATTCTTCAGGAGCGGTAGACTCGTCGCTCTGCGTGTTCACTCGTTGTGTCAACGGAGGCCTGCTGGCGGCCGAGCGCGCGGCGTTGGCTGGTCGGGACTGACCGGTCCCGCCGTACTTCTGCTGTTGCTTGGCAGGGGGCTTTGATGGGCTGGGCTCAAACATGCACGCCTGAGTGTAGTACGACGTTGAGCGTGTCAAGTGTATTAGAAAGTGTGATAATATTTCTAGGTTCGGAGACACTCTTAAGTCCACCCCCTGTGTGTTGTCCAGGCCCATTGCGAAGTCACCGTATTGCGCACGTTGTACAGGTGTCAGCTTGCTCAGCAGGTCACTCACCAGCTGTGGATTGTTTATGTAACCATCCGCCCGAATATTTTTGAGTAACGAAACACAATTTCTAACAGTTGACGAGAATTTTCTTAATTCGCGTCCACTTTCCGTTACTCTAGGTAATTCTTTGACCTTTTGTATGGCGTACTGTAGCACTAAGGTCGGGTGACCGAACTCATCCTCTAGCGCGCGCATTATCTCGGACGGATCAGTTGATGATCGTAATAAGTCCTCCACTGATATTTTTGCGTTGCCTTGTAAAGAGGTTTTTAGTCGTGCTAAGTTTTCGTGAGCCTTGAAATTATACATCTGTGATGTGTCCCAGTACATGTTCCGATATGATATCCAGTCGGCTGGGTCACCGTTGAAATATGGCAATTCATATGCCTGTCTTGGTACCGGTCGCGGTGGTCGTGCCATATTCGTGATAGCCTCTGCCAGTCTGTCTATCTTCCGGTCTCTGTCCCCTGACGATTCTCTCCGCCTTTCTCTTTCATCCGCTCCGTACTGCATCTGCCGCCGTGTATCCGACTCGAGCGTAGCTGCTACTCGAGGTACACTTGCGACCGGAGTGGTAAAGGCGGTAAAACGGCTAGGTAACCGGAACCTCACACCATCTGACGTTTCTGGCATGTACCTGGGCGTAATTGGTGCCGTTATGTTAGGTAACGGTACAGACGCGGATGCCCTAGGTACTTGAGACTGATCTAGATCACACGGCACTGACGAACCACGGTGGTTATTCACAAGATTCACTCTACTTACGGTTTCATCACGGGACTCAGATGTTTCACGGGGGGCAGCCCTTTCAACGGGTGCGCCTGACACAGCCGGCGTCCCCAATACTTCAATCAATTGGGGGACTTGGGGCGTAGTTTTCACCCACTCTTCGACGCGCTGTGTCGTACTCACATCTGAGTTTGAATCATCGCTTTCAGCGGCCGCCTCTATCTCAGCTATTTCTGCCTCCATCCTTTTCTTAACAAGGTTTTCCTTGTCTTTGACCAGGTTCTCTTTTAACTGCACTAACTCGCGCTCCGCTTCGTACTCGATTCGTTTACGTAAATAATCGACGCTCCTGTGGCTATTTCTTGACGATATTTTGCTGCGCGGCGAGGTGTGGCGACCCTTGGTCGCTGCCTGCCCCCCGTGCGCTCTCTCTGACGTCAATTTACTGTGGTCGATTAATCGGCCACCTGTGAGCGGAATATTACGAGCGGACGTCGATGCCCATGTCGGTGCTACGGACGGAGAACCTGGAGCCCTCTCGGATGGTAGGCCTGAGTCAGAGACGATGTCCTCTGCTTGTCGCGTACCCTTTTCTTCTGCCAGTCTTCGTAGCTTGCTGCGTGTAGTGATTTCACTTCTGTGACTCATGATTCTGACTGGTTCACTCTATTCTATTTGAACCTGATCCGGCTCGCAAGGACCAAAATGTTATTAAAACGGGAGTCAGGTGTTGTAGGCGGGGGTGACGGTGTTCCCTTGACGAAAGAGTGAAATTAAACCAGTCAGAATGTCGCAATCTTTGCTTATATTTGTACACAGAAATGATATAGAAAATTACACAGAAATCACACATAAAATGGTTATAAGAAATAGTAGATACACAGCACACAATATAAAATACAGTCAGAATAAGTAGTACACACAATTAAATCCTAGCTACACATTACTGAAGACTGGCTAACTAGTTATAGGGTACATCGCGACTAAGCAGTGGACAGCGTAGCCACTTACTTCACAAACACTACGTGTTAACTTGATGATTCGCGTAAAAATGTATAAAGACTAAACTAAAAATAGAAACTCGGCCCTTATATAGTATTTACCGCATAGTGCAAAATGTCCTACGCACTTCCTTACTTCCCGGGCGCTCCGCCAATTACAAATGATAAAAATGGACTTTCCCAAAGGAGCAGGTCTCGACCTGTCGAGAATTCGAAAACACGTGTAAGGAAGTTCAAGGCTCCTAGTTTCTTATTGGATTAACAAATAGACGTCGTCCTATTGGAGCATACATTCTTGCACCATGATTACTGAACTACAAGTTTAATAGTTAGGCATTTACATTTAAAGTATCCAAACGGTAATTAGTCTTAAATAAACAATGACACCGGCATTACAGTCTAGTTAGATTCCAACAGGTTAAAACATAAGTCAATACATTGTTATTACTAACATTCTACGGTATTCAAGTCAGTATTGTCTTAGATATCTACTACTGGTTACGAAAGAACATTTAGGTATTTATTTAGGTATTTTACATGGGCTATAACTTAGTTACCTTTTACATTAGAATGGAAATATTGGTGTCAATGGATAGCTAGTTTCATTGGGCTTTGCCCACAATAACAATGACAGATTAACATTAAATATAGCTCGTTTTATTGGGCTTCGCCTACAAGCACAGCATTAAGTTTGTTGACAGAATCTATTGTTAACTTGATTAAGTTAAATAAAACACAAAATGAAAGTATTTGTACACAATCTATAACATCTGCTATTAGAGAGACTATTAAAGGTAAAAGTATTATAATATAAAATTCACTAACAAAATTTTAAATATTGCTCAGTGGAATGCACAAAGTTTGCTAAGTAATAAACTACAGTTTCAGCAGTTTCTCTATAATAATGACATACATTTAGCTTTAGTTTCAGAAACATGGTTAAAACCACACATACAATATAACATTCGTGGCTATACCACAGTTAGGAATGATTGTGGTAATGATCACAATGGTGTTGCTATATTTATACGTAATGGCATTGAATTTAGATTATTAGACACATATTTTGATGATTCTATTCAAAATATTGCAATTAAAATTAAAATTAATAACAAATACATTTCAGTAGTTAGTTTTTACAGTCCTGGAAATTGCAGTCCTACTTTTGAAAAGAACAAATTTGATTCACTAATAAATAGTATACCTAAACCATTGATAATTGCTGGGGACTTTAATGCCCATCACACTTTTTGGGGTTGTTGTAGTGACGACTCTCGTGGCAGAGCTATAATGAATTCCATGGATGAAAATGACTTGATACTCTTAAATGATGGTCAGCCAACTACTGTAGGGTCTCATCTATGGAGACCAAATGGTCTTGATTTAACTATGGTTTCTTCTTCCTTGGCTTTGTCTTGTGAATGGCAGGTTTATCAGGATTCTATAGGCAGCTATCATTTGCCTACCATTACAAAATATGTTATAGATACTGCTAATGATGTGGATCCTTCTAATGTTTCAAATATTCCTCTTCATTGTAATCTGAAATTAGTTGATTGGTCTATTTATAAAAAGATTGTAAATGACATGATGGAAAGTTTTCAGTATAATAACTTGAGTCATATTGATACATATAATAATTTGTGTTCAATAATTCTACAAGCAGTTCAGATGTCAGTAATCAGTTTTAATAAAAACAATACCACTTGTGACCCTCGCAGATCTAGGAGGAAGCTTCGACTCCCTTGGTGGAACGAGAAGTGCACTAGAGCTGTACAAGATTGTAAGCAAGCATACATCTTATTTAAATCAAATCCTTGTCTAGACAATTTTATAAGTTTCAAACATATGCAAGCCCGAAAAAAACGTATCCTACGACAGGAGCGTCGTGCATGTTGGTTAGAGTTTTGTAATTCTATTAATAGACTCACTCCAATGAGTCAAGTTTGGGCAAAAATGAGGAAGTTAAAAAATGTTTCTACAAATAGCAGTTTGTTTTCTAGTTATGAATGGATCTCTCAATTTCTGCATAAGTATACTCCTGATTCAGTTCAAAATTTTTACACAGTCAGTCACAATAACTTACAAAATTGCACTAATAATTTCATGGTGGAAACTTTTTCTATTGAAGAGCTAAAATCTGCTTTAAGATCAAGAAGAGATTCGGCATGTGGCTTAGATTGGCTCTCATACAAAATGTTAAAATTATTAAATTCACACAGTTTGTCTATATTTTTAAATATTTTGAATTCACTTTGGCATTGTTCTATTATTCCTGAGGAATGGAAAACAGATTGTTTAATACCTATCCTGAAACAGGGTAAAGACCCTAACAGCGCTGACTCATATCGTCCTATTACTCTAAGTTCGTGTGTTGGTAAAATATTTGAACAGCTTCTAAAACAACGTTTGATATTTTACATTGAAAGTAATAGTCTACTACCTTACAATCAATTTGGCTTTCGATGTGGTCGTTCTGCTCGGGAAAGTCTTAGTCATTTATCTCTGGATATACACAGTGCTCTTGTCGAGCATAAAATGTTGGGATCTGTTTTCTTCGATAATGTTGGTGCTTTTAATAACGTAAATTTAAGTAGGTACATTGTCATCCATTCTCCTTTCACTAAATGTTCCTGAAAAAATAGTAAGTTGGATTTTTGAGTTTTTAAATGAACGTAAATTGTATGTAAAAGTCAATAATCAATTAATAGGACCTAGGTATTCTTATAGAGGAGTTCCTCAAGGAGGAATATTAAGTCCTCTATTATTTATTTTATATATTGCTAGATTAAATAATGTGCTGGGTAGTGATGTCTGTAATTTACAATTTGCTGATGATTTGGTTGTGTATTGTTCAGGAGAAAACCTTAACAGCATTGAAACAAAACTCATTGCTAGCTTGGAAAAATTGGGACATTATTTTGAATGTCTCAGTTTGGAGGTCAGCTATGAGAAAAGTAAGGTTGTTGTCTTTTCCAAAAATGTTGTTGGTTCTACTAGTATTAAAATTTATTACAATAATAGTCTTATGTTAGTGGATAGTTCCATAAAATTTTTAGGTGTTACTTTTCTCAGTAATTTTAAATGGAATGTGTATGTTGATTACTTAGCAAACAGAGCATTAAAAGCTTGCAATATTTTGAAATCTCTCGCTGGCACTTATTGGGGTGCTGATCCAGGGACATTACTGATTTTATATAAGTCCTTAGTAAGAAGTCACTTCGAATATGCATTTTTTTGCTATAGTGGTGTACAAAAACTAGTAGAAAAACTAGAAAAAGTGCAAAATAGATGCTTACGTATTATTTTGGGAGCTATGTGTTCAACACCTATAGTGTCAATGCAAGTCGAATGTAGTTTGCCTCCATTGATAATTAGATTCAATTACCTCAGAACAAAATTCTTCATTAAGATTTCTTCTATCAGTGATCATCCTCTTCTATTGCAGTTAAAGAAGGCTATTAATGGGATCAATCCCCCTTTTCTAGTACAAGGTTTATCTGAAATTTTAAAAGATTGTTCTAATCAAAATTATTTTTCTAGCTCCATTTGGCCTTGTTATTTATATTCCTATGAATCAAAGTATTGTCCATTTAAAATAGTAATTAATGAATCTTTGAAGTTTAAAGAGGATGTTTACAGAATGCTTGAGGAATGGAATGGTTACAATCAATTGTACACAGATGGCTCAAAAAATGATAATGCTGTATCTATGGCTATTTATGACGTTCAGGCTCGAAGTGGGTTTGGAAATAGGTTGTCTTCAGTAGCAACTGTGTATACAGCAGAGGCTATGGCAATACTCAGTGCTTTAGAGTATATTGAGACTAGGCAAGAAAATAAATGGATCATTATCACTGATAGTATGAGTGTATTGAGAGCACTAGAAAATCCCAGTTGTAATGCAAAAACAAGTTACATAATTTATAATATCAGAGAAAAATACAATAATTTACATAAGTTCAAAGATATCGTCCTTTTCTGGACTCCTTCACATATCGGGGTAGTTGGAAATGAACAAGTTGATTACCTGGCTAAATTCATTGTTAATCATCATCAGGAATGTCCAATTTTGCATAAGCCCATTCCAAATTCAGATGCGTTGACTTATTTCAAATCAAAACTGGCACGTGAATTTCACAATTTCTGGCAGCATGTAGTTGAAACCAAAGGAAAGTGGCTAGCTGAAATTAAAACAAAGATTTCTCCTCCTTGGTTTACAGGAGGAAATATCTATCGGAACAGAAAGTTTTATACAACGATTTGTCGTCTACGGCTAGGTCACTGTCGATTTAATGCACATCTGTTTAGAAATGGCATTCTGTCTTCCCCAAATTGTGATTATTGTAATTCTGCTATACAAACATTGGATCACATTGTATTTGATTGTCCTAATTTTGGTCTTAATCTTCAAAGGATCATTTTAGTTGATCGCCTGCTAGGTATTTATGAAAATGCTGAAGATATCCCGCGCTCGCTTCAGCAACTTTTGACGAAAAAAGATTGTTTTTTACCAATTTACGATTTTATTGTATCAACTGTTGATGAAATTTGAATTTGACAACTACTACACTTTTGACATAAAATTATATTCAATTGAGATAATATTAAATAAAACATGAAAGAAGACTCGGCTCCGGTCTAACAAAAGGTACTGAACTTGAATATATTAAAAGAAGACTTGGCTTACGCCTAACTATTGGTTATTGAAGACATTGATAAAAATAAGACTTGGTTTCGGCCTGACTATTGGATATCGAAGACATTGAATAAAGAAGACATGGTTTCGTTCGGCCTTGATTATATTATAGAAAGACAAGAAAGAAAAGAAGAATTGGAAGAAAAAGAAAACTAAATCAGACTTGGCTGTATGGGCTCAGCTCCCTTTGCCTGTCCCAAAGAGGGACGAAAAGAACCAAAAAAAAAAAATGTTTATGGTTCACTGTAAAAAGCTAGAACCAAAGAGTAAAATAATATACAGGATATACAGGGAAAAGAGAGCCCTCTTGCGTGATAAAATTGCAAATCTATTTGACAACACGCCATCTGTAAATTGGCCCCAAACTAATCACGTACCTACATACGTATAGCTATATATGCATGATCAAATGTTATTATAGAATGTTTCGTCGTTTCGAAATAGGACGAAACAATATAGTCCCAATGGAATAAAAATAATAAAAGGTAGAAATAAAACAAAGAATTATCATAGGTATTTTACTTTTTATTTTTATAATGCTTTCGTTTATTAAAATACATTTGTGCATTCATTTTAATTTGATCTTCGCCGCTATACGTAATTTTTCCTGCCAAAATTCGGTTGACGGATCTGCACCAACTGCATATTAGCAAATTAATTGTTATTTTACAAAAATATTGTTTTAATTGATCTTTATGTTTTTCACAATCAAATGGAAAATCAACTAATATATTCGATATTTCTATTATATGTTTCCTGATGTTTATTTTTGGAACATCTTTTTTTAGAAATGATATACTAATATTTTGAAGTGCAGAGAAGCAATTTTCTAATTGCTGACTGGGGTAGCACAACCATTTTTTGTTGGCATATTCTTTGATCTTTATATATGCATTGTTAGTATTAATATTTTCTTGATCAATTAGATTTTGTCTACACTTTTGACAAGACTTTACAATATTTTTAAGGCACTTTGTCAAAACCCAGCCACAAACATAATTTTTTTGTCCAGCATCAGGTTCATTCCTCTCAACAAAAATATCTTGATTACATTTAATTTCTTCTTCTTTGGAAATATCAGAAGAATCTGTAGTATTTTCTGGCTGCTCTGTTATAAAAAAATCTAGTGATTGAAGGCATTCATTTACATCTTCTTCGCAGTTTGCGCGGTTTGAGTGGGGCGAGTTATAATTATTTAGAAGGAGAGCTTTAAATGCCCCTTCAAATCCTAATATGTTAGGGGCAACATTCCTCGCCCCATAACTTCGGATATTTCCAAAAAAAATCTCGACTGGGTCCTGATTTAAATGTCTCGTCAAAAATGTATCAGAGCCATACTTTGTATGTAATATTTTCCAAATTGTTTCTATGCCTTCTATGGTTTTAATCAAGTTTTGTACAGATGGTACAGCTGTTTCCGTCAATCTAATTTTGTTGCCATACTTTTTTGTAACTTTAAACTTTATTGTTTTTAATATTTTCTTTGAGTTTACCCAAAGTTGTTGGTGGGGTGACTGTCGTTTAATAGGTCCTTTGTATATTTTTCCATTAGGAATATTGAATGAATTAACATTTAAACTGTCGAAAAGCTTATCTAACAATAATGTTACGTCTATTAAACTTCTACATTCCTCAGGCAGATCACCTCTAGCAGTTAAATGCTCTGTTGCAACTGCAACACTGTGACTGAAGATTTGTGTTGCAGACTTAACTCTCATTTTATTAATTTTTTCAGGGTTCACATGCTCTTCTGTGAGTTTATATAGTAATCTCAATTCCCCGTATGATTGATCTGCTGCATAAAGCTTTTGGTAGTATGCCCATTTCACTACTTTTTCTTCATTACTGATATTGTAAACCATGTCTTTGGTCAATAGGTTATTCCTGATACCTTTTATTAGATGAGGCACGTCATACAAGGGGATTATGATTTTCCCATTCAAACGAATTCGGTCATTTCGCCATTCTAATCTGTGTCGAAGACATACTTTTTTGTTTCATCTACCAATTCTGTGATGGCACCCACATTGACGGTGCTTTGGTCACACACAGTATTTATAATAATAAGGCCTGCATCATGTGCCTCTTTAATGACTGTTTTAATTAATTCTTTTAATTCAATTTTTTTGAGTCATGTTGTAAAATAATAAGCGATAGGTTGCTTAAAGTTTTGTTTTAAACCTTTGACCATAAATACAAGAACATGGTCTGCAAATTTGTCATTTTGATTTGTGGCAAATCCATCGAATTTGTCTTTATGAGCATCATAACATATTTGGGGTGTCAAGGACATCTCATCAAAAATGAGGCTGCATAATCTATCAGTCACAGGCAATTGCAAAATAGTTTTTTTTTAACTTTTCAAAAATTATTTTGTTTATACCAGGCATTATTTTTATGTTACTGAGTAAACGTTTCATGGTTTTTGAAGATGGCAAAGTAAAATATTTATGTAAAAGTCTGTAACATTTTGGACTTTTTTTAAAAAGGGACAATGCCAGTACCTTTTCTGCTAAACTAAACCTTCGTCCTTTATCTTTCTTTGCAGTTTGCAACTGCATGTGAAGGAAGAGTTGGGCCGGTTTTGTCATGTTTTGTGCAACACGCTGAAATGATGCATTACTGAAGAGTGTCTCAGCATTTCTCAATCTTTCTTTAAATATTTGACCTCTTTTGCGCAGACGGGTTATCTCGGTCCGAAGATGCTTGATCTTGGTGCACAGTGGTCGAACATAACATGTTCGATTAATTTTGGATGCACCTGGAAAATTATAGTAGAAGTTTAAAACCAGCTGGGTACAACTTTTGGATCAGAAAGGAATCATGAAAGTTTTTTTTTTCATTAAATATTATCATGAAAGTCTCATTAAGTTTTTTAGTCGTTATTTATTTCTCCCTCATAACAAAATGATATGGAGGAAACTATACAGATATTTAAAGTACAAATATATATATCTGGACATTTGCCAATTTGCACTCTGCAATTTAATTGCTTTTACAATTATCTGTCTTTCTACAGGTTATCTAATACAGATTTATTAGGATGTGTCTATATCAACAAGCTGAATGTTATAAATATTAAAAAAGAAAACTTGTACCACCTACCTTTGCCAGTCATTATTTGTGGTTTGCTAATCATAGAATAATTATGTTCCATCAATAATTGCTTCGTGGTTGAGTTTGTACACCTAGCAACTGAAATAAAAAATAGAAATATTAACATCATCATCATGATTTCAGCCGAGAGACGTCCACTGTTGGACATAGGCCAAATATATTGAAATATTAATATATTATTAGATAATTACTAGTAAAGTAGGATTTCAAAATGGTGGTAGAAGTGTTTCACTTCAGTGTTGTTTGCCCACATTGGGATGAAAACCAAGAACACAGTGAAGCAGTAGGTTAACTACCAAGCTATTAGTTAATGTAGTAGTGATAATGTTTTAAGTGACTATTTATATTGACATTTAAGACAATAATTAATAGACTGAAAACGTAAACTAATTTGAAATAAACCTGTCTAGCCATTGTGGTATAGTAGACCAAAAACCCTCCTATTTAAGAATATGTCTATATGTTTCAGAGTTAACTGTTACAACCATAATGATTGATGGAAAGAATAGCCAATAAATATTTATATTTAATTAAATAAATAAAAAATTATGAATCAGAATAGAGCAAAATAATTATGTTATTTACCTTCTGCTGGTCGGGATGCAGTAACAGGTTGTAAATGCAGTCTTGAGGGTAGTTCTGGATCCACTCCACTCACTGACGGCCCTGTAATTTTTAAATATGTGGCTGAATAAAAAAAACGTAATTTGTTTATTTAAGTAGTAATTTCTAATAAACAAATAAATATTTCTGGCATTATATATATTACACTACACACTAGTAGTAGTATGGCAAAGATTATCAGAAATAAATAAATTAAGAACACACAGCTACACTCAGTCAATTTGTTTGGATCCACTTAATTAACTAACTATTATAGGTAGGCAAATATTTTTTTTTTTTTACTTTCTGTTAGTGATATAGCATCTTGATGGAAATGTTGTGTTAAGGGTTGCTCTGACACTGTTTGACTTGAAGTAGACCCTGTAATTTTAAATATAATTATTTCACAATAACAAATAAAGAAAGTTACATACTAGATTAAACTCAAATTAGAAAGCATGGATGCCACAAACTTTCACTTCCACAGGTACTACAGATTTGACCAAACCCAACATCATCCTAAAGCCATTGTTGTATAGAATGTGCGGTATGTTGAGTGAACTTTGGGTAGGTACATCTAACCCATAGGCTGCATGTGTACACTAAGTTACCACTAAATAAATAGTATTACTGACCTGGTAAATGAAGGGATGGAATGGCTGCTGCATTTATCCGGTTATTGCGGTTTCTGTCTTTATCGGTGAAATGGATATCACAAACCCTCTTCTTTTGATAATATGCATAATCCACGGGAGACTCCAATTTTCCACCAACAAGAATTACCCAGCTCTTGAACAGGTCAAGAAACTTGTTAACATTTGGAAATCTGTGCATTTGTACCCCTGAAATTTATGAAAATCAAGGTATTAAAATTGATTGATCTTACAAAAACTCACTCATATGTAAGGGATCCAAATTTTTGTACACTTACTTACTGTCTAAAGATTATTGGATCTTTAGTCAATAAATAAATAGATAAGAAGTACTGAGTTTAATCATGGGCCAGGCAGTGTTGGTTTTCATGTTATTTATTATTATTTATATGATTCAACCTTTATTATATAAGACTGAATGATAGCTGAAATAGTATTAATCTCCTTGGAAAAGACAATAACACAATCACATACAAAGAAACTTTTGCACGAAATGTATACAAACATAACATACCATCAAGCCTGTATTCCCTGAAGGGTTAGGCAGAGGTGTATATAATGCCTATATTTCGCTACTTATCAAAATATTTTAAAACTGTACATTTTTGTAAACCATCCCTTTTATCTGCTCAACTATGTTATAAGGTAAAAAGCAAACTGCAGCATTAAAAGATTTTTTTAGGAATATCGTCTATTTTATGGGTGTAAAATAATACATAATGTGGGTCGCCTTGGGGGCGGAGTGGATGTGTCCTACGGGGTTACAAGCGTGAGACTATGTATGTATATATATTACTTACCACTGGGAGCACATCCGAATAAACACAGCCTAGGCATTATAAACCAATTTTCAAAAACTATAACACTTTATTATCACAAAACAAAATGTAAAGCGTCTATATCGCACAGTAAAGTACAGCAGTTTCGGAGTAAAGTCCTAATAGTAAGCCGAGGAACGCAAAGCTCAACTCAGGCACTTACTTGTGGTAATTACAACGAATTTAAACAATACGGATCGGGAACTATAAAACGCGCGTACGCAGATTGAAGCAAACCGCCATAATGTGATTGTTTATTTTCAGTTCAAGAACTGTCACTTTATACAACAAAGGTAGAATCTGGCACCAGGTCTTTTTATATAAAGTTGATAGTTGTGCTTTATCAAATTATATTTCATTTATGTGTCTATTTCAATTTGTAAGACGAGTTTAATATTTTTCTCGTACTCAACTCTAATTAAAATTACATCAATAATCTTATTTTAAATAAGAAAATTCGATCATGATATAGCGCCATCTGTTGAAAATTTAACGTACTTGTAGACAGTAAATAGTATTGGGGCCAACATCTAGATGGCGACTCTTTCTTTAATTCGCTGTCAAAATGTACGTAGAGCCCCCCCCCATGGCTAGAACACTAAGATTTGAATCCGAATGTAGATGGTTGTATACTTGTAAGATAATTACGTAAAGCAGTGTAACTAACTATAAGTTCTATCTCCTATTTATAACGTGACTGTTCTGTATATTACCTCCGCTGTCGTATCAATACCGTGTGGTGCAAAAAATATACATCTTACTACCTACTACTGAACTTAGTTTCATTCGAGCAAACAGGGCGCGCGCCGTAATGCGCCTAAAAATTATATTTAAAGTTTGTTAAATTTTTACCCTTAAGGGGGTAAAATAACTATAGGGAATAGGGGATGAAAGTTTGTTACATATAAAATAATAAAGTCACTTTGCTGTCTGTCTGTTCCTATGTATGCTTATATCTTTAAAACTACGCAACGGATATTGACGCAGGTTTTTTTAATATATAGAGTGATTCAAGAGAAAGGTTTGTATGTGTATAACATGCATAATATAGTAAAGAAACGCTGATAATTTTAGAAATTTTAATGTGATGTCAAAATAAACTCATTTTTTTGCGCTTACATTGCGTCCGCTGGCTGAACCCTACAAAATTGATCAAAATAATGTACTACAGTATTGTACACCTTAAAAAGGTCTACAAAAAAATCCGGAATGGTATATATCTATCTCTTAGGGATAACCCACAATAACCATTTATTATCCTTTACTTTTTACGAGAAATAATGGCTTATTTACGAAGCGATTTTAAGCAATATAGCATTAATCCTTATCCAATTAAGTACCTTAAATATATTTTACATTTAATATAGATCAATATGGCGCTTGACAGCATGTAATTTAAATGAATATCTTAGAAGATATCAGAGATTTAAAAAGCGGGGGCGGAGCGGCTGGCAGGCCGTAGGTTCGTCCGTCCCGGTTGGAAGCGGTCGGGTAGTGCAGGATTAGTAGGATTGTAATTCATATTACTTAGGCTTCATAGTAAATGCGAATTTCATGTGTGTTCGTTATACTAAAAATAAACCTAATAGTATTATTCCAAGTAAGATACCGCGAAGTATGGCTTAGATGTTTAGATTTTTGGATGTATTTGGATTTTTGATTATCTGGATACTTACCATATAGGATACTTTATCCCGGTAGTAAGTTCCCAGGTGATATTTTCCGACAGCTATACGGGCGAAGCCACTGGCAAAAGTACTGTTCCTATAATTCCTATGATCGATTTGGTGTCCGGTAAATAATTGAGTGTCTGTATAGGTAGAATACGAGCGTTAAAAAAACCAAGAAGACTTATATTCAACTAAACCAATCCCTATGCCGCAGTCTTCTTAATCTTATTCTGAATACTATTAGTTTTATTTACACACATGATATTCTCATAAACTATGAATCCGAAGTAATATGAAATTTTAATCCTACTTACTACTAATACTATAAATTATGTGAAAATATTTATGATTGGGTGATTGTTTCTCAATCACGCAAAAATGGCTGAATGGATCTGGATCGAAAATGGCACACAGAGTCTATATTAATAATACATTCTTACCGCAGTAGTACGTCCTCCTGCGTTAATTTCCGACATCCACGCGGCGAAGCCGCGGGCAAAAGCTAGTAATAAAATATTTGAACAAATATTTGAACCTCGAGATTTGGCACCCTGTTGTACTCGTATAGTTATATAGTCTTCAACAGATAATTTTCTATCTATCATTAAACAAAGAGCCTCATCAGCAGTATACGGTATACCTTTAGTTTCTTGACCAGATCTAATTATATTGGCAATAGTTGTTGATTGAGTAGGAGTTTTTAAGCACTCTTTGATAACAAACTCAAAATCACTGGCAGAAGTTTTACTTAGCTCAATACCTGTTTTATTTGATGCTATTTTCGACACAACCTTAATCAGTTTATCTAAAGGTTGGTCTTGGAGTTCTTGTTCAAGACTTTTCCTTAAACGTCGCTGACTACGATTGATTAGGTCTTCATAGTGTTGAGAAGTAGAAGGTGCATCGAGTAAACTACCTATTAGTTTTTTTCTTTTGATGTTGATTCCTGTTCTTCTGGCATCAAAATTTCTTTATTTTCTGGTATATGGGTCTCTAAACATTTTTGACGGTGTATGTCGGAAGAAATACCAAGATTAAAGGCGCGGGCCCACCGCGGCGCACGGAGAGGCTTCGCACGTGTATTAAGCTTCGCGTTGTAAGAAAATGTATGTGATTGTGTCCACTGCAACCCACGGAGAGGCTACGCATGAATTGACGTCATTGATACATGCGTGGCTTGCTCGAATAGGCGGTTACATAGCTCAACGCTGTCGACGTGGGTCTACGTTTCCACTGGAGTACACGAATATGACCCACGACTATGTACAGCGGCGCAAATGGCGCAGGCGTCCCTTGAGTGAAGCCCGTGTCCGTGGGTTCGATTGCAGTGGCACGTGCGTAGCCTCTCCGTGCGCCGTGCCACACTATACATAGTCGTGGGTCATATTCGTGTACTCCAGTGGAAACGTAGACCCACGTTGTCAAACAAATTAATACACGCAGCTAAAATGCGCCGCGTGCCCGTGCACAGCATGCGCCGCGGTGGGCCCGCGCCTTAAAAATTGTCGAAAGCCAGTTTTTCTTCAGAAATCTTACACGATTTCGAGAACTTGCTTTATATAGTTGTTCACATCTACACATGAAGGGTTGTGACGTAGATCCATCTCAGTGGGAAAAGCTTGCGTCTAACCGCAGAGAGTGGAGGTCACTGGTACACCAGAAAGTTTCTGACTTTGAGACTCGGCTTTCAAAATTAGACTCTAAGCGTGGCGAACTAAAAGCCCGACCACCAGCGGCAATCAATTAGAATTATGTTAATGGTGCTCTCACGTGTCCACTCTGTACAAGAATTTTTGTAAGCAAAGGCGGTTTTGCTAGCCACATGAGAGCCCATGATAAACGCCAGTAGGTTAGTAATGAAACGGTCGCCGTAGCCGAAAACGGCATGGAAGGATTATTATTATTTTTACACATCTACACAAAAATGCTGTGATAGTTTTTCTCAAGGAATGCAAGTCTCTATTAATATAATCAGGGGTGCCTTTAGGGTACAGGGCATTTAGTACTATGGCTTTCCTCTCAAGTGGAGAAAGGTCCATAGGCCGCACTTTCGGGCCTCGTTTATATGCTTCTCTTTCGAAAATTTTAAATAAATCTAATATAGACAAGTCAATGCTACGGGTCGATCGTCGTTGCATAATTGGTCTCCTAGCATATAAATACGTACACCCGGAGAGTGAAGAGTACCTATATCTGCCACTCGCTGCTCAACATGAGGATTGGCGCCGTCATGCCCCTCTTGCACTAAGGGGTCTGGCCACCCTGGCGAACCGAGAAATGCACTTTTTTATTTTTTTATTAATAAATCCGAAACTATCAGTCGGAATATTTTTATTATTTAGGTCATTATCATAAAGAGTTTCAAGAATAACATCATCAAATTTTATTTGAAAATATTTAAAAATGACGCCGTGACGTTAGTTGCCGCGGGGGTCCTCCACACGATACGCGCGGTCCTTGTTTCACCTGGAACTCGGTCATGGTACATCTGAAAAATAAAAAAATAATCCAGGTTATTACAATGTAGTGTGACTACAATGTAGCATAGCCGTTTTGTTTTTCGAACGTAAGAAAAATTATGGTGAGTCGCAAAACAAAAATTATCATTTTTTACCGATTTTTTCCAAGCAAAAGGATTAATAAGAAAAAAACTAATCAAGTTATCGAAAAAATCCTACGTAACATTGTAGATAATGTATCTGAGAATGTTCGGTGAAAAGAAAGCAATCGGACAGCTAGTCTCCGAGATTTCGAAGGTACCAGGTCAAAAAATATAGTTTCGAGATAATCGCAAAAGAAAGTAGGCGAGTCTTACCTTTAATCAGCGATCCCTGTAATTGTGCCAATATCGAGTGCTTCCATACGCAACAGGTCTTAAAATGTTCGTTATAGTTAAGGACTCATAAAAAAAAAATGACAACAGGACGGGTCAGCTCCTGTTGAGGCAAAGCAGCGGCATGGGTCTTTTCCGGCTCCATGACGCCTCACCCCCGCTTTTCCGGACATCGTGTAAGAGTATTGGGTTTTAGCATAGCTTAACGAGGGCGGACCCCTTCCCAAAACCACACGATGCCCATCATCAAAGAAAATTGAAAAAAAAAAGTTACTTTTACTTTGTTGACAACCCTAAGAAAATCTTTAAAAAAATATATTTCTGGAACAAAGCCTTTGTAGCATCTGTTTTTTTGTATGAATATACATATAAATGTACAAAATATAAATACAAAGAAAATGCGACCATGCCAAGGTTCGCTAGAAAAAAAAAAAAAGGAATTATCTAAAAATAAAAAAAATGCTTGTAAGAGCTTGATTAATCAGTTATGTATACGTTAATCTGTTCTTTTAGTCGTAATCTATTATACCACGAATCAATTTATAATAAAATAATAGATAGAATGGACATAAACATTTTTTTTGGCTTCTATGGACTTTTCTCGATTTATTCAATTTCTCAAAAACTACTACAGATAAAGGCACGGGGATGTTCTTAAATGCAATTTTCCGAGAATATCTTTCTAATGAGCATTGAAAATGGTGATGACCGCAACTTGGCTCCCGTAAAACACGGTGCGTACGTAAAATCCTAATTTGACTTTCGTCTTGTCCAAATTCATGCCGAGGCCAACCCGCCGGGAGGCTCCATGCAGGCTGTGCAGCATCTGGTCCAACTGTTCCAGGGTCTCTGCCTTTATGACGATGTCATCGGCAAAGCGAAGGTGTGAGATGTACTCGCCGTTCACGTTGATACCCTGTCCAGTCCAGTCCAGCGTCTTGAAAACAGCGTGTTGTGGTTTTCTCATATAAGTATTTCTACCTTAGTACTTTTCCATATTTATTCAGTCATTTTGGATAGGTAATCTTCTATTAATTCCTAGTTAAATCTTACAGCTAAAGCCTGACCGCTTAACTAGTGTTGCAAAGGACTCGAGTTCTTGAGTTGTAATTTTAAAGACTCGACTCAGCTATGCAAGACTAGTGTATTAAAAAGGCTCTGATCCTCAAACCAATCTGGACTTATGGAGTTCAACTCTGGGGTACAGCCTCCAACTCAAACCTGGAAATACTCCAGAGGTTTCAGTCTAAAATGCTGAGGATACTTACTAATGCTCCTTGGTTCATAACAAATCAATAATTACACCACGACCTTGAAATCAGAACAGTACTAGATGAGATTAAGCACTCAATGAAATCATACAGAGACAGACTAGACAATCACCCGAACATACTATTTACGCACTTGATGAATAGTAATTCAACATTCAAAAGGCTAAAAAGAAAGGCCCCTAGAGATCTATAGGGAGCAATACACATAAAGGGAGCACGTCACTGAACTGACTACCCTCCAAGACAAAGATCATATTATTATATCTAACCATACGCTGAATGTTCGCATGGAACAGATTGCAAGATAAACATAAAAAAGGCTCTGAGGCTAGAGTCAAGCTGAGCCTGATTTTTTTTTTCTGCATGGAAAATCATCTAATGACTTCTCCCGCTCTGGGCGGAGCGGGAGGGCGTGTCAGACTTTTACTGACTAAAACCCACCCGTGTTCCTTCAGTTGCCCATGTGCCAGGGTCGCGGTATCTCTTTCGAACAATCTCGCGACCCTGGCAGGCATCGGTCCTAGCAGACCCCTTCAGTATTGCTGACATCTCTTTGAGGCGCGCGTGGAACACTACGCGCCGTCGACCCGAGCCTGGTCCTTACCGGGCGGCGAGCTACCCATTGCTCGCCGCCCGCAAGCTCACGCCTACGGTGGCCGGGAGTCCGCTATAGACTCCCGACGCCCGGGGCGTCTCCTCCTGCGTTTAACAGCCACTTGGGTCATAAAAAGGGACTCGAGTCTTAAAAAAGACTTTGGTTTTAAAAAGGCCTCGAGTCTTAAAAAGTACTTGATTCTTAAAACGAACTTGAGTCTTAAATAATAACTCGGAGCATGGAGATGAGATTTGTAGCTTATCATTAAAAAGGAGTCGAATAGAAGGTGATAAGTTCAAATTAATGGTTATGATGTAACTATGCCTACAAAAATTTTACAGGATAAAGACAAATCAGATAAAACTCCCGTCTAAGATAATAAACATGTAAGCTGGCTTTATATTTTGAGATACTATTGTCTAAGTTGTTAATATTTTAGATATTTAAGTAAATGTGAGTACAACTACCTCTACCAACTACCTCTTTAATACAGAACGTATTAAAGACGCGATAGAGCGAAACAAGGGCTCCAAAGTCTTTGCAAGAGATCTGTCTATTGGGCAGAGTCAGCTTGCGAAACTGAAGACCGACGATGGCAGAATCGTGTCCGCCAAACCTGAGCTGTTTAAGGAGATTGAGAGGTTCTACGGACAGTTATACACGTCCACCAGAAACCCCGTTATGAATCTAGCTAACGACCCGAGAGCTAGGTTGACTCGACACTACACTGAAGATATCCCGGACGTCAGCTTGTACGAGATTAGGATGGCTCTGAAGCAGCTCAAAAACAACAAGGCGCCGCACGGTGGATCGAAAATCGGCTGTAGAAGACATAGGATCTCGATTTCTTAAATGTAATTTTTTTTGCTGGAAATGACTTCTGCTTATCATTACTGTTCTATAAAATGTCATATGAAGTAAATATGTGCACAAATGGAAGAGTTATAATTTTTATAAGAAAAAAATGTATGGAGCTAGTATGAAAAATCGAATTATCTCCTAAACGGCATGTTCAACCGTAATATCCTTGGAGGTGGTCATAGTGCTAATTATTTATGATTTTTTAGTTGCGGATTTGACGAAAAATTTAATGCCGTTTTTTTTTTAAAAATCGTCAAAATATTTTCATTTGTTTTTTCATATGAAACGATTCCTTTCAGTGTTTATGTTGAAGAACACGGACTTTTAACTACACGTAACATAAAATAGCATCACTCCTATATTTCCGAAGGAGTTGGCAGAGGTTTATAGTACACCCACACGTAGACAACTATGCTTGAGCTAGATATTTATCAACACATCATGAGTTTTAAAACTTTTCATACAACCAAATTACCAATTGTTTACTCTTCTAATGAGTCCGAAAAGAAGTGATTAAGTAACTACACTGATTAGGTCTTCTAATGAGTCTTTATAGGTGATTTAATGATTTTTAATATCTCACGACAGTGCCAACTATGGATTACATTCAACTTTTCCTGATAAGTAAGCTAATTTGTTAATTAGCAGTGCTATTAGTTCCAAGAATAGTTAGTGACAACTATAAATTTTCATTAGCTAATGAGAAGATAACTAATGAGGGTAGTTACCTAATTATTGGCATTTTGCAATAAAAGGGCTACAGTTTTGTTTTATAATTTAGTTTTTTCACAACTGTGTAACTGCTAACACTAAATCTGCGACTATAAAATCTTAGAATGGAAAGTTTAATCACGAATTTAGACTTGTTTGTTCTTCTACGAAGTGAGAGTACTTCATTTGATCATGAAGTATTGTTCAGTGCAGTTGTATCCCGCATAGGCGATTGCCTGTCTGACGAAGATCGTGTTGTTCTCAAAGAATTTTGTCGGAGATTTACGCGAGCCGCTTTACAAAGGTGGCCGAAATCCAACCGATTCCTTGATAATTTCAGGAGAAAGTACGAGAATTGGTTGGGAGCAAATATTGATTGGCCGAGTTTTGTGCCAACTTTAGTTAATCAAGAACCAAGTGTTGATGAGATACCAAGAGCGCCCTCAGTCTCTCCAGAACCGTCGACATCAACGTCCATTGGAACAATGACGAAAAGATCCCGTAAACCATTCGAAGATCTGGGAAGTAAACAAAAAAAGAGAAGATCTGATGAACACACAGGCGAAGATTCCAGTGAATTGGCATATGCAGCTGCAGCACGTTTAAAAGAAGAAGGGCATGGAGATATCGCCTCTGTCATCGAATACATGATGAAAAATCCTGAAGCAGCCGCTAAATTAAATGAAACGCTTAAGAAACCAGCGAAAACAATAATATTTACGTCAGAAAAGGCGCTTGGATTGCTTCTTTCGCTAAAACTCTAGTGGCAATATATTACGTTGCGAGAGGCTGCCATTCGGGAAGGTGCTAAGGATATTTATCCATCTTATTATAAAGTGCAACAAACTAAGCTTGATTGTTACCCTCCGAAGCAATCAGTGACAGTTACTGATTCATCGGCTAGGATTACACTTCAAGCTTTACTTGATATCACAGTTACAAGAATCCTTCAAAGCCTTTCTAAGGAAGAGCATAACAAGCAGTTGAAGCTGATATCCAAGTGGGGATTTGATGGTGCTTCTAACCAAAGCCGATGATACAAGCAGAAAATGGAGGGTGAGGAAGATGACTCGAGCATTTTCATGACCTCCTTGGTGCCACTTAAACTGACAGATGGAGACAACATCTTATGGACGAACCCAAAACCATGCTCAGTTTTGTATTGTCGTCCAGTTCAGTTTACTTTTGTAAAGGAGAGTGAAGCAGTTGTCCTTGAGCTGAAAAAACAAATGGATGAAGAAATTGAGGCCCTTATCCCCACAGAGTGCAATAATAATAATAGGGTGACTCATGAACTAATGATGACGATGATCGACGCTAAAGTTTGCACTTACCTTTCTGAAGCTAGATCAAATGCATCGTGCTACCTGTGCTTCGCAAAACCTACAGAAATGAACCGCTTAGATGCTGTAACATCAAAAATTGTGTGTTCTGACCTGTATGAATTTGGCTTGTCATCCCTACACGCCCGTATAAATTGTATGGAATGTCTATTACACATTGCATACAGGCTCGACTTCAAACGGTGGGCAGCGAGAAGTGATGAGCACAAAGAAATGCTACAGACAAGGAAGAAAATAATTCAAAATAAATTCAAAGATGAGCTCAATCTGTTGATTAATATAGTAAAACAAGGCTCGGGAACCACCAATGACGGGAATACTGCAAGAAAATTCTTTGAGTTTCCTAATAAAACCGCAGCTATAACCGGTTTGGATGAAGACCTCATCAAAAGATTTGCCGTAATTTTACAAGCAATTATATCTGGAGAGCAGGTCGATATAATAAAATTTAGAGATTATGCCCGCAAAACAGCAGAAAAGTACGTATTATTATACGACTGGTACTACATGTCGTCAACCGTTCATAAATTATTAATCCATGGGGCTGACATAATTGAGAAAAATAATATTGTGCCGATTGGGACTCTCTCGGAAGAAGCCTCAGAGTCTCGAAACAAAGATTTTAGGAGGTTTCGAGAACATCATTCGCGGAAAAGAAGCAGGCAGGATTCCAATCAAGACATTTTAAATATGCTTGTTGTTTCTTCGGATCCTTTGCTAAGTGCACAAAGGCCTAAGTAAGATGCTAAGAAAAAGCAGAGCTTTTTTGCTGAAACTCTCGACTTAATTCAATTACAGGAAACTGAGTTCGAGTTTTTGGATATATTCAATCTGGATGCTGACTCAGAATTGGAGTCTGACAACGAGAGTGATAAGGAAAATTTGTAAAATAATTATATATGTACTTATTTGTAAATTTGTATTTGAGTCTGTTTGGGTTTTTTTTTGTAATATTTAATGATATTATGACTTTTTTTTATTTATTTTACTTTATTTTACAAATGCTTAGTATTAATTCCTTAAATTAAATTATTTTGTATATAATATAACTTTATATGTTACTTAAATAAGAGTTTGATAATCTTTTTTTATTTAAATTAATAAAAATGTGTAAAAAAACAGCAATTTTTTAATTAAATTTTTCTTGTTTTGTGTGTTCTTAATATTTGGGTTAATAACATATCGAACTTTTTAACTAGGACACTAAAAGGGATCGTTTTACATGTAAAAATAAATAAAAATATTTTGACGATTTTTAAAAAAAAAACGGCATTAAATTTTTCGTCAAATCGGCAACCAAAAAATCATAAATAATTAGCACTATGACCACCTCCAAGGATATTACGGTTAAACATGCCGTTTAGGAGATAATTCGATTTTTCATACTAGCTTCATACAAATTTTTCGTAAAAAAAATATATTTCCTTCGTTTTTGGGCAGAATTAACTCGGGTGTCATTTTTGTACATAGTAATGATCAGCAGAAGTCATTTCCAGCAAAAAAAATAACATTTAAGAAATCGAGATCCTATGTCTTCTACAGCCGATTTTCGATCCACCGTGCGCCGGGTGATGACGGAATTACAGCCGAACTCCTGAAGGCCGGCGGAAAACCCGTTCAAAAGGCCCTTCAGAAGCTGTTTGATTCCGTCATACTCGAGGGCAAAACGCCACAGGCATGGAACAGAGGTGTGGTGGTACTTTTCTTTAAGAAGGGTGACAATACCCTGCTTAAGAATTATAGGCCCATCTTACTTCTGAGCCATGTCTACAAGCTGTTTTCAAGAGTCATCACGAATCGTTTCGCGCGCAGGTTTGACGACTTCCAGCCTCCCGAACAAGCTGAATTCCGTAAAGGCTTTAGCACCGTAGACCACATACATACGCTGCGGCAGGTTATACAGAAGACCGAAGAGTATAACCTGCCTCTCTGCTTCGCGTTTGTGGACTACGAAAAAGCCTTCGATTCGATCGAGACCTGGGCTGTACTGCAGTCTCTTCAACGGTGCCAGATTGACTATCAGTACATCGAGGTGCTGAAGTGTTTGTATGAAAACGCCACTATGTCAGTCCGGCTCCAAGACAAAGCCTCGAAACCTATCCTTCTGCAGCGAGGGGTGAGACAGGGAGACGTAATCTCTACGAAACTGTTCACCGCTGCACTGGAGGATGTCTTCAAGGTTCTGGACTGGAAAGGGGCTGGCATCAACATCAATGGCGAGTACATCACTCACCTTCGATTTGCCGACGATATAGTAGTCATGGCTGAGACTATGGAGGACCTCAGTACAATGCTCGATGACCTCAGTAGAGCTTCCGAAAGAGTGGGTCTTAGGATGAACATGGACAAGACAAAGGTCATGTCCAATGCTCGTGTGATACCCACTCCAATGAAGATCGGAGGCGCTACACTCGTTGTGGATGAATACGTGTACCTAGGACAGACTGTCCAGTTAGGTAGATCCAACTTCGAGAAAGAGGTCAATCGTCGAATCCGACTCGGCTGGGCAGCGTTCGGGAAGCTACGCAATATCTTCTCGTCCCAAATACCGCAGTGTCTCAAGACAAAAGTCTTTGACCAGTGTGTGTTGCCAGTGATGACATATGACACTGAGACGTGGTCGCTCACAATGGGCCTCATAAGAAGGCTCAAAGTCACCCAAAGAGCAATGGAGAGGGCTATGCTTGGAGTTTCCCTACGCGATCGAATCAGAAATGAAGAGATCCGTAGGAAAACCAAGGTAACCGATATAGCCCGAAGAATTGCCAAACTTAAGTGGCAGTGGGCAGGGCACATTGCTCGGAGAACGGATGGCCGATGGGGTCGGAAGGTTCTGGAGTGGCGACCGCGTACTGGAAGACGGAGTGTTGGAAGGCCTCCCACAAGATGGACCGATGACCTGGTGAAGGCCGCAGGAATACGTTGGATGCGAGAAGCACAGAATAGGTCGAAGTGGCGGTGCTTGGGGGAGGCCTATATGTCCAGCAGTGGACGTCTTTCGGCTGAAATGATGATGATGAGTACAACTACACACGTCTACATTTATCAAGCTATACATTTCCAGTTTAAGCTGCTCGCATTGTATAGATACTTCGTACAATGGGAAGTCAGCTAATACTGGAAATGTATAGCGTGATTTGTAGCCGTGCGTACCAGTTAGCATATTGTATTTCTTCGTCCACTATGTGCCAAGCCAGCAGGCATTTTCTAATTCATTTCTTAATTTTGTCAAGATCCGGTAATTATTAAAAAAGGAAACCTGAACAGCCTTAACAACATTTGTTGCGTTATTTATGTTGTTGATTCGACAATTTGTTCGAACAAATGACACAATGGATTAGAAATAATCTTCAAAACGATTCAGATTCTGATTGATAGTGCGTTACGCAATTAGGGTGCAGATTAATCACTAAGTCTGGCTTGTTATATTTTTATATTCAGATCTGCAGTTATTCATCCTTTTTCACTTTTTTATTTATTTGTATCTTAGGAGTTTTTTCTTTTTAGGGTTCCGCACCTCAAAAGGAAAAAGCGGAACCCTTATAGGATCACTTTGTTGTCCGTCCGTCCGTCCGTCCGTCTGTCAAGACCCTTTTTCTCAGGAACGCGTGGAAGTATCAAGCTGAAATTTATATCAAATACTCAAGTCTACTGTCCCTTGAAGCTGTGAAAAAATCAAACCTCTAAGCTAACGCAATCAAAAGATATAGCCGTATATGCCGCAAATTTCAGCAAATTTTCGAAACTCGCAAGGGAATCAAAACCTATAGGGTAGGTACTTCCAGTCGATCTAGAATTTTGAAATTTGGTACGAAGCAACGTCATATAGCACAGATAAAGGAAAAATTGCGAAAACTGTAAATTTTTAGTTACATCATGTAATAAAAATATTTTTTTTAAATTTAAAACTTTATACCTACAGGTTTGTACGGAACCCTCGGTGCGCGAGTCCGACTCGCACTTGGCCGGTTTTTTATCATAATTATATGTTTTATAAAGTGTATCCTTTTTTCTTTACGGTACTGTAGGAACTGCAGTGTGTTGTTTAATTTTATTATTAGTTATTGATTTAAGATTTAAATAACTTTTCTGCTCTTAGATGTTAGTCAGTGAATAATTATGTGATTGTTTTACAAGTTAAATTATAATTATGATGAGTAAAAGTTGATCTGAACTAAGTACCTATAGGTACCTAAATTATATGTCTGCATATAGCTGCTATTTTTATATCACAAGTTTTTATATAAATGATTATATTACTTATAAATAAAACAGTTACTGAAATAAACATTTTCTTTATTCAACACTTGTGTAACTGCATCACACTATCCTTTACTTACAGATGGCTAGCATATACTTGTATTACTAAAGTTGTGCTACCTCAGCAGGTTCTTGATTATCTTTGCAACCATAAAAGATAAAATACAATTAAGTCGGAACATTTACCTCGTTTCACAAACTCATTATGCACCTAAAATTTATTTCAACATATTTCTAGCGTAACGATACTGCAGCCAGAACTGTTTTTGTCACATAACAAAAAACCATTACCAAAAAGATCTATGCAACAATTACAGAAGCTGATGTATGTACACACGGCTACAATATATCATGCTATACATTTCCAGTGTAAACAGACCTCACATTGTATAGGCCTTCCGTAGTAGTTAGGGAGCTGGCGAGCAAAATTTCGATATAATCAGCACACAAGGCAGACGTTATTAATAGTGATAAATTATACCCTTAGAAACATCAAGGACCTCGTCTGCCACCATGGTGGCGCTGCGTTATAAATTTACAGCGTTTCAAAAATGTTTAAAAAAATAGGTATACTATATTATGCGCACACGTCTGCGTCTGGGGCTGATGATCACAGTCATCCTGGAAACACAAAGAATCGAAAAGGCAGACATCCAGGGCTCTGACTTTTGTAGTATTCAATTTTTTGATTTAATTTTATGATTTAAAAAACTGTATGTGAAGTGCACACTTGGCAGATTTGAATTGTTCGATTAAAAACATTGAGAAGAACCACGGAAAAATATCTAATCTCATGCAATACCCGCTGTCCGTTGATTCTGTGAATTTCAAACAGTTATACAGCTGAAAATCAGTGAGCAAAGTGTCTGCCACATGTTTTGTCGAATCCACAGAGTCATAGTGAATCGAATGGGCGCAATGAGAACCGCGTACAAATGACTTAGTACAGCTTTTTTTTAAACATTTTTACAACTCCGTCCCATGATAATGAAGAGTCCTGAATCTCTTGCCTCTTCGATTTTTTTCGTTTCCAAGATGATTGTGACCATGAACTCCAGACGCATACATGTGCAAATGATTTAATATCCCGATTTTTTTAAGCAACTTCAATCCGCTGTAACGCGAAAACGCAGCGACATAGGACCTTAATTGATTGGACCAAATCAATTCGTAATGATTTAAACTGCAATCCACTTCGACGTGAAACATATACCAAATGCTCGCCAGCTCCCTAACTATAGGGAGTGATATGAAATTTCGAATGACGTTATTGCGACGCACGCTATTTCGAAAATTTTACGAGTGGTACGCCAGTTCGAAAACACATTGAGTCGTAAACCGCTACATCGAATGACATTATCGCGAACACGCTGATTCGAAAAATTGTTTGAATGGTATGCAAGTACAAAAGTCTTGGGTATCGAAATTCGCTGTTGCAAATAGCTTATTCCAATCTGAATTTGTCTGGGAATCGATTTGCGACCCTGATAAAGTCTTATCTTTGATAGGTTTGGGAAACAATAATAATAAGAAGAAATATTTTCATCATCATCATCAGCCTATAGCAGTCTACTGATGGACATAGACTTCTCCAATTGCAGGCCATTCAGCTTGCTACTAGTCACCCTGCGAAGATCGTCGCTCAACCTAGCCTGAGGACGTCCTACCTTACGTTTGCCAATTCGCGGTCTTCACACAAGAATACGTCTACCCCAACAGTCATCGGTTATATGGCTAATGTGGCCGGCCCATTGCCACTTCAGCTTCCTAATTCTATGACCTCTGTTGACAACTTTGGATCTATGCGGGATCACCTCATTCCGTATTCTATCCCTCCAAGCATAACTCGTTCCATAGTTCGCTGAGTGACTTTGAATTTATGACCCAGCGAATTCTGGCATTCCATTCAACAAACCATTTCCGCATTTCGTTTATAAAATCTATGGTTTCCAGTTCTTCATCTTGATTTACTTCGTTACCTTGAGCCTTTGGGTCAAGCAGATAGGCGGATAAATTTAAAGGCTACTAATTCCGAATAAATTTGGGAGAAAACAGATCTTCGCTATAGTTCGTTCACGTTAAGAATGCAGCGAGTCATCAGTACAACTGCAAGATAAAGATGTATCACAGTGGTGTTAAATTCAAACAAATTATATCTTAAAAGATTAAGTTTAATGAATTTATAAAAATACACTTAAAAGTTTAAAATCAATATTAAATCATTAATATCATAATTTAATCACTATCACTAGTATCCTCGTTAGTATTCATAACAAAAATATTTTCTGCAGCGAGTTCCATGACGTCATCTAAATCGCAGCATTTCTTCAATCGATCAGCGTCCACTAAGCGAATTGCGTCATAAAATATTTTTTTCACGTTAGACATTTTTAAAGTTGTATTGTTGGCAGCAATATATTTTTTTATTTGGGCCCACACCAATTCAATGGGGTTCAGTTTGCAGTGGTACGGAGGTAAACGGAGAATTTCAATGCCGTTACTTCTAGCCATTTCATCGATTAAATACCTATTTATCATATTGTGGGGCGATTTCAGCGACAATTCTTTTTTAACCGACTTCAAAAAAAGGAGGAGGTTATCAATTCGACTGTTTTTTTTATTTATTTTTTAAATGTCTGTTACCTCATAACTTCTGACTGTGTGAACCGATTTTGATGATTCTATTTTTTATTTGAAAGCTGGTGCTTCCCGAATGGTCCCATTTTAATTTGGTTTCATTCGGACAATGGGATCCATGTGAAAACCATATAAGTCTTAAATTTGCATTAAGTATTTGCGCGACAAATGAACGAATAACTAGATTAGTGCGTATCTACCATAACTAAAAAGTTAAAAATAAAAGCTTTTTACAAAAAAAATAACAACCGACTTCCTAAAAAAAACACTACAAAGTGAAAAATAACTTTAATTTCGGAAGTCGGTGGCATAAAACCTTAAATACAGATCCTAAGACACCGACTTTCGAAATTGAAGTTATTTTTCACTTTGTAGTGTTTTTTTAGGAAGTCGGTTGTTATTTTTTTTTTAAGTTTTGTTTTTAAATAACTCATGTCCATGAGTGTCTCCTCTTTGCTTTCTAACCAGTCTATTATTTGTTGTTTGTTCCAAGCAGTCGTTGGTATTTTCTCGAGTTTGACAGAATGATAGGGAGCGCTGTCCATGACAACAATGCTTCCTGGTTCTAGCTTAGGCATTATGTTTTTGAACCACTCAAGGAACCTGTCACCGTCCATCTCCTCATGATAATCTTTAGTTGATTTTGACTAAAAAAGTAACAAACCTCCTTCCACAAATCCTTTGTCGCTACCAATATGTAAAACAATTAACCTTTTTCCCTTTCCAGTAGGAACTCTTGGACCTGTAGATAAGCCGTTTTGAAAAGCATATCGCTTATTTTTTATAGTTGTATCCAACCACACTTTTGATTTAACATGTCCGACTTTTACCCACGTTTCGTCAAGGAAGTATGTGGTTTTATTTGCTTTTCTGTGTTCTTTGATTTGCCTGAGATATTTACGCTGCCACAAAACAATGTCTTCTCTTTCCATTAATAATGTTCTATTATCCTGTTTATTAAAGTCAAATCCCAGCTCATGCATTATTTTATGAAGTGTGGTACCTCTAAACGTTGGAACCTCTTCATCAGCTTCACAAATTGTCACATATTTGTCTAATTCATCGAATTTATCAATCATACACTTCCGGGCCCTTTTTTTCACTGGCGATTTCAATGTATTATTTTCCTTTTTTTCACTAAGAATACTATAAACTGTTCTCTCGGACACACCGCATGCAGCTGCCGTTTTTTTTGTACTATGCCACAGTCACATTTAAATCACACTGTTTAAAATACTTAAAAACATTGTGAATTACTTTTCTTTCCCCACCATGAATTATCGAACCAATTTTTTTTTTACTAATTGGAGATGTATTCATTTTTACACGCTTTATATTAGCTTCACTTGTATGTTTGTATATTTGTATGTTTGTTTGTAACCGACTCCTTATAGCGCGATTTTGGCCCACTTTAAACGACCAGATTTCATTCAAACTTTGCACACCTGTCAAGGACCGATGACAATGCAATAATTTCATAAATTTGTGCCATTATCCTTGCCAGGGTTACCAGTACAGCAAAAAAACTGTCACAAACTACGCTGACAAACGTCTCAAAATTCGAAACACCCTAAAAAATAGAAAATAAATAATAGTTGCTTTTTAAGGTATTTTTTATTGGTATCAGGCACCCCACGCTTTTTTTCCATTATTTTGTACGTTTTAGTTGGTTTTCAATGGAAGCGTGTTTTTTCGTTTTTTTAAACTATTATTTATTTTAAATTTAAATCTGTTAACACAAATTACAGGACACAACCGTTGCGTTCGAAGCAATGCCTTCAACTGTCATTGTGAACTTGATTTTGTAATTTAAAAAGATTTGATTGGTTAGGGGGCGGGGCTAGGCCGACGGACAATGATGACTCACTGCATTCTTAACGCGAATGTACTATAGGTGCCCTAGTTTGTGAAATATAAACGTGGCCAAGCTGTGGTAAGCTCTCTCTCTAGATCGGCCACCTATAAACCCTTATAACTTTTGAACCAGTGACTGACTAATTCTGATGTTTGGTGACTAATTTCAACTAATTAGCGACAATTTTTTTATGTTATCAAAATTAAAATCCATGGACGGTGGCCAAGCCAGTGTCAGTCACACCTCAATTGATACATTGCGATACCACCAACTATTCGTGCTACTCATATACGCATCGCGTTCATCGGCCAATGGCGTTATACCTTCGTAATGCGACAGCGCCTTGAATGTTTCATCTCGGAAATTGATTGTTCAGCAGATTAGCACACACCAACACCATGTAAGGTATTTACTGTGTAAGCTATTTCATATGACAGACAACGAACGAGTTACGGATTTTAACTGATCCGTTACCAATTTTATTTCTTTAAATTCTTTAGAAAGGCCCCATAGGAAAATAGATGCTGCGCTCGGCGCGTCTCCCGCCCTCCAATTTAGAATTTCGCACCTTACATGTTACTGGTGTGAAGTGGCGTGTCATTAGTCCGTTAATTAGAAACGTTATGATGGCGGGACCGACTTTTGTAATTGAAAATTCTACCACGTATATTAGTACCGATTTAGTATTATTTTTTACCTGTCCTAAAATGTTTGCACCTCACACGGCATAAACAGTATTTCACGATAACAGTGGTCTGTAGTGTTGCAAAGGACTCGAGTCCTCGAGTCGTAATTTTAAAGACTAGACTCAATTATGCAAGACTCAGTGTGCTCAAAAGGCTCGGAGTCTAGAGTCAAGCCGAGCCCGAGTCATTAAACAGCCACTCGAGTCTTAAAAAGAACTCGAGTATCTCGAAATGCATGCGAGTCTATGAATATCTCGTCAGATTCTTTTGTACACATAATTACATCAAAACCACAAATTTGAACTTATCACCTTCTATTCGAGTCTTTTCGAATGGTGAGCTACAAGTCTCATCTCCATGCTCCAAGTTTTTCTTTAAGACTCGAGTTCATTTTAAGACTTGAGTCCTTTTTAAAACTCGAGTCCTTTATAAGACTCGAGTTCTCTTTAAGGCTCGAGTCTTTTTTAAGACTCGAGTGCTTGACTCTAGATTTAGAGCCTACCAATCACCAAATCAACGGAAGGCTTAGTAGTTTCTTTAGAATATTTTAAATACAAGCGTTGGTCCCGCCATGATGAAATTCATCAAAAAATTGAGTAAGAACGTGTTTCTGTATTTTACAGTTTATAATACTCTATTTTTTAATAAAAGGATAGCGTTCCAAGGTAATATTATAAATAAATAACAAACTAAAATCCTTAGAATTCCTAAACTACAAAATAGCAAAAAAAAATAATATGTTCGTTCTATAATTTTTAGTTGTTTATAAAAATATTTTCTTTTCTCAAATGTACCTATTCTGATTAATAGTGCCATGCTTTCTTCTAATTTATACTCCATTTAAATAGCATTAGAAAAAAAGAGTCTCGTAAAAGCAGGAGTGCAAAACATTTTATTACAAAGTTAAGTTATTAACTTTTTTTAGATAGATTTATGGTAATAATAAATACTATTACATTACGTACTAAACTTTAAGTCACTTTCTTTGTGAAACACGACACAAACCGGCAAAATTAAATAAACCAGGCTGTCACAGTTTATGAAAGGCTTTAGTGACATTTTAGATTTGGTAGAATTATAAATAATGAAACGAAAGGCGTTCTCAGTATTGTTCACTCCTGCTTCTTTTAGGTTTTTAGCATGGACACTTCAATTTTAAATTATAATGAAAAGTCACTTTGTCATAAAGTGTACATTAAAAAAGAACCATTTTTAACTTCTGTTTAATGCTATTTTAAATGCGAGTGAATAATTTTAATTATGTATAACACTGACTGCGTTCATGCTGTGTATTTGTTTAGTTAATTACGTCTTTTTATAAATATAAAAAAAAAAACAAAGACCGTATACCTACAAAGTTAAGGTTGGCGGGAAGGGAAAGGTTTATTTTAAGTCGGTTGTATTTATTGTTAGCCATACCTGGCTGGCGTGAAATATCTTTACACATTTTTTTTTAAAGAGTAGCAAATTATAATCACGGAATGCATTGTAACAAAATCATAATATTATTCTAACACAAATTACAGCACATTCAGTAGAGTAAGTATAAAAGTGAGTCACTTTCCAATATAAATAAATAGAAATATATAGTTAAAAAGTAGGCGAAAATTTAAAAAATCGATTACCTGTCTGCCAAATATTCGTTGTAGAGTACGGCTGTCGGGAGAATGCATTACTAACACCTGTCAGTGCGACAAATTCTAGTAACTAATAAAGCTCAATGGAGTCTGTCATATTGGACCCAAAATCCAAAGAGCTTTCCAGCGAATTCCAGCGCAAACAACTGTGGTCGGATGAGTCCTCATTGTATTTTTCGCCGTTCGGGTATATCAACACGCTTTTTCTATCTGTTATCTATGTTACTGAATCTTTGTACGTGGTTTTCACCCTCTTCAAAACGCCGCATTAATTTGAAACTTTCCACAATTCAATACAATCATTTCATAAATTTGTAATATTATCCTGACCAGGGTCACCAGGATAGCAAAATATAAAAAAAAAAACGAAAAACCCGCTTTTGTAGCTAGCCGAAGCTAGCCTATATTTTATTTCGGCACTGCTTGTTTTACATTTTTTTTTTTGCTATCCTGGTAAATTTTTCTTGTCTAAAATGAAAAAAATGTTACTGTCATCGGTCCTTGATAAGTGTGCAAAATTTCAAATCAATTCAAGTTACGAATAAGTTGGTCCGACTTTGTATGGAACGTGACTGATTTCCTTTGCAAAACACGTGTTTTTGAAAGTGACGGGTGAGGAGAACGCATTCTCTCGTCGGCGGTGCCCAATACCGGTATTAACTACCTGTGACATAGTATTATAATTTTTTAAATTGTAGGGTCAACGTAAGGCTAGTACCTATCTTAAATTATCACAAATAAATCAATTACTTGTTTACATACTGGCGCGTCACTGGCCTCACTGAGGGATTTCTAATGACGCGCTTGGCGATCAGTGGCAACGAATAAGTTGATAGTCAGCCTGCTTATCAATCAAGTTCCGTTACTTTACAAAAGAATCTAAACAATATGAGGTCAGTATATAATTCACAGTCTGTGTGGTGCGGTAAAAGGTGACTAAGGGACTTATTAGAGAATGGACAACAGTGCATGCATTTTAACACCATACTGTGATCGCCAAACCGCCTGCCAAGCGTTTTGGTTATTGCAAACCCCCTAAATTGGGCTCCCCCAATTACCCGTAAGACGTCCACTGCTGGGCATAAGTGGAGACTTATGCCCAGCAGTGGACGTCTTACGGCTGAAATGATGATGACAGCGACCATATAACTCATAGACGGCTAATAACAGGCGGCCGATGTCTGTCAACACATCAGACTTATAGATCTGATACAGGATACCACTCAACAATTTCGTTTCAGTATTGACCACTTCTGTGAGTCGTAAACACTTCCGCGTTAGTAAATTAAAATTGGTGAAAATAAATATTATAATGCACAATACGTTGGTGTGGTAACAATAGCCAAACTTCGAGTTTCCGTAAGGATGGCGTAACATTTCATCGGTAAGTCAATAGTTACATAATCATAATTACAATTATTTTTTTCCTATTATTTATCGGAGTTCATCTTATACTGGTCAAACTTGTAGGTGAAAAAAGGTGCAAGGACTCTCGTTGATGTCTTTTATGGTTGCGTCTCTTTCTTCTGAATGTAATTTTTTAGCTATCTCTTTTCCTCTGTTATTTGGTAGACATAACTAGTGATGCACCAAATCCAATGATACAAATAAAATTGTTCGATAAAGCAAAATCCTATACATACTATTTATACGAAGATCTTTTGAATCACTAATTACAATAGACATTAAATTAATTGTGAAATTATGATTGATTTTAGGTACCCACAAGATCCTGATGTAAAAAATAAATGGGTTATTGCAACCAAGCGAGAGAACTGGTTCCTATCAACACATAGTGTAATATGTTAAGAAATATAAAAAAATAATATTAAGAAATAGGAAGTTAAAAAGCCAATTCAGTATAGGTATTAATAAACGTTTTACTATTTACAATACAATTTTAACACAAACATCGATACCTTCGTGTTTTATTTAAACCTGTCCCATCTCTAGTGATACGTAATGACCTTGGTAGGGCCAATCAGAATGCAGTACCCCGCTTCCTCATACCTCAGCTAGTTGACAGAATTGTTTTGGTGCATTAGATCAAGCATTAGGCGTCTATGGGTTATATGGTCGCTGGATGCCATGATGATGATATTTTTCACAACACGCAGACGACGAATTGCATGTTGAAACAATGGAATTTCATCTGATGTTATTCATCTCTTTTGAAGCTCACATTGAGCTCAGAAATAAATATAGCAAAAATATATTAAATTTCATTTAAAACATTCGTTATTTTTATTTCAAAACTTGTTTTTTGCGTGTTTTACCAGCAATAAAATATATAGAGTTGTGCATATATTTGGAACGAATAATAACTAAGTCACTTTGGATAAATAAGTTGCTTTTACTTTTTATAAACTTACAGATAAAACTAGTTAAACTTAATCTACTACTATAACTTTGAAACACATAAAATAATGGCTTTATTAATAGACTGATCTTATGGAGTGCTCCAAAATTAAGGTTTATAACGCGTAAAACACGTAAAGAAATTCCACACTGCCAATAATATTCTTCGATAACCTAAATCTAAATAAACAAAATACTTTGATAGCTCTTTAAGCGCACACTGATTCAAAAATTTGAGAACCCTTAAAGTTCTGAAATTTGGGAGAAATGGAGGAGTATAGACGAGTACAGTGCGAAGACGCTTAAAGGATGCAAGTGATTTGGATGAATCACCCGGAGAGTACCACTTCTCAAGGTGCGCCGAAAAGGAAGATTAGATTTCACTAGAAAGTATGGTGACTGGACATCAACTCAATACAAAAATATATTATTTTCTGACATAACGAAAATACATAGGAGAGGTTTAGACGGTAGCGGTGTGGGCAACGACCGGCTAAGCAGGTATTAAATCTTAAATTCACGAAAAAAGTAGTAAAGCATGGGGGAGGAAACATAAAATTTTGGGAATGTTTCTCAGGGCATTGTGCTGGGTCAGTTTAAAAGGCTGAAGGCATCTTAGACCAATTTCCATACAGACAAATATTGGATGAGACAATGAACAAGTTCTTGTAATACATTGGCCTGCAAACAGCCCAGATCTTCATACGATCTAAAATTTATGGGGAGAAGTTAAGAAGAGTGAGGCTGCGAGGACGAGTAAAGTAAAATGAATGAACAGTATGACGCCTTTGTCAAATCTTGGAGAACTATTCCTGTTGAGACCTGTAAAAAATTAATAAATGCTATGCCCCGTCGTCGCTGCAGAGCATTTATTAAAAGCAAGGGTCATGTTACAAAATAATTATGTTTCGTTTTGCAAACAGTGATAAACCCTATTTAATAAGTATTGTTATTTTAATTAAATCGACGGCTGCAAAGTATATAAAACGTTAAAAAAAAACGCATATTCTCAGGCATCGAAGACCTATAGCGTATAAACGACTATCTACAAAATCAAGTTTTTATCGGAGAGCGTTATGAATGCTGAGATGATTAATACATGAACTAAGCTATCTTCTGCTATTCTTATAAATTTTAAATATTAAAACAGTTAAGTATTTCTTCTTTTGCATTTTACATTGCCGATTGCTAATTTGTGGCGCATAAAAGTACCAGTAGGGAGGTATTGAGTAAAGGCCGGATATAGAATCTAGAAGAGTCCCTTTATTATGCTCATTACAAAAAAAAAAAAACCTAATACTTTTTTTGTAATAGACATCCAAATTTGAAATTCTGAAAAAACTAGTTTCGAGAAAATGGAGTATAAAAGTTAAGGTTACAAAAAAACAATGTTCTACTCTCGGCAATTCCTGGCTAATGCCCAAAACATTATATGCATCATTGTATCACTAACATATCCGATACTGAATGACCCATTATGAATGTTATAATTAATTGCAAATTTGACCACATAAGACTTACATATGTACCTGACTATCATAATATGATAGTCAGGTACATATGTAAGTCTTATATTACTAATTGACTTCATTTTAATTTATATTTTGTTGACATTATTTTGTTTGTATTAATATTTTAACTTATTTAATAATTTGCACGCCGTAAGGTAGACTGTAGCCGATCTAATTAATGTATGCACAACATCTTATACCTGTACCTACATTCATAGCAAATAAAGCACTGATTTTGATTCTGATACTGTACTGCTAATATACAAATATTATTAAAATTCAAACACTCAACATAATAATTATGAAAATATCGACATTTTATAAGACCTACCGACATCTGGTACCTTTTTACTAAACATTACCTTTATTAAAAAATGAGCTTAGAAATGTTGTCTGTAGATGTTAATTGTATCAAATTGTAGCAAAGTGGTAGAACAATAATAAGTAAAAATCACAAAATGCCATATTTTCACCCGATTTTACAAAAACGCAAATACCTACTTTGGAAATTAAATGCCGATATCTGGTACTTTTATGCGCGGAACGCCACATTTGCTATAACAAAACATATACAATGTTGTAATAATTTTCTTTATCTAACCATTTACATATTTGTAACGCCAACGTGATTTATTATAGTTTTTGCAATAAAATAATGCAAATATAAAAAAAAAAAAACTGTTGCTAAAACGGCTATGCGATTGGTTTACAACGGGTGAACCCGTACTACCCGTATTCCTCCGTGTAGGTATAATGTCCGACATATACCCGGGCTAATGATGTTCGTGTCTACTTACTGCGTTACTAGAATAGTTGTAGTTGTCTTTAACTCAGTAACTGGGTTGTGGAGGTCAGATAGGCAGTCGCTCCATGTAAAATACTGGTACTCAGCTGCATCCGGTTAGACTGGAAGCCGACCGTAACATAGTTGGGAAAAGGCTAAGTAGACGATGATGATGAGTTGTAGCTGTTATTAGAGTTAGAGAAAATTAAAGTAAAAAATAAGAATTAAATAGAAAAAAAGAAACCTATGATTTTCCATAGAACAAAGCATTTCGATTCGAATTATGCAATAAGAGTGAATTATGTCAAAAGTGCAGTTGATTCTTTGTACTTTGCTGCCGTCGAGATAAATTATGATATATCGTTTAATAAAAGAAGTTATTTTACCCGTTCCTAATTTTTTTAATTCCTAGTTAAAATGCACCATATTTATAAGTAGTATTAAACCGTATTTTGTATGTGCTATTACAATGGATATTTAACCATGTTGTTAACAGTAAATTGATACAAAAATAACATCAAATTGTTTGTCGAAAAGTGACCTCGGTATCAGACGTTCCTAATTATATGCCCACCACTGTATATACAATGTGTAACATAATTAACGGAAAACTTCATACACCTCAATTTGAGTATTGAGTTAAAAGCATGACAGTGACCAAAACCATTTGTTTTTCATTACCTACAATTATAATTTAAATAATCCGATTCCCTAAAAAATAAATAAATTTTCATTAGTTCAATCTGCGGTCGTAATGCAAAAACATAATTTTTGATAAAAAAAAAACCTGTATTAAAAGTCAAAGCAATCGATTCAGTAGTAATTTATGAATCAACTACTTTCAGGACTTGCGTTTATTCTGTTACACCTTGTATACTATTTTTGTACCGTTAACTATATACATGCTATTTTAATTTAAACTTGTTAAGTAAGCACATGATAACTGTGTTACCGAGGTTAATAAGACACTGTCAAGTCTATCGTTTCTTATACCATTAAAATTTATATTTGTTTAAGTTACTCTTAAAATATTAAATTGTTTGCGTTGTTACCGGTTGTTTAAACCGAACAATATATTATCTGTAATGGTTGGTATTGCTATTCGTTTTTCATATCACATAATCGTGATACGAGCGGGAATCGAACGATGCGCAGCTGATTCGCGTAGTCACAAACTATCGCGTCTTTCAACGGTAATATTTGTCGCACGAAGATACACCCGTCGCTTTGGCCTGAAACACATTACAGAAGGTTGATACAATGTTTAGTTTTACAGAATATAAAGATGACGAAAAACCCGACAAAAAAACAAAAACCACCATGACACAGAAGAAAATATTGTAAATAGGCTAGTCGACATTAAGAAACTTCATTTAAAAAAAATAAAGGTATTTTTAAAATTCAGTTGATTATTTTATATTTAGCCCACAAAAAAAAGGAATCAAGTTAATTGATAGTGAATTGTAATTTTAGCATAATTTTTATTCTTATATTGAATTTAAAATATCGTTGTCAGTGTTGTCACGACTTGCAGACGATAGTTTCTATTTGTAAATGAAGAATATATTTCATGTGCCAGACATAAAATTTATTTTGCAATACCAATAAACATTCGAAACAAACGGCGTTTAAAGCAACATAGCGCAAGCACATAGCGTTGGTCGCTTTCCCTATCCCTGCGACCGAAAAGTGGTAGGCGGCGGGGCCACTGTCCTAACCCGTCGCAGGGGACCTGCTATTTGGGCCCCGGGGTGGTCACGGCGTGCTGTGGGTTTCGGTTTCGGTTTCGGAGGGGATCCGGTGGCGTACAGCCGCGGCAGATTCACAGCTAAAACTTACGCGTGCCAGTGTTCCCGTCATAAGCGGCACAGGAGTACACCGCGGATTTATTGTGGATTGGAGTCCCACATAACTGCACTAAAAAAAAGGTGACATGGTCTTACCTAGAAGTACTCGTCGTATGACGTCACCGCTACTGAGGTCGTACGCGGTGAGTCCGCTGCGGTCACCCATCACGAGCATGGTGTGCGTCAGCGGCAGCATGCGGCTCATGTAGTTGAGTCCCTGCACACAGTAGTGCTGATCAATACGAATTTATTATTTCATGGGACAGTTCCTATTTTGTCTCGTTGCCTCTCTTCTGTGTTTAAAGAACCACTTTTTTTTAAAGGAGTGAGGGTATTGTACAAACGCGTAAAGAAATTTGACAGATTGTAGTAGCTTTATGTGCTTAAAGCTACTACAATCTGTCAAATTTCTTTAACCGGTTTTCAACTTTATCGCTAGAGGATTAGGTTCAAGATTGATTAGGAAAATTTTATAGTTTCGGGTAGCCTGATGCTGGCGTCTGTACTATGGTTTTCTTCCCTGGAGGCGAATGGCTATAAGATATACCACAAGTAAAAGAATAAAGAGCTGTCAAAAGAGAACCGTTGATACTATTATGGCTTTTGCCGGCTGTTATTCAGTTCGGAGTTGATGACCTAAATATTAAGGTAACTTACACGTACTAAATTCCTAAACGTAGTCGTTTAGGAATTTTGTTGACACCCAATAGCCATAACTCATATGTCAATGGATAGTGTTTTAAGTGGAACATCTGTTACTAAAATCACTTACTTATTAAAATAATTAAAAACTGATTGTCCATCGACATATTAACTACCTATAGTTCCGGTAAGATTTTCTCTAGTTTTCTCGGTTCTTCTGTGCACCAAAAATATGACTTTACCAACACTTCTTCTGGTGATTTAAGCCCGTTAAATAAATTCTGCAGTTATGCATTTTGTAGCTATATTGAACTTCCGCTTTATGTTCCTGTAGGTATTATGTTGCAAGCCGAGCTAATCTATTAGGTCGTTATTGGATCTGTTATGAGTTTATATTATAATAGTAAAGGAATATTTTTAGGTACGGACACAGAAAGAATAGTAGTGTTAATATTTTGCGCAATCACCTTGCTGCTTTACAAAGCAAGCCTCATTTAACAAGTGGATTATGTGAAGTAAATGAGCAGGTTTCATTTGCAGTCAGGATAGTTTAGATACCGTGTTGACGACAAATCAAAACATCGAGATTACTGTACTTTAACTAAGTTAAAAGTTACTGTGTGTTACACAGAAACATTTGGGAATAAGTTCTGTAAATGATTGTGAGGAACCAAAAACTAAGAGTAGTTTGGAATAACTAAGCAAACACGCAGAGAGCCACGAAAGACGACTTTGATTCATACTTGTATATGAAAGATAAAATATCTCTGTAGCCAAAATGTGTTATACGTGTACAATACATTACCCTTAAGACGAATTCGTGCAATATACTTTATGTTAATTTTATAATGATGATGTTTGCAAGCTTGTTCTATGTTATCTTAATATATACAAATTACACGTCACGTTGTTTGTCCGGGATAGACTCCTAAACTACTTAACAGATTTTAATAAAGGGAAACGCCCGTTCTTGGCCATGTTGCGCCCATCAATATGGTATATACAAAAAAAAAAATACCCATTTAGTAACTAAAATATTGCTATTACTCATTCGTTATGAAAACTCCGGAATTAAAAGCCGATTTAATAAAAACATTCAATCGTTAGTTTATTATCGTATCTTACAGTTCCGGTCGATTGTCAATCCTGTCCTAGTAGGGATGGCAACCATTACTGAAACAAACCCAATCGATACACTAAATAAAACCGGTTACGAAAAATTAATTTTTGGAAAACTTTTCTTTATTATATAGTTTCGCCTTTGTTGTTTTCTTTAGAAAGACCATTTCCGTGCTTCTAAATACGATCTATTGAACCGATTCCATGTCTCCAGATTTTTTATTCTTAAATTGATTTATTTTTTATTTATTTATTTTATTATTTATGTACACACAATAAAAAAACAGAGTGATAAGGCATATTAAAACAATTGAGTACAAAGGTACTGCTTATTTCTTAAGAAATTTCTTCCAGCAGACCTGCGAAAGGAGAAATGAAAAAGAAATGTAGACAATAGTGTGTGAAAACAAGAAGAGCGATATGAATATGTGAAGTCTTAAACTAAAATATACTTATATATATATAATGCAAGAAATTAACATATACTTAAATAAATACACAAAGCTAAAATATAAAAATAAACGTAAATATATACATAAATACACACAATTATGAGGAAAGGTAATGCTCTTTTACTCGACATTTGAAAAGGGAAATAGATTTTAGATCTCGAATGCTAGGCGGAAGTGAGTTCCACAATCTAACAGCATGAACAGAGAAGGAATAGGAATAATAACTGGTTTTATGGGGTTGGGATTTAAGGAGGGATCTAAGGTGTGATCTGCACAGTGCATCGCTAGGGCGAGCGTAAGAAAAACGTTCACGCAGATAGGAAGGGTAAGACGGGTTGTGTAGGAGGTTGAAGAGGAGACATAATATCCGAGTGTTCCTGCGAAGGCGGATTGGGAGCCACTTGAGTTCCTTGCGAAGGTGAGAAACATGGTCATACTTTCGAAGACCGAAAACAAAGCGAATGCACAGGTTTTGCAGGCGCTCAAGCTTGTTTAATAGCTCCTCAGTAGCATCCAAGTAGCACGCGTCAGCATAATCTATAATCGGCTGAATAAGTGTTTGTGCCAAAGAAATTTTAGTTTTCAAGGGCAAGAGACTTTGAAGGCATTTCAGCGAATGAAAGGAGAAATGTACCTTTCGACTGACCTCATTCACCTGAGCACGCCACGAAAGATTGCAGTCAATAACTACACCCAGATCTTTAGCGGTTTCTGTGTAGTCAATACGAACACCATCTAGATACAAAGGCATCAGAGATGCAACATCAGCCGCATTGCGAACAAATCTACTGCCTATGATCATGGCCTGAGATTTAGATGGGTTAATTTGCAAACCAAATGACTTAGCCCAAACACTGAATTTACTGATTTTTCGGTAAATCGATCTCATATCGCATCCCTACATCAATAATTATCGTAATTGACAATTGATTGACATTTCACATTTTGTTTGGTGTTGTGTGTGTTTTTGCGACTCGTGATTATTTTCTACTGCGTTTTTCTATTTGATTTTCGACGACTTTGATTACGAATATGGACCCTGTTACCGCTCCCAATGACGACCTTGGTTTTACATTGGATTCTGTACCCGCCTCCCATGACGACACCGGCTTGCCAATGGATACCGTTCCTGTTTCTCATGACGGACCTGACACGAATATGGAACCTGATTTACACGAACTTACCAGGTTACCACGGAGCCCTCTCTGTGTCAACTGTGGCGTAGATACACGAAGATGTAAGAGATTTACCTTAAGCAATGTGGAAGTTCGGTCTATATTACAGCAATGGATTGCACCACAACAAGAGAGTTACTATAAGAGCATAAAAGGTACATACATACTCAGTAACTTATATTGCATAGCTATGTAAGATAGATTTGAATTGAATAATTCAGTTGTTTAGTGACAAGGAAACCATAGAAATGGTTATAGTTTGTTTTGACTCAACCTAAGTTGTATTTTGTAGTTGTTTGTTGTAGTTGTGTATTGTGAACCCAATTCCTAGATGATGTGGTTATCATTTATTTAAATGAGAACGAATAATAAATTAAAAAACTAAAAGTGTTTTTTTAATAACCTTGAATTTTTATACATGGTTTATAAAAGTCCATCCAAGTTCTATGCAAAAAATAGTGGTAGGTTTTTTATCTATGATGTCAGCCCTAATGCCTATAATTTGTTTCTTTCGTGGGCATCACTTGGCCAAAACCTCTTTATTAAATGGGCATTTCCCTTTGCACACCGTGTGCCGTTTGATTCAACTTAAAAGATAGGATAGTTTTTATCTCAATTACTGATCTCAAAATTTGCAAATTAAATGTTTTTTATAGGCCAATGTGTGTTCATTGGTTAGTTCTATGAATTCCTAATAGATGGCATGGGTTTCAATTTCTAGATAATCTTCTTTACATGCTTAGATCTTTTAAACTACGCAAAGGATTTAACACGGTCTTCACCAATAGACAGGGTGAATTAAGAGGGAGGTTTGTAAGTATAATATGCAGGCGAAGCCGCTGGAAAAAGCTAGTATGTTATATTTTACAAGATAACTCTCGCTCAAAACTTAACAAACTTATAATTCAGGCAAGTCAGAATCAATGAACATCGCTGGCAAGGCTCTGAAAATGTTCGAGTCCTACCTTAAAAATCGTTCTCAAGTGGTTAAACTTGGCAGCCACCAAAGTGATGCTTTACCTATTAGATGTGGCGTCCCACAGGGATCTATTTTGGGTCCCTTGCTCTTTTTAATTTATATAAACAACATTCACGAAATTAAACTACATGGTCACCTAACTTTATACGCTGATGACACCTGTTTATTCTACTTCGGATCCTCCATCCATCAAATTATCTCACAAGCCCAAGAAGATTTGAATTCTTTACTAGCATGGTTTCAATTCAATCTCCTGACAATAAATACAGTAGAGTCCGTTTAGTACGACTTCGCATGTAACGACCAACCGTTTTTAGCGACGTAAGTATAGGTGCATGTTTGGTTTTAATACAAGCCACTATGAAAGTACATCCGTTTATTACGACTCCGCTTACAGCGACCGACCGCTTTTAACGACGGAATTTCACACAAAATTGTCCGGTTACAACGACGACGAGCGTTGACGTGTTTACAAATAAATCGTAGGTAAGAAACTATCTCCGCCCTCGCTTCCCCCTTGCCTGCACGTCGCTGATTCGAATGCGACTGTTGAGTTTACGGCGTTAATTTGCGGGTGATGCGTGTTTCGCGTACAAGAATGGCTTCTATAACACGATAAAGTTTCTCTGTTGAAGAAAAAAGTGTCATTATTATTATAAATTATATGTACATTATGTGAAATAAAATATTTTGATTCAGTTTTATTTTTGACGTGACAACGTCTTATAATTCGATGGAGCCGGCTGCACGCACGAAAAAACATGACTCATGCGGCGTTACCTCGCTCTGAGGCGATCCATTTAAGGCTTGAAGTGCAAGCGAGTTCGCGCATCAGTATTTTCTTATGACGTTGTCACGTTCAACTATCGACAGTTAACCGACTTTACAGACAACCGATTTTTTCTCTTGGTCACGTAAATATTATTAAATACATAATGTATGTATGTGTATATATAAATGTGCTTTGAATAAAAATCAAAAATTGTCTTTTCGTTTAGTACGACCTCCGGTTAGTACGACGTAATATCACCGGTCCCTTCACCGTCGTTATAACCGGATTCTACTGTATCTCCAAAACATGCTACGTTATATTTAAGGCAAAAAACAAAATAATTCCCCCATATATCCCGCTAACAATTAATGATGTTCCTCTTCAGCAAAAAACCTGTGAAAAATATCTCGGACTGAGAATCGATAGCTCACTTACGTGGAATGCTCACGTTGATCATATAAAAAGCAAGCTGTCAGCACTTGCCGGGTCACTGCGTAACTTAGTTCGTTGCATTTCATCAAAATTACGCTACACCATCTATAATTCCCTAGTCAAGCCGCATCTACTTTATTTGATCGAAATTTGGGGCAGCGCTGCCAAAACAAAATTGTCAGAACTTCAAATTACCCAAAATAAACTCATAAAAATACTGTTTAATTATCCTTATTTAACATCTACCAGTAAAATTTATAGCGATACAAAAATAATGAATATTAAACAACTTTATACTTACAGTACATGTATTATCATCAGAAAAATTCTTAATAAGAGCATTCACACGAACATAACGCTCACCCAATACAAACAAATCAGTCAACGTAGCACCCGGCGAGCTAGCTTGCTAGTTCTGCCCAAAACTAGAACTAAGTATGGCAAAAAAATACTAACTTTTGAAGGAGCACAACTTTATAATAGAATACCGGCTAGTATAAGAAATCTACATTCTTTCATTATGTTCAAAACTCAACTTAGTGAGTATATAATTGCGGATCGATCTCTTTTGGAGAAATGAGAGCATTGTATGTATAAATATATCTAGTGTTTAACTGATGACAACGAGCTCTCTATAATTAATGTATTTTTTAGTATTGTGTAACTGATCACGACGAACCTTGTGTAAATTATGTACCTATATGTTTTAATATTGTTCTCAAGTGAGTGACGTATGTCTTTATTGAGAATAAAGTTTCTTTAAACCTTTAAACCTAAGTCGTAGTAGTAACTAAATTTCTTCTTTACGAGATTTCAATTAAATTTATCTTAATGCTATTGGGCATCAGGGCAGATTAGCCCAATCTCCTTTGCCTACACTATCCCCGCTCTAACCTTGGCTTAGTCATCAATTTGGGCGAATCCCAGGGCAGTGTTAGGTTAATAATTTCTCAGTAGTAAAGGCTTAATAAGCTTGGCTCCTATAACATGCAACTTAATCATCACTGGCGAACATGGGTGTACTACAGGTACAGTCACAAGTATAAATATATTACTATGAACAGCTCGGGAATAATAATTATTTGAGTCCCTGAAATGAAATGAAATGTTTATTTCTGTAAGTAGATCTTATAAGTCACTTTTACACGTTAACATTTTTTGTTCAATGTTTTTTAAAAATTAGATGGCGCCGGCATTTCCTACCTGACTGTTTCCTGAGTGAGTTTTTTTCAGCGTTTCTTACGCCGAAAAGAAACTCAGAGGTCATGGTCTCTTATAAAGTCCAAACATAATATTATTAGAATTGTATGTGAGTCTAAAAATGCAGGGCAATGTGCGGACGAGCCTTTTGAAGAAAGAGCCATTGCAGTTTTGAGCTGACCTGTCCCAACCTACGGCATGTATGTAGCAGTCATCGTGCAGCTCAACCCTATTTTAGGGAGCTCAACGAGCCGTCACAAGATTCCTCCCCTGATTCGACCATTAATATAATGACAGCAAATATATGTGACAATTTGTGGAAGCACAAATATATGACATCGACGGAACATCACATTATCTGGCAAGATAAGCTCGCTAAAATATAGGATGCTGCATTGGCTTCAAACTTAGCAATGTAATATTAACGGATTTGTCTGGCGTCATAAATATTAGCCGCCTATTCAGTTAAATTTAGAAGAATGTTATACCGCGTTGTAATCTAAAATATGTGAAGTCACTATGGCAGGAACCCTGCCAGGGTCGCGAGATTGTTCAAACGAGATACCGTGGACCTGGCATATGGGTAACTGAAGGAACACGGGTGGGTTTTAGTCAATAAAAGTCTGACACGCCCTCCCGCTCTTCCCAGAGCGGGAGAAGTCATTTGATGATTTCCCATCTAAAAAAAAAAAAAACTATGGCACGAAAACCATACGGAATATTTTTACAGTTTTCTATTATAACGCAACTAATGCTGCTCGTATTGGAATAATATGTGACATTCCACTGGAAGCATAAATATCTTACAGTCATGTTTGAAAGTAGAAATTTCGTATAAATGGCAATAATAAGCGATTTATTTTTCGTTTTGGCAACTGAGCCGATGTTGAATATTCAATATATTACTATTACTATTCAATATACCTATCAATTAAGTATCCATCCTAAGGCGGATGCGCTAAGGTCATTTAATCCCATCTAATGATTTTATCATGAAATAGTCATTCAAAGGGATTAAATAAACTTAGAAGGTTGTTTTGATAGCTTTAATGATTATAATTCTGTAAAGCCATTTGATGATATGGATAGAAAGGGAGTGACTACCGACATGACGACTAATAGTTTGGAAGAAAAAGACATGACATGATTCCTAATAAATTGGGATAAGGGCAGGAGAATGATGAATTCTGTGAAGCCATATTTGTCATGGTCGTGAAACATTTTATGTTCGACATACAACCTAACACCGACCTTCAACTTGCACTAAACGGAAGAAAATATAAATTTCGCGAGCTACCCTGGTGTTTCACTATACATTTCGATTTACTTTTAAATTGTATGCTGTTATAGTGCGGTAGATATTTTGGATCACAACGAGGTATCACATTCTTCTGAATTTATCTGTTAACTGAGTGGGCAGATGTTAATGACGTAACACATTTCCGTTAATATTGCATTTACACATATATTTGAATACGATGAATCATCCTATGTTTCAAAATGGCTTGTCTCGCCAGAATGTTTTGATCACGGAGCAAATACAAAGAGGAGTCGGCCTAAACAACTGTGCACTGTGATTTTCAACTAGGTCCTGACGTCATCAAGTAGGCGTGGCCTTAGTCAGTGTATTGTTGGCGTTCGTCCTGTGCACAACTAAGTAAAAATTCAGTATATTCGCGCTAGACAAAAACAAGAATGAAGTGTTGTGTTTTATCTTATAAAAACTACTCGGATAGACGTTCTGATGCTATGAATGGTATCACATTTCATTTGTAAGTAATTTTCAACGTAATTTATAAAAAATCTTCTAGAAAAATGTCATGACTTCGGTGTTTCCAAATATAATTCTACCCGACATTAGATGGCGACACTTTGTGATATGGGTACTAAAATTAATTAGGCACGTAGAGCTCAGTGTTAATATATTTTAATAATTATATGTACTGAAATTTATTCAACATTAATTCCCAAAAACCTTCCAATCGCCTAAATATTATTTTTGTAGTTTTTATCGTGGTTTTTATATCATTTTGTCAACAGGCCGCCATCTATCGTCAACCATGAACAACAAACAAGTTTATAAAAATAAACAGGGCCGTAATCAAATTCTAATTATAAATGGAAAGTGAAAAGTCGGGAGTCTATAGCGGACTCCCGGCCACCGTAGGCAATGGGTAGCTCGCTGCCCGGTAAGGACCAGGCTCGGGTCGACGGCGCGTAGTGTTCCACGCGCGCCTCAAAGAGATGTCAGCAGCACTGAAGGGGTCTGCCAGGACCGATGCCTGCCAGGGTCGCGAGATTGTTCGAAAGAGATACCGTGACCCTGGCACATGGGCAGCTGAAGGAACACGGGTGGGTTAGTCAGTAAAAGTTTGACACGCCCTCAGAGCGGGAGAAGTCAATTGAGAATTTCCCATCCAAAAAAAAAAAAAATATATATTTTTGATTTTTATTTCATAAGAGTTTGTCATTGTGAGAAATCGACATTTTGAGAAACTGACATTATGCGGATTGGACATTCTAAGAAGTTGACATTCTGAGAAGTGGACATTTTGCGTCTGGTTGAAATTTTAAAACTTTGGCAGTATGCGATGATACGGTCGTGTTAGGTCCAGTAGCAACATTATAACAAGCGTGTTCTCGGACAGGTGGGTCTCTCCACTGCTTTGCCACTGGATATGTTTACATATTGCACTGTGAGCAGCGGACAGTGCTTCCCGGTTCTTATTATTTTAATCGCTATATTTCGTGTGTTCTTTTTGCTTTCTTTGTTTTATTTTTGATGTCAATTAGTTGAATATAAAATGTGTTTCTTTTTTTATTTGTGTGTGAAATATAGATGTTTTGAAAAATAAATGTTGTGTGTTTAATGCTTGTCATTTAAAAATAAGAGACACACTGATTAATTGTTTTTCGTAAAAAAACACGTATTAAGATAAGTAAAAAACAGGGTACTCCTTGGTACGCAAATTCTGAGTACGACCCTGTTGCCTCCTGCACGTAGTGACATCTAGTATGAGATAGATAAATAACTACAAAAGCAAAATTGACGGTACGAGCTCCTAGTTTTGCTATTAACCGGTAGATGGAAAATAAAGAAGTGGGCGGGATCTAACACCCCGCACCCCGCAAAATGTCACGCGTTGTTTCTTAGGAAAATCTAATTACAACATCTCCTCTTTGTATTTGCTCCGTGGTTTTGATGAATTATGCAATCAGATATTGCCGAGCTGATCATAGTAATATATTTATGCTCGTGACTGTAACACCTCTGTCCAACCCTTCGCGAATTATAGGCGTGATGTTATGTTATGTCTCAAATCATGGACACACATATCTACCCCACTTAAAAAAAAATGTCTTTACCGTACCCCTATGCTCGAATGAATTATTCATTGGAGAAAACTGACAAGTTGCAGCTTTCGCTTTGTAAATAATGATGGTTTACGTAGTATGGGTCTTTGTCTCAGTTTTAAGCTTTTCAATGAGACTCATGTGTGGTGTCAAGGTTATAATTTATATCTATGAACTATATTAAATTTATATTAGTAGAACTAACATTTCTTTTGACTGCGACAGTGTTTTATCTCACGAAGTGACGCGCGCTTGGTTTGTGGTAACCAAGTGCACTAATACGCTGCGAATCTGTACGTGAAGACAACTAGCGTCAGCAAATAACACACACCCACACAGACACTTCCGCAACACTACCCTATTACACTGCTTCATACATAAAAAAAAAACACTGCTTCGTGAAGTAAAAATACTATAACAAGGTGTAAAAAGGCTTAAAGCGAGAAACAAACAAATTGTTGTAACGTTATGTTAATGTTACGTTATGTGTAGAGATCGTAGCAGGTGGCGTTCCGTGGTTTCTGCCTACCCCCATGGGAAAAAGGCGTGAATTTATGTATGTATGTTATGTAAATTATTTCTTCGCGATACGGGTACTGTTTAAGTGTCCCTAGGTTAACCGCATGATAATAACAGTAGATAGTTACTATGTGAATGGAGTTCAGCATATGTCCCTGGAATCGGTCCCAGATGCACAGGCGTTCGTCTGCGCCTGCGGACACCACGTAGGAGGCGGTGTACGCGAGCGACGTCACCGCGCCATCGTGCGCCTGCATGCTGTACAGGCAAGCTCCTGAAAACGTAACACAATAAGGTCAGTCTTTTTTGTATGTCTTTTTGAAGTAAAACTTCTTTACGCACGCTTGACTTGGGGAGTAAGCTGGTGAATGCGTGACGAGAGCGTTGCGATAAGTGTTATCGGGCGTAGCGAACGGAAGTTAAGAAGGAGATATAAGTTAGTGAAGATAGAAAGACAGAGAGTTACGTTTCATATCAAATCAAATCAATTTATTTCGGGCTACAAAGATCCATATCATAAATACCTTACAGACTTACATACATACAAATAAAAATAATGTAAACATAAAACTATTGTACACGAAGTGACGGCGTCGTGTTACGCTGCGTGGTGTCGCGTAGCCTTCCGCGGAATCGCCGATACACGACACCCTTCGGCCAAAACTCTTCCTTGAGGAAGGTCTCGATTTGAAGACTTGGACTTGGACTATAGAAGCAAGAGAGAGCACAGTGTGCGCGCAAATTTTCTTTCTCTCGTCCTCTCATAGCCAGTGCATGAAATATATATAAATATATATCTCAGTCAGAAGTATTACTTCAGTCGTATGGTTAGACCACAGAGTACACTCGTTTTTTTCTTGTGATGTCTTTTTTCGGTTAAGTACTAACACACTTGTTTGGACTGCCAGATCGGTCAGATGTGCGCTCGTAAGTAACAGATAGTGATAGACAACTATCTTGCTTATACCCTGGACGTAATTTCTTAGTTTTTTGATTTATGTAGATAGGTGGTAGGTAGGTATTTATGTTGTTGTTTTATCTTAATTAAGTAGTCGATGATTATGGTGCACGGTAAAACTCCAATGAGTTTATGTTTGCATCATCTGAAATGTGAATGTAGGTATGTGTATTGCGGGACAAATAAATAAAAACTAAGTTTCTGATTTTACAAATGATTTAAACAATAATGACCGCACAAAATTGTTTATGGTTTAGTGATGCGGTTGTTTTTATTTATTACCTTGAGTATATCGAGTGAGAACCTCAGATATAGGCTCCTTTGGCAATGCAAGTGAACAAAAGAAAAAAGATATGGATAGTAAGTTCTGCTACCGATGGTACTAATAATTTTCTCGCATATATTAAGTCTTGGATCTGCAAGCCCAATAGCCATACGAAATACCAATTGAAAAGCTTTCAAACATAATCCTCTACCTTTTGAAGGGCTTGTGTCTAAGTAATAACAGTAACACGGGTGGTTCCATCAAATTACTGGCCCCCATTAGCCACAATATGTACACTAATGGAAAGAGCTTTTCAAAGATAACCTTTGCTACAAACATGACTTTTGCCAATTATTAGACGGTTCGGAGTTAAGGACCTATATAGATAACAAGTTGGGCATATAAGTGAAGAAATTATTGGCACACAATAGTGATAAGATACTACACCAAAGGAAAGAGCTATCAAAGAGAAAGAGAACCTTTGCTACAGTTACGCTCACGTACGCTAGCTGGAGCAGACGCATTATCAGTTTTACTTAAATAGTGTAGTTCAGTGCCATATAAAATCTAACCTTGCTACTAAGACAATAAAACTCAATTCCTTCTTTCACCTATTTGTTTTAAAACAATTAAGTAGTGGTCACAGTGCGCGTGTCGAGTGAATCACAGGGAGAAAACAGTGCGGACAATATTTTTGACTCGCTCACACTACGACCTTCAGTGATAGACACGTAAGTGCGGGCCGCAAAAAACGTCGAGAATCTAGTCAAGTCAAGTACTTATCAGCTGATCGCATAAGATACCTAACTGTCATAACAACTGATTATCGCTTTTTTTGGACGTTTCCATTATGTTACGATCGCCGAAAAGCAGTACAAGCCAATCCGTTCCTGATCTATACTCAAGCGAAGACGCCGACGCTAATGTGACTCAGAGAAACCTTAAGAGGAAGCAGCCAGAATGCGACTTGAGACAGGATATCTCTGCACTTGCCGAGGAATTCAAGAGATCAATGAGCTCTCTGAGTACTGAAATACGCGACCAGTTTTCTGACATCAACTCGAACATCAGTAATCTTCGAAACGAATTTAATAACTTAGCAACTACCTCTTCTCAAATTCAATCCGAGTTGAAAGAATTACGCAGTGATTTTTCGAATACAAAAAAGGATATATCTACCATAAGCGCAAAACATCTAGAATTATCGAAGGTTGTCGATGAGTTGAAATCATCGGTGGAATTCAACTCTGCGAGCATTGTTGATACCATAAAGCGTACGAAAGAGATGGAGTCGAAGATCGTTACCTCTGCGTCTGAGTCTGTATTTGCACTGACTAATAAAGTGGATCGCCTGGAACAACAGGCTAGGCAGTGCAATATTGAAATTGGTAACCTACCAGAAAAACGTGGCGAAAATCTAGTGACAATTTTTGAGTCAATTGCGGCAGCTACTAACATACCTATAACACAGCAAGACATAGTGGCTATTCACCGTGTTCCACACGCACACACGCATAATACACGTCCGAAAAATATCATAGTGAAGTTTACTTCCCGACTACTCCGTGACAATGTGCTGAGCGCTTATCGCCTGTCTAAAGGTATTACGTCAGATCTTATAGGACTCGCTGGTACTCAATGTCGAATCTATATGAACGAGCACCTGACGCTTCGTAACAAGGAATTATTTCGAAAATGCCGTGACACTGCCAAAACAAGCAAATTTAAGTATGTGTGGGTCCGTAATGCTACTGTGCTGGTCAAAGAGAATGATGACTCACCTACGATTGCGATCCGTTCAGAAGACGACATTTTTAATAAGTTTAGGTCGAATAATTCGCTCTAATACGTTGCTGGTATTTACTATAAAACGATTACTTTATAACATAATGTGCCCATATAAAAATACCATCTATTTACTTGTTTGTTTATCATATTATTTTGCAACCAGAAGTGTGCTTATTTCGCTTATTACATTACACTGTTTACAATATTTCCATAACTTAGTAGTATCTGTCACGTATAACAATAATATCTGTTTAACTGTGCATTGGTCATATGTTTGTGCAAACTGTTGTGTGCTTAACTTACTTAAGATTACAACGAGTTGTTTACATTATTTTCTTACCGCTTTAAATGTAATGTACGATGTTAAAATGAGTGCGTCTTACATTCAAATCCTGATAACGATCCCTATATTGTTGCTTGAGGTTTTTATAATTTGCTCTGTCGATTACTTTTTAATGTTGTTTACCGATAACGTACCGCGCGAGCCTTCAGCGTTGGTTTATTTTAAGTATACTTATGACTTTCAAAGTGTATGTTATTTTGTTTTTGATTCCCTTTGTTGTACCCTCACACTTGTGTATGGTATTACAGTTGTGTATGACTTGCATGTTTTAAGTATACTTATGGGTGTCAAAGTTAATATTTTTTTGCCTTTGGATAATTTTCGTGTACCCTCAAATTTTAGAAATGGCTAATGATGGTAAAATATCCATTTATTATCAAAACTGTCGAGGAATCAGGACTAAATTGAATACCCTATATTTAAATATATTGTCGCATGCATATGACGTCATTATCTTGACCGAGACCTGGTTGACGTTAGACATATCTGATAATGAGTTTATAGATCAACGCTATGTGGTGTTTAGATGCGATCGTAACCGTTTAATCACCAACAAAAAGGATGGAGGTGGTGTCCTCATAGCCGTATCTAAAGAATTAAATCCCTGCTGTATTTCATTTTCACCCCCGTTAACCTTGCCTGAGCATGTCATAGTTAAAGTACCCGCGAAGAGTAATAAATATAATATAATATGTGCTACTTACATACCCCCCCACGCTCATGATGATACCTACTTGACTTTTTTTGATTCTCTGTCAGTGTTGTGTGATGACTCTTCCGTGGAAAACATTATACTAACAGGTGACTTTAATTTACCCTCACTCGCCTGGGTAAAAAAGTTATCATTCATGGAATACGCATCAAACCACAAATTCACAAACATAACTCGTTTCTTATCGAATTTTTGTTCACAACATGATATGAAACAATATAACCACGTTTTGAATTCTAGCGGACGCATCTTAGACTTATTTTTTTGTAATATTCATGCAGACACATTCTCTCCTGATGTCCCGCTTTTACCTACTGACACCTATCATCCAGCTTTCTACGTACACATTTCTTTCTCTCATCCCACACATATACCTAAACGTACAGCTGACAACAAACTAAATTATCACAAAGCTAACTATAACAAAATAAATACTGATATAAGTGACGTGGATTGGAATGTTTTACTGGATGACTTAACACCTAATGAGTCTGTTTCTATATTTTATGAAAAACTTTATGAAATAATAAAATCACACACACCCACATGTCGATTAAAAAATGTTAATTTTCCCAGTTGGTTCTCCAAATCTCTCATACATACCTACAAAAAGAAAACTCAAGCTTGGATAAAGTGGAAGAAGTATGGGAATTTATTTCATTATGAGGTGTTCTCGAGTAACAGGAAAAAGTTTAAAAAACTAGCTGACATTTGCTATAATAAATATATTAATACAATTGAAGACAGCGTTGCTACCAATGCTAAGACATTTTGGACATACGTTGCTAACCGTAAAACTACTAATAAAATCCCATCCACGGTTCATTACAATCAAAATTCATCCAGTGATCCTATTACTACTTGCAACTTGTTTGCTACATTTTTCCAGTCCGCATATGAGCCCTCAACGTTTGACTGTAACTCTTGGGAACCACCATCTATAAATGCTGACCATGATGTCTTCCTATGCAAACTGCAACTGTCTCTTGATGAAGTAAATAAAGAATTAAAATCACTTGATTCAACCAAGGGTCCTGGTCCTGATGGGATTCCTTCGGTTTTTCTGAAAAATACGTGTGATACATTATGCCATCCTTTACGTATATTATTTAATAAATGTTTATCATGTGGTATTTTCCCTGAAGTTTGGAAACATGCTAATATTGTACCAGTTCATAAGAGTGGTTCCAAGCATGACGTGGCGACTTATCGACCTATCTCTATACTATCTGCTTTTTCCAAGCTATTTGAGAGACTGGTGCATAATAAATTATATCCGGCTGTTCGCAGTGTTTTAATTAAAGAGCAACATGGCTTTGTTAAAGACAGATCTTGCATTAGTAATCTCCTTATTTTCACGTCCCAACTATTTGACAGTCTCGATAATAGACAGCAGGTTGATGCGGTGTATACAGATTTTCAGAAGGCTTTCGATAAACTTGACCACACACTACTACTTAATAAAATTGCTTTCAATGGTATTAGAGGGGACCTTCTACGGTGGTTTATATCTTACATAACCAACAGAACACAAAAGGTGGTTGTTAATGGATTTGAATCTGGCTCTTTTCGGGTCACCTCCGGTGTACCACAAGGTTCTATTCTAGGCCCTTTATTATTTATCTTATACATTAATGACATAAAAGACTGCTTTCAAAATTCCAAATTTCTTCTGTACGCTGACGATTTAAAGGTTTACAAAATTATTTCTGATAAAGTCGATTGTTTTAACTTCCAGCAAGATTTAGACCGTTTCTCTAGTTACTGCTCTTCCAATAAGCTTAACCTTAGTCTTCCAAAGTGTCATGTTATAACATTTACCAAAAAGAAAAATATTACTGACTTCAACTATCGTCTTGCCAATACGCCAATCAGTAAAGTAAGTTTTCTCCGCGATCTTGGTGTTCTTCTAGATTCGAAACTCCATCTGGATGCTCATATAGAAAAAATTGTTAACAAAGCCTACCAAATGTTTGGTTTCGTAATGAGATCTTCCAGAGATTTTCGTCGACCTTCCACCTTTTTGCATTTATACAAATCAATAATCAGGCCACAGTTGGAGTTTGCCGTACCTATTTGGAATCCTTTTTATGTGAAATATAGTGAAACACTAGAACTAGTACAACGTAAATACCTTCGAGCTATGAATTTTAGATGTTATCGAAAAAAAATGTCATACCACTTACTTCTTAAAAAGTATGATCTTCTGACGTTACAGTCTAGACGGAAACTTCTGGAAGTTATGACTCTGTTCAATGTGTGCCGCAATCATTTTGATTGTCCGGACTTAGTTAGTAGTCTGAGTTACCTGGTTCCTCGAACAGTTCATGTACGTGAGGTACGCACTCGTCGTCTTTTTGCTACTAGCCTCTGTAAATCCAACGCTGGCTCGCGTTCACCGCTTCATCGTTTGGTTAAGACATATAACGATGAATTTAACGTAATCGACATTCTTTTCCTTAGTAAAAATGCATTTAAGAAGGAAATCCGAGCAACCCTAAAGGATCAGCAAAGTAATTTAAAATAGCGCAATATAATTTAATCACGTATCAATATAATTTAATCATGTATACACACAAACTTAACTGCACCGCACTTACTTTTTTTTTTTTTTTTTTTTAATTTCAAAATCCAATTCCAGAGTTCTAGGACAATTACTGTTGTATAGGTATTGTATCTGTGTTACCAGCTAGTTTTAAATACTTTGCATTGTAATCTGTGGAGAACGTTGTGGGTAGCACAATTGTTCAAAATTTTATATCTAAGATAATATGTCTATCTCTTATTGTGTTACTGTTTGTTTTTCCTTAAATAAATAAAATAAAATAAAACACGACTTTTGCCAGTTGAGAGTCAATTTGGTTTTAATAACCTAAATAGGTGACTACTTGGCCACCGATTTTTGCGAGTTTTCTTGGCGCCCAATAGCAATAAGTGTTTTTAAGTGATAGTGCTTTTTAAACATTTCTTACTGAACTGAATGTGGATGGTATGGCAATCCAAATCGAGCATTTAACTTTTACTTCATTGATACTTCATGACTTTTGCTTGATTGAACTTGCAAGTTTAAAGTGGCTTTATCGACAGAAATTATCCTGCCGGAATCTACTGGGATAGAGCATTTATGTGGTCTGGGACCAAGGTTCATTATAAAATTCCAAATCAATCAATTAAACTTTTTCAAATGCTGTAGTCGATGTTGTATTACGTTGCGTAAGAAAATATTGGCGAAAAAAGAAGAAAGATGTATTTTTATTTCTGTAGCCAAAATGTAGTTGTGCAATATATGACTACCTTCCCTTTAGGGAATTCAGGCGTAATATTGGCTGTGTTAACCCATTAATAGCCAAGCCTAAGTTAAAAACGTTACTGTTCCAAATTATTTACTTTTATAATGAGTGAAGTAGTAAGAATACAAAAAGGCAAAAAATCGTGTTTTTTTTTTGTTTTTGCTTTTTACGTCGTTTATGAATGTAAAATTCAACATAAAAGTTAGCTAAAAATAAAAAAAAGGTAAACGATTACAATATTATTATGAACAAGAATATATCTCAAAATATTTTGCACATAACATGATACATGTTTAAAAGTTACTGTGCCAAATCTGGTACAGCGGCCGTAAATGGGAAAATTGATGATGTTTACAAGGACCTTTTGTTAATTAGTTAACTTACGACGAGAATTAAGTGTTAATAATATTAGTGTCCCATTTAGGACGTTTAACACCGAAGAACCTTATCATTCAGAATAGCAGTAGTAGTAACGAACGTTATTTTAAAACAGATCTCTTGAAAATTTCATAATTTTTGACTAGATTTATTTGCACCATGTTACAAAATGACATAAAGTCTATCAGTGTATAGCCCATTGCACTAGCATATTAATAAGCTGTATTCCAGGAGGAGTGAGAAAGAGTTTCGTCTATTTCCCAGTTAATGAATGTCAGATTGAAATCTCCAGCTACCAAAGTTTCGTCGCCAGTGTTGTCGATGAGAGATGACAAGGAACGAGTCAAGAGTGCGATGTTCAACTAGAGAGGGCAGATAAACCGCGTAGATATTTAAGTTATTGCATATCTTCCCTTTGACTGTCCTCGGCTTGACCTCTACGTTTTCAATGTCTGTTTGACATCCCATCCTTCGAAAGTGTTACCGCGACCCTGACTTAGGCAAATGAAGGAAAACGGGTGGTTTTTAGTCAGTAAAAGTCTGACACGCCCTCCCGCTCCTCCCAGAGCGGGAGACGTTATTTGACGATTTCCCAGCAAAAAAAAAGTCGTCAGTGTGATAAAGCTTTAAGTTTGTCAATATATAGTAACCTACCAGTATGTAAGTCCCATACGCAGAGCAGGCCGTCTTGCGAGCCACTGCCCGCGATGGTCGGGGTCGCGTGGTCGATGAAGCAGCTGGTGATGGGGCCGCAGTGACCGTGTAGCGTGAACAGCGGGGTCAAGTCAGCGCTGGAAAACACCTGACACACACGAACACATTACTGGCTACCGCCGTTGGAGGAACTGCCCCTCAGATATCGTGCGCGTGTCAACATTAAGCGCAGATGCGCAACATTTAGCTTATTCGCCGTCAGATACTTGTCGCGAATGGTTGTCTCAGAAATACGCGAAATATTATAAATTATGCCTTATCGTGCGGTTTTGACCTGCAAAATCGAAAGCAGAAAAAAAAATGAATCTTGTGGAGGTGCATCGTATCATCGGTAAGTACTAAACTTTGTTAATTTTTAATATAGTTTATTTTAATTACAATACCACAATGTAAACTATAAACAACCTTATCTTCATTGGTACAAAGTCTAAATGCACTTGGTCGTCATCTGGAAAATCATAACCTAAATTCTAGTAACTTCGACGCTACTCGATTAGGGATGGGACACATCCGTAAAGTAGGTCGGTATCGATAATTTCGTCTGATTTTAGTAAGGAATCAATAGCTCACATAACTGGTTATACAATATAATAAGATAGTTAATTAAAAAAAATAAGTGTGATATTTGTGTTAGTGCTTTAGTAACAGAAAAAGAAATCAATAATTACATAGTTTTATTATAGGTAAGGCTAGAGGGGGTAATATGCACATTAGAATCTGTGATTAAGATATGTCAGATATCCTACAAAAACGTCTTTATTATTTGTGTCATGTCAAATAATAACAACTTTCACTCGTTGTAATAAGACATAATTTTTGAAAGCAATAAGTAGATGATTTGTAAATGTTGCGTTTGTAATTTGTAGCCAATCATATCACTGTTTTTTATATGTGTAATGAACAATTTGATATGCAAATGTGTGAGTTTGGCGACCCTGGTTGCCGTGCTTAGCCATCGTAAGGGCACTTCTCTTTACTGTTTGTTCTGTGCTCCCAACTAATCAAACTAATTGACGTTATGTCCAGTTACTATTCAGTGATCTTTGTGATACTCCTTCAAAGTGAATATGACGGGAATTTTCCAGTTGCATTACTGAAAAAGTTTGTGGGATTTTATGAATTGACATGCCATCACAGTAGGCACTAATTCTAGAATTACAAATAAATTTTCAACTGGTTACATTGGACACTAATATCGATAAATAATAGTCCCTATGATTCTGTCTAATCTAACTAGCCTGTATTGTCCCACTGCAGGGTAAAGGCCTCTGTCTCCCTCTTCCACAGAATTCAGTCATACATGAATAAGACCTTTTTTAAATTTGGAAATGCATTATTTGTCATAACAAAGGCGTTGCGGTGACTGATTAAAGTTTAGTGAAGAAGAGACAATAACGAGACAATGAACAATTCCCGTTAGCGTAACGCATAAGTAGCCTATAATGTTCTCACTCCTGGGACACAGGCGTCCTCTTGGTGAGGGGGGAGTGGGCCGTAATCAAACACGCTGGTCCAGTAGGTTAGATATTACATGTCTTTGATGTTTTGGTTCCAGAACATGCCGATGCCAATTCCCGCTAGCGTTTATTAATTTTAATTATCAAGTTTAATTTTCCGTTCCTGTTTTGCAAATCACAACTTTAACTTTTGCTCGTATGATATTACACGGCACACTTACTGTAATGATAAAAATACATTACCCTGACTGTACAGGCGAGTTTCAGGTTTCTAAAACTACCGAAGCTACAACAGGATACGGGACACTCACTTGTGAAGGACAATACGTTACAATATGTGATATTGAACAGTGGTGGCCCAGTGGTATCGGCCCCGACTTACGAGTTATAAGGTCGTGGGTTCGAACCCCGACAGCTGCTTTACTTTGTGTAAATTATTTTTTCTCCACTGCTCTCAAAACAGTGAAGGAAACCATCGTGAGGAAACCGGTCCTAGCACCAAAGATTCGAAGAGATGTGATATGGCGCACTCCCTCTCACCGAGAGGAGGTCTGTGTCTGCTGGGAAGCAGTGGGAACAATATAGGCTGTTAATGATGAGAGTGATATTGAAGTACCTTGAGCACGTGGTCCTGCGCGCCGGTGACGATGCGCCCTCCCTCGGACTGCATCTCAGTGATGGGCTGCTGATGCGGTCGACACTGCGCTATCCTTACGCACACCACCTCTATAACCATCAATCTGTTAGCCGGCACTTGTTGTAACATATCTTTATCTGCCGCAAACAGCGTTACAGGTCAAATACCTTATGAATTTTTATATGGTAGAATAGTCAAATTAAAAATATCAAGAATCAAACCACTGGTCACGTGACATTGAAAGCTAATCAGAGCGTCTACTTGCTATGTAATGGCTGACCATTGGTGATGGTAACCAATTAAAATCAGGTGGGCCAAGAAATAAAAACATACAGTAACTTAGAAACACGAGGTCAATTTGGTATTTTAACAAATATATTTAAGTACTGATAACTACACTGCTAGGACACTTATAAATATATTTCGTGTAGTGAACCATAACCTCGCTTGACGTATAAAAACGGGTTCTAGAGAACCGATACAAGTTGAATCTGCCAGACGATGTCTCTCAAAAATATTGTGTAGTCATACAGGAAATGAATTTATCAAAGAGATTTACCTAGAATTTACGATATAAGCAGTTTTTCTATTATCACCACATGAAAATATCTCCATCACCATCATCATTGTTCAGTCGGAAGACCGTCGACTGTTGGACACCTATGTCCAACAGTGTAGAGAAGGGACCTATCTCTATGACTGCCATACACAAGCAAGTATCCGATCTTCATCGGAGATAAATCCAATTGATTTATTTGCAAAATACAATAACTGTAAGACACATATTCCACAGTCGGCGACTAGCGAGAACCGACAAGAGAGTAAGGACAGAGGTCTCGTCGCTGGTGTGAAAAGTTTGCGATCAAATATTAATACAATATATTGGTATCTCTTTTATTGACTCGGGACCTACAATCTTGTGTACGTTTCCAGAGCGAGAAAATAGTCGATAACTATACTTTTAATTTTAATCGTATTTAGTAACTTGACAGTTCAAAGAAAAATAATGATACCATACTAAAACTGTGTGTTAGGGTAGTGAACGATTTCGCGTAAATAAATAATGATTCATAACGTATTATATTATTTTTTTAATTTTCATAAAACTTTAAAAAAATGTTTTTAAGATGTAGAATGTAAGAATAATAAATAATGTTTAATTATATTTATTTCCTTTTTATTTTCTTCTAATAGATACAAAACTAAATATAAAAGTCATGTCATTCTACCTTTTTTTTTACTTTAGTCGACGAGTTATTCATTTAAATTAAATAACTCGTCGAAAAAATAAACAAAATTGCATGTTAGTACATTAATCCACGTTCATTCAATTTCGTTCATTCTTACACCACTATATTCGTCAATATATTTATTTTTACAAAATCTGACCCTTCAACTGTCAAGTTACTGAATACGATTATAAGTCGAAGTATAGTCTCTGTCGTCCGCGGTGGGACTGGTGTTAAATAGCTTACCTTCTCCGTCACTGTAGTCAGTCTCATAGGAGAAGCTCATCCTGGCGCGCATGGCTTCGGCGTCCGGTGCCTGTGCGACTCGCAGCGAGCCGGCCGAGCCCGTGCGTTTGTGCGCTGGACAGAACATTAAACGGTTACTGTGGGACGAAAACCATGGCTGCAGGATAACACCAATGTTGGCAGAGGTGCTTAAACTCAATTAAGGATTAAACTACAATATTCAGTAAACTTTTATCAATTAAAAAAACAGTGGTAGTCTTTGGAATAGAAAAAAAAATCTAATTCATTTCGTGAAGAGGGAAAAGGTTGCGATATATTCTATTGACATCGGTCGATCGAAGATCGCTTTTCTATTTAAAACATCTGCTTCGTGCTGGGGCGCCAACTATTCCAGATGGGTCCGGCGAATAGTGGAAACTAAACATAATGCGAGGCTAATAAAGCAACTATAATAGTAGATCGAAGAAACAATGGTTGGACTGTGTGAAATGTGAATGATGATATGGCAAGAAAGGAAGTGATTGTTGAATGATGAATCATCATCAGCAGCCTATAATGTTTCTACTGCTGGGACACAGGCCTTCTCTAGGTAAGAGGAAAAGGGCCATAATCCACCACGCGGGTCCTGTGCGTGTTGGTAGATGTCACGTTTTAGAATTTTTGGTTCTAAGACATGCCTGTTTCCTTACGATGTCTTCTTTCACCGTTTTGAGAGCAGAATTGATGAAATAATTTACACAAAGTAAAGCGCCTGCTTGGGTTCGAACTAGGGATGCCCGATTTTTTGCTTTGAGTCGATCTTCTGGATCGTAACGGATCGTAGCTTCGTGAATTGATTCACGATTTTAATCGTATTGTATTGAATCGATCTTACTCGATCTCGGAAGATCGTATCGTAATTTTATAACAATAATGAATCAATCAGAATATATTTATTTCACCTAAACCTACATGGGCAGTTATGAAACGTCAGAAGCTAGGAGCGCGGCTCCAATTTGATGGAGATATTGATTCCTATGGAGAAGAGCCGGCAATAAACTCCATAAAAAACACAGTATGCATGCAAAATTATTTATTTTAACTTAATCTTCTTAATAGATCAACTACAAAGTATTCCACAGACGCCGTCGGGACAGATAGACGTAATAGGCGGTTCGGCCAGTAAGTCGTATGAACTAAAACCTATACAACGTACCATACTCCATATGAACTACGTATGTTAATATTTACTTCCGAACGTCTGTTTTCTCTAGCTGGAAATACTTTGACAGATAGAGCCGCAATAGGATAGATCCAGAGCGTCTGCCCAACTTATTATCGACACCTCCTACGTAGAGTATCGTAATCAACAAATTTCGATTTTTTTACTTTTCTTTATTTTCATACTTCTAAATATACATATTTATATAACAAAATTTCGATTTTTTTACTTTTCTTTATTTTTACTTCTAATTTCGATTTTTTACTTTTCTTTATTTTCATACTTCTAAATATGCATATTTAGAAGTATGAAAATAAAGATAAGTAAAAAATCGAAATTTGTTGATTACGATACTCTACGTAGGAGGTGTCGTTATGTAAATTTAAGTGTAGACAGTTGGAATCTGTAATGTAAAACATGTTTTATACTTTTCTAAATTAACAATTTAAAACAGAAAACAAACGTTCGAAAGAGAATGTTAACATACACGACAAGTTGTAGTTCGTACGGTACATTGTTTAGGTTTTAGTTGATAAGATTTTTCCATACGATCTTATAGGCGGATACGATTCGATCTGGCTAAGATCGTATCCTGTTGGATCGATAAAAAAAATCGCAAAATCGTATAGTCATGAATCAATCTTCTGAAATATCGATTCAGATCGGGCATCCCTAGTTCGAACTAACGATCTACTACTCCACTGCTTTCAGAACGATGGTTGGACTGTGTGAATGATGGCATGGCAAGAAATGAAGTGACTGTGAGAAAGGAAATGATGAATAATAAGAACCTTCCATTTAGGAAGAAAAAGGCACGTTGTGCCGACCCCAAAAAAATTGGGAATGTTGAGAATGTTGAAACTAATTTAAATCGTAAGAGCAGATTAAAAGGGTGGAGAGTACTGACTGCGTCGATGCGCCGTGCTGAACTGCCAGTCGACGTGCGCGCCCGACGCGGCGTTGTATGCGTCGAGGCGCAGCAGCGTGAGGTGGCCGGCCAGCGAGGCGGCGCACACGCGCCGCGCGCCCGCCAGCGCGCGCACGTGCGTGGCGCCACGCCCGCCGCGCGCCTCCGCGCTCACCCACACGCACTGCAACACGCGACACACACTGCCACTCACAACTTCTAACGATTCACTGATGCTGACAGAGCGGCTGTTCTATTTCAAAACCTAGTATCTGAATTTTATTTTAAAACGGGTGTTTTTGGATTTTTCGACCTTACAGACCACTCTCCACATACTACGCTAGCAAACTCTCACAAAAATTAGTCAAATACGAAGTTACACAAAGTCGGAAAGCGACCCGACCGAACCGATCTAGAGAAATCAGAAATCGTATAAAATTTAGTTTTATGCAGATACTGAGTTTTGATATTTCACAGCCGAGAGGGTACTGTTGATAAACATTTTTGCATTGTTTTGTGGATATGCAACTTAAACTGAACATTTTCAAAATACAAGAAGGCTTTTTTTTGTGGGTGTGAAATGTTCAAATGACATCTCCTGCTCTAGGCGGAGCGCGATGGCGTGTCAGACTTTTACCTACTAAAACCCACCTGTATTCCTTCAGTTGCCTATATGCCAGGGCCACGGTAACTCTTACGAACAAATCTCGCGACCCTGGCAGGAACATACACTGCAACTAACATCTTTTGGCGCTCAAATCATGCTGTGATAAACATTTGTGCAATTGTTTTGTGATATTATGTCACTTTAAATTGAAATCTTTTCAAAATACAAGATGGCGGGCATTCGTCAGACGTACACACGGCTACGGCACGGCTATACATTTCCAGTATTAGCTGACTTCGCATTGTATAGGCTTTTGGTAGAATGAGATTTCAGCTTATACTGGAAATGTATAGCTTGATGTGCGGCCATGCATACATCAAGTCTGCGGAATCTCGATAATTAATTTAATTTGACCCTGTATAGAACGAACTTTACAGAAGCCAAGTACAGTAGTGTTTCATACGAAATTAAAACTTGTCATGGACATCAGATTTGTAATGCAGTATTCACTGCACAAATGGATAAAATAGCGCACATAGTGTCCAAGAATATCTTCGGAGATATAGTTTGTCTTTGTCAAATAAAAGTAATACTTTACCATGAGCTTCCCAGAGCTGGCTTCCCAGAACTCGAGTCGTCCGTCAGCACAACCCAATATAATAAGATCGTTACAAAAGTCCATACACCACACAGGAGATTCTTTGATCGCCTTCCCTCTCCAGTCTAAATTACTCACTATGTCTTCCCTACTGTCCTCCTCAACTGTGGGCCCATTGTCACTTATTGTCAACTTATCATTACACTTAATAGGTACACTATTTACAGAATGTTCACTTGAATTAAATACGAATATGTCTTCTGTACTATCATCACTATTCGTAACACTTTTATTTAATAAATCTTGATTACTTATATTTAAATTACTAGTATCCACATTTTCTTTAGCCTCGTAACAATTATATAAAACGTCTTGTTGGTCGCCGCAGTATAAGTTTCTGAAATATAATAATTCTCATTTATTTTGGGAGTTTTAATATGTTTATAATAAGATTGGCCTAAACACAGCATCCTGCTGCCAGATAACTTTTTTTTAAGTTATTGGGCGTTTGCCGAATCACTATAAACCCAATTTATAATAAAGTGATTATTTTAAAGTTCTAGTTAATATGGGCCCTGCAACGCTGTCCATATTTTGCAGTCACCGTTTGTTCTAGGTAAAGGGTCATCACAAAGACAACTGATCATCATTTCAGCCGAAAGACGTCCACTGCTGGACATAGGCCTCCCCCAAGCACCGCCACTTCCACCTGTTCTGTGCTTCTCGTATTCAACGTATTCCTGCGGCCTTCACCAGGACATCGGTCCATCTTGTGGGAGACAACTGATCAATCAACGTTATTAGAGAGGCCGACAGACGCGGATCCATTGGATCGTCTAGTAAAAAAATTGTCGATCAGCGTCTCGTAATCTCAAATTCTCTCGATCAATGTCGATTGGATGAGTGTTGTATCACCAAAAGGCAAATTCTCCGAAACGTATACAGGCACAAAAGTGTTACCGAGTATAATAGTGAACATAAGAAGTAAAATATAGTGCGATTTATTTTCATTTTTCACTGTTGATCCTAAAGGGAAAGTTGTTCATATCCTTGAATACTATGATCTGTAAAAGCTTGTCCAGATATCTTGATTGAAAGTTATAAAAGCAGACGCAGAGTATAAACATTACCTGTAATTTTTTGCGAAATCATATTTGGTGGTTTCGGCGGTGGAGAGGTGGCGTGGTGAGTCGCGCGGTCGAACCGCCCGAAATCGCAGACCGCTCAGGTAACTGCTCAACCCTTTGCGGAGTCTGTGCACGTTCTGGGAAAAGGTTGAAATTATGAGATTTGCCCTCACCGAGCAAAACTGCACATACTATAAAGAGTGAGTTCACACAACCCCATGAAACAATAAATACGATTTTCAGTAATACGAAGCAAAGCAATACTATTCAAATGTCATTTTCAACTAAACGAAAACGTGAAGATTGAAATCTATGGATTGTATTTCTGTATCATTCTCAATTTTTAATAATGTTAAGTCACGTATACAAAGACAACTACAAAAAAAAATTCTCAAAGTGTCGAAGTACCGTAGTTTGGGGCAAGAAAATTTCTTTGGTGATGCCCTATTAATTAAATGGTAAGAGCAGAGAGCAGTGGTGGCCCAGTGGTAACGGCCGCGTAGTGCAGTGGTAGGTCGTGAGTTCAAACCCAAGCAGGTGCATTACTTTGTGTAAATTATTTCATCACCACTGCACTCAAAAAGGTGAAGGAAAACATCGTGACGAAACAGGCATGTCTTAGAACCAAATATTCGAAGCATGTGACATCAACCAACCCGCACTGGCCCCGCGTGGTGGATTATGACGCACTTCCCTCTCACCGAGAGGAGGCCTGTGTCCCAGCAGTGGGAACATTATAGGCTGATGATGAGTTAAATGGTGATAGCTTTGTTTTTCTATTAATTATCTCAGTTTTGTGTTCAAAACGCTTTCCTGTAAAATCATGATTTTGTAGATAACCTTATATACTTTGTGGCCGTCGATGTACTAAATTTTTCCACTGTCTTTATTAAAGCGATTACAAAATCTAATATCTTCACTACCATAGACCACTGTCAGTTGTCAGTGTGGTTTGACAATTTGGGATAGAAATCTGTCTTCCAAAATAGTCTACTTATAAAAGGATCTAGACAGAGATCGTTACAAACGAAAGAGAAAATGACAGATTGTAGAAGGGGCGAAGTCAAAAATCAAGAAACGAAATGTCTCTTTGGACAGAAAGAGCTGTGTCTATTTTTCGTACAAATAGAAAGCGTCATGCTATGCTCGATGGCACGGTGTTTATGATTAAGGATTTCAATGTGCGTGTCTTTGCAAAATAGGGGCGTAGTATTTTATGGATGAGTATGACATATGTCACACGTATTGTCTCAGATGCCACCCGGTTTGCCCTATGAAATTGATGCCGGGTATCGGGATCTGAAAAGAGTCAGTCCAGTACCCAGAAATATATAAACAAGGATAACGCTTGTTAACATTTACTAAGACAATACGACTTATAAAAACCCTACTACGTCGCTATTAACCTACATCAGTGTTACTAACAGACTTCTTACTTTATTTCTATCTTATAAAAAAATCACGACCACTTACCTCACTCGTTGGAGATGTTTCAGGACTGTGATTTACTAATAACAAAATAAAAGCATCTTAAATACATTAAATATCTCATTCCACCACATATAACCATAATCTTAGACTACAAATTACATGAAATTCCAATTAATCGATCAAATTATTTAATTCAACATTATTATATAATCAACAGAGAGCAGTGGTGGCCCAGTGGTATCGGCCCCGACTTACGAGTTCGAACCCAGGCAGGCGGCATTACTTTGCGTAAATAATTTCATCACCACTGCTCTCAAAACGGTGAACGAAAACATCGTGAGGAAACGGGCATGTTCTAGAAGAAAAATTCGAAGACTTGTTGACATCTACTAACCCGCACTGGGCTCGCGTGGTAGATTACATTCTACTCCCTCTCACCGATAGGAGGCCTGTGTCCCAGCAGTGGGAACAATATAGACTGATGAAGATATAATCAACTTATGACTATTCAAAGTAAATTTTTGTCAGTTGATAATAAAATAACCACTAAAAATTTGTTGCAATGAAATTTAAACTATGTCTTATATGTAGAGATCGGATATTCAGATGCATATTCACCTAAAATTGAAATGGTGGCTAATATGGAATGCGCGTTTTTACCGTGTTTTGTGTGTTGTTTTAACTAAATACCACCCTAACCACATGTATTTGCATCAGGGGTTAAACATTAATCTATATATATAAAAATGAATCCCTATTTCCCTTGGTCACGCCATCACGCGTGAACGGCTGGACCGATTTTAATATTTTTTTTGTTGTTGTGTTTGTAATTGCCAGGAGAAGGATCTTATGAAAGAAAAAAATTAAAAAAAATCGCGGAAATTTAGAAAATTTAAGAACACTTATTTAAGAATACTTAACAACCATATAATAGGACAATGTAAACTTTTTTAATGTAACATTATGACATTTGACATAAAATTGACAGAATGCGTGCTCAAATATCATCAAAGAGACAGGACAACGTCTGTCGGGTCAGCTAGTTTTAAATAAATATGATCCAAGAAACCCGGCTTTAATAAAAAAAAATACGAAACCGCTTCCGTGCCTTCACAGCTAAATAGTAACATTAGGTAAATATGCATCCGAATATCCGATCACTGCCTATATGGCATTGAGTTTATGTTATTATCAGAGATTCTGAGTTAAAAATTAGGGACTAAAATAATTATGAATGAGGACCGTACCTTCACGTGCCTCGTATGTTAAATTAGCTTTCTTTGAAACCTTTTCATACAGGTCTTTTTGCAGCTTGAAGAAGCTGAAAGAAATAAAGATGAATGAAAACCTTTTGTCCTATAGTTTGGGTTTGCTACTTATGGAATAAGGATAGGTTTGTAGAGTATTAAGTTAGTGACAGTATTTAAACCAGTGTTTTCAGATTTTTTCAACATCATTTAGCAGATCTTAAGCTGTTACTTTGCTTGTGGTTTGACCCAAACTTGTTCCCGTTCTTGTACTTGTTGTTTGATAGTTGTTCGACAATGACAAGAATAACCCTTAGCCTAAGTATGTGCTAAGTAGCGTTAATAGACTTCAGTCTTTGTTCGTGGACCATATTTGCATTCTACTAATCTGAGTGATACTATGACAAATATGAGCTAGTTTTAACGACAGCTGCATTGCTGCGACAACTGCTCAAAATAGAAGATTTCAAAAGGTCGGCGCCGTACAACAAGCGGAAACTCACGCACAGAATATGCGTTTTACTAAAACTGCAGCCCGTGATAATTCGGACGATACTTGAGACAGCCAACTTGCGCTCAGCGCTAATTGCCCGGGCACAAGTAATATTAGTACTCTGTAGTATCACTGCATTTAGTGACAACTGTGTGGATATTTTAGAAACACAGGACAACTGAAGACACTCACGCGCCGCGGTCGATGTTCGTGATGATCTCCCCGTTCTGAGAGTCCCATACTTTGATGTTGCCTTGCAGACAGGAACTGACGACCTTCTCGCCGTCGGTGACCAAGCATTCTACCTCCTGACTGTGGCCTGCCACTACTAATGGCACTGCTTCCATCACCAACTGGAAAAAGACACAAACATCCATAAGTGAGCTTAGTTCTTCCAAAATGGAACAAAATCAAATCAAAATTTCTCCTATACTACTTTTAAAAAATAGGAGTTTTTTTTAAAGTAATTGTAATGATTTTCGATATTAAACGATAAATCGAAATCCAAAGTAATTTATTCAAATTAAGCTGAGAGTCAGGATTTTACGAACGTCAAAATTACATTACAGTCTCCCAAACGCCTACTCTTCGCCACTTAGCTGGGAAGAAATGGCACAATAAACTCCCCAGCAGCTCAACTGTTTGTTTAGTTTGATCAACTTGATTATATACAACTAGCTTCCGCCAGCGGCTTCGCCCGCGTGAAAATTCAACCCCCCAATTCACCCTCTTAGGGATGGAATTTCAAAAAACCCTTTCTTAGTGGATACCTACTCTTCACAAAGAATACACCCTCCAAATTTCATGTCTTTAGGACCAGCGGTTTAGGCTCTGCGTTGATATATCAGTCAGTCAGTCAGTCAGTCACTCAGGACTTTGAATTTTATATATATAGATAATAGGTAGACTAAGTAATTAACATTACAATACACAGAATATTAAATTATATTATTTGTCATATCTCAGCTAGCCATGCCAATATACGAACAATTATTATTATTATTAGCCGTTGCTGTCCCACTGCTGGGCGAAGGCCTCCCTACTCTCTTTCCACGTCTCTCTGTCCAGAGCTGCCACCAGTCTTTATTAAAAGAGTCCAGCTCATCCCGCCATCTCCGTCTGGGCCTGCCGCGATGTCTCTTGCCATTAAGCGGGACCCATTGGGTCGTAAGTATATACGAACAAATAAAATGAAAACTATATTGAAGCATAATCGGTAGTAGGTGTAAAATAAGTTAAATCGCAACTCCATAATTCCATTTTAATTAAAATTAAATTTCAAATTATTTTAATAAAATTCTGCGTTGTTTTGCGCGCATATACGTTGAGAAGCTGCATCAAGATGCGTCAGACTTCAGTTGGGAACTCCTAGTAGCGGCGACAGATGTAGACGAAAAACTGTGCATTTTCGATAGGTCGGTCTTTGCTCTCTAGGAAAAACACGCCCCTGTTAAAAAGTCTTAACAACGTCGTCCTTCCGGCGGTGCAGGGATCAGGCCTTTCGTAAATTTAAAAACGATCGCAGTGAAGAAAATCGGAAGTTTACAAAGCTGCTAGAAATCGGTGTAATCAGATGATACGCAACGCCGCCATATTCTCGAGAACATTATCTTCTTCTTCACCTACTGATATACGGTAGTTCCTTGGTACTCTTGTTATCGGCAGACCACGGCATGTGGATTTTCTCAATAGCAAATGCCAATTGGCCTTGATGATATCAACCGTCACTTCACAACCAGTTGTTTTTTTGATTCCCAAATCTTGTCCTAAACGATCGATTTCATTACTGGCCTAGCTAGTCATACTCAGGTTCATTGAACCATTTTAGTTCTCTTCGGTCACCACGGACGATCTTAAAATGATCATCCTTTCGTCCAGTCGTTATATGGTCGTTTGGAACCTCGATAGCCTTCTCCTTCCGATTACCCACATTATCAACTTTTCTCTTGATTCCGGACAATGCCCATCCCTGTGGCGTATGGACTACATCTACCCACTCCCGAAAATGTCAAATTCCTCCCTACCCAGTCAGTTTCGATCCATTTCCATTATCTCATTCCTGTCTAAAGTACTTGAGGCTTGCGTACAAAGGCAGTTTACAGGGTTTGTTCATCAGAACAACATTTTTAGTTCTTTTCAGTCTGGATTCAGGCTTGGGCACAGAATAGCCTCCGCTCTCCTTAAAGTGGCTGGTGACATTAGTGAAGCAATGGAGGATACCAATGTTACCGTTTTGGCATTAATTGATTTCTCTAATGCCTTTAATGCTGCTTTAATAAATATTCTTCTCTTCATCCTCATCTTATGGTTTCGTCCGAGCCTCTGGAATGGTTCTCTTCTTATCGTCGGGCACGTCAGCAGTCGGTCCGCGATGATGAGAGCTCGTCGAGTTGGCGTGATCTGAATGCTGGTGTTCCACAAGGTGGTAATCATTCTCCATTATTATTCTACAACTTCATTATTTTTTTAACACAGTGTCTTCGGTGTTCATATCATCTTTTTGTTGATGATCTTCAACTGTATACAGCTGAGTGGGTGGAAGGTTTATCGCATGCTTTAGCAGATGTAAACTGAGATTTGGATTCAATCAAAAAGTGGTCTAATAGTTTGGAGTGGTGGTGTTGTTAGGATGTCAGTCGTCTAAGTGTCAGGTCATTGTGCGAAGCTCGCGCATGGTGTGTAGTGTGACGCTTCGTTTTCTTCCTCCTCTCATTTTCGATGGTACCGACATACCCTATTTTTTGTGCGTGGGAAATCATCAAATCATCAATGTCTCCCGCTCTGGGCGAAGCAGGAGGGCGTGTCAGACTTTTACTGACTAAAAGCCACCCGTGTTCCTTCAGTTGCCTATATGCCAGGGCCAAGGTATCTCTTTCGAACAAATTTCGACTCTTGCAGGCATCGGTCCTAGCGGACCCCTTCAATGCTCCTGACATCTCTTTGAGGCGCGCGTGGAACACTACGCGCCGTCTACACGGGCCTGGTCCTGACCGGGCGGTGAGCTACCCATTGCTCGCCGCTCGCAGGCCTGCGCCTACGGTGGCTGGGAGTCCGCAATCAACTCCCGACGCCCGGGGCGGCCCGGGGGCCCGGGGGCTAGGGGCTTGAGAGCGCATAGCTTGCCTCTCCCCCGCGCGCTCCGCGAGCATTGCTGCTTCGCAGAAGGAGGTGACATCTTCCCATGCCCTCTCGCTCCGTACCATGGCCTGCACCAGGGCCGGACGCGAAAGGTCGCCGCCGCCAATCGCCTCCACGAGGACACGGCGGTGCTCCGCCCAGGCAGGGCACACCTCCACCGTATGTTCCACCGTGTCCTCCAGACGGTCCATGCAATGGAAATACCCGGGCGATTCCTCCCTCCTTATTCGGAACAGGAACCTCCCGAAACGGCCATGTCCGGTGAGGACCTGCGTAGGGCAGAAGGTGAGGACGCCGTGGCGTCTCTCTATCCGCTCCTCAAAGAGAGGACTTAACACCGCAATTGTGGCGTGCCCAGCCTGGGTTGCGACAATCGTACCCACCATGTCGCCATGAGATCGCACCGGAGATCTGTCCGTCGTGCCGCGATTGGTCGCGGCAGCGGAGTTTCACCTCCTCGCGCCACTCCCACATATGCGCGAGAACCTTTGCATCCAGATCCTATGGCGGCACTCCGGCAAGGAGGAGCGCCACTTCGCAGGAGACCGTGCGGTATCCCCGGACTAGTTGAATGGCCATGACCCTCTGGAACGCACTCAACCGGCGCGCTGGGCGCAGCCTCAATTAGGACGCCCATACCGGTGCCCCGTAAAAGGCCATGGACCGCACGACCCCCGTGTAGAGCCTGCAGCTGGAGGCGTTTGGACCCCCCAGATTGGGCAGGAGCCGCTTTAAGGCAGCCCCAGCCCGCTCCAGTCTGGGAGCCAAACGTCGGAAGTGCTTAACGAAGTTCCGCCGGCTGTCGAGGACCAGTCCCAGGTACTTCATCGTCGACTCGACGCCGATGTGAGCCCCTCCTACCGTGAGTTGGGAGCCCGCAGTACCATCATACCCTTTTTTTTCTTTTTTTTTTGGATGGGAAATCATCAAATGGCTTCTTCCGCTCTGGGCGGAGCGGGAGGGCGTGTCAGACTTTTACTGACTAAAACCCACCCGTGTTCCTTCAGTTGCCCATGTGCCGGGGTCACGGTATCTCTTTCGAACAATCAGGCGACCCCGGCAGGCATCGGTCCTAGCAAACCCCTTCAGTGTTGCTGACATCTCTTTGAGGCGCGCGTGGAACACTACGCGCCGTCGACCCGAGCTTGATCCTTACCGGGCAGCGAGCTACCCATTGCTCGCCACCCGCAAGTTCGCGCCTACGGTGGCCGGGAGTCCGCAATCGTCTCCCGGCGCCCGGGGCGTCTCCTCCTGCGGCGGCTAGGGACGTGAGGGCGCAGAGACTGCCACTCCCTCACGCGCCCCGCCTCCTCCTTCGCGAGCATTACTGCTTCGCAGAAGGAGGTGACGGCTTCCCATGCCCTCTCGCTCCGTACCATGGCTCGCACCAGGGCCGGACGCGAGAGGTCGCCGCCGCCGATCGCCTCCACGAGGACACGACGGTGCTCCGTACAGGCAGGGCACACTTCCACCGTATGCTCCACCGTGTCCACCGTCATACCCTAGCCATACCATTGCTGTGAAATATTTCGGATTGCATCTTGATTCGACACTAAGCTTGCAACATCAGATCTCTAGTGTTTGTCAAAGGGTCAACAGTACCCTGCCATCCCTGTAACGTCTGAGAAACTTTTTGCCCGTTTAGAAAAAAACTATGCTTGGGTAGATTTTGATTTTCCCAATGATCGACTATGGTGACGTGTGCTTCATTGACTTAAATGCGGTTTTGCTGGATATCCTCAACAAATTTCTCAACAATTGTATACGGTTCATATTCAACCTCAGAAAATATGGCTTTGTGTCGAGTTCGTAGCTCTGAGCTCAAATGGATGTCCATTCGCCAATGAACAAGTCTGCGCGTTTGACCACGCTTTTCTCTCTTCTTGACTCCCCCGCTCCTCTTTCTCATCTTGTGTCTCGCTTCCACACCGATGTTCTACTCGGGCTAAAAATCTGCGTTCTGCCAACAATCTTCTCCTACTTTGTCCTGTTCATACGTCTCAGTTTGTTCATTCACCCTTTTATATTCAGTCTAAACTTCTTTGGAATGCGCTCCATCTCGATATCAGGACGTCCATCAATCGGTATGCATTTATGTAAATAGCGTGGAGTCATCTCACCGTCTCTCTCCGTTTAATCTGTATTTATATACATATATATACAAGTAATAGTATTTTAATCATTGTTTCTCTCAAACAAAGTACCTGCCCTCTAATCTGTTCACCACCCTTGGTTGACTGGTAGAGAATGCCTAAGGCATTAAGTCGGTGTCCTGTCAGTTCACCAAAAATTAATTTACAAATTTTTACTTGACAAGCAACGATTGGCAAAAACATGATTTGTCATTTCATTATTATACAACAAGTTTGTCAAATAATTCACTTAAGAAAATAATTATCCGATAAACATTTTTTTAATAACGTATTATTTGACAAATAATTCATTTCTTTTTTCATTTTCTCATAAAACAATGTTTGTTAAAAAAATCTGTCATTCATTTGGCTATTTAGGTTGTGGTTTTTTAAGTCTTGAAATACCATCGCGGCAGATCCGAAACGGTTTGGGGAGGTTAGGTTAAAAATGTGACTTCCTACTCACGAGCCGAGCGAGCGAAGCGAGCGGTGTTGTGGTAGCGGCCGGCGAGTGCCAGAAACGACTATATTTTAGGGAGGTAGTTCTATAAAAGTATGCAAAACAATACCGTCATGATCACTTTGTGACTGGGTTAGAAAATCTATACTATATTAAAAAGCTGAAGAGTTTGTTTGTTTGATTGAACGCGCTAATCTCAGGAACTACTGGTCCGAGTTGAAAAACTCTTTTTGTGTTGGGTAGCCTATTTATTGAGGAAGGAGCCTATATAACATCACGCTACGATTAAAAGGAGCGGAGCAGCAACGAAAAATGGACGAAAACTGGCAGGCAATTCGATGTGACGGGAAGGGTTAGGGGAGTAATTTGACGCGGACGAAGTCGCGGGCAGAAGCTAGTTTCTAAATTGATATTTAGTATAAACGTCATTTTTCCAAAAAGAATCTAAATCTAATCTATACTAATATTATAAAGCTGAAGAGTTTGTTTGTTTGTATGTTTGTTTGATTAAACGCGCTAATCTCAGGAACTACTGGTCCGAATTGAAAAATTCTTGTTGTGTTGGATAGCCTATTTATCGAGGAAGGCTGTAGGCTATATAACATCACGCTACAACTAAGAGGAGCGGAGCAGTAATGAAAAATGTTGCAAAAACGGAAAAAATCGCACGGGTAGGCGATTCGACGCGACGGGAAAGGTCGGGGGAACAAAAAATTTTACGCGGACGAAGTCGCGGGCAGAAGCTAGTATTACATAAAAATTATTAAATATCATTCGACACATTTGGTGAGAGAAGCATTTGCCAAATAAATGTTTGTAAAGCGAGTGTTTATAAAATAAAACATTTACGGAATAATTCGTTTGTGAAATAAATTGTATTCGAAACGTTGGTTTTAAACTAAAAATTTGTCACTGGTGTTCTGGTGAAACATTAGTGAACTCATTAAGTCCGCCTTTGTACCTTTTTGTGTGCGAGAAGTTTAAATTAATAAATAAATAACAAAACAAAAGCCTCCTGGCTGACATATGCAATGCTGGATTAAGTTCACATGGCTGTTACATGAATAGTTTTAAATCTGAACTATCAATTGTATGGGATGTACGGGAGACACATCAAGTTTTTAGAATATGCCAGTAAGAAAAGTACTCAAAGTTTTATTTTAAAACTCAATGTGTTCACGTCATTTATTTTTATAAAATAGCGGCAATTTAAAAAGTGTCTGTCGTGCGTTATAATCGATTTGACGAGAGAAAATTTTCGCTCAATGTTTTATTACAACTTTCTTTGCGGTCTTACTCAACAACAATTTAAGGATACACTTCGATTAGTATTTCATGAGGAAGCCCCATCCCCATCCCGTGCCAATATTTACAACTGATTTAATGAGTTTAAACGTTGTCGAAGGATACTCAATGATAATTCGCGAGAAGGACGTCCTTCTCCGGCGACTACTGAAGATAACGTGAGACATCATCATCATTTCGGCCAAAAAACGTCCACTACTGGACATAATCCTCCCCCAAAGGGGTTGCCACAATCACCACGCTTGGCAAGCGGGTTGGCGGACGCAGTATGGTCGTACAAAGCATAGAGAACGCTGCTGCTAATTTTCTAGGTACTCCCTTTTTTGGATGGGAAATTATCAAATGACTTCACCCGCTCTGGGCGGAGCGGAAGGGCGTGACAGACTTTTACTGACTAAAACCCACCCGTGTCCCTTTAGTTACCCAAGTGCCAGGGTCATGGTGTCCCTTTCAAACAATCTCGCGACCCTGGCAGGTCTAAGTAGTCCCTTAGTCACTTTCTATGACACCCACGAGAAGAAATGGGATGGTGCTATTCTTTACGTCCGGCAACAATCGGAACATAACGTGAGTGCTGTGCGACTAATGACAGCAGCTGATAGAATGGTGACATATCAAGAGATTCGGGCAGCTTTATGTATTGGTATGAGTCAGGTACAAAAAGATTTACATGAACATTTAGATGTTAGGTTTGTACTAGATCAGCCTTTCCCAAAGTGGGCGATAACGCCCCCCTTGTGGGCGCTGCAGGCCTAAAGGGGGGTGTTAAGAGACCCAGAAGACTGTGTGGGGTGTGTAGACTCTACCCAACGCCCTCATTTTTTTTCTGGGTGTCTTTAGGCCTGCAGCGCCCACAAGGGGGGCGTTATCGCCCACTTTGGGAAAGGCTGTACTAGATGGATACCTCAGAATATGACGGAAGATCAAAAACGCCGTCGTTTAGATTGGTGCCGCTTAATGCTTGAAAAGTCTGACGGAGGTGCGTCGAATGTGTATAATTATGACATCGTCACAGGTGATGAAAGCTCGATATATGTTACGAACCCGAAAGCAAAAGACAATTTACGCAATGAAAAAGTAAAGAAGGGGCAGAAATCAAGGGAAAACGGTGACTGCCTTATTCTTTGGACGGACGGGCTATTTCGCAACAATTGACTGAGATAAAAGGACTGTTCCTGCAAACTGGTATGTTTGTCATAGTTTACCAGGTGTCTTGGATAATGTTAGATAGCAGTGCCCAAGAAGCAGAATCCTCCTCTCCCACGACAACGCTCCAGCTCGATTCTCTGCCAGACGGACTATCGAAGGTGTAGAGTCATCTTCCTTACAGTCCCGCCCTGGCACCTTGTGACTTTTATTTATTTCCAAAAAGAAAAGCTAACCTTAGTGGAATTCGTTTTATGAACCCCGTAGCTGCGTTTAAAAAAGGCTTGCTAGGCGTCAATGGTTCCTTCGCATGCATCGGAGCTTATAAGGGAACGGAAACTACTTCGAAACGCAATAAAAATATTAACAGGCTTCTACATCATTCCGTCCTCTATTTTCAAATAAAAAACAGCGTGGACCTATATTATATATTGGACTGATGGATAGTAATATGTCATACTATCCGATATGTAAAGATAAGTGTTCTACGCCGATGCCTAATCATTTCGAGTTTTTACCTGTTTTTACTATTCACAGCACTTATTTAAATTATAAGATGAAATTTATTTTAAAAGAAACCACTTAATTTTTATTTCACCTGCAAATGTGAAAAGGTCAGAAGGATTGGGAATACTTTAAAGTCCCTCCCGTGATATTTAAATAAAATCTTACTATAATGTATCACTTTAGTAATGACCATTAATTCAGTCTTTGAATGGACTCAATCAAACGTTGAAAATACAACTACTGTTGGTAGAAACAAATCTCGCCCGATCCTGGCAACCAGGATCTGTCGTTAAGTAGCCCACGCTGGACACTACTCCTGCGTGTGTTGTGCAGAATGCAAGCCGCTACTACAATGGTGGCAATTTGCCGTAGCCGCTGCTCGCTCAATCCTGTTTAGGTACTCAACGAAGCAACCGTGTCCAGTTAGCATCTGAGTGAGCCGATAAGAGATGCGCTGCCCCCTTTTCAGCCACGCTTCGAAATGCGGTAGGGCAACACGTTTACACGAATATGGCGGCTAGTGCAGCCACTCACGCCACGCGCTCAAGCGCGTGTCATCACCGTTCCTGCCGCCTCAGCCGAACAACAGCGATACCTGGTACGCCATTGCCACTTTAGCAGATGGCATGGATTCCACCCTATATATACGTATAGATCCTCGCGTCCGCAGAGATGTCCGGCGGCGGAAAGCGTGCAAGGAGAGTTGCCGCCTCAAAGGATACAGTATGGTAGCCTCGTGCGATACGAATTTCCATTTTTCGCTGCAGGCTTTTGATTTTAGTCCTACAGCGCCGGATGCCTTACAGCCTGGTTGGCTAATTAGGCGCCCCATAAAGGTCCATCAATCGCACGACACATGCACAGAGGAGGCGAATTTCTTCTCGAGGTCCGCCGAGTGCAACAGTCTGTGCAAAGCACCCACTGCCTTCCTGACGCAGGGTACCAGGCGCTCCAAGTATTCTACGAAACCTCCACCGACCATCCAGACTTAGGCCGATATACCATCTGTTTCTCACAAAACAGCTTTCGCTAGCCGCCAGCTCTATGTAATAAGCTCACTAATTTAAAGAAGAGTCCACAAACAGATTCAAATAATTAATTTAAATAAACACAAACTCAAAACCAAGTTACAAAACTGGCTGTTTAATCAGAACTATTCCCTTACAGAAGACCTTATTTCCAAATTAATGTAGGCACTATTAATCATTATTTATTCTACAAACACGGATACATAAACACATGCAACATCACATGAATACACCATACACTACACGCATCCCCACAAACGACCCTCTCCCCTCTCATATGCCACACCATACCACACCCTCTCCCGTCTCATACACCACAACACAACACATCACACTCCATCCCATCCCATCCCCCACACACATACTTACACATTCATATAGGTTTATTGTTAGAATCACACACTTAAATAAAGGTTTATTTTGTATACGTAGTAACTAGTTGAACACTGACTCCTAGGTCACAGGGTTTCCCTAGTTTAGGAGGCAGGGTTTTCCACTATTTGTGCAGCCTTTTCCCAAAAACCAATTTAACCTACCTATGTGAATAGTTATTGTTATTATTTTATACAAAGGTTTTTGTGTCAATAAACTTATTTCATTTATTATTTACCTATTGTGTATTACATAATTATAAACAAGTTAAATAGCTTTATTATTCACTCCCACCCGTTCGAGCGAGACAGACGCGGGACACTTACGGCATCATGCCACATTGACGCAATATGTGACTGGTCTATCGCACAGCAAACTTCGCACAGCTCAACGTTGTTCGAAAAAAAAAGAGTACCTGACACAGTAAGCTTAGGTTGGAACAGCACAGCGCAACATAGTTTATAGTACAGTATATGTTTTTTACTTGTGCATAAAGTTTTAATAAATAATAAAACTGTGCGAAACCAGTTTATTTACCTGTACTGCAGGTTGCTTCGCGACGATCTTCCTGTACTCGTCGTCGTCACTCCACGACGCTCGCCATTCAGCGTAGTGGCGAGAACACACGCATCTGGAAAACATTGGAGTTCGGCTCTGTATTCATAGTAGTAACGGGAAAAGTAGATTTGGTCATGTAAACAGTAAACTCTAAATACGATTCAATCCTCAACGACAGAACACATTAAAAAAGAAAGAAAAAAAAGGTAGTATCTCGCTGGGGAAAATAAAACATGTTTTATTTTTAATTTATTTGCCCCAAAACACGGTAAGTTAAGGCAGTCGTCCAATCCATCAAGTTCATATTTGCATGTAATATAATTTATGTTTTGCGGAATGCGCTCGGCAGATTGTCTGCTGCGCTCCGAAAAAAACATAAGTTCGGCATAAACTTACCGGTAAAGTACCACCATCATGTATGCGATGACGGCGACACTTATCGTGCAGAGGATGGCTAGCAGAAGGATTTCCATTGGCGTTGTCGGGTATATGGGAAGGTCCGAGCCCTTTCCCCATTGATGAGGGGTGCCTTTTCCCTCTGTTGCCTCGAAATCTGTTTAGATAGATAAAAAAAGCTGTATACGGTGATAAAAAACTATAACGGCCTGCACTATTTCATTTTCAGGGAAGTTTTTGCGCAGTTATGAATAAGTTGACAGTAACAAAAGTGGCCTATGTATCAAAAGAGTCGATAGTGGGATATGGTATGTACAGACACATCCAGACACATCCAAGATAATATTTCTCACATTATGGGCTATTTTTGTCTCCTCATTGATCAATAGAATCTGCTTTACCGACTCATCATTATAAATGGCGTCGTAATGTATATGGCGCGGAATAAATGTCTAAAGATCACTAAATGTCGCAGCCATCTTCATTACACGTCAGGCCGAATTAAAATGTGACAGTGACAGATTCTGACCACTACAAAAAAAAAAAACTATATATTTCATAAAATTTGCCATTAATAAGGTTTCAGTCTGATGTCAACTCGACATTGGTCGAATCTGTATGCTTTATTGATCTTTTTACACGCTTTATATTAGCTTCACTTGTATGTTTGTATATTTGTATGTTTGTATATTTGTATGTTTGTATATTTGTATGTTTGTTTGTAACCGACTCCTTATAGCGCGATTTTGACCCACTTTAAACGACCAGATTTCATTCAAACTTTGCACACCTGTCAAGGACCGATGACAATACAATAATTTCATAAATTTGTGCCATTATCCTTGCCAGGGTTGCCAGGACAGCAAAAAAACTGTCACAAACTACGCTGACATACGTTTCAAAATTCGAAATACCCTAAAAAATAGAAAATAAATAATAGTTTAAAAAAACTAAAAAACACGCTTCCATTGAAAACCAAACTAAAAAGTACAAAATAATGGAAAAAAAGCGTGGGGTGCCTGATATCATTTAAAAAATACCTTAAAAAGCACCCCACGCTTTTTTTCCATTATTTTGTACTTTTTAGTTTGGTTTTCAATGGAAGCGTGTTTTTTAGTTTTTTTAAACTATTATTTTTTATCAATTAAATATAGTTTTTTGTGCAATCTTTTCAGTACTGTAGCTTCAAAAGGCATGCTGTGTCCTGACTTGAAAAACGAAATGATTTGAAACCTGACGCAGATAGGTATCAAAGACTTGGCTGTACACTAAAAATTATAACAGCTCATATGGATAACTATAACCGCTCACACCATTTCATTTGAATTTTCAGTTTATGCGCAGGTAAAGTAATGACGGTACAAAAAAGTGGCCCAAGAATCAAGAAAGTTGTTAGTACCGGGCAGCATGTCGATGGGATCAAGCGCAGCGGCTAGCGCCTGCCAGCGCAGCGGCGGAGGGTCGCGCTCGTCCGGGTTGCGCACTCCGGCCGCCAGCTCGGGCGCCACGCGCTGACTGAGCAGCACCGGCGGCAACACGGCCACGTGCCGCCCCGCCACCGACTCGTTGTAATGCGACAGGATCGCCGACCAGTGGTGAGACGACAGCCTACACATTGCCATATTAACATTAGAATTAGAAACATAATTGTTTATTTGTGAAACATTATTAATATAATAATTATATGACACGCTATGTTTTGCCATTGATGACATACAAATATTAGTGAAGAAAATATTTAAACTACATGGCCACTTACGAAACGTAAGAACCTGATTCCAATTGGTCGAAAAGAACCGTTACGAGACTTCACTGTTTCAATTTTAAAAGTAATTATGTTTAAGTTATCAAAATTTCTGAATTACAGCGTAATAGGTATGGAAGAATAGAGTAGGCTTGTCAACGTTGCTGGACTAAGGCTTACGTAAACCCTTCACTGAATAATTTATACATTCAGTACTGAGCTTAATTCACTGTCCCTATCAGCGTTTATGGGCAAAGAGGTGTATTTTATCTAAGAATGATCACATTAATATTTATGAATGAATACTTAGCCGCTTTAACATCACTGAAATGGAAGAGTCAAAAAGTCTACTATAAGATGTTTAACATATCCCGGGCAATAAGACAAGCTATTGTATAAACCATAACAAACAACGTCGTAACATCGTGGAGCGACGAAAAATGCTAGAAAGGACGATTGCCACCAATGTTCGAATGTATCAGCGGGATCGCTTTTAATATTTGAAATGTTATAATATCACAATGCCGCCTATTCTTAATAATGAATCCTACTTATTATTAAGAAGTTACAACATAACAAGACTCGACTGCAATTTTAAATGAATAGCAAGAACAGCAGAGTTTGTGAAACATGTCTGACAGTATGAAAATATAAGGTAATGAATATGTTTACTATATTGATGTAATAAATATGTATTAATCTGATCTCACCTCGACCAGGGCCGTGAGTGTGGTGAATGTTTTAGCATAATTGTGTCATTTGCATCCACTACGGTTTTTTCGGCGTCAATATCTAAAAGTGGCGGAAACACCAGTGGATTTCGTTCGCTATTGTTGTAAAATACGAACGTGGATTGTTTTTGCTCCTGCTTCTCATAATTCTTTCTATTAACTTCGGCTTCAGTTTTTTCAATGTTGCTTATAAAATAATCCACTACCCCTGAGTTGTACACAATCATTGATATCCACACGAGCATCCAGACCATGAAGGCTCGCTGGAAGAAGCGCGTCCTCGCCCACATGTTCACCAAACGGATTCGCTTCGGTACTCTGTGGTCGTGATGACCCGGACTGGAGTTTCTCTTGGCCACGACGTCTGTCGGGCTATTGTGTGCCAGGCCGTTCAATCTCGGATGAGATTTTGACTTTGTCATCCTCTGCGGGGAAAAACTATTTTCTTCCACGTAGTTCTTACTAAATCTCCAGTTAAGAGCGTTATTGGCATTGAAGTATTCCTTCAGGTGTAACTTATTGTTTTGTTCTTTAAAATATTCCAAACGACGGACATCGACACCCAGTATTGTAGCAAAAAATGCCATTTGAATAAAATAATCTGATATTAAACTGACTATCATGAAAATTGAAAACTCCTGGATAAATGGAACAAAAGTAAAGAAGCTTACAGTAAGTATCGTTATTTCTGTTAGTAAGTTCTTGGTGATGGACCAGCCCTCTTTGCTGAGTCCCTGAGCGAGGCGGATCTTCACATCGAGCCGGGAATCAGTGGATGTAACGCTCTTGGTGAGAACTAAAACATTTTCCAGTCCAACAATGATCACTAGGTATGGAAAAATTTCTTTGCCTTGTAAACTCAGGGAAAATCCGAAATAAAGGCAAATGCCCATTGACATGGCAAGACTCCCGCCAATAGTAAGAACGGCACACGCAGCAAGACCTAGTTTGGATCTAATAAATTCTATTTTTCTCACAGAAAAATAAACATAAAGAAAGAGTCCCACAAATGTTATAGTCAAAGGGACGAGTTCACGATAGTTAAACTGTCCTGGATAATAAACTAGCGTGAATTCGTCAACGTGTGTGTATGGCATCTCTTGATATAGTGGGTACATTTCCTTTAGCTTCTTTGTTAGAGATTGGATAAATCTGAAACAAAATAATAAAAAATAATGTGGATTTTTAAGATATACATATTTTTGATTGCGAGTTGCTTATGAATCTTTATTTCGAAAACGTGTTAGGGGAGAGGGCTAGAGTCTCGCTGTTTTTGATAGAGTTGTGACCTAGAATCAGTAATATTTCTCAATACTTTACTTGCCTTTGGTCTGGCTGTTGATAGAATATCGTAACAGCATACTGTAGTACTCGTGGCCTGGCTCTTAGGGGATACCTTTTGATGCCAGTTTCTCGGAGCTGCATACCAAAAGCCATTTCCGCTATTGATGCTTTAGTTTTCTGAAGATTCTGAAAACGGTAAGAAGATTAACTGTAAGGATCGTGTTTAGTAGAGGACATCCTACTGCAAGATTGCTAGGTCCATCGAGTATTTAATCAAAATTATTTTTTATACACATTTCTAAAAGGGGCAACATGTTTTGGCCGGGTTCCCCATCAAAATGTGCCTGCTAGTATTTTAATTACATTAATTGAGTTTTAGGAAAGAATTTGATTCACTAGTGTTACAAATAAACTAAATGCCCCTTCATAGAAATATACGTAGAGAACATGAAAAGTGATGGTTACCGTTGCGCGTTTGGCCGCATTCTACGCGCAGCCAGGTTTAATCAGGTAATATGCATTTTGTTACATTTATACGTTCGAAATGTATATTCATCATTTATGTATCAAATTAAAGTTTTTTTTCTGTACAATATAAATTACCTCTGCCTATGTAAAAGTGGCTGTAAATACGGTTAATGCTGGCTGTTAAATATTGTTTAGAGTGAAAGAGAGTTAGCGCTCTACTTCTTTATTTATAAATATGTAATCCTTATCCTGTACTTAAATAATACCGAATATTTTTGTTTTCATAAATAATCGGGGATATTGTTCTTCACAAATATTCATATCTGGCTCTAATTTTACGCAGGAAAGACAACTTGATGTTTCGTTTAAGATGATTTTTTTGTTGTATTTGTAATTTTGGTTGCAACCACACAAAAATGAATTATATTTGAGTACTTTTTTGAAATTTATTTCTACTACTATTTGCACAATTGGTTCAGAATACTTGCTCTCGACGCAAGCGCAATGGCTTTAAAAACTGTCACAGCTATCCACCCTTGTCTAACGAATGATGTAGTGCGGTAACTCTCCTTCACGATAAACTACATTTAACAGCTGGATCCACTTTTACATAGGTAGACGTACTTTATCATGTACATAAAAATAGCTTCAACTTGATATATTACCTATTGATAAATATACGTCATGAACGTATAAATGCAACAAAATATTACCTGCTTAGACCCGGCTGCGAAGAGTTTGCGCCAAAGCGCGCAGCGGCAATCATCAGTTTTCAAGTTCTGGAGATTTTTAATTGAAAAACGAGTGTATTAAATCCTTTCCAAGAAGTCAATTAATATTAATTTATTTTAAAAAAATAGCAGGCACATTTTAATAGGTAACCCGGTCAAAACCTACTGCCCCTTTTAAAATTGTATGATAATATACAGGATAAGTTTTTAACCAGTGCGCAAATTTTTACAATATTATGAAACATCCTACCTATTAATAATGTTTACCTACGTATTAGACGGTACAGAATATACCCACCCAGTGCACGAGTCGCCTAGATCATTCCATCTCCATTTTTCATGAGACAAAATATCAATTTAAAAGTACGTCCTGTGTCATCATAATGAATCTTTTTATTTTTTAGTTATTCTAATGTTTTTTTTTTCTTATGGATGTGTAGTAATTGGATACACGAAGAGGGTGCGCTTGTAAGACGATTAAAATGTCATGGTATATATATATGTATTCTGGATGATCGTTGCAATCTAATTATATTACTATTTACTATTATTTACTATTTAAAATTCTGTTTCAAAATATTCAGTCTTTATAATAAACAAGACATACTGGAAACTTTCATCGTAGACAACCCGATTTATAATGCAATATGTATATCAGAATCTTGGTTGTCTAGAGATAAATTAAGCATGATTCAATTCAGTGGATATATAATAGCAGCGTCTTATTGCCGCAACTCGCGAGGGGGAGGCGGCATCTGCATCCTCCTACAAGATAATGTCGACTTTGAAGAAAGAAATGATATAACGAATTTTTCCATAGAATATGTTTTGGAAGTACGTGCAATTGAGTAACCCAAAGAAAACATATTATTAGTAACGATGTATTGGAATATAATTATATAAATAATAAGTATTCTAAATAGAATATAATCATAGGTGGAGACCTCAATATAAATATCTTAGAAATGTGAAGACTAGTCAATTCCTAGACCTAATGATAGAATAAAAACTTACACATAAACAGCCACGCGAATTACACAAACTACATCGACATGTCTAGATTCAATATTTACAAACACCAACACAAATAAAATATACACAACACAGAACTAGGTTTTTCAGACCATAGCGGAACAATTATACACATACCTATACCAACACCAAATTTAGCTACACACACAACCTGCTATGTTAAAAACCGGCCAAGTGCGAGTCGGACTCGCGCACCGAGGGTTCCGTACAAACCTGCAGGTCATCATCATCATCATTCGTCATCATCGTTTATGAAATTAAATGTTTTTTTTTTAATTTTTATATTTGAGTTGACTGAATGAAAGGTAAATTGTGGTTTACGATTTATGACGTATTAAAAAAAAACTACTTACTAGATCTCGTTCAAACCAATTTTCGTTGGTAGTTTTCATGGTAATGTACATCATATATTTTTTTTAGTTTTATCATTCCCTTATTTTAGAAGTTACGGGGGGGGGACACACATTTTACCACTTTGGAAGTGTCTCTCGCGCAAACTATTCAGTTTAGAAAAAAATGATATTAGAAACCTCAATTTCATTTTTAAAGACCTATCCATAGATACCCCACACGTAAGGGTTTGATTAAATTTTTTTTTTGTGTTTCAGTTCTATGTATGGGGAACCCCAAATATTATTGTTTTAAAAAAAAATGATATTAGAAACCTCAATATCATTTTTGAAGACCTATCCATAGATACCCCACACGTATGGGTTTGATGAAAAAAAAATTTTTGAGTTTCAATTCTATGTATGGGGAACCCCAAATATTATTGCTTTTTTTCCTTTTTTTGTGTGAAAATCTTAATGCGGTTCACTGAATACATCCACTTACCAAGTTTCAATAGCACAGCTCTTATAGTTTTGGAGAAAAGTGGCTGTGACATACTCGGACAGACAGACAGACAGACAGACAGACAGACAGACATGGCGAATCTATAAGGGTTCCGTTTTTTGCCATTTGGCAACGGAACCCTAAAAAAGAACTAAAAAAACTTTTTTACAAAAAAAAAACAACCGACTTCCTTAAAAACACTACAAAGTGAAAAATAACTTTAATTTCGGAAGTCGGTGTCTTAGGATCTGTATTTATGGTTTTTTTTACCACCGACTTCCGAAATTAAAGTTATTTTTCAGTTTGTAGTGTTTTTAAGGATATCGGTTGTTTATTTTTTTGTAAAAAAGTTTTTATTTTTAAATTTTTAGTTGTGGTATCCACCCCGCACTAATTCCAAACAAACAATGCATATTTATGCGATAGCAGAAATCGCGTTTGATTTGCTGTCATTTTTTAAAGAGTTCCGGTGTATATCTCAGGAACTCATCATCGGATCTATATGAAATTTATATGGGACCATTTCGGAATAAACCCCTTTTAAACAAAAGAATTTTGCAAATCCGACTATATATGACGGAGTTATGGCCGAACATACATAAAAAAAAAATATAAACATCCGAATTGAGAACCTACTCCTTTTTGAAGTCGGTTAAAAAACAACACGAATATTTTAAAGTTTAAGTCTAAATTAAATGAACACGACTGTATATAAATTCTACCTAAAAATCAAAATTTAAATGATAATTACAAAGCATTTCATGATACATTCATAAATGTCCTTAACATTTGTATACCAATATGTAAAGTCAAACTAAAAACTAATTTAAAAAAAACTTTTTTACAAAAAGAAAACAACCGACTTCCTTAAAAACACTACAAAGTGAAAAATAACTTTAATTTCGGTAGTCGGTGTCTTAGGATCTGTATTTAAGGTTTTTTTGCCACCGACTTCCGAAATTAAAGTTATTTTTCACTTTGTAGTGTTTTTAAGGAAGTCGGTTGTTTTTTTTTGTAAAAAGTTTTTATTTTTAAATTTTAAGTTGTGGTATTCACCCTGCACTAATTCCAAACAAACAATGCATATTTATGTGATAGCAGAAATCGCGGTTGATTTCCTGTCATTTTTTAAAGAGTTCCGGTGTCTGTCTCCCGAACCCATCATCAGATCTATATGAAAATTATATGGGACCATTTCGGAATAAACCCCTTTCGAACAAAAAAAGAATTTTGCAAATCCATCTATATATGACGGAGTTATGGCCGAACATACATTAAAAAAAAACATATAAACATCCGAATTGAGAACCTCCTCCTTTTTGAAGTCGGTTAAAAATACTGGTTAACGACGGGCATCAAGATTTCATGTAAAAACAAAAGATTGCTGAAAATACTCACACTTAAAACAAAAAATCCTAACATTACAAATTATTATAAAAATTATGAAAAAATATTAAAAAATCTAGTTACTGCATCAAAAACGATACAATTTGTAAATAAAATAAAAAAATTAACAATAAAGTTAAAACCATGTGGAGTATCATAAATGAGAGGACTAACAAGAAACATAAAAAGGAGCATAATAATATTAAATTACAAATAGATAACGACCTTATATCCGAACCTAAACAAATAGCCAATATTTTTAATAATTTCTTTGCGTCTATCGGCGAAAAAAGCGCTAATTCATCTAGGAGCAAACTGGAAAGCACCTCTGCACTAAATTCTACAGAGAACTCGATGTTTCTTGGCCCAATAGACGCTTGGAAGTTAACAGAATAATTAAAAACCTAAAAAACAAAAGTAGTCACGGGTTTGACGAAATACCACCTATGCTCTTAAGACAATGCGCAGATGAACATCCTTACCGTTTTACCTGCTACTGAACCAGTCATTTGACGTAGGTATCTTCCCTGACTTATTAAAAAATTCTGTAATAAATCCAATCCACAAAAAAAAAAAATACGAAAACCAATCCAAACAACTATCGTCCAATAGCTCTCTTACCACCTGTCTCAAAAATCTTTGAAAAAGCCATGTGTGACCGCATTTATACGTTTTGCGAAAAATACAGTATATTTGATGAGTGCCAGAACGGCTTTCGAAAAAACCGTGCCGCCACCTTGGCAGTCTATAAGTATATCTAAGAAGCCCTTAATATTATTAATAATAAAAAATACGCAATAGCAATATTACTAGACATGACGAAAGCCTACGACAAAGTACAATTTGATATACTGCTAAATAAATTATACGGAATAGGTATACGCGGAAAGGCTCACGAATGGCTGACATCTTATTAATAAAACAGGGAACAATTAGTTGAAATAGAGTTCTATAACCATAAAAAAAAAAACAACCGACTTCCTTAAAAACACTACAAAGTGAAAAATAACTTTAATTTCGGTAGTCGGTGTCTTAGGATCTGTATTTATGGTTTTTTTGCCACCGACTTCCGAAATTAAAGTTATTTTTCACTTTGTAGTGTTTTTAAGGAAGTCGGTTGTTTTTTTTTGTAAAAAAGTTTTTATTTTTAAATTTTTAGTTGTGGTATTCACCCTGCACTAATTCCAAACAAACAATGCATATTTATGCGATAGCAGAACTCGCGGTTGATTTCCTGTCATTTTTTAAAGAGTTCCGGTGTCTGTCTCCCGAACTCATCATCAGATCTATATGAAAATTATATGGGACCATTTCGGAATAAACCCCTTTCGAACAAAAAAAGAATTTTGCAAATCCATCTATATATGACGGAGTTATGCCCGAACATACATAAAAAAAAAACCAACCATGGCCAGGCCAAAATGATTAAGGCTGCTTTTTTTTTTATTAAGCAGACAGTAGAGTGGGTAAGAGCCCACTCTAGTGTCTGCTGAGGAATCAATTCTCGATGTCAACGAGTATGTCAATCTAGGACAAGATATCTTCTAACTCCTGATCGATAAGGAGTTGTACCTTCCATCATCAGCTCAACGGAATATAAGAATACAAGTAACGGTCTAAACGTGCCTATAATATTCAAAGAATTATCCCCTAACCTTCTAACCTTTCACTGTATGTTCCTATATGTACTGTTCACCGATGAGGAGTTCCATGCGGTATCTTCGAAGACTATAATTAGTTCACCACGGATGGATAGATAGAACCAGCAATTATTTTTGATCTTTAGTACAATATCCAAATCACATTACGTGTACTGTTTGTTTTTGAGGAGTTCCTTCGTTTATCTCCCAAAGTATACATCAAATCTTCACAAAATTAATATGGGACCACCTCAGGAGTATACCCTTACGAATAAAAAAAGAATTTTCAAAATCGGTTGACAATTGGCGGAGAAATCGGTGAACATACATAAAAAATAAAATAAAAAATACATACAGTCGAACATATAACCTCCTCCTTTTTTTGAAGTCGGTTAAAAATAACGAAACCAAAAAGATCAAATCGCATAGTAAAGCCATTAACGCCTCAATTCCTCAAGGAAGTGTCATAGGGTGCCTCTTATTTCTAATTTATATTAATGACCTACCTAAGACCATAGAAGGACCATGTGTCTTATTCGCGGACGATATATCCATATTAGTATCATGCCAAAACAATGAAAATACGTCGAAAAACTCTTAATTCCATACTTACAAAAACATGCAATTGGATGAACGAACATAACCTCGAGATAAACTACTCCAAAACCAAATTAATTACTTTCTACCCTTATCAAAAAGCACCTTTAAATTTAGATTTTATCTTTAGCGACTCAAAATTAGAAACCTTTAACGAAATTACCTTACTCGGACTAGTTATATTTACACATATAAACTGGAAATCAAACATACAAAAAAATCACTCAAAAATTTCTAAATTCTCTTACGCCCTTCGTGAAATAAAAAAGACCATCAATATACAAACAGCTCTCACCACGTATTATGCCTATGCTTATGCATGGCTTAGCTATGGTGTCACCCTTTGGGGAAACAGCACAGACGCACAATCACTTTTCACACTGCAAAAGAAGTTGATAAGAATACTGGTAAACATTGATCAAACAGATAGTTGTAAACCTTTCTTTCAAAAACATAATATTTTAACCGTTCCCTGTATATAATATACATTTTAGAAACTTGTAAATTTGACCGGAAACATCCATAACTGTATTCAAAACGCAAAGACATACAGACACGCTATCTACTCAGACACTCATCTAGGCTTAACTTATCAAGTTCTCGATTAAAAATGCACTCTTAAAGTCCCTACGTAATGTCTACTAAATTATATAATAAACTACCCGCAGCAATAAAAAAAGAAGAGAAAATAAACATATTCTTAAAAAACCTTAGACTATTTTTGATAAAGAAAAGCTATTACTCAATAAACGAAGTGATAAACTTATAAAGTCATAACTAGGTACTCGACTTTAAACTATATTTAAATCATTAGCATCATTTTATTTTATTTTTATTATATATCTCAATCATATTTTGTATCTTGTATTTAATATTACTATTAATTTATTATAATTATAATATCGTAATCATTAATTATCTTAAATCATTATTTTTTATATTAATAAATAGAAGTTTTCTAAGTAATGCTACATAATTAACAAATGCTTCCTCTCTCCTAACTCACTTATTTTGCTATGCCCGACAGGGTCCATGTGATCTCATTATAAGTTTACCACCTAAGAATACATGTGGAATGCGATAAAATATTGAGTATTAGATTAGATTTAAATATCTAAGTTCTTTATACCTACATAAATAGTGGGTTATCATATCAAACACCACATCAATCGTTGCAATAAATTACTGCAATCTAGAGATGCCAGAATCAGGTTTTATATTATATTCTTTTGTGATCTTGGTGACATTCAAAATGTATTAATTTGGGGATCTCCTTTTCACAATACTATTTAGTCTATGTCACTTTCAATTTTATTTTATCTACTAACACTAGTATTATTAAGTTGTAATATTGTTTACTAATACGCTGGATCATTGTTGTCCGATAATAAAGAATATAATATAGTAAAATAAAGGGAATAAAAATTGCATATAATAGGGAGGACAGCAGTATCTCAGGATCTACTCAAATAGCTTTGCTGTATAAAAACATGTTTTTTTTTTCTAAAATGCGGATCTATTTTTTTTTTCTATTTTTGAGTTCAATTTTTGTCTGATTCATACACAGCCTGACGACGCGGTGCCCGTTACCTTCTTAAAAAGAATCACGTTGGCGAGTTACTCCACGTGGTACCCGGATGCATTTTGGTATGACGATGACATGGTCTTTATTCGCTCAGTTGCTCGGCGACATTCAATATGTATTGCTGTGCTACTGTCATTTTTGTTTAGACTCAGTTGCTAATCTGCGACGACAGAGGTTCTCAACTTGCAAGGACTTCGAGCCGCCGACTATGTCGACGTCCACACAGGACGTAATAAACTTGCGATGAGAGTTTGTCGCGCAATTCGCGTTTTCAATTTTGAACCTAGCATAGAGAATCCAACAGAGTGCAGCGCGAGTGTATCTTAGCACGTCGTATAAACACAGTTTACGATTTCCAACTCTCGGCGCTGAGCAGTACGTTGAAAATCCAGTGCGCAGAAATATCCCGCCTCGATTGTTTTTGCGTCCATGGGAACTTGGGCGTTCCTATCAGGTGTCGTCCGGTCGGTAGTACAGCGCTTAAGAATAGTAGTTTTTCAAAAACACTTAATTTCCGTAGTCCAATAGACGTAACAGAAGACGTTCAATAAAATATAGTCAGTCATTGAGTCATGTCGTCAACAAGGTCTTGATGCAGAGCAGTGACTCGCCACCGCGTTGTTTCCGCTTACGGCAATTTGGTTACAATCATCGCCTAGCTGAGGATGGCCTTGAGTAGATTGCTAGTAATAATAGAGTTATTTATAATAGAATAAGTTAACATCTGTTACGAGACAACCCCTTGAGATACACTTCTAACTTTTACACGCGGCTTTGTTTCCGTATTCTAGCCCACAGAAACCGTGTTTTTTTCTGGGATAAGAATTCATTTTTCGGCAAATTAATTACAAGAAATCACATCAATCCGGAGAGACATTTGGAAGAAAGACAACCCAACACACACATTTGCATTTATAATTTTAGTTAGACGTACCTGGTAGTTGTAAACTGTGTTAATGATATTGGCATCGAGTGAGAATGTCTGCAGATTCTGCTGCCACAGGTTGGCAGGCGACAGCAGTAAGCAGCTGTATTCAGGCAGCACTCGCTCCGTGCTAGCCTTACTGTCTCTCCGCTTGATGCCACCAATTTGGTAGCAATGCTGAAGTAGCGTGCTTTTTCTGAAGAAAATCATACATTATAATATAACTATACTCCATTTGTTTAGGTAGTTAACTAAATGTAAACAATCTTAACATGTCTTTTATCTAAAAAACTGTCTAAAAATTGAATCTAAAAATGTTTACAATTAGGTATTTACTTAAACCGATGTTAGGTAAGTAACTTAATTTAAATAATATTTGTTGGTCTTTTATACGATTTATTTTATATAAAAAGACATATCAAGATTGTTTACCTTTAGTTAACTACCTAAACAAATGGAGTATAGTGTCCCAGCCCTGCTTAGCACGGATGCGATCTACTCTACTGATAAGGCCACATATCAATACCTATAGGTTTCTAAGCTTCTGACCCATATCTGTAGTACGTTAAATATTGACGTATTATATATTATGTATGCACAAGTCTTCCAGAATAAATTCTCTAAATGATGGTGAAAACCGCATCAAAAACCTTGAAATTTAGTCAACTAGGTAGTCTGAAATGCAGTTGATGGAGGCGTTATTTATAAGGTATAGCCAGGCTAGATCGGTTAAGAAGGAAACGACCTGCTGGGTTGACGGCGACTTGCCCTTCAGAAAAAAAAGGAAAACCGAAGTTTCAGTATAATGTTACGAAGATATCAGCTATGCAAGTAACGGTTCGTAATAGGAAATTGAAGTTTCTGATGACTGTAGTAAGATGAGAGACAGGCTCATACAATAATTGTTTTTAATACGTCAGCGATGTAAGTTCATAACAGTTCAATAAAAGTTCATAACAGAAAACTGAAGATTGTGTGTTAGTCCATGAAGACACCGGTTGAGCCAATAACGGTTCATAACAGAAAGTTGAAGTTTCTGATCATTACGATGGTGAGAATGACTCTTTCTATCAACGTTTAATACGCCAGCCATGAAATAACAGTTAGTTCAAAACAGAAAATGAATTATGAGGGGGAAGAGGGTGTCTAGGCAATAAGTAAAGTCGAGAAATTTCAGGTACAATAAATATTATGACATTAAGTCTAATTAAAACATACTTTTACTGCTATATTTAAGACAAATAAAAAGTATTACTAGTGAAACTGCTGCCCGTAACAACTGAAAGAGAATTCTATTTATATAGTTGGTTTTTTATGACAGTGAGAACTATTTTTTTTTTTAAACTACTCGCACACAAAAATGGTACAAAGGCGGACTTAATGCCTGAGGCATTCTCTACCAGTCAACCAAGGGTGGTGAACAGATTAGATGGCCGGTGCTTTGGTTGAGAGGAAAAATTATGAAAATACTATTAAATACAATCATCATATTGAATAATAAATAATAAGGGAATAGTAGTATATAAATAGACCAAACCTAATAATACACATACACACATACATATTTACTATAATATATACTATAATAAATAAATATACATACTTATAATATTAGGTTGGGGAAAAAGTCTTTTCGCATTATAGTATGTATGAACTTGTAATAAAATCTCTTTGGCTATATTATTTGTATCTGGCTGGTTTTGGTATCATTGAAAGTTTAAATTTTAAAGAACATAATTCCAAATTCAAATTAGGAAAATGTGTGATTTTCATTTGTTTTTCGTACCGTCAAGATGAGTGAATCTAATGAAGAAATTCGATACATTTTAAAATTTTACTATAAAAAAGGTAAAAATGCAACGCAACCCGCGAAAAAAATTTGCGATGTTTATGGACCTAGTGTAGTGTCTGTGAGAGTAGCACAAATTTGGTTTAAGCGTTTTCAATCCGGAAATTTTGATGTCAAAGATGCACGTCGCTCTGGTCGCCCTATTACGCATAAAATGGATGCCATTTTTGAAAAAGTGGAGCAAGATCTGCATACCAGTAGTTACGACGAAGCTGAAGAACTGGAAATTGACCACAAAACAGTTTTGGCGCATTTGAAAAAAACTGGGTACACAAAAAAGCTCGACATTTGGGTACCTCACGAGCTCACTGAAAGAAACCTAATGAACCGTGTACTCATTTGTGATTCTTTATTACGACGTAATGAAACCGAACCATTTTTGAAGAAGCTGATAACTGGTGATGAAAAGTGGATCACGTATGACAAGAACGTGCGAAAAAGGTCGTGGTCAAAGGCCGGTCAGGCTTCACAGACTGTGGCGAAACCCGGGTTAACTCGCAACAAGGTGATGCTGTGTGTGTGGTGGGATTGGAAGGGCATTATTCATTATGAGCTGTTACCACCAGGCAGGACCATCGATTCTGAACTCTACTGCGAACAACTGATGAGATTAAAGCAAGAAGTTGAGAGAAAGCGGCCGGAATTAATCAACAGAAGGGGTGTGGTTTTTCATCATGATAACGCTAGACCTCACACATCTTTAGCCACCCAACAAAAATTAAAAGAGTTTGGCTGGGAGGTGTTAATGCATCCGCCGTATAGTCCTGACCTTGCACCTTCAGATTTCCACCTGTTTCGGTCTGTTCAGAATTCTTTAGGCAGTGTCAGGTTAACATCACGAGAGGACTGCCAAAACCACTTGTCGCGGTATTTTGACCAGAAGTCCCAAAATTTCTATAGCAATGGGATCATGTCCCTACCTACAAGATGGCAAAAAGTTATCGAACAAAATGGTACCTACATACTTTAGTTAAATGTAAATAAACTTTATTAAAAAATGTTTTGAATTTTCTTAAAAAATGCGAAGAAACTTTTTCCTCAACCTATTATATAAATATATACATACAGATTAAACTGAGACAGGAGATGAGACGACTCTATTTTTCTCTCTCTATTTTCTATTCTCACTGTCATTAAAAAGCAACTATATTATTACTATTCAGTTAATACCTACTATTTAGATTTTATCTGGCATTAATTACTTTTTGCACGCAAGGATAGACCTTCAATAGGGAGAAGCGCCAAGGTACCCGCGAAATTTAATTGTCTTTCGTATGTTGCAATTTTCAGGTCGGTGTAAGGTTGTTTTTTGATTAAAATATGATTCGTATCCAAGAAAAATATAGCTTTACAGTATTATAATCATTGGATGCATCAATTTCGCGGGCTACCTTAGCAGATCCACCTTCATACAATACGTACAAGTAAGCTATTATTTAATAAGTGCGGTAAAGACTTACATTTCTGGATCTTCATGGTTCCGTATAGTTTCCAGCAATCGGAACACTTCTTGCAAAGGAGCCCTGAATGCATCCCACATCTTTAGATTGTTATTCCATGGAGAGACACCTAAAGAAAAAAAACAATTGAAATCAATAATATTTAAATGATAACTTTTATTAGTAGTTAGCAAAAAAGAAATAAAAGTCATAAACAATAATTCCAATCAGAATAAAATTATTATTAAATTTCATGTTACTGTTTTATTATTATTAGAAGTTTTTTTTTTTGTGGGCTTTAAGGATGGTTTCAGCTACATTTACGGGGCAAAGCCAAGTAAATGCAGTGTGTGGTGAGTTTTATAGTGAGTTATACTTTTGTGTAACTGTAGGAATTTCCTAATGATAGTGCATCTGTTTAAGATGGCTGCTTTCTGCAGATGTTAATGGATTCTTCTAGATCTATTAATTTCAGGCTACGGAGGTGATAACACCTGTTGTGGAGAGAATGATAAGAACAACAGGTACTTTATCTTGTCTCCCCATTCTTGTAACTTGATCTTTAAGCTCAGCAGTTTTGCTTATTCGAATATAGTTTCCATGGCCTCCATTCGGCTACATAATTATATTAGCTTCATATAATAACATTGTATTATCATTCAATTTGTATATGTATGCAGTTCATCTAAAAACTAAGAAGTGTGGCAATTTTAACTTGAATAAATAGATTACAGACAGGCAGACACCGGGACAGGTGAAACTATATAAAATCTTGTAATAAAAGCATGTAAAAAGGAATAATTTTAAACACTTTAAAAAATAAAATGTTTTTTTATCAGTCAGTTATGCGGTATGCACGTATGGAATGCCCAGTGTCAGGGAACGTCAAAGAAACTCTCAGAAGCAATTGATTCAACAAAGTTCTTAATCTTTAAGTAAACTTCTCAAATTTACATGTTCATAAATGTACTGTGGCATACAACACTGAATTGAAATAACTCGAAACGGGGCATTGTACCTAAGTTTTGGTTTATGTAACTAACAGAAGTCGTTAACAAATCCATACTAATATTATAAACTAGCTTTTGCCTGCGGCTTCGCCCGCGTGGATGTCGGAAATTAACGCAGGAGGACGTACTACCGCGGTAAGATGTGTTAATTCAGGTTATATTATAGGTAATAGCTGTTACCCGCGACTTCGTCCGCGTGGTATTTAACAAAAAGTTTTTCATAAAAACTGTCTTTGAAAACTACGCTGACATACGTCTTAAAATTCAGCGTGTTTTAAGTTTTTTAAAACTATTATTTATTTTTTTCTAAAATAAAAGTAGCCTAAGTTACTCCTTGTTACATCAGCTATCTGTCAGTGAAAGTTCCGTCAAAATCGGTCCAGCCATTTCAGAGATTACCCGGAACAAACAGACAGACAGACAAAAATTGTAAAAAATGTTGTTTTGGTATATGTATCATGTATACATCCATATACACTTAGTTAAAAGTGGTTATCTTAATATTAAAAACCGACACTCCAATTTTATTTATTTAATTAAATAGATGTATAGATGAGAAAGTGTGTGTCTATTTGTCCATCTTTCATGGCAAAACCGAGCGACGAATTCACGTGATTTTTTAAGTGGAGATAGTTGAAGGGATAGAGAGTGCCATAGGCTACATTTTGTCTCTTTCTAACCCCCCACTTCCCTAAAATGGGGGTGGAAGTTTGTATGGAGCACAAAAAAATTGAGTAGGGGATGGAAATTTGTGTGAGATTGCTCTCTTATTACCTATATAACCTGGATTAATGCATTCTTAATACATTAACCGCGGTAGTACGTCCTCTTGCGAGAGTTTCCGACATCCACGCGGGCGAAGCCGCGGGCAAAAGCTAGTATTGTTTTACATAAGGATTTAGGAAATATTGTGAGTTGCTTGATGTAATAATAATGCACTTAAATTATAAAGTAATTTCTGTAGTTAGCAAACAAAATTTTTGAGTTAAAAACTAAAGTACCTCATATATTTTGCTGTAAGATACTTACAATACTTATCTTTAACAACTATACACATCACGCCGTCAAGGGATATTTTGTATAATCAATAAAAATTGGAAAAAAATGGCCAGTGTTAAATCTTTTGAGAAAGCTTATAGGCTTATAAGCTAGGCTTATTTGGATGATACCAACATTGAATTAAAATAAATAAAAATATAAAAGATTTGCACACCATAACTTCAGCGAAGTTTGTTTTCAATTTACTTAACCACAAAACATTTAATTTCGAATTTATGCCACTGTATGCATCATGCAGCGGCACTATTTAATAAGAGAGGAAATGTTAAAGGCGGTGGGCATGCTACAGGCCGGCTTCAAGCTTACTTGTTGGAGATTGGAACAAAACAAAAAGTGATATCAAGGCTATGTTAACGTACTACTTATGAAGTGGCTGAAAAACACCCAGGTGCGAAGCATGTAACCACCCAACAAAATGACTGATTTTCGCAAGTTGCCGCAAGGAGATATGCAGTTGGTTCATAGACTCTAGTCCGAGCACAAGTTGCTTAGGAGTGACCAAACTCATGAGTCTGTTGACGGACACGAGCATGATAATCTTTTTGCTCGTGCTCCAGGACTACGCCGAGGAAATCGTGGACGACGATTACAGTAGAAGGGCTCGTAATCATTTGCCCTGGGCAGATAACCCCTGTCCTGTTTCATCTGTAGTGCTGTTTACCTATGAGTCCCGATTCGGTTCCATCCCGATTTGCGAAGAGTATGGGTACGGCGAGTTCCTGGTCGTCAGAACTGTCTGCAACACCCTCAGGAAGTCCATTCATAACACGGTGGGACAATTATGGTATGGCCGGGAATTCGTGTTGGTGGAAGAACATAGCTCGTTTTGATCAGAAACACCGTGGCCGCTGCTGAAAACTACTGTGACCACTTGCTAGTGCCAATAGTCTACCCCCATCGACTACTAATGGGCCAAGGATTCACGCTCATGTATGACAACGCCCATCAGCACACAGGGCGAGTGGTAACTAGCTGAATATAGGACCATGAGGTATGGGTCTTAGACTGGCCCGTACAATCGCTAGACCTAAACCCTAAAACCGAACATGCATAGGACATGCTCCAAAGAAGGGCTTTGAAGAATTTTTCAGCCTCAATGTTTATTGAGACTGAAGAGAAACTTTTTTGGTATCTTAGCCCCTTAACACTGTTTTGCGATTATAATCGCAACACAAGATGCTTAATTAGGATAATAATCGCAAAACAGTGTGACCACGAACTAGCCTCTGTACAACGTAGGGGAGCGAACTTGTGGAAATTCTCATCCTCTGTAGTATGGAGGCTGGCAGTTGAAGGGTTAGTAGGAGCTGTAGTAATCTCCCACAGCAAGACTTTGATGACGTGATTCAAGGTATACAAAACCTTTGCAGCACCATTTTTAAGACTGTGGGTGGTTTTACTAAATTTGCACAATTGCAAAAAAAAAAAAACAGTAATTTCACTTATTTTGGAAAACACATTCACTGTTATTATACCAGTATTTGACCTTCATCTTTATATAAATTAAAATAGTCCAGCCTGATAAATGGCTTTATTGAAATATTTAAATGGTGGGGTAAATTTATTTATAGCGATATGGAGTACCTTGAGAAAATCCCAAATATCTCTAGACTGTGTTGATGTGTGTATGTGTTTGCTACTCAATGACTATTAACTATTACCTATTTTCATGATGATTTGCTGCACATATAGAAGAGGTTTGTCCTTTGCCCAAATATAAGGAAGTTTCTGTGTTTCATTGTACAGGATATCTAAATGTGAGGGCTTTTCTGTAAAATGTATGAATAATCAACATTAGCATATTTGAAATGTTTATAGTAATGATTTAATAATTTATATATTATATCATCAAGTAGTTACCTTGTAAACATTTTTTTTTACTGCAGTCTAGACTTGTGAAATCATAGATATCAACACCATGCAGCGGCAATGTTACTACAGTTGGTATGTTTCCAGGGAGAGGCACGTTTAGAAGCGGATAGCTGGAAATAAATAGAACTCAGCAAGTCGTCGATTACAGACTATTTAATAATAGTTAACATGAAAATGAACACTTACCAACATAGTAATAATACAGATAATGCTAATGTGATAGCTGTGATTGGATAAGACGAACAAAATAGTCCGTAAGTGTAATAAATCTGAGCCACCCTCTCGGGGAGAGTGGATCCTGCCATTGTTGACAGTCAATAACTCGTTTGATGTGCGGGAAATTCCGTTTACTAATCTCAAGACACCATCGCACGAGCATTCACGTCACTCGCGTATTTCAAAACGTTGTTTATACACGGTTAAGTTACCAGAAACGCATTTGTTGTAGCCGATCGCGTGTGCCTGAGCTGTAGTGACAGTCATAAATACTATTGTATTTAGCATCATGCACGAGCATGCCGCTATGTACACTAAACACTCTTTTCCAAATATTATACACCGATTACATCAACCAAAGCAACCACCACGCAATTTTGACATATTGACAGCGCACTAGACACTTCGATACATTTGACAGTGACTCATGAATTAATTAAACCACAGGTAAGAAAAGCAGTTCGGATATTCAACCAGTCATTATTAATTATCCTTTACAGTTTACTGGATTGGCCGTGAAACGATGTCAAAAGAAAAAAAAACATAAGCTAGTGCTTCTTGAAACAGTAGACAGTACATGAAAAATAGATTCCTAAAGCGGAAACGAATCATAAAAATTATGTTGGTCGCTTCACCTAACATGTTTGACCTACAATTTCTCCAAATAATGACTTTATTTGGACAAAATTGAGAAAAGTACTTATTAGTTCGTTTGGCTGAGGGTCTATGAAAGTTTTTAAAACCAGCCTTCATTTCAAGCTGAAAATCTAGAACGAACCCTGTCGAGTTCCTTTTGGGCTTAATAATAATCACTTTGGGTGCTGTGTAGATACATATTAATTTTAATTGATAGCAGACCATACTTATACATGCTTACCATAATTTAAGAATATATAACAAAAATACATTCATACTACTTAAATACTTCAAAAGTCTGACGTCAGGTTACAGAATACATAAAAGTATAATTATAGAAGATCCACTCCGCATAATCCTTTCATTGAATGTGAGATTAAAAGATGTTGATATCCTATACCTATACTTGTTTAATTTGTTTTACGTCGATGGTCCTAGTTTACCATTCGTGGCCTCGAGTTGTAACTCGGGTCGTAACAGCTATGTATGTGAACATAATTCAGCATTGCATAAGTAGGTAAGCTGTTACGTCATTTATGCCAGGAGGCTTTTATTTTGGTACGAAGCTTTGTTTACACTATATTTTATGTCTTGCTTTTTTTTTGGATGGGAAATCATCAAATGACTTCGCCCGCTCTGGGCGGAGCGGGAGGGCGTGTCAGACTTTTACTGAGTAAAACCCACCCGTGTTCCTTCAGTTGCCCATGTGCCAGAGTCACGGTATCTCTTTCGAACAATCTCGCGACCCTGGCAGGCATCGGTGCTATCAGACCCCTTCAGTGTTTATGTCTTGCTTGAGTATGGTTTTCATTATATCTGTTGGTTTAATTTAATGTTTTGTGTCTGAATGTTTACTACATATCTACTATTGTATAGAATCAAGTTCTTCTAACTGGACAGACAGCTGTGCTCCTGGGGAGTTTGTTGCACCAGTTCTTCTTCCCAGCTAAAGCATTAGGAAGTGGTGAAGGGCGGGCGTTTTCGATTATTCCGAACCTGACCCGAACCCTCCTAACCAGGGCAGGCGCGGTCCGAGGGGGGGGGGGGGGGTCCTAGGGGTCATGACCCCCCCTAAAGACAGTTTGTTCTCACTTGAGCCACGGAGACTCCGATGGACATTTGCAAAACGATTATAACCCGGGACATCATGCTGATCAATAGCGCTTGCGACTACTAGACCAAAGAGGATGTACCTTCCTAAAAATATTCTTCAATACTCATGGTGACCCCCTCCAAAATGTTAGGCTGCGACCGCGCCTGAACCAGGGGGGATAGGTTAGGAACTTGAAAACAATTATAATATTTATTCCGATCGTAACCTTGTTCCTAACCTGACCCTATGTATCGTTCCTGCATTTTGTTATTCTGACTACGTATACGTAGTAAAAGATATGTGAATAGACATGGGGACGTTAAGAGAAACCCTTAGAGAATTAAGTCTCTCTCGACTAAAAAAAAATTTTTTGAAGTTGTTTCATGAGCCTGTATTTATTAAGCTATTTCGATTGGAAGATTATTTTATTTCACAGAGGACGGAAACGCCGCGCCCTGGCAGCGTCGCACCGAAAGTACGTTGAGTACAAATTCTGTCATGGCTTTCAAACACATACCTATTCCCGTTCGTCCGACTGCTGTCGTCCCACTAGTCGGATGAATGGAAATTGAATAAATATGTAATGGGTGAAAATCATTTAAAATGACCATTTTGATTGCAAAATTTGTCCACAACGATATTTTAAGAAAAAAAAAAATTACTACGTAAAAAGTACTTGTTAGTACTTTGATATACATTGTCAAGCTATATTGTACATATATTATTATAGTATATATTCTTTACCAATAAATTTTTCGTTACCACTAACGATATTCGTTTTTCTCAACGAAGTTGAATGTTTTCCATACAAAATAATTTGTCCTCACCACGAGTTGCATCACAAAAATCATCTGAATAAATATATTATCCACAATATTTAATGATTGGTTAATTTTTTTGCAAAGACGTTATTAATTGCCATTGGTTTCGGTAAAATTCATTTTATGTTATTTATAATATTAAAAAAACTTGAGAGGTGTCAAGGGACACCCGGATGGAACGAAGTTCCTTTCCAGGATTCATTATTGTTATTATTTTTTTATTATTTATTATGTACAAAAAACCTGTATACACTCAACAAAAATATTTTCTCTCTCTCTCTCTACTCACAACGAAAAACTCAACAACATACAAAACAAATACAAACAATAAAATATGTACGGTCGAACTGAGAAACCTCCTCCTTCTTTTGAAGTCGGTTAAAAGTGTCGTTACAACTTTTTCTCTTAATTTCCGTCTAGCCCCCTTTCGCAATGCGCCATAAGGAATTTCGTTCCAAAAATTTTTGGGTAGAAAATAATGTCAATTATTTTGTTCATTTTGTTGTTCATTTCTCTAACAGTATAATTTGGCATTTATTTTTAATTGTAAAATGACAATACTCAAGCTATAATGTGCCAATCACATACTAGAATCGAATATGAGTCGGCCATTTTGTCCTCGAGTGTAAAAAGTGAATGACGTGTGTTTGTTTGTCGGCGAGCGAAATTCCAATTTTAATTTGTCAGTTTTGTCTTGTTTCAAATAATAATATATAAGTGAGCACTTAATCATCATCAGCAGCCTACAAATATTCCCACTGCTGGGACACAGGCCTCCTCTCGGTGAGAGGTGGTGGGCCATAATCCACCACGCGGGCCCAGTGTGGGTTGGTAGAAGTCACATGTCTTCGAATTTTTAGTTCCAAGACATGCCGGTTTCCTCACGATGTTTTCCTTCACTGTTATGAGAGCAGTCGTGATGAAATAATTTACACAAACTATAGCGCCTACTTGGGTTCGAACTTACGACCTACTACTCGTAAGCCGCGGCCGTTACCACTGGGCCACCACTGCTCTCAGTGAGCACGTATTATTTAATTGATTCATTAAATAGGTTACTCCTCACTTTTACTAAAATGCAAGGTGGTTAGAACTCATTGAAATTTCTGTTTGGCTTAACACGTTTGTAGTTACTTTCAAAGTATGGCTTTTCATTTTTGTTACACTTTTTACCTAGATGTGTTTCAAAAATGAAATAACAAAAATGAACTAAAGTCGCAATCACATTGCTAATAAAATATTATTGTTAGAGCGTGATTCTAATGTTGCATATTTGAGTATATTTTCGTATATACAGGGTTATTTGTAAAACACCGGCAACCTCTCAGGTCTATGTTACTTACATCATAATCAACAACTTTTGTTCTATGACTTTTAAAAATTCATCATATTTTAATGCATCAGATTTTCATACAAAAATCGGCTGCCTGTAAATAGGTCAAGTTCAAGCGCCCCCGCCGCCCTAACCCCGCTCCCCTTGCTAATATACTATCGCTTTCTTTTGCTTCGCATAGACTCCGTAACATTTAGAGCGTTCAATTTAAATATTTTTATTTTTGTTTGAAAATCTGATGAACTAAAATATGATGAATTTTTAAAAGTCACAGAACAAAAGTTGTTGATTATGATGTTAGTAACATAGACCTGAGAGGTTGCCGGTGTTTTACAAATAACCCTGTATAACGGGTCCGCTTGTTTTTATGTTTTTATATTTGTTTCATATTATGTACACAAATATTTTTATTTCCGTGTTAGTAGAATCCGTAGTCTAATGCAACTAAAAGTGGCTTCGATGATTGATGATTTAACGATTGTTGGTGTGGCATATCTATATGTGGGTTTCTTTACGTTTATTGTTTCAGATCAGTCTCATCAGATGGAAAGCGATGATGAGGTTGATGGTGTAGCACGCTCACTCAGAACTTTTGAACCATTAAAAAAAAGGGGAGGTTCTCAATCCGTTTGTATATTTTTATGTATGTTCCTGCACAACTCATCTGTTTATAAACCGATTTTGATGATTGTTATTACATTTTTTTTAAATAAAGAGGATATCTCGAAGGTGGTCCCATATTTTGGTCGAGATCTGATAAGTTAATTTAAGATAACTGATATTAGGTTGATATTATCTTTTATTTTTGTCTCCAAAGAAAAATTAGATTTTTAAGAGAAATAATGTTCCCGATCTCCTATAATTAATTAATAAAACATATGACAAAAGACGTACTTAACGTGTTTTATTGCGGAACACTTTATACGAAATCAATTAAATAAGTAATAGTCAGATAATAATGCATATTGTAAACAAGCCCTAATATTGATTTTTTTACGGGTTTAATTTTTGATAGATTTTCATTTTTGTTTCATTTTTGTCAAAATGGTCGTTTTAAATGATTTTCACCCTAATATTAAATTTATTACCATTCGTCCCACTGATATCGTTAGTGGTAACAAAATAATGTAAGCATATAAAAACATGTAGTTAAAAGAATAGCTTGACGATTATTAATAACAATCATTTACCAAATACCTAGTTACCGCTGACAATTATGATTTTAAAAATCCTTTTCAAACTATTACTATTTGAAAGATATTATACCCTTAAGGGTTATTTAGAAGACACATCCATAGAATCTGCAATTTCTAAGTTAGATTAATTGACATAGGTACCTGATTTTGAATACATTTGAACGCTATGTTATGGCAGGATATGCTGAAACAATTTTACGTCACTGACCTTTTTTACCACCTTTAATCTACCCCATAAATATTTTTAATTTGAATGCTGCGAATACTTTCACATTCGATAAAAAAAAAAAAAAAACTATATTTCACTATATTCCACGCACTCGTTGATGCTTCGAAATTTTCCAAATAATTGATGGAATTTAAGGTACCTACTAGGTGTTCACGAAATTCAATAATTATTTACACTATCTGAATTTTTTTCTAGCGAATTAATTATTTACTTTCGGATTATCCGGAGTAGTTCGTATAGGGCGATGTAGATAGCGCCACAAACCTATGATGACCGGAGTGATAACAGTGTGGAGTGATCTTGCTAGTGAAGAGTATGCGGTTGTAAAGGTTGGTTAAAATGCCCACACCACGAGAGCCTATCGCATTCCAGCCCTCGATTGGGGACTCCATCGGCTCCGTCAGCTTTACAATTTTTCATGCGACTATGAGCTTTATCAACTTCTTCAAGCTTTACTTGCGGCACTAGTCCTGGATTCGGAGGGAAGTCTGGTGGTTGCACCTTTTTATGCTGCTTATTCAGCAGGTCATGAAAGTAAGTGCGCCATCTCTCCTTCATCGCGAGGTCCTCGCATAACAGGTTGCTTCGAGGGTCTACACACAACGGCACTGGGAAATATCCTGTGCCCGCTTTGACCTTGGAGCGTGCCAAGTTGTGGATGAACTACTGTCCCTCAGACGATTTCAGCTTATCGTAGAGTGGATAGAAGTGCTCTTGTCTGTCTCTGGTTACGGCTCTTTTAGCGGCACGACCATTTGTAGGAAATGCCCTGAAGGTTTTGATGAGTGAGTCAGTCAGTGACGAAATGGACCTTTTAAGGTAAAAATGTTTTTTAATGCTTTTATCTTCTAGTATTTAAAAATATAATTCATCTGTGTTTATAGTAAAATAAAGGAGATAATCATTATAATTAATTATGAATTAATCCAAAGTATAATAATCTAGACAAATAAAACATCTGCTAACTACATCTTACCCTGAGAATTTTTGAAAATCCAGCGCGCGACAAAGTCCCACCCCGGTTTTATTGCGTCCGTGGGAGCGTAGGCTACATTTAAAGTTTACAGTACCTACATTTAAAGTCTATCAGATTTTGATAACGACGAAAATTTTCGCACATTTTCCACCAAATAGATAAACGCAAACTAGATGAATATAAACTCGAGCTTTTACATGCAGTTTACCTGCTTTACAAAAGAGAACAGTAGGTAACATATTGACTTACTACATTGGGTCGCAGCCCAAGATTTGTTGGGCCGCGGTCACCATGAGTGCCCCCTCCTTGTTCTTGTGTTCGCAAGCGCGACTGCTGGCCTTTAGGTATCGGGTACGATTCACAGGTCGGTTAGTGTTATTGGGGTTTTCCATCATACATTTCTCAGGAGCAACCCGGAGTCTGGATTTGTCCTCGGATGATGGTGGTAGGCTCGCCCAATATGACATGGGACTTAAACATAACAGGTGAAATGTGGTTGTACTGTAGGTACACTTCTGCCCAACTCTTCGGGGAAACAAAGCGTGATGTTATATGACTAGGAATTATTTGCTCTGTCGATTTATGAAGAAAAACTCAAGTATCAAGAGAATACAAAATGCAAGAGCGAAACGAACTTTAGAATTTTAGCACCCGGCCTTGAATAGGTTCTGTTTTCTTTTGACTGTTATTGAGAACTTTGTCGAGTTATAATGAAAATTTTAAACTCGTGTTACAGCAGTTTAAGTTTTGGTATCTAGCCTCCCGAATCCGAAGTCCTGACGTCGCGTCGTATGAGCGAAATGTCGAAATTCCTGAGTTTGCTTGGCTCGCCCTTGCCTGGATCTATATTTAATAGTAGGCATTTTGAAGTAAGAGCAAAATTTGCTAGGGGAAAATCTTATGGGTATGCGTCACCGGAATGCTAAATATTCACAGTATACCTCTAGCTATGAGTTGCCCTTGCTGTTGCTCGGAGTTATTTATAATCATTTTAATTGACTAATTAAGACATTCTAATTTTTGATACTGAAATTTATTTAAAATACAAAAAAAACAGTAAAAATATAATTTTAATGTAAAGTTCCACAATTACCCCTCAGGTTATAGTTAGGTAAGGGCGCACCGAGGAATTTGCGAAATATTTGCATTCGTTTGATCCCTTGTTGCATCGTTTAAAATTGAAGATATATTAGGATTCAGTCTATAAATCGTAGTCTTTAGAAACAAGGTTACTTGTAGTATCCTCTATATAAATCCTTATTTATTTTACTTTACTTCATGGAAGATCATCTTTTTAATAATAACAGAAACGATATGTTTCCTATTTATATATCGTACAAGACTTATCCATTTTAAGTCTTTAAAATGTGTTTTTATTTCAATACGAAGGACATAGCTAAAATAGCGCGCGAACCGCCCATTCTAGCCACGCTTCAATAGACATGGAAATCATGAAACATCTCTAAATATAGAATACTTTGAGGCGTTTCAGTACATTCAAATTCATTTAAAAAAGATTGTGTTGTTAAAAGATAACCAACAGATTTAGGTTCTATCATTTTTGAAAAAAGAAAACACAACAAAATCAAAGTTTCGTGCATGAGGTACTAGAGTTCTGAACTCAGGATCTGCCTCTTGGGATATTTGGTTCTGAATCTCTGTCTCATTTTACTCAAATTTTTCCTCACTTGTCGTCAAACGAATACAAATTAGACGAAATATCGAAGATTCTTTTTAGGATCTTTTTTACCGACTTCAAAAAGGATGAAGTCCTCAATTTGTCTGTTCTCAGGGTTCCGTATCCAAATAGCACATAGAAACGGAAATCTTTATTTTTTGTCCTGTCGTCCGTCGGTCCGTAGGTCTGTGTGACCTGCCAAGCTTTCAAACAAAAAGACAAAGGGATTTCCCATTTCACAATGGAACTCCTCAATAAGGTAAAGGCCGTACAGATCACGTATTGTGGTTTGTTTATTTGTACAGACATCAAAGAATATTTCTGGTTAGTTACCTACCTTTACAGTGACTGCATATCGAAAGGGCTGTGGTAGAGAACCCCAGGTAGCACTTCCCACTCGGCAAGATTCTTCCTTTTCAATGGAGGTTAACTATTAGGTATCTACACGAGGGAACTACACGTTTTATTAGCGATACATTATTGTATTCCGAAATCCACGAGAATAAGTCGCGGGCTCAGCTAGTCATAAATAAAAAAAAACAGTTTAATTAACTTACAAACAAAATTCGCAAAATAACAGCACATAAAGTTAGTTGTACTGTAGTGCAGTACCGACGCTACCGTCTTTAATTACTTAATTAGGTACGACGGCATTTCTCCAGCATATTTTATTGGAACTACGACCAAATAACTTCCAAATGTAGAACACCGTAAATCCGTCGCTATATCATACTCTTAAGCAAAGCTACGATGCTGATAGCGTATAAACTTTTTATATGTATAAGTATGGCACTTGTTCCCTGTGGAGTCGGACGTAAGGAATAGCATTAGCACCATCTCATTTCTTCCCGTGGGTGTCGTATGAGGCGACAAAGGGACTTACTAAAGAATGGGCAGCAGCGTTCTCTATGCATTTTACCATCATACTGCGATCGCCAACCAGCCTGCCAAATGTGGCAATTATGGCGAACCCCCCCCGAATTGGGGGAGGCCTATGTTCAGCAGTGGACGTCTGATGGCTGAAATGATGATGGCACTTGAAGCCTACGATGCCCCGAAAAGAAATAGCTAAGTAGGTAGGTACTGATCAGCTTTAAGATGGGACTTTTGGGTGAAAAACTTAACAAAGTATGTCCGACCTATATGTACGTATTAATAGAGGATCTTACTGGTTGATAGGCGGCGTAGGTTCTAGCCTAAAACTGGTTCAAAGGAACCTCTGAAACTCATCATCACCATCTGCCTAGTCTTTTCCCAACTATTTTGCGGTCGGCTTCTAGTCTAAGCAGATGCAGCTGAGTATCAGTATTTTATATGGAGCGACTGCCGATCTGACCTCCATTAAACTGCGTAATACGATAACCCTTGGTAAGGCTAGTTGTCAAACTTTCGGGCTTCTGAAGACTCGTAACGACTGTCAAGTTCAACAAATGACACCCGGGACCAACAGCATAACGTTCTATTCGAGGCACGGAAAGGTCTTGGTATGTAAAGATGGTCACCCATCCACGGACCATCCGCGGCAACCGTAGCTTAACCTGAACGATCAACCCGGCTGATAGTCGTGTAAAACATGTGATAGCTTTTTGTCAGGATGAACTGTCTGATTAAATTCAAGAAGGATGTGGTAGGTACCTTCTTTCAGTAAGAGTCATTTGAAAATAAAAACATAAATGAAACTAGGATGATAAATATTTCAAAATTGGAATCTTAGCAAGTACCTACGTATCATCGCGGACACTGGTGGTGTGAGTCGAACTGTGTCCGCGGTTTTACACTGACCTGCTTCAGCTATAGACTGGTACCTCTTGCCAAGCAATGCAAATCCATATTACTATCTATATAATTTATTATAACCCCTGAGCAGTTACTATATAACATTTTAACCTACCCGGAAATCGAACTCCAAGCAGGCACACATATAATAAGGCAGCCATTGTCTTGATCTAAGTTTTAGTTGTTTTGCATAAGGTTTATGTTTATGAAATTAAATGTTTTTTTTTAATTTTTATATTTGAGTTGACTGAATGAAAGTTAAATTGTGGTTTACGATTTATGACGTATTAAAAAAAAACTACTTACTAGATCTCGTTCAAACCAATTTTCGGTGGAAGTTTACATGGTAATGTACATCATATATTTTTTTTTAATTTTATCATTCCCTTATTTTAGAAGTTACGGGGGGGGGGGGGGGGAGACACACATTTTACCACTTTGGCAGTGTCTCTCGCGCAAACTATTCAGTTTAGAAAAAAATGATATTTGAAACCTGAATATCATTTTTAAAGACCTATCCATAGATACCCCACACGTATGGGTTTGACGAAAAAAATTTTTTTGAGTTCTATGTATGGGGAACCCTAAATATTATGGTTTTTTTCTATTTTTGTGTGAAAATCTTAATGCGGTTTACAGAATACATCTACTTACCAAGTTTCAACAGCATAGCTCTTATAGTTTCGGAAAAAAATGGCTGTGACATACTCGGACAGACAGAGAGACAGACAGACAGACATGACGAATCTATAAGGGTTCCGTTTTTTGCCATTTGGCAACGGAACCCTAAAAAGGCTGGTAAAGACAGCAACAAAATTCAATGACCACTGAAAGTTTTACATAACATTTAAATTGGCCCAAATGTATTAATCAAATTTAATCTACATCATTTCATGCTTCGGTAACACAAGAGTTAAAAGTTGTTTTAAATTTTACATCTCACTTTTTAATTTCAATTTAATTTCACTTTTTATTGAAGTAAGTTTTATAATACTTATAAAAAATGTGTCCAATAACAATTATTTAAAGACTGAACTTTCGTTGCTAACGGCACACATGTTGGTTCATTTTATCTAGTCGAGGAAGTTCCTAAGAAAACCTGTGAAGCTGGTAAGGAAAAAATATTAGACTTATAAAGTTCAGAGTTTTGTTATCCCTTCTATTGAACGTATGTCACAGGCGTCCGAGCGCATCACTACATGATTGTTTGGGAAACGCAATCCGCGCGGTGCGGTGCGGGTGCCTTCCTGCCGCTGTGGTCGCATCCCGCGCCCGGCGCCACGCAGCCACAGTCGCTCGCCGGCCGCCGACAGTCCGCCAGTCGTCGTCTGCACGGTGCACTCGCTCCAGCCGGTCGCTCGCACAGCGGCACATCGTACCTCGACCACCGTCACATATTTACTCACTTTTCTACTTAAACTTTTTCAACTTTAATTCTCAACAATGAGGCCCATCATTTATTTTAAGTTTTTACTCTTCTTCAACTTTTTAAACTTAACTTTATCCAAAAACTGCCCTTCTAAATGTCAATGCTTCCGGAGCAAAGTTGCGTGCTTACACCAAGACCTGTTGACCGTTCCGAAGACGCCGGGCGACACTCGCAGTTTGTAAGTATTACATTACTCTTAAGTTTACAAAGTTTTGTTTTCTGCTCGATTATAAATAGCGTGTTGTTACTATGGTTTTATAAATAAGTGTGAGATTCATCGCGACGGCTGCGAACAGGCGTCCGCGAAATGTTATTGTTGCGAAAGCATCTGTTTCAGCCGTCGTTTGAAAGCTCTAATTTGAAAATAAATTCCAAGGAAACGCTGTGCGATTAGTTTTAAGTTCGTAATTATAAAACAGTTGTATCTCTGTTCGTAGCCGAGTTATGAAATACTCGAAGAGATTCTCCAGAAACTTTAATCGCAATCACAACTTTTCGAACATTTGGAAAGTGACTATAGTTGCAGATTACAACCTAACCTACGCCGCCATCGTTCGTTTTACTTCTTTCTACATCTAGGACTAAAAGAACATAACTTAAAAAAGGCTGTTTGAAAAATAACTCTAAAATATAAGTAAGTTGGTGGCAGGTATTTCGTACCGTTCTTACTTCTTAATCTTTGATAATATATTCCTACAGATCCCAGCATTAAACAGAGCATGTCTGTTTAGAACTAATTCGTTAAAGATACCTACTTAGCTTTTTCCAGGATAGCAACTCTAACGTTCCAAGAAATAAATCACTTAGTCATTTTGTTGAATTATACTAAACGAAGCACACTAATTAGGCGTTGATTTGAATTATAAGCAGCAACGCTGGTGCAGGAAACAGGCGTTTACGCTGCTTAGGTGATATATTTTTGCAACAATCTAAATGGTTTAACAAAGAACGTAAATTGTTGGAAGCTGAAGATACCTAAGTATAGCTTCCTGCCTTGTTTAAAATTGTTTTCATAAAGGTAATTTTTGTTTAAAAAGGAGCAATGTGGAGATCAGATTATCAAATAAGCAGTTGCTGCATGTAAAATACTGATATTAAGCTGCATCCGGTGAGACTGGACGCCGAATCCAACAAAATTAGGCTAAGGCTAGGTAATAGGAAGATTGTTTTAGGTAATAGGAAGATTGTTTTATTGAGGCTGTATTTGCCTTTAGTTTTGCAGAAATCGTGGGAGATAGGCTGATTTATTTAGGGTTGGGAACATACTGACAGAGTTCTTTATGAGGCCATAAAAAACTGTGTAATGAAACCAGTAATTAACAGCAGAAACATCCTTCAAGAAATTGTAAAGCTGAAATTGAAGAGAATTATGAATTTCCTAATTTGTGATGCAGGTTAAAAACTGGTGAGAAATGTAACACAGTTGTTCAGCTGGTTGGATAAATAGAATTAGGACGATATGTCGAAATAGAAAAGCACTTATCAAAGTAAATCATTTCAGACGGATAAATACAGTGGCTTAAATGTCTAACAATTTTAAACAATCATATTGTTTGTAAGTAGTGTTATTAGTATTACCTATAGTATTAAAATACCTATCAAGATTCCAACCTATCTAATCTGAGTTTTACGCTACACACACATTAGATCAAAGTTACCAAACAATTTTGAATATGTTTTATCAGGCGTGAACGACGAGAAAGTGATGTCATTGTAGTTATCTCGATTATCTACGTGTTTAATGATTTTATACACTTTGTAAAGTCAATAAGTTTGCATACTAAACTTGTACACAACCATAATAAAAACACTATAGAAAAACTAAAGGTATTATCGGGGTACCAACAAGCGGGTCGGCACTGCCCGCGGTAACTTGTTTGTACTATACGTAAGTAACCAAAACCTAGAACTTAATCAAAGTCTCTCTAACATCATCATCATTCTCTTGCCCTTATCCCAATTTATTTGGGGTCAGCGCTACAACATGTCTTTTTCTTCCTTATTCTATTATTCGTGATCTCGGTACTGTCAATGCTGATAAGCATTTAACAAATAGTGTGATCTTTCTAACCGTTTCATCATTCACACAGTACATCCATCTTCTCTTTGTTCTTTCCCTACTCTTATAGCCATTGCTATTCATACTCCAAACTTTCCTCACGACCTATTTGATTAAATAGCGAAACTACGGATACTTAGGTACCATTTAGTGAAAACAGAGCTTTATTCTCAGGAGTCGTACAGAATTGTGTTCATATGCATAATGCAAGACAACGATGACTAATAGAGTAGTGTGGAAAAAAAGATACGTAGCGCCGCCTCCTATATATAATATATTGGGATAATGGCAGGAGAATGATAAGGATGGTGCAAATTGTAAAAATTATAAGCAAAAAGTAGTTTCTGTCAATTTCGTCACCCAACGATTAAATCAAAGAATAAATCATTTCGAAGTCCACACAGTTGGTAAGGTTACTATTCTGTAAGTAAAATCAATGCACCTAGCTTCTGACGTTTCATAAGTGCCCATGTAGGTTTATGTGAAATAAAAATATTTTGATTTGATTTGAATAAATATTTAAATAACTTAAATAATGGGTGTGGCCTCTCTAGGTAAAATTACGCTTGCATTCGTCTGTGCATACTATCGAGGATGTTTCTAATGAATTCTTGTGGAATGCGTTCCCCTTCCGCGGCAATTACATTCGTATTGAGAAGCGGGGCAGCGCCAAATTGGATTTTTATTTTGACCTCATTACTAACTTCATCACCCTCGAAAACCATGAAAACGACAGCAATGATAAAAAAAATAAGATTTTCTAGAGCCGCGTTAAAGACCTACGTTCCAAAAAGTAGTTTCAGCACCACGCCTCGGATAGGATAGATTTCCTATTGAACATTAAACCACACTTTTGAATTTCGACGAGTTGAGAAGTACTCTGTTGTATTCCAATGGTCGGTACAACACCGAGAGTTGTAAATCCCGCCGCGACTTCATAACGTCCGAGTGAATTTCGACTCATAGCTAGGTATAATTCTAGCTGCAATATCATAAAAATTAATTGTCATCGAAACAGAACAAGTTTAAGAGTATGTAGGTGGTATTACTATTACTTTAAAATGAATAAGACAGAAGTAGATAAAAATAAGCTTGCAAGAAACCTAGTTACTTACTGCAACAAAGGAAGATAAAAATAAAATTATGATACATAAACCTGTAACAACAAATACTTTGGAAGAGTATGACAAATCATACATACATACATAAACTCACGCCATTTTCCCATGGGGGTAGGCAGAAACCACGGAACGCCACCTGCTACGATCTCTATACGCTCCTTTTGCCTCGTTTAAGTTCATACAAATGGTCATACACACACGCCGGTTGCGAGTACTACGCACCTGCCCTTTCTGAAGAACATCACCAATAAGGTCACTACATGTCCTCCTAGGGCGTCCCCTCCCGGTGTTTCCACTCACATCGGCCTTGTAAATACCTTTTGTGAGCCATCCTTCATTCATCCTCTCAACATGACCAAACCATCTAAGCACACTTTTTTCAGTTTTTGTCACTACATCTTCTTTTAAACCACACCGTTCTCTTATCCATAGCATAGCATTTCCACAGCATTCTACTTTCATGCTTCTTTCGCCACACCCAACATTCACTTCCATACATAAGCATAGGCACCAGTACACCATCGACTGGTTGGTCACAATCGCATGTAAAGCACCATTTACTTTATTTCCCGCATTCACTCTTCTTTCCACATCTTTATCAATCTTTCCATCCCTTGTAAACAAACTCCCCAAATATACAAAGTCACTTACTTCCTCCACACTCTACCATTTATTTTCACATCACACACCGATACATTCTTTTCTATGACAAATCAGTAGGATTCAATTAAATACATTCTGCAGTTGACAACTATGACCCAAAATGTCATTAATCTATACATACAAATAAATAAAATTGGAGTGTCTGTTTTTAATATTAAGATAACCACTTTTTACTAAGTGTATATGGATGTATACACGATACATATACCAAAACAACATTTTTTACAATTTTTGTCTGTCTGTCTGTCTGTCTGTTTGTTCCCGCTGATCTTTGAAACGGCTGGACCGATTTTGACGGGACTTTCACTGGCAGATAGCTGATGTAACAAGGAGTAACTTAGGCTACTTTTATTTTAGAAAGATTCTTTTATTTTAGAAAAAAATAACTATCTTCGAAAACTACGCTGACATACGTCTCAAAATTCGTAAAACCCTGGCTGAATCCTACGAAATAGATCAAAATAATGTACTACAGTATTGTACACCTTAAAAAGGCCTACAAAAATGTCCTCAATGGTATATGTCTATCTCTTAGGGATAACCCACAATAACCATTTTTTATCTTTTACTTTTTACGAGAAATAAGGGCTTATTTACGAAGCGATTTTAAGCAATACAGCATTAATCCTTATCCAATTAAGTACCTTAAATACATTGTGCATTTAATATAGATCAATATGGCCCTTTACAGCATGTAATTTAAATGAAAATCTTAGAAGATATTAGAGATTTAAAAAGTGGGCGCAGAGCGCGTTGGCAGGGGCCGGGTAGTACAGGATAAGTAGGATTGTAATTCATACTACTTTGGCTTCAAAGTAATTGCGAATATCATGTGTGTTCATTATACTCAAAATAAACCTAATAGTATTATTTCAAGTAAGAGACCGCGAAATTGCTTAGATGTTTAGATTTTTGGATGTTTGTTTCTCAATGATGCAAAGACGGCCAAACGGATTTAGATCGAATTTGGCACAAAGATATATTATATCATGGATACGTAACAGATAGGATACCTACTTTATCCGTATATATGTAGTAGGTTCCCGGGTGTTATTTTGCGACAGCTATACGGGCCAAGCCACTGGCAAAAGTACTATTCCTATAATTAAGTTCGGTGTCTGGTAAATGATCGAGTGTCTGTATAGGTAAAATAGGAGCGTTAAGAAAAACCAGGAAGACTTATATTCAACTAAACCATATGTCGCAGTCTTCTTACTCTGAATACTATTACTCTTATTTTAAACACCAACACACATGATGTTCTCATAAACTATGAATCCTAAGTAATATATGAACTATAATCCTACTACTACTAATATTATTAATGTGAAAATATGTAAGATTGGGTGTTTGTTTCTCAATCACGCAAAAATGGCTGAATGGATCTGGATCGAAAATAGCACACAGAGTCTATATTACCTACTAGCTTTTGCCCGCGGCTTCGCCCGCGTGGATGTCGGAAATGAATGCAAGAGGACGTACTACCGCGATAAGAATGTGTTATTCCAGGTTATATAGGTAATATAGACTGTGTGCTATGTTCGATCCAGATCCATTCAGCCATTTTTGCGTGATTGAGGAACAAACACCCAATCATACATATTTTCACATATATAATATTATTAGTAGTAGGATTATAACTCATATTACTTAGGATTCATAGTTTATGAGAACATCATGTGTGTTGGTGTTTTTAAAATAAAAGTAATAGTATTCAGAGTAAGAAGACTGTGACATAGGGCTTGGTTTAGTTGAATATAAGTCTTCCTGGTTTTTCTTAACGCTCCTATTTTACCTATACAGACACTCAATCATTTACCAGACACCGAACTTAATTATAGGAATAGTACTTTTGCCAGTGGCTTGGCCCGTATAGCTGTCGGAAAATAACACCCGGGAACCTACTACCGGGATAAAGTAGGTATCCTATCTGTTACGTATCCATGATATAATATATCTTTGTGCCAAATTCGATCTAAATCCGTTTGGCCGTCTTTGCATCATTGAGAAACAAACATCCAAAAATCTAAACATCTAAGCAATTTCGCGGTCTCTTACTTGAAATAATACTATTAGGTTTATTTTGAGTATAATGAACACACATGATATTCGCAATTACTTTGAAGCCAAAGTAATATGAATTACAATCCTACTTATCCTGTACTACCCGGCCCCTGCCAACGCGCTCTGCGCCCACTTTTTAAATCTCTAATATCTTCTAAGATATTCATTTAAATTACATGCTGTAAAGGGCCATATTGATCTATATTAAATGCACAATGTATTTAAGGTACTTTATTGGATAAGGATTAATGCTGTATTGCTTAAAATCGCTTCGTAAATAAGCCCTTATTTCTCGTAAAAAGTAAAAGATAAAAAATGGTTATTGTGGGTTATCCCTAAGAGATAGGCATATACCATTGAGGACATTTTTGTAGGCCTTTTTAAGGTGTACAATACTGTAGTACATTATTTTGATCTATTTCGTAGGATTCAGCCAGGGTTTTACGAATTTTGAGACGTATGTCAGCGTAGTTTTCGAAGATAGTTATTTTTTTCTAAAATAAAAGAATCTTTCTAAAATAAAAATAGCCTAAGTTACTCCTTGTTACATCAGCTATCTGCCAGTGAAAGTCTCGTCAAAATCGGTCCAGCCATTTCCGAGATTAGCGGGAACGAACAGACAGACAGACAAAAATTGTAAAAAATGTTGCTTTGGTATATGTATCGTGTATACATCCATATACACTTAGTAAAAAGTGGTTATCTTAATATTAAAAACAGACACTCCAATTTTATTTATTTGTATAGATGTATAGATATAACCTGGAATAACACATTCTTATCGCGGTAGTACGTCCTCTTGCATTAATTTCCGACATCCACGCGGGCGAAGCCGCGGGCAAAAGCTAGTCTATACTATAATATTATAAAGCTGAAGAGTTTGTTTGTTTGGTTGAACGCGGTAATCTCAGGAACTACTGGTCCGAATTGAAAAAGTATTTTTGTTTTGGGTAGCCTATTTATTGAGGAAGGCTATATGCAATATAACAACACACTACGATCAAAAGGAGCGAAGCAGCAACGAAAAATGGACGAAAACTGGCAGGCAATTCGATGGGACGGGAAGGATCAGGGGAGCAAAATTTTGATGCGGACGAAGTCGCGGGCAGAAGCTAGTTTATTATAACGCAAATCACAATAAAGAATTAAAGGATGGTATGTGCCTTAAACCTCATTTTTTTATTGCAAGTGTCGGCACCATAACGTAACAGACTATCATGCGGGAGGATCATTTTAAAGGATATTGCTAATGCTAATCCATTGCTTCATATGTTCGAAAAGTTGTCTGTTCAACAATGTAAATAACGCAATGAACACTACGAATGGAAAATTTTAAACTCAGGGTGCTGGTATTTTCAGAATATCACGGGTATTTTATTACTATTTATACGTTTAGAAACAATTAGTAACTTGTGCCTTATTTACGACCCGATCTGACGGCTTCTTCCTAGAAACCGTTTTCTCCTGAGAGGCTTTGTAAACTCGCTGACTTATATTCGTTCGTGGCTCAAGAATATTAATTTGAACGATCCTAGAACGGTATTAAAAGTCGTAACTGTGCTCGTAGCTTTGTGTCTGAAATCGTGTTTAATCAAATGCAGTACCTTCTATACGTACTCTTATTTTCTCTACAGTAATAAGTATAGTTATAATTACATACTGAGGATCTTCTATCAGGTAATTTTAGTAATTTAAACAAATATTAGGTTTTACAAACAGTTATTACCATAATTTTTACACTATTGCATACGTTAGCACACTCACTCACACTTACACTCACAGTCACACATACTCTTTCACATACATACACACGCACACACACCCTTGTTTGTACAGACACCCTTACGAGGACCTTGGTAGTTCTTGACCGTACCGAGGACCCTCCAAAAAACTGGTTTTAATACTTCGTTGGCCTTTTTGAATAAGATAGAAAGAGACAGATGACTAAATATATAGTGATAAGCTTATTGGCATAATGCTATCTCAACATTTTTCTGTATGAATTGCGGCTATCATACCGAGGACCTGAAATACACAGCCAAATGTGACCAGCGATGCACATACGAGGACTTTGTGTATGCCAACCGAGGACCCCTTAAGTCAGCCCTGCGACACCCTTCCGAGGACGTATTTTTACACAATATTTCTTATATCTTGTACTAACTGCGGACGCTGTGTTACACTTTATATCACTAAACTGAGGACAGTTTTCCGAGTAGAACTTGAACACAGCGAGGACATGAAAAAACTTCCTACCTAAATACCATTAGATAATTTATTAATGTAAGTAGAATGTTCCGAATTATTCCTTACACACATTTTCTAAAAATGAAGTACCAAGCGAGGACGAGTCGATTATCTTTACGTTTGTAGGCGCTTTTCAAAGTATTATGTTATACTAACATAACTGGCGAAACGTAGGTGTACTTTTGGTATACCTCTACCTCTAACCCTTCGGGGAAATAAGGCGTGATGTTATGTTACGATTCAATGTTTATTTACTTTTCTCTAACATTATACATAAACAAACTGGCCAAGTGCGAGTCGGACTCGCGCACCGAGGGTTCCGTACAAACCTGCAGGAATTCACGGTTTATGCATAAGGTTTATGTTTATGAAATTAAATGTTTTTTTTTTTTAATTTTATATTTGAGTTGACTGAATGAAAGGTAAATTGCGGTTTACGATTTATGACGTATTAAAAAAAAAACTACTTACTAGATCTCGTTCAAACCAATTTTCGGTGGAAGATTATATGGTAATGTACATCATATATATTTTTTTAGTTTTATCATTCCCTTATTTTAGAAGTTACGGGGGGGGGGGGGACACACTTTACCACTTTGGAAGTGTTTCTGGCGCAAACTATTCAGTTTAGAAAAAAATGATATTAGAAACCTCAATATCATTTTTGAAGACCTATCCATAGATACCCCACACGTATGGGTTTGATGAAAAAATTTTTTTTGAGTTTCAGTTCTATGTATGGGGAACCCCAAATATTATTGTTTTTTTTCAACTTTTATGTGAAAATCTTAATGCGGTTTACAGAATAACTCTACTTACCAAGTTTCAACATCATACTGCTATTATTGCTCTGACTGAAAGTCTTTTTAAAACTAAATAAAACAAACAACTACATTGACTCGCAAGTCGCGAGTGAGCGAATGACAATATTACAATCTATTCAAGTTAGAAAGGGATACCAAATTAGATGTGTATCATTCATACTCTCACAGTTTTTTTTTAGGGTTCCGTTGCCAAATGGCAAAAAACGGAACCCTTATAGATTCGCCATGTCTGTCTGTCTGTCTGTCCGAGTATGTCACAGCCACTTTTCTCCGAAACTATAAGAGCTGTGCTATTGAAACTTGGTAAGTGGATGTATTCAGTGAACCGCATTAAGATTTTCACACAAAAATAGAAAAAAAGCAATAATATTTGGGGTTCCCCATACATAGAATTGAAACTCAAAAATTTTTTTTTCATCAAACCCATACGTGTGGGGTATCTATGGATAGGTCTTCAAAAATGATATTGAGGTTTCTAATATCATTTTTTTTTAAAACAATAATATTTGGGGTTCCCCATACATAGAACTGAAACACAAAAAAAAATTTTAATCAAACCCTGACGTGTGGGGTATCTATGGATAGGTCTTTAAAAATGAAATTGAGGTTTCTAATATCATTTTTTTCTAAACTGAATAGTTTGCGCGAGAGACACTTCCAAAGTGGTAAAATGTGTGTCCCCCCCCCCCCCGTAACTTCTAAAATAAGGGAATGATAAAACTAAAAAAAAATTATGATGTACATTACCATGAAAACTACCAACGAAAATTGGTTTGAACGAGATCTAGTAAGTAGTTTTTTTTTAATACGTCATAAATCGTAAACCACAATTTACCTTTCATTCAGTCAACTCAAATATAAAAATTAAAAAAAAAAAAACATTTAATTTCATAAACGATGATGACGAATGATGATGATGATGACCTGCAGGTTTGTACGGAACCCTCGGTGCGCGAGTCCGACTCGCACTTGGCCGGTTTTTTTTTCATTGTCGGTATCCATGCACGTAAATTTGATCACGAAGGAGCTTACATATCAAATACTATTAGGTCGTTTTATGCATATAATATTTGCAAAATAGTTCCATGAAATAAGAAGAGTAGTTGAAAATGTTTTGGAACCCGGTATCTCCAGTTTCTACCAGTTTGTAGAGACAAACTGGCAAGATACTACGCAATGCATCCGCCTACCGCCTGATCTTATAGGCGCATATAAGTCCGAGTTACCGGAGTTATTACTCTTGAGTGCAATTACTCTTGTTTCATGCTTTCATAGGAGTCCAGATCCTATGTTTGTCAGGAAATATGATCCCATATACCGATATAAGTACAAATTATAGCATTATGCGTACTTGAGTAAAAACAGCATCTGTTTATGCTGTTAAAAGCGCAGTAGCAACCACCAAAACCATCATCGGAGCTTTATAAGTCCGCGTAGCATTATAAAATCGCCATCCAGGATTATTTTGCTAGTTGGGTACTTAATGTTATGTTAAGTTTTTAGCCCAAATTATGTCGATCTAAATATTTTCTCTGTAATTCGTTTTGTTTGAGTCGAATAGTTTGTTTAATTTTAAAATAAAACTTTCTTTATTTCGTTGTACTTGTTTACTTCAACTTGTTGTTTGTGTCCCATGACCGTAAAATATTTTATGGCTGAAATCATAATGTTGTGTAATCTAGAACGCCTAGGTAGTTAGCACAAACAGCAGAAGAAGCCTCCTTATTCCTCGTGCGCCAAGTAGCTAGGTACTAACGATTTGCTTAAGGGTTCAGTATACCTTCGATTTCTTCCTCCATAATTTTATTTAAATGATAGCACATATCTCGTCTTCTACACACGAGGAAAACTGTCTAAACGAGGACTAGAATACACATTGTTCGGAAAATCTAGCAAACCGAGGTCTCAAATACACATTGTTTGGAAAAGCTACCTAACCGAGGTCCTTTGTGTTAAAGTTAACACAAAAGTCCTCGAATAATACAACCAACGTGAAATGAGTGTAAAGAGGCTGTGTATGAGGTGACACAGGCGCCACCTGGTGGATACACAATGCGTGTGTAAGATTATGAAAAATTTTGATCAAACCGAGGTTCAGACAACTTTTTCCTATTAAGTATACAGAAAGGCTCAAAATCGCTTGCAGAATACGAATCTTTGGTCAAATCAAACCGAGGACCCTCGAAAAGGTCCTCGCTTTGAAAAGGTCCTCGGTCGTGCCTTGTGTATTCATACGCACGTCCTCGGATGGTACTTAAAACAAACACACATAACTCCACGACAAACACAACACTTTCATAAAGTTTTATTTTTCTTTTTTTCCTTATTTTATTTCTCTTAAACTAGCCCTAATGGATTATTGTATATGATGTGTGTCCTACCTTCTATATGTGCATCACTTTGAAGGGACACTGGCTTCTAAGATACAGGTACATAAACCTAGTTTAGAAGTCAGGGTTTTTCACTCTAGAATACTAAGTTTTAGCCATGTTTTTTAATGTAAACAATGGAGATTAACTTATGGAGAAATAAAGATTATTATTATTAATTAGTCAAATTATAAAGAAAAAAATTCTTGGAACATTCTTTCGAACTGATACTAAGTAGCTTAATCGATAAACGTAGATACATTCGCGTTTAGTAATTACTGCTTACCGGTAAAAATACACGTACATCACATAGCAAATTGATGAACAGATTGGCAGACATGAGATTATGCGGGTCCATTTCGAGCACTTTTTACACTAATTATAGAAAACTGATAAAAGCTTTAGAGTGCAGACACGAAACTGATGGCTCGAAAAATATGCCTATTTTAAATTACATCGATCACAAACATTGAGAATACAAGCACGAGTCTGTCAGTGCTTGTGTCGTTTCTCCATTCTGAAGCGGGTTTCTGCGGTAACCTGCGTATGACGTGCATGACTGCATGTGAGCATGCACCTCCGCCTACATCTCAACTCATGAATGAAATCAGCATTGAATTATCATGCGAACATAATGGGCTTGATTCTGACTTGCCCTTACTTTGAGCTTTATTGAATTGTCCCCTACTGAGTACCTACTGTTGTATAACGTTCAACTGCAAATCTGATTACTAATTCGATAATGAAGCTGAATTAGGTACCTGTTTAAAGTACTATAATTAAATAAGCTGAATTAGGTACCTGTTTAAAGTACTATAAAATAACTAAGCTGAATTAGGTACCTGTTGTTTAAAGTACTATAATTAACTAAGCTGAATTAGGTACCTGTTTAAAGTACTATAATTAACTCAAGAGCGGGAGGAGTGTGTTCTGGTTAGTGTTATTGATGGAATTGAGACTTGTAGGCAAGCAGAAGAGAGATCTTGAAGGGGGATTCCTTTTGTAAAAACAATTTTATTCCTTGAGTTAATAAACTGGAAACTTTGGCTTGAATACTTATCAAAGTAAATAATGAAGTTTGTGTTTTTGCTGCCCCTTAACGGGAATTAGTGGTGTCACTGGCTGGTTTGACTGGCCTGTTAGTCTAGTGGTTAGTGACCCTCACTGCTGAGGCTGAGGTCGTGGGTTCGATTCCCACCCAGGACAAATTTTTGTGTGATGAGCACGATCATTTGTTCTGTGTCTGGGTATAATTTATCTATAACTAGTTTCTGCCCGCGACTTCGTCCGCGTTAAATTTCTCGTTTCCCCGACCCTTCCCGTCGCGTCGAATCGCCTACCCGTGCGATTTTCCCCGTTTTTACAACATTTTTCATTACTGCTCCGCTTTTCTTCGTTGTAGCGTGATGTTATATAACCTATAGCCTTCCTCGATAAATAGGCTACCCAACACAAAAATATTTTTTCAATTCGGACCAGTAGTTCCTGAGATTAGCGCGTTCAATCAAACAAACAAACTCTTCAGCTTTATAATATTAGTATAGATATGTATGTATTTAGAAATATATAAGTATGTTTATCACTTGTCTGGTTGCCATAGTACAGGCTCTGCCTAGCTTGAGATCAGATAACGGTGTTTTGACCTAAGATATTTATTTTAATATTAATTAATTAAAGTTTCTATGAATAATAACGCGCGTTCCGATTAACTCGAAAAAACTGGAACAATTTACATATATCAGGGTTTTTGAAAAATGTACATAACGGAGTGAAAATGTGTGAGAAGATTTAAAGTTTCGCTTGATAATCTCGATAGTTGGTATGAATAACCCTAATAAGTAGTCAAATAATGGTCAAGCAACAAACAATTTTTCAAAAATTTGTCTTTATCGGTGAAACGTGTAAAAGTACCTATATGTTATGAAAAACATCTTATTTCATTGATTTATAAACTTGAGACGTAGCCCGAATACCAATAATAAAGTATGTATGAATAAATAATAAAGATCTTCGGCATCATAACTACCGTTTAAAGGGTCCACCCCTTTAAAAGGTAGTTATAAGTATGAACATTTGAGGGGTGCTGAAATTTGTAGGGTAAATACACGCGAACGCAGTTGTGGGCGAAGTGACTGGACTTGTCAGAAATTTTGCACAAGGGTCCTGTAGGATTTTTTGGAAATTTGACTTTAAAGAGGTGGAAAGGAGGATTACGTGCGTATGAAAATATTTTTATCTCGACTTAATGAACTATCAAATTTACAAATATTTAGTACATTTATTATTCTGAAACGAATAATAAAGTTTATCATTATAATTTTTTCAGTACTTCCCCTGATGGGGATTATAAGGGATGCTAAAGTCTGTACAGGTCCGTTTACCTAGAATAACGATATTACCCAAAATAATTATTAATTTCCCAAAACTATCGCTTAAGGGTGGTGGAGAGGGTCTTAAATTTTGTAGGAGAAAATACTAAAATACATGCGGACGAAGTGCCTACCTAATTAAGTAAGCAAAACTATATGAAAGTATTACATCATTAAAAACAGGTAATAAAACGATGTATTCCAATTAGGCGAAAAGAAAATTGTGTAGCATTGCAATAATTAGTCAAATAAAAAGACGTACCTATACTCCGTCAGCTACGTTGCACCGGAGCGTTCGCCAGTTTTTTCTCTATTTGGGTAGGGGAGGTTCGCTGTAGGTACTGACATCATTTTTTCGAGAGCCTAACAGCGCCCCTGCACATTCGTGTGCCGTCTAAAATATCAAATTCGTGGAAAGTCGAAAATTGTTGTCCAACGACGGCTTCACTTTTGAAGCCGTCGTTGGACAACATCAATTTTCGACTGCAGAAAACTAAACAAATAAACTGGATTGGCAGACTAGTCTAATTTTCATGCAACCAGGATTAAAAACGTCTGGTTGGCCTCAAACTAAAGAGTTATTTGAGTCGTGTAAGCTTTGGCAGTGCGTGATATACTCGTACAATATGCTACTTCAGTGATTATTTATCGTATCGATTTTTTGGAAGACAGTCAAGACTGCCTGCAATGATTTTGTACGTATTTTTTGATAGAAATAAGGTCCGCCGTACGTTCTTTAAGCCACCATGTCCTAGTTCGTACCAAAAATTCGAAGACATGTGACATCTACCAACCAGCACTGGGCTCGGTAGTCGCCCACTCACTCTCGAAGAGAGGAATCCTGTATCTCAGCAGTGAGAACATTAGGTTGACTAGCTTTTTTCCGCGACTTCATTCGAGTGGATATCAGAAATTACTGACGGAATAATTTTATTAGTAAAACGTGCTGCCACCATTAATAGTATCCTATTGTCCAAATCCTTTCAGCCAAGAAAGGTAAATAATAAACGCATTTTTATTAGCTTGGTATGTATGAAAAGAAATGAAAATATATAGTTTAAAAAACTTAAAAGCACGCTTTCATAGAAAACCAAACTAAAAAGTAGAAGATAGTGGACAAAAAGCGTGGGGTGCTTTTTGAGGTATTTTTAATTGATATTAAGAACCCCACGTTTTATTTTCATTATTTTCTACTCTTTTTTTTTGCTTTTTTTACCTTTTCTTCAATGTGCTGCTTAAACTGATTGAGTTTTATTTGAAGTTGTAGTTTTTCCAAATATTAAATAATGGTGGATGTTTTTAGGTACCTCCCAATAGTTATTCATCAATAGACGTAGACATAGGACAAACTTTTCTGTACACTTTTACTGCCTACCTGTATGTTTATTATTTTACTAACATTAATTGAATTTCAAGTGTAAATAAATGCATATAAAAAGTTAAAATGCTGCCAATTCATGAAACAGCCAATAAAATATTTTACGTAGCTCGCATTTATGTTCTTCCGTAGCCGTGGGTTACTAAAACAACATTATTTTATTTTTATTAAAAGTGCATGTCCAAGTTAAAACAACAAAATAAACACTTCTTTGTTATGTTCATTAAATTTTCTCTCCATATGAAAACAAATATCCAATCACTGAGTTTGCAATTCATTTTTATAAATAAATTGGAAACTCAGCTCAGTACTTAATTACAACAACATTTATATTTTCAATTATACTGGAAATAACGTGATTTTTTTCGACAATCTTTCTAACATTTCCAATAACAGGATTTTTGCAAAGAGACGATTTTTTCGACTGTACATTCCTATTTATGCGTCTGTTTGCTGAAACCAGATTCGAGTCCTCTAAACATATGTAGTTAGAGATTGATCTCTCGACAATTAGCTCAGGCGAGTACCAAGGTACAGATATACCTAATTGGTTTGCTCGACAGTGATATCAGCTGGCTCTATGGAGCATAACTTAGGAGCGCCGGCCGCACCCAGCTCGATCTCATGTCCACAATGGAGTCAAAAATAGAGTTGCCATTGACATAAATAATTTATAGTTAAATTAATCAGTATATTACATCATACCTTGGTGTGGCCAACGGAGCACCTTTGTAGTTAACGATGAATTACCTATCAACAACAACAATATAAGTACCTAGTAGATATAGGTAAATGTTGAAGGTGCCCATTAGGTGGTCGTTTCGGACAGGGCGAATTTGGGGTTTCATTTTTTAAATCGTTGTCAGTTGATACAATATATTGGCTCTTGATTAACGTTCTTACGCTTCCAATGGTTGATATTTAGTGTGGTGTGGTGTAGTGTGGTGTTTTTTTGGTTGTTTTCATTTTTTGTCTTTTTTTTGTAATTTTTTTTTACTGACTTTATTTTCAATACAGACTTTAATTTAATTTCATGCGTTGTTCTTCACATTGTATTGTAAAATGAATTAGGTTGATGATTCTGTTCGTTTCTTAGTCCAAGCATAGCGATACGTATTCATGAATGATTTTTATATCGAATTGAGAATACTACCTAGGATGAAAATTTAAAATTTTTGTATTTACTTTTTTATATTTAACTAGGTTCTGCCAGCGGCTTCGCCCGCATATTATACATATTAACCTTCCTCTCGAATGACTCTGTCTATTGACGAAAACCCGTTGAGTAGTTTAAAAGATCTAAGCGTACAAACGCGGGAAGCACTTTGTTTTATACTATGTTGTAAACATTAACTAGGTACATATTTTGCAACCATTCGGAGTAAAACGATTACAGAAAAATCAATATAAAACTCCAACAAAAAGTCAGCTGCACTTTGAATAGTTCATTTTGAACAAGCTGCATTTCTGTTCCATCAGTAACACAGAGTGAGGCAAAAAAACTTGGGTAAAGGTGACCTACAGTAAGACGGTCTTTAGACACAGCGTGGGTTTTCTATTCCATGGTGTATATCATGTGTGTGCGATAACGTTATCATAAGTATCAAGGGGCTTAGCAGTTCGGGAGATCAAAGAACATATTATATTAATACATATAGTGCCGGTGGTACTCTCGTGCTATTTTTATAACTCAAATAGATAACGAGCATCATGCTTGTCAAAGGGCACGTGCGACACAATATAAGTAGATACTAAGTACTTACGGCAACACACATTCGTCCTACGTTTGAAGTCAAACAAGTGACAATAAGTATTGTGTGACATTTTGTTGAGATTTCTGTGAAGCAGCATCTTCTCTGTACCACTCACAACATCGTTCGATGTTTACTTTATTGCAAGGGAAATTTTATTGTACCTATAGTGTTAATTATGACATACCTACCCATATAAGCTTTGCTATATAGAAATGGGAGCAATAGGCACCTAGTGTAAAACACCTCATGTTTGAGCTAGAATTTAAAAACTGTAAGCCACTGGAGGAAGAATTCATCCGAAGAAAATTTAAACTGCATGTAGGTAGGTTGTGGGAGAGGCATTCTCTGCTCTACCAGATCACATTTCTCGTAGCGTTTTACTATATGGCTCAATATTAAAAATTCGAAATAATAAAAATCTATACTAATATTATAAAGCTGAAGAGTTTGGTTATTTGTTTGATTGAACGCGGTAATCTCAAGAACTACGCGTCCGAATTGAAAAAATATTTTTGTGTTAGGTAGGCTATTTATCGAGAAAGGCTATAGGCTATATAACTTCACGCTACAACCAAAAGTATCGGTGCAGTAATGAAAAATGTTGCAAAAACGGGCAAAATCGCACGGGTAGACGATTCGACGCGACGGGAAGGGTCGGGGGAACAAGAAATTTAAAGCGGACGAAGTCGCCGGCAGAAGCTAGCAATTAAATAATTAAGTCATCTGTGTGGCTTATTTTTCAAATGACCATTTCAGTCACCAATCTACATGATCTTCACATGATGTGACCAAGATTATGTCTGGACTTTAAAAGAGACTGTGACCTCTGAGTTTGTTTCGGCCTTTCCTCTCAGAGTAGTCAGTTAGGAAACACCGAACTCATCTACTTTAAAAAATATCATTGACATGTAAAAGTGTTTGTACAAACCTACTTACAGAAATAAAATAATTTATAATTATTTACTCGAACAATCAGCATTGCCACGTTGAAAGAGATTATTAGGTATATTAGTGGCAATAGTGGCAAGCTAACGTAGAATGGCAGGTCTGACACATCAGCGACAGTGATGTGGAGTGTGCTTGCATTGATATAATGTCCCAAAAATTTATTTTTGTTTGATGCATCGGTAAACTCATATGATAAACCGTAAAATTCTTTTGCTGTACTTAAAGGCTTAAATAAAGTTTAAGTGCTTAATGTGTTGTAAAATAAGACATTCAGACCCGTTTTCTTTTCGAGTCCATAGTAATTTGGTTATTTTACGTTGGGCCCAGTAGGTGGCCACCCTAGCCACGCCAATCGCAGCATCAGTGGCCTTTTTAGTCCTAGGTGCAGGAATTAGGGCATTTTTTATTTCGGAACTCCAACATTATTATGTTGTAATAATATATCTCGATCAAATCAGGTCCCTTAATCAGTCAGTTGCAATTTATTATCTGTTATTATAACGTATCTAAACGTGTAAATAACAAACACCTAATCGAATTAAACCACTAATATTTAAAAGGCAAACACAATATTCACACCATACACTCTGTGTTTTTGATTTTTTTCATCAAAAAGTATCAGTTTCGTACGAATCCTTTTAAAACTAATTTGGTAGATACTACAGTTGTTATTTCAATTAAAAATAATATTTTTGTGTACTACTATGGAACCAGTAGGGGTTCGAACATTCAAAACAAAAATTCGAACTCTACTAAACCAAATACGCAATATGCACGTACGCGAGTCACAGTTGGCTGACAAATAGGTACGGCCGATATTAACAAGTGCATTCATCGCGCCTGCCATTCAATGCAATATCTACTCGTTAAACGTACATTCATCGAACCACTTGGCTGCTTCCTCATAAACTGTATAATTCGTATAATGAAGCTTCAATCCCGACCTTTTCAAACTTCCTGTCTATTATGTTCTTAAAGGGTAGTTTCTTCTTGTAGGTTCGTTGTAACAATGAATGTTGCAAACCGTCACATTTTCTCTCTTGTAAGCTGATTAGCTTTCGGCAGCGGCTTAGCCCGCGTGGAGGTCGAAGTAATCCCACGAGAACGTACTACGGGTCACAATAATATGTTATATGGATCAAAAGTATTTACTTACGCTTTGTGTTAATCCAGGTTATGAATTATCTGTGAGCCATATTTCATCCAAATCCGTTCGAACATTTCTGCGTGATTAAGTAACAAACATCCAAACATGTGAAAATACAAACTTTCACAATTATAATATTATACAGTAGGAAATAGGATTGCGCACCAGCACGCGTGGCATGACCACCATAGAAAGAACTTTGTCTATTCTTAGTAGAATAGAGATAGAATTGTCATGCTACGCCAGCATAAAACGGTACAAATCTTTCTACAATCTTTAATTCTGTCTTTAATCTTTCTACAATCTGTAATTTTGTCTATTCTTCCGTCGACAAAAACCCTTTCTACGGTGGTCATGCTACGCATGCAGAAAAACATAAGTAAGTCTTTTTCGAATTAAAAATGTTTGTTATTTTGTTTTCGTCTCGAACCTCTTCGTTTTATCTTTGATATTATAAGGTGCAGGGTTTATCTCTAATTAGTATTATGTAACACACTATCAGTGACAATCTGAATCATTTTGAAGGATATTGCCAATTCATTGTTGCATATGTGCAATGAATATTGTATATATGCTCAAAATTAAAGCAATTCTTTCTGTTAGTGTGTTACGCAAGTAGGTACCCTGCTGGTTAATTGCGTAACACACGTTTCGAAATATAAGAAGAAGTAGATGGGTGCCCGTGTAGTGTTTGTTGAGATGCGAGAAATGCCGGAGACATGGCAGATGATAGCTGTGCCATGTAAAATTAGGTACAAAATATTATTCTTATGCTTATTCATGTGAAGTATTAATAGACATAAAAAAGTATAGGCGAGGACATACATACGTTGTATACGTACCAGCTTCACATATTTGTTTGATGTGCTATACCACGGATATCGAGGGATATGCCTTGGGGGCGTGGCACGTGCCGCCTCAATACTATCAATTTGATAGTATTGTCGAACGGCGGCTGTACGCTTCATTCAGTCGCTTTGCAACTGCGTACAGTGCACTATTGATGCGTAAAAAGTCAAAATGCCGAGTTGTCCAGTAATTATTTGTAAAAATAGACCAAATACCATCAACCTGAAGACAAATGGCATGTCCTACCACCGGTAAATAAACAATTAAGTTACTGTTTTATATATTAAATCAATTTTTTCTGGATATCTATGTGCTATACACTAGTCGTAGTATGATTTTTATACAGCCTCTCTAGACTGTTAAAGCTCCAGGTCATTATTAATTTTAGTTACGTTTGCACTGAATATCAGAGAATAATAAATATTTTTTCCTCTGAAACAAACTCAGAGCTTTATTGTTGCAGTGCCGTGCCGCCGGCACTAATATAATTTAGCGGACATCTAATCAGTGCCAGGAAAATAAAATTGCATTTCCTTTGATCTAACTAGCTGTAAGCTGTATGGATAACCTACCGAGACGTAATGTAATATTGTCCACAGTTTCATTAAAATAAGCACCTTTATAGCGGAAAATGTTTCAAAGTAGTAGGTAATTATTTAGGCAGGTACTTGAGAAAACTTCAAAACAAATTGCAAGTCGAGCTGCTCCAGACTGCAAACTAAAAGCAAGACAAGTTTGAAAGAGTAGGCGCTAACTACCTACTTAGTCTGTTTTATTTACTATTCTGAAGCTACAAATAAAGTAACAAGGAATATAAATATATTTCTGGGATAAACTGGGCGAAATGCAAACTTTTAATTACGATTCTGAGTACTTATTCCTGAGCTTCTCACGCAAATTGTTACCGTGTTAACATTATGCTGCAATGGTAAGAATAACAGGTTGTCTTGTCACTCACCGTGGGATTACCTACTCATGAGCAGCGTCGTAGCTTGGCAGGATCTGAACAGTATCAGGTATGGCAGGATTTGAATTTGCGCCCCTCAACCCACACGTATGTTTTTAGGAAGAGTAATGACATAAACACAATAAACTTATAAAGTCTCATTTAAGTTATGCATTCATTTGTAACCTGAATTTCATGTGCACCTGTCAACGTTAAAATGCTGTCATCATGGCTGCATTGGTAGTGGTAGTCAGTGTTTTATCCGAAAATAACAGTGCCGACGTCACTTTAGTGCAGACCGTAGCGCGTAGGTAGGAAGAGAAGCGGCCGGGTAAATTCAATTTTGCCGATCTAACGACTTTGACAGCTCCAGTGCACAGTTATAATAATTGACTTGCAATAAAATAGTTTTTATTATAATGCAGGAGGGGAAAAATACTAATAATCTAAGTAAGTGGGAAAGTGTTTTATTTATTTTATTATATAGCTTTCATCACCACAGCCGAAAGACGTCTGCTGCAGGATATAGGCTTCCCCCAGTACATGGGGGATTTGCCATTATCACCACGTTTGGCAGGCGGTTTGGTTATCGCTGTATGGTGGTAAAATTAATAGAGAATGCTGCTACCCATTCTCTGTAACTCCCTTAGTCGCCTTTTACGATACCCACGGGAAGATGTGATTCAACTTTAAAATTATTTATTCAAATATTATAATAGGTTGGGGAAAAAGTTTCTTCGCATTTTTTAAGAAAATTCAAAACATTTTTTAATAAAGTTTATTTACATTTAACTAAAGTATGTAGGTACCATTTTGTTCGATAACTTTTTGCCATCTTGTAGGTAGGGACATGATCCCATTGCTATAGAAATTTTGGGACTTCTGGTCAAAATACCGCGACAAGTGGTTTTGGCAGTCCTCTCGTGATGTTAACCTGACACTGCCTAAAGAATTCTGAAGAGACCGAAACAGGTGGAAATCTGAAGGTGCAAGATCAGGACTATACGGCGGATGCATTAACATCTCCCAGCTAAACTCTCTTAATTTTTGTTGGGTGGCTAAAGATGTGTGAGGTCTAGCGTTATCATGATGAAAAACCACACCCCTTCTGTTGATTAATTCCGGCCGCTTTCTCTCAACTTCTTGCTTTAATCTCATCAGTTGTTCGCAGTAGAGTTCAGAATCGATGGTCCTGCCTGGTGGTAACAGCTCATAATGAATAATGCCCTTCCAATCCCACCACACACACAGCATCACCTTGTTGCGAGTTAACCCGGGTTTCGCCACAGTCTGTGAAGCCTGACCGGCCTTTGACCACGACCTTTTTCGCACGTTCTTGTCATACGTGATCCACTTTTCATCACCAGTTATCAGCTTCTTCAAAAATGGTTCGGTTTCATTACGTCGTAATAAAGAATCACAAATAAGTACACGGTTCATTAGGTTTCTTTCAGTGAGCTCGTGAGGTACCCAAATGTCGAGCTTTTTTGTGTACCCAGTTTTTTTCAAATGCGCCAAAACTGTTTTGTGGTCAATTTCCAGTTCTTCAGCTATGTCGTAACTACTGGTATGCCGATCTTGCTCCACTTTTTAGGGTTCCGTTGCCAAATGGCAAAAAACGGAACCCTTATAGATTCGCCATGTCTGTCTGTCTGTCTGTCTGTCTGTCTGTCTGTCTGTCTGTCTGTCCGAGTATGTCACAGCCACTTTTCTCCGAAACTATAAGAGCTGTGCTATTGAAACTTGGTAAGTGGATGTATTCAGTGAACCGCATTAAGATTTTCACACAAAAATAGAAAAAAAGCAATAATATTTGGGGTTCCCCATACATAGAATTGAAACTCAAAATTTTTTTTTTCATCAAACCCATACGTGTGGGGTATCTATGGATAGGTCTTCAAAAATGATATTGAGGTTTCTAATATCATTTTTTTTTAAAACAATAATATTTGGGGTTCCCCATACATAGAACTGAAACACAAAAAAAAAATTTTAATCAAACCCTTACGTGTGGGGTATCTATGGATAGGTCTTTAAAAATGAAATTGAGGTTTCTAATATCATTTTTTTCTAAACTGAATAGTTTGCGCGAGAGACACTTCCAAAGTGGTAAAATGTGTGTCCCCCCCCCGTAACTTCTAAAATAAGGGAATAATAAAACAAAAAAAAATATATGATGTACATTACCATGAAAACTACCAACGAAAATTGGTTTGAACGAGATCTAGTAAGTAGTTTTTTTTTAATACGTCATAAATCGTAAACCACAATTTACCTTTCATTCAGTCAACTCAAATATAAAAATTAAAAAAAAAACATTTAATTTCATAAACGATGATGACGAATGATGATGATGATGACCTGCAGGTTTGTACGGAACCCTCGGTGCGCGAGTCCGACTCGCACTTGGCCGGTTTTTCAAAAATGGCATCCATTTTATCCGTAATAGGGCGACCAGAGCGACGTGCATCTTTGACATCAAAATTTCCGGATTGAAAACGCTTAAACCAAATTTGTGCTACTCTCACAGACACTACACTAGGTCCATAAACATCGCAAATTTTTTTCGCGGCTTGCGTTGCATTTTTACCTTTTTTGTAGTAAAATTTTAAAATGTATCGAATTTCTTCATTAGATTCACTCATCTTGACGGTACGAAAAACAAATGAAAATCACACATTTTCCTAATTTGAATTTGGAATTATGTTCTTTAAAATTTAAACTTTCAATAATACCAAAACCAGCCAGATACAAATAGTATAGCCAAAGAGATTTTATTACAAGTTCATACATACTATAATGCGAAAAGACTTTTTCCCCAACCTAATACAACATAATATATTTGAGACCCTATCAGTGAGCCCTTTTATTTGATAGGTCACACGGTACAATTTGCAACACTTGCCTTATTTGCCTCTCAAAGTGGTCACTTTTCCATATTTAAAATTCATTTATTAACGTGTCGCGTACGTGTTTGGGACAAAAAATTCATGGGTGTTCCAATTGTCAAGTTAATCAGAGGGGTAATTGCGTACTACACTATCAGTAGGAATCGATTTCATTTTGACAGTTCCGCAATATTCATGGCGTTGTTTACATTGCTAAGCAAACAATTTTTTCGAACATGTGACAGAATGGATGACAAATGTTCCGCAATTAGGGTGCAGTCCAATAGATTCGCAGGAATTTGGCTGGACAGACAGACAACGAGTGATCTTATAAGGTCCCGTTTTTTCTTTCGAATGTACGAAACCATGATAAGTAAGGAGCTACATTGTCATTTCAGTATCTACCAAAAATTTTCGAACTGGTTTACCCTACCCGAAAACGTACGTTAACTTATATGGATGGAAGTTGTCCAAATTGGGTTCCATTTCAAGGCAGTTATCGCCAACTTCCTCTTAGTCCATGAAGTTTGAAGTTTGTTCGAGTATACCTGTACACCTAGGGCAGGGATGGCGGCACCTAGCACGTAACAAAATTATTTGGTCAAGGATTATTTCATGAAACTAAAAAACGACCGAACTAAAAAGGTACCTAAATTCCTGAAATGGTGCCGTGGTGTTCTTTTGTTTCGTCATATAGTTTGAGAGAGACCAAGAGTGACCATAATTATGTTATTTTATTTGTTCGTGTGGTACCGGACGTAAAGAATAGCATCACCCTATTTCTTTCCGTGGGTGTCGTAAAAGGCGACTAAAGGAGATTAGAGAACGGGCAGCAGTGTTCACTATGCATTTTTCCAACATACTGCGATTGCCAACCTGCCTGCCAATCGTGTCGATTATGCCAACCCAAATTGAGGGAGCCCAGTGGACGTCTTACGGCTGCAATGATGATGATAATAATTATTCTAATAAATATATCGCTGTATTTATTACACTGAAGAATACACATAGTTACAAATAATTAGATTGCTTTTTTATTTATGTTGTCACTAAGTCAAGATTGTTTGTTAATCCGTTTTGCCCAAACTCAATAATTATTAAAAAAAAGGGCACGTAGATGGGTAGAGGTTCGGCATCGTTGACAGAGGACAATAAATTTATTTGTTTCAGCCAACCGGATGCATATTTTACAAAAGCATATTTTTAATTATCTACCTATGCGCTATTGATTACGGAAAATAAAAGCATTGCTTTTATCCATTGTAGTCATCATCGCAAAAAAAAGCTCAACTGTATGAATACAACTCCAGTTTGTAAAGAATCTGTGGTTTATTAAACATTGCGGTATTTTGTTTCCTGATTCCTGGGTGCTTTAACAGACTCTTGCAAACACAAACTAAGCTATTCCTATAAATAGGCACTTAGTCTGTGAGACTTTGTGGAAAAAGTGAGATATTGTCTATAAAAAGAAATGTATGACGCTTCGTCGTTCTTTGCAAGTCACTTCAAGTTTTCTGTCGTGGAAAGATATAAAAATACGCCAACAGTAAAATTCAATATTAAACCTATGTAATCGACTTCACCGACATGGCCGATAATGGTGTGAAACTAAATGGAACGAGTCAAAGTAAGATGCGTCCGAAAATTTTGTTCCGTTTATAAAGCTTGCGACTCGCAAGTCGTACCAGACTGAGTCTCTCGTGAATTGTTGGATGTTTGCTTTATCTTGATCTTACTTACATTTTGTCATCGAAGGCTGCTCGGAATTGCATTTGAATTATAAAAACAGTAGCTATTTTGTAGCTCCGTATCTTCAAGAGTTTGTTGTTTTGTGCTACAAGAGTGCGCGTTACGAGTTAGACTGAACATTTCTATTCAGTCATTTCTGTAATTAAGTAAAAGCAACACTTGCATCTGGTTTACAAAATTCGATACGAACGGGTCTGATAGTTGCAAATAAACATAAGTTTAATTAACAAAGTAACGGATTTGTTTCAGTAGTCGCCTGAAATTTCAGTGAACTTGAACGCAAACTCGCGAGATGTTATCGACACTGCTGATGTACTTAGGTACCAAGTTAGAGGGTTACCCAAGTCAAGTGAAAGGTACTTACTTGAGTACCAATTACTTAACTGTCTATAACGAATGATAGCGCGTGCGGTGTCGATATCGGTTCACAAGCTAATGACTATTTTATCCCTTATGTATTAGGGAAAAATATTAAATTCGCACGTGGATAAACTAGCAATTATCGTCTAAGAAGACTTTATTAGGGGTTTTTTAAATGTCTGCGAGGTTAATACTATCATAATTTTCCTGCCCTTATCCCAAAGAAAAGTATATGTATATCGGCTTGCTGCGCTGGCGCTGCCGCTGCGGCTGCGGAAAACCTCAAGCGGCGAAAGTATAGCAACCTTATTGGTAAATATATTTTCGAGCCGTTTGGGGTTGAAACCCTCGGGCCGTGGGGTCAGAGTGCTCATGGCCTCTTTAAAGAAATATCGAAACGGCTGGTTGACACTTCTCGTGACCCAAGGCCTGGTTTTTATTTTGGCCAGTGGCTAAGCATTGCTATACAGCGTGGTAATGCCGCCAGTCTCTTGGGTACATTGCCGGTCGACAGCGATGAGGATGAATTTTTCGACGCCTTATTTTAGTTTGTGTACATAATTATAGTTTTAGTTAAGTTAATATATTATTTTGTTATTTTTATTTACACAGTCCACACATCGTTTCTTTGGTCTCCCTCTACTCTTATAGCCATCGACATTCATGAGTGAGGTTATCAAGTTAATGTCAAAAATTCTTACTACAGATTGTATATGCAACAACACAAGACTCACATCCTAAATCCTTATGTGAACGCAAATCAAGCTTAACATTTCCAGTATAAGCTGACTTGTAATTGTACGAAAAGCCTATACGAGGTGAGCTGAAACTGGAAATGTATAGCTTGATATGTAACCTACCTCGTTTTATTTTTTGGTCAAGTATTATTAGTTGATACCCTCCCACGGGTACCCATCACATCTGTGAAGTTTTACCAATGAAGTAATAAAAAATACCCTATATTTTATATCAATAAAACATAACACTACCTATAGTACCTACTATACAAACTACTACAAATACATTTCCTCATTTGTGTTTCAACTAATATTATACGTAAAGGGTTTTGTCCTCTTCATCAAAACTTTGCGCGCACCAGTAAAGGTCTGAGTGCCGATGCCACCTTGTCTGAGTTGTTCCCCGTCCGGCCCGGGCTGTCATGTCCGTCTGCAACTTTAGCGTTGGCACGGTTTGAACATAATTAAACTAGATGTGAATCATGCATGTTAACATTGAAAGCGCAGCGGCGAATGTTTGATACTAACAACATTTCTCTTTTGTTTTGTTGCTTTAGCTACATGTGTACCTTATAAAATGTAATACTAACATAGGTTAAGACTATTGTTACTAACCCAATGGGTCTTTGATTTCTATCCAAACAAATAAATAATAATAATACACAAGCCTTGTGCTCGATGCGGCTTCCCATCGACAAAAAGGCGGAACTTCCATACAGTCTTTGTCCCCCTATTTAATTTAACCCCTTTTAGGTGAACATTTAAAAAAAACTTAGACACAGTATTTTTACTGTGACTTAGATGTCGTCTGATTGTCGCCATGATGATTTCATTACTGACGCGTCTTTAGTGACAGCCTCAAGTTTAAGACAAATGGATTGACGTTAGAATCATCAAAAGCCCACGCGTTTGGTTTGTACACTGCCACAAAAGAACAAACATACATAAGTACATAAGTTGATTTGTGATTCAACCTTCTTTGCGTGTCGCAGTCGGATAAAAATGTACACCATTTCAATCAAAAATAGTAGCTTAACTGGAAAATTACGCGACAAGTTTCATATGATATCAACTAAAATATTAAAAGAGCAAAAACTTTAAAAGCGTAAAAGACTTGAAAGTCTTTGAAAGTCGTGGCAAGGGAAGAATATTGAGTTACTCACGACTGTAACACTGCCACACAACTCCGGTGCACCGCTACTACAACTTCTACTTTATTATTTCCAACTAAGTACTTGAATGTTTCCTTGAAGCTTGGTTCATGAATTCAGTAGGTTAGGTCTGTACCTACGCGTCAACAGATTTTCAACTTTATTACTAAAGTTCAAGATTGATTGGGAGAATTTGACAGTTTCGGGTACCTTGATGTGCTGGCGTCTGTACATTGTTTCTTTATGAACCATAAACGGCAAAATTAACGCAGAGTTTTATAGATTGGTATCTGAACCCAGACGCTTTTTTTTTTTTTTTTTTTTTTTTGGATGGGAAATCATCAATTGACTTCTCCCGCTCTGGGCGGAGCGGGAGGGCGTGTCAGACTTTTACTGACTAAAACCCACCCGTGTTCCTTCAGTTGCCCATGTGCCAGGGTCACGGTATCTCTTTAGAACAATCACGTGACCCCGGCAGGCATCGGTCCTAGCAGACCCCTTCAGTACTGCTGACATCTCTTTGAGGCGCGCGTGGAACACTACGCGCCGTCGACCCGAGCTTGGTCCTTACCGGGCGGCGAGCTACCCATTGCTCGCCACCCGCTAGCTCGCGCCTACGGTGGCCGGGAGTCCGCAATCGACTCCCGGCGCCCGGGGCGTCTCCTCCTGACGGGGCGTCTCCTCCTGGAACCCAGACGCTTGATCTAATCCCATTGCGACTGATGTCTAACTCGTCCATTTAGTCATGGAGTATTTATTACTGTCATATGTCACGGACGCTGTACCTACCCGAACGCAACAAAAGACCCACAGGCTCCAGACGGAGTAGTGGAGCCCTGTGTTAGCGCCTGAGCGAAGCGAGGGAATTAAGTCCATTTTCCGGAGTGCAGAGGTGCATGGTTCGCCCAAGATGTAGACACCGTGATCCCCCAGGAGAATAGTCTACTTTTCGCGAGCGGTGAGGTAGTTAAAACCAATTCGATTTAGGTAATAGTTAATGAGATTGTCATAAACCGGGAATATCTAGTTATGTGCAGTGTCATACACAGTTTTCGACTAAACTCATGCAATTTGACTGGCCTGTTACTCTAGTGGTTAGTGACCCTGACTGCTAAGACTGAGGTATTGTTATTATTATTTTCATATACATATGTTAACATATCTCAGGACTCTAGGGTCCCGGTCTTTTGAAAGACGTACGAGGGGCCGCCCGGCCGAAGCCAGCTCGCAGAGGCCCCTTAGAAAATTTAGATGTAGTGGGGCACTAACCGACGATTATCCCCGTAAGCACTATGCAAGTGCACCAAAGGATAACCTCCGGTTGGTGTTGAACTATTGCAGGATATGGAAACCAAGATGTTGGACTATGTATTTGGATGGCTAAGCATAAAACTACAAATTTAAGAAGGTTGGCACAATGTACTGCGCGGTCGCTTTTATACAGTCATTTGAATTTGTTCGGTTAATCGTGATTTTTTTTTCCTATGGTTTTCTTCTTATATCTGTGTAGTTACAAGGATTTGTCAGCTGAAACTTTATGGATAAGCAATTGAATAAAGGTACTAATTATTTGTCAAATCATAATTACCGTCATTTAATAATAACTCATGTATCGGAGTGTTGCATTTCAGCGTAGCCAGATTTTAATTGAAATGCTTTCTGAGGAGTTAGAATAGAAACATCTAATTTCGCATGATTCCTTGAGTTCATAAAAGGTACAAACTACCATAGTTGGTAAGTTTCTAGGGCTTGGCATTGAAGCGCAAGGATCGATTTTAGGGTTTTTGATAATCAATTTCTTATTTTCCAACGGTGTCGATTATAGAAAAAATAAAATTGCACAGCATAAGCACAAATTAAGACCCACCGTAGTAAAAAATCGTAGTTGTATGTCACGCCGTTTGAGAGGTACAGCAATTTGCTAAACGTTACCCCAGCGGCATTTTGAATAACTCTGAAACCTCAAGACGCACAAATTTCATTTTTTGTGCACAATTAGGCACAAAGTTGATCTATCTAAGTAGCTAGTTTGTACTCAGCTACGACCACCGGTTAAAAAACATGCTGCTGGGGTAACGTTACTCCAGTGGAATCTGATTTTCGTGAATATTTTTGGATCGGATGGACGCACAAATTCTAAATTTCGGGCACATTTACACGAGATGGGGTAGTAATTGTCTGTTAAGCCGAAATCCTGAAAAGCGACAACATTCTGCTGGCGTAACGCACACTGTCTCGCTGCGCCCAGGAGTCCTAGAATCGTTCGTTGCGTTCAGGATTCAAAATAGCGCCTGCGACATTAAAACACTGCTTTTCCCGCTCTGGGCGGAGCGGGAGGGCGTGTCAGACTTTTACTGACTAAAACCCGTGTTCCTTCAGTTGCCCATGTGCCAGGGTCACGGTATCTCTTTCGAACAATCTCGCGACCCCGGCAAGCATCGGTCCTAGCAGACCCCTTCAGTGCTGCTGACATCTCTTTGAGGCGCGCGTGGAACACGACACGCCGTCGACCCGAGCCTGGTCCTTACCGGGTGGCGAGCTACTCATTGCTCGCCGCCCGCAAGCTCGCGACTACGGTGGCCGGGAATCCGCTATTGACTCCCGACGCCCGGCGCGTCTCCTCCTGCGGCGGCTAGGGACGTGAGGGCGCAGACACTGCCACTCCCTCACGCGCCCCGCCTCCTCCTTCGCGAGCATTACTGCTTCGCAGAAGGAGGTGACGGCTTCCCATGCCCTCTCGCTCCATACCATGGCTCGCACCAGGGTCGGACGCGACAGGTCGCCGCCGCCGATCGCCTCCATGAGGACACGGTGGTGCTCCGCCCAGGCAGGGCACATCTCCACCGTATGCTCCACCGTGTCCTCCAGACGATCCTCGCAATGGAAACACCCGAGCGTTTCCTCCCGCTTTATCGTGAACAGGAACCCACCAAAGCACTCATGCCCGGTGAGAACCTGCGTCAGGCGGAAGGTGAAGACGCCGTGGCGCCTCTCTATCCCCTCCTCAAAGAGGGGACTTACCGCCGTAATTGTGGCGTGCCCAGCGCTGGGTTGCGACAATCGGACCTGCCATGTCGCCATGAGATCCTGCCGGAACTCTGTCCGCCGTGCCGCGATTTGTCGTGGCAGCGGAGTTTCGCCTCCTCGCGCAACTCCCACATATACGCGAGGACCTTTGCCTTCAGATCCCATGGCGGTGCTTTATCCCCTTAGAGAATAATGTATTCAAACGATTCAGCGATATATCAAGTGAAAAAAAAAATCCATGTTACAACATTAACTGAAAAACATTGAAACACTGAAATAGCGCGCTCGTGATCAAATAGTTCAATCTAGGACTCTCCACTGAAACATTTCATTGCTGGCGCGCTGTTTCAGTGTCAGTTTAGGTTCTTTTAGGCTGATCTCGCTTTTAGAGGGCTATCAGTTTAATTGGGACAACACCATGTTCCAATAAAGCTAATAGATGTCTCTCCATGTTTTCAGCGTGCCCTTCACAAGTCTTTTGTTCGAGGCCGTTAACGAAATATTGTCGATTTCGCTTAAGTGATTTTACAGACGTGTTTTAACAGTTAAAATACTGAATTCCCCTAAATTTATCCCCATTATCTAATGAATGAGCTCCTTTTTTGTTTTTGTCGAGAATTTTGATTTTTGTTATATTTTGAAAGATTATTATTTTATAACCAATTCTTTTTTTTTTTAATATTCGGTAAATGGATTGATCTTGATTTAATTATATAAACGTAAGTTTTGAGTAGCCGCAATCAAAACCAATTCATTGCCCATTTTCTCTAAAATTGTATTAAGTCAAATCTTGTTTTTTACTATATTTTTAAAATGAAAGTGATTAAAACTGTTTCATACATCGTAGGTATGTAACTTTCAAAAAAATACATTGCAATTTTTACGTACTGTGTAGTGTAGACGATAAAACGATTCGTAAATATAACACATATTTACGAGTTTAAACCTGTGACCTGACCGCATAATTAAAAAAAACAGTCGACAGTTTGAGGTCGATTAATAAAAATTTTATGACAAATATTTAAAAAAGTAGCTCATCCGAAAATTGAATTGAAATGGTGAATTAAAACTTATAGAAATACATTAATTTTAACTGTAAAAACACGCCTATAAAAATACATCTATAAAAACACATTTAAATCAGCAAAAACCGAAAAATTACGTGTGTTTCCTCTTGAAATGGTTAAAACCTACTCGTGCGATCGAATCTTTGGCTTTCTGAATCTTAGTAAAACCTTGTGCACGACAACATTTCAAAGCAAAACTTTTCATGTAGTACGACGCTCGCGCTCAACAAGCTTTTATGCCAGATGTCGTCGTGGCAACAAGTGCAATGAGCTGTACTTATAAAATGTAAACCAACAAGTTTAGAATGTTTCACTTGACAGATTGACAGTTTCATCTACTACTACTACTATTAGGTATACCTACTGTCAGCGGACTTATATGAGAGAAGAATATCTATGTGTAAGGAATATATATACGTGAAGAAAAACTTTTACCCCATTCTACGAAAATTACGCGGACGGAGTATATAATTTTAGTACAGTTTAAGTTTATAGGAAGAAGAAGTACAGAACGTTTGTTCTGTACTCCTTCTTCATACTGCATGCGTAATACATTAAAATAAAATAAAACTTGAGAGGTATCAAGGGACACCCGGATGAAACGAAGTTCCTTTCCAGGATTCATGATTGTTATTATTTTTTATTATTTATTATGTACAAAGAACCTGTATACACTCAATAAAAATATTATCTCTCTCTCTCTCTCTCTAGCCCCTTTCGCAAAGCGCGATTCGGAACTTCGTCCAAAAAAAAACTCTCTCTCTCTCCGTCTCTCCCTCTCACCCTCCCTCTCTCTCTCCTTCTCTCTCTCCCTCTCTCCCTCTCTCTTTCCTTCTCTCCCTCTCTCTCTCCCTCTCTCACGTTCTGTCTCCGTCTCTCCCTCCCTCTCTCTCTCTCTCTCTCTCTACTCACAACAAAAAAAAACAACAACATACAAACAACAAAATATATACGGTCGAATTGAGAAACCTCCTCCTTTTTTTGAAGTCGGTAGTTACAACTTTTTCTCTTAATTTCCGTGTAGCCCCCTTTCGCAACGCGCCATAGCCCATAGGGAACTTCGTTCCAAAAAAAAGTGTCTGCGTCAGTGGTGACCACTGAGTGACTACTTACTACTAAACTACTTTCACTAGATTGGCAACACCAAAGAGTGGCGACGTCCACCATCAGGACGCATTACCACTGTTACCAGTCTCATTATACCATACATTTTGACATTATCAGATTCGCTCGGCAACTGAACGCTAGAGACGCGAAAGCCCTGAGGGCTCTCGAACACGGACTCTTAATAAAAAGACTCTTAAAACCTCTCAACAGAACCGGTTTCCTGTTATTACCGGATTTAGATTTTGTTCTTTTTGCCAAATGTTTCACTGGACGTTTTGGTTGTCATATTTCTGCTCGTGCTCCTATATTTACGTAGGTACTATGTAGATACTATCCGCCGTGACGATCAATATAGATGTAATGTATGCGGTGTTATGGGCATCTTTGCCGAACACACCTGTGACCGACCCATCATTAACAACAGTAAATGGTCTCGATCACTTTTGAAATACATAGTTTAGTGTTTATGAGCAAAGCGTCTCTTTACCGAAGGTTATAGACGTAAGACTACCTGTTATTATATTCCTGTTGTAGATTCAAGCGCTTTTTTTGCTAAGTTACTAAACCAAATAATCAGATAGACTATAGTCTGTGCCAGATGTGAAAAAAATAAAAGTCGTTGACACCTGCCTACCAATGTATTCCATATTTTAGTTTATGACCAAACTATAAACTAAAATGGAAATCTGTGTTACAAACAACCTCGCACACTTTGCACTGAATGGTAGAAACTTTGAAATTCCAAACAGCTCTCTAAATTATGAAATTGAAATTCAGAGTCAAATGTGTCCGTATTCTACGGTAGTAGCGTCTACGTAAAGTTATACACGTTCATCTGACATACCTACATGCCAGTGAAACCAGCGAATACCTCAAAGGGAAGGAATGTATGTCTGTTTATTTAAACCAAAATAATAGGTACCTACGTCGATTTTGCTGGGTGTGCTATAGGTACACTATCGTCCATATATTATATGACATATTATCTAATTATAGGCATTACCTACGAGCAAATAATACCGACAGTAACATTACATTTTAATTACAAAGTTCCTAGGTATAAGTGTGGTTCGTTGCGGTTTTGGCCCAGGCCAAATTGTAAACTCTACAAGTCTTTGTTTATTTTTCTCTCGCTCGACAGGTCAGACGTCAAAACTAGTTTCAAGTTTCTTTGAAAATAATTTCCGATACAGCATCAAAATTGAAGGATGGTGACGTAATAGTTTGATCTTATTTTTCTCTTGTTTCGGGTCGAACTGCGCGAAAATAGCTCTTGATACGGATTGGCCCGTCAACAAAATGGAAGCGCGAAAGTTTTGATTATCCTTTTTACAATGACACGTATGACGTAATCCACCAACTTTTTGTATCTTTGCAGGGACCTGCGGTTCAACAAGATCACCAACATCGAACCAGGAGTGCTGACACACCTGCACTCTCTGCGCTCCTTGCTCCTCAACGACAACCACCTGCAAGAGCTGCGCTCTGGCACCTTCGACGGCCTGCGCAAGCTCAAGTACCTCTACCTGTACCGGAACCGCATCCAACAAATCGAACAAGATGCGTTCCAGGGACTCGAGCATCTCGAACAACTGTAAGTACTTCCTAACCACTGCCGGTCATGCTTGAAGTGAGTTGTAAGTGCAATACCTACCATCAGGTGAAATGACAGCTCAATTCAAGCTAAGCCTATGTTTTGATGGTAAGTTTTTTACAGAATACATCGGCTTTTATAAAAAAATACAGATACCTAGACCATGTTTATACTTTCGCGGTGTCAAGGAAGTTTACGCGGTACAATAACCTTTGCGAGGCGTAATGACTAATGATAATAAGAAATATGATACAGATTGGCTCGACTCATTGAGAGCACGTGTACAGTTGCATTCTTCCAATGTAGCCGCTTACTTAATTTGAAATCGATAGTGATTCTTTAGCTAGGCTAGTGCTAGGTACTTCTTTTCAAGCGCAGGTAAATCTTCATAATATTTGTTTCAACATATTAATTAGTATAAGTAACACGTTCATCGGTTGCCTCCAGTATAAATTTGACTATATTCAACTGGGAGCCATGTGCCCATTCAAACTTATAAACTGTAGCGCATCATTCAGAAACTGCGATATCTATCTTTTTCTAACTTTCGAGAGTCGTTGTCGACAACTTTGTGGTCCTGGTTATGAATATGATATATTCAGAATAAGGTAGGTACGCTTTTGAATAAACGATAAAGTTCCATTTGTTCAAGTAAAAGCTCTGTTAGTTGAAAAGACATAGCTACAACACATACAACAATAATTATAATTATTAAGTATCAAGGCTTACGAACCAATAAGTTGTTGATTCTTCCCGATCAGATGGTGTAGTAAGAAATAGTTTTGCCTGTAGCTTAAGGTACTTATAAGATATTAAAAGTATTATTTTAATAACCCAGTATACCTTATAATAATTATCTTACCTATAGGTAAGATGAGGTTAATAGCCAGCTATCGCTGCAAAATACCTACCGCCATTAGCAACCGAAAATTATTTTGGAACCCATTTCTTTATCGTTTTTTGCCAATAAAGTTAATATTTTTGATTCCAAGTATCCGGTAGGTACACACAAGATAACTTGAGTCCCGGCCCCTAGCATGCGATAAGATAAAAGGGACTCGTATGTTTACACGATCTCTAGTCTGTCTTTTTTTGACCTAAATTAAACTCAAGCATCCAGCAACACACCATGGAATTATAAAATGAACTCTATGTTTTATTTTGCCATCGACTATCAGACTGTTATAAAAATTAAATCAGCGTTGAATATAATTGTGCAAACAAAACATGACTTAAATTCGGAGTATCAAAACATACAATAAAATCGTAGCAAAGTCAAACCTGTGATTTATTTTTAAAGTAATTTTTGCAAGGTTTTCTGTTTATCTAAATGATCACGCAAAAACTACTGAATGGATTTTGATCAAATTTAGCATCTAGATATTCCCTATACATCTGGTCAGTCTTTAAATTATCACGCTTTTTGCTATGGGCGATCAGCAATATTACAAATAGTTCGTATTCTTTTATAGTTTACCGCAAACTTTATAAACATGAACCAAAATGTTGCATTTTATAGATTTTTACCTCTAAAATGACTATCATACCGCTATACTTTATTGAACCTAAGCAGTCAATTAGGACATATATACGGTGGATTTTTGAGGAGGTGCAATAGGGGCAGGTACCTTTTGATTGTTGTTGCTACCTGCAAGCGATCTTAGGACACTGTTCTTAACTTTTTTGTAACATTTCACCTACATTAAGAAACAGATTTTGATTTAAAAAAATAGTATCCAAAGTATAGTAACTAAGAAAATGGGAAAAGACACCAAAAAACGTCTCCTGTTTCTTAAAAGGGTCAAAAATCTCTATCGGACCAACTGGGTTTTGGGTAACAGAAAACTCGAAAATCGCAAAACACTCCGCATAAATTTCATAGGAAATGTGACTGATATGAGAGAGAATATATCAGTTTAAGACAGCAGTTGCATTATTGCATTACTTCATTGGACTGAATGGGGATCGAATATAGCAGATAGTTATAGATTTGACTTTTTAAATAATAACCATCATCCTATATCTACTTTCATAGAGCTAAGTGATGCGGTCAATATCTATACCCATCATAATCATATCGTCATCGGTTTGTAGCATCAAAATAACAACATATTTTTTATGAATGCTTATGAAAGCCATCATTTCAGCCGAATGATGTCCATTACTGGACATTGGCTTCCCCGAATTTAGGGGACTTTGCCATAATCGCCACGCTTGGCAGGCGGATTGGCGATCGCAGTATGGTGGTAAAATGCATAGAGAACGCTGCCTTAGTCACATTTTACGATAGCCATGGGAAGAAGAGGGATGGTACTATATGCCTTACGTTATTCAAATCCTGAATTCCACACGGTGTAAAAGTAGATGAGCAATACAGGGTCTATAAGATGAGGGTATATCCTGTACATGTTTATAGCAGTTTTTTTTATGTTGACTGTCTGCCTGTGTGCTAATAGTAATCCCCGCAATGGCTGGGCCGGTATGGCCCGTGGGTATGGTTAAAATTTGTGTAAGGATACTTTAAATCCGGGGGAAAAACATAAACTTTATATCGACGTAGCACACGGGCGAAAGCGCGGGCGGAAGGTAGCGACATATTATGAGAACGGCTATTTTAATCAACCTTCAAAAAATTAAATAGCTTAGCGGTTCGCCGTCTGCGTTACAAACCTATGTACGATTCCCAAGAATTTATAATTTTTTGTGTTTCCTTTTTACATTATGTTACTGTACTACCTATGTATTTTATCATAGTTCGTAGAATGTACATACTCAAACTTTAGGGCTCATAATAATGTGTCATCTTTGGTTTTAATCTACACTAATATTATAAAGAGGAAAAATTTGTATTTTTGTTTGTTTGTTTGTAATGGATAAACTCTAAAACTACTGGACCGATTTTAAAAATTCTTTCACCATGAAAAAGCAACATTATCTGCGAGTCACATAGGCTATATAACATCTCAATAACAATCAACAAAAATGTTGCAAAAACGGGGAATATCGCACGGGTAGGCGATTCGACGCGACGGGAAGGGTCGGCGGAACACGAAATTTAAGGCGGACGAAGTCGCGGGCAGAAGCGAGTAAAAAGATAAAGAGGTTTACAATATACCTACTGCTGCTGTATTTTAGTGATACGTTGTTCATCAGGAATAATCTGTAAGAAATCACTCATGATTTCTACTACTGTCTACATGGACTGCAGTGTGTCAGTGAAGCGCCATTAGGTAAACTGGGCCAAAGTTAATTTGCTGGCAATAGTTTACCTACTTATGTGTTGGGTATCTTTGTCGAACACCAATAACAAAAACTTTCTTCATTCAATGGGCGAAGGAAAATGATCGTAATCGGTCAGCTAGTTTTGTAACTTTTCGCGGAACTTGACAATTTACAAATTTCCAAAAACTTTAAACGTCGTTTGGTTGTACTTACCTACTTGTCAGTGCTATTAAAAGTTTTAAGCAAAGTTGGATGACGAAAAACAAAACAATTTTTAATGTGATACTTTAGTTTTCAATATCGATCCCCTCTACGCGTGACTCAAGAAGCCCCTGTATACAGGAACGCAGGTGTTACGAAAAACTTCGTAAGCAAAGGGGAAAATACTACTGAAGGATAGTTTTTTTTTTTTTTAGGGCCATCTTCTTCTCGTATGGATTATTAGTGTACGTCGCTTACTCCCACGGGTATTTTTATATTTTGGCTGCTGAAACCTAAACTACAAACGAGTACAAGAAAGTTTTATCAAAAATAAAACTGTGACTGTTATTTCAGTCGATTGAGGCGTCTTGCCACTTCCACGCGAACGAAGTCGCGGTCAGAAGCTAGTTTAAAACTACATTACCTTAAACATTGCAATGCTGGAAATTGTAAATGTATTAGTACCACTACCAGTACAAAATATCGCCGAGTCGCTGACTGTCCAATGTCAGCTCATATTGAAATTTTACATACTCTGTGGATTTTGCTATTTTCTACCTTCATTTAGTTGGAATGTATTTTAGTTCGTAGCAATTAAGACTAAGGCTCCAGGGTAACTCGTGAAATGAAATTCACTTACGTTTTTTTTTTTTCAATTTGTAGGGTAGTGCCAGGTTATGTGTTGATTACATTATGATTCACAACCGTAACACGTATCATCAGCAGCCTATAATGTTCCCACTGCTGGGACATAGGCCTCCTCTTGATGAGAGGGAGTGGGCGCGGGCCTATTGCGGGTTGGTAGATGTCACATGTCTTCGAATTTTTGGTTCTAAGACATGCCGGTTTCCTTACGATGTTTTCCTTCACCGTTTTGAGGGCACTGGTGATAAATTAATTTACACAAAGTAAAGCGCCTGAGTTCGAACTCGAAACCTACCACTCGTATGTCGCGACCGTTACCACTGGGCTACCACTGCTTCACGTATGTATTTACTGAATTATATTCATTAAAACATCAATACAAGCATTCAATTCAATTGAACGTCCATTTCATGCAAAAGTCATTCAATCGAATAAAATGAAGTTGTCGAATTATGAAAATTCTCGGCCTACCACGGAGTATCCGTTCTCACTTCAAAATACATTCACCTTTTAAGTTTGTATCATCATTATTTGTATTCGAATGTTACTTAATGAATTGTAAAGTGTAAAGATTATGTTATTTGTGAGTTGTATCACAAAGTCTGTTAACTTTTATTAGCAGTCGTTATCGTTTTAATGAACGTTACAAGTGTATCAATGTCGCATGACTTGTTTATAAATACTACGATATGGATCATGTAATTGATTGTCATTATTTCTAATGGTCTTTTTGGTCTTATTAAAATCAGCTTATTTTATTTTTTTATCTACCGCGTTGTCGCTATAAATAGATAGATTTACGCTATATGATTAGTTTTTTAATCAAAATTCTATAAGGTAATTTATATAAAGAAAATATAAGAGACTCTAGGTCGTGTCTCTAACATTCAGTAAAGTTATTTAAAAGTAAGCGATAGCGCGTTGCATCAAAGGTGCACATTCCAATTAGGAGAACACAAATTGATGTCGAGTGAGTTATGAATCCCACAGTTTCCAGAAATGCAAACAACTCCATAAGCAAGTATTTAGCGTTAACATGAAGAATTCTTGAGACGAGTATTTAAGGAAGTTGTGTTAAATAATATTCGCTTCACGAATACATTATAAGTTATCTCTAGTAATTGCCTGCGAGACAAACATGGAGTGGTAATGTAATAGCAATATGTACCTACAAACTATTAAATAATATGTATGTGTTTGAATGACCCTGCGAGATTATTTACCCAGAAAATGATGTCATTGTTGTATACTTAGCTTCAAGACTATCCGCTGGAGGAAAACAGGATACCTACTGAAACGGAACAAAGGCGCTCCTGTTATTGTTAAAATAATAATAATATAATATAATAATATAATTCTTTATTTATATAAAACAGACTGTAGTACATATCAGTTTTTACAAAGAAGGTAGTATAAAATATCTTTACAATCAAGTGGGTGACGTGCTGTTCTCCTCGCTAGGCTATGAAATAGCCTGTATTAAGGAGTAACAGTGCCAATCCTCTCTAATGTGGGTACTACAATTTTATTTTTGGAAGTAAAATTTTTAATGTTTTACATACTATTTGGTGCGCAAGCGCATTTGTGTGTGTGTGTGTGTGTCTGTGTGTGTGTGCGTGTGCGTGCGTGTGAGCTGTGCGTGCGTGTGCGTGAGTGCTGTGCGTGCGTGTATGCGTCTGTGTGTAAGTGCGTGAGCGTGCGACTGTGTAAGCGTGCGTAGGTAAGTAAAGGGATTGCATTAGTGTGAATCTGTGTTTGGTGAGTGGTACAAGATATAAACTTATCATCAGTTAGTTAAATTAAATATTTTTCGGTTTCGTCGTAGGTTTTATTTTGTAGGAATGTGCGGACAGTCTTTTTACAATTATTATAAGACAATCTATTTATCGGGCATTTTTTATTTATTGTATTGTAAAGAGACGGACCTAAATAATAAAAGAATCTTTTAGTAAACAAAAAACGGGTTCTTGGAGTATTACATATTTTATCTTTTCGACGTTTGGTAATTTCAATATAGGGGGTTTTGCGGTGTTGCAGCAGAATAGAGTGTAGAATAAAGTGTTGCCGTACGTTGAGTACGTTGCAGTTTTCGTATAGCTGATTAGTTGGATAAATTATCGGACGGAAGGTAGCCACTTTCAGTATGGCGCGATGTGCAACTTCCAACGGTTTAAGAATGGTTTTTGCAGCACCACCCCAACAGACAATACAATAGGTAATAATAGATAGGCATAAGGCAAAATAAACATTACGTATAATTATAGGATTTGCAATATTTCTTAAAGTTTTGAAGATATATATAAGTTTGCGAACTCTGCCAGTGAGGATATTAATATGAGGTTTAAATTTAAGATTCTTATCTATGACTATACCTAGATATTTGATTTCATCCGTAGAAGATATAGGTGTACAGTGGCATGAAGCTTGAGTTTTCAAATTGCATGTGTGGGCTTTAAGTGATAATGGTGGGTTAGGTTGTGTAACAGAACTGATTGAATAAGTAATGAACTTGGTTTTGGAGGTGTTCAGAGTAAGCGTATGGTAATTAAGCCAGTTTAGCGCTACATCAAAGCCATGCTGTGCGTTTTCCTCGAGCTCCGACCATGTATTGGCGCTAAAGGTTACAGCAGTGTCATCTGCAAAGGATGTTATCTTGGCATTTGGGATATTTATGTTGCATAGGTCGTTTATAAAAACTAGAAATAAAGTGGGACCCAAAATGCTTCCTTGTGGAACGCCATAGTAGATGGGGAGCTCATTGCTGCTGTGACAATCAATCTTGACTATCTGGGAGCGATCTGTGAGGTAGCTTTGAAAGAGATCAAGTTGCAATCCCCTGACACCCATTTTTTCTAGTTTGAATAAGAGAGAATGGACGGGGACGGTGTCGAATGCCTTCGCGAGGTCTAGGAATATAGTTAGGACTTTTTTATTAGTGTTTAGGTTTTGTACGACATTGTTAATTAATTCCTGAACTGCGTCACAGGTTGACTTGTTTCTACGAAATCCAAATTGGTGTGGTGATATTAGTTTGTAATGTTCTAGGTAGTATACAAGTCTTTTATTGATAAGACGTTCCAGGACCTTGGATAAGGCTGTCAGAACTGCAATGGGACGGTAATTATTCGGCTGGTTCCCGTCACCTCCTTTGAAGACTGGGTGAATGATTGCCTTTTTAAAAGAAGAGGGAAAGACGGCAGTTTCGAAACAAAGGTTAAAAATATGGCATAGTAGGGGTGCCAGGGAGGTTGAGTATCTCTTTAGGATGTAAGGTGATATACTATCCCAACCAGTTGCAGCATTAGAGCGCAATGAATGTATGACTGTTATAATTTCGTCAGGATCAGTAGGGTCGAGGACAAACGAAGAACTTGATGCGATGTCAGAAGTGGGCTTAGTGGCTGTCATTGGTTGCGTAGTTCGAGACGTACTAGTGTGAATTATATCATTTGCAAGCCTCTCGCCAATATTAACGAAGTATGAGTTTATGGTGTTGCAAGACTCAATAGGGGAAGATGATAATGTTAGTAATTGAGCAGATGCATTTTTAGTTTTAATAGTGTTAGTTACCCGTTTAATAGTGTTCCATAATGTTTTCGGGTTTTTACTAGCTTTTTCAAGTTCCTCCGTATCATAAATTCTCTTTGCTTTCCTTAGTATTTTAACACAAAAATTTCTGTATCGAAGGTAAGTAATTTTTAGAACCTCATTTCCTGGGAATTTTTTAACTTTCTTGTGTAGAGCATCTCTGTGTCTAATGCACCGTAATAAACCAGATGTGATCCACGGTTTGACGATTCTCTGTTTTGATGAAACTTTTTTAACTATGGTGTTCTCAGAAATCGATACAGTCATTATGTTCAGTAATTTATCGGTAGCCATATTTACGTCTTTTATACTGAGAAAAGGGGTAAAATCCAGTTTTGACATTGATTTGTCAAGCCCGTCATAGTCAATTTTTGTTATAGTATGGGAGTTTGCTACCGTTCGTAGACATTTATCTTGGATGCAAAGTAAGGAAGAGGAATGATCAGTTATTGTAGAGCTTAAGACAAATGTGTAAGTTGGGGAAATTGTTTTGAGGAACGTGTGGTCCAAACAATTGTCGTCCCTGGTCGGTAAGGTGTGGGCAGGAAGATAACCATGAAAGGCTAAGCAATTTAAGTATTCGTGGGAGCGCATGTCAGATGTGGAAGGTTTAATATCTACGTTCAGGTCACCTGTTATAACTACCGATTTGAATCTATGCAGCGACGGAAGAATGTTGTTAAGAACTGTGAGAAAGGTGTTTATATTGTCTATTGATGGTGATCGATAAATACAGATTATCGCCAGGTCGAAGTTAATTTTTATAATAAGACCAGATGCAGAACGGTGAAAATCTGGCTCTTCGCAAGTAACAGACAGGTCCGATTTCGAATACACCACTACACCATCACTTTGATTTAAATGTTTGGTGGTCATGAACGCGGAATAATTGTCCAGAATCGGAATAGTGCTATTGCTAGAGCATGGTAACCAACATTCAGTTAAAACAATCAGATCACAATCGAAGGAAATTTGGTGCAGTAGCGTTTGCAAGTTCAAGAAGTTACGGTTTACAGAGCGAATATTTTGTGTGAGGATTTTAATGAAGTTATTGGGACACTTCAGTATGGAGAGTGTTTCCTCAGGAGCGCATGTGTAGCTAGTTGATACAGATAGTTCGTCAATGTCGTCAATTAAATTGTTTATGTTAGTAGTCATTTTTCCGGTGAGGGGAAGGCAGTTTGAAGGTTACGAGAGAATAGGGTAGGATTTGTTTCAGGAACTTGTGGGAAGCTTATGATTGGAGGTAGTAAATATAAAGATATATTTTTTATGATATTGTAGTAGGTAAGTAAGGGATAATAGGAATGAACGCAAGCATGTGTAGGGTAATATGTTGGTGTTGAGTGATTCATGTATGGGAATGTCTGGTGCTGATAGTAATAGTTATGTGTGTTAGTTGTGTTTGTGTTTGTATTTAGTATTGTAACATAGCAATTCGATAAAAACGTAAAAGTAATCAAATAATACATAAGATATAGCAGGGTATACTTAAGTGAAGGTAGTCATGCCTTGATGATAGTTGCCAGCTGCTTTAATTGTTCTTCGCTTTTTACCACGATAGTCTGGCTATCAGGATCTTTTTTTAGCATTATTCTTCCATTCGACGTCCAACAGAAGTTATATTGGTGTTGCTTTGCGTGGTTTCGAGTAAGGTAGAATAACCTTTTAGAGTTCGCTGTAAGAAGCTCGGTGATGTAAATTGGTGTTTCCTGTGCAGATTTTATATCTAGATGGGTTGATTTTATCTTGTTATTGGGATTGCGTTTATTATAGTCTTTAACAGCAGCAAGAAAATTCGTTTTCGTCAGTGTATTACAGAACTCTACTGAGAGACTCGATGTTAAACTTTCCTTTTTTGAGGGTAGCCTTATAATATCACGGATACTAGCGGATTCTGTATGAAGGCCTAGGTGTTTTGATAGGTGCGTTATAGTTTCATACAGCATGATTTTGTTCTCATTCTGTCTCTTGGGTACATTGCGTAATTCTATAGAAGTTTTGATGAGATTGTGGTCGAGAACTTCCAACTTGTTTTCTAGTGTAGCTAATTGTATTACCATGGAGCCACGTTGAGTTTCTAGTCCCGTAATTTTGTTTTCAAGTGATTGTAATTGATCAGAGACCGCTGTCATTGCCTTTTCGAGATCAGTATTTGTGACCTTAATTTCTGTGTAGTGATTTTTTATTTCCTTAATGTGACCTTCCAGTTTGTCCAATCGGGCGCTCTGCGTACACATCATCTCGCTGATCATTTTCTTGATATCATTTTTAAACATATCCAGGTTATCAGCGGTAACTTCATCCGAAACGCATCTGCGCTTATTGGCTCTCTGGGTGATCTTCCCTTCTGAGTCTTCATTTGTATGCAGTTTCGGGATATCAGACTCCGAGCGGGACGAGTATTGATTCGGAGGAGTTTTTGGTGGCGTCTTAAACATGTTATCCCTTACTCTAACTTGTTAGTTCGTATAATTGGAACTACAAATCAAGGCAAAGCAATCATAAATAAGTAACTCGCTAATCGCTATCGCTCTTAACTTGTGGCAGCCGACAGAGATGACGCACGCACGGCGTACGCGCAGCATGCCCCGTCTTCTATCTCTGTCTCGACTGTTGCCGGCTCGTTTCCTCCAGTACTCTGCGTTTCGCGTTCTCTTCAAACTTTATGCGCGCCTAGTACTTTTGCGGAAATATATTTGACATTAAATTTCGAAATAATTAATATTTTTAGTTAAAATTAAAAATACTCGTACGGAGTGCACGTCTTAACGCTTTCGCGGTCCGAGAGGAAGGGGAAATGAATATAATAATAAACAACAGCGATGAAATAAAAATACTTCAGTATAAAATGTTTTTTTTTCCGATTTATTTTGATCCCTTTACTAACTAGCTTACAAAGAATTACAATTTAGTTTAATTAAACTTTAATAATAAAACATGAGTTACTATGGAAATAGAAGCAATAGTTTCTAATGACAGTAATCGCCACAGCCCAGAGAAGTAATTTATCGTCTGCCCGCGACTTCGTCCGCGTCAAACTTTTGCTCCCCTGACCCTTCCCGTCGCATCAAATTCCCTGCCAGTTTTCGAACATTTTTCGTTGCTGCTCCGCTTCTTTTGATCGTAGCGTGATGTTATATAACCTATAGCCTTCCTCAATAAATAGGCTACCCAACATAAAAAATATTTTTCGATTCGAACCAGTAGTTCTTGAGATTAGTGCGTTCAACCAAACAAACAAACAAACTCTTCAGCTTTATAATATTAGTATAGAATAGAAGCAAAGAGAAATAAATTCATCATCGGGATTTTCTTTATTCAGGCATAGGAATACTGTATGAATAGGAATACTGGGGGGCTTGTGGCTAAGTAATAACAGACGGATGATCGAGTCGATCGATCGGTCGGGTTAAGCTACGCTTTCCGCGGTTGGCCCGTGGATGGATGACCATCTTTACATACCAAGGCCGTGCCTCGGAATTTACGTTACGGCGTTGGTCCCGGCTGTCATTTGTAGATCTGACAGTCGTTACGGGACGTCAAAAGTCTGAAAGTCTGACCACCAGTCTTACTAATGGGTATCATATTACCCAGTTACTGGGTTGTGGAGGTCAGATAGGCAGTTGCTTCATGTAATTTACTGATACTCAGCTGCATCCGGTAAGAGTGGAAGCCAACCCCAACATAACCTTGGAATAAGGCTAGGCAGATGATGAGGAGGAATACTGTGTGAAAATTTCATTACCTACAACTTGTGCAAAAAAAATCGACTATCAAAGGTTCCGAAATTCAGTTATTTGCAAATATATGTCCTAAAATATTTGTATTACCTACGGTAAGTTATGTTGCCAAAAATTTATCTTTTGTTAAATTCTACTTAACTGTCTTAGACAAGATTCTCATAGGACCAATGGTTCTCAGAATATACGGGTCAGAAGCTGTCAAGTATAGTGCAAAATACTGTTCCAAATGATGTGTTATGCCAAACAAAGAGTTTATAATCACAACACAGCCGTAACACATATCCAACATTTTACAACATACCGATATATATCCATTGAAAACGGTAAGAGCTAATGTCATGAATAAATGGATGAAACTCTTTTGAAAATGACGAACAAAACAAGTAGAGCACCAGAATACTAGAACGAGGAACAGGAAGATGGGAAAATATATCAGTATTAAAATGCTGTCATAATTCGGAGTTCAGATCTATGATATGAAAGTAAATGAAAATGTCCATTTTACTATAACGTCCCCGGTGCGGAAACAAATGTATTGTAACCACAACATTTCGAGGCTGTATCAGTATCTCGAAAACGACAGGTCCTAGTTGAATCTTGTGGAGAATTTATCTTGTGGTAGTATTAATGTTAAGATAAAACTTTACGAGATTTTTCCAATAAAATGATATGAGAGATGATTCCGGCGGTGAAAATTCTTCACAACGAACGAATTTTTTATTTTGTAACAGTTGCTCTTTGAAAATAGTGAAACGTGCATGAATTCTTCTGCGTTCAACTGATACACTATAATATAACGAAACAGAACACAAATTGCTCAACAAAATGCTCTGTTCTTGGCAAAATGCTCAAACAAATATATGATATAGTTCAGTTTAAAAAGATCTATACTGTTATAGTTGGTACTTATACAAATACATAGACATACTTGTATAAGTACCAACTGCCCCGTTGGTCTCGTGCTCGCAAGCGCGACCGCTGAGCGTGGGGTCCTGGGTTCGATTCCCGGGTCGGGCAAAGTGTTACTGGGTTTTTCCATTAGGAATTTCTTAGTAGCAGCCCGGAGTTTGGAAGTTGGCGGTGTGATACCACCCCCGTGCCTCGGAAAGCACGTTAAGCTGTTGGTCCTACGCATGATCTCTCTCCGGTCGTGTCGGATTGCCGTCCCATCGGACTATGAGAGTGAGGGAAGAGTGAGTGCTCTTGTGTCTGCGCACACAGTTGAGCACTATAATATCTCCCGCGCCGATGGCTAGTCTCCGTTGAGATTGGCCGCCGTGGCCGAAATTCGGTCTGGAGGACTATATATAGACATCTATCATTGCTCCATGAACCCCCATTAGAGTAATCCCGTGCATTTTTGTAGCACACAAATAAATAATCGGGTGTCATATGAAGGGTCTAGCGATTTTGAATGATGCACAGTGTAGATTCTGTCACCTTGACCTGATTGCCCTGCAGTGCAAACGATTTTAGTTCGGGCTCTGTTTCATAGGTAATAGTGTAAACTCGCTTAATATTGGCAGCATTATTGAGAAGACGTAACACCAGTCGTCCATTTTATCGCATACCTACCTATAAGTGTAACAATGGCCCATTTTCCTCATTTGATTCTCACAACTGGTGCGATAACCTATTGTTTTTCTTTGAAATAATTTAAGTTCAGGACAATTAGTCTTTTGTCTCTATACAGGGCTTAATTTGATTATCCATCTGACCATTTCATTTGTTACAGTTTGACTTTTCTCCTCTTCTTTTTACTTAAGACTCGTATTCTTTTTTTAAAGACTGCCGGCTCAGGTGAGGACTCTGCAAGGATTATTAACGGCTTTAGTCCTTTTCCATTTTCAGAACGGAATATTCCGATGGTAAAATTGTTTTTAAAATACCTGTAAATTGATATGAAAGAAACTCAGGACGTTGCAAAAAATTCAAATTTATGTACGTATCTGCAGAAGTCCAGACATGAAGAATCAACACATTACGTAGATAACTAAAACCACATTCTTACTAATACATTATTAGTGAGTTAATTCTTAACAAACTTTTCGTATCTTGATTTGTTACCTGTTTATTTTATCAGAAGGTAAACGTGTAAATGTTTGGGTTGGCTGTGCAAAGCTTTTCGCTTCTTTACGTACAGTTTATCAAAGTGATCGCTGCCTGATCCACGAACTCAGATGGTTGCTATGCCGCGCTGCATGATGCCCATCTAAAGAACATCGTCCACACAATTGATTAAGTTCAGATTGCCCGGGCACAATGCCAATACTGAGTATTACAGTGATTTTATATGTTGACAGTAACGCTGGTAACGGCTTGCAATACCATAATGTATTGCTGCTTCAGTTATTATAACCGTCGTTAAAGTATTTATGAATCTGTTGATATGTGTTGTAGTGGATTGTGTAATGAAAACTTATTGAAATTGTTTAAATATCAGACGAAAGAAATAAAAGTCGACACACTAGTGATGACATAGCTGAGAGCCTCAAGTTATTTTTGAAGTATTGATCCCTAACTAAAGTTTTCAGGAGAAATTCATTGGCTGTTATATATGCCGTATAAGACGAGAGTTTATGTTTCCTCTCTATTATGTTCCCCTCTCGTGATTTGCCCATTAGTTGTTGTAAACTCTGTTAATCGTACTTAACTGTTGTTGTTGGAAGCGGGAACTACAAACACATGTAGGCACATACCTCCATTTAGTTGCAAACCAATAGCAGTGGCTTCTAATCTTTAATTAGTTACGCATGGGTTGCTCTTGCTTTTGCAATTGAACACCATAATGTATTAAATAGTACGGCGACCATTCCCTATATTATGTACTGGGTCTGCACGCTTGCAAGGCTGCGGTGGAATTGACTAAAAATGCCAACCTAACATTTTCGGGACAGATTCATAGGCTTAATTACGAATCCTTTGACAACCTCTCGTGGGTTTCCCACAGAACCAGCTACCAACGCGGAAATGTAATCAATGTTGGCTTAGTGACTACCATGCTCTTTTTGTATGACATGTATGAAGGGCTGTGGCACTCCCCGCTACCCCCGAAAAGTCATCTACTTTTTTCTTACGCCAGAAACAAAACAAACTCTGACTGCCATATTTCATGAAAATATATCATGGTTTAAAAAAACAAAAAAGCTTTGAAAATGTACTGAGCAGCCACTGACAGGCAGGCGAATTGAGTTTTATTTATAGTGCTGTAACATAGCAATAGCAACACGCCGGTCAGATGTTAATGTAGGTAGTTGGAAATTATAAAACATAATTATAGCCCTTACGTATTTATGTTTACGTGTTAATGTGCATGTATTGGGTTGTTCGATAATTCATGTCGTTTTTTTCCCCATAGATGGCTTGAACTGCAATTTAATGTAGGAGTGTTTGCGTGGCTTACATTATTATATACTATTTTAAAGATTACACTTTAGACTATCCTTAGTCAAAGACTGAGCGTCATTAGTAAAAACAAGTTGGTTAAAAATTAAGTTGAAAATAGACAATCAAAGAGAGCATTATCGGCATATTTTAATGTTTTATTTTCGAAAGGGCAAAAATGCGGTGCAAGCTCGGAAGAAATTGTGTGAAGTTTATGGTGAGGACTGCCTTACTGAACGCCAGTGTCAGCGTTGGTTTGCTCGCTTTCGCTCTGGACATTTTAATGTGCAAGATGCACCACATACTGGTCGTCCAACCACTACTGATGACGACAAAATAAAGGCGTTAATCAAAACTAACCGGCGTATGACAACTCGAAAGATAGCAGAGAAGCTCAATATATCGAATTCAACCGTTTACTTTCACTTACAACAGCTTGGTTATTTAAACAAACTGGATGTTTGGGTTCCTCATGAACTAAAGGAAATCCACCTCACCAAACGCATTAACATATGTAACTCTTTGCTGATTCGTAACCAAAACGACCCATTTCTAAAAAGAATCATAACGGGTGATGAAAAATGGATTGTTTATGATGACGTAGTCCGAAAACGATCATGGACCAAGCAAAATGAGCCCCCACAATCAACATCCAAAGCCAATATTCACCAAAAAAAGATTATGTTTTCTGTGTGGTGGGATTACAAGGGTATAGTCTACTTTAAGCTGCTTCCAAGAAACCAAACTATTGATTCTAATTCTGTTGTCGTCAACTATCTAAATTGAATGAAGAGATCTAGAAAAAATGCCCTGGACTGGCCAATCGCAAAGGCGTGATGTTCCATCATGATAACGCCAAACCCCACACCTCTTTGATAACCCGTCAAAAATTAACAGAGCTCAATTGGGAATTGATGCCACATCCACCCTATAGCCCTGACTTAGCACCATCAGATTACTATTTGGTTCTTAGCTTCTAAAAACCAGGGTTTCTTCGAACGTGGAATTTTTCAGCTTACCGAAAGATGGCAAAAGGTCATTCAACAAAATGGTCAATATATCATTGATTAACGTTTGTTGTTAATTTATAAATAAATTTAGTTTGAAAAATATGAAAAAAAAAACGACATGAATTATCGAACAACCCAATTGATTGTGTAGATCTGTGTCGTCTAGTAGGCGAGAAGATTATAGCAGAATGATTATAAAATATTGTGATTATAGCAACCAAGAGAACACCATCGCACATGCAGCGTTGTTAGAGTCATAGGTCATGGGTCTCGTTTTCTTTATAGGAAAGTATATACTTAAACAAATAATTTAAATAATAAGTTAATGTTTGTAATGTCAAAATAACAGCCTTTTCTTAAATGCATACGAAAGCATATATGGTTCTTACAACAAAAACTCAATTTTTAACATTTTTGACGGGACGAGGACTTATTACAGCTAAGAAGTAACTTAGATTACTTTTATTTCAGAAAAATAAATAAGGTTGCACGCAAGAAAACAAAAATCCATGTACTCCAATTTGTTTTCCGACATATACGCGAACGAATCGCGGACACAGCTAGTTACCAAATATAAATAGAATAATTAGAGTCAAATATTGACGTTGAAATAACCCGTAGGTAGGTAAGCTCGCAAAATTACTGCGATCAAATGTCCAAATTATTGCCGATCGAGTATATTTATATATAATTTATATCTCACATTGACATAGTCCAATACTGATTAAATGACGATCATTAACTGAATTTTACGCTAAATCGGGGTTATTCGGCAGCCAGGAATTGGAGGATTCCAGGAATTACTAAATGCTACTGAAACCGAAATTTTCAGTGGTTTGGTATTTATCCTATAATAATTCATATCTGTGGCTTGTAATAAATACGCAGGTACTACAGGTACGCAGGTTTACTGTATATTGAGGAGCTAGTGAAGCTCCTTTACTGCTGAGCAAATGATGATAGAGACGACTCTTTGTTGAATTGCAACTGATACCAAAAAACCAAGGCAGGTCAGTAAATTTCAAAGCTGTAGGTCTTAGATTCGAACAGGACAGGCGCTTTTGTGCAATCACCACTACTCTCAAAACGGTGAAGGAAAACATCGTGAGGAAACCGGCATGTCTTAGAACTAAAACATCACTTGTGATACCTACCAACCCGCACTGGGCCCGCGTGGTAGATTACGGCCCACTCTCTCTCACGGAGACGAGGCCTGTGTTCCAGCAGTGGGACCGTTATAGGCTGATTATGTATTAGGTTGGGGAAAAAGTCTTTTCGCATTATAGTATGTATGGACTTGTAATAAAATCTCTTTGGCTGTACTATTTGTATCTGGCTGGTTTTGGTATCATTGAAAGTTTAAATTTTAAAGAACATAATTCCAAATTCAAATTAGGAAAATGTGTGATTTTCATTTGTTTTTCGTACCGTCAAGATGAGTGAATCTAATGAAGAAATTCGATACATTTTAAAATTTTACTACAAAAAAGGTAAAAACGCAACGCAAGCCGCGAAAAAAATTTGCGATGTTTATGGACCTAGTGTAGTGTCTGTGAGAGTAGCACAAATTTGGTTTAAGCGTTTTCAATGCGGAAATTTTGATGTCAAAGATGCACTTCGCTCTGGTCGCCCTATTACGGATAAAATGGATGCCATTTTTGAAAAAGTGGAGCAAGATCGGCATACCAGTAGTTACGACGTAGCTGAAGAACTGGAAATTGACCACAAAACAGTTTTGGCGCATTTGAAAAAAACTGGGTACACAAAAAAGCTAGACATTTGGGTACCTCACGAGCTCACTGAAAGAAACCTAATGAACCGTGTACTCATTTGTGATTCTTTATTACGACGTAATGAAACCGAACCATTTTTGAAGAAGCTGATAACTGGTGATGAAAAGTGGATCATGTATGACAAGAACGTGCGAAAAAGGTCGTGGTCAAAGGCCGGTCAGGCTTCACAGACTGTGGCGAAACCCGGGTTAACTCGCAACAAGGTGATGCTGTGTGTGTGGTGGGATTGGAAGGGCATTATTCATTATGAGCTGTTACCACCAGGCAGGACCATCGATTCTGAACTCTACTGCGAACAACTGATGAGATTAAAGCAAGAAGTTGAGAGAAAGCGGCCGGAATTAATCAACAGAAGGGGTGTGGTTTTTCATCATGATAACGCTAGACCTCACACATCTTTAGCCACCCAACAAAAATTAAGAGAGTTTGGCTGGGAGGTGTTAATGCATCCGCCGTATAGTCCTGACCTTGCACCTTCAGATTTCCACCTGTTTCGGTCTCTTCAGAATTCTTTAGGCAGTGTCAGGTTAACATCACGAGAGGACTGCCAAAACCACTTGTCGCGGTATTTTGACCAGAAGTCCCAAAATTTCTATAGCAATGGGATCATGTCCCTACCTACAAGATGGCAAAAAGTTATCGAACAAAATGGTACCTCCATACTTTAGTTAAATGTAAATAAACTTTATTAAAAAATGTTTTGAATTTTCTTAAAAAATGCGAAGAAACTTTTTCCCCAACCTATTATGTTAACAGATCGGGGGTTTTACAAAGCATTCATCTCACGCTGGCTTACAGAATATATACGTTAATTACCAAATATATATTTTTTGTCATTCTAATGAAAACAAAAGACTACCTTCTCTATAAAAACCAACCCACAAAAGCTTTAAGTACCGATTATGAATAGGATTTTTAAATTAAGTTCAATGCCCAATTGTTCTCAATTATTAACACTCAATGGACAATGATTTATGCAATTTAAAAATCTACTTTAATAACATTGATTTACGTCGGTACATGTTACCGAGAGCTTGCAGTCGTTGTTTAAGTGCTTACAATTTCATAATGGATGGACATAGGTATAATAAAATAGTATTAAGACACAGACTGCCACCGTCTGTTACTGTCGTTACAGATTATTATGGCAAATTATATTATTATGTCATTATTATACTCACTTTTGAGGTTAAACGTTAAGATGATTAAGAGTATTCAGTTCTGCAGTGAGAGAAACTCGCTGTCTACAAATAAATAGAGCGGTATTTGCGTAACTCACTATCAATTCGAATCGTTTTCAGTTTAACAGTTAAACAACATTAATTGCGTTATTTACGATGCTAAGCGGACAATTTTTTCGAATATATGTGGCAATCGATTAGAAATAATCTTCAAAGTGATTCAGATTCTCAATAATAGTGCATTACGCGATTCTGCAACCGTTCTCCTACGACCGATTCGCCATTGGACTGTTCGTCGACAGAACGATCCATTTATTTCCGTTTCACCATCAGAATCTTTCACCTACGGACATTTCGCCGACAGAACCTTTCGTCGACGGTACTGTCGACGTCAAGCCTTTCCAGCTACAGTTTGTTTCACCGACACGACGATAAACCTATAACTCTTTTAACTACAGACCTTTCTATCTACGGCGAATTCGCCGTCAATCTTAAGACAAGCGATATTACAAAGAATACATATATCTACTACTGCTGTGTTACTGTTTACCAAAGTCTATATATATTCTCTTTGCTGTTTACTGTGCGTCTGTTGCTGGGGAGCTTTTCGACGCTTTATCTTCTTCTTAGCATCATGAATAGTGGACGGCGTTTTGGTATTTTTTAGCTTATGACGTTCAAAATGTATTGAACGTCATAAGCTATTGATATATGAGATATTAGGTAAGAGCATGGCATTTCCTCCATTCTCCATTCTCATACTCACAGGGATCTAAGATCAGATGCTGTTGACACGTTTATTAATTAGTTACAAGCTGATAATAATGATAAGGTTGATATGTGAGACTAAAGAGCTTGCCGCAGTTAAAAGGCTTAGACCGTGACCCTTCTCTTTGCAGTAGGTAGGTACCTTATATATATATACACGTCTTATGACGTCAGTTTTGCTTAGTGATTATTTCGCAGAGGTCAGATGGCAGTTGTTTCGTCCCGAATGCTGGTATTCTGGTTAAGTTGCAAGATGCCCTCGACCTTTTCAATGATAAGCTACGTTTTTGTCGACCTTGTAATAGTTTTTTCTAGATTTATTTATTATCAACATCATCATTTCAGTCGAACATGTCCGCTAGTGGACTAAACTTGTGCTGCTAGACTCCTAAGCTCGTTAGACTCTTCGTTCATAGTATGTAAGATTCCAAATATAAGAGTTTGGGCATGTCATCAGCGTTAAATTCATTACATTGAATACTAATCCATTCCTGGACTTACTCGCAAGGTCGTAATTTTGTTTAAATTCTACCTACCTAATTAGTCCTGGGCTGCCTGTTCAGTTTGTTTTCCTTCCATCGTTAATGTTACCTCAATACGAGTATAAATATTGTATGTCCTGCCGGGTAATTGCGTAACACTCTATCAGTAGGAATCCCTTGAATTTTGACAGTTCGACAACATTCACTGCATTGTTTACGTTGTTGAGCAGACACATTTTTTGAACATATGAACCTATAGATTAGTAAATTTTCAGCATTTGCATTTTCAGTTCTTTTACCTGTTGTGGTATGGTAATTTTTATTGTAGGTGCTTCGTCTTCACATATAATTGTATAAATATTGTATACAAATACTGAAAACTATTTTAAAAGAGTAACGGTGGAGTTTCTTTCCCATTCTTCTCCATACGAATCTACTTTTTGGAAGGGGCAACTAGAATCAATTCTTTTTTTCATGTAACAGTTGACGTTCAAAAGTGCCTTTTTTGGGCCTAATTGAAATAAATGCTTTGACTTTGACTTTAAAATTTTTCGAAATGATTACGATTCTGATTAATAATGTGTTACGCAATTAGGGTGCTCTTCCCAAAGTTAATATATCTTTTTTCCTTTCTCCTTTTGATTTCGTCGAGCCTTTTTGTTTTATCACACTTCTGAGTACCTATAACAACGCTAGTCTCGGATGGATCTTCGATTTATTTCTGGCACATGACAGGCCAGACAGGGAACAAGTGTCTCCCATATCGAGATTTGCACTATGCTGTTTTTGGTATTTTATTCTTATTCAAGTCACCGGCAGGGGCGGCGCTACTGACGGATGTACCAATGTTTTAAATATTTTATATAGTTTAGTGAGTTTTGGGAACTTGGACTATTCGACCAACTTTGTGAATATGTGTTGCTTTTTCAGTAACCTGAGAAAAAGTGCATCTGCATACAAAAGTGTATTTTATTATATGTAATACATAAGTACTGCATAGCCAGAGGGGTAATTGCGGAACTTTTTATCGGTAGGAATTGGTTTAATATTCATAGTTACTACATTCATTGCGTTATTTACGTTGCTGAGCCAACAATTTATTCGAACAAATGACGCAATGGTTTAGAAATAATCTTCAATCCCATTCAGATTCTGTTATATTGTTCGTTTCGCAATTAGGGTGCAGGCTATAATGTTTCCACTGCTGGAACACAGATTTAACACTAGAAGCGCTGAACATACCGACTTAGGTAAATTTGGATAAAAAAATATGTATATTGCAATCACGTGCTTGAAGTCTCGTATAAATAATAAATATAATAATCATCATATTTCATGGAAAGTCATAAAAAGTTACGATTATATGCTTAATAAAATATTGATTAGAGCAGGAAGAACATCGAAATGGGTCTAATTTGGGACGCCCGCACTTCTAGCATTAATCACCATTGCTATCAAAACAGTGCAACCTGGGTAGATACTGTGATACTTACATATCCTAGATAAACCTTACCAAGATCATACGAGAAAATAAAACATACAACATGTAACTTAATTAACGCTAGACCTCATACACCCCTATTCGAGTATTGAGTAAAAAGCAGCATGCACTGACAGAAACGTATTTTTTTTAAAGCTAATGAAAATTGTTGACCGTTGCTTTACTTTATGCATTTCAAATTGAGTCTTATCGCCATGAAATACGATTAAAATTTCTTAGGTTCAATCGGCGGTGTGGCAAAATATTGGTAAAAGTTTTTGAAATCGTTTCAGCATTCAATTACGAACAAACTTCTTTCCAGGCTAGCGTTCATTCTGTTATACCTCATATAAGTGGGTTCGAGAGCTTTCATAAAAGGCACTTTGTCTATTTCCTCTATCCGTCAATTAAATCAGTTCATTTAAATTAACTCTTGAGTAGGCACCACATAATATACATTCTTTGATAAAAAATAAATCCCTGGCTAGTTTGAAGAATATCGCATAACAGAGAATTCTCGTAATTTTAAGAACGTTCTCAGTTGACACCGTTCTGTCTCATTCTGTCAAAAATGCCTTGAGTTTCCTTTCATTTTAGACAATTTTTTAACATTTGATTGTCGCCGAGATGAGACTGCGACTAGATTTTGAACGTTTTTGATAACGAGAATTGGCGTTCAGGTTCATAGTATTTATACTAGCTATTTAAAATGAATAAGTATATATCTGTAACAAGCGCCACTACGTTCGATTGAAAGTCGATAACAAACTTAACAAAACCACAAGATATATTTATGACTAGCTGTTACCCGCGACTTCGTCCGCGTGGTATTTAACAAAAAAGTTTTCATTAGGCTTATTTTTTTTCCTGAGATCCCCTTTTTTCTAAAATAAAAGTAGCCTAAGTTACTCCTTGTTACATCAGCTATCTGCCAGTGAAAGTCCTGTCAAAATCGGTCAAGCCATTTCAGAGATTAGCCGGAACAGATAGATATACAGACAGACAAGAGTAAAAAATGTTGTTTTGGGATATGCACTGTGTATACATCCATATACACGTAGTAAAAAGCGGTTATTTTAATATTACAAACAGACACTCCAATTTTATTTATTTGTCTAGATTCAATCATCACTCAGTTCGAGCCTTCTCTATGACTTCAATAGTCGCCAACAGTCATCACATCACCAACCATTGTCACTACATACATAAACTCACGCCTTCTGCTCATGGGGGTGAGCAGACAATACAGAACACCATCTGCTACCATCTTTACCTACATAATTTTATGGCCTCGTTTACGGTCGTACATCTGGTCTTTCACGGATGCCGGTTGCAAGTACTACGCAATTGATCTTTTCATTGTCACTCACATAGTTATCAGCTACTACTCACCAGTTATCAGGAAAATAATTAGCCACGGCTTATCAAGCTGAGTCCGGTATTCCGATTACTTACAAATCATTTTGTAAGGTCTGTGGCCTGTTGTTTTTTCTATGTATTAGGTACGCTATGTACCTATATAGTATAGGTAGTATTTAGTGAGATCAAGCATTATTTTCAGGATTTACTTTCCAGAGATGAAGATACTTTAATTTTGAAAGTTATTGTATTGGTTCTCCCCGTTCCGACATATTATTAGGTAGGCACGGAAACAGATAAACCGAAAGATAAATCTGTAAATGTTGGTATTCCACCGGTATTTTACTGCACTGTAAGTTGCTTTGGTAGGTTTCAGGGATTATATTTCCAACGTACAGACATAAACGATCATTGTACTGCTATGCATATGGAAGATTTAGGTACCTAAATATAGAGAGCTTAGACAGGGTAGCGCTGCGCTCTGTCCTTTTGTGTCGTGACTTTGATCGACAGAGTATTACCGATGTACAAAGCAAGATAAACCCCACAGAACAGATAGAGATAAACCCACTCAGTTACCGATTATATTTCTGGTTACGAATTCCATTAATACTACAAAGAATCGTCTTTTTATGAAAACATTAGGCAGATAAAAATATAATATGGGTTTGCAAAACTACGACTTCACTTTGCAAAACGAGTTACCCGTGTCGAGTTCCTGATTCCTGATATCGCTCATTCAGGTCGAAAAATAACTCTTGCTTGAGACATTTAAATAACCGTGGTACAGCTAAATATCCGCGTTTTTATACACTTTGATGTAATATGCAATTTCTTCGAAAATACATAAAATAATATCGTAAAAAATATGACCAAAATTGTTAAAATTTTGGCTTCGTTGGTAGAACGCGTCCCACGAAAGAAGTCCCGCGGCTATAAGTGGAAATACTCGTATTAAGATATTTTATAAGTACAGTTAGCAACATGTCTACAACTACCCTCCTACTTAACTTACCTCACAAACTTTCTCTATTTAAGTTTATTCATTCTATTAACCAGTGCATATAATAAATAGGATGTTGAGGTAAATCTTTACACAGTATACAACTAAGTCACATTTCGCGTCTGTAGGTACGCTTAGATTTTAAACTTTGAACTACAGATTTTTATATGTTTTTCCGTAATAGACAGAGTCATTCAAGAGGAATGTTTATATTTAATGTAACATAATATATTATACATTCACATTTCATCTACTCTTACCGTGGGTGTCGTAAGAGGCGACTAAGGGACTTACTAGAGAATGGGCAGCAGCATTCTCAATGTATTTTACAACTAAGTATACTGCGATCGCCAGCTCGCCTGTCAAGCGTGGCGATTATGGCAAAGCCTCCCAAATTGGGGGAGGCCTATGTACAACAGTGGACGTCTTTTGGCTGCAATGATGATGATGATGAAGATGAAATAATTATTATATAGGTAATACGTGGGCAAAGGCGCTGACAAAATGTGAGTATTGTGTAAATACAGATTTATATTTCCGTCACATGCCTGTGGTGTGACGTCTGCGGGACTTCTTTCGATGGACGGACTCTAGGGGCCACAGCCACCGATCAGTTGGGGTCTCCACAACCTGCCTTACCGCCACAGATAATTCAGAAACTGCGGGTGGCCGAATCTAATATGCAGAAAATTCAATTTATCGATCATTTTGAACTTGCCCATCTTACCCATATGCAGATTGTATACATTTAATAAAGGTACCCTAATATTACTATATTCTACTATACCATCCCAATTATATACGTAATTTAATTATTGTGTTACGGCAACTAAAACCATTGACATATAATTTGTTCCGTGTAATGCCGGACTGCACTGTCGAAAAGCACTATCCCATTTCTTTCTGTGGGTGTCGGAAGAGGCGACTAAGGGACTTACTAGAGAATGGGCAGCAGCGTTCTCTATGCAATTTACCACCATACTGCGATCCCCAACCCGCCTGCCAAGCTTAGCGGTTAGGGCAAACCCCCCAAATTGGGGGAGGCCTATGTCCAGTAGTGGGCGGCGTTCGGGTGAAACGATGGTAATTTGGCATTAGGGAGCAGTTGGCGTGAAAAGTATATTACAGTAGAACGAAAACAAAGTAGGTACCTACACAGCATAAGCAAATAATTCAACATCATTAAAAACACAATTTTTGCTACTTTTCGCAACATTCAACAAATATTGCTTGTCTTGAAAACCTACAGCCTCGTCGCAATCAAACTTATAATTTTATTAAATACTTAGGTACTACTTATTCGGTCAGCTTCTTTTAGTAAAGTTTATGGAAGCTTTGTTCCTTCGCTTCTGCACTTTACTTACATTCATAAACAGAATATTTTAGTGATTTGTGTCATAGAATATAAAGCACCTACAAGAAAAGAGGATATTCTAGTAGAGAGTGGTAGCCCTTTATGAAGTGGTAAATGATTTTTCATTAAAAAGTTACGTAAAACACTAAAACCCGCCTACTGAAAGATGAGGCTTTAAAAAATTTTAAACATGAAAATATTTCGTAGTCGGTCACATCTGAAAACGTGGTATATTGCCACTTTGCCCTAAAACTTATGATTGCTAAAATACCTATTAAGTTAATACTATTAGAGTGTAGGTATCTTTTTTGTATCCCCGTAGTCAGGTATAACAATAATCTGTTTTAATTTAATAAATTGCTTGTCTAGGTCGTCCGGTTTATGCATTTTTTGCGATATCACTCTATCGGGATGAACGCAATTGTAACGTGCAGAACAAAGCGTAAAACAATCGTATTGAATTAGAACTAAGTGCCAATTCAGATGAAAGTATTACTCCATCAAATCTGTTTTTCAACTAGCACAAACAGATTTATTTAGTATTGTAAGAATTGAAATAAAATAATTCTCTTTTTCAGGTATTTGCACATCAACGAAATTCATCATATCGATCCGCAGACGTTTTCAAACCTGCCGCGTTTGGAACGCCTGTAAGTATTTAGTTAGATAAATCAATGATATATATTATTAAATGTTTGTGCAGTCATGCGATCTATTTGTGGTAAAACTACGCAGACATGTTGAATACCGACGAAAGAAATTAATTTCAGATACTTACACAACAACCGCATTAAGAAAATTCCATCAGGATCATTCTCGGGCATGCCTAATCTACGCAAGTTACGCTTAGACAGCAATGCTCTGATTTGCGATTGCTCCATGTTGTGGCTCGTGAAGATGATGGCCCAACATCACGAAATGTACATCGATGCAACATGTTACCAGCCCACCAAAGTAACCGGGATGCCTCTCTCCATTATGGCAGAACAGGACTTCGATTGTAGTGGGTATCCTTAGCATTATTTATTTATTTATACTCCACCAGCTTTCTCCACCAATCAACCAAGGATGACGAAGAGGTGCTATGTTTGAACAATGCAAATTAAATATCTAAATAAAATAGCTACACAATTACATAAATAGCGAACTCATATTATAATTTACATAAATACTAACATTAATGATTTGTATGTGTGAGGTATTTTTATTGCTATTATCAATTTTACCACATGTTTTTAGAAATCCCTGAAATCCAGAAGGATCCCGAAGACATCAGTGTGAATTTCGGAGAAGCTGCTATGTTTACGTGCGTGGTGACCGGCGAGCCAACCCCGGATATAGTCTGGCTAAGAGATTCTAACGAGATTCCCATCGATGGCACGCGTTACGAAGTTATGGACAACGGCACACTTATGCTGCATGACATCAGCGAGTCTGACACTGGATACTTCGAGTGCATGGCTAAAAACCCGGTTGGCGAAGCGCACTCCAAACCCGCTAAAATGACAGTTCAAAACAAACCGAGTGAAAAAGGTAACTGTTTAAATACCATTTTGTTTATTAACTGAAATGTTTATCAGTGTTCAATATTTTTTACTCTTGTTTTAGGCCCTCCCGTAATGGCAATACTGCCACAAAAACAATTCGCAAAGCTTAACCAACATTCGATCAATTTTGATTGTGTCGCTAATGGCTACCCGAAACCACATATTGCTTGGTTTTTTAATGGCGAAAGGATTTTATTGAATGAGCGTTTATCAATACGTCATGACGGGTCCATTTTTATTACCGATATACAAGAATCTGACGCTGGAGAGTACACATGTTTAGCTGAAAATATCAACGGAAAAGTTAATGCTACTGCAACCCTTGAAGTTATGGGTAAGTCATGAACTGATTCTTTAAATTATGTAGTTTTTCACGATCCTGAGAAATCATTAAAGTCGAATTTCGTGTTGTACCCATTCAGTTTAGAAATAATAAGTTAAGATTATAGCTAGGTCAATACAGTAGTAAAAACGTTTGCTCTGGCAAAAACTTCAAAAATTATGGGTTCAGTCTAACTCTCTCTCAAATATTTTTACTATCTGTAACTAATATTGGTTTTTGAAAGTCATATAGTCATTATTTATTTTGTTTTAGTCTCGCCTTCATTTATCGTCGAGCCACAAAACAAAACAGTAAGAGTTGGAGATGACGTTGAATTCATATGTACTGCTAAAGGAACACCAAAACCTCTTATTAACTGGTTTAGAAACACACTTGTGCTACCTGTTTCCGAAAATATAATTCTGAGCAACGAAAATCAAAATTTGACCATTCTGTCAGTCACGTCAGAGGATGACGGCATATATCACTGCAAAGCTGAAAACGCAGAGGGATCCGTCGAGGGGTCAGCCTTCTTAACCGTTGAAAATTTCGAAGTTGTTCGGCCACGTATTGTTTTGAAACCAGAAGATACAGATGCTTTCAAAGAATCATCCATTCAGTTACCGTGTGAAGTAGAAAGTGAGCCTCCTGCTACAGTAGAGTGGAGAAAAGATGGTTCCTACCTAGATGCAAACCTTAAACATTCAATTACGATCATTGGAAGTTTAATTATCCATAATCTAACTGTTAGAGATACTGGTAGATATGAATGTTCAGTTTTTAACGAGTACGGGCGAGATACTGCGTCAGCTTTCTTGACCGTAAAAGATCGCGTTATACCAGGTGATGAATATGTTAACATTGCTCTCACTGAGGCAGCTAGAGACGTTGATTTAGCTATCGAAAGGACCATGGACGAGTTGTTTAATAATAATAACACAGGAAAATCAGATATCCATCAGCTGTTCCGAATTACTAGTTTCCCCAATGCACCAGCCAGGGAAATCGCCCGTGCGGCCGAAATTTATGAAAGGGCATTAGACAAAGTCAGGAGTTTTATACAATCAGGCCACAAAGTAAACTCGACGGAACCATTCATTTACCAAAACGTTTTGTCAAATCAAAATCTTGAAGTTATTGCACGTTTATCTGGTTGTGTCGCTCATAGAAACAAGAAAGATTGCTCTGATATGTGTTATCATAGCAAGTACCGCAGTTATGATGGTAGTTGTAATAATTTTGCACATCCAACGTGGGGCTCATCACTTAGCGGATTCAGAAGAATTCTTTACCCTATATATGAAAATGGTTTTAGTCAACCGGTAGGATGGAACAAAGACGTCAAATATAACGGATTTACTTTACCAAGCGCTCGGCTAGTTTCCACTTCTATCATAACGACTACCGATATATCTGAAGACTTACAGTTGTCTCACATGGTCATGCAGTGGGGTCAGTGGCTAGATCATGATTTGGATCATGCTTTACCATCAGTAAGCTCACAAACTTGGGACGGCGTAGATTGCAAAAAAACTTGTGACTATGCAGCACCATGCTTTCCGATTGATGTGCCATTTAATGATCCTCGGGTTACCAACCGTCGCTGTATAGACTTCGTTAGAACCAGTGCAGTATGTGGATCTGGAATGACGTCCGTTCTTTTTGGAAGAGTACAGCCTAGAGAACAAATTAATCAATTGACTTCGTTCATCGATGCATCGCAAGTATATGGTTTCGAAAAAGCTGTGGCTGAAGATTTACGTGATTTAACCAATGAAAATGGATTGATGAGGGTAGGTGTCACTTTCCCAGGTAGGAAGCCATTACTGCCAACTGTAGGTATCAATGGCATGGATTGTAGACGCAATTTGGATGAAAGCAATCGCAATTGTTTTGTAGCAGGTGACATAAGGGCTAACGAACAAATTGGTTTGGCAGCCATGCATACCATTTGGATGCGAGAACATAATCGAATTGCTATTCAACTGAAAGTTTTGAATACATTTTGGGACGGAGATCGAGTTTACCAAGAAGCAAGAAAAGTAGTAGGTGCTCAAATTCAAGTCATAACTTACGAGCACTGGCTTCCAATTATTTTAGGAAACGAAGGGTACCAACAACTAGGCCAGTATAAGGGATATAACCCAAACTTAAACCCATCAATTTCCAATGTTTTCGCCACTGCCGCCTTGAGGTTTGGACATTCCATGATTAATCCCCTTTTGCATCGTTTTGATGAAAACTTCGAAACAATTCCGCAAGGGCATCTTTTGCTTCGTAACGCATTCTTCTCACCATGGAGGTTAGTTGATGAAGGAGGAGTTGATCCTTTGCTAAGAGGAATGTTCATGACACCGGCGAAACTGAAGACACCCACACAAAACCTGAACTCGGAACTTACTGAAAAACTTTTCTACAGCGCTCATGCTGTTGCTCTCGATTTGGCCGCAATCAACATCCAAAGAAGCCGTGATCACGGCATTCCACCGTACACCAAATGGCGCCAGTTTTGTAACATGACTGAGGTAAACGATTTTGACGACCTGGCTGGAGAAATAACCGATGAAACTGTACGCGGGAAATTGAAGGAGCTGTATGGATCAGTACACAACATCGATGTATGGGTGGGAGGCATTCTCGAGAATCAAGTAGAAGGTGGAAAAGTCGGACCTTTATTCAGATGCTTATTAGTGGAACAGTTCAAACGCCTGCGAGATGGAGATCGTTTCTGGTATGAAAATCCCTCCATATTCAAACCGGATCAATTGCGACAGCTGAAAGAGACGAGCTTGGCACGAGTCCTCTGCGACAATGGTGACAATATCGATACTATTGGAGAAAATGTGTTTCTGCTTCCTGAGGTTCAAGATGGTCTGAGTTCTTGTGAGGACTTGCCTGCCATGGATTTACGTTTCTGGGCTGACTGCGAGAGTTGCGGCGGTGATAGCGAAGGATTGGAGCGAGCAAAGCGCCGAGCTCGACGTGACGCTGACAACTACGACGAAAAGATTGATGAAGAGCGTTTGAACAACCTGGAGGAATCGCGTCACGACATTGAGAGCACTATCGCGTCTCTGAAAAAACGGATTGAATACCTGGAGGAAACCTGCAAAATGGAATAAAGCGGGCATGCCACACGTCCATTTTGGAAAAGTTTTGAAGATTTTTGAAATCTATATGTGTTTTATAATATATCTTTAATGTTTCTACGTATCCTTTTACATGGTAAGCTTTAATCCTATCTATGTGGTCCAACTAATTAAGATTACTTTTAACTTTTCCTTTCTTATATTAATTTAATTCCCTATTTATAATTATTACCCTATTTTATACTACTTATTGTTCAAGTTATGCTATTATTTATACATTTTACAATCTCTATATTTTATTATATTCAGTAATGAATTTTACCATTATTATAATTATTATTAGATACATTTACCTAAACGTTTAAATATTATAGCTTGATTGAAGTAGATACCTGCATGAAGCTTATTCTCTATTATATTATCATACGTGTAATCTTTAGGAGGTATACTAGAACTAAGAAGTGTTTAATATGTTGTATTGTAAATGTTATTTTTATAATTTGTTTATTAATTGTCTACCTACCTATCAACTTAATTTTAAAATTATTTCACTTGTTGGTAGGCAAGTCAACATGAGAAATATTTACTTCGGTACTAACTTTGGAAACATAGACCTAATTATGCTTATGTTTTTTTTTAAAGTTTATTTATTGTATTTAATGTTCTGTTGGCTTAAGTTGGGTATTTTGTTAAAACAAAATTTTGGTATTACTTTTATTAAGTACAGATTATTGCAGTTTTCTGGCATTATATAAACAAATAATTGGTTTGGAAATCCAACGAGAACCCATTTCAAATATCCGTTTCACGAAATTATACCGATCATGTTCTTTAGGAACATAATATTTTATCTCTAGGGTTAATATTTATTGGAACTCATAGTAAATTAGTATAAACTAGCTTACGTGCAAGTAATTAATTGAAGTTAGTTATATTATGATAAGAATGAATAACCTGTGATGGGGGTCGTTATCCAGTCAGCAACGCGACTTTCGGTTTTTGAATTATCAGGATATTAATCCTAAGCAATACCTAGGCAAGTAACTAGTTGCCTGCTCGTCGTCTTTTGCCCAGCACTTTCTCAACTGTGTCGGTTGCGGTCTGTTGCTAGCTTCGCCGGATTCATACTCATAGGTACTTACCTATTTATGAACGTAATGAAAATTCCTTGCAATTCCGCTTTCCTTCTTTACGAGTTATTCTTTCTTATACATGTCCTGTATAGGGTTATTCTCAATAACCCACTAGCTGAAGTTGTGTGGTGAAGGAGGGTTTAGATCTGTTCACTGAGGGATGGTTGGCGCAATTATCCACATCCGCACCGCCATAGAGAAGTTAATAACTTCAATAACTATTGAATACCACCCCTTAATTTTATTTAAAAGTTAGACAACAGCGACCAGTACCTTGTGGCTAGTACCAAGCCAGTGGAACACCAGTTTAAGAGAAGGACTAGCGTTATTCATACGTTACCTACCTACCACAAGTACCGTACCCGCTAAAGTACATGCTCTCGAGGGGCAGAACAGCCTAAAATGCGCGGTGTCTGTACTAAAACTTAAATAGCTAATCAATGCTTATTGAAAATAACCCATTCAGACATTAGGGAATGTAGTGAGTAGGCGTAGTTGTTCAAAGATAATTGAAAGCATTTAAGATTTTTAAAACTAAGTACATCAAATTATAATAATTAGTATGTATCAATTATACATAAGGTGAATGGGACGATTGGGTAAAGGTGCCTATAGACTGAGTAGGTAGGTCGATCAGCAGTGCCTTGCAGGAATTTTAAGGTGTTATTATGTTTAACTACAAGGATTAAGACAGGTACAACTACCCCTATCATCAGTATCAGTATATGAAACTAGTCGGAAAACTTGGGCACCTTTATAATGGCATAAATTATTTAGACCTAATATTGGCACTCCCATAAAATGGAGTTTACATGCAAAGAGAAAGAGAAATAATTGCAGGCTTAATATAAATTTTATGATATATTCCACGGTTCAATTCTGTAATTCTGTATCAATCAATAATAGTAGGTGTGAAATAAATCTAATCAAAATAAATGTGATTTCATTCAAAATCCTGACTCAATACAAAATATGATTTGATATACTAATGGTTTTGCCAGACACTGAACGGCAAGACATTGTAAAGCTCACTTGTGTTTTATTATAAATTGAATTCAGAATTTAAAAAAAACTTGTATACTGCTATACTGGTATATCAGATTTTTTTTCTGAATTCAAGTCTACTAATATTTTTAGTCGAAATAAAATGTTAAAACATTTGCTACAATGTTTTGTATTTCTAATTAAAAAAACAATAAATTAAAATATAAATTACATGATTGTACTAGATTCAATATTTCACTGAGTGTTGTAAGATTTTCTACATATACAATATTTTAAATTCCTATATACTTGGTGTGTCGGCCGGTTGCAAGTAACTGATTCTTATCCTTGTTCTTTACTAGGACTTCTAGGAAAGCAATCTTCTTTCCCAGCTTTCTTGTGATTGCTTCAACTTCAATGTTATCGCCTTCTCTGGCAGCGCTCATGTAACTGGAAATAGAATAGTAAAAGTAATTTAATATTATATTATCAACTCTGAAAATAAATCTACTATCAACTCAAATAAATGAATATTGCTGATTACCATTTGAGTTAAGTTTAATATTCATGGATGATAGACAAAAGTTGTTCAACATAAATGCAATAACACAGTATTTTGTTTTTTACAACAATATTCATTGAAATTGTGTTCAATTTTCCTAGCAAAATGTTACTGTTACACCAGGCAGTTTTTTTTGTAAACAGGCTTGGAAACTCACCTCACACTTATTTCCACAGAGACTCCTCTAGTTTCAAACACAGTATTTTGTTTTTTACAACAATATTCATTGAAATTGTGTTCAATTTTCCTAGCAAAATGTTTCCAGCACAACTTAGCGTTACACCAGGCAGTTTTTTTTGTAAACAGGTTTGGAAACTCACCTCACACTTATTTCCACAGAGACTCCTCTAGTTTCAACATTTTCATTAGTGGTCAGTGCGTATGTGGAGACGGCATCAACCAGGTGTGCGATGAACCCACCGTGGAGAGTACCTCGCTGGTTTAGGTGCTCGGGCCCCACTTTAAACTCAGTTGTCATTCTTCCATTTTCACAGCCTATGACTCGCAACTAAAATATGGAGAAAAACAGAAAGTTAGAGTGGAATGTTAATGATGAAAAGTTCCTTTCTCTATACCAATGCAGAGATTACCAAACCATGTTTCAAGAATGGTGACTGTAACATTATGTATTGTACTATCAAGAATCATGTTTGTTTCAACCCACCAATTTTCAGGAAGATTGCCTCTATCTGATCAGTCACAACATGTAGCTCTATTTGATTAGCCGCTAATGATGTGATGAATTGTTAAAAGTGAAGTTCAAATGTATATGCTACAAAAATTGCTGTATTTGAGTCCAATTGTCGTGTCTAAATGTGAATCTTTCAATAAGCCTTAATCTGTGACGCATGAAACTTTACTAAACGAAAGAATTAGGCGTCTTACGAATTAAGAGTTAACCAAATTGAAATGTTGCGGAGTATTAGACATTTTACAACTAGCTACGCAGGTATAACAAGCATTGTAGGTTACATAAACAACAGTAAGTTGCATGTACTGTACAACTACACTGGCCTAATTTACCTAATCAAGTTTATTCAAATGTTCTATAAATAATAATGCTACCCGAGTATTATGAAACACTGAATTCTTTACCTTACGAAGATTTTGATCAAAGCCCTTAGTGGTTGCAATGGCTTTAGTAAACAGCTCAGCAATTTGTGCTCCTTTGGTACACATTTTGCTGAATATTCTATTACTTGTGTTCCAGATTTCATGGAATTTACTGCTTTATTTACATTTCTAGGTGTCTGATACCAGCTGATAGTGACATTCGCACTCATTTGGCATTGGTTGGTTCTGTGGACTGTGTTGCAAGTTGAGAGAAACTGAATAAATATTTTTCACTATGGTATTCTTGAAGAATATATAAACAGGTGGTGGAAGACGATAGAAAGACAAAGGCAGCCTGTCATGAATTCGTTGTTATTGTTAGGCAAAGTTCCTTGTTTTTAGGATAAATAAGGACTAATATTGAGTTTCATTTCTCTTAAAATGCATAATACGGCTTTTACAGAAGCAAAATATAGAATTAGTATGTACTATGAGGCACTGCCTCGTTGGTCTAGTGGTTGCAAGCGCTATTGCTGAGCCTGAGGTCCTGAGTTCGTTTTCCGGGTCCAGCAGTATTGTTGGATTTTCTGTCAGAAATTTCTCAGTAGTAACCAGGAGTCCACATTCATTCTCAATGGATGGCAACAGGCTCACAATCTATTTTATTGTATTTTAACAAAACTATTGAATTCTGGTGGACCCTTGACTAAAAGTTCACAAAACGGGATCAGAGCCGTATTTTTTGGAAATGACATCTCGTAGTTGACATTGAGAGGTCGTTACTACTCAACCGAATTTGGCAGCGAATTCCTTAGTTAATTAAATAATTAAGTTAGGTTAGGGCTTAAAAACTTAAAACTAGAGCGACTACTCGCTAAGGGCAACCCATGTGGGGTACTGACCTCGGTTTAGGACGTTGCTGGTAGAGGGCAGAAAGGGACAGACTGGATCTGAATAGTTATTATTTAGGGACGAATTTAAAGCTACAGGCTTAGCTATGGCGCGGGCTGGCACTTCGTCGACCAAAGGTCAGGGGTTTATTTAGTCGGGACCGTCGCTAGGCACCTCGGTGGCGAGGTCGGAATGACGAACGTTTCGTTTTGAGTATAGTAGTGCTTGCCATTGCTTTCCTGAAGGAAGGTAATAAGGTCATCGGGGTCGGTGAGAATATAGCTTGGGTGGTGAACTCTAATGATTTGGAAGGGAATGTTACTGGCGGCCGCGACAACCAGAGGGTTAAGGTGGGTTACGGCTTTTCCTGGGACGCAGTGGTATCCTCCTGTGAAACAGTCATGTTGCAAAAGGAGGCTGTGGAAAGCGAGCGGGAGAGCGGGAGCTCTTCCACTCACCCTGCCCGCAGCAGGCGCACCGGGCGTTGGCGGAGGGCGGACGACGATCTCTTCCAGCCTTCCAAAGTGGGTCCAGGGGTGGTGGATCCGGGGACATCTGTCGCCCCCTATTCCTTACGACCCAAGATGGCGGCGCATAGTGTTCCACGCGCGTCTCTGTGATGTACGGGGGGGAGTTCAACACCTCACTCCCCCCTATCGTGAGGAGGCCCGCAGAGGTGGCACCAGGCGTAGATCGCGGAAGACTCATTAGATCCCGTGATCCACAACATAAGTGTGGGATGGAACACCGGGGTGGTTTTGTTTTACTCAGTTAGAGTCTGACAGACCCCTCCGCCCACCCCTGGACGGAGCAAATTCGTGAGGATTTCAACCTTGAGATAACAAAAATACAAAAAAAAAAAACAACCGACTTCCTTAAAAACACTTCAAAGTGAAAAATTACTTTAATTTTGCAGGTCGGTGTCTTAGGATTCGTATTTAAGGATTTTGCCACCGACTTCCGAAATTAAAGTTATTTTTCACTTTGTAGTGTTTTTAAGGAGGTCTGTAGTTTTTATTTTTTTGAAAAAAAGTCTTTATTTTTTAATTTTTAGTTATGGAAACTACCCCGCAGTAATTCCAAACAAACAATGCATATTTAACGCGACGTCCTGCGTGAGCGATCTAGACGCGAACGCGAAGCGGCGCGGCGCGGCGCGAAAACAACAAACAGTCGAAACCTATTGAAGTGTCCTACGCACATGCGTGCGGTGCGGAGCGGCGCGAAACGAAGCGAACGCGATCAGTTGGCTTGATATTTCCGCGCGAACTGGATGCGGTGCCGTCGTATTTTTTTTTTTGGTTATAATTTCGGATTTATAGAAATTTTAATTAATGCTATCCAAGAACGTCCTATATTATAGGATAAAAGGAATAAAAAATATCACAACCGGTTATAATCATACCGCGAATGGGAGGATTGGGCCAAATTAACTGGGACCTAAGTATACAATATTAGTCTCACTTCTTCGCCGTTCATACTTCTTGAGTATTTGATATTTAACATATGAATTTTCCAATAATATTTGTTTCCATCCGTCCATGACAAATCCACAGTGCCCACTGAACGTCGGCGTCAGTGGCGGCTGTGCGAGACGATTCGCGTGCACGTAGGACATAGCCGCCGCGTCGCACCGCATCGCGTTGAATTCGCGTGTCACCGCTTCATAATCGCGTTCGCTTTGAACCGCCTACGTAGGACATAGCGTAAGCGATAGCAGAAATCGCGGTTGATTTACTGTCATTTTTTAAAGAGTTCCGGTGTCTGTCTTCGGAACTCATAATCAGATCTAAATGAAATTTATATGGGACCGGTTTCGGGATAAACCCCTTTCGAACAAAAAAAAGAATTTTGCAAATCCGTCTATATGTGACAGAGTTATGGCCGAACATACATTAAAAAAACATATATATATATATATATATATATAAACATCCGAATTGAGAACCTCCTCCTTTTTGAAGTCGGTTAAAAAAGGGTGGCCTACGGGTTACGGCTTTATCGAAAAACCGCTTGGTATTGCGTTCCATGAATTGATGCATAGTAATATTTTGAGATCGAGGTGGAATCACAGCGATATGTAATAATATTATAGCAAGAGTCAGATAAGTATGCATAACGCCCTAATGGAGTGGGGTCTATTGTCTTGAAACTTATAATTTTATTTTACATCCCAGTAGGCACGAGAAACGGCGGCAAACGAGTCACAGCAATCTATAGGATAAACAGGATTTGGTCTGAACGTGACAAACTGTTATTCACTTTTTTGTGAGGTCTTGCTACGCCTAACTCTTACGAGTTCTCTATTCGAGTCTTGTTTGGATGGCATATTTTGCTGAAATAGTTATGTAGTTATGAGCCGCTTACAGTTTCTGCCAACAAAAGCCAAAGGTTGGATACAAAGGGCTCTTGCTATGCGACTGCGACTGTAGAAAAAACGCACACTTGTAGCGCCTGATAAATAAAATTAGTTTCATACAGATCTGAGATAGACAGATATTTAGTTCAAAACCTTTGATAATATTTCTTATTATGAAAGATAAGTGCAAAATCGATGTACAAATCTATGTACTATATACGAACTAGCTTTTGCCAACGGCTTCACTCGCGTGGAGGTTGGAAATGCTTTTGTTTAGTTATAAGCATTCACTTCACAAGTCGGTTTTTTTAAACGAATACGCGCGCTTTATCACGTTAATTTATACATATACACACAGTCAAGTCAAAAAACACTGGAGATTACTGGGGTATCTCCGTTAAACTGTTAAGTAATTTAATAGACATCGTAGCCCCCTATTTAGCTGTAACTTTTAATAAATGTGTTGATTCAGGATCTTTTCCTGAGGTCATGAAGAGTAGTAAAGTCATACCATTATTTAAAACAGGTAATAAAAATAACGTTGGCAATTTTAGGCCCATTTCTATCTTACCTGCATTTAGTAAAATATTTGAAAAATTAATACTCAAGCAGTCGCTAAGACATTTTAATTTAAATAGCCTCCTTCATAATGAGCAATATGGCTTTACAAAAGGTCGTTCGACAACAGATGCGGGTGTTGCTCTGCTGAAACACATTTTCAACGCATGGGAGAACTCGCAAAATGCTATAGGGGTTTTCTGTGATCTCTCCAAAGCTTTTGATTGCGTTCACCATGACACACTTTTACGTAAATTACGTCATTACGGTGTTCAAAACGAAGCTCTCAATGTCATAAGTTCTTATTTGCAAAATAGGCACCAATGTGTAGATGTCAATGGTGTAAAATCTTCCGGTCTACTAGTTCAGTTAGGTGTACCTCAAGGCTCAATACTGGGTCCATTCCTATTCTTAGTGTATATTAACGACTTACCATTCTATTTAAAGAATATCTGTGACATTGTACTATTTGCTGATGATACCTCACTTATCTTTAAAGTAGACAGGAATAGAAAAGATTTTGATGACGTGAATAGTGCGCTCTCAATGGTTACGGATTGGTTTACCACAAATAACCTAGTTCTTAATGCTAAGAAAACGAAATGTATAAAGTTCGCCTTACCGAATGTTAGGAATCTGGGACCCAATGTCGTTTTAGATAATGAGGTGCTTGAAACTGTACACTCGGCAGTTTTTCTGGGCATAACAGTAGACGCCAAACTTCAGTGGGGATCACATATATCAAGCCTAGCGGGAAGGCTCAGTTCGGCCGCCTACGCCGTAAGGAAAGTTAGACAGTACACGGACGTCGATACAGCTCGATTAGTCTATTTTAGTTATTTTCATAGCATAATGTCCTACGGCATTCTGCTGTGGGGCAAAGCCGCGGACATTCGAAATATTTTCGTTCTTCAAAAACGAGCTGTTCGAGCGATTTACCAACTAGGTGCTAGAGTTTCTCTGAGAGATTTGTTTAAAGATATTGGTATTCTTACGGTGGCATCACAATTCATCTTCGCCAACATCTTATATATTAGGCAAAATATACACTTGTACACTAAAAACAGTGATATTCATAATATTAATACTAGAAGTAGGGATAAACTACGTGCTCCCTTTCACCGGCTTCATAAGGTTCATAATTCTTTTGTTGGTCTTGGTATTACCTTTTATAACAAGCTTCCCTCTGCTTTGCTAGATTTGCAGTTTAATGAGTTTAAAGCTAAAGTAAAATCCAACCTTTGTTCAAAGGCATACTATTCTATCAACGACTACTTAAACGATAAGAATAGTTGGTCGCTGTGATCAACTCAAGACAATGTTTATGTTCTTTCAATCCAGAATTAGTCTTCCTACTGACGGTTTATATGGGTAGTTCATATAATTGTTTTTTTTTTTGTTTTTATTTAACTGCTTTTGTTAGTTTATTTTTATTTTCTTTTCATTTCATTTATTGTGTATATGTATCATTTGCATCGTATATGTAAGCGGGCACGCCCTTTATGCCTGGAGGCTTTATTAAGGTTTTAAGTTGTGTTTACGATTTTGTTTTATTATTTATTTCAGCTTGAGTTTAGTTTTCAATGTTTTGTTGGTATATTGGCGTGTGCTAGCTGACATATGGCGAATAATGTATGTTTTGTTTTATAATATTAATAACTTACACAATACTGTATAGAATCAAGTTCTTCTAACTTAACAGACAGCTGTGCTGCTGGGGAGTTTGTTCCGCCACTTCTTCTTCCCAGCGAAAGCACTAGGAAGTGTCGAAGGGTGGGCGTTTTGGGGGGACTGTCTCATGTAACTTTGACGTTCAAAAAGTGCTGACTCTCAGCCTAGTTTGAATAAATGACTTTTGATTTTGATTTTGATATATTCGCGCCCGTTACCTACTTTTTATTGTGCTAAAACTCTTTAGATTGGATCGTCTTTAATTGGAATAATACTGTAGGTACCTAATGTTTAAAATGCTGCATAATAACTCCTTTTTATTTGTAATAACATGTACAAGATTTAAGTGGTTACTGTGGGTTATTCTTAGGGGATAGACATATGATGATGATTCTTTTTTAGATCTTCTATCTATTATATACACCGTGACATTTTAGTCGTCTTACAACTGCAGCCCACTTCATGTATCCAATGACTACTACACATCCATAAGAAAAAAATAAACATTTGAATGACAAAAAAAAAAATATTAATGTACCCAGCAGGATCCTATGTTTAATCCGATTGAAAGTTAAATGTTAACGTGTTAGTATTTAGTACCTTCCGAATTGAATAAGTAAAAAAATAGTACGTTAATTGTTACAGCGGAATCTTCAATTATATTCCAGCAGGACCCTCCGCTGTTTGAAGGTCTATAGACAAATCTTTATATGGTTCCGTTTAGCGGTGTATTAGTACCTTAAAAATACCTTAGTTTAATTTTAAAATCACGATTTTTTGAAGAGGAATGCACCTGTAAATTTTTGTCAAGCCAGCAGGACCCTTTTTTGTTTTGAAGCTTTAAGTCCAGACAGTCATAGCTATTTCTTAAAAGCATTTTATTAGTATTTTTCAAATAACCTTAAGTTTAATTCAAAAAGTTTGTATTTTAGCTCAAAAATTGTTTTAAAACTTTTAGTACTTTTTCATCAATAGTAGATACATATCGTTTGGTCGATGTTTTAGTGAATTATAGTGTTGAGTAGCCCATTAATCGAAGAAGGCTATATAACACCACACTGTGACTACGAGAATCGCTGTATCAATGAAAAGTGTTGTAAAAACCTGGAAATAGTTATTTGTGCAACAAGAGAGCAAAGTCGTTTTTTGCTGCGAGTGCTGATTTTGAATCCTGAGTGTGGCGAGGGATTCAAAGGCACGAGATGCAAAAAACTTTGCTCTCGTGTAACACACATAACTTTTCACTTCAGCAGCGAGAACACTTTAGGAGATAAAATAATAAACAGGAATAGATTGAAATTACTATTTATTGTGAATCAAAATAATTAACATTGTAGGTAGAGGTACCAATTCAATAAAATGGAACATTTTAAAAGTTTACTGCAATTCTGCAAATTAAAAGTAACAGATTTATTTGGCAACGTTATTGTTGCTTTGAGTTTAGTTTGATTATCTGGGGTTAAGGTTTCTGTTTCGGTGGCGGATTGAGAAGGAACAACGGTGAACGTTGGTGACTCTGATCGGCTTTCTGACTGTGCGTCGTTGGAAGTGGATGGGCGTGGGTGAAACCAAGGATCCGAAGTCGAATTCAGACTTATTGTTTCCACTATACGCTTACAGATTTTCGACTTATTTTCTATTGAGTCTTCAATATAGCCTTCTGCAACCGTATTGGACTTCCACCCGCCGTGACGTTTTAAAGTGGTGAGATCGGCTCCGGAATCAGCCAAGAGCGTTGCCGAAGTTCTTCGAAAGCAGTGACCCGTATATAGCTGAGGCTCTTCCAGTTTTAAGAAAGTGGCAATTTCTCCCGGTATAGCACCAATTTTATTTACTCCCATAGGCTGTCTCGAGCATTTGTTATTATGGTATTGTATGAAAAATCGGTCGGTTTTTATATTGGCTGGACGTAAATGTTGGTATTTTTCTACAATAGTTACATATTCTTCGCGTACGACAAAAGACCTGTCAAGGTTCGTCTTCGGATTTTTCCAATTTTACTAACACGATATTATTAACTGTTAGCTGTAATAGCTCGTTATTTCGACACGCTCCACTAATTCCTATGATCAGTGGCGTTACAGTACAGGTTGTGTAATGAAAATAATAGGTCTTTACCTATGAAATTGCCATTTTGTATGAAAAAAAAAATAAACGAATTTTTTTCATGTATTTTTTATTTGTATTAATCGAAATAATCACCCATGCAATCAATGCATCTTTGCCAACGCAGTGGCAGTTTATTGATGCCCTTCTTAAAAAAATCAGCTGGACGGGAGGCAACAAATTCTTCAAAGGCATTTTGTACTGCCTCTCGAGTATTGAATTTTTTTCCCGCCAAGAAGTTATCCAAATTCTGGAAAAAGTAGTAGTCTGTAGGCGCAAGGTCTGGTGAGTAGGGCGGATGACGGAGAGCTTCCAACCCCAGTTCTTGGAACTTGGAGACCGTCTGCTGTGCAGTATGATGTCGCGCGTTGTCGTGCAGGAGCAGCGGAGACGAGCGATTGACCAATGCTGGTTGGAGATGTGCCAGCTTCTCCATCATTGAGTTCAGTTCTTCACAGTACACATCTGCAGTAATGCTCACCCCGTTTGGTAAGAAGCTGTGATGAATCACACCGGCGCTAGACCACCAAACAGTGACCATCACTTTTCTAGGGGTAAGTTTTCGTTTAGGGCATTGTTTAGGTGCTGAACCAGGATCCAACCAACTTGCTGAGCGCTTGCGGTTATCAAACAGAATCCATTTTTCATCGCAGGTAACAATGCGGTTCAAAATTCCTTCATTTGTGTGTCTGTTGAGCAGTGCAACTGTGCAAGGCACGTCTCGACGCGTACTTCGCGCTGGCGATCATTGAGTTCGTGGGGCACCCATTTGTCAAGCTTTTTTACCTTGCCAATTTGACGCAAATGGACCAATATTGTTTTGACGCTAACGTCGAAAGCTGCTGCTAATTCAGCCGATTGTGTATCATCCACATGTAGCTTCCACAATCGCCTTTAATTCGTCATTGTCGGCCAAAGTCTTCGGACGACCGCGAGCTTCATTTTTCAGGTCGAAATTTCCAGAACGGAAGCGAGCAAACCAATAACAGGTGGTGCGTTGGTTTGTAGTGTTAGCTCCGTAAACGTCGTTGATGTTGCGTGCCGCTTGTGCCGCGTTGCTGCCACGACAGTACTCATTTTCCATAATTACTCGAATTTTACACGCTTTATATTAGCTTCACTTGTATGTTTGTATGTTTGTATATTTGTATGTTTGTATATTTGTATGTTTGTTTGTAACCGACTCCGTATAGCGTGATTTTGACCCACTTTAAACGACCAGAATTCATTCAAACTTTGCACACCTGTCAAGCACCGATGACAATGCAATAATTTCATAAATTTGTGCCATTATTCTTGCCAGGGTTACCAGGACAACAAAAAAACTGTCTTCGTAAACTACGCTGACATACGTCACAAACTAATTTGTGAAATACCCTAAAAAATAGAAAATAAATAATAGTTTAAAAAAACTAAAAAACACGCTTCCATTGAAAACCAAACTAAAAAGTACAAAATAATGGAAAAAAAGCGTGGGGTGCCTGATATCAATAAAAAAAATACCTTTGTGGCGGAAACATTATTAATTTAAACCGCCATTTGAATAGTATGCGAAAACCGCTGCCGCTTATGAAGTGACGCCATACCCCGGAATCAGGTGATCCTTTGTTCGCCTCGGGTTCGACGGCCGCAAGGTTACACGTGCCGGGCGCACCCAGCGAGCGCGTGATATTTGTACCGGGCGAGGCGGAAACGTCCTTGAGCTCCGGGCGATGGCGTGCACACGAAGCTACCTGCGCGCGCGCCGAGAGACGACCACCAGTTCAGTCTCGACTAGCTACCAAACCACTCGGTCCGCGACGCGCTTATTATATCGTTCTGCTTGTGTATAGAATCGCTGTGTTTCGCTTGTAGTTTAATTTCAATAATATAATTTAATAATCATAATAATATTCTTCATTTCTTCTCTCGGCTTTACTCATTCTTACTGTCACATCCTTTCGCTACACTTCACTCAATCTATCATATAATAAATTAGATGCCGGGTTCGATTCCCGACTCGAGTAGAATAGGCAACCCGACTATTCTACATTGGTGACCCCGACGTGATTTGAACCTTCAAGACTGAAGACTCCAAGACGCCAGTCAATCCAGAACACCAGTGGAACAAGAAGAACGAAGCCTGCAACCATTTTGTGCGTGTTTATTTCCGTTGCTGACGTAATATCTGTTGAGGTGGGGTCTCAGTTTTAAGCGGTGAGCGATTTTATTTTTTATATTTTGCAATGGCGGAAGCTGATGGTTTTGTTGATTGCAAGGACGCTCCCGTTATATCTGGAGAGGTAGCGAAGGTTGGAATGCCATTGCGTTGTCCACCATTTTGTCCGGAAGAACCGGCTTTATGGTTCGCGCAACTAGAGGGCCAATTTATTATGTCCAGGATTACGAGTGATAGTACGAAGTTTTATTATGTGTCCTCGCAGCTGGAATCCAAGCACGCCTTGCAAATAAAGGACATTATCACCAAGCCGCCAGAGAACAACAAGTACGAAACATTAAAAACAGAGCTCATAAAGCGATTGTCAGCGTCTCAGGAGAAACGCATACAACTCCTCTGCCACGAAGAGCTAGGTGATCGCAAACCATCTCATTTTCTGCGGCACCTTCAGAACCTAGCTGGTCCAACGGGCGCTTCTGAGTTCGTGAAGAGTATATGGACGAACAGGTTGCCACCGAATATACAGACTGTCATTGCCTCACAGATTGACGATTTACAGGTCGAGAAGTTAGCTGACATTGCAGATAAGGTGTTCGAGATAGCCCCGATGACCCCACAAGTTGCTAGCGCCTCTGCTACCACTGACACTGCTTCATCGGACCTGGCAAAACAAGTGAGCGAGCTGACGAGGCAGGTAGCTGCGCTCACTTCTCGCATGAACGACCGAGGAAGGAACCGCTCACGCTCGAGATCCCACAATCGCAACCGAAGGTATGATCGCTCCAATAGTAGACCACGGCAACCGCCTCCTGACCACCCACACTGCTATTACCACTTTACTTACGGGAATAAGGCGAAGAACTGCAGGTCGCCCTGCACCTTCCCATCGGAAAACAGGAAGGGCGGTCGCAAGTAGCGGCCAGCGACTGCCCCACGTCTTCAGGCCGTATATTCGTAACCGACCGGACGTCAAAGGTACAATTTCTTGTGGACACGGGTTCCGACTTGTGCGTTTTTCCCCGCACTGCTGTCAAGACGCCCTGCATCCAGTCAAGGTATGATTTGGTAGCTGCTAACGGTACGGTAATACACACATACGGGCCAACACAACTCCAGTTAGATTTAGGCCTCAGGAGGAACTACAGCTGGAGCTTCACCATAGCTGACGTTGGGAAGCCCATCATTGGAGTTGACTTTCTCAGCCACTACAATCTGCTGGTAGATTGTAGGAACCAACGCCTGATCGACAGCTTGACGTCCCTGTCGGTCTCCGCCACACACTGCAGCACCATCGACATTGCATCCGTGAAGGCCGTCGTTGGTGATACCGGCTACCACCACATACTACGTGAGTACCCAGAAATAACACGGCCACCAGGCAAACAGCTACCAGGTACACACAACACGATGCACTACATAAGGACGACACCAGGCCCGCCGGTAGCATGCAAACCCAGACGCCTTGACCCAGCTCGACTTCAGGTTGCCAAGAAGGAGTTCGAGGAGATGTTGGCAAGCGGGGTAGCGAGGCGTTCTGAGAGTGCTTGGTCAGCACCACTGCACCTAGTGAAGAAGAAGGACGACGGATGGAGACCATGTGGCGACTACAGGGCACTTAACGCCAGAACAGTACCTGACAGGTACCCCATTCGTCACATTCACGACTTCTCTCACCAGATCTCAGGCTGCACCGTCTTCTCGACTATCGATCTCGTAAAGGCCTACAATCAATTGGCCATCAATCCAGAAGATGTCCCAAAGACGGCGATTACTACACCATTCGGTCTTTACGAGTTCCCTTTCATGACGTTTGGTTTGAGGAACGCGGCACAAACCTTCCAAAGGTTCATCGACGAGGTCCTACTTGGCCTCGATTTCTGCTATGGGTACGTAGATGACATCCTAGTCTTCTCGACGTCTCCTGAAGAGCACGAGGCCCATCTACGTCAATTATTCAACCGCCTGAAGCAGTACGGCATCGTGGTCAACACAGCTAAGTGCAACATCGGACAGACTGAGGTTGTTTTTCTGGGCTATCGCGTGTCAGCGGAAGGGACGATGCCTGTTCAATCCAAGGTCCAAGCAATACAGGAGTTCCCGGTTCCCAAGACCGTCAAGGAGCTGCGTCGATTCCTTGGCATGGTCAACTTTTATCGCCGATTCGTCCCGTACGCAGCCAAACTTCAGGGACCGTTGAACGCTATACTTGCCGGACCCAAGGTAAAAGGCTCACATCCAGTGCACATGACTCCAGAATTGCTGAAGGCTTTCGAAGACAGCAAATCTTCGCTGTCTAAAGCAACACTTCTGGCTCACCCTGATTCATCTGCAGAGTTAAGCATCGTGACAGATGCCTCCGACACGGCAATCGGCGCAGTTCTTCAGCAGCGGAAGGGTGACAACTGGCAACCACTAGCCTTCTACTCGCACAAGCTAAGTGAGGCACAAAGGAAGTACAGCCCATACGACCGGGAGCTACTTGCGATTTACGAGGCAATTAAGTACTTCCGGCACATGGTCGAGGCAAGAACCTTCGCCATCTACACAGACCATAAGCCACTTACCTTTGCTTTCAGGATGAATAGGGACAGTTGCTCACCCAGGCAGTTCCGGTACCTGGACTTCATTGGGCAATTTACGACAGACCTGAGGTATTTACCAGGCAGTGAGAACGTGGTCGCCGATGCATTGTCGCGCGTGGAGGAAATATCAGCAGCTGTCGACTTCGAGGAACTTGCAAGACTCCAGGATACAGACCTAGAACTGCAAGACCTGATTCAACATGGCTCCACGCTGAAACTTCGAAAGGTAGCCTCCACTTACAGCAACGACCTACCAGTATATTGTGACACCTCCACGCCGACACCACGCCCCTACATAACGCCTACCTTGCGAAGACAGGCCTTCGATTCACTGCACAACCTACATCATCCTGGAAATGCAGCTACAGTGCGACTGGCGACACAACACTTTGTTTGGCCAGGGATCCGCAAAGATTGTAGAGAGTGGGCGAGGCAATGCCTACAATGCCAGACGTGCAAAACTGCACGTCACACTAAAGCTCCACTTTCCACCTACCTTACTCCTTCGTCCCGATTTTCCCACATTCACCTCGACATAGTGGGACCCTTAACCCCTTCGTCTGATTTCAGATACTGCCTCACAGTCATTGACCGATTTACGCGATGGCCTGAGGCGTACCCCTTGAAAGACATCACGGCGGAGACCTGCGCAGCTGCCCTGGTGTCTGGCTGGATAGCCAGGTTCGGCTGTCCCGCACGGGTCACTACAGACCGCGGACGCCAGTTCGAGAGTCATCTCTTCAAGGCTCTCACTACTTTGGTGGGTGCACATCACTACCGCACCACCGCCTACCATCCGGCAGCGAATGGCATCGTAGAACGTCTACATCGGCAGCTGAAGGCTGCCATCATGTGCCACACGTCCTCACAGTGGACAGAAGCCCTTCCACTGGTACTTCTCGGCATGCGTAATTCTTGGAAGGAAGATATCCAAGCCACGCCTGCAGAGCTGGTCTACGGTGAAGCACTGCACTTACCCGCTCAGTTCCTGTCCCCTAAAGATGACTTCACCACCACAGATGTCACGGAGTACGCAGCGAGCCTGCGAGTCCACATGGCCAAACTTGCACCAAAACCAACTTCGTGGCACACCAGTACCACTACTCCCTTCTACGTTCCCCGAGACTTACACTCTTCCACACACGTCTTCGTCCGCCGAGATCATGTTCGAAGATCACTAGAACCGCCTTACGCTGGACCCTACAAAGTCATACAAAGACATCCGAAGTACTTTGTGATAGAGGCAAACGGGAAAACCAATAACATCTCGGTGGACAGACTGAAACCCGCCTACATGACACGAGAGGAGACAGGGGTTCCAGCTGATATACCAACGGCCCCAAAACCACCGACTTCAACCGCAACCAGTGGCGGCGCAGAGCAGAGGACGCGAAGCGGGCGGCGTGTCAAATTTCCCGATTTTTATCGACCGTAGTCACGGTCTGGCCAGGGGGAATATGTGGCGGAAACATTATTAATTTAAACCGCCATTTGAATAGTATGCGAAAACCGCTGCCGCTTATGAAGTGACGCCATACCCCGGAATCAGGTGATCCTTTGTTCGCCTCGGGTTCGAAGGCCGCAAGGTTACACGTGCCGGGCGCACCCAGCGAGCGCGTGATATTTGTACCGGGCGAGGCGGAAACGTCCTTGAGCTCCGGGCGATGGCGTGCACACGAAGCTACCTGCGCGCGCGCCGAGAGACGACCACCAGTTCAGTCTCGACTAGCTACCAAACCACTCGGTCCGCGACGCGCTTATTATATCGTTCTGCTTGTGTATAGAATCGCTGTGTTTCGCTTGTAGTTTAATTTCAATAATATAATTTAATAATCATAATAATATTCTTCATTTCTTCTCTCGGCTTTACTCATTCTTACTGTCACATCCTTTCGCTACACTTCACTCAATCTATCATATAATAAATTAGATGCCGGGTTCGATTCCCGACTCGAGTAGAATAGGCAACCCGACTATTCTACACCTTAAAAAGCACCCCACGCTTTTTTTCCATTATTTTGTACTTTTTAGTTTGGTTTTCAATGGAAGCGTGTTTTTAGGGTTCCGTTGCCAAATGGCAAAAAACGGAACCCTTATAGATTCGCCATGTCTGTCTGTCTGTCTGTCTGTCTGTCCGAGTATGTCACAGCCACTTTTCTCCGAAACTATAAGAGCTGTGCTATTGAAACTTGGTAAGTGGATGTATTCAGTAAACCGCATTAAGATTTTCACACAAAAATAGAAAAAAAGCAATAATATTTGGGGTTCCCCATACATAGAATTGAAACTCAAAAATTTTTTTTTCATCAAACCCATACGTGTGGGGTATCTATGGAGAGGTCTTCAAAAATGATATTGAGGTTTCTAATATCATTTTTTTTTAAAACAATAATATTTGGGGTTCCCCATACATAGAACTGAAACACAAAAAAATTTTTTAATCAAACCCTTACGTGTGGGGTATCTATGGATAGGTCTTTAAAAATGAAATTGAGGTTTCTAATATCATTTTTTTCTAAACTGAATAGTTTGCGCGAGAGACACTTCCAAAGTGGTAAAATGTGTGTCCCCCCCCCCGTAACTTCTAAAATAAGGGAATGATAAAACTAAAAAAAATATATGATGTACATTACCATGAAAACTACCAACGAAAATTGGTTTGAACGAGATCTAGTAAGTAGTTTTTTTTTAATACGTCATAAATCGTAAACCACAATTTACCTTTCATTCAGTCAACTCAAATATAAAAATTAAAAAAAAAACATTTAATTTCATAAACGATGATGACGAATGATGATGATGATGACCTGCAGGTTTGTACGGAACCCTCGGTGCGCGAGTCCGACTCGCACTTTGCCGGTTTTTTAGTTTTTTTAAACTATTATTTATTTTCTATTTTTTTTAACGTATCCATGATGACGAAAAAGATTGAAATGCGATGAAAATGTAACACTAATCAATAAACAAATGACTACTTTTGGAAAAAGAATTCCATGTTTTTAAAATAAAATTAATTGAAATTAGAATTCTTAGACAAACAAAAATTATTTTGATTTGAAATGGCCAGTACTGCAGAACGGCAATTTCATAGGTAAAGACCTAATATTACGTAATTAATATGCATAATTTAACATTTACAGCATCTTTTACATATCTTATTAAATATTTTAACAGTATTGCTAAGCCAGACTAGGATTCATTGCGCCTCCAAAAATGAGTAGTAGGCAGTAAGTACCTTTATACAAAACAGTCTACACACAAATTTTAATAACTAACAACATAGATTCATAGGTACCACTTACTTTAGCGGCAAGGAAATTTTTCTATGTCCGTGAAAATTTTGGACTTTTTAGCCTTACATGACATTCATGCAACTGACATTCTTTTTAGAAAAGATACGAGTTTTGCGTATGTTTCAATATGCACGTTATGTTTTGTTTTTATAGTAACTTTCAATATTGAGTAAATACTCCACATTGTAGATGATCGCCTCGTCTGTGATAAATCTAAAAAATAAGATAGCAACACCGTCTCCGAAAAACTGCTTGCGCCCTTTGTAATTCATTGAAGATATGTCTTTCAAATATTTCTCGCGAGACTTCTCAGTTATGAAACTTAATACTGCATTAATAACTTGTTGTTTTAACTCTTCCGGTGTTAAAATACTGTTCTCGTCGCTAGTTTCACTCATATTTTACGATTATTTTAATATTTTTTAACTTATTCAACTGTTTACGCCAGCTACGAAATTTTATTCCCGCTCTTTTATTTAAATTAAGGCGTGTTCGGAAATAGCACCCATGATATTTTATTATTCAAAATATTTACGTAACATTATTGAAACTAGAAATAAATATTTACAGGTTAAATATCAGTTTTATTTGCAGTAAATACTTATTTTCGTTTAAATACAACAATAAATTAAAAATTCAATAAATTAAATTAATAGACATAATTATCTTTTTGCAAAATTTCTTTAGTTAGTACAAATTTCCGAACGTGTTTGTCTTTGAGGTCGAATTCAAAATCGGAACTTCGAAAGGGCTGGTCTTTGTCTCTCTCTCTTTCTAATGGCGGGAAAGAGAGAGAGTGTAAATGTTTCGAATTGTATGATTAACCCAAGGCTGAATAAGATATTCGCGGTTATCTGAAAACAAAAATTAAAAAGTTACTTTGTCTCACTCAGTGAGCAAAATCGCATTTTACTCACTGATTTCAGGCAGCAAAACCTACATGTTTGAGCTACTGAAGTGAAAGCAAATTTTTCTGTAGTATTTTTGATAATTTCCCTGAATTCGTCACTAAATATTACTTTTCTCTAAACTCTCAAATTGAATAGGGTTCATTACCTTTCTATTTGGTACGCAATACTTTTACAAATCTATCGATATATCGAGATTGGGCTTAAGATGAACATGTCAATAACCAAACTCATGACAAACAGCATCAGAAAGAGAATACACATCGGGGGTGAGGAGATTGCATACGTCCAAGTCTAAATCTATCTAGGCCAAATAGTCTCCTTCCAGGCGCGGCAAGACATTGAAGTAGCCCTACGCACTGAGAGCGCCTGCAAGAGCTATTGGTAAATGAAAGATCTTCTGAAAGGAGATCTACCACTACACACATCAAAAAAAGTTTAAGATCACTAGCATAAGCTGATATATATTTTTAAATTGAACTTTATCAAGAAAAATTCTTTGTTATGTGTTTTCTTTAAATAGAAATACCCTGTATGAAATTAAAAAATAAAACCATTTTTTATTTTTACAAATAAAATTAGTAATTAATCATAATGTAATTGTAACAGAAATTTGATAGAAAGAAAAAGTCTGTTTAACCAAACTTAAACAACAATTTATTAATAAAAGCCCTGGCTCGAACACATGCGGTGATCCTCCTGGGCATGCTGAGAATCAAGTTATCCAGCATTTCTTGGGGTAACCTGTCCCATTCTTGAATAGCGGCTTCCCTGAGCTCTGGCACTGTCTGAGGACGTGCCTGACGGTTCCAAACAGCTCGCTTAAGAGCATCCCACGCGTGCTTTGATGGGTTTAAGTCAGGCGAGCCGGCAGGCCAGTCTAACCTTGTGATGTCGTATTCTCGGAGAGCAGCATTGACTCGTTGAGCTTGATGTGCGGGCGGGGGCGCATTATCATCGACCAGTACAAATTGGTGCCCATGGTTTACTCGGAATGGTCTGACAAGTACATCAATAGCAACTGCTCTATAAGTACATGTCTGCTGTCATGAAGCCTCGATACGGAATCGAAGGCGTTCTAGCTCGTAGCTCCCCGTCCGGTAAGGACCAGGTTGTTCGAGAATACGATTACCTTGGGCAAACTCTGCAGTTTGATATGAACGAATTCGAGAAGGAGGTTAACATAAGAATTCAGCTGGGCTGGGCAGCGTTTACGAAGTTTCGAAGCTTCCATAGAGCCTTAATCACTAAGATCTTCAATCAGTGCTTCCTACCCGTTATAACAAAGCCAAAGTGTGGACACTTATGGTACGGCTGGTCCGTAAGTAAATGGGCAGAAGCTATGGAACGGGCTATGCTTGATTTCTATCTGAGGGAGCAAATCCGCAACAAGGTGAACCGGTAGATAACCAAAGATTTCAAAGACAATAAGCAAGCTGAAATGACAATGGATCGGCCATATTAGCCCGATGACCGTTATAGGGCCTTATTTAGACGTATACAATCATTGTATTACATTTGAACTAGGAGTAAGCCTGTATCTCAGTTATTTCATGTCAGTATATGCCATGTTAAATTAAACTTTTAACTTGTTAAATACCTGTATCTCATATGTGCCTAATTGACCCCGGTGCTTCTAATATCGGCCATAAAATATATCCACGAACTAAACATTTCGATTAAAAACGGGAATTTTGTTATAAATTGAATCGGTGGCAAAGTCTAGAACATAGGCTTTGTATATCTAAACTTGTAAACTGGGGATCAAATTCGAAATCAGAAGGAATCTTTGCTTTGTAAATCCATTGTCATATTAGGTCTAGAAGTGTTAAATAAATACACGGCAAGTCAGTGAAAATTCATTACGAATGTGGACTAATGAACATACAAATAGATTTGCCTGTAACATCCGAAAATAATAATACAATTACTATAACAGGTAGGTCAGAATCAATTCATTATATAGATACTAAAGTAAAACAAACTATACATGGTTCGGGCACATGGCCGGATTTAGAAGTCTGGAGGCCCTGGGGCAACAAAGGAGTGGAGGCCCATTAATAATTTTCCAAATTGATGAATAATTTTTTTTAACTGTAGTGTTTCAATAATTTATTACAAGACAAATATTTTTTTAAGTTTCTTTCGTGCAGTAAGGTTCGTGAATAATTGATTTAGTCCACAACTAATGAACATACAAATAGATTTGCCTGTAACATCCGAAAATAATAATACAATTACTATAACAGGTAGGTCGGAATCAATTCATTATATAGATACTAAAGTAAAACAAACTATACATGGTTCGGGCACATGGCCGGATTTAGAAGTCTGGAGGCCCTGGGGCAACAAAGGAGTGGAGGCCCATTAATAATTTTCCAAATTGATGAATAATTTTTTTTAACTGTAGTGTTTCAATAATTTATTACAAGACAAATATTTTTTTAAGTTTCTTTCGTGCAGTAAGGTTCGTGAATAATTGATTTAGTTCAATTGTTAAAAAAAAAAATATTTTCGAATTTGCGTTCCAAACTACAGACCGCACTGCATAAAAGAAATTTGAAAAACGATTGATTTGTTGAAAAATCAGAGAATATCAATTAGTCACATGTAATTATCAATTTATATTCAACATGACTGTTTTATAAGAAAAAAAAAATGCTACGACAAGGAATCAAACACTGAACCTCTGAGCCTATTGGTAAGCATTACTCCATTCCGTCACGGGCGTACTTAACCGAATAATTATGGAAAATGCTACACATTTATCAGGGCTGTGTGTTTGACAGAATGACGTGAACGAATTTGGTAGGTTAAATTGTTTTTTAATATTTAACAACAATATAATTAAATAATAAGAATATAAAATTCTTCGTAGTTAGTGGTAACATGTTTCTTTTTTTAAATTCTCATTGTGGGGGCCCCTCACTTGTGGAGGCCCCGGGGCTGTAGCCCTGGTTGTCCTCCCCCAAATCCGGCCCTGTTCGGGCATCTGATTTACAAAATGAAATATTTTCAGTGAGTAGGTACTTGATTAACTAGGTATGGTGGGGAAAATATCAGTGCGAGTTTCAAATACTACTGAAAACGATTTATATGTACAACATATTAAACCAAACACACACGCGGCAAGCGACTATTCTACTATCTGCATATTTGATGAACCAAATCAAACTCAAGAATGATATAAGGCATACATACGTAGGAACAAAGTAAAATTAAAAGTATCGTAATCTTCATCATCATTCAGCCGGCAGCCGTCCACTACTGTCAGCTGTCATGCCCGGCTGACTTCAGCCGGTTCTGTGCTTCACGCCTCATGCGGCCTTCACAAGGTCATTGAAAGGGACAAATCAACTACCATTTATATATCATAACATATCATATCAAATATAATATCATTTATGATAGCTTTAAAACCAAAATACAAATCCATTGAATTCTATATTTAAAGTTCTAGTTCCAGTATTTATAAACTCCCACATTCACAGAAACATATTATAGAAGAAAAAAGAACAAACTTGTTCGAACAAGACATTATTTGACGTGGAACTAGTGAAGTGCCAGTTATCCGTATCCGTATCCGCGGATATCCGAGAGATAAGAAAGATCCGTATTCGTATCCGTTACATTTTTGGCTTATCTTTTACGGATCTTTTATCTTATTAATTTTCAATACATAGGTGAAATTCTATATAAAGATAGCAATGAAAAACTATTAAATTCTATTCAAATTATTATTTTATTCATAAAATCAAATATTTAGTGACTAAACTATAAGTAAACATAAACAAAACAAAAGAATAATCCGGGCAATGTTAGTCGAAGCATGTCCTGTCAAGCAAAGCGTCAAGTGGCGTCAACTATTGTTTCCAGGCTACGTGTATCAACACCGATTGAGTAAGAAAGTTAAAGTCCGTATCCACGGATCTTGACACCAAATATCCGTATTCGGACCCGTATCCGCGGATATACATTTTTAACGATCCGGCACATCACTACATGGAACCATGCAACAGCGACAGATTTAAACGGAGTGAAAAATTGCGTCTAGTATTTCTCTCTGTATTTATTTTACATATTTGGATTGTACATTTCAACCGGACTGTAGAAAAGTTACAGATTTTTGCTCGGAACAGTTCCTACTAGAATGCCTATGCGATTTAAAACCAAACCCAGTTAATTTTATCGATTGGTGACCAAGGCAATGCCAGGCCTATGTTTTACAAAATGATTTGTTTTCCAGACGATCTAATTGTTTCAAGCCGAAATTTCTTAACAAAATAAAAATTCGGCTGATGTTTTTAAAGAATACGCAATGTGAATTTAAACTAAAGCCTATGAAATGCGATTTTTTGAAAAAGAACTATTACCATCCCATCATATAGCATCTTCTTCTTGACTGGCCTGTTAGTCTAGCTAGTGGTTGGTAACCCTGACTGCAAAGACTGAGGTCGTGGGTTCGATTCCCACCCAGGACAAATGTTTGTGTGTTGAGCACAATCATTTGTTCTGTGTCTGGGTGTAATTTATCTATAATATGTATGTATTTAGAAATATATAAGTATGTTTATCAGTTGGTTGGTTGCCATAGTACAGGCTCTGCCTAGTTTGGGATCAGACAATGTTGTGTTGGTTGTCTAAAGATATTATATTATAGATATTATCTGGAGACGAAGTACCGGATCCAGAAAAATATAAAGTAATACAAAATGACTCCGTGCCTGTAAACACAGTCGAACTGAAACGATTCTTGGCATTGGCCAATTGTTTTAGAAATTGTATAATACTGTAATTTGCAACAATAGCACATAACTTGAATGTTCTCATGAACATGTTGTATTTTTTTTACACAACGTAGGACTAATTTTAAAGGGGTAGAAAATTGTTACAATGTTTTATTATCATCACTGGCAAGCAATACAATATCCTGACCTATCGGATAAGCACACCTTTTCTGTGTATATACCGATCCCTCAGAATATGCGATAAACAATTTTATCTAATTCAGACGGCCGCCCAGTCGCTTACGCGAGTAAAAGCCTCAACAAAGACGAACGGATTTATCTAACTATCAAAAAAGAACTCTAAGCTATGGTATGGGCAGTTAAATATTATAGACTGTACTTATTTAAAATCGACACGACAATAAGCCACTAGTTTATTTATAGCGCTCAAGTATTTTTCTTAATTTTAGACTATCTGTAGAGGAATATGACTTCACAAGTCATTACGTTAAAGGTACAGAAAACGCGGTTGCGGATACACTTTCTCTAGTTGAAGTAACATCGCGAAATCTAAAAGAAATGAACAAATGTGTAAACTTAATGGCATGCGCCCAAAAGTGAAGATTAGAACCGGACACTATGTTACTAATAAGGAGCCTATTATGCAATCTGCAAAAAATACTGGAGCTGTGTGCTCAACCACAAGTCCACAACTGATGTCAGCCACATTTGTGAGAAAGAGCTTTGAAAAGATATAAATATAAAAAAAAAAAATCTTTATTTCAAAATTTACAAACGAGTTAAAAACAAACACAAATTGGAAAGGGCCACTTGTGTGCATTTTAAGGATGTAGAGAAAGTTGAAAATAAAAACGATACGATAAAATCTAAATGACTTCCATCTATTACTCACAAGTGGGCGGGCATAAAACATATGATAAACATTAATTTTTGGTCAGGGCTTACTAGCCCTCACCTAAAATATTTTTTTTAAAGTATTGTGATTGATATCATAAATTAAGTAAAGAAATGTCCGAAAGGTCTAAAGCAAAAATATATGACAACTATAAAGAACCCATACTCAATCACCTTAAATGACTACGGTGAGACACTACATTTGAGAAAATATATTTAGGCCTAGTAGGAACTCTAGCTAGAGACTTACAAATGTTCTTAAATCCTAACGCTAGAATTTGAGCTGTCAAAATATATATCTGCTTACCCACTTGTATCTAAAACAGCAATAGAAAGAACACGTGCATTTGTGAAAATCTATATTTTATAGTACGGCAGCGTTCCGCGAGAAATAGCTACTGACAGAGGGGCCGAATTCAGCGCCTAAACATTTAAAAAGATATGTAAGCTACTTAACATTTGTAAGTTCAATTCAGCAGCATACCACTACGGAAGCTTTAAAGAAAGTACTGAAGAATTCTCACAAGAGCTTTAAAAATTCAGGCAGAAATAAACCAGATTCATGGAGTACTTCGCTGCCGTTTTGCACGCGTAGCATGACCACCGTAGAAATGGGTTTTGTCGACAGAAGAATAGATAAAATTATAGATTTTAGAAAGATTAAAGACAAAATTAAAGATTGTCGAAAGATTTGTACCGTTTTATGCTGGCGTAGCATGACAATTCTATCTTTATTCTACCAAGAATAGACAAAACCCATTTCTACGGTGGTCATGCTACGCGTGCAGGTGCTTTGCTAACCACACTACAGTAGATACATCGACTAGATATAAGTACACCATTTTAACTTGTTTATGGAAAAGCATGCAACTCATCAAGCAACTCATTAAAATTATAGAGCCATTATAAAATCACGTTAGTCATCCTCTCGAAGTCAAATATCGGTTACAAGTGTCATAATCAGAAGCGCGAAATAATTTAATTATAATTATCAGGAAATTAGAAAAGAAAAACGAATACGACCAACAAGTTATTACCTGTCTAAGGTAACGGATGATGATATATTATCTATAATAGTTAGATATACAGATGTCTAAATATTATGGTAGATCAACAATAACCCATTTTTAACCTCCAACGCAAAAAGAGGGGTGTTATAAGTTTGATCTCTATGTGTGTCTATCTATGGCACCGTAGCTCTTAAACGGATGAAATGATTTGGGTTTGGTTTTTTTATTTAAAACTAGGTTTTCTAGTGGTGGTTCTGCTAGACATGTTTTGTTAAATTCGCAAAAACCATTTTAATACTATCGTCATTAATTTGGAATAGTCTCGCCAATACCCACGTATTACACTACATATTAGCTAAGTTATTTTATCATTTCAAATTGTAATAACTTTTTAGCGCGTGATTGATATACATCAAATAAATAATTCCTCAAAATACCATCGCTGACTATATTTCCAATTCCTTCAATCTCTCATAAACACGATAAAAAAAAGTTTTAATAATCATGTAAATTTTAAAAGGATTCCTAAAACCAATAATATAATTTAGCTCATAACTTTAGATTAATGATTATTATAAGTTATAGATAGGTATAAAAGCAAACGTTCTTCTTTAGAAAATATAATATTTACCCAATATCATATCACAGGCGACAAAGGATTGTTGCTGGTAATGCTTTAGTGTAGGTGGTAAATTCGACTCACTATTATCATCCTCTTATTGCTATTGAATTTCAGTCAAATGAGTTCATTGATTGACTTGAGCAGAAACTCCTGAGTTCCAGGTAGGTACTGCCCAGATTTAGTATTTGTTCCCATAAAAAAAAAACAAATGTGGTCACGAAATAATAATGTCTCTCTAAATACCTATTCAACACTAAGGGTATTAAAAACATACATACATAAAATCTTGCCTTTTACCCATGGGGGTAGGCAAAAACTACAGAGCGCCACCTACTACGATCCTTACGTACCCCTTTAGCCTCGTTTAAGTTCATACATCCAGTCATACAAGCACGCCGCCGGTTACAAGTGCTACGCACCTGACCCTTCTGAAGAACATCACCAATAAGAACTCCAGTGCTTGTGTTAAGATAAATGGGGCATACATCAACTGGGTACGTAGCGTCACCGTGGCTGTTCAACTTGTATATGGATAGTTGTCTGACAGATTTGAAAGAGGGTGAGTGCGGATTGACAATGAGTGAGTTGCCTGCCAAATGCCTTCTCTACGCAGATGATCAAATTCTACTTGCATCGTCAGCAAAACAGTTGCAAGACATGGTGACTGTAATGAATGAAGCATTTAAGAGGAAGGGAATGAATATGCGAATAAGACGAAGGCCATGGTGTTTGAAAGAGAAGAGAATGTTTCGGTATGCGATGTGAAAATAAACGATAAGAGTGTGGAGCAAGTACTTAGGTGATTTCGTATGGTTGGGGAGTTTCTTTACAAGGGATGGTAAGATTGATAAAGATGTGGTATTAAATAATTACTTTAACTTGCTAAACTAATAACTCTTTCTATAAACACAGTTATAAAAACGAACTGGTACTGATCAGTATCTGCAACGTGAGGTCTTTCAGCAGGGCAAGCAAGGCCTACTGTGATAGGATTGAGACAAATTTTTATCACACTTTGGGAACAAAAACGGTGATAAAATGCGTGACTAAAGCCTGTCACATAGGCCTTGCTCACCCGGCTGCACAAGGGAACCAATGAACTCATTTTTAACCGACTTCAAAAAAAGGAGGAGGTTATCAATTCGTCTGTATTTTTTTTTATGTTTGTTAGCTCATAACTTTTGACTGGGTGAACAGATTTCGATGATTTTTTTTTATTTGAAAGCTGGTGCTTACCGAATGGTCCCATTTAATTATAATTTGGCAATATTCGGACAGTGGGATCCATGTGAAAACCATATAAGTCTTATATTTGCATTAAGTATTGGCGCGACAAATGAACGAATAACGCGATTAGATTAGTGCGGGGTATCTACCATAACTAAAAATTTAAAAAAATATTTTTTTTAACAAAAAAATAAAAACCGACTTCCTTAAAAAAAACACTACAAAGTCAAAAATAACTTTAATTTCGGAAGTCGGTGGCAAAAAAACCTTAAATACATCCTAAGACACCGAATTCCGAAATTAAAGTTATTTTTGACTTTGTAGGTTTTTTATAAGGAAGTCGGTTTTTATTTTTACAAAAATCAATAGCAATAAGATGATAGTAGTAAGTCGAATTCACCAACTTCACTAAAACATACCAGCAACCCTCTATTCTCGCTTTTCGAATTAATATTGGTTAAGCATTCTATTAGTTAAATTTCCAAAATAGCTTCAGGATGGGATGGTGGCGGGATTGAAACGTCAAGTGCCTAAGGGCCCTGGGTGTCTACTGCGGCCACTGCGTGTCCACGTCGCTTTTCAATGGTCAACGATTCAAGTTTATTGAATCATTGATCCAGTTCTAGAGAGTGTAAAAAGTTTGTTCAAAATTATAACTCTAGTTTTTGTCCTAATTACTGGATCGATTTTGTTTAATTTTTATATATCGTCAGATAAGACAAGGGCAAGTATGTGGGTTTATTTAATGACCTTGACCGTGATACTTTGGAAGTCAGGTCAGCCGTCGGTGCAGGATGCATCATGTATTGACAACCTTGCGTACCATATTAGGATTTAATAGGTTGGGGAAAAAGTTTCTTCGCATTTTTAAGAAAATTCAAAACATTTTTTAATAAAGTTTATTTACATTTAACTAAAGTATGTAGGTACCATTTTGTTCGATAACTTTTTGCCATCTTGTAGGTAGGGACATGATCCCATTGCTATAGAAATTTTGGGACTTCTGGTCAAAATACCGCGACAAGTGGTTTCGGCAGTCCTCTCGTGATGTTAACCTGACACTGCCTAAAGAATTCTGAAGAGACCGAAACAGGTGGAAATCTGAAGGTGCAAGGTCAGGACTATACGGCGGATGCATTAACATCTCCCAGCCAAACTCTCTTAATTTTTGTTGGGTGGCTAAAGATGTGTGAGGTCTAGCGTTATCATGATGAATAACCACACCCCTTCTGTTGATTAATTCCGGCCGCTTTCTCTCAACTTCTTGCTTTAATCTCATCAGCTGTTCGCAGTAGAGTTCAGAATCAATGGTCCTGCCTGGTGGTAACAGCTCATAATGAATAATGCCCTTCCAATCCCACCACACACACAGCATCACCTTGTTGCGAGTAAACCCGGGTTTCGCCACAGTCTGTGAAGCCTGACCGGCCTTTGACCACGACCTTTTTCGCACGTTCTTGTCATACGTGATCCACTTTTCATCACCAGTTATCAGCTTCTTCAAAAATGGTTCGGTTTCATTACGTCGTAATAAAGAATCACAAATGAGTACACGGTTCATTAGGTTTCTTTCTCGTGAGCTCGTGAGGTACCCAAATGTCGAGCTTTTTTGTGTACCCAGTTTTTTTCAAATGCGCCAAAACTGTTTTGTGGTCAATTTCCAGTTCTTCAGCTACGTCGTAACTACTGGTATGCCGATCTTGCTCCACTTTTTCAAAAATCGCATCCATTTTATCCGTAATAGGGCGACCAGAGCGACGCATCTTTGACATCAAAATTTCCGGATTGAAAACGCTTAAACCAAATTTGTGCTACTCTCACAGACACTACACTAGGTCCATAAACATCGCAATTTTTTTTCGCGGCTTGCGTTGCATTTTTACCTTTTTTGTAGTAAAATTTTAAAAAGTGTCGAATTTCTTCATTAGATTCACTCATCTTGACGGTACGAAAAACAAATGAAAATCACAGATTTTCCTAATTTGAATTTGGAATTATGTTCTTTAAAATTTAAACTTTCAATGATACCAAAACCAGCCAGATACAAATAGTATAGCCAAAGAGATTTTATTACAAGTTCATACATACTATAATGCGAAAAGACTTTTTCCCCAACCTAATCTATTTTCGAGTAGTTTTTTTCGAGACATCGGCCAAGCGATTGATTGACTCTTCACGTGACAGAGACAGAGGGCTGGCCTATTATTTGCCAAAGAATAAGCATACAACGTGGCAGCGCCGCGCCGGCCTTTTGGGTACTTTTCCTGTTGACAGCTGTTAACGAATTTTTAGTGCAAGTCCATGTTATTGTGTATAGCTTTGTTTTTTCTTGAATATAAATATAATTTACTGTTTTTATTAACTTATAACACGACGAGTTACGAGTTGCCATACGCCAACCTACGCGTCAATGGCCTTATAAAATACCTAATTGCTACCCCTATCCTTTCTTTACCGCATAAAAATAATTCCTATCATATTTTCTTCATTGGTACAGTGGGCGTACACGTTTAGCTTTTGCGTTCGATAGGAATGAAAAAAGGTTGCTTCCTTACAAGAATATTTTACTGCAAATAGAGAAATTCTTGAATAGCACTCTTTTACAAAACATTATCTCAAAGAAATGCATTCATATATTTATACACTCATTGCAGGATTTATTCTATTTTACTATTTTAGAACTTGTGTAAACACGATAAAATATTTTCTTACCTTGTATATTTTTGTGTAAACCGTAACATTTTCTTTCCTTTCATAGCAATGGTTTCCTTTGCACGTAGGTGTATCAAAAGGCGTCTAGGGGATTATGATAAGAGGATTTGGACATGATCCTTTAGACAAACGCATTCCACGTTTTGTCTGTACCTATTTACTTTGGAATAAAAATTTATGAATGTACTAGCTTTTGTTCGCGGCTTCGCCCGCGTGGATGTCGGAAATTATCGCAAAAGAACGTACTACCACGGTAAGAATATATTCATCCGGGTTGGTGATAAGTACCATTTCTGTGTGCCATTTTCTGTCAGATCCATTCAGCCGTTTTTGCGTGATTGTGAAACAAACATCCAATCATACGAATGTTCACATTTATAATATTAGTAGTACCTAATTACGTTTATAATTCATATTACTGCGGATTAATAGTTTATGTACTTAAAATAAAACTTATAATATCCAGAGTAAGAATGCGACATAGGGCTGGATTGAATTGAGTATAAGTCTTCCTAGTTTTTCTTAACGCTCCAATTCTACCTATACAGACACTCAATTATTTACCAGGCACTAAATCGAACATTTAACGATGGTTTCGTGGAAACTCCCGCAATCGAAAAAAAGAAACTCTCAGATCCAACATTACAGCTCATGGAATAGAGGCGTGGAATGATCCTGAAGTCTTCAGAAGCTGACTTTTAAGATGCCCTACTTAAGAATTATAGACCCATCACACTTCTGAGCCATGTCTGCAAGCTGTTTTCAAGAGTCATCACGAACCGTCTAGCGCAGCGCAGGTTTGACGACTTCCAGCCTCCCAAACAAGCCGGATTCCGTAAAGGCTTTAGCACCGTAGACCACATACATACGCTGCGGCAGGTTATACAGAAGACCGAAGAGTAAATCCTGCCTCTCTGTTTAGCGTTTGTGGACTACGAAAAAGCCTTCGATTCTCTTCAACGGTGCCAGATAGACTATCGTTACATCGAGGTGCTGAAGTGTCTGTACGAAAACGCCACTATGTTAGTCCGACTTCAGGACCAGACCTCGAAACCTATCTTTCTGCAGCGAGGGGTGAGACAGGGAGACGTTATTTCTCCGAAACTGTTCACCGCTGCACTGGAGGATGTCTTCAAGGTTCTGGACTGGCATCAACATCAATGGCGCGTACATCACTTACTTTCGGTTTGCCGATGATATAGTTGTCATGGCTGAGACTATGGAGGGCCTCAGTACAATGCTCGATGACCTCAGTAGAGCTTCCGAAAGAGTGGGTCTCAAGATGAACATGGACAAGACAAAGGTCATGTCCAATGCTCATGTGATACCCACTCCAGTGAAGATCGGAGGCGCTACACTCGAAGTTGTGATCGAATATGTGTACCTAGGACAGACTGTCCAGTTAGGTAGGTCCAACTTCGAGAAAGAAGTCAATCGTCGAATCTTACTCGGCTGGGCAGCGTTCGGGAAGCTACGCAATATCTTCTCGTCCCACATACCGCAGTGTCTCAAGACGAAAGTCTTTAACCAGTGTGTGTGATCAGTGATCAGTGCCAGTGATCAATTATGGAACCGAAACGTGGTCGGTCACAATGGGCCTTATTAGAAGGCTGAAAGTCACCCAAAGGGCGATGGAGAGGGCTATGCTTGGAGTTTCCCTACGTGATCGAATCAGAAATGAAGAGATCCGTAGGAGAACCAACGTAACCGACATAGCTCGCAGAATTGCTAAACTGAAGTGGCAGTAGGCAGGGCACATTGCTCGCAGAACAGATGGCCGATGGGGCCGAAAGGTTCTGGAGTGGCGACCGCGTACCGGAAGACGTAGAGTTGGAAGGCCTCCAACAAGGTGGACCGGCGACATTGTGAAGGCCGCAGGAATTCGCTGGATGCGGGAAGCACAAAACCGGTCGAAGTGGCGGAGCTTGGATGAGGCCTATATCCAGCAGTGGACGTCTTTCGGCTGAAATGATGATGATGGATGATGAAATCGAACATAGTTATAGGAATAGTCCTTCGGCCAGTGGCTTCGCCCGTATAGCTTAGTATCATATATGATAAATATCCAGACCACACCCAAAATCCAAATTCATCCAAAAATCTAAACATCTAAGCCATATTTCGCGGTCTCTACTTGGAATAATACTATTAGGTTTATTATGAGTACTTCAAACACACATGATATTAAGTTATATGAATTACAATCCTATTAATTCTGCACTACCCGACCGCTACCTACCAACAGGGACGGCCAGCGGGCCGCTCTGCAACTATTTTATAAAATCTCTGATATCTTCTAAAATATTCATTTTAATGATATGTTGTAAAAACAATTTTGATCCACATAAAGTGCACAACGTACCTTATGTATTTTATTGGATAAAGAACGATACGGTATTGTTTAAAATAGTGATATAACCCATATTTATTTTGAAATATACATATAAAAGATAAAAATGGTTTTTGTTGGTTATCCTTAGGAGATAAACATAGACAGACTATTGCGGAGTTTTTATCGATATTTTTAATATATACAGTCCGTAGCACATTTATTTGATCTATCTGTTAAGGTTTAGCCAGCGCAGCGTTTGCGATGAAAGCGCACAAAAAATATGTTTGTTACGATATCACATTAGAAATCTTTGAATTTCTCGATTTTTCTCTACTATAATATGTATGTAAACTACTTATAAACCTTCTTCTTGAATCACTCTGTCTATTGATGAAAACCGCATTAAAATCCGTTGCGTAGTTTAAAAGATCTAAGCGCACAGACGCGGGAAGCGACTTTAATACTATGTAAAGGTTATACAGAAAAAAAAACGCCATCCAGTGGATGTCTACGCAACCTAGATGTCAAACGATACGATGAATTAACTTACACCACCACCGATTAGGGATTCTTGGAACTAACCAATGAATACACACATTGTACACACGGGTGCAGGTCAAGCTATATTATTTCCAGTTTTAGCTGACCTCGCATCGTATAAGCTTTTCGTACAATGAGATGACAGCTTATACTGGAAATGTATAGCTTGACCTGTAGCCGTGCGTACTATAAAAAAAAAAACATTTAATTTCCAAATATCGAGGTCAATAATTGAGATAAAAACTATCCTATCTTTTAAGTTGTACCAAATCACAAATAATTAAGAAGTTTGATGACACCATGTGTTAAGGAGTTTCGGAGTTTAGACATAACAAACGTGGTGGCTCGAGATTTTTATATATATAAGATATATTACCAATATTTATAGATCTAAATATATTTATGAAGTTGATATCTAGTTATATCGAAAAATTTAAAATCAATTAAAAGCTAGGCGAAACAGTGAAAAAAGAATATAGGTTTGCATATAGTTTGTACGAATTGTTAATAACTGATTATTAATTATTTATGTTCTACTTTAATGTTATTTTCAAGATAAGTAGGCAAACGCAAATGTTGAACAACCGAATTAGGTACATACCTAATTACTGTTGTGCGGTAAGAGCGCATAACGGTGGCGGGTACCATACGTAAAACGATTCGAATAGCTTAGATTCTTTAGCATGATACCTTACAGAATTGCTATTGGTTTATGTACACCTTAGGTGTGTGTATATCTATTCTTGTTCCTATACACAAGGCAGGGGATCCTGGCTGTGTCAATAATTATAGACCTATCTCAATTCTTACATCACTGTCAAAGGTATTTGAGCGAGTCATAAACTGTAGACTTATAAATTACCTTGAATCTAAAAAGCTACTTTCTTCGTCGCAATACGATTTTAGGGTAGGCAAATCCACTGATGACGCTGTTCACAAGTTCACCACCTTTTTGGTTAGGAAGATGGATGAGAATGAAACATGTATTACCGTCTTCCTTGACCTTGCTAAGGCATTTGACACAGTCAGTATTTTCAACCTTTTAAATAAACTAAATGGTATGGGTATTCGGGGCAAAGAACTTGATCTTTTCGCAAGCTATTTAACAGGTAGATCTCAGTGTGTGAGTATCGGTGAGCACATGAGTAATGATCTAAATATAACTTATGGCGTCCCGCAAGGGAGTATTCTTGGACCCATATAGTTCTTATGTTATATAAATAATCTTGGTCAACTTCAAATTAAGAACTGTGAAATCATCTCAAATGCGGATGACACTACATTGACTTTTGTCGGTGACACTTGGAAAGAGGTTTTTGCTAAAGCTCAAGCAGGGTTGAACACTGTCTGCCACTGGCTTGCTGCTTATTCACTGACAATAAATGCTGAAAAGACCAGATACATGCAATTCTCCATTCGAACCCCACCAACAGATGCACTAAGCGTATCCCAAATATTTGCTCACCAATGTTCAGTCCCTCCTATATCAGAGTGTAGTAATTGTCCACGTATCAAATTTGCGAAATCTATACGTTATTTGGGTGTTACTATTGATAATAGGCTTTCATTTGGGGAACATATTCATAATGTCGCTCAAAAAGTGCGTAAACTTACGTTTATTTTTAGACAACTAAGACACGTGGCTGATAAGAAGACATTGATCTTGGTTTACTCTACCTTGATACAATCTGTTTTGACCTATTTTTTGTATTACCTCATGGGGTGGTACTGACAAAACTAAGTTATTGGAACTGGAGCGTGCTCAAAGGCTCATCCTAAAGGTTACCTTCTTCAAACTTAGACTCTTTTCTACTCAGGAATTATACAAGGAAACTGGAGTGCTAACTGTTAGACAGATGTACATATTATTTAGTGTCCTATGACAACATAAAGATCCGTCGGCGTTTACTCAAGAGTTAATACATACAAGAAGGCACTATGCTGTGTGTAAAACCTATAAAACAAAAACTAGATTTTCACAAAAATTCTATAGCTTTAATGGACCTAGATTATACAATCACATTAATAAATTTAAAAATGTGATGAAAGATAGTATACAAGTATGTAAAAGCAAAGTAACTGCATGGTTATTAAGATTGGACTATCAACAAACTGAAGAACTCCTGGAAATAAAGAAATAAAATTAAACTAAACAAAAATTTTTTTGTAGTATTTATAACATGACATTTCATATAACCCATTAACACAGACACTCACCACACACTGCACATTCACCGCATACACATCACACATTACCACACAATACACATCAACTGTCACAATAATCATACACTATTTCATTCTCCCCCTCTCTCCCTCTCCCCCTCTCCCCCCCCCGCCCAAAACTTATGTCTTAAGTTGGTTCCATAGTATGGTTCAATAGTATGTATTAAGCTAAATACTACTTACGTACTTGTTTTATTTGTGGAAGAGAAAATAAAGAATTATTATTATATTTATATCCGAAAATCACAACAACGTGGGCTCTAATTAACAAAAACTTCACCAACAGAATGGACAATGAAAGAGAAAAATAGCAATTATGTGCTATAACTGGGAGCCCTCTATTTATTAGTCAAGTATCAAATTTCAGCGGCCTGTGAAATACCTACGTTACACGTTGAGCGCTGAATATCTACTGTGGCTGAATCCTGATACGTTTGGCTTAATTAGTGTCAGTGTATCAGAGCACCACAGCACGGAATTATTCGTAGGTATTTGCACCTCACCACTTTAGTCCTTTCAGCGTTCGTCTAAAATCCAGTCAACTGTAATATCACATGATCGACTCACGTATGGAACTGAAGCGATATCAGTAACCTATGATTTTGTGAAAGGCGTTATAAGATTTTTACCTTTTCGTAAGATAGTACAGCATCGTTCTCTTATCCTTCATCATCATCATTTCAGCCGAAAGACGTCCACTGCTGGAAGTAGGCCTCCCCCAATTTGGGGGGATTGCCATAATCGCCACGCTTGGCAGACGGGCTGGCGATCGCAGTATGTTGATAAAATGCATAGAGAACGCCGCTGCCCATTCTCTAGTACTACCCTTATTCTAATTTAATTGGGGCCATCGCAACATGCCTTTTACTTCCAAATTTCTCTATTAGTCGTCTCAGTAGTCGTAATGTCTATAACTTACGATTATACCGAAGAACGAAGCAAGGCCAAAAATAAATCACCATCAAATGCCTATGTTGGGGTCAGCTTCCAGTCTAACCAGAAGCAGCTGAATATCAGTATTTTATGTAAAAGGTAATAAATAAATTCACTTTGATAAAGCGAAGTGATATTCTTTACATTTCTCATATAACCGCGCGTCGCGTGGATCGAGGGGACAACGCGGGGTAGCTTTCAATTATATGAGATATTGAAAGCATTAATAAAGGTTCACAGCATTTTCCAGGAAGAAAGGACTGAGCTCTAGTGGATCTATACAACACATATGTCCCAATCTACACTAATTATAAAGAGGCAAGATTTGTAAAGTGAGTTTATTTGTAGGAAGTAATCTTTGGAATACCAGTCGGATTGTTTTTTTTTTTTGCATTGAATAGCCCGATTCTTAGGGATGGTTATAGGATAGACAGCAGCCAAGCAAAGTGAAAAAAAGTCGTAAACACCGTTAAGTATAAACGATGTAATGACGCGGGTTAGTGATGGGATAAGACTCGACGGGTCGGGGGCCAAAATTTCACGGGCAGAGGCTAGCCTAACAAAAATGAAATGCTGTTTGTTGGTAAGCGCATCATCATCTTGAGAATTGAACTGGTATGATTAATTGTTTTTTATATTCGTAATGCACACTAGCCGTATGCAAGAGACCCCTGGGCAAAGGTCTGCACACAATGGGTGCCTGAAGATGGACGACGCCACCGTGGTCGGCCCAGAAAGCGGTGGTGAGACGACCTAGATGCGTACCGCGACGACTGGCTTGAGGTGGCGCGGGGCAAGAGTTCCTGGAAGAAATTGGGAGAGGCCTTTGCCCAGCAGTGGGACAGTACAGGCAAAACAAAAAAAAAATGGTTCGAATAAGTTTCTTGTGAAAGAAAACAAAGCCCGGGAAAAATTTAAACTTCACCATGTGATTTTTGTACGATATTTAGTCTGGACTGTCGGGTCGGCTAGTCTTCAATGAAATTACATGACAAAAATAGTATAATGTTCATACAACACATGCACACATTTTTCAATCAACTTTTATAAAACACACAAAAGCAGCAATACAAATTAAAAAGCTCGCCTTTTCAATAACACCTAACCCTGAAAGCGTTGATTGCAATAAGAGAAAATCGACTTCTGCTATCTTTATTACGTCCTTCGTCCTTTGTTACCTTGACATTTTACAATGGAAAATGGTAACACTTTCCAACAAAAACTGCACATGTTCGTTTTTCAAATAAAGACATGACATGACTGTAAATACGAAAAATACTCGTTTGGATTCAATATTTTACAAAAAAAATTGGATTCATCATCATCATCATCATCATTTCAGCCGAAAGACGTCCACTGCTGGATATAGGCCTCCCCCGAGCTCCACCACTTCGACCGGTTTTGTGCTTCCCGCATCCAGCGGATTCCTGCGGCCTTCACAAGGTCATCGGTCCACCTTGTTGGAGGCCTTCCAACTCTACGTCTTCCGGTACGCGGTCGCCACTCCAGAACCTCTCGGCCCCATCGGCCATCTGTTCTGCGAGCAATGTGCCCTGCCCACTACCACTTCAGTTTCGCAATTCTTCGGGCTATGTCGGTTACCTTGGTTCCCCTACGGATCTCTTCATTTCTGATTCGATCGCGTAGGGAAACTCCAAGCATAGCCCTCTCCATCGCTCTTCGGGTGACTTTCAGCCTTCTAATAAGGCCCATTGTGAGCGACCACGTTTCGGTTCCATATGTCATCACTGGCAACACACATTGGTCAAAGACTTTCGTCTTTAGACACTGCAGTATGTGGGAGGAGAAGATATTGCGTATCTTCCCAAACGCTGCCCAGCCGAGTCGGATTCGACGATTGACCTCTTTCTCGAAGTTGGACCTACCTAACTGGACAGTCTGTCCTAGGTATACGTATTCGTCCACAACTTCGAGTGGAGCGCCTCCGATCTTCACTGGAGTGGGTATCACACGAGCATTGGACATGACCTTTGTCTTGTCCATGTTCACCTTAGACCCACTCTTTCGGAAGCTCTACTGAGGTCATCGAGCATTGTACTGAGGCCCTCCATAGTCTCAGCCATGACAACTATATCATCGGCAAACCGAAAGTAAGTGATGTACTCGCCATTGATGTTGATGCCAGTCCAGAACCTTGAAGACATCCTCCAGTGCAGCGGTGAACAGTTTCGGAGAAATAACGTCTCCCTGTCTCACCCCTCGCTGCAAAAGGATAGGTTTCGAGGTCTGGTCCTGAAGTCGGACTGACATAGTGGCGTTTTCGTACAGACACTTCAGCACCTCGATGTACCGATAGTCGATCTGGCACCGTTGAAGAGACTGCAGTACAGTCCAGGTTTCGACCGAATCGAAGGCTTTTTCGTAGTCCACAAACGCTAAACAATTGGATTCATATTCCCGCAAATTTTTATTCTCAAATGCAATGAGCCGTTTTTTTTCTGTAAATACAGAGCTTTTTATGGTTATTCAGTTACAAATATTTGGCAACACAAAATATTTCATATTTCGTTTGTTCCGTTTCATGCTCAATGCACCGATATGGTGTAGGCAAATATTTTACTGTTAATTTTATTTTTTAAATTCGATACTACTTTAAAAAAAAATGTTAGAGGTATGAATAGAACCTACCCTACGGTTTTAGTAAATTGTGATATGAATTCGTGATATTCCGTTTATTTATTTAAAGTGGAAGGCAAGGTAGGTGGTATTTTTTGGTAAGGTAGGTAGCTCCAGAAATGTAAATTTTCTTTCGTTTTTTTTTTGCGATTTGCAGGTCAGTCTCAAGCTGTATGGTTAAAAAATGTATTATGATCGTAACACATATGTATATAGAGAATTATAATTATTAAAAACATCAATACAACTCTCTAAGTTCATTTAATCCCATCGAATTAATAATAATATATCTTAGGACAGCCAACACAACGTTATCTGATCCCAAACTAGGCAGAGCCTGTACTATGGCAACCAGACAACTGATAAACATAATTATATAATTCTAAATACATACATATACATTATTATAGATAAATTACACCCAGACAAAGAACAAATGGTTGTGCTCATCACACAAAGATTAAATGGGTTTAAATAAAAACGTAAGAAAATACGAAAGTCGCGGGCGACTTTAAGCGACAAGAATATGCAACAGTGCGGTATAGAAGAAAACGTAGTGTTTTTTTTAAGAGTATGTTTAGATGATTTGGTCATATTGATACGATAAATAAAAGGCGAATAATAAAAGGGAGTAGGTACAAACGCCGGGAGGGGTCAGTTCCGCTGTACTCGCAACCGTCGCGGCAGTACGCCGGCAAGCATTTAGAACCTCTAAGAACGTAAACGAGGCAAAAGGAGAATATAAGAACGTTGCAGGTGGCGTTCTGTAGATTCTGCCTATCTCTATGGGTGAAGGTGTGAGTTTATTTTTGTATCCACTTTATCGTATGCAGAATTACCAACACAACTAGAATTTATTGCTATATTTAATAAAGCCAGATAATATGTAACATTTAGACATTATAGGAAAATTAACTTACTATTTACTGTGGATTACCTGTACTTTAGTCAGTAACGTGTTGTACTATTACCTAAAAGTTACATCTACTGTTGTTCCGTGTGGTGTCGAACGTAAAGAATAGCACCATCCCATGTCTTCCAGTGGGTGTCGTAAGAGGCGACTAAGGGACTTACTAGAGAATAGGTAGCAGCTCTCTCTAAGCATTTTATCATCCTACTGCGATCGTCAACCTGCCTGCCAAGCGTGGCAATTATGGCAAAACCTTCCAAACTGGGGGATGTCTATGATCAGCAGTGGACGTCTTACGGCTGAAATGATGATGATGACTGTTGTAAAGCAACATGTGTAATTATGAGTGAGAAATTTAATTCAGTATTAGTAAAATGTATGTGTTAGCGATAGGACTCAACAAACACCCAATTACCAATTATTGTTATTATGATACACAGGTGCTCACAGTATGCTTGTACTTGGACGTTACATCATCAAATTATGTAAGTTTGTACCGTGTATCTCGAGCTAAACTAATTAAAAACGAAAAGGGCCTCAGTATTCGTGGGTGAACTTGAAAGTGGTCAAAGTAGAATGGATGGCGAATTCGGTAAGTTATCCGCAGGTTTATTGCCGTGTGCTAGCGCGCACTGTGGTGCGGAGCAATGCGGCGCGTTATTTCTGCCGTACGGTATAGCTAACGCAATCACGGGTCCGCGCACGGCCGATGCAAAATAGGTTTGTTTAAAAAAAAATAGAGTTTACCGAACAGTTCATGGAGCATCTCTAGACGGCTTTTTTTACAGGATATACCTAAATATCAACAAGCGTATCTAAAACACAAATTTGGATCGTACTACTTGGTCGGTTTCTCGCTGCATTTCTTTCACTGCAGTGCGCGGTACTTCAGAATGGTGGTACGGTGGTCTCGCCGCAAATTTGCACCGGGACACCCACTGTGAATGCGAACCGCATACATTTTTTCATCGCAGTACGCACATTTCTATGACATTTTATACTTCACAGATTATACGGTAAAGAACCGCACGGCAGTGCGCGCTAGACCGAAAATTGTTTGTACAAACCGAAAAACAAAATCATACAGCGCAGAATTTTATATTTTCTTACACTTATCTACTACTTAAATGCTGCTCTGTGCGGTGGATGGTTGATCTAATAAATATACATAAATGTGATTCGCGAGTTTAATCATAGATACAATTGATTATAACTGATTAAACACAGCAACGACAAAATATTTCTCTAAATTAAACCCATCAAAAACATAAATGTGAAATGAGAGCCAAGTTCAATATTATGATATGTACCTTGGTTGTTGACTTCAACGACAAAAGAAGTGAGATCTAAATGGGTGCCAAGTTCAATGGTCAGTCCTGAAATTTATTTATAACTACATAAAATGTCACTTCTTCTTTAACTTAGAATAATATATTGTAGCCTAAGGTCTAACTTGGCTAGTTCTCATATACGAATTATTATGTTCAATGACTAGTTTTTACCAGCAAGCCAAAGGAGATGTTTCATTTTTATATGGGGTTCCGGCCATAACGTGTACCGTTTAGCGAAGCTGGGTAAATTACTCATGAATAGAATAAAGTAAAAATTTTTTCATAATATCAAATGGTTTTTATGTACAAAATAAAAATTAAAAATGTTTGACGTTTGTCCTAAAAGTTCGCAAGTGGTCATTTTGAATTCGTTTAGAAACACACTTCAAGAATGGAGACTAAAGATTTTTGTAACGATGAAATGGTCACACTTAATTATGTTTACTCAAAAATATTTACAAGAGAATAATAGTAATTTATTTTTAACACTACAAGAATACACACATTTTTTAATTATTTTCTACTTAACATTGATTTGATGAGACATGATTTCAGCACGAATGAAGTCTGCAAGCAAACGAGACGCCATGTTGAACAAAACATGGTAATAATTGAAAATCTATTATTTATTGTACACAACAAATCAGGCGCAAATTAACCAGAGAATATTTTTCCCTAATTTGTGGTATTGTTTCCTCTTTTTTGATAAATGTACATCTGATGGCCGAAAATGAAACATCTCCTTTTCGGAAATAAAATAAGAACCGACAAGTAACAGGTTTAGAACTTGCGAAGGCTTTTTGATGGTATATCATTACTTTTTATACATATATTATTAGTAGGTACTTATTTATAAGAAAATTAATACCAAATGGTTTTTGTTATAAATGTTCCTAGTAGAATCAATTAAGTGAAAAGTTATTATAAAATGATAAAAAATTACCATTTTCTGATTTATTCCTTTGTATTCACCTAATTATCTATCTGCATGCCAAATTTTAACTTTCTAGGTCATCTGGAACTGGGTTAGAGTTTTCAATCAGTGATAAAAATGACGATTTTTGGATGTTAATATCTAAATAACCGTTTGGGATGTGTTTATGAAATTTTGAGCACATATGTATCTTGCAAGTCTCAATATATGTGCTAAATTTGACATGTTTATGTGAAACAGTTTTTGAGTTGTGAGGGGATCAAAAGTGGCTCCAAATGGTTCGTGTAATAAATATTACACACGGTGCTGCACGCCAGTTCTGTTACTTGAACTTGGCTTGACACGCTACCGCGTGTCTAGATTTGAAGAGAAACGTCAAGTTTCACAAAATCAGCAGTAGAAAACTTTTGCCCTCATGCATAAACCTTACCTTTTCTACTTAACGTACACTACCTACTATTCTACTGTATGTGTTAGTCGCGGTGTTATTTTATCACGCAATTGATTTTCAACTCTCGGTGTTGCACCGAGCTTTGAGAATAATATCGACAGAGTGTGGCGCGAGTTAGTTTCAGCGCAGCAGAGCGTTCAAGAGTGTTAAAAGTTCTGCCACGATTTTTTTACGTCCTTCGAAAATAAATTTTCATTTGGAACAAGTTAGAGGACACAAATTTACAAAGAGAAACAAAGATAGACTACAAAAGTTAAAACTGTGGGGCAGCTATCAACGCCAAAGTCAAAAACACGGTGCATTTGGTAGGAACATGGGCATAAATTATAACGCAGCGTCTATTATCATTTTACTCTCTCATTAATTCTCGTTTTATTAATTATATGTATTTGGTTAAAACGGTATTAAGTAACACAGATGTGAAACAATTTACCTACTTATGTAAAGTGAACGAGCCGGAAGATTATTTGGCAACAGAGGCTGTTTGGTATTCTTTTATTTATGAGCGGTTATTGCTAGAGCAGTGATTAATTAAAAGCCTCTTTGAGACATTTTTTGCATCCCTTTCTCTTGGCCTAAGGTTTGTTTACCAAGCTCTACCTAACTCAATTTATGGGGATATCGAAGCGAAAATTGGTGTTGGGATGTATTCAGCAGCTGTATACCTACATACCAAGCACAGGTATATTTTATGAGCGTGTTTTTTGATAAACTAGCTTGGCCTGGGTGTAACTAGATCGTCCAAAGCTTGCTAAGATAAAATAATGAGTGAGCCCCGAGAAAACGAGTACTTACCTGAATATATAGGAAATGGTTGGAAAATTGCTGGATCCATTTATGGCTTGTTATTAAGGTACCGGAAGTTTTTCCTTGAATACTGTAGAGGAAAATGTTTGCTAACGAGTCCTAAGTTGATTTAATAATGGCAAAATAAAACAATGCATATGGATTATTTTCCGCAAACGGTGGCAAAATTTCAATACGTCGATTTCAATATTTAAATAGTAGATATACAGGGTCAAATTAAATTAGCTGGTAATACTTAACACACGTGTTGGGTATCGATCAATAACTATTGAAACAATAAAAATAATCATTCGAACTTTGTTACACACTTCAAATGATAGTGCAAAATGTACATTAAGGTAACCATAGGTAGTGTTATGCAGTGTTTTTTGAAAATTAATAAAAAATGCCAAGATTCCACAACAGATTACAAAAAAACTTTTTAACAAAAAATTATACCGCCGGAAAAACTAAAAAGCAAAAAATAATAAACCTTAAAATTATGAGTCGGCGCTTTGAGTGATCTTTGTTCATTGATTTTTAACCGACTTCAAAAAGGAGGAGGTTCTCAATTCGGATGTTTATATTTTTTTTTTTTTTTATGTATGTTCGGCCATAACTCCGTCATATATAGACGGATTTGCAAAATTATATTTTTGTTTGAAAGGGGTTTATTCCGAAATGGTCCCATATAAATTTTATATAGATCTGATGATGAGTTCCAGAGATAGACACCGGAACTCTTTAAAAAATGACAGCAAATCAACCGCGATTTCTGCAATCGCATAAATATGCATTGTTTGTTTGGAATTAGTGTGGGGTGGATATCACAACTAAAAATTTAAAAATAAAAACTTTTTTACAAAAAAAAAAACAACCGACTTCCTTAAAAACACTACAAAGTAAAAAATAACTTTAATTTCGGAAGTCGGTGGCAAAAAAACCATAAATACAGATCCTAAGACACCGACTTCCGAAATTAAAGTTATTTTTTACTTTGTAGTGTTTTTCCAGAGATAGACACCGGAACTCTTTAAAAAATGACAGCAAATCAACCGCGAGTTAAAGTTATTTTTTACTTTGTAGGCTCAGTTCGGCTGCCTACGCCGTCAGGAAAGTTAGACAATACACGGACGTTGATACAGCTCGATTAGTCTATTTTAGTTATTTTCATAGCGTTATGTCCTACGGCATTCTGCTGTGGGGCAAAGCCGCGGATATTCAAAATATTTTTGTTCTTCAAAAACGAGCTGTTCGAGCTATATACCAACTAGGTACTAGAGTTTCTCTGAGAGAGTTGTTTAAAGATATTGGTATTCTTACGGTGGCATCACAATTCATCTTCGCCAACATCTTATATATTAAGCAAAATATACATCTGTACACTAAGAACAGTGATATTCATAATATTAATACTAGAAATAAGGACAAGCTACGTGCTCCCTTTCACCGGCTTCATAAGGTTCATAATTCATTTGTTGGTCTTGGTATTACCTTTTTCAACAAGCTTCCCTCTGCTTTCATAGATTTGCAGTTTAATGAGTTTAAAGCTAAAGTAAAATCCAACCTTTGTTCAAAGGCATACTATTCTATCAACGACTTCTTAAACGATAAGAATAGTTGGTCGCTGTAATTAGCTCAATGTTTATGTTCTTTCAACCAGAATCAGAATTAGCTTTCCTCATCATTGTGTATGTAAGCGGGCACGCCCTTTATACCCGGAGGCTCTTATTTAGGTTTTAAATTCTATTTACGATTTTATTATTTCAGCTTGAGTTTAGTTTTTTTAAATGTTTTGTTCGTATATTGGCGTGTGCTAGCTGACATATGACGCATAATTTGATGTATGTTTTGTTTTGTTTTATACTATTAATTACTTACATAATACTGTATAGAATCAAGTTCTTCTAACTTAACAGACAGCTGTGCTGCTGGGGAGTTTGTTCCGCCACTTCTTCTTCCCAGCCAAAGCACTAGGAAGTGTCGAAGGGTGGGCGTTTTTGGGGGACTGTCTCATGTAACTTTGACGTTCAAAAAGTGCTGACTCTCAGCCTAGTTTGAATAAATGACTTTTGATTTTAAGGAATTCGGTTGTTTTTTTTTTGTAAAAAAGTTTTTATTCTGCGCCGACTCATAATTTTAAGGTTTATTATTTTTTGCTTTTCAGTTTTTTCGGCGGTATAATTTTTTGTTAAAAAGTTTTTATTTTATATTTTTTTTGTGGCGTTAATGTGCTAATAATACTTGGCAAGGTATACCCTATCCAATGAAAAAAGAATTATCGAAATAGGACTACTCTGTATAAAGTTATGCGTGGTTATACATTACAATCAGTGAGTGAACAATCAATCATCCCCTGTTTTCTGACCCTTAGGGTTTGATTTTGTGTTCCAAATTTATATGGGACCACCCTCGGAGTATACCCTTTCCAATAAAAAAAGAATTATCACAATCGGACTACTATGTAAAAAGTTATGCGTGGTCATATTTAAAAAAAAAATATATACGTGTCGAATTGATAACCTCCTCCGTTTTTTTTCGTCGGTTAAAAATAGCCGAGTGACCTTCGTAAGACCGACGAGGTTCGCTAATTGATTACGGGTCTGCACCCTTGTAACATTTTCTTTCTTTCTTCAATATTGATACCCAACACGTGGGTAAAGTGTTGCCAGCTAATTTAGTTTGACCTTTATTAGAAAGTTAGATTCACAGAGCACGGAGACGCCTCGGAGGTCGCTGCAAGAGGCGGCATGGGCAACGTAACACATGTCTTATACACCACGTGTCAACCAAACTCACACTACGATATAAATGTGCGCCCTAAAAATATTATAACCACTGCTAACTAATAAAATGTTACCGACGACGAGGGGCCCGCGGGCCCCGCGGCGGGCTGCAGGGTGATTCTTTGCTTTGTAAGTATTTCAAATAAAATGAAGTATTTGCACAGATGCCAATTATATTAAACTGAAATATATCGACTACCATCATAACGTTCATAACATAGGTACATAAAGGAGATACTAAGTAATTTGAGTAAACTACTCGATGTGCGGTACTACAAATAATACGAGTACCTACTTACTCGTATCGTTGTCGTAGTGACAAAAAGGTGTCACTTGTATTTATTTATTTATAGTTGTAACTCTTTCCTCAAATATTGTGTTTTTAAATGTGATAAAAGGTCCAAGTTTCAAGTCCAAGGGTCTATTTAGGTAGTACTGTAGGTTATTTGCTAAGTATCGCCTACTACAGGGGTCGAGCGCTGACATCTGAAATACAAATATTACAAGTTTTTATTTAACTTGCGATGTTTATATGTATGTATATGTATTCGGCACGAATCTTAGAAACTAAATAAGAACCATTTCCCGATGTCCGACTGAACTGAAATTTGGTTTAAATATGTCTCCGACGATCAATACAATAATATGTTACCATGTAGCTATTCTGATGGTGAAGCTGGAAGACGGGCGGTAGGAACTTCTTAACTACACAAAATAAACCCATCGAGCTATCAAAAACCTGGCTAAAAAAAACATTAATTAATTTTATATCTAGTTCAATCACAGATGTTCAAATTTTTTTAATTGAAACAAGTGTCATAAAATGAATCACCAAACAACTTACTAAATTATTGTATATTTCTGTACAAATTAATTATACGTAAACATTAAATACATATATGTATACGTAGGTATTATTAAGCTATGTTGTCGAACTGTAGTAGTGGGAATTAATTTTGATTTAATTAGTGGTCATAGCATGAGCAGACGCGGCCATGTATTTATGTGATGTTTATTACGTTCGAGTGCGTGGCGCTTTCTGCGTAATTTTGCTCTCGTTACCGAGTAGTTAAACCAGTGTAACAGTTAATAACCGGATAATTTACTTGCTCACCGGTTACTAAGCGGAAATGCTTACATAATCATAACTCAAGCGAGTTTCCTACGGGTCGAAAATAGTCTGTAACTGGGTTATCTTGTAGGTTACTAAAATTTTTAAACCGACGAATATTTCGACGCTACCCCTACGGCGTTGAAATTTTTCGTCATGTAGTTTTATTTTCGTTCATGGTTATTCAGTTTGCGCGTGGATGTACCTGCCACGACTAGGTTAAATGGCAATAAATAAAGCAACAAGGTAATGGGTCGGTTTGGTGGTAATGTGTACAGTCAGCCCCAAAAACGGGTAAGGAAGCACGGACAAGGAACCATTTCGGTGTTTACGGCCATTGTTTCATAATTATGAAACATGACATATAACGTCACAAAAATAGACTCTAATCATCATCATCATCATCATTTTAGCCGAAACGCGTCCACTGCCGGACACAGGCCTCTCCCAGTTTGGGGGCGTTTGCCACAATCGCCACGCTTTGGAAGGCAGGTTGGCGATCGCAGAATGGTGGTAAAATGCATAGAGAACGCTGCTGCCCATTCTCGCAAGTCTCGTTAGTCCCTTAGTTGCTTCTTACGATACCAAAATGGGGTGGCGGTATTCTTTACGTCCGGCGCCACACGGAACATGTAATTAGAGTCTAATGTATTTCTTATTTAAAAAAAAACCGGCCAAGTGCGAGTCGGACTCGCGCACCGAGGGTTCCGTACAAACCGGTAGGTATATAGTAAAAGTTCACCCATCACGACAATCAAGTCATAGTTATAGTATTGTTAGTTTCTTTTGATTGCGTTGACATAGAAGATTGATTTTGTTACAGCTTAAAGGTATTATAGACTTGAGTATTTGATATGGATTTCAATTTAATACCTCTACGCGTTCATGAGGAAAGGTAGTACTTTTAAAATAAAAATATATATTATATGATGTAACTAAAAACTTACGGTTTCTTTAATTTTTCCTTTATCTGTGCTATAAGACGTTGCTTCGTACCAAATTTCAAAATTCTAGATCGACTGGAAATACCCTTTATGTTTTGATTCCCTTGCAAGTTTCGAAAATTTGCGGAAAATTTGCGGCAAAAACGGCTATATCTTTTGATTGTGTTAGCATAGAAGTTTGATTTTTTCACAGCTCCAAGGGACAGTAGTAGACTTGAGTATTTCATATAAATTTCAGTTGATACCTCCACACGTTCTTGAGAACAAGGGTCTTGACAGACGGACGGACGGACACAAACTGATCCTATAAGAGTTCTGCTTTTCCCTTTTGAGGTGCGGAACCTTAAAAAAACAACTGTAAGTGTGCACTTGTGCCAAAATCTTCAACACAGGCTACATAACTAATGGTTCTATGTACCTATACCTACTATAATACAACCCTTGACAACTATAATCTACACAAGTCACACAAATACGTAGGTACACAGCAATCCATCAATAACGAGATAAACAAATATAGGTACTAACCTAGTCAACAAACTTACTCCTCGTAAGTGTGTGGTTTCGTAAACGATAGCTGAACTCTGAGCTCTTGGATCAGCTTTTCACAAATTAAATAGCTCGTCCGCGGAACTTTCAGTTCTCCCCTTCAGAACCGAATACATAAACAGCCATAAACAAGGACTCAAATTACGCTAATAGAAAAAGCCAGTCCCCTATCAATAGCCAGTTATTGTAAGACTGGGGAGTAGGGTAAAAACAAAACGTCAGATTTCAAAAAAAGAACACTACCAAGTGAAAAGTAACTTTCATTTCGGATGTCGATATCTTTGGTTTTGCATTTTCGTTTTTTGCTACCGACTTCCGAAATGAAAGTTATAATTCACTTTATAATGTTTTTATACGCATTTTTTATTTTGTAAAAAGAGTTTTTTTTTTTCACTTTTTGCCGTCGTGTGTTACACACGAATTAGCATACGACTACTTGCTATGTAACAAACAACAGCGAAACGATTAATAACATCGTCAACATACAAGTAGTAGTTAAGTATTGAAGCTCACTCAAAAATTTACAAAGCCAACTTAATACAATTTATATGGGTCTAACTAATGTGAACTGCGCGCTCTACTAAATGAAAAAATAAAACACAGTCAATCTACAATTTGATAGCGTACCTTTCAAAACACGACTTAATACCAATTTTGAACAAATTCAATAGATTTACACTTGGGCCTGTTGTCATTTCTGAGAAAAAGAGCCCAACGTATTGGAAAGGAAAAATGCTACACGTATTGCCCAAAAAGAAATCCATACCTAAGTAGGTAAGCCTTCGACTTTAGCAATAGACTGCAATGGAGGCTTAGTTAATTTATAACCGGCATACTTAAAGACATCTCAATATTTATGTAATATCAAACGTGACGACCGATGACAATGCCGTCATCTCCAAACCACGTAAGAGATAAACGAAATAATAAACTTGTTGATGTATCTATGTAAGATCTGCGCGCTAACTAAAAAGGCCTGCCCTCAATCCCCATAAACAGGCTAGGGTCATGTCTCAATCGAACAAAAGTGTGTCATTACAGGTGCACACGTAGTTCGGTGTGTGTCACGCACGCAACGATTACATAAAACGTACATAATCGACCGGTAACGTACTCAATGACACTTGCCATAGATATAATAGGGGACGGCGTGACATGTCAAATCCAAAACGGGCAGCCGTCGACGTGACAAGCGATTAGTGCGCTCGACATAATTACATCGAGAGCACGGCGACACATGAATCGCGCACGTACTCAGTTATCTTACCTCCACATAAATTATGCGACGGTGCACGCATTCACGTACCACCAAATAATGTGTGAGCCTCAATGCTATTCGATTTCACTGTCAGCGAACTCGCCAAATTCCCGAAGTGACGAATGTGAGTTATTTAGCAGATCGCCAACCAAATGACCGCTCTGCAATAGGTCATTGAACTTGTATTCAAATCTGTATGGAACCTGTTTTGTAATGAAACGCCAAATACGGTTTAATTGATTAAGTGTCACGATAAAGACATATTACATAGTAATCATACAATAATACTTTCTTTTATTCCCGTTACTGTTTGCCCATTCATATTCATCAAGTGATTGAGAAACAAAGAGTTCTTTTTAGTCACAAATAAATAAGATTAGCTGATGCCGTAAGTGACCAAAAGCGTCTCACCACTAAATTGTTATATGTAAGTGTGTCGAAAGAGAAAACTTCATGTTTATTACATTTACACTTACCAATAATGCAATATTTTTATAAGCAGTTTCTCCGCAATATTATTGCATGTTTTCCGGACGAATGCTCTTCCTGTAAGCTCGATTGCACCTCAAAAGATGTTGATATATTAAATCCTAGAAAAAGTACTTACTGAATTTTTTTTCATTCAATTCAGTTTATGTACTACGTTGGGTCATTTCTTTTCATACTTCCGTTGCGAAAGTAAACAAGAAAAGTAAACAAGATATAGGAGTGTATCCTTTATCTTGTTTACTTTTCTTGTTTACTTTTATAGGTCAAAATTAAGATTATTTACTTTACTAAAGTTCCTTATTTTGACTAAACTAACAAAAAGGCTACTTTATAATCTGTTTTTAGTGGCTTGTCTTAACACTCAACACATTACGCCTATGGGAAATGAATGAGTAAATTAGTTGGTCTTTTTTTATAAGGAATATCGGCCTGAAAACCGGTCATAAAATACAATAAGTACGTCACTACGCGCTACATATATACGAGCAAAGCCTGCGTTATCCGGTGTTGCGCAACAGTACGCTAAACTGCGCTAAAGGCGAATAAGGTGGGTAGCAGTACTGGCAGTGCAGTAAGACGCGATCGCTCTGAGAAAGTCATTCGACCCGTTTCGCTGGGGAACCTCTTCCGTGACTTCCGTGTTTGTAAGGCTCGCAGCACACACGATGTTTTAATATGTAGTGACAGGCTGTTGATTCAGTCGCTTCAATTTGTTATTGGTATCGATCGTGCAACGAGGTAGTTCAAAGTCACCGAGACGGGGTTCAATGTTCAAACGTGGCGATCGAATCTACTCTATTCGTATCTTAACTTCCAGACGCAAAATGCTCGACGCCAATCGCTGTCGCTGGGTAACTCGTATGTTTTAGGCTTAACAAGACGGCCCGACCTGCGTGCCTATAGCTGGACCTCAGTTCCTGTACCGAGCACTTCCTGCTGCTGAATGCTTCGAAAACTTGTCTCTCTCGTGAGTAGGAAACAACTTCAAACAACATGACTACTCTTTTAACCAAAATCAAAGGGGTGTGTGGAACTTTCCTGATCTGTTTGAAGAGCGTAAAATACTCTTTACGAGTGGCGATACTTATTTGAAGTTATTTTTGTCCTGCGCAGGGTGGGCCATCAGTCCTCTTACCGCGTCGCTGAAGCCTGGAAAATATTTTTATTGTGACGAATGACGGCGAATAACCTTGAACAACATAATAAATAGCTATTAAAAAAATGTACAGATAGTTTGTTTTATAAAGTAAAAATCCGGGCTTGAACAAGTTTGTAAGTTTCTGTACGAACACGGTCGTCACCGTGTTCGTTTTGCATTACCGGTGTACGCGCAAACGATAAAGTGCTAACTCTTTGTGTGGTTGCAAGACATGCACATGTTATATAAATTATGGCGTTTGACGGTTTGCATTCATTTGCACCTAGATATGTAATGTATTTATAGAGACTTATACGCAGACATACAAGCAGGCAGCTCGGTGAAACTCCTGTTGCTTATTTTGCATAATCTCACAATTTGTTGGTTACACCACGTGGATAGGCAGCTCATAATAATATTATACATGAAGTATTATTACTGGATTACATAACGCGTCCACACATAACAGCTGCCGAGTAACAATGAGAAACTGATTTACTTATGAAAGTAGGTAAAATTCTTTCTTTAGTAAATGACCTAGTAAAGTAAATCTATAACTTTTTAAACTGTATCTTTGTATGACTTTAATATATAATCATTTTAATAAAGTCGTCTGTAAGTGAGACTGTGTTGTCTTTCTACGCAACTGATTTTGATCCAGTTTATACCATTTTTTTTAGAATTTATTCCGATAGGTTTTTGTGTAAATTAAATACAATTAATCAATATTTAACACCTTAATATTTCAAAAACCTTGATGTTTTTCTAGTCGTAAAAACTGTGCGAGGTAGGGGCGGGTCACTATTTAGTAATACGGAAATAATAATAATGCATGTGGAAGGTAATACAGAATTTTGACTGTTTAAAGGCATACGGAAGACAATCAACGTTTTGACCATGTGTCAAAGAGTTTAACAAATGTACAATTTTAAATCATAATACTAACAGTCACACTCTCGACAAGAGCTAGTTTTTCAATACTTACATTAAGATCGTTAGATACATTTGCTTCAAAGTAGTTCGAACAAAACGTGACAATTACCTAATAAGTTGGAATCCTAATCATGATCTAATTAATAAACACCATCATCGTTTCACCCGAACTGCTGGACACTGGTCTCCTCCAATTTGAGGGGATTTGCCATAATCGGCACGCTTGGCAGGCGAGTTGGCGTTCGTAGTATGGTGGCAAAATGCATAGAGAACGCTGCTGCCCATTCTCTAGTAAGTCCCTTAGTCGCCTCTTACGACGCCTACAACAGAAATGGGATGGTGCAATTCTTTACGTCCGTCCGGTATTAAATGGAACTTGATTGAATTGAAAAACAATGTAGAATGTAGATAAATCAATGACTACTGTATAATATGTTGTATATATGGTTTTACTTGCTGATAACAACGTACTAACATGTTCAATGATTGAAGCCAGTGAGGAGCCGCATGACCCTCGGATCCCGATAGAACATCAACACGATTTTACTCAAGTGCCAAGAGGTAACAATTTTTAGCTAAGCAAAACCTAGAGATCGTTGATTATCGTGATCCAATTCAAATCCTGATATCATATTTATGGGTGGTTTATTAGTACCTACAATATACCTTTTTAAGAACTACTTGTTCAATAACTATTCGCAAGGAGTTATTTTGAAAAATTTCTCATAACCAAGGTCGTAGGCTGTATCCGCTTGATGGAAATATATGCTCGACCTTTAGGAGTCGATCCTGTAATACACATACGCCTATATCTTCGGAGAAATGGTGGAATGTTATTGATTATCCTATATTAGTCTAGAAAAGACCTTACATTGGCAGATATTCAAGGATTGACTGTCTGTGTTGATTATATTTAGTTTTAGCTCTCATGAAATGTGTATTCTATTGTTCACCAATTTGCTGCCTCCGGGTCTAGCATTAAACAAAGGTTTTCATAATTTATACACTAGTGCGAACCGGGTAGCTTTTGTGCTCACTAATTTATGTCAGTGTGGTCAACACTGATCCCTATTAGAGCATGGATATTTTGCCTTTCTGATTGGTGCACAAATTAAATTATCGCCAGTAATTAATGGAAGACGGCTTCATTAAATGCTAAATTACGAACAAAGGGTCATCATTAATAAATTCACACAGCTGTTGGTTATTTCCAGTCAATGTATTTAGCATCAGTAATGTTATTAGGAAACCAGAACCGAACTGAACCGATATAAAATTCCCAAAATACTACTGTTAAAAAAACTTCTGCAACAAACTCGTGCAGAAACTTAGGACTGAATATGCTGTCACAAATCCAGGAGAATAACAAAAACCCACAAAAACTGTGGAAAGTTCCAAAAGCAATGTACGACCCTAGCGGCCGAAGAAACAATAGGTACATGCAACGTTCCTCAATTTACACATATGCTACGCCTACTTTACATCTTTAGGAAGAAACTGACTGTTACCATACTGACAAGACTAACAGAAACTCAGGCATCCCTCTCTAGTCAGTACCTACTCACCACCAAATACGCTATCATCCTCTTGACGAAACAGAAATTACAAACTTCATTTCATTTCCCCAGGTCCCAACAAAATCAGTGCAAAACTCATGAAGAATATCACCATCAGCCTATAGACACTGCTGGACGTAGGCCTCCCCCAAGCACCGCCACTTCGACCGGTTCTGTGCTTCTCGCATCCAACGGATTCCTGCGGCCTTCACCAGGTCATCGGTTCATCTTGTGGGAGGCCTTCCAATGCTTCGTCTTCCAGTACGCGGTCGCCACTCCAGAACCTTCCTCCGGCCATCATAATTTTAATGTTTATAAATATTCATCCCAACTACGGAATCCTTCACTGTACGTGACGTTATTTTCTTACGCCCGGGAGTGAATCCCGGGCGCGAACGTGACATAAGACACTGCTTTATCCCAGCAGTGAATAGGTAATCTATTATTAGGTGTAATCTCAATAAGTCTCATGGAAGCAAAATGTTGCGATATATCTTACTAGGTACTGAATATAATCGGAATGAAGTTGATTTAATTTCATTTTCACTACGAAACACAAACATCAGTGTATGTAAGTAGTCCTTTTTTTTTTTTTTTTTCATCACGAGGTGGAAATCCTCATGGATGTCCTCCGGCCTCATGCCGGCCCGCCTCTGCGGGCCTCCTCACGTTGGGGGGGAGTGAGGTGTTAAACTCCCCCCCATACATCACAGAGAGGCGCACGTGGAACACTACGCGCCACCATCTCGGGTCCTAAGGAATAGGGGTCGACGGATGTCCCCAGATCCGTCACCCCTGGACCCATTTAGGGGGGCTGGAAGAGGGCGTTGTCCACCCTCCGCCGACGCCCGGTGCGTCTGCTGCGGGCTGGGTGAGCGGAAGATATCTCCCGCTCCCTTTCCGCAGCCTCCTTCTGCGACATGACTGATTCGCAGAAGGATACCACCGCGTCCCAGGACTCCTCGCTGCCAACCATGGACTCGACCACGGCCGGCAGCGATAGGTCACTGCCTACTTCTGAGACGAGGACACGACGCGGCTCCTCCCAAGCGGCACATTCTGCCAGCGTATGCCGCGCCGTATCCTCCCGGCAGTCGACGCAGTGGTGACACCGGGCGTTCGGCTCCCTGTTTATGCGACACAGGTACTTCCCGAAGCAACCATGCCCCGAGAGCACCTGCGTCGCCCGAAACGACAGGGAGCCGTGCCTCCTCCCGAGCCAGGGCCCGAGTACTGGCCGGACCGCCTCGACGGTGGCGAGGCCGGCGGTAGGGCGTGAAAGCCTGTCCTGCCAGCTCGCCACCAGGGCTGCGCGGAGCTGCGACCGACGAAGCTCCATGTGTCGCTCCGTCAGTCGCTCGCCTCGCTCCCGCGCTTCCTCGCGCCACTGATACAGTGACGCGAGTACTTTCGCCTCGAGGTCCCACGGTGGGGATCCAGCCAGTACACAGGCCGCCTCGTAGGAGATCGTGCGATATCCCCTGATGACTCTGACGGCCATCGCTCGCTGCGGTCTTCGCAGAACAGCGATGCTGCCGGCCGTCAGGTCAGCCGCCCAGATCGGGGCCCCGTACAGGGCCATGGATCGCACGATCCCCACGTAGAGCCGCCTACAGGCGGCGCTCGGGCCCCCCAGATTGGGAAGCAGCGTTGACAGCGCCCCGGCCGCGCCCATCAACTTGGGCGCCAGCCGCCGGAAGTGGGGGAGTGTAGGGGAGTGTATGTAGTCCTGTCCTAACTCCTATACGTACAGCTACTTAAGAATGAAGAATATACGTACCTAAATCATATCACTCCAACCTAATTAACCTTAGCCTGGAAACAGGAGTATTTCCTTAAGTGGAGCGTTGCAGCCACTTACTGCTGCAACCTTCTTGTCTCTTCTTGGGATGAATAATAAATCAGGAAATTACAGGCCAGCACTTCTAAGTATATTATCTAAATTCCTGGAAAATGTAGTAATTTTCTTAAGAGAACATCTAATTTCAGAGCAACCATTTTGTTTTTTGAAAAGGCAAAATCAACTGAAGACGCGGCTTTGCTGCTAACGAACTCCATATTAATATAAACAACATTAGAAAAGGGTGAATGTTGCATGAAGGTCTTCTTAAAGCGAGCTCTAGCTTAAGCGTTCGCATAACTTCAACTCCTTTATAGAATAAGAAACAGAAGGGAGAAAGGGAAAACAAGTCGAGTGTTAGCCATACTATCACTAGCATAAACACTCGTCCAAAACCAACCATAACTTGTTGTTCAACATATTTTGTATTTTCAACTATTTATATTTTTTAACATTGAGCTTTGTTCGGTGCAAATTAACCTTTCACCATCATCATCATTTTAGCCAAAGATGTCTACTGCTGGACATAGGCCTCACCCAATTATGCTTTATTTTGATTTACGATTGAAGATTTCACTTTTACTTTGATCTAAATATTTTTTAATTTTATGTAAAAAAACTCCAGTGGTAAAAAAAATCATTATGGCTCACAACTCTGGTCCCCAAGGTACAGGCACCGACTAATTTGTAAAAAATTAAGATTTCTAACGGTTACAGAACGACAAATTAAGTTGAGTAAATTATACGGTAGTAATCGCAACATTGGTTCAGTGTATTAATTATTACTATTAGAACTGATAATCCCACCAAATATCAATATCATGTTTGTTTAAATACCATTTGATTAGGGTAGAATCAACATGAAATGGCAATTAATCAGTAAACCTTAAGTACTTAGACGTACATATGTAATTACACTACAGCGACTGTCCTTTGATCGATATCTGCTGCTCCTTCGACCATAATTACTCCAGGAAACTGTCTTTGACGACGTTACACACTAATTTGGTTTTTATTTACCAAGCACATTACAAGGCTGTGCTCTCACTCATCGTGATCTGTGCTAATAAATAATTATTAGTTTAAGCCAGATTAGGCCCGCTTGCATCAAAATTCACTAAATGCGTTTAGCGCTAAACATGATTAAAGCATCATGTTGTCATCATATTTTGCCGATGATACGGCATTGCTTTTCCTAGCGGACTCATGCTTGTGTGTACCAATACGTCCAAAAAAGTTTTGTTACGGTCCTGGCTTGGTAAAATAATAATGTCGTAAATAATATATATAGTTTTCTGCTGAACTAATAAACGCAATGAACTGTTGTCCCATTACCTCATTAAATCGCACTATTAATTGCATTGAAACAAATTCCGATATCTTCTCCCGCCTCGTTCTGTATAAGAGTATCTAAATTGAGTACCTTGGAATTATAACAGAAAACAATATAAGCATCCGACCACAAATAGACAGCCTCACGTCGAAAATTCCCGAAAATAGCTTTCTTTTTAAAATCTTCGCCACGTAGCTGACTTGGAAGTTATTAGGTGGGTATACTAGACAATGTGTGAGTCTGTTCTGATGTGCATAAAGGGGTGCTGCTCCATAATCGAACATTTTAAAATTGGATAGAGCCCAATCACATCACATCACTTCAGCCGTAAGACGTCCACTGCTGGACTTAGGCCTCCCCCAATTTGGGGGGCTTTGCCATAATCGCCACGTTTGGCAGGCGGGTTGGCGATCGCAGTATGGTGGTAAAATGCATAGAGAACGCTGCTGCCCATTCTATAGTAAGTCCCTTAGTCGCCTTTTACGACACCCACAGGAACAAATGGGGTGGTGTTAGTCTTTACGTCCGGCACCACACGGTACCCAATATACCCATATAGATGGGATAGAGCCCAATAGACGGAACTAAACTGATGGTGGCCTGTTTTCTGCCATACTCGTGTTCTACTCTAAATTTACTTTTTATTTTATACACTGTTCATAAGAAACACTTCTTTTTAATATTTGATCCCCTCTATCAAGATAACGCAGAAAATACAATGTCTGCAATACTACTAAAGGTCTTAGAATTATATTCACTCAAAGATTTTATACTTTCTTAGGTTATCTAATAAATTGAATCTACTCCGATGTGTCACCTAACAACAAAGACTTTTAAAAGTGCTCTAGTTTTATGGCTCCATAACTTGGGTTATAATATAAAGCAACAGAGGAATTACGAACATACGAAAAAGTCAATGCCGCTAATTTTTAGATCATGCTTTTTCCATTTACTTCTCTGTTTGTTTCATTGTTTTTATCTGTGAATTTATCTTTAAACTTTATGTTATGCTTTAGTCTCTCAAATTTACTAAATAATTGATTACGTTCACTTACCGTGAGGCGGGACCTTGGTAAGCTGCTATACAGCAGATATTCCTAATGCAGACACCAGTCTTTCATTAACTAGTGTGTGTTTGTAAATAGGAAATAAGTCGTTCGAATTGGATTCGTCAAATGACTGACAGAAACAGAACAATGTAAATAAGTTTAGCGTTAAATTAATTTGTGACGCAACCCCGTCGGGAGTCGATTGCCGACTCCCGGCCACCGTAGGCGTGAGCTGGCGGGTGGCGAGCAATGGGTAACTCGCCACCCGGTAAGGACCAAACTCAGGTTGACGGCGCGTAGTGTTCCACGCGCGCCTCAACGAGATGTCAGCAGCACTGAAGGGGTCTGCTAGGACCGATGCCTGCCGGAGTCGCGTGATTGTTCGAAAGAGATACCGTGACCCTGGCACATGGGCAACTGAAGGAACACGGGTGGGTTTTAGTTAGTAAAAGTCTGACATGCCCTGCCGCTCCGCCCAGAGCGGGAGAAGTCATTTGATGATATCCCACCCAAAAATAAATCTGTGATGCAAGCGGGCCCTTACCTAAAGTAAGTAGCTATTTATCATCGCTTCGTTACTCTAAGTCTACAGGTCAGGAGCGCGGCAGCCAAGCGTGTCATCTTAGCTTTGATTCTCAGGTTGATAACGTCTCCGAAATTATGCCAGACATTAAAACTTTGCAGTTCAGTATCAGGTTGTATGTTAATCTAAGTATTATTTGTGGGCGTACCAAATACAAGTTGGCTGGGAAATCAAAGAAATTACATGATGGTTAACCACAGTGCCTTGTAATTTGTCGTCGGTTATTAAACAAAAAAATGTTGTTCAATACATTTTGACCGTGTAGTCATTGCACTTTTTTACGAAACAGTATTTTTTTTTTGATAACCGCCAAAAATTACCGTTTTTCTCTTTTTAACCGACGAAAAAAAACGAAGGAGGTTATCAATTCGACGCGTATATTTTTTTTTTTATGTATGACACTTATCTTTTTACATAGTAGTCCGATTGTGATAATTCTTTTTTTTTATTGGAAAGGGTATACTCCGAGGGTGGTCCCATATACATTTGGAAAACAAAATTGAACCCTAAGGGTCGGAAAACAGGGGATGATTGATTGTTCACTCACTGATTGTAATGTATAACTACGCATAACTTTATACAGATTAGTCCGATTTTGATAATTCTTTTTGCATTGGATAGGGTATACCTTGCCAAGTATTATTAGTGCATAAAAGCTACAAAAATCATAAAATAAAAACTTTTTAACAAAAAATTAATTAAATTTTCTGTTTGTGCTGAATTCATGGTTACAGTTTGCGCGTCGACGTCCCTGCCAGATATAGAAATCATCATTACAGCTCCCTAAGTTCATATCAAACTATTAAATTATTTCATGAAATCATGACAATTGAAGCCAATTCTAACTTAAGAAATTCTTTTGCTGATTCTGACGATTATAATTCTGTAAAGCAGCAGCATTCTGTAACATTTGTTACGGTTGCGGAAACATATTTCAATAAAAATACAACCTGATACTGGCCTAAAAATTGCAAAAAAAAAGGTAAAAGTAGAAGTAAGAGTGAAACATTTATAGAAATTTGCAGGTTACGTTAGCGCATCCCATTAACTTCTAAAACCTAGCGACACCGACAAAACTAAGTAAAATTTCTGTTTTACACAACTAAAGACATCAACGCATATAAGGTAAAAAAAATCTTGTTTATACTTAGTGCTGGCCTATACGGGGTCAACTAAAACTGGAAATATATAGCTTGACCTGTACCAGTGTGTACAGCATTAACTGGCCATGGCTCGTTTAATAAACATCTATTTGTCATAGGAGTTACAGACACTCCGCTGTGCAGGGCCTGCATTGAGGACGACGAGACAGCAGCGCACGTGCTTCTAAACTGCCCGGCGATCGCCACATACAGAGCCAAGTACTTCGGTAACTCAGGTACCCTACGTGAGATAATCAGCAACATCAAGGCGTTGCTGGCCTTCCTCGAGGAGCTGGGGTGGATCGAATAACCGATTTCCCACCCGCACGCAAAATACGCGTTCAGACGTGGAGTTGCGAACACCAGCCCGTTCTACCTATTACCTATTACCAGTGTGTACATTATAAAATAGCACACCGAAGCTCTTAGTTTGATTGATTGTTTTGTACAGGATGCTGTTAGCCGATATTATCTGATTGATCATCATTACCACTTGAAACAACCTGAAACTGTCCGGCGAAAATAATTGAACATATTTAAATAAAAAGTCTTCATTGCTGACTACATCATCAATTAAAAAACTCAATTTAAATAAAAAAAATTAAACACATAATACAACAAAATGGCAAATTCACAAACATAAAGTCACGCTTTTCTTCTCAAATACGATAAAAAAATAGTTTATTGCTAGCGGCTGTTTTCAACCACCGTATGTTAGTGGGGGTAGGCTTTCGACTTTTAAAATGTTTTCCTTTGTCCGAGTTCGTTTTAACATGGAAATATAAATAGTTAATTCAGTTCACCACAAAAGTAACCACTATTTTATAGCGAAAGCACACATTTGACTGGGTACAGGCATCGATTATATATAAGTATGTACTACGAACAGTACAAATATGTACTTCAAACAGCACGGGAAATTATATCACGGCCAACACTATAACCTGTATATCATGTACTTTTACATTCGATGTTCGGGTTTGCATACATAACATGAGTTTTCCGCTCTTAACCAATTTTAAATTTGGTATAATTGTATAATCATTCACGAGATTCATTATTCGGATATACGTACACGTAATAAAATTGATGTGTTAGTTGTATTACAAATTTCTCTATGCGTATTGGATAACATGTTTTGGCCGAGCGAGCGTGATTCGACTGATAACGTCGACCTGGCTCAATCAAACAGGCTCAAACACTATTTAGATATGTATATACTGACAACACCGTGCGGTATAACAGTCAATGTGGGCTTTAAGTGTCATTGTCGTAATTAATCCGACGCGTATGGCATACTACTTGGATTCTGATAAAGAAGACCTTTTTAGTCCCTTTTATTTAGACTTTTATAAGTAGCTGCAGGGCGTTTAAAATTGAGTTAGGTAAGTGTGGTTCCATCGTAAGCTTTTGATTAGTCCACAAAGGCGATATAAAGTGGGATCTGGAATTAGAGTGCTTCACGATATTCTGTTTGGTGGAGTGATGCTGGTCAGTAGTAGAGAGGCCGCGGCGAAATCCATCCTATTCGGAGCCTGTTGTTTGTCGAGTGATCCGGATATTCGGGCCTCGGTAACTTTAAAAGAGGCTTTGTACAGGCTACCAAACTAAACTGATAGGGTGGCTTTTAGTCAGTAAAAGTCTGATACGCGCTTCCACTCCTCCGAGAGTGGGAGATGTGACGACTTCAACTCAAAAAAAAAGTGGCTGTAATTATTGATGTCTGTTTGGTCACCATTTTATCGCGAGTCATCTCGAAATGTTATTTCTTTTTGCGTTCATTTTAAATACAGATGAGTTGCACAAGCACCCTTCATGCAAGTTTTCGTCACGTTAGGAATTCTTGTAAACTTAGCTGAAGCTCATCAAAGTTGAAGAAATTAGAAAACTTTTAGGAAGGGGTTGTTTTAGAGCATCGTAACCATTAGCTAGTTAAGTATACTAACTAAGGAGAAATGTTCTCCTGTTTCTAATTGTGTATCAGGTTAGGTATATCTTATGATAAAAATGCTAACGAGACAACCGTAGCATTAGAGTCATGTTCGAAACCTAAATTGCCATGGATTGGACATTTTGTAAAAACGGATTACGTAGTCATTTTTGCTGTTGTAAAACCATTAGAATGAAAATATTATAAGTGATTGATCCATTTTAATGATTTTACTTTTACATTTTAATTTTTTATATTTAAATTATTATAAATATTCTTACTATAACTGTAGATACAATTTGCTTTTTTTTTAATTAATCTATTTTATTCACAGCAACTATTAAATCCAGAAAAAGATCGAATGAATATCTATAGTTAAAAGTATTCTCAAAATACGACCATACCATAAGGTACATTTTGCTTATGTTTCATGGTTGACTAACATTTTTTTGCTATGACGGATACGCTACGAGAATGTTAATATGCGAAGGATTGCCTATAAACCTACTTATTTTCAAAGACTGTCATAACGTCGTCGTTACATAAAAAAACGTGGGTCACTATTACCTATTACCTATATCACAAGACGATGACTGACTACTGACGCAGAAATGGCACACGCGGTATGATGAAACTGACCGCTGGGTGGTCCGTGGTCTATGTAGAAACTGGACAGACATAGTGCTGTTTGGCAAAATAAAACGGGTATCTCCACTACTACTGTACTACTAAATAGATTTTTTACACGCTTTCTATTAGCTTCACCTGTATGTTTTTTTTTATACAAAAAAAAAAAAAACCTTTGTACGTATGTATGTTTCTTTTCCTTTCTTCTTGTCTGTTTATATATGTACATACTAGCTTTTGCCAGCGGCTTCGCCCGCGTGTAGGTCGGAAAATATCCCGCGGGAACGTACTACCGGGATAAAAAGTACCCTCTATGTTAATCCAGGTTATAAACTATCTGTGTGCCAAATTTCATCCAAATCCGTCCAGTAGTTTTTTCGTGAAAGGGTAACAAACATACACATACACATACATCCATCCTCACAAACTTTCGCGTTTATAATATTAGTATGATATGATATGTCATCATCTGCCAAGACTTTTCCCAACTATGTTGGGGTCGGCTTCCACTCCAACCGGATGCAGCTGGGTACCAGTATATTACATGGAGCGACTGCCTATCTGACGTTCACAACCCAGGTACTCGGTAATACGATACCCCTTGGTAAGACTGGTTGTCAGACTTTCGGGCTTCTGACGACCGTAAATAAACAATTAAAAAATGATATCTTTTAAAGTCGATGTCTTTCAGAATAGTTTATTTTAATTTTTTAAACATTAAGAAAAGTCAATATGGTCAAGTTTGAAAGCAAAGTTGACCTGTTGACTATTTTTTAATACGAATTACCTAGTAATTTTTGTTGTTCTAAAACCTTTAGGATGAATGAATGAATGAAATAATTGAGTTCAAACATACTGTTCTGATACTCGTTTCAAGGAAAGTTTCATCATCAACATAATGAGCCTATATTGTTCCCACCGCTGGGACACAGGCCGCCTGGGAAAGTTTATTTGTATGCAATCAGTGTTGTGTAAATAATTGTATCTATTATGTTTTTGAAAATTACGTCTTGAGCACATTATTAAAACATACATTTATTTATATAATCGAAAGTGATATTGATAAGTTATATTTAGAACGAAATATTAATAACACCTATTATGGCTACATTATGTAAACGTGCCAGAAAGCATCGGATCTACAGAAGAGTGGTGCTGTTACTTATAGTAGGTAGGTTTATACCTGCTAATAATCGCATACTGACTGGCCCTGTTGTGACTGGCCTGTTAATCTAGTGGTTAGTGACCCTGACTGCAAAGACTGAGGTCGTGGGTTCGATTCCCACCCAGGACAAATATTTGTGTGATGAGCACAATCATTTGTTCTGTGTCTGGATGTAATTTATCTATAATATGTATGTATTTAGAAATATATAAGTATATTTATCAGTTGTTTGGTTACCATAGTACAGGCTCTGCCTAGTTTGGAATCAGATAACAGTGTGTTGGTTGTCCTAAGATATTTATTTATTTATTTATTTTATACTATTTAAAGTTCACTAAAAATATTGTACCCCTTTTGACGGTAATTACGAACGGAGGAGAACGGAGTAGTATACAATTCGGCATAGCTATAGTTAATATGGAGAAAGAGTGCAGAAAGCTAATATTTTTATAAAATAATGCAAAAGAAATACATTATTTTTGAATGAACTATGGTCGAATCTCAATCACTGAGCGACGAAAATAAATTAATGTTTTTAAAACCAACTTTGATACAAATATGATTAATCATCTTTTTAACTTCTCCCTTTTTTAAGTGTTCCTTCATCCAAAGGTCAACATCCTGACAAATAAATCTACTGATGTTTTAAAAAAGGAACTCCAAATGTTAGTTAAATGTATACCTACATAAACTCACGTCCATTTTCCCATGCGGTTCGGCAGACTAGTGTGAAAGCTGACTGAATTTATTTGTAAGTTGCACTTGCTTGTATTGTGCTGGGGCGCGCTCTGCTCCGCTTGTTAGCTTGCTTCGCTTGTTCGTCACGAAACTATGCTCGCTACACTGGGTTGAGTTAGAGTATCTCATCGTTAAGGCAACTAAACTTGATATGAATGTAACCATCTCTCATTTGTTGGGATAGAGCAAGCGTTATAACCTGCTAGCACTGATTAGGGCTAGGATTGCTTAGGGAACTCCATTCACTAGGTTAGGTCAGGTTACACTCGTGACCAGACGTATTTTTGAACCAAACGGCGCAGACTCGCGTTGTCCCTAACTAATTTTTAATTTTTTTGCTTTCCAAATTCATCGAAACGAAATGCAATAAAAAAAAAGCTATACAATAAATTTCATCAACTTTCTTTGAAAATATAGTCTATATATATAAAAATGAATCCCTATTTCCCTTGGTCACGACATCACGCGTGAACGGCTGGACCGATTTCACTTTTTTTTTTGTTGTGTTTGTATTTGTCAGGAGAAGGTTCTTATGAAAGAAAAAAAATAAAAAATTGCGCGGAAAATTAGAAAATCTAAGAACAACCATATAATAGTACAATGTAAACTTTTTTAATGTAACATTATGACATTTGACATAGAATTGACAGAATGCATGCTCAAATATCATCAAAGAGACAGGACAAAGTCTGTCGGGTCAGCTAGTTTATTATACAAATACATTAGTGATGTTTTGAACTTAAAAATATTTTAAAAATTGTAATTTTATCTTACTGGCACAAACCTCAAACAATGTTTTATAGATATGTTTTACAACTTATTTACATTTTAAGCAATGATATTGCCTCCTCGGGGTTTCATTACAGCTTCGAGCCACTTTGGGATACTGAAGACAAGGTTTCGGAGGCGATGCACGATGTTGGGGAGTATTTCGTTCCCCCAAAAGGGTTTCAAGTTTGCTTCAGCAAGTCTTCTTTTCACTTTACTGTCACAAATGTAGTTTGTTTAACTCTCTCTCTCTCTTAGGGCCTGTGCACATCACGTTTTTTAAACGCGCCGTTGACGTGCGTTTGTAGCGATGCAGACGCGATACGCACGCGAGTCAGACGCAGCCTGTAGACCTTTGCATATATGTATAAATTCAAACACGCGTTTGAATCGATACAAAAGCACGTGTGTACTGTGTATACAGACGCAATGCAAACGCTACAAGAGCAAGCGCAAGCGTTCCAAAGACGTGCTCGGTCGGAAATAGCGTCGATTCACACCTCCCTCGTTCCCTCCCGGTGCACCGATGTCGCGCGTTTGAACCGATACAAACGCGATGCTAACGCGCGTGAGTTTCGATAAAAACGACAGCAAACTGCTCTGTAGGATAAAAGCGTGCGTTTAAAAAACGTAGTGTGCATAGACCCGCAGTCTCTTCGGGTTTGAAGAAGCTGTTGCTGGACTTCAACTGCATTGAGGAGGCGATTTCTCAGCATAGTGAAGGCAATATAGCGGAGTACTAGTGCAACTGGGTCTGCGTTCACATGGTCTCCTCAGATTGACAAGTGAAGTTTACGGGTTGTAGAGACAGGCTTTTGCAAAAAAATCATCGACGAAGAAATGAATGTGAAAAAAGAAACAAAAAAATGTCAAAAGTAAGACAGTAATTTGAAAAGTTTTTTCTAGCCATTTTATAAGTCTGGTTAGTCTGATAGCCAGTGTAGCATGTGAAGTCAAATTAAAATCTGCCAGTGAAATTATTAAGCTTCGTCAAAAATTTTGCTGCGTCATTGAAAGTCACCTTTCGCGGCCGCATCAACCGCCTGTCCCTCCGACGGCGATAACCGAGAAGCGAGTAGAGCTAGCAACTAAACACGAGGTGTTGTTTTCGAGCAACGACGAGTGAGTCTGCAAGAGCGACGAGCGATGAGTTTTACGCTACGTCTTACGTAGGCGGATCAAAGCGAACGCGATTATGAAGCGGTGACACGCGAATTCAACGCGATGCGGTGCGACGCGGCGGCTATGTCCTACGTGCACGCGAATCGTCTCGCACAGCCGCCACTGACGCCGACGTTCAGTGGGCACTGTGGATTTGTCATGGACGGATGGAAACAAATATTATTGGAAAACTCATATGTTAAATATCAAATACTCAAGAAGTATGAACGGCGAAGAAGTGAGACTAATATTGTATACTTAGGTCCCAGTTAATTTGGCCCAATCCTCCCATTCGCAGTATGATAATAACCGGTTTTGATATTTTTTATTCCTTTTATCCTATAATATAGGACGTTCTTGGATAGCATTAATTAAAAATTCTATAAATCCGAAATTATAAACAAAAAAAAAAATACGACGGCACCGCATCCAGTTCGCGCGAAAATATCAAGCCAACTGATCGCGTTCGCTTCGTTTCGCGCCTCTCCGCACCGCACGCATGTGCGTTTGGTCACGTAGGACACTTCAATAGGTTTCGACTGTTTGTTGTTTTCGCGCCGCGCCGCGCCGCTTCGCGTTCGCGTCTAGATCGCTCACGCAGGACGTCGCGTAACGCGTAGCTCGTATCGTATAGATTTTTCATACGATGAGAAGTTAGCTTATATTGGAAATTTATAGTTTGTTTTGTCGCTGTGTGTACATACTCGCCGGCGTTGTAAATACCTATGTAGATAGCTTTTTAACTTACACAGGATTTCCAATATTTTGAACGTTTTTTGAGCGAAAAGTCGTGAATATCTAATCGCTTCCTGCTCTCAGTGGTGGGACAGGTGCTTATTATACCGCCACATCATTCATTCACGATGCTGATTCATTCTGCATTACCGCATAACGCAAAAAATCCAATAGTTATTAGATATCGATCGATCGATATCGATTTATCAATATGAAACTCGAACGTTACCAGTAGGTATTCTGAAACTACGTTTAGGTTCTTAGAAAAAGTACAAACACTTGTGCTAAAAATAAAAAAAGCCAGGATAGTCATTTCCTTGTTAATTTTTTTGGCACAAGCGTTTAGAGGTGATTACTACTTTTGAACGACTTGTTTACTTGTAAGTCACTTTTGTCAAATTCTTTGTACTGTATTCTCGTCATAATAATATAATATATCTTAGGACAACCAACACACTGTTGTCTGATCCCAAACTAAGCAGAGCCTGTCCAATGGCAACCAGACAACTGATGAAAAATATACTTATATATTTTTAAATACTTACATATTATAGATAAATTACACCCAGACACAGAACAAATGATTGTGCTCATCACACAAAGATTTGTCCTGGGTGGGAATCGAACCCGCGACCTCAGTCTTAGCAGGGTCACTAACCACTAAACTAACAGGCCAGTCAATACCATGGATAAATTACAAAGTCAAACGGTTTTATTATTACAACTTGTTCACCGACCGCCCTGCCTTACATAAGCGTTTTCATAACTGAGGAAGGTCATTTATAAAAATATCGAAGAGGGCAGAACATTGTTAATGATCATTATTTTTATCCAATAGGAGACGTTTTTGGCAGGGCGTTTTTCTTTCATGAAAATACTACAGAACTTGGCATCTCTTAAATCTCAAATATTAAAGCCAACAATCCCGCAGACCTCTTGTAGGTACCAACCTTGTCTACATTTTCACATGAGTATTTTCCGAATATTTTAATTGATCAATTAATATTGCAGCCTTATTCGTCATTGTATTGGTTGCCGTCATCAAAAATGACCGTAATAAGTTTTTCCGCAGATAAATATGCACCAATTTACCGCGATGAAAGTCAATTTAACTTGATCCTTTAGTTAACTTCAATTTAATTACAATCATTTTCGATGAGGATGATAATAACGGGTTCCGGTAGAGGAATATTTGCAGACACGAGGAATAACGCTTTGTTATGGTCTAGTCCGTAACTCTGTATAGTCTTTAATACCAGTTGGCTCAAGTTTCTATTCATTGGAGCAGGTTCTGTTTGTTAACGCTGTGTTTTGCACCGAAATTATGCTCCGCGCCTCACACCATGTCAGACTATGGCATTGTGTCGCCTGCACCCGAACTAGAACACGCTGAATTGTACCATCATGGCTTTCGTTGGTGAAACTTATATTTGAATAGAAAGAAAGAAATTACATTTATTTAACAAACACTGAAAGGCACACAATATATTGGCTAGAAAGAGGATATAAAAAAATTAAATTAAAATAATAGTTTAAAAAAACTAAAAAACACGCTTCCATTGAAAACCAAACTAAAAAGTACAAAATAATGGAAAAAAAGCGTGGGGTGCCTGATATCAATAAAAAAATACCTTAAAAAGCACCCCACGCTTTATTTATTTTCTATTTTTTAGGGTGTTTCGAATTTTGAGACGTATGTCAGCGTAGTTTGAGACGTATGTCAGCGTAGTTTTCGAAGACAGTTCTTTTTTGCTGTCCTGGTAACCCTGGCAAGGATAATGGCGCAAATTCGTTTCTGACGTATGCCACCGTAGTTTTCGAAGACAGTTTTTTTGCTGTCCTGGTAACCCTGGCAAGGATAATGGCACAAATTTATGAAATTATTGCATTGTCATCGGTCCTTGACAGGTGTGCAAAGTTTGAATGAAATCTGGTCGTTTAAAGTAGGTCAAAATCGCGCTATAAGGAGTCGGTTACAAACAAACATACAAACATACAAATATACAAATATACAAACATACAAACATACAAGTGAAGCTAATATAAAGCGTGTAAAAAACAATTCAAACATAAAAGTGTAAGGTGTGATGACAAACTAGTATTAGGGTGTGCCTCGCGGCTGCGCCAATAAGGGCCAGTTCAGCAATAATGCCAGACAACTAGTGCCTCACGCTGGTTTTTTACTGGACCTGAAGTGTGAAGTGACGGATGTACATCAGTTTTATATGTATAAATACAGCAACGTGATGTATGTATGCATTCATAAGTAAATTAAACAAATTTGTATGTGACAGAAATAAATCGAATAAAACAGTTACGAATATGTACACAAACAGTGTGAAAATTTATGTAATAAATAATTCAGTTTAGTACCTAGTATAAGTAGTTATTTGTATTGTAAAAGTTATGCAAGTAAATCAATAAACCTTTGAATATTACAGTGTGATATTGAATTAGATTGCGAAATTAAATAAATAAATACCTTCAGACTCGCCAGCAGCAGCTGAAGTCTCGGTACGGATTTTGATAAAGTTTACTGGATACCAACTAAACAGGCTTTGATTAAATTCCAGGACCAACTCCGAAATAACACTACAAAATTACGGTTCCATACAAACATGCAATGCTGTCATGAAATCTTGTTTGCATGACATGATTTCATGACAGTACACACTTTGCACTTTGAATAAAGCCTTTGACATTTACCGAAATCTGACTACCTATTAGATTCGAGCAAGAACTGATTACGAGCCTAATACGTACCGTATCGGAGAAAATCATCCAATTCTACAGATAACCGCTTACGAAAAGGCCACCAGCTAATTAATGGCAAATTAATGAGGTACCTTTAAACAAGCTATCAACCAAGTGTTGTTATGGCTCCTAATTAAAACACTATTATCCCAAATTAACTAGTCACTACTGCCTGGGAATCGAACCACCATATTATTAATAGTTCTTATATCCTGCTATACTCGGACGCCTGCCTACATACTGGAAAAACCCGAGTTTCCTTGTTCGATAGTGTCCTTCACTAGTGATATTAAAATAGGATAGAACCGTACCTACCCTTATACTAGTAATAGATTGTCTTCATAATTTCTTCTTTGATCAGAGTTATGATAATGTCATTTGTTTTCATTACATGAATGAAACGATAAATGAATAAAAGCACAAAACTAAATAAAGCTGAGGTATGCTTGCCGATTGCCATAATATACAAAGCGAATAAACTGAAAAGTCTATGTACTGCCTTTATACATCGAGATCCAACCCCTTTAAACCAATGCAACTGGTAGTGTTGACAGTGATGCGGGACAATTCTTTTACGCCATATTACTCTTTCCTCTCCTTCTTTATATAAAATTAAGTACATATTTTTTTTACCTTTTCAGCTTATGTATTTTGTAAATTCATAGGCTTTTGCCCGCGATTTCGATTGCGTGGAAGTTGTAAGACAACACCTTATACTAAAGTAACAGCTATATTTTTGAATAACGGCCACACTTTGTAGTTTTCTCTCAGCCAAAATATCAAGAGAGTCAGTCCTGCTGAAGCGGAACAAGCGACGAGAATCAGTTCGTCCTCAGGTTGACATCTGCAGCCTTCACTAGCAATTTCCCATTGCTTGCGAAGTTTTTTGTTTTTAGTGAATTAATGAACGCGTAATTTCTTTCATATACTACCTTTTGGCACAAAATTGATACACTAACTAATGCATTCTACAGATTATTCCTGAAGAAAAGCTGTCACTACAATAGTATATCAATAGGTTGTAATAACAAATATTTATTTTTATTATAACCATAGATGACAGAAAAGGACTCACTTCCATGTTTTTCTGTGTCTGTCCTAACGTTAGGTAGGTATATTAAAATAGTTTATGGAATGCACAAAAAAAAAACACAAAAATATCTGTCAAAAACTTCTTCGATACTTTTAAGAGACAGCATTACATGGCTACAAAAAAAGTTTTTTGAAAATTACGGTTTTATGCAAACTATGTTTTATTTTCTAAATCTGTGAATGCTGATCAAAATCTTTCAAAACTTAAAAACAAAGGGAAAACCAAACCTTTTTCTCATAGCGACAATGGTTAAGGTCCAGCCTTTATTTCCCATTTTAAAAATCCACCCTGTATAATATGTCATGATTGCACTGCATAGCAGTTTTACTGAAAAAGTCTGACATGCCGCTCCTCCCGGTCCGCCCAAGAGCGGGAGACGTCATTTGATGATTTCCCACCCACAAAAAAAAAGGTATGGGTAAAGGTAAGGTAAATGGTAAAGGTAAGGTAAGACGTAATGATAATAATTTCAAAGGTTGAATCTGTAACTATCTGCTACCTTTTGGCTCATCTTTTTATTTGCGGTACTATAGAAGAATACCTATACATAATGTAATATTAAGTCTCAATAGCGTGATTTTTGAATAAAATGCATCACACTTAAAATATCAAAAAAAAAAACTTGCATACGCAGTTCCCATACGTCAGTACCTAGTTGACATTAGATCTACGGGAAATAATGATATTTCCTACGATGCAACATACATTTGTAAGGATGTTAGTGTCATCGTGTTCTGTTCGTATTAGGAAATAACGAATTATCACCCCACATGACGATCTACGACGAAAGTTATTGTAAAATAGAAGATGTGCGTCATGCATTAAATTACTGAAAATGCGTCTCAAGTTATCTTTTCTCGGAAAAGTTATTTCGTCATATTATGATAGTTTGAACGCTATGGTGTAAGACACAGGAAGCCCACAAGTACCATGCATTATAGTGCGCTAATCGGTTTTAATACAACGGATATACAATCTTACAAGGAGGCCGCCAAGATTGACCGCCTTTTTTTTTGGATGGCAAATCATCAAATGATTTCTTCCGCTCTGGGCGAAGCGGGAGGGCGTTTCAGACTTTTACTGACTAAAACCCACCCGTGTTTCTTCAGTTGCCCGTGTGCCAGGGTCACGGTATCTCTTTCGAACAATCTCGCGACCCTGGCAGGCATCGGTCCTAGCAGACCCCTACAGTGCTGCTGACATCTCTTTGAGGCGCGGGTGGAACACTACGCGCCATCGACCCGAGCCTGGTCCTTACCGGGCGGCGAGCTACCCATTGCTCGCCGCCCGCAAGTTTGCGCCTACGGTGGCCGGAAGTCAGCTATTGACTCCCGACGCCCGGGGCGTCTACTCCTGCGGAAGATTGTCCGCGTCCGATTTCAATGATTTTTATTTAAGTTGTTATGTTTGAGTAAGTGAGTAAATTATCAAAAGGAATTCACGCAACGCTCAATAGTTTCAGAGTTGCTTCTATCGAGCAACTTAAATATAAACGTCCCCTAAATGCAAACCAATGTTAAAGTAAGCATGATTTGCTTCAAAATTAATTACAGATCGAGATGTTTTTTTTTAAAATTTAAATGATTAATGTTTTCCTGCAAGTATTATTACAAAAACTTGTCTCGTCTTCTCTCTTCTTGTTTTCACACACTATTGTCTACATTTCATTCTCATTTCTCCTTTCGCAGGAAGAAATTTCTTAAGAAATAAGCAGTACCTTTGTACTCAATTGTATTAATATGCCTTATCACTCTGTTTTTTTACTATGTGTACATAAATAATAAAATAAATAAAATGTCGATATTTTTTTGTTGTAAATAAATATAACATATACTTCATTTATAAAATTAATTAACAAATTTTCTAATTTTATAAGAAAAACAAATAAAATGAATAATAATTATGTTAGCAGGAATCGAACCCTGACCGTCTGCGTGCGAACCACGTCACGCTGCCTACTAGGCTACGCACCGCTATGCAATTCGTATGTATACTGAACTTATATTTAGGTTGCTCGGTAGAAGCAACTATGAAACTATTGAGTGTTGCGTGAATTCCTTTTGGGTAATTACTCACTGACTCAAACATAACAACATATATAAAAATCATTGAAATCAGAGGCGGACAAACTTGGCGGTCTCCTTGTTAGATTCATAAACAAATTGTAAGTTATACCAACAGTACGGTAAATATTATAGGCAAAAATAAATTGCCCATTTGCATAAATACTGTAAAAAGTATCTATATATAAAGCTTTTGAGGACGGACAATAACAGGCTTAACTTATTTCAATCGTGAAAATGAAATATCAAAGCCTTCATGACACATAATACGCGTCTATCAGACTTTTCACGAGTTCGTCAATAAGTAACAGAATGCATATTTTCATTTCCATCGCTAACGAGTTCCGGCTAAAATATTTTCATGCTTTATTATTTACACAAATATTTTCTGATCCTTAGTTTGAGTGCCAGCTCCAGTAAAAATGTTATTTTGAATTCCGAAAATCATTTCATTACGCAAGAGCACGAATACTTTTCCAAGTAGCAGCTCACAAGAAGCATCGTCGCATTTTATTGATCCTTGAGTTAATTATAGTGCAGCTTATTTTATATAATGTTACTTAGAAGGACTTTTTCTAGATTGTCGAGACTATGGGTCGGTAGGAGCCCACGCACCCCGGGCGCGAGCGGGCGGCGGACGCGTCGCGGGGTGGCGGTGAAAGTGAGCGCGCGCCCCACCGCCGCGCAATGGGGTGCACTCCGCCATAATTATATAAAGAGAGGCTCAAGGTGAACTAATAGAGTAATAACAGATCCGGCGTCTTAGCTAGTGGAACAGCCGTTCCTCGCCTCATCATGAGAGGGACCTGGAGCCAAGTGGTCAGTGTTCAATCATTCAAAATATCCTCGGGAATTTTAAATTAGCTATAAGTAATTTTTTCTTTGCTTTTTAAATTGATAAAGTGATTTAATTTCGGTTGAAAGTGCTAGTGATAACGCGGTTAAAGACGACAGTTGTTAATTATTAATTAAATATTTTACAAATGCGTCTTTGAAAAAAAAAAATAAGTGAAAACTCAAAACTGTTTTAAAAGTACTTCTCCGCTAACTTAATTACTCTAGCAACATTGCAATTCAGTACATATTCGGCTAAAAAACGATAACAAAAAAAAAGGATTTCGGTTATTCTATGTTTCTCATAGTGAAACGCAAAATAAATGCAGTGTCATCTTTTACTCGTTATAACTTAAATCACGTGAAACTAACTACTTAACTGAAAAGCAAATCTTTTTTCCGCATTTTCTCGGTTAGGTGTGCCTTTAATTATTTGTAATAATATTTTTTGAAGATATGAATTTTAACGTATCGATTTGTTTCGGCCAATACCACCAATAAAAAACATTTGAAAACGAAAATGAATATTTCGGCTGAAAATAGCCGAAAGCTGAAAGCGAAAACGGAACTCAGTCGCTAGTATTCAAAATTTTATTATAGCCTAATTATAACTTACCCGCGGTTTGAGTGGAAGTCAAACCTAAAATATTAGGTATTTCGTTTTATGGCACTGACAACTACTCCAAAGTTTACTTCGCAAATAGTTGGCTAGTAGTTATGATAAATATTGACGAGCTTTACAAGTAAAATTTGCATTGTTCAATTTACTATTTAATTATACACTCAAGTGATAATTGTCGAATAAATATTACGCGCACATTTGTTACTTGGAGTGTTTATGTAGATTTTGTGTGTGTGCCAAAACTTTTATCGAGAACAGAGTGTACTAGATTACTGCGGATTAAATTTTAGAGGTACCTAGTGAAGATGAGCGACCTCAAGTGTGTGAAACTCGCAAGTTGTCAGGTGTCATCAATGCATCCGTCTCGGTGTCACTGCTCGTGACAATAGGTTGCACTTTTTATTGATGCGTCGAGATTTTTCAATTCCGGATGCAATTTCTCGCTATTGTTACTTCGGTACTATAATGAGCGGCAAATCTCTCTAGAACATTGAAATAATAGCGATGAACTCGACTGGATTGCATAATGTGTGGTCTTCCGTTTTGTAGGCGTTAGTCAGGTCACGATCTGCGATCTCGTTTTGGTAATGATTATAAAAAGTACACTCTCCGCCGTAACCGAGGCTTAAAATCACCGTTGAATTCACAATATGAAGTGTTGCGCAATTTTCCGCACAAATACGGAAACAACCAAACTGTTAAAATCCGGGCTTTACATTATCGCCTTAACTTCTCTACAACAGTAAACTTTTGAAATGCGGTGGTTTTATTTTTTATTCAGTTCTCGATATGAATTCAAGCTATATTTGTAATAACGTTGAAAGGGTGTGAATGCTCATTAAACGGGATTTTAAACTGGCCGGAAAATAATGAACCGGAAACTGACCCGGAAAATAATAAGTATATTGGTTTTAAACCTTTGTGTGTATTTTCAAAGAACTTTTCACTGCCACATAGTATTTGATAAATGTGATAAATGCACGTCCAACTATGGAAAATTGACGACCATTAAAATTTATTTGTATCGAGGAAGGATATTATGGTTGTTGTCACCGGCCGTGATGCCGATTGCCTCTCCAATCAGTTGTGTAACTGTTGCGTAAAGTCGGCCGAATGTTGTTTCGTATTATTATATTAGTTAGCCTTATGTGTGAACTATGCTAATGCACCAGATGTACACTAACTTTCTCAACTTATTTTCACTGTCCTTTACGTAAATTTATTCCGGACTCGCTAAATATGGCATTTATGTGGGTGTACTGGCTCTCTAAAACCTAACAGTGCAGACTAACGTTACTGCTTCCATATAAAAACATATCCTTAAAGAGGAAACATTCAGTTGTTTGATATAATTTATTATAACTTTTAATTAAATCTTACATCACTCGATGGTTTGCGGTTCGGGTTGACCTAGTAGCCATAGTCAATACATGGCATACTTTAGTGTTCTCAAAACATCGATTGCATAACCGTTGAACTTGATGTATCCGGGTTGTTCATAAACAGGTTTTACATACGGGTGCCCTAAATTGGTATAACACTAATGATAATATACGTAATTTTTTATTGTTCTTCATATGGGAAGTAATGAGACGACGGAGGCTTGTGTTTTATGAGTTTTCTTGAAACTCGATTTTCCACTACCACTACGTTTCCTAGAAAGCTTGTACTTACAAGATGTTCACTGGCGCCCGGCTAGCAGGTCGTTCAACATTCGCTTCCTAGATCCGCTCGACCTGCGAATTAGCCGGAGCGTGTTCTAATGGCCCCCACCTCATTTAGACAAGTCGTCTTATACTCACTTTCCTTTTGTGAATCACATAAGCGAACTGACGTAATAATTTGTGGTCCGAATTAATTTAACTATTTGTTTTCTATTATTAAAGACAATGTTAAAGGTCAGTTCCGACAACAATTTGATTGTTGATGTATGGTATCTTGCAATGGTCATTGTTATAAAAGCTATGCGACATTTTGATGCCTAAATAAATTTGTAATAATTATGCCTATTCATGCTGTGCGTTTTTCAGGAGGCTTTGCGTTAATTTGTTTTTAATAAAGTTTTTCTTTGTTGCAGATTACCCTAGCGGTAATTTTACAAATCGCTCTAGTTTCGGGAAAGGCGTTATTACCACAAAATCAACAAACACAGCTACATGTGGAAGACAATCAGTACACAGCCCAGAAGCGTATCGGCTACGACTACCCGTCGCCGCCACACGATCTCATCAACCCGTTCCAAGACCATGACGACCTGCACGTGCACGACGACCACCACGAGGTGATCGAGCACCACGACGAGCACGAGCAGCACGACTACGGCGACCATGACCACCACGACCACCACGACCACCTCGAGCACCACGAGCACCACGACGAGCACCACGTAGAGGACCACCACGAGGAGCATCACGATCACCATGAACATCACCATCACGACCCTGGCTACTGGAAGAAGAAGCTTATTTGGAAACCTGGCTGGAAGAAAATTTGGAAGCCGGCCAAGAAACAAATCTGGAATCCATCCTGGAAAAAGATATGGAAGCCCGTATGGAAACATACTAAACGAGCTGTTTGGAAAGAAATTAAAGTTCCAGATTGGAAAAAAATCTACAAACCCGAATGGAAACCAATAAAGGTTCCTGCTTGGAAAGATGTAAAAGTTCCGGATTGGAAGAAAATTACCGTTCCAGTATACAAGGACATCGTGGTACCGGGCTGGAAGGAAATACAGGTTCCAGCGTGGAAGAAGGTCTGGGCTCCCGAGTGGGTTAAAGTTGGCGTCCCTGGTGAAAAGTATTTAGGAAAAGATCATGATGGATGGGAATACACATCTCACGATCTATGGAAGAAAAAGTTGGTTTGGAAACCTCTTTGGAAGAAATACTGGAAGCCAGCTAAAAAGCAAATCTGGATCCCAGACAAGAAGTTGGTATGGAAGGACGAATGGAAGCAAATCTGGAAAACAGACAAGAAGCAAATATGGGTCGATGACAAAAAATTGGTCTGGAAGGAAGCTTGGAAACAAATCTGGAAACCATCAAAGAAATTGATTTGGGTGCCTGACAAGAAACTGGAATGGAAGGAAGCATGGAAGCAGATCTGGGTGCCCGGCTGGAAGGAGATCTGGGTTCCAGGTGTGAAGAAAATCTGGAAGCCCGTATGGATATCTGAATGGTTTCCCTCCCCTGATCATCACGAGCACCACCATGAATCACACCACGAGTCCCACGGCTGGGACAGGGGCGACCACAATGCAGCAGAAAGCCAGAAAATATCTGTAAAGGTAGCGCCGCAGAAACAGGCGCCGCAGGAAAAACCAAAGCAAACACTGAAGTCATGGCTATTCCCCGAATAAATTATTATATAACTTTACCAAATTAAAGCTTTTGTGTAGATGTTCATTATAGATTGATCCGGCAATCGGATTAAAAAGTGCTTGTCTAGAAAGCGTTGTAATGCCATATGAAAGTGAAGACTGTAAGCAGCTACCACAGGCGTCGCGAAGGATAGCGAACCGAGCGGAGCCAGGACCAATCACATGGTTTCTGATTTAGGTAATGACATTTGTTTAACATTATGGATTGCCATGCGAAAACCGCGAGTCAGCCATGCGATTGTTCCTAGCCCGTCAGTACAAATTCCAAGTTCACAGTAGAGTTCAGATGTTTAATAACGTTATTTATAGTAGGTTTATCTAAGCTTAAAGTGTTTGTGTATTATTTGCTGTCGTGTTCGCGCTTGTTGTCTGTACGTACCCACTGATGCTATGTGTTTTGTTGATAATTAGCTAATTATTGTTAAGTTTTGTTGTACGTGTTTAGATGTAAGTTTAGCGGAGCCAATGAAATAAATGTTATGAAATAATATCAGTTCTGGTTTTATTTACAAAACCTTTTACACTCAGGTATTGCATACACACATATCTAGGCGTGACAATACCGTAATACAAAGGTAATTAAGTACAATGGTAGGTATGCGGACAAAGGATGCATAATGATGCATCCTTTGTCCGCATACCTACCTACAATATATCAAATTATATTCGAGTATTCAAGGGCAGATTCCGTTATATATAACTAATCAGTTGGGACTAAATAATAGGTCACAATGACAATTCTTCTGTGTTCTGAATGGTCCGCATTTATGTACCAAGATAAGTTATTGTTATACCTCAACCCTAATTGCGAAACGCAAAATTTATCAGAATCTGAATGGGATTGAAGATTATTTCTAAACCATTGCGTCATTTGTTCGAATAAATTGTCGGGTCAGCAACGTAAATAACGCAATGAATGTTGTTTAACTATGAATATTAAACCAATTCCTACCGATAAAAAGTTCCGCAATTACCCCTCAGGTCCTGTGAGCAGCAACCTTTCAACATGGGTCCTACAACAGTTCATAGTTAAAGTAACTCTTTGAATGCTAATCGATAAGTGGCGGATCTAGTCTTACTTGAAGCGGTGGTCTAGGCTCACTACCTAGGTTTTTAATCGGCTATCATAATTAAATAAAATGTTTATTTATGTAAGTAAATCTTATGAGACTCTTGACACGTAAATATTTCCGCCGGCATTTCCTAGCTGACTGTTCCCTGAGAAGAAACGCCGAAACAAACTCAGAAGTCATGGTCTGTTGGTCAATTGCGGAGGATTACGATCGCAGGCACCTACGCAGTATTGATTGTAAGGATAAGTAGGAACATAAGTTGGTAAGTATGTTTATAGATAAGTACACTTACACTGCTTACAAATGGTTTTCCACCTATAAAATGCTATTCACTGTTCAGATACAATGTTGAGTATAATGTGACCGTGTGGATTTGAAACCTGACAGCAACGCTTGAATTCTGCACCGCACTGCAAAAGTGTGTGTTTCTTCGCTGTACAGAAAGAGGCCTTCGTCTTCGCCCAAGGGGGGCAGGCTAATATAACTAAAACTTATATCCTCCTTAATAAATACTACCTACCTCAAAACTGGCCAGAGTATACTTTGTAAAATGAAAACAAATACATACTTAATTAAAATATTTTTTTAAATATTATGAAAAGCTTTTATCGTGCATTATCATGAGATTACTTACAAATTTCCATGGAAGTGAAGTTAAATAAAAGCTTTTAATAATGCAAATGGAAAAAAAAATTGGAAAAATGGTTATTGTTATATACGTAGTAATGGACTAATAGACAGACAGGCTCCGCATTTTAAAAAACCTAATGGACTGATCATAATCAGCCTTTACTGTTCCCACCGCTGGGACTTAGGCCTCCTCTCAGTGACAGGGAGTGGGCCGCAAGCTACCACGCGGGCCCACTGCGGGAAGGTAGATGTAACAAGTCTTCGATTTTTTTTGTTCTAGGACATGTCGGTTACGCCACGATGTTTTCGTTAACCGTTATGAGAGCAGTGGTGATGATATTGTTTACACAAAGTATAACGGCTGCCTAGGTTCGAACCGACGAACTGCAACTTGTAAATCAGTGTCGATACCACTAGGCCACCACTGATCTCAATTGACTCTTAATGGACTGATCATTTAGACATTAACCTGTGTCAAAAAATCCTGTACTTAATGATTCATGATCCATATTTCAAATTATTGTAGGTACATAGTCTACGTCTTTTAACAAATTGTTCATGATCTTTGCACTAAGTACTCACCGGTAAATCAAGTACATCTGAATTCCGCCGCCACACAGCTCGACGCAGGCTTCTCTAATCCCTAAAGACAAGCTCGTACATAAGAGCTCCGAGAATCGTGAAATAAACGGCTTCCTCTAAGATGCATCAGCGTTCCTACGAACAGATAGGTAAGTACCTATTCTTATGCAAAACCTATTGTTTCAAATTTTGCACCTTCATATTTTACCTTCGCACACTATTCATTCATAAAATTATTACATCTTATCTCACATAAAAAGGCCAAATAATAATGGCTGAAAGATTATTATACAACAAAACGTGTTTGTATCATTATATAAACAAAGCCACTATTGTTTTATTAAGTGTATTTACAGGTTAATTGCATTTATGTTCTGAAATAAGATAGCGTGGAACATAATGGCGCCGTTGTTAACAATGGCTGAGTATTTCGGTGAGCACGTCCACCGCGTCGACTACCTTGGTCTAGTGGTCGCAACCGCTACTGCTGAGATTGAGGTACTGGGTCCGATTCCCAGGTAGGGTAAATATCACTATATTTGGCTTTTCTTCCTGGAACTTCTCAGTAGCAGACCAAGATACGGATTTGTCCCCGGTTGATGGCAATCAGCTCGCCTACTATTACATGTGGCTTAAACATAGCTGGCGAAATGTGGGTGTACTATAGTCTGTGCCAAAAGTGAGAAAAATAAAAGTCATTGACACCTGCCTACCTATTCAAATTACCGTATTGACAGTGCTAGTGACACTTTCTTTACATTTTTGTTCGTATCGTTTTGAAATATTTGAATACATTGGTAGACGGGTGTCAATGACTGTTATTTTTTTCACCCCTGGCTCAGACTATATAGGTATCATCACTATCACCATCATTTCAGCCAACAGACGTCCCCTGCTGGATTTAGGTCTCCAACCATTGTAGTTATGATAATGTCTGTGGGAAGGGTTGAAGAGTTTGAAGGAAACAAGTAGGTACGAAGTATAGGTAGATGAGACAGAAAGAACAGTTTATTTCACAGACACAGGTTACAGTTCACGACACACAAGAGTTACACTATGATGAAGGAGTGATAGAAATTGCAGACCAGCGCTGAATCGCTGGTTTCGTTTTCTCCTCTTCTGATCGTTAGTTCTCCTGACACAGTTTTTTTGTTTCTAAGTATGTATATTTATGTATTAGTATTTTTAGTCTTCAAGGTTCTGGACTGGAAAGGGGCTGGCATCAACATCAATGGCGAGTACATCACTCACCTTCGGTTTGCCGATGATATAGTTGTCATGGCTGAGACTATGGAGGGCCTCAGTACAATGCTCGATGACCTCAGTAGAGCTTCCGAAAGAGTGGGTCTCAGGATGAACATGGACAAGACAAAGGTCATGTCCAATGCTCGTGTGATACCCACTCCAGTGAAGATCGGAGGCGCTACACTCGAAGTTGTGGACGAATATGTTTACCTAGGACAGACTGTCCAGTTAGGTAGGTCCAACTTCGAGAAAGAGGTCAATCGTCGAATCCGACTCGGCTGGGCAGCGTTTGGGAAGCTACGCAATATCTTCTCATCCCACATACCGCAGTGTCTCAAGACGAAAGTCTTTGACCAGTGTGTGTTGCCAGTGATGACATATGGAACCGAAACGTGGTCGCTCACAATGGGCCTTATTAGAAGGCTGAAAGTCACCCAAAGGGCGATGGAGAGGGCTATGCTTGGAGTTTCCCTACGTGATCGAATCTGAAATGAAGAGATCCGTAGGAGAACCAAGATAACCGACATAGCCCGAAGAATTGCTAAACTGAAGTGGCAGTGGGCAGGGCACATTGCTCGCAGAACAGATGGCCGATGGGGCCGAAAGGTTCTGGAGTGGCGACCGCGTACCGGAAGACGTAGAGTTGGAAGGCCTCCAACAAGGTGGACCGATGACCTTGTGAAGGCTGCAGGAACCCGCTGGATGCGGGAAGCACAAAACCGGTCGAAGTGGCGGAGCTTGGGGGAGGCCTATGTCCAGCAGTGGACGTCTTTCGGTTGAAATGATGATGATGATGATGATTTATAGTTGTATTTTATAGTTGTTTCCGATATATCTATCCCATTTGTTGCACCTGCCATGTTTTATATCTGCCTCACCCTAAGGTTGACTGGTAGAAAATGCCTCAGGCATTAAGTCCGCCTTTGTACAGTATTTTTTACTTGTTTAAATAAATAAATAAATTGATGGATAGCACAGAACAGAGTGAGAAGCACAGCGAGAGTGAAGCTAGGTTTAGATTTTAGCAATTCTAAATAGTAAGGCGGTAGCTACAAGCTGGGCGCATGAGTAGCCCTCCCCAAAAAAAATATTGGAGGGTTTGTCATAATCGCCAGACTTGGCAGGTGGGTTGGCGACCGCAGTATGGTGGTAAAATGCATACAGAACGCTGCTGCCCATTCTCTAGTAAGTACTTGATTAGATAAAAATAGGCTGAGATAAATTTTTTTTGGTAGATTTTATAATTGTTAGAACAGCTGTATGTAATGAAATTAGATAAGAAAAATAATTCCGTGACACCTACATGTACGGGAGATTTCTATTAACTACGAAAACAGCTAAGTATACATATATACGGAGCTGGCCTATATTTTTCATCACAGAATCAGCATCGTCCTACAACTTGGAATTCTTGCCAGCCTTTTGGGCACTTTTTGTATAGACAGGGATGCGGAGGAATTTTTTGATGCCCTGCAAAATTTTCTCCCTTTTTTATATACATACACATATTATTAATATTATTCTATATCTGTTAGCCTACTTATCATGTTTATATTTATCCAAATTAGTGGCAATAAAAATCTATGTCTCAGTTTAACATTACTTACTTGTATACATAATATCAAAGTATATGTAATAACTGTGCAGAGAAAGTACACACATTACGTTTAACTGGCCTTTTAAGCCGGAGGGCCTCACATTTTTTATTTATAGTTTCAAGTTGTTTAACTATAATCCACTTTAAATGTAGATTCTTTAGGTGCATTACATAATATATGGAATGATTACAACCGGTTTAACATATCCAATCATTAAACCCTATAGTTGTAAATTGCTAGAGAATGCTCCTGCTCATTCTCTAGTAAATCCCGTTAGTCGCCTTTTACGACACCCACGTGAAGAAATGGGATGCTGCTATTTTTAACATGCTTTTATTAGCTTCACCTGTATGTACCGACTCCTTTGGACTTGATTTTGACCCACTTCAAACGGTCAAATTTCATTTAAACTTTGTATACTTATCGAGGACCAGTGACATTACAATAATTTCATAAATTTATGCCATGATCCATGCCAGGGTTACCAAGATAGCAAAAAATAAAAACATTATTTTGCAGTTAGCTGAACTAAAAAATAGAAAATAAATAATAGTTTAAAAAACTAAAAGACACTTCCATAAAGTATAAAATAATTGAAAAAGACGCGTGGGGTGCTTGATAACAATTTAAATTACCTCTAAAAGCACCCAACCCTTTTTTTCAATTATGTTATTCTTTTTAGTTTGGTTTTCTATGGAAGCGTATCTTTTTAGTGTTTTAAACTATTATTTATTTACGTCCGACACCACGCGGAACAGACTGTGGTAGAAATAATATTTTTTATAGTGAAATTGCTTATTGGTCTAGCAGTCGCAAGGATGTCTGCTGAGCGTGGTCTTGCTGGGTTTGGTTCTCGGGCAGGGCAAATTGGGCTTTTCTATTAGGAACTTCTTAGTACCATCCCAGGTCGGAATGTGTGGTGTGGTGTTTCCATGGGAAACAGGCTGGCTTCTATCTAAAATAGTTAGTACCTTTTCTTGCCCTCTTCAGCTTAGTTTTATTTGAAAAAATAAATAAAAATAAGATATTACATGTAACATTTTTCAGTTAGTTAGATAAAATCAAAACAGTGTAATAACCACATTTTCCACATATTACCGAAGAGGTATGCTATGATGAGGACTCATCGGTAAGCTAGTTATTATTCAAATTAAAGGAAACATTTTACATCGTCACAAATTAACAAACCATAAGTGGATCAGTACATTAATTATTTTGCTTTGAATAGCATTTTTATTTAGCATAAACATATTCTGTTAATAACACAGGCCAACATGGTTTTGTTGTTGGAAAGTGGAGGGTCATTTCTGAAGTATTTTTTTACGTAGAATCCGAATCCGGAATCAGAATTGGCCCATCACGTCAGGATTTTGAGATATTTGAGGTTATAAACCCAAAAAATAGCGTTTTTGGCTACTTTTGAGGTTATGTACAGAAGACACAGAAATTTTTGGGTTTTTTTAGTTGTATCATATAGTACTACTCTTTCTCTTCAATTAGAGAGTTGCAGGGTTCAATTACGATTTTTCTTCACCAAGTTACGCCAAATTTTTTGGGTATATAACCTCAAATATCTCAAAATCCTGACGTGATGGGCCAATTCCGACTCCGGATTCGAATTCTACGCAAAAAAATACTTCGGAAATGACCCTCCACTTTTCAACAACTGACATGACCCCATTATTTGTTGGCCTGTGTAATCTATGAAATGTTCATTATATACAGCATGTAAGGGACAGCCCTCCACAGGCTGATGGGGTGGATTCAGTCTATCATACTAAGATGACCAGTACAAGAAATTATTTCAGGACCGTTATGGGAATCCAATAAACCTGATTTGTTTTATTTTCTCACACGCAATGTATCTCGAATCAATTCGGAAAGCCGCCTTTGTGCAATCGCCGACGACAAGTTCGACGAACTCTGTAGTTAGACGGGAAGTGAACAGCTGATTTTACGCGTCGTTCGTTAGATTATTTCAACATCCATTGCTGCTTTTTTGATTTTAGCCGTTTTGTTTACAAAAACGGAGTGCTGCTTTCAGAGAATGTAATTTTACAATAAAATAAAACTGAAAAAAAAGAAAAAAAGATCCGGAGAAAAATTCCGGTGGAATATGATTCAAAATAAGGAGCTGAATACCCTCTGTCAGTTTGTGGAGAGCTGTCCCTTACACCCAGTATGTGCGTGAGACGCTGAAGAGGTGCACATTTACATTTTTTTAATTTTGGCGTTTGTCTGGATGTATGCGATCAAACAATCGGTAATCGTGCATTCCACGACCTACAAGTGTAATACCTATCATGTTACGCTCCAAAGTTACTAATTGGTCTAATAAGTCGAAGGTTAGCCTTGAGGTCAAAGCTAATACAAACTAAACTAAAAGTGAACGAATTCTCTTAATTTTAAAATTTTTGTTATACAGCCTGTTCTCAGTCTCAGTCTGTCAAAGTACAACGGAGTTTCGTTCCACTTTAGATGACTTCGTCCGTGTCAAATTTTTGCTCCCCTGACCCTTCCCGTCGCATCGAATTGCCTGCCAGTTTTCGTCCATTTTTCATTGCTGCTCCGCTCCTTTTGATCGTAGCGTAATGTTATATACTATAGCCTTATAACATTACGCTACGCCATATAGCCCTTTTAAATAAATAAGCTACCCAATACAAAAAGAATTTTTCAATTCGGACCAGTATTTCTTGAGATTAGCGCGTTCAACCAAACAAACAAACAAACTCTTCAGCTTTATAATATTAGTAAAGATTGCACCTCATATTATGGTGATCCGTAACCCATTCACTACCCATTTACCATCTCAATCATCATCAGCCTATAATGTTCCCACTGCTGGGACACAGGCCTTCTCCCTGTGAGAGAGAGTGGGCCATAATCCAACACGCAGACCCAATGCGGGTTGGTAAATGTCACATGTCTTCGAATTTTTGTTTCTAAGACATGCCGGTTTCCTCACAAAATTTTCCTTCACCGTTTTGAGAGCTGTGGTGATAAAATAATTTACACAAAGTAAAGTGCCTGCTTGGGTTCGAACCTGGAACTTGTAAGTCGCGGCCGTTACCACTCGGCCATCAATGGTCTCTCCATTTACTGTCCACACCCACAATCCACCCACAATCATTCAATCGACTTTCGATGTTCATTACTTAACAATAAGGTAGAATGTCCCATTCTATTTAAAGCGTACCTATAACCTACGCTACGCTGCAGACCGTAATGCCCAGTTGGATTCATGTGTCTGCAAAATATTCATATCGAACGAGACTCAGCCTAGAGGCGCCCTGAAAATGATCCAATTAATAGTATTAAAAGAGCATGAGTTATAATTTTATTAGAAGAATAGCTTGCATTACGAGATTCAAAATCAAAACATTTCCAGTGTGTAAATTTGAAAGCATTTTGAAATTCGACATAATGTTCATATGTCTATCTACAAAGTACAAACAGTAGGGGGTTTTATTTCCAGTAAGGAATCAAAAAAGAAAGTACAATGAAGGGGTCCGTAGTTCCCTGCCAGGGTCGCGAGATTGTTCGAAAGAGACACCTGGTACATGGGCAACTGAAGGAACACGGGTGGGTTTTAGTCAGTAAAAGTTTGACACGCTCTCCCGGTCCGCTCAAGAGCGGGAGACGTCATTTTATGATTTCCCATCCAAAAAAAAAAAGGGTTCCGTAGTTGGGATGAAATTATTCCAAGAACAAACTTAACATTGGTTGAAAAACATGTTATAACATACATTCCAACTCCAAATGAAAGTTGGTCGACTGTTACTCGACTTCGCTACAGTTTTTTTTTTCATATTCTAAAAAAGCCATTGCGCTGGCAGGGAGAGATCCTGCCAGCTGTGGTTGATTAAACTTAACTGTAACACAAATTAGCACTTACTACAGCTTATTATTTCAAAAACGGATCTTATTTTACAACTTTGAAACTAAATCCAAATTGCAGCTTCCTAGTACTAAAAGTATCTGAGCTAAGCTGTGTACAGACGAACGGACGGATATGGCGAACCAATAAGGGTTCCTTGTTGAATATCCTAAAAATCAGGCGGATTGGTCCGGACCCAACAAAAAGGCCTATTTCACAGTACCTAGATACCAAACTCTATCATCATCGTCATTTCAACCAAAAGACGTCCACTGCTGGACATCGGGCCTCCCCTCAATTTGGGGGGTTTAGCCTTAATGGTCACGCTTGGCAGGTGAAATAAACTCTATCACCTCTACCTAAAATTATCAGATTATATATTGAACCGGGTTCTGTACGAAGGAGTAAAAATATAGAGTTTTATTGCGAGTAAAACCTCTTCAATCATCATCATCATTTCAGCCGTAAGACGTCCACTGCTGGACTTAGGCCTCCCCCAATTTGAGGGGCTTTGCCATAATCGCCACGCTTGGTAGGCGGGTTGGCGATCGCAGTATGGTGGTAAAATGCATAGAGAACGCTGCTGCCCATTCTCTAGTAAGTCCCTTAGTCGCCTTTTACGACACCCACGGGAAGAAATGGGAAAAAAACTTCTTCAATGTTATTCCCATATTCCACCCGACCCCTGAAAATAATGTCAGTCGTTATGCAACGTAGCTACGGACCACCGTCCGTCGCAGCCCCACCACCTCACGCCACTACGTTTATACATAAATAATGCTGAAAATAACACCTTAGTTAATAATTCATGCATCTTGCTGACGTCCGGCATCAAAAAATTGGTAGGTAACTACTATTTCCTTACTTCAGTCTACACATTGGTCTTGTAAACAAGGAAGTTAATAATAATTTATTTTATCTATTTCTCAAGTTTATCATTGAGCCAGATTAAGCAATTTGGAGGTATGAGTTAGATGGAATCATTTTATGGTAGGCCACATAAACCAGCGTATTTGTACACTTGGTTACTACAAGTAAACTGCACTACGCGTCAAATGAATGTCGTAGTTTTGCCGGGTGAAAACGGGTAGTATCTAGGTAACTAGTATCTGCCATGTGCTGTGTGTATGGTATCTTTCTAAGATAATATCAAATCAATCCAACAGTAGCAGGTATATTTGCAATTTTCTAACATCATACGTAGTTACAAAATAGTTTGAATTATTTTATAACGATCATTGTTTATAGACTGGATTTTCCTTAAGCTACCGTTACCTATATCAATCGTTCGTGCTTCGGGATTGTTTTTTGGTTCACAACAAATGATTTGAATATAATCAAAGGCAGATGTTTTCTCTTGATATTGTAATTATGGTCATCCGGGTCATCCCTAAAGTATTTTTTTTTTATGGGAGGCAACGAAAGTATTCCTAATCTGAATCATTTTTGACGTATTTTGGATGTCAAGATGAAAGTCAAGTGGTTTCATTTATTTATGTTAAAATAAACTCCACTTTATAATTTTTAAACGCTATAAATAGAATAAGTTTCTATTTATAGCGCAGGATTAGAATCCTGAAAGGTCGAAGTGGTTTAAGAATCAGCATGGGTCATGTTGTCTTTACATAGCGAATTGTAAACCTTCAGCGCACGTGCTTTTTCACGGGTGACGTGGTTTTATACTTTTCACTAGCTTTTTTGCCCGCGACTTCATCCGCGTCAAATATTTGCTCACGTGACCCTTCCCGGCGCATCGAATTGCCTGCCAGTTTTCGTCCATTTTTGTTGCTGCTCCGCTTCTTTTGACCATAGCGAGATGTTATATAACCTATAGCCTTCCCCAATAAATAGGCTACCCAACACAAAAAGATTTTTTCAATCGAACCAGTAGTTCCTGAGATTAGCGCATTCAACCAAACAAACAAATTCTTCAGCTTTATAATATTACTATAGATAGTATAGATTTGTTTTCCAATATTGGATGTCCATACAGAAACGGATTAAAATAAGCAGAATACTAACACTTCAATAAAAACCCCTTTTTTTGATAGAATAAAAGTAATAGGCAGGTTGGTACAAGTATTTCTCATACTGCGATTCTAGCAACTTTTGCACTTACCGTCAGAGGCTGTCCTTTCAACAAATTGTATAACCTGAAAACTTCAAATTAAATAACCTTTCAACGTTCCCATTTTCCGTTTACACCGATTCAATAAATGTATTAAGTAATGAAACGAACGTGTGAACTTTGATCTTTCATAGTGTATTTATAAGTTGTGTATACTCGTAGAGACCATTCGTGATTTTTCAGAATTTAAAGGTTTTCAAAATAAATCATGTCCGCCCATGAGCAAATGTTGAACTTTTCCGAATTCAATTTCTTTATTGAGTGTGAAAACCTACACTTTTTATTATAGCAATCCGCCTTTAGTTAGCTTTAGCTTTTTTTTTATAGCTTTTAACCGATGAGTTGTCTACTTCGTATGCGTGCTTGGTAATCACAGGTGTAGGGACTACATGATGCCGAAGGCGCGGGTCAGAGAGAAGAGACGTGGGACGAAGGCGGGACGCAAACGCAGCGTCCCTTTCAAACAAAATGTAACATTTGACGTTACTGACTTTTTATAGTTTTTTGTAGATTATAGTAAGCGTACGCAGGAGTAAATTTCGCGCGTAAGATGCTAGATTCCAACTCCACAATACCGAGGATATAGTGTCAATATTATCAGTCTCTCGCACCAGGCTCACTGTCCCGTATTATCATAATTTCAGCCGAAAGTCGTCCACTCATGGACATAGGCCATCCTCATTTTTTATTGCCGAAATTGCCATGCTTCGCAGACGGGTTGGCGATCACAGTATGGTGGTAAAATGCATAGAGAACGCTGCTGCCCATTCTTTAGTAAGTCCCTTAGTCGCCTCTTACGACACCCACGGGAAGGATGATGCTATTCTTTACGTCCGGTACCACACGGAATCTGTCCCGCATTAGATATGAGTAATATCTGTCAGTTTTTATCATTTCTGTGTGTAAGGCTTTCCCTTAAACTCGATGTGCGAAACAAATCATTACTTATTGCGCTAACATGCTGCCTCGTCACAGTGACAATCCTACTAGTATTATAAATGTGAATGTAAGTTTGTTTGTTACGCTTTCACGCGAAAACTACTTAACCGATCATCATGTAACTTTGTACACGTATTCTTGGAGGTATTGAAAATAACATAGGATACTTTGGAAAAAAAGAAACTTAAAAAAAATTGTTTGTCAAAAAATCTCAAAATCTAGCTACTTCAACGCTACCGAGCATACCAATAAAAAAGTTCAAAAAAAAAAATTACGCAGACGAAGTCGTGGGCAGAAGCTTCATTCAATGTCATTTGATGTATCCGTCTTGTACTCTGCACGCTAACAATTAGCACTAGCGCTAGCATATCTACGTCTCCTGAAAAAAACATGTCGCATCGAACTCAACATATTATGTCAATGCGACGAAATGAAATAAAGTGCAAAGACAGTACAGTATGGTGCGTTTACGTCCCGTCCGTGTCTGGGCATCGACTCTTCTCTATAAATTAAAAACTCGCGATCTATGTGGACAAGTCCATTTTCTGAGTTTATATAATTAATTAATTAGTCTAAGATGAAAGAATATGTTTCTTTTTCTACACAAGTCGCTCCTTCGATTTTATTTTATTTATCTTTGACTCTACTGTAATTACCTATTTAATTAGTATTTTAAGTTATTAGCTAATATGGAAGTATACCAACCTTCATGTTGTTGGCTATAGCCAACAGCATGAAGGTAAGTAAGGTGAAGCATTTATGCTTGAAATTACTCTTGTGATAGCTTTTTCTTTTACTGAGACTTTATATTTTCGGGAAACTATCTTTGCTTCTTACTACTACTATAATTATGTATGTATAATACCGATGTATATTTTATACTTAGCTAGATCAAAGTGCAGCTTTGAGAAATGCAGTCAACATTTACCTGAACGAATTTCTGGATTCAAAGGCTTTTTTATCGTGATGATGAACCGAACGTTTTACAGTTCACCATTCCGATTAAAATACCCGATGAATCCATCGCTTCGATTTTCCAATTCATTAATGGTAGATAAGCCTACATGATAGATAAGCTCCGTTCTACTGGAGAGTGGAGATATTTATTATTAAACTCAAAAGTCATTTATTCAAATAAGGCTGTGTATCAGCAATAAAAATATATGTAGCTACCAAAATAAAAGCCTCCTGGCATTGAGGGCGTGACAGCTTACATAATGTAATGCAGAATTATGTTCACATACTTGAGTTACAACTCGAGGCCACAAATGATAAACTAGTACTATCGACGTAAAATAAATTAAACAGGTAGGTAATATTAATAACAATATCAACATCAAGGTCAAGAAGACGACCAGTCACTACAAGCAGCACCCGTTCACGAGCACAACGTAAAGATTAAAGATTAGCTACTACTCCCCTCGCCATATTTGAGGGAAGGGGGTAACCCGACCCCCGACCTACCGCAAGCATTGACATCTACGGTAGCATGACGAACTTGGGGAAAAATATTGGAAAAAATCCACGATCGCCTCAAGTATTTAATAATAATAATAATAAAATGCTTTATTGATATAAAATGGTTTGACAACATCAATTGAAGCCCTGACTCCTGAGCTAGGTGGTACCTGTGTTACAGGAGTCAGTGTCTTCACCCGTTTATGGAGCAATTAATAATTTATACAATCAAAGAATAATTAAAAAAAAACATAATAATTAAAAGAATAAATTGATTAATTCATTCATTTAATTTAATACATGCTTGCTCTTGCGTGGTATGGTGTGTGTTTGTGTATGTGTGTGTATTTTGTGTGTGTGTTGTGTGTGAATGTTTTGTGTGTGTTGTGTGTGTGTGTGTGTGTCTGAGTGCCTGCGATAGGTGGTTGTGCTGTGTTTTATATGAAACTGTGTTTGCCTACATTACTATAAGGGTTATTGTTATTTAATTATGTTTTCTGTCTGTGAGTAATCCAGGGATTTAAGCCATGTGGTTAGTTTCATCTTAGTTTTCTTTTTTGTAAGCGGGTTGAGGTTAAGAATTTAATTTAATTTATTATAAATATAAATCGATAGGTACAGGCGTTGCCGTCGAGCAGAAGCGGTCTTACATTTGACTGCACGACATACATTAACTATGGTTCTTTTGTGTTTTGTTGCATGATTTATTGCTGTAATTTCATGTTGTTTTATTGTGAGATTGAGTATGTATAGTTGGCGTACTGTAAATACTTGACAATTTTCATATAGCGTTTTTGTAGGGAACCGGTACTGTTTGAAGGTCATTACTTTTAGCAGAGGTCTTTGGGCTCTCTCGAGTTGTATCATGTAAGTTTTACAAGCACCTCCCCATGCCGTGATACAGTAGCCTATGATTGACTGTGCTAGTGCTAGATAAACCGCACGGAGTAGCTCAAAGTCACACACCTGTCGAAGTCTCTTAAAGGCCCATATAAGTTTCCTTACCCGGGAGGCAGTCAATTCAATATGTGGACGCAAGCTAAGCCCTTCATCCAGAAGCACACCCAGGTACCTTATTGACTTTTGTTGGGTAATTATTGGAATACATGAGCATGGACTACGGTTTACGGGGTCATCACAAGAGTGTGCTTTGAGGTTTATTACCGCAGGTGTAGTTTTGGCAAAGGTAAATTGCAGAAATGCGGTTTTCGAGATATTAATAGTTAGTAAGTTAGCATCTAGCCAGGTGATTATTTTACGTAAGCCTATCTCTGCAGTTTTCCGAGCCGCGTCCCAACTCTCACCGTAAAATACTAGTACAGTATCGTCTGCATATCTAAAAATTCTACCGTTAGTAAGAGACTGTTGGCATAGGTCGTTCACATAGAGCAAGAAGAGGCTCGGGGATAGGCAGCTACCCCGAGGCACACCGTAGTCAACTCTAGCTTCATTACTAGTTACTTCTCCAATCTTAACTTTTTGTGTCCGACCATTAAGAAAGTCTGTAAATATACTAAAAGCCCTTCCCCGGTTTCCAGCATGTTCTAGCTTGTTCACAAGGGTAGGAATACTGACAGTGTCAAACGCCTTGGCTATTATTGTATTTAGTATTCCGAATATTGTATTGTGTACAATTAATAACTATTGAAGCATTATTAAATGTAACGTACTTGATCAATAAATGATAAATGATTTTATTTCTGCAAGTAGAATCATATTTTTAAAACTAGATGAGCTCGGCGTTTCCTATCTGACTACTCTGAGAAGAAAGGCCGAGACAAACTCAGAGGTCACAGTCTCTTTTAAAGTCCAGATATAATCTTGGTTATGATCATGCGAGGACCATGTGGATTGGTGTCTGAAACGGTCTTTTAAAGAACGAACCACACAGATTGAGTGGACCTGTCCAATCAGTGCACGCATTTATCAGTCATCATACAGGTCAACTCAGATCTTAAGGAATTCAATGATTTGACGAACAATACCAAAGAAAGGACATTTGTGTAGGTCGCATAAATTACTCAAACTGCCAGACCATGATAAAAATTGAAACCAGAAAAAAAAAGAAGAAAAAATAACACTCACTTAGTCTTCACATTTACAATAATTAAAACAATACAATAATTTAAAAGTAAGTATTCATGTGATTGTTTAAATGAAATTCATCAATTCAATGTCAATGTATATACTTGATAGTACAATACCACGTTACGCGTTGTTCGTGGTTGATCATACCAACGTGATTATATGTCATGATTCTGAACTTGGAATAATGAATATGTGTAACGCACACACATAACAATACTTTATGTAACAAAGAAAGTGACCTCTCGGAGCGGGCGCACGTAAACTTGCGCAGTCACCTTTTTAGCAAGTGTACCATACCAGCTGATTTCGTAACAACTTGTTTATCTTATGTATTACAGGTAGTTAGCGCCTTCCTCCTCTGGACACTTTCAGCGTACCTACAGACGGACGGATAGATAACAATGTTTTCAGTTAGACACTACTAGAAAAGTGTAAGTTATGGGTTTTATTTAGAATTAACTTTCTTTTCTAGGGATCGGGAGTCAACACTATAAGGGTTCCTCCTTATACTTAGTTTCGCCATGTCCATGCGTCCGTCTGTCTATCCGCACCTTAGCTCAGAGATTCTTAGCAGTAGAAAGGTGTACGGGGTTCTCACTGAAAGTTTTTGGAATAGGCCAGTAAGACAAGTAGCCGTGAAAAATTCCTTTAATTTCGAATTAGGAACTCTTTGGGACTCTGAAGATGTGTAATGATTTCATGTGTCATTTGTTTTTAAAAATTGGCGGCAATTTGAAAAGTGTCTGTCGTGCGTCGAACTGGATCTGACCAGAGAAAATTTTCGCTGAATAATTTATTACGACTTTCGCTGCGGTCTTACTCACCAATAATGTTAAGATAGACTTCGATAAGCATTTCATGATGAACCCCACCCGTGCCCTGTTTACAGCTAGTTTAATTAGTTTAAACGTGGTCGAAGCATAGTCACTAATTATTCGCGAGAAGGATGTCTCTCTATGGCAAGTACTGAAAAAAAACGTGAGTGCCGTGCGGCTAGTGATAGTAGGGTGACATATCAACAGATTCTGACAGCTTTAGGCATTGGTATGAGTCAAGTATAAAAAAAAACCTTTCATGAACATTAGGCGTCAGTAAAGTTTGTTCTAGATGGACACCTAATAATTTCACGGAAGATCAAAAACGCCGTCATTCAGATTGGTGCCGCTCAATGCTTGAAAAGTATAACGGAGTTGTCTCAAATGCTGTATCTGATATCGTCACAGGTGATAAAAGCTGGGTATATTGTTACGAACCCGAAACCAAAAGACAATCTACGCAATGGATTTTTCCATGCGACGATTTGTCGACAAAAGTAAAGAAAAGCAGAAGTCAAGTGAAAAATATGATTGCCTCATTCTTTGCACAAAGGATTCTTTCGACGTGTGGCGTCGGATGTAAACAATAGCACCATCCCATTTCTACCCGTGGGTGTCGTAAAAGGCGACTAAAGGGCTTACTAGAGAATGGGCAGCAGCGTTCTCTATGCATTTTATCACCATACTACGATCTACAACCCGCCAATCATGGCGATTATGGCAAACCCCCAAATTGGTGGAGGCCAATGTTCAGCAGTGGACATCTTTTGGCTAAAATGATGACCATGATTTTTCTTTGGACGGACGGGTCAATCGCAACAATTGTCCTAGAGGACAAAAGGAAGGTACTGCAGATTGTTATGTAAGTCATTGTTTACCAGTTGTCTTGGAAAATGTTAGACAGCAACGCTCAAGAAGCAGGATCCTCATCATCCACGACAATGCTTCACCTCACTCCGCCAGACAGACTATTGAATATTTGTTTATCGAAAGTGTGGAGTTCTTGAGTCATCCTGCTTACACCTTATACCTTGTGGCTTTTAATTATTTCTAAAAATAAAAGATAAACTTAGAGGAATTCGTTTTATGTACCCTGATAATGTCGTGGCTGCGTTTCAAAAAGGCGTGGAAGAAATCCTTAAAGAATAGTGAGCCCACTGCTTCAGTAAATGTTTTCATCGCATTCAGTGACCCGTGAGTCACAATGAAATAACGTGTTATTTGGCATGTAAATGTATGTTAGTCACGCCACAAAAGATAAATAAAATAAAATAATGTTTTTTTTTTGTGTACTTGCATTATACGTATAGTGGGGAAGTTTGTTTGTCTCGTTTACCTCGTAGAGATGTCGCTGGAAAGGTATTTCCAATTACATTGCATGTTTGTAAAAATAATACTTTAAAGTGTAAATTTTTCTTATAGTCAAATGTTGTTTTGGGTTAATGTGAAAAAAATTGCCGTGAACTTTGCAGTATAACGAAGTTATAAAGAAAACTATCACAGCACAGCTAAGTGGGCTTTACAAATTAACAAGTAATTTGACCAGAGTTGGGAGCGGTGGTGGCCCAGTGGTAACGGTTGTAGGTCGCAAGATCGAACTCTACCAGGCGCTTCACGTTGTGTAAATTAATTCATCACCACTGCTCTCCAAACGGTTAAGGATAACATCGTGAAGAAATCGGCATGTCCTAGAACCAAAATTTCGAAGACATGTGACATCTACCAACCCGCACCGTGCTCAGCTGGTGGGTTAGCACGCTGACACGCTCCAACAGCTCTCCTCGTAAAAAATATTCTCAACTGTAACCTAACCTGCCTTATCGAGGAAGAGCTTATTAACTGCTGCGGTATCCTCGCTTCGCTCACTCCGATAGAGCTTGGATGTTTCGTTTCCAATTCGTCTTCTACCGTTGAGAGAGATTTTTTTAAGTTTTCAGGTACCTACCCTTAGCTTTTACATTCGCTCATACCTAGGTCTTTATGTGGCTTTTGTGGCTTAAACATATAAAATTTCTATAGTTGTCTTTTTTTACTACAATATTTAGATCAGATTTACAGTCGACATCATCCCGAAGCCTAGCCTTTTTCCAACTATGTTGGGGTTGGCTTCCAGTCTTAATGGATGCAGCTGAGTAGCCATATTTTATATGGAGCGACTGCTTGTCTGACCTTCACAACCCAGTTACTGGATAAAACAATACCCGACATTTACAGCTGACATTATCATCATCATTTCAGCCGAAATACGTCTACTGCTGGACATAGGCTTCTCCCAGGCACCGCCACTTCGACCGGCTGTGTTCTTCCCGCATCCAGTGGATTCCTGCGGCCAAATACAGCAGACATAATGCGAAGTATTTTTATTTTAGAAGCCTTTTTAAAAGAATCTTACGGTTTTCAATACTGCCGTAGCCATTGATTTCCTCGGCAGTGGATATCGTGGAATCATTGCATTCCGTATAAAGCGGCTTTTGTGATATTTTTAGTCCTGAGCGGATTTACAACCAATATGAGAGAACAACATTAAGTTTTTTACTATTTGCTGAAGATTTTCTTTCATTTTTGATACCGCCGTATCTAGGGGCGGACCGTGAGTTTGACCGACAAGTTCACGGGGATAATACTACTTGGAGGCCTGCCTCATTATTTATTTATTTATCTTTATATCAGGCACATAACCCATAATTTTGTTAGTATTACTTAAACTATGTTAGTAGGTATAATTAATTAATAAAAAGGTACAAACAAATCAGGAACAATAAATTACACTTAAAAGTAGATATGTGTATAGTAAGTAGGTTACTATTCCACAAGTTACACTGTTTTCAATGCAACTTAAGGAACACTATATCTATTATGCCATCTTCTACACACACCCGGCAACAATACATGCATTGCGCACAGATGCCCCATCATATGGCCCTAAGTTTTGCTAGCAACAATGCTCAGAAGACTGCTGTCGCTGTCCTGCATCCGACGTAGTAATGATGCGGATCTTTTACGTATGATCGCAAAGAAGTCATCTGTACGCGCTTCTGCGAACATTCCTGACGCGCTACAGAAACGTGGTAGCGACAGCAGTATCCTAAAAGCATTGTTGTATTGCACACGCAAGGCATTGAACGTTTTTTGTACACGCAGACCAGATACACATCTGGTCCACAGACTGCAGATATAAGAAGCCTGGCCCTAAACAGTGTTAATTTAATGTTACTGTAGCAAATTAATCAACTAATTTCTATTTCGTCGAAAATCGGTTTTTGATACTTATGTACTGGGTACACGGAATAGGAAAAAATTGGCCAAGTGCAAGTTGGACTCAGACAAGAAGGGGTCCGTACCACAAGCCAAAAATTGCCGAACGAACCACGTTTTTTGCACACAGACTTTATATTTTTTCGGAAAATAAAGACTAAACAGAGCAAGAAAGATAATAATCGATGTACTCAATATTGTGCCTCTCATAACCTTTTCATAATTTGTAATGAGAGCAACAATTCACAAACTTTCAAGTTAAGAGTTCAATTATTACTGTAAAATAAATTGAATACAAAACAATCATGGCGTTCTATTTTATAATAATTTGCAGGCCAGTGCTAGGTTGTATGTTGATTAAAATATTATTCGCGACTGTAAGACGTATGTAGTTACAGAATTATAATCATCAAAATCACCAATACAACCCTCCAAGTTCATAAAGGCCTAAGAACAAAAAAAAAAGAGAAAAAGTCATTCCTACAGCTTTATGAACTTAGAGCGTTGTATTGATGATTTTGATGATTATAATTCTGTAACTACATATGTCTTACAGGCGCGAATAATATTTTAATCAACATACAACCTAGCACTGGCCTGCTAAGGTAAACGACCCAATAACCGTGAAGTTTCGAACTTCACAGAGTTTGCTAGTCTACTATGCTATAACTGTTAGACTTGCAAATACATTTTTTACATGACGAGATAGATAATTTAATAAAGTTTGAGTGTTAAATGCTTTTTTTAAATTAGTGCCAATTTTATTTAACAATAATACAAAAAAAATACATAAAGGACCAATTGTACCAGTACCCGGTAGATTTGTACTAATAATAATAATATCATTCAAAAACACAAATGGCAACATATAACAACAATATGCAAAAGAATCATGCGAACATTACGACTAGAAAACAATTGAAAGTGCGATGCTGACGCGAAGTCGGGCCCGACTTGCCAAAACCACACAACCAACATCTTCGGGTTCGTCGCTCAGCTCCGCCTCGCAGTTGCCGGATCCTGCTCCAGACGTGAGTCCAGTGATACCGGCTGCTGCAGTTGCGTCGAGCTCGAGCGACGAATACTTCTCGCCGCCGACGACACCACCACCACTACGTCGGCGTGGAAGAGGCCGACCACCGGCCAGCTTGGGACTCCGAGGCCCACCGGCCTCTGATAGGGTCCCCGCTCCCGGTGGAAGTGTGCAGCGCATGAAGTGGACACAAGCTGTCAATGAAAATGTCATGCGCGCATACTATGGGGCTACAGAGGGGGGAACTAACTTGACTGCGTACCGTGGTCGGATGCTCTCTCTGTTCCAGGTGCTTGAGCCCGCTGTCAACGTATCATCGCAACGACTGTCGGATCAGGTACGCGTCATCCAGCGTAACCATATGCTGGATGCCACCATACTTGATCGACTTTGCATCGAATCACGGAATAGCCATGTTACGCCTGCTTCGCCACTGGTCGCGGTACAACTGCAAAATTTACCCAGTGTTTCACCGCGACCCAACTGCGTTGGTGAAGAGGATGATGACGGGGCTATGTCCGTGAGTACCCAATGCAATGCACGATTGAGGAGCGCTTTGGATGATGCTTTCCGGGAGTATCGTTCTACTCCGCCTGAACTTAGACCACGTTTACCTCGTTTGCCCATGCACAAGAAAAACAAGGCGCTGGTGTGTGCTCTAGACTCACAGCTGTCAACATGTTTTGACAGCAGCAAAGACCTCGCAGATACCCACTCAATCTTGTACTGTGCAGCTGTAGCGGCTTGTCGTGTAGCTCGTGTTAAGTTTCCTAATAGTGACAAAGCTACACGACCAAAACCAGCCGTACCAGCTTGGCAGTGCAGGATTGAGCGTCGTATCGGTGAGGCTAGAGCACTCATCGGTAAGCTAATCTGCTTCAGGGAGGGCAATACTCGCCCTCGAGTGATGCGCTTTGTGAAGCGGGCGTTCTCCGGGACGGATGTTAGTCCTAGAGATTATGTGTACCGCATCACAGAGCGCATCGACTTCCTGAAGCAGAAAATCTGTGCATGGGCAAACCGTATTCGTCGGTACCGGCGGAGGGTGGAGCGGTACACCCAGAATCACACATTCCAAAGCGATGAAAGGTGGGTTTACCGAGCTTGGGAGCGACCGGAGCAAGGTGTGGCTGACACGCCCCTTCCGGATGATGACGCCATGTCTTCGTTCTGGCAAAACATCTGGTCGGTGCCTGTCAATCACACCGAAGGTGACTGGACTAGGGAGATCGAGCGGGCGTGCGGGCAAATATCAGAAATGGGGGCAATTACCATCAGCCCTCAAGATGTTGCTTGTGCAGTCCGTCCGTTGCCTAACTGGAAATCTCCAGGGCCGGATGGACTGCACAACTTTTGGATCAAGTGGTTCCAAAAGTCGCACGCTCGCTTGGCATCTCAGTTCCAGTCAGCTTTAGAGTCAGGGTCGCTGCCCCAGTTCTTAACAACAGGGATAACCCACCTGCTCCATAAATCAGGTAGTACCGCGGAACCCAAAAATTATAGACCGATCACTTGTCTACCGACGGTCTATAAAGTTCTTACATCCATTTTGAGAGCCAAAATTTACAAACATATAGACACAAACTCTATCTTGTCTGTCTCTCAAAATGGATGTAGAAACGGGTCCCGCGGTACTAAGGAGCTGCTCCTAATCGATATGACCATTAGTCAACAGGTTCGTCGTTCCCGAAGGGATCTGTCGACATGCTGGATAGACTATAAGAAGGCCTATGACTCGGTGCCACATACCTGGCTCAAGAGGGTGCTGGAGTTGTACAATATAGATACAACGCTGCGCACCTTCTTGATATCATGTATGGGGCAGTGGAGGACAGTCCTTCGCTATCCAGGATGTCGAAATATCCAGAGGAATAGCGAACCGATAAGGATTGAGCGAGGTATATTCCAGGGCGATAGTTTGAGTCCACTTTGGTTCTGCCTAGCCATGAATCCTCTTAGCACACTGCTGGAGGATTCAGGTATAGGTTATCGATTGAGGAGAGGTGGTCAGGTTATATCTCACCTCCTCTACATGGATGACCTAAAACTCTTTGCCCCCAATAATTTGTAACTGATGGAGCTACTGAAAGTAACTGAAACCTTCAGTAGCGCCATCAGGATGGAATTTGGTGTGGACAAATGTGCGGTCATGCATGTAAAGTGAGGGGAGATTGTGGAATCCGTGGGAACCCAACTCTCGGATTCCATACACCTAAGATCCCTTTCCCCAATCGACACATACAAGTATTTGGGTATGTCGGAAGCGTTAGGCATCAACACTGCTGACATGAAACAATCGTTGAGGGAGCGCTTCTTTGGCCGCCTGAATAAAGTATTAAAAAGTCTTTTATCAGGCGGAAACAAAGTGCGCGCCTTCAACGGTTGGGTCATGCCGGTTTTGATGTACTCTTTCGGCATACTCAAATGGACTCAGACGGAACTTGACGCCCTGGATAGACGGGTCCGCACACTGCTGACCGCAAATCGAATGCATCACCCACGGTCATCGGTCATGAGACTGTATATCCCGCGGAAGTGCGGAGGTCGAGGTTTTTTGAATGCTAAGACCCTGCACAACCGTGAGGTATGCAGTCTCAGGGAATACTTCCTAGAAGCCGACGTGGGGATGCACCGAGATGTGGTCTCAGTGGACAAGAGCCTCACCTCGCTCTCCTTGGCTATCGAGAACTGGCGCAAACCTAAAGTATTAGATACTAATGACCGCATGGAGGTATGGAAAAGCAAGGAGCTTCACGGGCGCTTTTATCGGGTCCTACATGGATCCGATGTAGACCTCTTAGCGTCCGTATCCTGGTTACGTTTCGAAGACCTATTTGGAGAAACCGAAGGTTTTGTCTTTGCGATTATGGACGAAGTTATGATGACAAATAACTACCGGAAATATATTGTGAAGGATGGCACGGTTGACATCTGTCGGGCATGCCACCGTCCGGGTGAATCAATCCGACACATTATTTCTGGCTGTTCTTGTTTGGCTAACGGAGACTACTTGCATAGACACAACCTTGTAGCCAGGATTATCCACCAGCAACTTGCTCTGAAATACGGCCTTGTGGAATCAGAAGTACCATATTATAGGTATGTGCCCGACCCAGTTCTCGAAAATGGCAATATCACGTTGTATTGGGATCGATCTATCATCACTGATAGGACTATTGTTGCCAATAAGCCGGATATAGTGGTGATAGATCGATTAGAGCGTCGCACAATGATTGTTGATATAGCAGTCCCGCATGACGAGAACCTCGTGAAAGCTGAAAAAGATAAGCAGATGAAGTATCTTGACTTGGCTCGCGAGGTTGTCGACATGTGGGATGTGGATACGGCAGTCATTGTGCCGATAGTCGTTACGGCCAATGGCATAATAGCCAAGAGCCTCGATCAACATCTCAGGAGGCTCTCGTTAGGCAGCTGGATCAAGGGCCTGATCCAGAAAGCAGTAATTCTGGACACGGCGCGTATTGTTAGGAGGTTCCTCTCTCAGCAGCCCTGACCACCGGTAGCTTGGACCCTGTTCCCGATACCGGTGGGCTACTATTTTTTATATTTTTAAATGTTTTGTTATATCTTTTTTTTATTTTAATATTTAAAAATGTAATTAATATGTATTTAAATGAAATAAAGGAAATAATAATAATAATATTAGCCTTTATTCAGACACAGAAATTTACATAGTTTGAACTCTTAATCTAATGACTCTGACGAGTCGGTGACACCAACAACCCGGTCTGTTTGCCCAACTTTGGCAAAGGCCTCCTCCATCTCTTTCCACTCTGTTCTGTTTTGCGCTCTCCTAGTCCATGTTTTCCCTGCTATAAATTTTATTTCATCTTCCCATTTACGAAACTGTCTTCCTCGATTTCTTTTCCCATTTCTTGGGTACCAAAATACTATGCTTTTGTTCCACTTTTCAATGCCTCTGACTATATGACCTGTCCATTTCCACTTTAGTTTCTTTATTCTGTTTGTTACGTCTTCAATTTTTGTGCATCTTCTGATAGTTTGGTTCCTTACTCTGTCAGACTTCCTTATATTCAGCATGCTTCTTTCCATTGCTGTCTGGCACGTTTCAAGTTTATTGTATTGTGCTTTAGTGAGGGCCCAAGTCTGGCACCCATATGTTAACACTGGGAGTATGCAGGTGTTATATAGTTTTGTTTTGACGGTTATCTTAGTTTCTTTGTTCTTCATTATTTCCTTTAGCCCCCAGTAACATTTCCATGCTTTCCCAATTCTTGTATCTATCTCTTTTGACATTATATCAGTCATTGAGATTTGTTGGCCTAGGTAGGTGTACTCCTTCACGAACTCAACTACCTCGTCGTTAATAATGATGGTGTCTTCTAATGCGTTTGTCATGGCTTTAGTTTTGGAAGTGTTCATCGTTAGACCTATCTTACGACTTTCGTTATCCAGGTCTATGAGCATGTTTTGTAGATCGTCTTTTGAAGTGGCGAATAATATAATGTCGTCAGCAAATCGTAGGTGTGAAAGTTGTTCACCGTTTATGCTTAATCCATACTCATCCCACTTTAATTTTCGGAAGATTTCTTCTAATACAGCTGTGAATAGTTTAGGTGATAGCGGGTCTCCTTGACGTACACCTCTATTTATTTTTAATAGTTTTCCCTCTTTTTCCAATTTTATTCTGGCTGTACAGTTGGTATATATATTCTTTAAAATGCGAATGTACTTTTGCTCGACTCCGTGGTTCTTTAGGGAGTGCCAAATATAGTCGTGCTCTATTGAGTCGAATGCCTTGTTGTAGTCGATGAAGCAGCAGTAAAATGGCACCTTAAATTCTTTGTTCTTCTCGAAAATTTGTCGTACAGTATGGATGTGGTCCAATGTTGAGTAGCTCGCCCTGAAGCCAGCCTGCTCTTTGGGCTGATTTTCGTCCAGAGTTCTAGTTATTCGCCACAGAATTACTTTTGCAAAAACTTTGTAGATATTAGACATTAAGCTTATTGGCCTATAATTGTTCATTTCATTCCTGTCGCCCTTTTTATGGAGTAGGATGATTGTCGAAGTTGTCCATTGCGTTGGTATGTTTTCGGTGTACAATATATCGTCGAAAATGCATTTTAGAACTGGTGCAATTTCGTTTTTGCAGTCTGCAAGCAGTTCGTTGCTGATTTCGTCGGGGCCGGGAGCTTTATCCATCTTTTGTGTTTCTATTGCCTTGTTTATTTCTTCTATTAATATTGGTGGTACATTGTCGCTATTATTTAAGTCAATATTATCTTTTTGTTTCTTGCTCGAATAAAGGTTTTCGTAGAAATTTGTTTCTATTGATAGTATATCAGATCTTTTTGTGTTTGTCTTACAGAATTGATCTTTCATATTAGGTATCCAGTTTGTCATGTTAGATAAAAACTTAAGAGCCTTTTTTATACCTCCAGACTTGGTAATGTGTTTTTCAAAAGTGTTTAGTCTAAGGAATTCACGGTCTCTTCTCATTTGGATTTTTATCTCTTTGCTTGTTTTACCTATTTGTTTCCTGATAGTCTTTGTTTTGGTTTCCATACTGATTAATTTTGATCTTTTTTCTAGAAGATCGATCACTTTTCCTGATAAGTGTCTTTTATCTTGTGATTTATCCTTGTCGCTAGTTTCCGATCTTGCTGTCAGTATTTCGTGTATTATGTTGTATTTTTGTTGAGTGTTTAAGTCCTGAAGATATGGTTGTGTCACAGATTTGAGACTTTCCTTGATATTAGCTATTCTTGCTTTGTTGTTTAGTATTGATGTTTTGACTTTGAAGGGGCGACTTAGTTTTGAACTAGATGATATGTTCAGGCGAGCTCTGACCATTCTATGGTTGCTGTTGAAGTTTAAATTGGCGATTATGCCACAATCCTCAAATGATTTGGGCCTATTCGTTAGAAAATAGTCTATTTCATTTCTATATCGGCCATCTGGCGATACCCATGTCCACCTTCTGGAAGCTCTTTTTTTGAAAAGGCTGTTCATTATTTTCATGTTGTTTTCAAAAGCCATTTCCAACAATTTTTGCCCGTTTCTTGTTCTTTTCCCTTTTGAGATTTGTACTAGTAAACGTTAAATTGTCCCAGAATCCGGTAATTTTCATAGCGAATTTGAACTCTAATGCTTTACGTTAAAGTTCACAGAAATACTATTTTTAAATTTATATTTAAGTTAAATAAGAAAGGGTCCGGTCAAGTCATGGGGTCTATAACTACATATTCAAAGAAAAGACGTTATTAGTTATGATTTTTTTTTAATATATTTTATACAAATGATAGGTAATACTTAACATTAGTTATTTCAGACATTTGTTAAAACTTTAGTTTTCAGTTAGTTTACCTAAAAAAAAACAGATAAAATAAAACAATCAACTACGAAATGTTTAAAATGAAACATAAATCTACTAGTATACTTACAAATTAGTCAAAAAAAAAAAAAACTTATCTCTTAGTCTCAATTAAAAAATGTCACTAGGTATCTAGACCATCAGTCATTATAAAGTAAATAGGTATAATCAAGTACTATATAACTATGATTGTACTTGGCTTTTAAATATCACAATTTATTCCCTAAACACTTACCAAATTCTTAGGTTAGGTTTACCTACCAAGGAAAACACGAGCAGTCTTATAAAAAGTCAAGTCTTTCAAAAAATACAAATCTGGTCACTTTTTAAAAAATACTATAAAAAATGTTTAAATTAAAATTACACCATGCAAAACAACTTTACAACTAATATTTGGAAGAATGTAATGAGATCACTAGGAAAAATGAGAAGAATTAACCTCGTGTCAGCTTGAAATATTCAAGCAAATCTACACAATATCACGTACATAAAAATGAGTATCATTTAATTCAATTCGAAATATAAAATAGTTATAATGGATACCGGATCACAGTTAAACAATATTTTTAATTAAAATTAGGTACCCAACTTAATAATGAACGAGAAAACTTAGAGCTTTGTTATTATTTAAATTAGGTTTACGAATAATTGACAAGGCAATCAAACCCAACGCTTCACGTTACTTATGCATCGAACGACACGTTACAATACATACAAGTAAACGTTACTTTGTTTGGCGAAACTTCTGCACAAATCGTATGGTACCAGGTCCTACAAGTCACACATTGTATCATGTCCAATTTCGTGCTTCTTTGGCATAACCGACAAAAACAATCTTCATTTGTGATGTCAGTGTCTACTGATTTCTTCTTATGTTTCTTGTTATCAACTCCAAGCTCAGATCTTTTAATTTTCTTTTGTTTTGCTTTAACTTTATTCTCCTCTTTTTTTGTCTTTGCTTCTAGTTTTTCTGTACAAAGATTTGCCATCTATCAGGTTATAACGCTGGGTAATTTAACTTTACTTTTTGTGCTGCTACTAGGAGTTTCTGGCCAAAATAAAGCATCTTTAAATGGTGTCGGTACAACTAAATCTCCATAATATTTAGTTTTTGGTTGGTTGCGGTTGTCATCTTCAGGTAACGCTTGTACGATAGGTGTATGTGGCGATGCCTTCATATTTTCGGATGTTTTAATTATGTTCTCAGGAGTTGTATCATCAGCCATTATCGATGTCAAATTCATTCTCTTTGGAAGTATTGGTGATGTTTTACTTGGAGGTGTTATAATAGGAACGAGTTCTTTGCTACAAAATGACGTTTGTGTCATAGTTGACTGAAATTGTGTTTGTGTCGGCACTAATTCAGCATAGCTGTTGATGTCATTTCAGTGGTTGATGTTTTCCAGTGCAGTGCTTCTGCTAGAAGTGATGGATACAGGGTTCGAGGCTATTGTTCGGTTTACTTGACCAGATAAATGGTGTGAGTTTTGAGTTTCATTTTGAGGACGATATTGATTTTCTTCGATAAAATTTGTCAGTTCAGAAGTGTCATTAGTTGGGATTTCTGCATCCACGATTTTCGTTAGTATCCCAATAACATTTTCATACATTTCTATTTTTCCTGTATGGCTTTCATTGTTAGTCACTATGTCACTGAACTCATTTGAGTTAATATTCACACATAAAGAAAAGTCTGAGTGACATCTTGGACTCAACTCCAAGACGTCAGTCAGGCCTGTGAAGTTTCCTATATCTCCGGATAGCAATTCGTTATCATACGACGTTTCTTGAGCACACGATTGTGTTAAAGTTGAAGAACCATTATTTTTTGTGTCTAGTACATTATTTTGAACACGCATTTGCCTCCAGACATATCCCCTTTCCAAGTTGGACTTCTGGTACCGTAAAAAGCTTCGAGGTTTTCAGGACTTATTTGTGATTCAAAGAATTTGAAATGGCTAACAGCATCTGGTTGTATTTGGTTATCTGGTTTGACTGGTTTTTTAGGGTGATTTGTTACACACTTGGAATAATCTACGCCAGCATCAAAAGTTGACAACCCACATTTGCGAAATCCATTTTTGATCAAGTTGGGATCCAATTGCATAAGAGATGTATGTAGCAGCGGGCAGAAATTTTCTTTTCCTAGTTTTATAAAGTGGTTTTCATTTCGCCAGTCATAAACCGATCGCCTCCAAATACTCTTAAGAGGACGAAAAACAGCCACATCCATGGATTGGATAAGATGAGTCGCATTGGGGTATAGTACGATCAATTGCATGTTTTTCTCCCGACAGAAATTGCTCAGTGGTAGCGTGGTGTGTGAGCAATGGCCATCTAAGAAAAATATTATTGGGAATTTAATATTGGTTTTTGAAACCCAGGGATAGAACACGTTAGCCATGTACTCATAAAAGGACTCTCCTGTCATCCAACCCTTTGGCGTAAATCCCAAACCTTCGGTGCTGTTTTCGAAATTTTGTGTGGTATTGACTTAAGCTTGAATAATACCATTGGAGGTGCCAATTCACCTGCCGCGTTTGCCGTAACTAAAACGGTTACGCACTCTTTTTCACCGCTGGGAATAATGTTGTAAACGTTTTTTGCGCCCCGTTTAGTTAAGACTTTGTTATCAGACGGTGATAAAAAGAAAGCGCTTTCATCACAATTGAATATCCTACGTGGATCTCTAACTGCTTCTTCTAAATGAGTAATTATAAAGTAATCTTCCACTTCTTTAAACCAAGCCCTTAGATTACTTTCTTTGACTAAGGCACGGGTTTGCGTCAAATTTTGAGCCACTCGTTGGCCTACTTCGGGGTGTCGTTTTATAAACGATTCAAACCAATGCCGACCTGGTCGGTCATTTTGAAATGGGTTTTCTCGCTTCATCTTTTTTACTAGTAAGCTGACGCTATCCAATAACTGCGCCTTAGTTATGGGAAACCATACCATCAGCCATAAAAATAATCCACCTTTTCAAATGCTCTTCTTCATCTCTTGTGAGTATTGTAGACGATCCCTTGGAGCATTCAACAGAATAGCGGCCCCGTATCTTATCATCCAACGTCGACCGTGGGATACTGAACTGCCTGGCAGCAGCTGAAACTGAGGCCCCTTTTCTGACTGCCTCCATGGCCTTTAATATAGCCTTCTGCCTATCAGTCATGGCTACCTGAAAAAAAAATAACACGGCTCTTGCAAGTTTCTGAATTCGTATCAAATAATATATATATACTATTAAAATATCTTAGGAAACTAACTATAAAAACATGGTGGTTCAAACTATTTAAAAACACACAAAACCCTAAGGTTAAAATTTCCCCTTTGCCTCCGTGCCTCCGGTACAAGAACAAGTGCCCCCACATCGCATCATGAAAGTTTGTCGCTCTGAAGTTTACCTTAGTCAAAAGCGCGCCATACGATGTGCATAGAAAAGCCTGATTTCAGAACAGCAGATTAGTAAAATAAAATGTGCAAAATATAAAAATCATACAGAAAAAACGAAAAAAGTTGAGTAAAGGAAAATAAGACTTAACTCAAGGTATTAAGAACGATGCCGGGTTTAAATGCAAGTGTTAATTCATGTCCCAATAACCGGCAGAAATCTACAATTTTAATGGAAAATGTGACCTATTTCAAGGCAATAAGTGTACAATAACGGGTTTCGGTGTAATTGTATAATCGGGTTGATCGTGTACCAATATTCGGTAAAAAAAAATACGACTTTAACGGGTAATGGGTCAACTAGGAGTTTTTGAGTACCAATAGATGTGATGTGTAAAAATATTTACTTTACAATAAGATTCACCCTAATTTATAGGTTATATCGATAAAGGATAAACTCAAATATTTTAGAAAATTAACACTCTTACCTTTACGTTTCTCGTCGCAGCGTGGCTAGTTGATTATCATGACGTGGTGGTTTGCTAGTTCACTGTCAGAACTTAGAATTTACATATATTTTTTTTAATACTAAACTTTTTTGATTGAGTAGTTTTGACACCATTAAACTTTTCGGTCAGTTTTGTCATTTAAATTGTGCAAAATATTACCAAGAATAAGTTGCCACTCGCAAACTTTAACTTATTATTAGTAGAAAAGTGTAATGATAAAAAATCTGACATGTTAACGGGTACTGGGACACTAACGGGAATACGTACTTCTACCTTAATTGCAAAAAACGTAAGAAAATTTGAATTTCGCGGGCTGGTTGAGGGTATGACCTAGCTTTGGTTTGCTTAGCCATTAAAATCAAAATCAAAAGTAATTTATTTTCGAACCTCAAAATTGCAATAGACTGAGCTGTCTATTTAGTCAAATAAACTTTATTACATTACGAGACTTAAATCATTTGCCATTATACCCGAGCGACAACTCGAGACCACAAATGATAAACTAGGGCTTTCGACGTAAAAATTAATATAAGGTAGCTCATTATTATTAACAACTAGCTTCTGCCCGCGACTTCGTCCGCGTTAAATTTCTTGCTCCCCCGACCCTTCCCGTCGCGTCGAATCTCCTACTCTTAAGATTTTCCCCGTTTTTGCAACATTTTTCATTACTGCTCCGCTCCTCGTAGTTGTAGCGTGATGTTATATAGCCTCTCTCGATAAATAGGCTACCCAACACAAAAATATTTTTTCAATTCTGACCAGTAATAATAATATAATATTCCACAACTAATAATAATAATAATATTCCACAACTATCACACAACGCCATCTAGTCCCAAGCTAAGCAGAGCTTGTGTTATGGGTACTAGACAACTGATAAACATACTTATATATTTCTAAATACATACATATTATAGATAAATTACACCCAGACACAGAACAAATGATCGTGCTCATCACACAAACATTTGTCCTGGGTGGGAATCGAACCCACGACCTCCGGCATAGCAGTCAGGGTCGCTAACCACTAGACCAACAGGTCTGTCAGTAGTAGTTCCTGAGATTACCGCGTTCAATCAAACAAACAAACAAACAAACTCTTCAGCTTTATAATATTAGTATAGATAAGAAAATCCAGAGGGGTAATTGCGGAACTTTTTATCGGTAGGAATTGGTTTAATATTCATAGTTAAACTAACTTTTAAACTAAAATTCATTGCGTTATTTACGTTGCTGAGCCACAATTTATTTGAACAAATGACGCAATGGTATAGAAATAATCTTCAATCCCATTCAGATTCTGATAAATTGTGCGTTTCGCAATTAGGGTGCTGGTCAGCACGACGACCAGTCACAAGCAGCACCCGTTGAAGAGCATAACGCAGCATTCAAATTCTCGTAGTTAGTACCTATTAAAATCTTACTCAACTCTAAATGTAAAAAGTTTTCACGTTAAAATTTATCTTATCGTTTTTTTATTAATTTTTCTTTTCTGATAAAACCTGATTTTGTGATCCTAATCTCTTTATTTAAAGCAATTTAGTTTATGTTACCTACTGTTTTTGTTTTTTTTTTTTACATAACTGCTCTGCTAACAGTAACAGCTCACAAACTTTACTAAATAATTCTTCGAATTTGGTCTTCTACTACCGTTTGTTTCTTAGTCCAGCTAATCGCATTATGGAGGACAATCACATTTTTTCTCATGCGTTTTGAACTGTTTACCATAAATAAGGGACAATTTGTCTATTTCGCCATAAATTTCAAAGGAAAACATCGCTAGGAAAACGGGTATCAAAAATTTGTAGACATGCGATATCTAACAACCCGCACTGGGCCCACGTGGTGGATTACGGCCCACTCCGTCCCACGAGAAGAGCCTTGTGTCCCAGCCGTGGAAACATTATTAGCTGATTATGATGAATTTTCTGGGTAACAGGACGTAGCAACAGTAGGTTACACATACGGCACCGACAGCAGAAGTAGAAAGAGTCAACTGCACTTTTGACAAAATTGACTTTTAATAAAAATTTGTTGTTCTATAATTTTTTCCCCCTCTTTAATACTTATTTTTTACTTTCATTTTGTCACACTATAGATAACTCAGCATCTGCCTAGCCTTTTCCCAACTATGCTGAGGTCGGCTTCCAGTTTAACCGGATGCAGCTGACTGCTGAGTACCAGTATTTTGTCACACTACAACTATTTTTCAAAAAGTGACCAAGTAGACTCGAACATCATTAACCAACGTATTGTCGGACATTATAGGTACCTACACAGACTAATGGTAGTACCGGCGCTTTCACCTGTTGTAAACAATTATATCAGTCACATAAATAACAAACAGATAAAAGGTCATTTATTTGTTAAACATGCGTTTACCTACCTACATACAAATCGAGCATGCAAGATCATAAATTAAGTTTTTTATACTTGCATTCTTTTATTGTTAAATTTAAAATAGAAAAATCACGTCGTCAATGTAGGTACACACGGCTACACATCAAGCTATACATATCCAGTTCTAGCTGACCTTGCATTGTATAGGCTTTTCGTACTGTGAGAAGTCAGCTTATACTAGAAATGTATAGCTTGACCTGTGGGCGTGCGTTAGGTACGCAAAAGGTTATTTATTTTTCATTGAAATCCATCCTCTATCTCAATTAGACTGACGTTAATTTACTCTAGAACAGTATATTTTGGCAAACCTATTTTTGACATTCAGGTTCTGACTAGAGACAGTTGACCGCATTTCAGTGGTTACAGTTTGACGTTGGGCTGGCCTAGCACAGTACGGGATTTCAATAGAATACGATGCCAGCTTATACCAGCTGGGTTTGTTTCCACTGGCAACCGGGTTATCGCTGACTGTACATAGGTATTCGCTTTTGGCGCAGTCGCATGTCAATAACATCCCAACATACAATGAACCTCAAGTGGGATCCAAGTCAAGATGCCTAAACTACCAAGTGTCCTTGGTCGCTCCTGCATCAGAGTTGGTGATCTAATTTTACCAGTGCTAGGTCGGAAGAGCTCCTTCCATTTTTATGATAGACTGGGCTTCTGCCCGCGACTTCATCCGCGTCAAATTTTTGCTCCCCTGACCCTACCCGTCGCATCGAATTGCCTGCCAGTTTTCGTCCTTTTTTCATTGCTACTCTATTCCTTTTAATCGTAGCGTGATGTTATAATAGCCTATAGCCTTCCTCATTAAATAATCTACTCAACACAAAAAGATTTTTTCAATTCGGACCTGCAGATATTTCTGTTGATTATTCCTGAGATATTTTGAGTATAGATTTAGTTCCGTATATACCTACCTACTTATCCAAAAAAAACATTCAAACTTCAAACCAAATAAGTGTGATAATGTTTTGCAGATATAGGAGCTACATACCCATGCTTTAGACTTGTAGAGTACGTAACTAGTTAAGAAATTTAGGAATCCTTGAATAATATTTTCATTTTATTCGTACAAGTTATACATTTCCGGTAGGTAAACACTGATCTCTCATTGTACGAAAAATGTATACAGTGCGAGCTCAACTAAAACTGGAAATGTATAGCATATGTAGCTGTCTGTACCTATTATTAACCGACTTCAAAAAAAGGAGGAGGTTACCAATTCGACTGTATTTTTTTTAAATGTTTGTTATTTTGAAACGGAGGAGATTTTTATGGGTACCAGAATTCAAATATAGAAATTATCTTATACCTTCGATCAAACTTTATTGTTTTCAAAAGAACATCATTCTTACTACGTGAATCTGTACGAATACTTCACATCTTTCTTCTAGCGCCATCTAGTGCTCCGGACGGAAAAGATGGCAATGAATTTCTCAGGCGAATGATGAATACTTCTTACACACGCACGCACCCTAAAGAAAAAGCGTAATATATTATGTACTAAGTTTGTTACTAATGGGTATGTACCCCTTTTTAGCTGCTTCGGTTTTGTTATAATTCCAATTTACGGGCCTTTTTTATTTCAACAAAACTATTTGTTGTTGAGTATAGAAAGACTGTAAGTCAAAGAGAGAATAAAAAAAATAAAAAATGACATTTCATACGTCATCGTCGTCGACGTCCGCGAATCGAAACACGGACCGAAATGAAATGATGAAACCAAAAAGTCTTCGTTGGCACGGTTCTTCGATTTCATTTATGATTTTGTTAATGTTAGAGACTTTTTATTAGAATTGAATAATTCGTTTATATTATATATTCCTCTCCCTCGTGTTTGAAATAACATAACAATGGCTCCGGTAAGCAATTTATTATAAAATATTTCAGATGATTGAGCACATTCTAAAGATTATCTTTTAATTTTTACATTTAATCCCATGCGGTTATTTCAAAGTACTTAGTACTTACGATGAACCTATTGTCTCAATTAATCAAAATACTCAGCTCCATAATCGAAATGAAATAACTGGTCATTTAAAAACGACTATGAAATTACATTCTGGGCTCACAGACTTTCCTTGTACCCGATGCTAAATTAATCGTCAGAATGTTGTTTCTGTAAGATGATTGTGATTTTATTTCCTGGCCATCACATCTTATGTTGTGGGATGTTGATCACCTGGCCAATCTCTTTACTACCTTCAATAAAAATTATGAAAAAGATTACACGATGAAACAGAATTGAAAGATTATGGGTAGCACGAAAGGGAAAAACGTGATATGCCAACCCCAAGTATCTGCATGGGACCTAGGCAGGTAGAAGAAAAATAACCATAAACCATAATGTTTTTATTATTAAAATCTTAGGACAACCCACACTAGGCAGAGCTTATACTATGATAACCAGAACTGATAAATAGTCTTATATATTTATAAATACATACATATTATATATAAATTACACCCAGACACAACAAATGATTGTGCTCATAACACAAATATTTGTCCTGGGTAGGAATCAAACCCTCACCACAACCTCAGTCTTAGCAGTCAGGGTCACTAACCACTAGACTAACATGTCAGCCAAATAATAAAATAAAAACATGCCACTTTACACCATAGTTAAACAAATGAAAACTATTACAGCCTCCAAAAGGAAAAGCCCCTACCAAGGGTGCTAAACAGATTTTGATGGACAATGTGGCAACTATTAGCTTTTACCGTATCATGGCACTTGGAGCAATTGCAGCCTACGGAGTCATCACGGTTGGCTTTTTTTGGGACAACTTAACCACGGGAATTATTGTAAGTTATCTGCCTACTAAACTACAGTAAATCGGAGGAGTTCAGTATTATGTTTCTCTACTTATATATTACTTTCATTTCCTTTTCAGTTCTTAAACATTCTTGTTTTATCAATACAACTTGGGTGCTACCAAATGATGAGATACATCAGCCGTCCTACTTATTCAGAAAACAGCCAACTTATTGACCCTGGTCTTGATTTGAATATGGAGGGTGGCATGGGCGAGTAAGTACTCATTATATATATTTTTTGTTATGTAACTACATAATTATTTAGTATGTACTATTACTGTTATTAAAATAAATATAATGCAATCAGAAAAATAACAAAATAATTTTCTAGAGTGGGAGTGGTAAATAACAAAGTATTATGTATACATACAAAAATATGTATTATAATACTTTGTGATTCATACCAAAATAAAATAGCAAGTGTATGAACATATTCATCCTTTGCAGTGAAATATTTTTGAACTATTTAGCTACAAAAAATTGAAGTCAAAACGTTAAGCACTATCTGTTTTACCAAGAAAATATATTGGTACATATTCTTTAACCTATGACCACAAATAAAAGACTTTGAGTTTGAGTTTATTTACAAGCTGTGCGCCCAATGGTATTTATCATTGGAATAATTATAAACTTCCATACAAACAAGCTCTATAACCCTGTTTAACTCTTTTAGGGTATTTTTTTTAAATTCCTTCATTGTGTTAAATATTTCTTGTTTCTAGTCCTAGCTGTTAGTGTAACCATAATTATGGTATTGGTGTAGGGCGGCCATTTTGAAGGAATGTCTTATGTAATTTTGACATAGAAAACTCGCTGACTATCCTAGCCTAGTTTCAATAAATTACTTTTGATTTTATACAGCATTTAATAATCAGGTAACCTGGTCTTATTGAGTTTTTTTAAATGAATAATTAACCCAGTATAACTCCATTAGTATAGATAGATATACATTTTCAGCTAGCCACCGCATTTAGGAATAAGCAGAGTAAATGCATAATATGAAATAGTAACAAAACCGCTAAGTACTGTATATTTATGATGATTAACACGAAATTGTAGCATTTTATTGATTTTATATTCTTGTGATTTCTTTACAATAAATTGGCAGTTATGCTTATGCATTAAATAATGTTTCTTTTTCAGACATGTGAAAGACATTGTGATATTATCATCAATAACACATGTCCTCGCTGCAATATCTAACTACTTCTGGCTGTTGTTGCTGCTCCTGCCAGCGCGGGCATTCTGGCTGCTATGGACCAATGTGCTTGGTCCCTGGTTCTTCCAAGAGGCTCCACTAGACACAGAACAAGATGAAAAGAAAAAGAAAAAAATGGAAAGGAAGATGAAAAGATATCAACAGTAACAACAAGTTTTTCAAAAAAAGCGAATGTATATAAATGCTCAGTTCTATTCAAATCACACGGCTACTCAGTAGAATTATTGATAGTTGACAAATAATTGCTAGCTATTAGGTAAGGGTTCTTGTTATAATATCCATCTTTCTGTTAATTGTTACTTTTTAAATAATCATAACCGTGAATTCAGCGCATGATTCTAGACTCCTGTAGAAAAATTCGTCAATTAACAAAAAAAACAAACTGCTGTTTCAATCGAAAAGTGTAACACCTATATGGTCAAAAGGTGTGGACCAGATTTCTTTTAAATAACCAACTAAAAATTTCAAAGTGTTGAAATTTTTAGTTTAAAACATTTAGAATCATGTAATGAATCTATGGCAATAGGTTTCGAGTCTATATCGCTTTTACTCAGTATAATAACGTAGGTACAATTTTATTTATCAGATATTCTATAAAATCAGATATATTTTTATAATCTTTTATATCTGCAAACAGTCAGGAGATGTCATGAAACATTATTTTTGCCGTTAGAGGTTACGAGAGTTCACTCTAACGGTAACAATTATACGAAATGTGCGAGAACAAGTACTCTATAGGTAAAGCATGTCTTTATGGTACTCAAGATTCAGATTTTCTGCCTGAATCTACGAAGCAACTCCTGTCACTATATGAATATATTCAAAAGATATCTAACCTATTTGAGGTGATAAAATTTTCGAGCTTACTTCGCTTGCTCTTTCTTCCTAAGTTGACTTAGGAAGATCACTGTTGTTGTTGTTAAATAACTGCCGTCATCAACTATAGGGAAAATGAAACGTGTAGGTTTTTACAAAATTAGGTACTAAGGTTTGTGTTTGTTGAAGTAAGTAGACAATTAAAAGGTTGAGGAATACGAGCAATAGGACTTTTTGTTTAGAAACGTCGATTTATAACGACTGGCGGTCGACCACTTTTCAACCTTACTGTATAACGCATAAGGGTGAAAAGTGATCCACTGCCAGTGTCCGCGATTGTTACATAGCATAGACTGCATTAATTCTGAAAATTATGTTTACTGTTCTAGTGGATTATATTATCCAAATTTACGAAATGGTTTTGGGAAGGGGGATCACCCTGGGTTAAAATATCAAGTGCTTGGCGGCCCTGGGTTCCTTACACCCGGTTGCCATATTGGCGATGCCAACCCTTAAAATATAATATTTTTTTGTATTTTTTTTTTCAAAGCATGAAATTACAAGTAATGTCTTTCCAAATTCTTTCATTTTTCCTGTGTGATTTAAAACCATAAAGTATATTAAGTTATTTCTATCTATAGGTATATTATATATATTTTTTTGTTGTAGGAACAAATAATTACCTATATTTTATAATAGCTTGATCAAGATAGGTGCAATATTTAAAACTGATATAAGCATAAAGCTGTATGTCAGTGACGTACCTATGCAATGTATAGCTGTCTTATATTCAAGATTAGTGGATTAACGCAAATTAAATGCGTTATTCTACCTTGTTATTATATTGGAATTATACACACGCTGATATAATTGATTGCTCCAATAATTAAACTGCCATTATATATTAAGATCTTTTTGTACGGAACAATTATTATATTATATTGTGTGTGTGATGGTTTACAGTCAGGTATAATGTAATTTTACATTGTTGCAGACATTTAAATCATTCACGCATGCTGATTACATTATTTATGTTTTATATCAAATAATTATAGTACATACATATTATTATGTTATTTATTGTTATCACAGTTTTCTGCGATTACGTTATGTAACTAATAGCTAAATATTTAATACTAGATTAAATATACTTAGCTGAATAGTTGAATAATAGTTCCCTAAAGTACTGACACGTTTTTTTATGTCATCCCTTTATGTAAAGCCAAGTCAGGAGTTGTTTTATCTTACTGTCTTTATTAACTATCTATAATTATAAACGTTTGTTTTTCCTACAGTCTGAGAAATCACCTGTTATAACATAAGCTGTTTACTTGTTGTGTGGTCACTCGTTATGGTTTCTTCTTTGTTATTTGGTAAGGTTTCTTCTTAAAAAAGTAACTGACTTTCGTTCAAAGGTTTCTGGGTATGTTGAGTCAACCATAACCTTTGCAAGCAGTAATAAACTATTATTATCGATAGTGTGTAATCCATTGAAGACAGAAACTTGTTAATGAATCTTTAAAATAGACAGTTTCTCAAGCGAGTTCTTAATTTATTTCATTACCTTGTCTTTGAAACTGTCCTGAACTGTTTATTATTAAAAGCAAAAACATATGGGTAGACCCCATATGTTTTTGCGTGTTTCCGTGCCTTCAGAAAGTTTATAACATGTCGTGCTGATAACTCGTAATCACGTTTTAGTTAGCATGACATTTTTAAACGATACAATATACAAGTAACATTAACTCTTTTCGAAAATATTAGCTAAGCCATATTCATAATTAAAAAAACAGCCTTGCTAAATATACATTAGTTCATGTAAACTATCAAAGAGTCACAGTATGTAGGAAGTTCCTAAACATTATATTAATACAACAAATGGCTCACCTCACATGTCTTGAACTAAAATATAATGCTAGTAGCATCTAGATTAACATTATCATACCAGCGAGAATATAAACGAACATTTTTATAGGACGAATAGTAGGACATTGGTGCCAATTCCCTTATTCACAAACTAAACTAAATTTAAATTCAGTGCATCTTTTTCTTTTTATTTCATTAAGGAAAGGACAGAAGATAAATTTTACTTTAGTCCTGTCAAATTAATCAGCGCTTGACGTAAATTGACGTAATTTTAGTTGGCAAGTTTTTAATCACGTCTAAAGTTGTATGGAGTAGTGACAGGCGCTGATTAATTTGACAGGACTAAACTAAAATTTATTTTCTGTCCTTTCCTTAACGAAATAGAAAGAAAAAGATGCACTGCACTTAAATTTAGTTTAGTTTGTGAATAAGGGAATCGGCACCAATATGTACAAAATTAGGTCGTTGGCCGCTTTGAGCTCTACCTTAGTTTGGGGAGATGGTTTACAACGTGACCTATACATCGTCTACTGCCTCGACGTCTGCCAGGTGCCTTATTATGAGTTTTTCGTGACTTTATTACCTTTATACAGTGTTATTGACTACATAGATTCTTGTTGCCTAGTTTAAAGCGGTCACGGTACAAAATAAACTAATCCTTAATTATTAAACTTCTTGACGCTCACGATGATAAAAAATAAGTTAACACATTTTGGAATACAAAGTTTGTTCTTTCATCTCTTATACCTATAACATAAGTTTTTGTTCACCCTAAACCTGTAAGAAACGTTGTACTCGTCAACATAAAAAAATATTTTTTTACTTCATACCCAACACCAAAATCGCATAAAAAGCAATAGTTTCATGCATTTTTTTTTATTCCTGTGAACACACAAATGTATGGATCAGTTGTTTAACATTTTCTATATTTCAATTGGCTCTATAGTAAATTCTGTTCATCACGATAACTGTCACCTCTGATAATATTTTACACTCTCGTTTATCTCTCGTTACTCGTTATTTGTTTTCTTCTCCTCATCATATTATCACCTTTTTCTATCATACTGTAGAAAACTAGCTAATTATAAGAGTTGCCTTAGCTAGATTTTTTTACTTATACAAAAACATGTAAATAGGTGCCTACATAATAATTTATTCATAATTTATGTTATTTTATTATGTCTAATGAACTATGTAAGTACGAAATAAATTAAATAAATATTTTGAAATATATTTATGTATTGTTTTTCATTTTTGTCATTTTTCACGTTTTTCACAAAGGTTTCCTTAAATTGAAGAAATATAAAAATAATGACAGCATATTTTATGGCTTTGTCCATAGGTACTGATCCGTAGTACCAACTCGCCCGATTTTTACATGCCTATTAGCTGCAAGGGTACAGTTTGATCGAAAAGTGTTATGATCAGTGATCGGAATAGGTAGAGCTAATGTACGCACGGCCACAGATTAAGCTATATTACATTTCCAGTATAAGCTGACCTCTCATTGTACGAAAAGCCTACACAATGCGAGGTCACTTAACTGGAAATGTATAGCTTGATGTGTAGCCGTGTGTACCTAAAGTTCAAAGAACAGGGACATAATGTGGAGACTTTTTTATTATTATTACATTTTACATGACTTGATGAATGCCTAAATAAAACACCATCACATACCTAAGCCTCCACGAATACTAAAACGAAACTCCGTGCTCCGGCTTACTCTACCAAATGAAGAAAAAATCCCGTTCGTAAATAGGACCATTACCTAGGTAATTACGGATTTTTACGTTTACTCGGGTTTACCTGCTTACATGGAATAAAATTAAATAGGCGCAGTTCGATTCCGCGCCGTTTGTTTTCGTGAAAACATTTGGTCACAGCTGAAACCTGACGCAACTTAGTGAGAGGAGTTCCCTAAACAATCTTTATATTGCTAGTACTTTGCCGAGCTGACTCCATCCCAACGAATGAAAGGTGGTCACATTCTTATCAAGCTAAGTTTCTTGATGAGCAAGCCCGCAGACGACGCGTATCTCACCAATGAGAGAGCAAAGTCAGCTCACCTACACCACGAGTCAGATTTTACATCAGAAAAGCGAGCGGAGCGTGGCCGCGGCTTCTCAACAAGCGAGCGGAGGACTACAGAGACGAGCGAGTGAAGCGAGCCCACTTTCGCCATGAGTGAGAGCATCGCAGCAAGCAGCTGACTCACAAACTCAAAGGTAATTGTCACTTTTAAAAGTCCAAATTATTAGAATTTATGTGAGCCTAAGAATGCCTGCAGGGGCTTTTGAAGAAAGACCCATTGCCAACTTTAAGTTGACCTGTCCCAACAGACGGCATGCAGGTAAGTATGTATCAGTCATCGAATAGCTCAAACCGTTTTACAGTGGTATTTGTAAGAAACGTTCATAGAGGTTTAAAGAAACTTTATTCTCAATAAAGACATACGTCACTCACTTGAGAACAATATTAAAACATATAGGTACATAATTTACACAAGGTTCGTCGTGATCAGTTACACAATACTAAAAATACATTAATTATAGAGAGCTCGTTGTCATCAGTTGAATACTAGATATTATATATTTATACATACAATGCTCTCATTTCTCCAAAAGAGATCGATCCGCAATTATATACTCACTAAGTTGAGTTTTGAACATACTGAAAGAATGTAGACTTCTTATACTAGCCGGTATTCTATTGTAAAGTTGTGCTCCTTCAAAAGTTAGCATTTTTTTGCCATACTTAGTTCTAGTTTTGGGCAGAACTAGCAAGCTAACTAGCCGGGTGCTATGTTGACTGATTTGTTTGTATTAGGTGAGTGTTATGTTCGTGTGAATGCTCTTATTAAGAATTTTTCTGATGATAATACATGTACCTACTGTAAGTATAAAGTTGTTTAATATTCATTATTTTTGTATCGCTATAAATTTTACTGGTAGATGTTAAATAAGGATAATTGAACAGTATTTTTATGAGTTTATTTTGGGTAATTTGAAGTTCTGACAATTTTGTTTTGGCAGCGCTGCCCCAAATTTCGATCAAATAAAGTAGATGCGGCTTGACTAGGGAATTATAGATGGTGTAGCGTAATTTTGATGAAATGCAACGAACTTAGTTACGCAGTGACCCGGCAAGTGCTGACAGCTTGCTTTTTATATGATCAACGTGAGCATTCCACGTAAGTGAGCTATCGATTCTCAGTCCGAGATATTTTTCACAGGTTTTTTGCTGAAGAGGAACATCATTAATTGTTAGCGGGATATATGGGGGAATTATTTTGTTTTTTGCCTTAAATATAACGTAGCATGTTTTGGAGATATTTATTGTCAGGAGATTGAATTGAAACCATGCTAGTAAAGAATTCAAATCTTCTTGGGCTTGTGAGATAATTTGATGGATGGAGGATCCGAAATAGAATAAACAGGTGTCATCAGCGTATAAAGTTAGGTGACCATGTAGTTTAATTTCGTGAATGTTGTTTATATAAATTAAAAAGAGCAAGGGACCCAAAATAGAACCCTGTGGGACGCCACATCTAATAGGTAAAGCATCACTTTGGTGGCTGCCAAGTTTAACTACTTGAGAACTATTTTTAAGGTAGGACTCGAACATTTTCAGAGCCTTGCCAGTGATGTTCATTGATTCTAATTTCTTTAAGAGCAATTTGTGACAGACAGTATCAAATGCCTTTTTTAGGTCTATAAAAATACCCAGAACTATGTTTTTCCTATCTATATTTTGTTTTATTTTAGTAATAAGGTCAATAGTAGCTGAAGTAGCATTACTCCTTGGTCTAAATCCGTATTGCCGGTCGGTGATATAATTTATAGAACTTAGATATGTTTCTAGTCGGTTGTGGATAATTTTTTCTAGTATTTTCGACATCACGGGCAAAACTGAGATTGGTCGATAGTTCCCAGGATCTGTGATACTACCTGACTTATAGATGGGCGTTACTTTCGTAATTTTTAGTGTTTCAGGAAAGTTCCCATCGGCTAGAAGATCATTTAGACACTTACTCAGGCCATTTGCGATTAAATTTTTAACACTTTTGATTACTTTTGTACTTATTCCATCTAGACCTGTACTGCAATTTGAATCAAGGTTGGTAATAATATTTGTTATTTCATTAGCAGAACACGGACTAAAACTAGAGAGCTTTTCAGAGTCTTGGGGAAGAGGGTTTGGTAAAGCACGTTCAAAATTGTCATGAAATGATTCAGGTATTTCGTTAGCTAAGAGGGGTCGTATCGTAGCAAAGTATTTGTTAAATATTTGACAAATTTCATGTGGCTCCGTAATGTAATTAGAACCAATTATTAGTTTTGGAGGAACACAACTTTGTTTTGTTTTATTACTTGTTAGGGTATTTATTAGACTCCACATTTTCTTGGGTTTTTTAACACATTTAGCAAACTCTTCATGGTAGTAGGAATTTCTTGTTTTTTCTATTAATTTACCTACCCAGTTCCTTTTATTTGTAAATTACGTGGTTACTATGGTTTCCGATACTGCTATACCCATTGTATTTGCCCGACACTTGACTTAGTAGGCTCATTGCATTCCGTATGAAGTAAGCTTAGACCAATTATCGTATTTTCCAGTCCATAAAGACCGTAAAACTGCATAGATATGTAGTTTTACGGCTCATATGATAGATATTAGCGGCTGAATTTGGGAGAAAACATGTCTTCGCTAGGTGCCCTAGCTTTTGAGATTTTGAATAAAAATACAGGATCGCGTCCGCAAATTACTTAAGTCCTACTTAAAAATTGTTATAAATATGACCAATCTTTTGAATGCTCAACCAATACTCTAAAGTAAAACTCTTGTACCTATGAAAATGCCGTTTTGTATGAAAAAAATGAAACGAATTTTTTTCATGTATTTTTTATTTGTATTAATCGAAATAATCATCCATGCAATCAATGCATCTTTGCCAACGCAGTGGCAGTTTATTGATGCCCTTTTTAAAAAAATCAGCTGGACGGGAGGCAACAAATTCTTCAAAGGCATTTTGTACTGCCTCTCGGGTATTGAATTTTTTTCCCGCCAAGAAGTTATCCAAATTCTGGAAAAAGTAGTAGTCTGTAGGCGCAAGGTCTGGTGAGTAGGGCGGATGACGGAGAGCTTCCAACCCCAGTTCTTGCAACTTGGAGACCGTCTGCTGTGCAGTATGAGGTCGCGCGTTGTCGTGCAGGAGCAGCGGAGACGAGCGATTGACCAATGCTGGTTGGAGATGTGCCAGCTTCTCCATCATTGAGTTCAGTTCTTCACAGTACACATCTGCAGTAATGCTCACCCCGTTTGGTAAGAAGCTGTGATGAATCACACCGGCGCTTGACCACCAAACAGTGACCATCACTTTTCTAGGGGTAAGTTTTCGTTTAGGGTATTGTTTAGGTGCTGAACCAGGATCCAACCAACTTGCTGAGCGCTTGCGGTTATCAAACAGAATCCATTTTTCATCGCAGGTAACAATGCGGTTCAAAATTCCTTCATTTTTGTGTCTGTTGAGCAGTGCAAGGTACGTCTCGACGCGTACTTCGCGCTGGCGATCATTGAGTTCGTGGGGCACCCATTTGTCAAGCTTTTTTACCTTGCCAATTTGACGCAAATGGACCAATATTGTTTTGACGCTAACGTCGAAAGCTGCTGCTAATTCAGCCGTAGATTGTGTATCATCAGCTTCCACAATCGCCTTTAATTCGTCATTGTCGACCAAAGTCTTAAGACGACCGCGAAGTTCATTTTTCAGGTCGAAATTTCCAGAACGGAAGCGAGCAAACCAATAACAGGTGGTGCGTTGGTTTGTAGTGTTAGCTCCGTAAACGTCGTTGATGTTGCGTGCCGCTTGTGCCGCGTTGCTGCCACGACGGTACTCATATTCCATAATTACTCGAATTTTTAACGTATCCATGATGACGAAAAAGATTGAAATGCGATAAAAATGTAACACTAATCAATAAACAAATGACTATTTTTGGAAAAAGAATTCCATGTTTTTAAAATAAAATTAATTTGAAATTAGAATTCTTAGACAAACAAAAATTATTTTGATTTGAAATGGCCAGTACTGCAGAACGGCAATTTCATAGGTAAAGACCTAATATGTTTTTCTGGGTCAGAAATATTGAACTTAAATAGGTAGGTAGATACAATAAGACGTTATCACTTGTTAAGACAAGCGTATTGTGACTTGTGAGCGTAAATACGTTTTCCCGTAATAAACTCAACGCATGCATTACCACGCCCTTTTTTACAGTTGGTTAGAAATCTTCTAGGTAGATAAGACACTTTGGAATAGTATACTTATCTGTACATGATCTTACTTGGTAGTTGATAGTTGGTAGCCCCTGACCGCATACTGGCTGAAATTTATAATTCACCATGATTTTCTGATTACATCCACCACAAATCAACTAAAATTGGCAACACTGTCAGATAATGCTTAATATTTAGGGTTCCTTAGGTAGCGTAATAATACCTACTAAAGAAATAAGTTCCAATTGAATCTGGGGGTACAGTAGTGCCCCCTCCATGTCGCGCAAAAACAAACAAACGAAAGAGGCTGTGCGTACCTACGTAGGGGATTGGGGGCAACACGGGGTAGCCGATAGATTTAAGACGGGATACGGATACACATCTGAACTCAGAAACTAATTGACCAATCACGATCGTTCTTGCACCGAACTCTGCGCCATCATGACAGTTAATATTTAGAGAAGTCGTTGACTCGTTGGAATACAACACTACGTTTTCTAGCAGTAAAATAGAAAAATATTGTTATTGGCGATATCCTTAGCGGTTTTTTTTTTAATAGTACCTATGGAAAGTATTTGCTTTGTAAGAGCTCTGTCACACGACCGGCACACGAAGGTAACTGCTGCCATCGATAAGTGTTGGCGGCAGCCGTCGACTCGTCTCAACGGCAGCCGGCGACATGCCATCTTCAAAGATCAGCGTCATCATCGCGTGTCGACGGCTGCAGTTACCTGCCGTTGGTAACATGCCGCTCTTGTGTAAGAGCTCTAAATAACAACATTTCAAATTAGATACAACTATAGGTATTAACATTGGTCAACGATTACGGTTACAGGTAAGCATTTGTTTACCTGTGTGTGAGAACATTATTTTTAGAGGTTACGTTATTAATTCAATAGGCCATGAGTCATGACAGGACCAGAAGAGGTATAGGAGTAGGTACCCTATCTTGCCCGCATTTAAATACTTAGGTTATTAGGTTTACTTATTAATTAGTAATTTACTGAACGTGATTTTATTTCTGTAAGTAGGTTTGTACAAACACTTTTACATGTCAATGATTTTTTTTTTAAACTAAGTAGATGAGGTCGGCGTTTCCTAACTGACTATTCTGAGAAGAAAGGCCGAAACAAACTCAGAGGTCACAGTCTCTTTTAAAGTCCAGACATAATCTTGGTCACATCATGTGAAGACCAAGTGGATCGGTGACTGAAATGGTCTTTTGAGGAAAACCACATAGATTTGAGTGGACCTGGCCAGTCAGTGCACGATTCGTCACTTATTGTACAACTCAACTCGGAACTTAAGGAGTTCAACAGTTCGACGAATAATACCAAAGAAAGGACATTTGGGTAGGCCGCACAAACTACTCAAACTGCCAGACCATAATCAAAAGTGAAACAATGACCCATATACTTAGTCCTTAAATTTTCAATATGTTATTTGTATACACTTTTGATATTTCTTTAATGTTGTTATAGAATGGTGAAAACTTACAAAAGAAAAACAAATAGAGGAGATTGGTCAGAAGAGAGCATGGAAAATGCAGTGGAGTCTGTGCTATAAGGCAAAGTAGGTTACTATCTAGTAGCGAAGACCAATTTAGAAAAAAAAGTGAAGATACTTCGTGCAAAATCGAATGAAACTGCTTCAGCTGTAAATCAAATGAAAGTTCAGTTAGGTCCTGTATTACAAGTTTTTTCCCATGACGAGAATAGGATATACGGGCTAACTACAAAATATCTTCGAGGTCTATAGATAAGCGATTAAAAATGGTAAACCACATACATTTAACAATTTTAAAAAAGAAGCTGGTCTATACCAGCTAAAAAAATAACCCAGTCTATACCGGGTTATTTTTTTTAAATGAGGCACCCGGAATTGTCTTAACCTGAAAGCACCTCAGCTGCGCCTGTTGCCGGTTTTAACAAACAGGCAATTCACTAGATTTTCAACTTTTTAAAATGATAAATGATTTTATTTCTGTAAGTAGGATTGTACAAACACTTTTATACGTCAATGATATTTTTTTTAAACTAGATGAGGTCGGCGTTGACTGAGAAGAAAGGCCGAAACAAAAACAGAGGCGGTCACAGTCTCTTTTACAGTCCAGACATAATTTTGGTCACATCATGTGAAGAACATGTAGATATATAGCTGTATATAGATGATATGTCTGAAATGGTCTTTAGAGGCAAGAAGCACACAAATTGAGTGGACCTGTCCAGTCAGTGCACGCATTTGTCACTAATCGTGTAGCTCCACGATTTGACGAACATAACTAAAGATAGGGCATTTGCCTAAATTACTCAAACTGTCAGACTTTGTACTGATTCTGGCTCGATGACAGCAGAGTTATTCCTAGAATGGTTTAAAAAGTTTATCGACTTTAGTGGAACTACTGTCCAACGACCCGTTATGTTATTGTTAGACGGGCACAGTTCGATTGCGGACTCCCGGCCACCGTAGGCGCGAGCTTGCGGGTGGCGAGCAATGGGTAGCTCGCCGCCCGGTAAGGACCAAGCTCGGGTCGACGGCGCGTAGTGTTCCACGCGCGCCTCAAAGAGATGTCAGCAGTACTGAAGGGGTCTGCTAGGACCGATGCCTGCCGGGGTCACGTGATTGTTCTAAAGATACCTTGACCCTGGCACATGGGCAACTGAAGGAACACGGGTGGGTTTTAGTCAGTAAAAGTCTGACACGCCCTCCCGCTCCGCCCAGAGCGGGAGAAGTCATTTGATGATTTCCCATCCAAAAAAAAAAAAAAAAAAAAAAAAAAGACGGGCACAGTCCCCGCACGAACAACATCGATATAAACAAAGTTCGTTCCCACTGAGTTGTCTTTTTATGTTTTCCACCACACATAACTCACCGCCTTCATGTTGCTGATGTTCCTTATATGAAACTATTAAGCATCTAAGTTCTATGATCAGCAAACAACAGCTTGGGTTCGCAGCAATCCAGGAGTTGTTACAGTTCGGCAAGTTGCTGAAATATTTGGGAAAGGCTTTGCACTGACATCTTCAATGTCAACGACTGTAAAAGGAATAAAAAAATGCGGTATTTGGCCCTATTATACATTAGTTTTCTCCAATAGGGACTTTGCTCCTTCGTTCATTCCGCCAACCGGCAGAAAGACTAATACTGAAGTACTGAGTACAACAACTACTATAGAACATCATAAATGGAATCAGTGGCTGCAACAGAACCGTTGCTTAATTCCGAAATTTTTGTTCCAACCGTTTCATAAACACAGCCAAGTTCCCAAACAGCACCAAACTCTCCTGAATTTATATAATCCTCTTGCGACCTCTACTGCCACATTATCTGAGACTCATCCTGCATTCTCTTCACAAATTCAGTCTATAATAGGGCTAGCTAATACATTGGATTTATCTATACCTTCTACCACTGCAACGACTACCAAGAGCCAAATAAATCTAACATTAGCTGAGGTTGAAAAAAACTGATTCCTAGACTTGAGGTTACTACTTCTGTAGGACTGTTTTTTTTTTTCATCACGCTGATACTGCGCACGCTGCACTCTGTTGGATTCTCAATGCTCAGTTCAAAACTGAGAGTTACAATCCAATGCGCGATAAAGTCTCTCAGTAATTTTATATTTTTATTCTTTCATTATTTAATCCAAGAAGGAATACAATATGTTACGTAAACAAATAAAAAAATAACAAAAAGTATTTAAATTAGAAATAGATCTCCCCAGATCTCCGGTACCTCAGGTAAGATAAGGAACCCTAAAGGGCAAGATGGGGTTTGAAAATAATCAATTTATTTTTGCTGACAAAATTCGCAAGTAAACTTTTCATCATCTACACCAGCACAGCTACAGTGGACCCAATTTCTGCATGCAGAATATCCAAACCAGCCTTCATTTGACTCCAAATAACAACCTTCGCAGGATAAACATGGTGTATTTTCAACTTCATTGTTACTACTCTCTATTGATGAGCTAACCTTCGATAAAGATTGACCAAAAAGAAAAATATCTGTTTTAAATAACCGCTAATTTTGTTTCTAGTTTCTTAAGTTCTCTTATTTTCTTTCTCTTTAGTTAACCTTCCTCTGCTAGTTTATTTTCTTAAATCGTTTTTTCTAGTTCATTTTTATATGGCGATAAAGTTATAATGGTAATTTTTCCTCGTTTTCAAATCAAAATATTTCAAAATATTTCCTACATGAACACTTATAAAAAGTCAGAAGCTACGTGTACGGATCCAGCTATCTTTATTTTCATTGCTATTAAGAAGCGGTTGATTTCTTCAATATTAGAATGACTTGGCAATCGTACACGTCAACAGAAAAAACACTCTGAGCGCTTTATTTATGTTTCTCTACGCATAAATTTGGCTGGCAGCGCTATATTAAATTAGGACTCGGTCTTTAAATTAGTAGATTATTCTTATGTTATTATATTGCCATGTGATGATCATGGTGCGTTTGGCTGCCATTCGTAACCTGGGGATTCTTAGCACTCGACGAATTTCAGTCATCGAAGCTGGCCGGGTTTCGATGAGGATACAGCACCAAAGACCACATCCACATGGTGCGGAAAATTATACAGATGTCCGAAGAGTACAATCGCCTATGTCTTGCGTTTGTGGACTATGAGAAAGCTTTCGACTCTATCGAGACCCTGGTCTGTTTTGGAGTGTCTGCACCGATGCCAAGGCGACTTGTGGTACATCCAATTGATTTCTTTATGAAAACGCGACGATAACCGTCCACTTTCAGGACTAGCGAACTGAACATATCCCCCTGCGTTGAAGGGTGAGACAAGGGGACGTAATTTCTCCAAAACATTTCTCTAACGCATTGAAGGACGTGTTTAAAACGCTGAACTGGGAAGGACGCGGCACGGCATTAATTTTAACGGCGAGTACATCTCACACTTAAGATTTGCATTACAGACAACATCTTCATACTAACTGAATCGTTGATTGACTTGCATCAGATGCTGGAGGGCCTAGTTGATTCTTCTGTACGCAATGAATTCCGCATGAACTTGGACAAAACCTAGGTTATATTCAACGAATACGTTACTTTGGGACCAATTGCTGTCAATGGCGGAGCTCTTCAAGTTGTTCGAGAATACGTTTACCTTGAGGAAATTCATCAGTTTAACAGAATAATTCAACTGGACTGGACAGCGTTTGGGAAGCTTTGTAGAGTCTTCTCATCGCGTAGTCAGCAAAGCCTAAAGACTAAAGTCATCAATCAGTGCGTTCTGCCTGTTATGACTTACGCAGCCGAACCGTGAGGTCATTCACGTTACGGCTGTACCGCGCTCATCATCATCATCATCATTTCAGCCGAAAGACGGACTGGACATAGGCCTCCCCCAAGCTCCACCAATTCGACCGGTTTTGTGCTACAGGTACCGCGCTCGCTAGCCATGGAATGGGCTATGCTTGGAGTCTCTAACGGATAGAATTCATAATGAGGTGATCACAAAGCCAAATTTGTCGACATAGCTCACAGAATAAGTACCTACGTTGAAGTGGCAATGGTCCGGTCATATTAACCGTGGAATCGATTACGGTTGGCGTAAACTTCGTGTTGTTGAGTGGCGACTGCGAATTGGCAAACGTAAGATAGGATACTCTCAGGCAAGGTGGAGTGAGGCTCTTTGCAGGGTGGCTGGTAGCAGCTGGATGAGAGATGCCGAGATTCAAACATAATGGTGTGCAATCGGAGAGGCCTTTGTCCAGCAGTGCACTGGACATGCTCATGTGATGGTGATGTAGAAGAACTGCGTTGCCAGACTTACATTTTTGCATATATTATGTCTTTGATGAGACAGTCTATAGGTGCAGTCACCAACAGACAGGCTGCATAACAACCCTCTTCTTGACTTGAATAAAGTGTAGTGATTTTAGGATAGGAATATTCCAAATTTTTCGTCTGTTCGTTCGTTTGCAAGTCTGCTGACTTTTATACGTATATATTGATTAATATACCTTCGGATACATATTGATTCAGGTACCTACCAATTTGATACAGATGGTAGCTTACATTAACGTTCAGCTTTTTTTTTTTATTATGCGCAACCCGAACCAGCCGCGTAAAACCACAGCTGACCACAGTGACTACGTTTTATTCTCATAGTTTCATTGTTACGTAAATGCATCTTGGTAATTACCAGCCTTGTAGACACTAACATACAAGTTATGTATGCTACCTACTTACACTGACGAGTAATATGAAAAAGCCACTGGCAAAGGGTCTAAAGGACCGATCTAGATGACTTGCCCGAGGTAGAATAAGTTCTTAGGTACAATGTTGTTGTTGCTGAACCAGGATGACTGATCGAGTGTGGCAGCCAGTTTAATTAGAAATTGTTTTTAAGCATGGTAAGCGCACTTAGCTGCTACAGACTACGCTGTGCTTTTATTTATTTGTTAATTAATTAAAACGGTTTAAAACCAATTACAGAAATTAAAGACACAGTTTGTTGACTACAAATGCAAAAAAAAATACTTTTTACCAAAAAAAAAAACAACCGACTTCCTAAAAAAAAAACACTACAAAGTAAAAATAACTTTAATTTCAAAAGTCGGTGTCTTAGGATCTGTATTTAAGGGTTTTTTGCCAGCGACTTCCGAAATTAAGTTATTTTTGACTTTGTAGTGTTTTTTTTAGGAAGTCGGTTTTTTTTTGTAAAAAGTTTTTATTTTTAACTTTTTAGTTATGGTAGATACCCCGCACTAATCTAATCGCGTTATTCGTTCATTTGTCGCGCAAATACTTAATGCAAATTTAAGACTTATGTGGTTTTCACATGGACCCCATTGTCCAAATGGAACCAAATTAAAATGGGACCATTCGGGAAGCACCAGGTTTCAAATAAAAAAAGAATCATCATAATCGGTTCATCCAGTCAAAAATTATGAGGTAACAAACATAAAAAAAAACAATCGAATTGATAACCTCCTACTTTTTTTTAAGTCGGTAAAAAGAGTAAATATTAGGCCAGAGTACGTGGTAGTGGGTACTATAGCCTGTGCTTTCTGCCTTTTTTTTGTATGGGAAATCATCAAATGACTTTTCCCGCTCTGGGCGGAGCGGGAGAAGTGTGTCAGACTTTTACTGACTAAAACCCACCCGTGTTCCTTCAGTTCAATCTCGCGACCCTGGCAGGCATCGGTCCTGGCAGACCCCTTCAGTGCTGCTGACATCTCTTTGAGGCGCGCGTGGAACACTACGCGCCGTCGACCCGAGCCTGGTCCTTACCGGGCGGCGAGCTACCCATTGCTCGCCGCCCGCAAGCTCGCGCCTACGGTGGCCGGGAGTCCGCTATAGACTCTCGACGCCCGGGGCGTCTCCTCCTGCGGCGGCTAGGAACGTGAGGGTGCAGAGAATGCCACTCCCTCACGCGCCCCGCCTCCTCTTTCGCGAGCAATACTGCTTCGGAGAAGGAGGTGACGGCTCCTATGCCCTCTCGCTCCGTACCTTGGCTCGCACCAGGGCCGGACGCGAGAGGTCGCCGCCGCCGATCGCCTCCACGAGGACACGGTGGTGCTCCGCCCAGGCAGGGCACACCTCCACCGTATGCTCCACCGTGTCCTCCAGGCGATCCTCGCTATGGGAACACCCGGGTGTTTCCTCCTGCGTTATCCTGAACAGGAACCCACCGATATACCCATGCCTGGTGAGAACCTGCGTTTGGCGGAAGGTGAGAACGCCGTGGCGCCTCTCTATCCACTCCTCAAAGAGGAGACTTACCGCCGCAATTGTGGCGTGCCCAGTGCTTTCTGCCTTGGCAATAATTGTCTGGGACAAAAGAGCGAGCCAGCACAGCATGCAGTTCAGTAGTGCTACGGAGCGTCTTACAGGCTATGGTGAGCGAGGCTTTACCTCGCCTTTCGTCGAACGAGTTATATCCAAGGCATCCCAGTAGAAATTTAGTTGGATAGAGATAAGGATAATAGCCATGTCATGCCATGCCACAATATTTGTGCTGTACACTATTTGCTACATGCTATTAGTTATAGCATAGTCTGTACTGTCTTTTATGTCCTGTGTTCCGTTTTATGCAGAGGAGGGAAGTAAAACAATAAATTCATTGCAACACGTATTTCACCTTATAATGTGCAAATAAAAAAAAAGTTGTTCTCCACTAGTAAAACCCTTTTTTTCCACTTCTTTTTTATTGTTTTTAGGGTTTGAGTTTATTATTGATTTTATGTTATGCCTTATCCCTTTAGATTGATTGATTATCTGATTATGTTTACATACCGTTTAAATATAATCAGTGGTAATCGTGTACCGTGGTCTCCGGGGTTCTGCTATATTAGTAATTCTAGTGCAGACACCAGTCTCTCTGAAAAACAATGTGTGTTTTTAAATATTTTATTGGATGGAGGATAGATGGATTGGAGGCGATCGGCGGCGGCGACCTCTCGGGTCCGGCCCTGGTGCGAGCCATGGTACGGAGCGAGAGGACATGGGAAGCCGTCAACTCCTTTTGCGAAGCAGTAATGCTCGCGAAGGAGGAGGCGGGGTGCGTGAGGGAGTGGCAGTCTCTGCGCCCCCACGTCCCTAGCCGCCGCAGGAGGAGACGCCCCGGGCGTCGGGAGTCTATAGTGGACTCCCGACCACCGTAGGCGCGAACTTGCGGGCGGCGAGCAATGGGTAGCTCGCCGCCCGGTAAGGACCAGGCTCGGGTCAACAACGCGTAGTGTTCCACGCGCGCCTCAAAGAGATGTCACCAGCACTGCAGGGGTCTGCTAGGACCGATGCCTGCCAGGGTCGCGAGATTGTTCGAAAGAGATACCGTGACCCTGGCACATGGGCAACTGAAGGAACACAGGTGAGTTTTAGTCAGTAAAAGTCTAACACGCCCTCCCACTCCGGCCAGAGCGGGAGAAGTCATTTGATGATTTCCCATCCAGAAAAAAAAAGAAAATAATATATTTAAAAACAATTCTATCGCTGTTGCCATCAATCCTGCACAATTTCAGACTTCAAACTGCTACTGAGAAATTCCTAAAGGAAAAACCCAAAACACTATGCTCGACTCTGGAATCGAACCCATGGGCACTACTTATCTACGTAAAAATGGGTAAAACACAAGGAGTATTTTTTTTCATCCTTTTTATTTCATACAGTTCAGACACTGTTGATATGAATTGTATAGCAGTTTCCAGCGGTATTCTTCTTATCCTGACTTTGCACGAGCAGCAGTTTGTGTCCAGAAAGTAATTTCAACCCTCATCCTCACCCTTGAACTGAGGGGTCCCATACTAGTCACACCACGATCAAACCGATAAAACTTCTTTTATCTGTTCTGTGACCGCGATAATAAACAAGAAATTCAAAGAGACGTCGCTAAATTCACTACTCTACAGCAATTTGCCGATGTAAATAGACGAGGAGGAACCTAAAGTCGTCAGGGGATAAAACGGCACTCACTGATCCCCTGAACGCTTTCGGCTAAGGCTATGTATATTCTGCTCAGTATTTTTATTACCTACTTTTTATTCCTTACTTTATTTACTTAAAGTGCGAAAATTATTTTTAAGTATCTACTTAAGGTACTTAAAAATAATTTTCTCATTTTCAATCACAAAGCATTTTCCGTCATCTTTCACTTAATTACCAAAGTTGGTAGGTATTTAGGTACACAGATTTGTTATATTTTGATCAAAACAGGGTACTTTAAGAGTGCAATCAGTCTCGCATCGCAATACATTCTCAAGGCAGCTACATATGACAGCACATCGCAATACCAGCGAAACGTAACCCTTAAATTGTTGTTACCGCATTCCGAAAGTAGGTTGGCAGAGCAATCTTCAAGACATGCTTTTTGTTTGCTGAGCTGTTCTACCGTAACTCCGTAAGTAATGTCATGTCCTTTAAAGCAGATTTATTTTTAATAGTAGTCGCCCAGTGCTCGTAATTCGACCATAATTCGTTTAAATTTTAAATTTGAACGTTATTAATCTTTATAAAATTACTAGCTTTATCCATGCCTACCGATGACCTTGTGAAGGCCGCAGGAACCCGCTGGATGCGGGAAGCACAAAACCGGTCGAAGTGGCGGAGATTGGGGGAGGCCTATGTCCAGCAGTGGACGTCTTTCGGCTGAAATGATGATGATGATGATGATGATGATCCATGCCTACGTGTTTGTCGGAAATTTTGTTGCGTTCGTTTCCAAGCACATGCTTAAATAATAAATTTAATAATGTATACTTTAAAAACGGAGCACAGTCCACAGAACTTCATCCCCCTTTTCAGCTCTTCCGGAGTAGAATTATAAAAACGATGAGACACATGTTATTAATGTTTAATCGTCAGCCTAAACACAAAGTTTGGAAGACCTACCTTCAGAACTGACGGACTTTCATACAAACTTCCACCCCCCCATTTCACCCCTTTACGGAGAGTTTCCTAAAAACCTATCTTAGCTAACGTTTCCTACTTATAATCTACCTCTAACCAAAATTTCATCTTCATAGGTCCAGAATTTTTTGAGATTTCGTTATTAATCAGTGAGTGAATGTATGAATGAGTTATCTTTCGCTTTTATTTAAATTGATTATTATCTTTCTGCACTCACTAACGCAAACTTTAACTATGCCCTATTTCATACGTTCCTCTGTCTGCGTGAGTATACGAAGGCACTTCACGTAATATAGGTACAATAATTGATTAAGGAATCAACTTTTTAAAAACTGAGCTTTTTTTGGTAACCGCTTAAGTAATAATAAATTAACCCAACACACAACCTTTCACAAGATAGGACCGGTCCTTCAAGTTTCTTTTAACATCCAGTCTGTTTACAGGTTATTGTGTGAGTGTTGGGACACTCCGGGTCGAAATAGCACAGTCTTCTTCCACACAAAGACTTTTGTTTTGCATCTGCATCTGTCTCTAAAAAATATTTAGGTATTTTGGAAAATATAATAGTAATAATAGAATAGTAAGGAAGTTCATGCAATTAGAGGAAGAAAACACACCGTCATCATAAATACACACCACACGCTGCTTTTACTTGGCTTTGGCCCGTAAATGCAGCAGAAACCAGCCTGAGAGCTGAGCAAAAGAACACTCTCAAAATAATATTTTAGGACAACCAACACAACGTTATCTGATCCCAAACTAGGCAGAGCCTGTAATATAGCACCCAGACAACTGATAAACATACTTACATATTTCTAAATACATACATATTATAGATACATTACACACCCCGTCACAGAACAAATGCTTATGCTCATCACACAAAGATTTTTGATTTTTTCCTGGATTGATTCCTGGGTGGGAATCGAATCCACGATCTCAGTCTTAGCAGTCAGAGTCATTAACCACTAGACTAACAGCCCAGTAAATAATAAAATATGTACCTATCTGTTAGCGGTCAGATTATTCTGATTCTATTTGATTGTCTTAATTAAAAAGCTACCTACTACTAGAGCTACTACTTATTACAGATTGGGCAGTAGCGTTCCTTAAGTATTTACCTACCATCATACTGCAATCGCAAACCATCTTTTTGGGGGAAGTCCTATGTCGAGCAGTAGGACTTATTTATGCTGAAATAGGTAATGAATGACGAAATGATAACTTAAAAAGCATCTGAATTCATTGGATAACCTTCCACTTTATATTTAAATTATCCACTGGATAGATACCCCATTGAAATTTATTTTTAGACAAACAATGTCTTTGTTTTGTTTTTGGCAAATCCCCCTTTTTAGAGGAGGCCTATGATCAGCAATGGACGTTATTGGGCTGAAATGATGATTATGATGTCATGATGCACACAGTGATAGGTATGTTTTGAATTTTTGTTGATTACAGTTCAGTTGGAATTGTATATATTTTTGACCTCGTCTAAAACTATTTTTTTCGACACTAAATGAACAGCCTAGACATCTTCAAACAAACTATGCTCTGATTCTAGTACCTACCTATATAATCAGATCCGCTCAAAGTCATGTATAAGACATGTACTTATGTAGTCGTTACATAAACGAGGATCTTCACCTAAAACACGCAAACACATTTTAATTGCGTACCTACTTATTGTTTAATTAAGATTCCGTGATATACAATAAAACAATTGTAGGTCGTTCTAATTTGGAACGAAAAAAAAAACGTGGTGCGTAGAAAGATGTTTTAAGAATGGCCGTTTTTTTTTTGTATGCCTGTAACACTATTGCACAGTATCTGTAATGATAGTAGAAGACGCAGTCGCCGACAGCAGGCAGAACATTACGCGTTTGTGCGTCGACGAGCACGCAGCAGCGCCCCTGGCGGATTACTTGTGCGCCTTAACGATTTCACGTAAGTTTTTATTTATTTAAATAAAAATATTTAATAGAGCTTTAGTTATTTTTGGATTTAAAACAAAAATATCGTGACGTTTTTTTATAGAAATTTAAAAACGAACTTACCAATAATTTGCTGAAATCCATAATTATTATAGTGAGAAATTAATTGAAATTTTCATAACATATTTAGTAAGTAAAAGATAAGTTATATACGACAACTACTTGAAAAATTATAAAATTTTAACTTATTTATAACTTGTTCTGGAAGCATTTGACATTGTTTCCATAACTTTACAATGAACTCAACTCAGAAATTAATCATTATTTTCAATTAAAATTAATCCCTGCACGTGTCTTCGTAACGTTTACTGACAATCATTATATACCTATAAAAGTACTAACGTCATATTTTTTTCCTTCCATTAATTAAAACAACGAGATAGTTAGTTCATGTAATAAGCTCCAGTTCGTCAATGAATATAACAATGTTGCAATTAGTGAAAACATCTAAACCATGATACGGTTGTGTATTTACGTAGACCAAAACTTATTTAAACTTAAAACCAAATACCTACTTAAAACCTAAGTTTTCCTAATAATTCCCCAAAAAAAGTTCATAGAACCCGACTGAAAATACTTGACTCTTACTTTCTTATAATATTTTTGAGAAAAGTTCACCAAAATGTTCAATCGTTCTCATAAAACAGTAATAGTTTTATTTAAAGAGCAATCCTCTTTTGCGCTAGATGAACCAAGCGATGTCGACGTTTAAATTACAAAGCCTAATGTTTGCTTAAAAAAACACTTAAATTATGTAATAAACATATTATTATATATGCTCGGTTTATGTAAATTGTGCGAAGTAAAGCGGGTCAAATGTGTGAAAGGCCTTCTTTCACACATTTTTTTGATATCGATATTTGCATCTTAGGCAGTGCTGTGGTCTTCTACGACAGGAACATTGCTTAATACCGACAAATAAGTAAAAAGTGCAGCATTCTTTAAACATTTCCGAATCATTAAGTGTTTCTTCTAAGTATCTCTGATTATATCTAATGCTCCATTCCGTCTCGAGCCTGTGTGGTGGATAGCAATCTCCTTCTCATGGAGAGGAGGTCTCACTCCCACGTACCAGCAGAGGACACAATTAGGTATTGGCCGATAATGATAAGTGTAAATTAATGATAAAATAATACTATATTGTCTAAATGTGTACATCCATTTAAATACTTATTATTACTATCTCTTCGATTTGAGACTCAACCGTGACCCTGTTTAAATCAGATGGGTCCGAAGATGGTAAATATATTTTCGACCATCGGTAAATAATGAGAAATATAACCTAGCCTGGTACCTCTATGTCCACAAGGAAAGGCAAATAAACTTAAATCAACAGATTATGCAAATATTGATTGTAAAGAAGCATGCCATCTGAAGCAGCCAAGAAATCTTGATTTGAATAATCAAAATTTTAATTATTACAGATAGCATATACGACATGGATCGAAGTGAAATAACTACGTCATTATAGTGTTATTGGTATCTATAGCATTGTAAACAGTACCGTAGAAGTAGTCCCTATATATTAGCACAGAAATGGATTTTTAGGAACTTTTTATTAAAGGCATTAAATCAGAAAATCTGGAACAACGACTCAATGTTCAAAATGTCAACTTTAAAGTTACCTTGAAAACGTAACATATGTTGAACATAATATCAGCAATCTCCAAATTATCTAACTTTATTGATGTATCGTTTATGTAGATTAGCAAGGTAGTCGGCGGCGTAGGTAGCTCGGAACACATTAATCAAAATTTTATAGTTCACCATGGATTTTGAAATGCATTTTTAACAATGACCCAAATTTTGTTCTCAATGCCAGCAATAGCTATACGAAATACTAGATAGTATGGACCTATACGAAACTCAGTTCTTAGTTTCGATTCGATATTTAATCGAAAGCCTTCGTATCGTGCGTTTTGGCGAGCCTTGCGCATCGCTTGATAATTTAATTACACACATCCACCTTGATGTAGTAAAGCGTGGTAAAGAAATATATTCGATCACCGTTTTTCCGGCAAACACACTTTAAAGACTGTAGTCTGTTTAAACAAAACATTAAGGAGACGCTAATCTCTTAAGTTGTCAGCAAACAATAGAGCTGTTAATACCTAATGTTTGCAGACTAACTTTAAAACATTCTGCGATATTCGTTAAGTGCCTATAATTTGTTGGTACCGACAAAGACGGTGTCACAAATGTTGCAATTTAGGCACATATACATTACGAAAATGCGTTTATGTTTCTTACATAATTCGAAACGCGGTCTAGTAGCGTGACTCCGTAACATGCATGAATCAACAGCGCCGGTGCCGAATTGTAACAGCGCATGCGTGCGAGAGCAGACGAGATGAGAGCTCCAGTCCACCCAAGTTGTTGGCCTAGTGACTGTGATATATCAGTCAATATCACAGTTACTCTCCTACCCATCTTTTCAATAACTGTTATCAGCTCGGATTATTTGACAGATTGATCGACCACAGGGCCTATAAAACATATTCAGTTAGAGGCACTTTGAAGTAGGTGAACGATTGTGGGTAGATGTGTCGTGACAATCGGGATAATGATCAGTTACTTCCAAGCCGGATACATGCGTATTGCTATAGTATACTATGCTATATATATATCTGGCGCATGTATTATATATAATATCCTCCGTTTGACAGATAAACAAAATAGCAAATCAGTGCTTAAAATCGTTCAGGAGTTTCCACGTACGGAGAAGATCTTAACAACAACAACAAATCTTGGTAGCATAATATTTTGTTATGAGGTCTGAACGTATTATACAAAATTGCAACTCAGTATTTGATAGAGCGTCTGTTTTTATCGTCCGTGGAAAATATGAAAATACTCTATAACGGCATAGTGAAAACGGTTAGCGTGTCATCATTCTTAGTGTCCGCTAAAGCAAAATTCTTACTTTAATATGACGGACCAATACATTACAAAGTTTAGGTTTTTGTCGTATAGCGTACTTACTTAGGTATCCAACTGGTGCACCCACCAATTTTTCTTTTTATAGGAAATGTCAGATATTATTTATCATCTGTGTAATATGTGATTATGTAATTATGGCATCTTACAATAGCGACCACAGGTCATCGTGGTTCATAAGTATTATTAACATAATAACTATTAATAATTGTCCACTATTTATTATAAGCTGCCATGCGAAGTTATTTGCAGGTCATGTTTATGTCAGTTTTACCTTAGGTTTTATTTCCTAGACGATATTCCGAGGTAATGTCTTCAGTAGAGATCTGGTCGACATAATGACCATTAAAACTTTAAGCATTCATAATAAAAAAGGCTAGTTGCGTCAACCCCAAATAAATTGAGATGACGGTAGGTGAATCATCATTTGCCTAGCCATTTCCCAACCAGTATTTTACATGGTGCGACTGCCTATCTGACCTCCACAACCCCGTTACTGGGTAATACGATACCCCTTCCTTGGTAAGACTGGTTGGCAGACTTTCAGATCACTAAAAACCCGTAACGACAGGCAAAGTCCACTAAATCCACAAACGACGGCCGGGATCAACGGCTTTACGTGCTTTCCAAGGCACGGATGGGTCTTGATATGCAAAAATGCTCCCCCATCCACGGATAAACTGCGAAAAGCGCAGCTTCACCTAATCGATCGACCAGGCTGTTATTATTTAGCCACAGACCCCCGATGAAGAAAATGTTGGAGGGTTAACTAAATATAAATTTAACCTTTCAAAGATGCTTTTGGAATAATATCGATGTCTTTAACCTTATTTTTATACAGGAAATCATATGATAAAGTTCAAATCAACAAAATGCGTTGGTTTTGTTTCCTACTTACATTTACGTCAAGGTTTATATTCTTGCCAAAAGAGACATACTTAACTGCGCATATTATTATTTTATAGAGCTCTAGAATTTCCCAAAAAGTAGGTATTTAGCAAAATTTATGTAAATTATTTGTAACCTCTATTTGAAATACTTAGCGACAGTTTTGAATTATTTCTGGTATTCAATATTCTGCTGCCTACAACAACTGTTAAATAATACGAAGTGGCAGGGATTTCGTTGTACAAACTGTTATGGTGGAATCTTGACCTCCATTGAAATCAAGCCTTTTTCCAAAAAAAAAAAAGATCAACCGACTTCCGAAAAAAACACTAAAAACTGAATTCGATTGTAATTTTTTTTTTGGTTAGTTAATTGTACATAAACGTTATCGAGGATAACGCCAAAAAATACCCGAGCAAAGCATATAAAATTGATATGGGATCACCCCTGAGTAATCCATTAAAAAAATAATTTGCGAAATTATCCACAATTATCACAGAACATACAAAAAAAAAACTGGTAAATTGAGAACCTCCTCCCTTTTGAAGTCAGTTAAAAAAATAGCTCTACCATACATTTTGACCGCGTTGATATTGCACTTTTCAATGAAAGACATGATTTTTTTTTATAACTCACGAAACAACGGGTTCTAGAATCATGTGCAGAAGATTTCTGATTGCGCGTCGATCTCCCTGCCCAATGTATATCTACTTAGGTTCGTTTTCCTCTTATCTTTAATTCTCTTACAACGTCCAGATTATATTTCCAGAGTGTCTGCTTTCCTCTGTTTTGTTGGGTATGACAAAATCTTCAAAGAAATAAAGAGATCGTCTATTACATGAAGTGTGTAACTCAATAACAGTTATTCAGTGACGCGTGATGTTCGTACGGCTTACCTACTTCATAGTTTATGTTGTATATTTCCTATAAAACCTGAAGTTGATACCAGTTTTAAGTCGGTATGCGTAGGTACAAGGTTAGAGTTAGAACTTGTTCTAATAACTGTCTACGGCTTCACTTAGTTGACTTAAGTACTTCTAGATCAAAACGTATAGATAGATTTACAAAGTAAATTCGCAATATGTTATGCGTGTCTACCTGCGTGACCGCGTTGTTCTTCTAAATCTTTTCAACGGATTTTAATGCGATTTTCAACATGATTTAGAGAATTTATGCCGAAAGTTTTTGTGGCTTATACATTCAAATTAATCTCACATGTAATACAGATATCTCAATTTTTTTTAAAGTCTTTACAACCTGACGTTATAAGGGCGGGTCGCTAGTACGAAGGGACTTTATAAACGTACTAATCTTCTTAGGGTATATTAATGTATTGAGTCGGCTCTGAGTTAGCAACTAGATTACCTCTTTCAAAGTTAATACAGTTTTCGAACACCAGGCCCAACGTGCACACAGACTTAATAAAATCGTGGTGGGATTTATTCCTCCACTGGATTTTCGACGTACTGCTCAGTGGTGTGAGTTGAAAATCGAACACAATGTTTTTTCTTCGTGCTGAGAGACTCACCCGTGCTGCACTCTGTTGGATTCTGAATGCTCTGTTTAACACCGAGAATTTAAAATCGAGTGCGCGAATAAATCCCGTCGCGGTTTTATTACGTTCGTGGTAACGTGGGCCAAGGTCGTAACCATTACCTAAACAGGTAGTTGTAGGTATGCGTAGGTAGGTATTCGTGGTTTCCTGTTTTCATAAAAGTTAAGTTGTTCTTTCCGCTATTTAATAATAACTAGCTGCCCGATATACGTTGCCCTAATATAATTCATATACAAATCTGAAAGTAACAAGCAGTTTAGGATATTCTGGATGCCCAATTTTCCAGGCAACTGTTTCTTTTTTTATTGCAGAATGGGTCTGCTCTTGACTTCGATCAGTTTTCAAGTTTTCCCTTTTAAATCTTTTAGGTACCTAACAAAAAATAACCAAATCGATCCAGCCGTTCTGGACTGATGCGTTTACCACCGATAAGCAAGTACCTACTTAAGATGTGAGTAATCATTAAGTAGTAGGTCTTCTTAAACCAATCCTTGCTTACTTATTGTAACTCACAAGGAAAAACCGTGATCGGCGGCACGAACGGCCACTGCTACCTGTGACAATGACTTTGGCTTTGATGCGAAATCACCTTCAGAAAGTTAATTAATATTAACATACAGTTTATGTAATGATAGTGTACAAAAGGTGCTTCGTCATGGTCATGATGATGGTAGAATAACGCTCATAACTTGAACTTGTGTGCCTTATATCTATACTAATAAATTATAATCCATACTAATATTATAAATGGGAAAGTGTCTGTGTCTGTTTGTCCGTCTTTCACGGCAAAACGGAGCGAAGAATTGACGTAATTTTTTAAGTGGAGATTGTTGAAGGGATGGAGAGCGACATAGGCTACTTTTTGTGTCTTTCTAACCCCACACTTCCCTAAAATGAGTCGGGAAGCCTATTTATTGAGGAAGGCTATACTGCCCTACTAAGCGCAAAAGCGGTATCTCAAAAAAATAGTAAAGTTGATTTTATGCGTATTTTTTAAAGGTATGGCATTAAAATCAACTTTACGATTTTTTTGAAAGATACCGTTTTTGCGCTTAGTAGGGCAGTATAGGCTATATAACATCACGCTGCGATCAGTAGGAGCGGAGCCGCAACAAAAAAACGGACGAAAACTGGCAGGCTGCAATGCGACGGGAAGGGTCAGGGGAGCAAATATTTGACGCGGACGAAGTCGCAGGCAGAAGCTAGTAAATGATAAATGATGAATATTGTAAAGGTATTGGTTTGTCGGTCGGATTTGTGAGCCCAATTACTGAGGACGGTTATAGGCTATTTAGCATCACGCTACGACTCAAAGGAGCTAAGTAAAAAAACAAGATAGAACGCTTATAGAAAATGAAGTAATAAAGCGGGCGGGCGACGTGACGATATAGAATACTAGCTTCTGCACGCGGCTTCGCCCGCGTGAATGTCGAAAAATTTACCATTTCAACCCCCCATTTCACCCTCTTAGATTTAGAATTTCGAAAAAACCCTTCCTTATTGGATACCTACTCCTCACAAAGGACACACCCTCCAAATTTCATTTCTCTAGGACCAGCGGTTTAGGCTATGCGTTGATATATCAGTCAGTCAGTCACTCAGGACTATGAATTTTATTATATATAGATAAGTGCTTATTTTAAGCTAAAACATGATATTTCACGCGATCGAAGTCGCGCGCGGAAGCTAGCTGGTTATATTATTACCGCCTTATTACTTGATTGTTTTTAAGATAAGACTGCAATAAAAATGATGCAAGTAGGCCGAATTTCCAATCCGGAATGAGGCAACTTCCAATTTTGAGGCTGCTAGAAACCTAGACCTCAGATTTAGATTTCTAGATCGAGCTGAGATATTAATTGATTTCTTATGTTAAGTACTTAGGTAGCTGCTTATATTTGGTTCACTTAACTACTAAAATTAATGATGTGAAAGTTGTAGAATCATAAGTAAATACTTTGACCAAGTTAAAACTTTATAGAAACACTCATTCGGTTCCGTGGACAATACATTAATTTGGTGAAGTTGACTTCAACCTATTTGCTGACACGACCATCTTCGGAAAAGGTTACCGCTAAAGCCGTTTTCGAACGTACCTACGTAAACAAATAGGGCTGAGTTTTTCTAGCTGACTGGATCTTCATCGCTCTGCTTAGCGCAGAGAATCTTCGAATTGAGAATCGAACACTTAGGTTTGTTTTTTCGACGCGCTAGAATGAAATCTGTCAATCCTCAAATCAACATCGAGAGTTAAAAATGTAGTGTGTAATAAAATCCTGCCACGCTCTTTTTACGTTCATGTGAACGTAGTTTTACAGTCACTGGTTTTATGTTGAAGTGGCGTACAAAGGTTAACATTTTTATAAAATCTTTTTGGTTAATTTATTTTAACGTTCATCACAATAGCAACATTTTTGGTCATCGGAATCGAAAACCATGCAATATTTCGCTGTTTGAACTATTTTGAACAAAACCAAATAACGTTCGAAGTTTTTACTTGTGTATGTTGATCATAATTAGCCTATAATGTCCCACTGCTGGGACACAGGCCTCCTCTCGGTGACAAGGAGTGGACCTTAGGTAGATGTCACTTGCCTTCGAATTTTTGTTTGTAGGGCATGCCATTTTCTTCACGATGTTTTCATTCACCGTTTTGAGAGCAGCGGTAATGATATTAATTGCACAAAATAAAGCACCTGCCTGGGCTCGAACCCACGACCTACAACTCGTAAGTTGAGGGCGATACCACTGGGCCACCACTGCTCTCATCTTGTGTGTTATTTTATTACACTTCGAAGAGGTATTGGAACATTAAAGCATTATTTTATTTGGCACATTAAATGAAATATTACGTGATATAAGACGGTTTGGATAGAATACCTACTTACCTAACTATTATGCGTACCATAGATCATTCATACGCCCTGAGTAGATAATTGTAATATTTGCTGAAAGAATACACTGTAAAGTGTTTACACTTACGTGTTCTTGAATGACATTGTCAGTGAAACGCAGGAAATATAAAGAGTAGTAATACTAAAGTCATTTATCATCTGTCTAGCCTTTTCCCAATTATGTTGGGGTCGGATTCCAGGCTAACCGGATGCAGCTGAGTACCAGTATTTTACATGGAGCGACAGCCTGTCTGACTTCCACAACTCAGTTACTGGGTAATTCGATACCCCTTGATAAGACTAGTTGTCAAGACTTTCGGGCTTCTGACGACCCGTAACCACTTGTAAAAGATCCAGGAATGATACCCGGGACCAGAATATGCTTTTTGAGGCACGAAGGGAACTTGGTATGTAAAGACGATCAGCCATCCACGGACCAACCGCGAGTAGCGTACCTTAACCTGATCGTTCGACCCGTGCGTTTTTATTACGTAGCCACAAGCTCCTAGTTAAAATTGTGAACGGTACTATAAAATCACGCTCGTAAAAATATGAAACAAGAAAAAAATCTCATATAAATGCCACCACCCCAACGTCATTGTAATATTTTTCAAGAGGGGTCTGAATATGTGTCACATAGCCTATAACGTGACGTCCAGCGGAAAATCAAGACGTTTACAATGATATCTCATTTGTCAAATGATGATAAGTAGGACCACCACTGGGCCATCACTGCTCTTGCAACATACCTACCCACATACTTACTCGTCAAAATCATAACCCTCCTCCTTGCTTCACCGTAGTCGGGTAAAAAGATGCGTTAGTTTTAGGTAAAAGTGAACACGTCCTCGTGAAATAAATAGGTAGCTAAAATTTTGAATCGCTTCTCATATAATGGTAACGCTCGTATCTATTCTGGTCCCGGAGCTCGTAGAAACTCTACTGTACCCATAAACATAATTGTTTTATAAATTTATTGTTTCATAATTAATCGAACGCCATGATCATACGTGTCGTAAGTGCGTCCGAATTGTGTTGTCTCGATATGACAGCGACTTCCATTTTAAATTATGGCTTCGTGATGCAACCTTTGATCGAAATGTCGATAACGTCAGGCTTTTTTTACCATTCACATTGTGAGGAAATCTCTACAATGCCTACCCACACTATTATATGTAACAATAAGATATCGTACAAAAATACAGGTACCACTAAACTTATTCGAAAGCGCTAGAGAACAATAAAAGAATTGGTTGAACTAAATTCGAAGTTAGACAGCCTACAAGCTCCTAGCAGACAGCTGTCTATTTAAAGTGGAAGTTTAAATGAAATAAATCTTACTACTCTGTAGCAGCCGAATAAAACGGGCTATGTCGATCGAAAAACCGAATACGTATTGCATGTCCGAATGGACTATTATGCTCACTGACTCACAGAACAAAAGTCAACTAAAACAAAAATATTGTTGTACACTTGTCGAAATACGCATGTATTAATTTCAACATATTTTCTACATCCATAACTCTATTTTGTATATGTTAACTAACAAAGCGTTAAGAAACTTTTTATATGCTAAATGGCGTTGCACAAGTAGCTACAACAATTCGTGTGGTATCGGTATACTCAAAATCAAACAGATTATATGAATAATAAAATATCAACCGGCCGGAAATTAAACTTGTTATATAAGAAGAACAGATCTATGTAGGTATGTGCAGTTTCAAGTATCTGAATTTTGTTAATTAATCGTAATTACTTGTAATTTCGCGTACTCCTACTCACTTTCTCGTGTGTGTCGACATTACTGTATTGTGTAATCGGAATTATCCTTTAATGTTCCGCATTTAATCAATATTTTATTGCTAAATTAAATAAACTTGTATTCAAATTTACCTCTACCAAAACTTTCGTACCGTGTTGTGCCGGACATGAAGAATAACATCACCCCATTTCTTCCCGTGGGTTCGTAAGAGTCGACTAGGGGACTTACTGGAGAATGGGCAGCAGCGTTCTCTATGCATTTTACCATCATACTGCTATCGCCAACCCGGCTGCCAAGCGTAGCTATTATGGCATAAGCCCTCCAAATTGAGGGTGAGCAATGTCCAGCAGTGGACGTCTTACGGCTGAAATTATGATGATGATGAAAACTTGGCTTAATTATGATAATGATGATGATGAAAACTTGGCTTAATTCTACGTGATTTGTAAGGTAGGTAGGATATAGCAAGATCACTGCCATGACGCACGACCCAGTCTGTAATTAACGAGCCGTGGGCCCCATGGGCGAAAATGGAGAACTTCCATACAAACAAGGATGATTTTTTTAAATCCTTACATAGCGCCCACCTTCCTTCTAAAAGGACTTTTTCTGCAAAGTTGACGAATCCAGATCAAGTGAATTAGGCTGTGCATTGTCTGTCACAGCATTTAAGACTGCTGCTATGTAGAATGGGAATAGTACTTAACTAACAGCGCCAGTAGTGCGAAAATAAAGGCGTATGCAAGGGCCATAGTTCGTAGTGTAGATGTACACGTAGTATTTAGTGCGTACCATGTACCACGTAGCGCATGCTGCATCTTCCTGTCTACTCCGGGGATAAAAATTTGGTACTTACATTTGGGGCCAACTCAAATTACATAGTTTTTTTATTAAACTTATCGGACATTATAAAAAATCGTTTAAAATTCCTAACCTTGGTTTCGCACACAATTATGCTCTTAAGGTTCATTCTACGTTGACAAGATTACAATGATTACGCAAATTAAATATTAACATTCTCGTTTTAATATATCTTACATAACAAACATTTGCCAAAACTATGTGTGAGTTTAAATGTAGGTATAAGTATGCCTATACCGGTTCATAGATATCGAAAAATAATAAGCCAAGGTCGTTTAAATGTGTATGTTGTTAGGACCCTACAAATATCAGTGACAGCGAATTCAATTATCTGTGAAACCACTAATGTTGTTAAATCGGACATGTTACAAGTTAATCGCTGTGGCTTCCGTGCGGTACTTAACTAAAGTAGCGGACGGAAGCCACTGTGTTTCAGGTCTAGAACATGCCTGACATTTAGAACTGAAAACTTCATTAAACCGTGAAAGAGCAACCCTTTATACAGGGCTGGGCTGGCAATTCGAATATTACAACTTTTTAGGCCCCAATCTGATTGGGGTTATGCAGTTGTTTGATTTATACAATTCAGTTAAAACTCGGCAAATTCGTTATAAAGGTAAGTTCGGTAAAGTCGACAAGATCATGGCCATGCGGTGGCCATTACCTACTTTTTAACCGACGAAAAAAAACGGAGGAGGTTATCAATTCGACGCGTATATTTTTTTTTTGTTTCTTTTTTTATGTATGACCACGCATAACTTTTTACATAGTAGTCCGATTATGATAATTCTTTTTTCATTGGATAGGGTATACCTTGCCAAGTATTATTAGTACATTAAAGCCACAAAAAAATACAAAATAAAAACTTTTTAACAAAAAATTAAACCGCCGAAAAAACAGAAAAGCAAAAAATAATAAACCTCAAAATTTTGAGTCGGCGCTGAAAAATCAATGAACTAAGATCACTCAAAGCGCCGACTCATAATTTTAAGGTTTATTATAGTAATTTTGTCCTGAAGTTATTAAAACTAAGGTTTGAAACCCATCGTTAAAAGTAACAAATATCCATCTCGTTATTCCATTTGATTACTGAGGATTTCGGCGACGCGTTTCGAATATTTGTGCCTTTATTAGCGGGATCTAATGAAATATGTGAACATTTACTTAAAAATATGTTGATTGGCGATAGGATTTTTGAATATAAAAAGGGTAGAAATTATACAGATCTTAGCCAAGCCTGAATAATATAATTATAGAAAAATATGTGGTAATTTTCATTTGTAATAAAAATTAATCGCTACTGGTCAAAGTAGCGATTAATTTTTATTACAAATGCATCCTGCATCTGAAATCTAATTCTATTTGAAAGCCGAATTCAAACCATGGTAAAATATAGGCCGTAACTGAAACATGATTGATTCAGTTACAGTAGCGCGGTGGTCGCTGAAGGTACGGGTTAATAATTCCGACGAGCAGTGATAATGTACTTTATATTATTTAATATCGCTACAGCATGTCGTCTTACATGTGATGATTACCTGGACCTCCTGCCAGTTTATACACTGTCTCAAGCTTACTTGGAATCAATGAAACCAGAGGACCTAGTGCAATGTCTGCGGACCTAGGAAAAAGCCAGTTGCCATTACCAGAAGCTGAGCTCGTTTGGAAGTCAATCATAAAACATCATGATGGTATCGCTAATATACCAAATTAATTACTTAAAAATCTCCAATGGATAACTATCGCCATAACTCCAGAAGACTACGAAGATATTGCGCTAGGCGACATCGATGTGGTTCAAAACTTTGGACTGAACTATAATTTGAACAAGCAGCAGCTTTCAGCGCTTGCAACTAGGGTGCTTGAAGAGTTTGCATCAAAAGAACCGAAGGATTACACCGTGTACGATCTGACTGCTATGGGTCAAACACTTTGTGCGTTCAATAAAAACATAATCGAGAGAATTCATGCTTCAGCCTACAGGGAAGCATCCGCCCTGATTGGTAAATTATAGAACTGTGATGACGAAGCGATGTCGGGATTTGCAACGTTGGCTATTTAGGAAAAAGCATTCGGACCGCGTGAGGAATAGACTGAGGAAACAGTCATTATGGTTGGGAAAGTTGCTGACTACTTGCTACCAAAGAATTTCTCCTCATTCAGTGACCGCCGAATAGCTGCTTCAAAACATACAGTAATTCCTATTAAGTATTCGTTTTATACTTGGATATTTGCTTGATTATGTCGTGTTCGCTGTATACAGTTCGTAACAGATAAGGTCATCAACACCTCTTTTTTTATGTTTTCAAGTTTTGCCATTTTATATCTTACGTTTAATTTTTAAGGTTACAATTTGAAGGTTCTCTGATAACATGGCTAATATCTAGGGGCACGCAGGTGACTTGTTATCCTTGGACTGGTTGGACTAGAACCGATAGGACGAAAAGGCGATGGAACGGATTAACTTATGCAATCAAATCTTAAAGTCGAAAGAGTTTTGAACTCTGTCGTTGGTTGTTTCATAATTTTTATTGTGATCATCTGCTATTATTTTTGTGCATAATTCTATTGATATTTTATAAAAAATGTTTGCATGCAAGTGTACGTGAGTGATACTCGTCATGCAGTGGAACAATGTCTAAGCGTTCGATACGTTACCGAATCACTTGCATTTAGTAATAATGGCCTTCTGTAAACAGGATATTTAGTCAACGGCGATACCTTCAATAATGTTTTACTTAGTGACCTATTTTCATGTAATATCGCACGTGTTTGTATCTCTAATTATTCTGTAGACGTTACACCGCGTCCCTATAGCTACATATGGAAAAAACCTAAGAGTGTGACAGTTATATGATAGAGTGTTCAGTTTGCTGACTACTAATGTATTCATAAATTATGTATTTCTTCAATATTATTGCTATACGAAAAGGTACGTAATAAATTACCTACATAAAAAACTGTCGTGTATTATTATATCATCTCCGCTTAACCTACCTATTTACAGTGTGGCAAAATTACGTAGGTAGTTGAAACCGCAGAAACCACAGTCAACTCATCAAGTGAAAACAAACTATCATTATTTCATTAAACTACATGGTCGGGACAATGATAGACAAGGGAAAGTGCAGACAATAAAACTGCAGTAAGACACTGTACCTACTTACTTACTTATTATTAAAATATTATTTGCGATCAATGGAGGCTTTGTTGAATATGATGTAAAAGTTAATAAGCCACGTCGTTGCGAAACCCGCGGGCTGGTATATCATAACGATTCATAACATAACATAACATAAATGACTACACATTCTTGACATTCACCAACGCGGCAGGCACGCCCAAAAACTGTATCAATGAATAAAGTCGCCCACTTATAGTGAGTAACTGTATCTATTGTACTATATGTAGCACAGACAAAGCTTTGTGCACCTGCCTACAATGTTATGTTACGGTTCTACCTAATAGTTCTTACGTAAAGCTTTTATATAGCGTCACTTGGTTTGTTAAGATAGGTTCGTGCTAGCTATTTTTGAAGAGGTTCCTCTTGGAATATCTTGTTGGAGTATTGTTCAGTTTTAGAAACGATGTTGCTGCCTATGTCGTTACTGGTAACGTCTTATTTACTATGAACGTTGCGGTCGAATAAAGTTGAAATACGCAATCATAATCATGACGTGTAGTATTTTAATTATAGCTTGCTTTTAAAAGATTGACTATTTAACTTCACGCCGCAATAACATATTTTTTATTATGCGGAGGAGGTCATTCAAAAATATTTTATTTTTATGAAGATAGCTTTATTTTAACGTGTGTGTGTGTGGTAATATCCCAGACCTTATGACTGTAGTTAGCGACGTTAAGTTAGGGCTTAAAGAATGTCTTTGGTCTTTAAATCACTCGGTACGTAATCGAGTGATTTGACCCTTTATAGCGAAGAGCTCCTAGTATAGGGAAGAGGAATAGGATGAAATAAATGGTGGCATATAACACAAGAACTATTTTCCTCCACTAAATTCCCCCTAAATTGAAGGAAAGATTAAACCTACATATATTTTAAATTATTACGTAAAAAGTAACACACTTTATGATTTATGAGAAAGAAGGAAAGGTGATTTGTAAATAATTTTAATGCAGCGGGTGCTTTTTTGAGGTATTTTTATAATGACTATACTTTTATCAGTATCTGTCGATTAAAAAAAATACGTCAATTGACATCAAGCACCACACGCATCCTGGTTATCCTGCACCCTAATTGCGAAACGCACAATTTATCAGAATCTGAATGGGATTGAAGATTATTTCTAAACCATTGCGTCATTTGTTCGACTAAATTGTGGCTCAGCAACGTAAATAACGCAATGAAAGTTGTTTAACTATGAATATTAAACCAATTCCTACCGATAAAAAGTTCCGAGATTACCCCTCTGGGCTGGATAATGACACAAATTAACGAAATTATTATATTGTTATCGGTCCTAGATGAATGTATAAAGTTTCATATCAATCCTACGTATTGAAGGGAGTGAAATTCCGTTACAAACATAAATACCAAGCTAATAAAACTGTGTTACAAATCAACAAGATGTGACACGAAACGCATAACGAAAAAGGAAAGGCAATTGTATGCAACTGAGATGAAAATGTCAAGAGGATACGTCTGGGTTTGATAGTGTACACTCGAATTGAAAGAACTACTTAGAAATGAGGCGATAGCATTAAGTAAGAGGAAGTCTATTGACGGTGATGACCAACACCGTGATACACGTATTGTAGGATGCAGAGGAATGAGGAATGTGAATGACTAAGCAGGCAAAGAAAATATAATTATAGATGAATTTTGCAAAATATGGCAAGGCTCGAAAATAGGGAACAGATAGACATGTAGCTATAGAAGACACTGCGCCGATCTCTAATGAATATGATTAAGCTGAAATTCCTATATTTCTTGTAGAGTTATCAACTGAACTATATTTTAATCGAAAGTTACCTCTTGATACCGACTTTTAATTTATTTATTTCCTTCTCTGGACATTTAATGAAATCCCGGCTTTGTCACCTATCCAGATAGGGATGTTAGCTCTTCACTTACTTTCATCATGACAGGCCTGTTGGTCTAGTGGTTAGTGACCCTGACTGCTATGCCGGAGGTCGTGGGTTCGATTCCCACCCAGGACAAATCTTTGTGTGATGAGCACGATCATTTGTTCTGTGTCTGGGTGTAATTTATCTATAATATGTATGTATTTAGAAATATATAAGTATGTTTATCAGTTGTCTAGTACCCATAACACAAGCTCTGCTTAGCTTGTGACTAGATGGCGTTGTGTGATAGTTGTGGAATATTATTATTATTATTATTTTTATATCAGTTAACATATCTCGGGACCCTAGGATCCCGGTCTTTTGGAAGGCGTACGAGGGGCCGAAGCCAACTCGCAGAGGCCCCTTAGACAATTTTAGATGATGAGGGGGCACCAACCGACGATTATCCCTGTATGCACCTATGCAAGTGCACCCAAGGACAATCCCCGGTTGAAGCAGGACTATTATAGAATATGGAAACAAAACAAATTAGGCTATCGGTTTGGATGGCTATAGTGGATTGGTAACAACAACTATGGAATAACTATGGCCCCTGCCTAATCAATGTTTTGTATACACGGATAAAATGGCAGGGGGTGACTTGCACACTCAATAATGGGCCCCCGGGAAACATCGCTAGCACCTAGTGACGTAGCGACAAGGGGGCAACACTTCCTGTGGTGCTTGAGAAGTGGAGAGGTATTCCACGGCTTTCAGAAGAATCCCAGAGCCCGGAAGATGGTCAAGATCCCTACGAGCACTTACTGGAATACTTCTTTTCCCCGAGCACGTTTGCTCTTGCGAATCTTATTATTATTATTATTATCATACTTCATAACTATATGCAAAAAGCTGCACCCTAATTGCGTAACACACTATTAATCAAAATCAGAATAATTTTGAAGGTTAATGCATTCTTTCATATATTCGATAATATAAAAACAACGCACTTTTGCCCGCGACTTCGCCCGCGTGGATTTCGGAATTTTGAATTTTACCAACCATATGCCTAATTTAATTATGTTTACTTTCAAAATGAAAGACTTTCCTCACAACTTCATTGCCTTTTTCAGCTCTTCGGGAGTAGAATTACCTAAAACACTAAGACCCTAGTTTATTTTTCATCATCAGACTAAACGCGAAATTTGCTAAATCCAACTTCGAAACTGACGGAATTTTATTTAATATTTCACCCCTTTACGGAGGGAGTTTTATTAAATCCTTTCTTAGCTGACGTCTCCTACTTATAATCTACCTTTGTGCCAAATTTCATCTTCACACGTGTAGTAGTTTAAGATTTCGTGATAAATCAATGAGTGAATGTATGAATGAGTGAACTTTCGCTTTTAAATATATAGATTGTCTGCTTAGCAACGAAAACAACACCAACAATGTTGTGGAACTGTCAATTTACCCTCTGATTTACACGGTGCGATTTAATTTTCTGTGGCATTAAAAAATGCATCGTCTAAACAGTTCATTTGTTGCTACAATTTATTGAATGTGACAGTGAAGAAACCTGATTGCAAAGCAGGTTTCTTAGCGTTCGCGTTCATCATTTCATTTCGTTTTCATTCACTGACGGCAAATTATTGATTGGGTTCTCGACATTCAAGCGTATCTTTCGTTCCACTTAAGCACTCCTAAGAGCATATAATTGACGTACCTAATACACTAATGACTATTGCGAATGAAGAACAAAGCAATTACTATCGAAGGATGAGGCTTTGTAATATTATAACTTCATTAGCTGTACTTACAAGTGCGCCAAGTGGTATTCTTCATGAGATAAAATTTCTTTTCCCACGATTAAGAAGTAAATGTTTAAGAAAAAAATATTGGCTCAATTAAACTAGATTTTCCGGGTTTTCTGTAATAAATACTAGCTTCTGCCCACGACTTCGTCCGCGTGAAATTTCTTTCTACAACTTAAATTATATCCAACTGCATCGCATCGCCCGCCCGCAGTATTATGATATTTGGCGTTCTCTTATCGTTCTTTCTGATTTGTTTACTCGGCTCCTTAGGGTCTTAGCATGAGTTTACCTACAACCTTCCTCAAAAATTCAGCTATCAAAGGTTAGTTAAGTTAATAAATTACACAAAAAGGTATAGAGAACAAAATGGATCTACCTACGACTAGGTATTGTCGGTACAAAACGTATTGAGTTTACTTATCTATTGAAGTGTGAATTATTGAATCTCATGCCATCAACCACTGGTTACTTATGTACCTACCTAACTACCTACCACAAAGAATGATGTAGGTAGATAAATTATAAGTAGGTAGGTATGTCATAGAATTAATAGGCACTTAATTTATAGTCGGAAAAACTTTAAAATTAATGTTCTCTTCACTAAAAAACACCGGTTATTGTGGGTTCTATGACCAACGAGTAAAGTAATAATTAATGTGTAGGATGAATTTTAAATTGTTGTTGAGTTGTCGGAGCGGAAAACTTTACAAATATATTGTCTTTCCATATGTATGTATGTAGTATAAAACAAAGTCACTACTCGCGTACGCTTAGATCTTTTAAACTCCGCGGACTTAATGCGGTTTTCATCAATAGTTAGAGTGTTCCAAAAGGATGGTTTATATGTATATTACGCGAGGCTGGTAGCTATAGCTAGTATTTAATAGGAATAGTTAAGTTCTGGTGATTCAAATAGAAGCCTAAGCCCCTATCCACCCCGTTTGCACTATTATTTTTTATCAATCGGAACTTTTCTCTTCTCTTGCAGAAAAATTCACAGCAACATGACGACCGCCAGTATGTTGTTGACAGTGGCCACCACGTGGAATGTTTCCACAGACATGATCGACAAGGAGGGATGTTTGGGTGTGGCCATAAAGCATGTCACAGCTGAAGCAGCCAAAGAAGTCCGTGAGAGTCCCTCAACCAAGGAACAGGCGCTCGCCATTATGAGGGAATGGATACAACAAAACATTGACATCAGAAATATCCGGCAAGGTAAGTAAATGTGAAAAAATCTTGCTCTCTTTTATAAAGGTGTCATAGACACGAGGTTCAAATACTGCTTAGGTTCCAAGGTACCTACGTTTTAACTATGGAAAAAGGCACTCAAATTGGTCGATGATTTTCTTCTAGGTACCTACGTACTGCCCTCTATTTCGATTCTATTTTCCGTATGTTTATGTAGGAATACAACATAAGAATTCATCATCAGCCTATAGCAGTCCACTGCTGGACATAGGCCTCTCCAATTTCACGTTTCACGTTTTATGCTCGATTTTCAGCAACTCTAATTCCAGCTGCTACCAGCCACCCTGCGAAGATCGTCGCTCCACCTAGCCTGAGGGCGTCCTACCTTACGTTTGCCAATTCGTGGTCTCCACTCAAGAACACGTATACCCCAACGGTTATCGCTTCTACGGCTTATATGGCCGGGCCATTGCCACTTCAGCTTGCTAATTCTGTGAGCTATGTCGACAACTTTAGTTCTTTGCCGGATCACTTTATTCCGGATTTTGTCCCTCAGAGAGACTCCAAGCATAGCTCGTTCCATGGCTCGCGGAGCGACCTTGAAGTTTTGGACCAGCCGTACCGTGAGTGTCCACGTTTCAGCTCCGTAAGTCATAACAGGCAGGACGCACTGATTGAAGACTTTAGTCTTTAGGCTCTGCGGAATACGCGACGAGAAAATTCGACCAAGCTTCCCAAATGCTGCCCAGCCCAGCTGAACTCTTCTGTTAGCCTCCTTCTCAAAGTTGTTCTTACCAAACTGCATAGTTTGCATAATAATTGTTTATCTTTAAATACCCGTAAGTTGAATGCACATAAAAACAAATTAATCACAAATAAAATTCAATGCCGAATTAACCTTTACCTCGTTAAGATTTGGTGATTTATTAGACACTCTGTTCATTCGAAAGACTCCGTTGCATATCTGAAGATTGCAAATTAATCCGAATCATTATGATTACAACTTGAATGGTCTGCAATAATGCAAATTGCTTTATCAATGACACTGTTGCGATTATTTTGTAAATGTTAATGTTATTCTTGACTTTGAATGGTTTCATGGTGAATTCTCTCAAGGACAATATAGTAGAAATGTTACTTTTTTAATATTTTAAGTAGGTACAAATCTTTTACCATTTAAAAACATTGTTTTTCTACTTATAAGGATTTTTTTGGTTAGGGACTCGAATATGAAAAGGGGGAAACTTTATAATGTTCCCATTGCTGGGACACAGGCCTCCTCTCTGTGAGAGGGAGTGGCCATAATCCACCACGCAAGTCCAGTGCGGGTTGGTAGACGTCACATATTTTCGTTTTTTTTTCAAGCCGTGCCTGTTTCCTGATAATATTTTCCTTCACCGTGATGAAAGCAGTGGTGATGACAAAAGTTACAGGGAATAAAGCGCCTGCTTGGGTTCGAACCCACGACCTACAACTCGTAATTCGGGGCCGATACCACTGGGCCACCACTGCTCCATTTCATTTCATCTGATATCGTCTTTGTAACCGAGAAAATAAATAAATAAATATCTTAGGACAACCAACACACCTGATCCCAAACAAGGCAGAGCCTGTACTATGGTAACCAGACAACTGATAAACATACTTATATATTTCTAAATACATACATATTATAGATAAATTACACCCAGACACAGAACAAATGATTGTGGTCATCACACTAAGATTTGTCCTGGGTGGGAATCGAACCCTCGACCTCAGTCTTAGCAGTCAGGGTCACTAACCACTAGACTAACAGGCCAGTAGAAATGCAAATAGAATAGAGAAGAAGGATATATAGAAAGGATCATCAAATCCCTGCCCTTTTTCCAATGAATCTATAGTCAGTTTTGTATAATCATGCGATGGGTGGTTCTTTGCTTTGGTTATTCTTATTTTTTTTCCGTAACTTGTATTTTAATCCCTTCACAAATCGATATCATGTCCCCTTACTGGATTATTGCGCGACGAAAAACCGCTGAAATTACAGGACAGGCTGTGTTTTGGGTCTGCTAATACTCAGGCAAGCTGATTTAAAAAAACAATGGTTACAGAATCTCCAGAATGTGGTGAATGAAACATTCTTCATATCTTGCTGCTATTTTTTTGATCGCAAACTCAACTTTAGAGTAAATAAGAATGTACCATACCATCAGCTAGTAGAATACACCTTTTTTTTGGATGGGAAATTATGAAATGACTTTTCCCGCTGTGGGCGGAGCGGGAGGGCGTGTCAGACTTTTACTAACTAAAACCCACCCGTGTTCCTTCAGTTGCCCATGTGCCAGGGTCACGGTATCTCTTTCGAACAATCACGCGACCACGGCAGGCATCGGTCCTAGCAGACCCCTTCAGTGCCGCTGACATCTCTTTGGTAGAATACACCTTTGCCTGTAGGTACTTCCTGTAGGTACCTGTTTTTTTTTAATTCCTGTGTTCAATGTCAGAGTCAGAGCATCTACTGCAATCTAAAGTTCCTTACCGTGTGGCAGGAAACCTTAATAAGTAGACCATCTTATCTATATTTGCACTTGGGACTCCCAGGACTATCGTGCCAATTGTTTATCTCATTAGTCAAGACTTGGCAGGTTAATCAAACGAATTACCTACTTTCTTTAAAATTAAACTTTTTTAAAATGTAACAACCATCATATTATGTATATTTGACCCGGTTCAATTATTCAATACTCACACCAATGATTGCAAAATGTTTTAAAGTGGGTCAATAAAGCGGAAAAATGATATCAATCGTCATGTGTAGCTCGACTTTCTTGTCTTGAGGCCTGAATGAAGAAATAAGATAGGAAAAAGTTTTTTCGCAAAGCTTTCGCACTGTGGACTACCTCTACGGATTAAAACTCTAGAGGTGTAAAGGTTTATAGGTAAAAACGCGGTAAAGCCCTTCTATTTTGGGGTAATTTACCAGCCAAATATATAATAAGCAGGTAAGGGCCAGGAGTGGCAGTCCAACGCCAGGGCAAAACAGCTCTAATGGCACTGCCCCCCCATGTGCGTTGGGTATAACGTGGCAGTTATATCGCAGATATTGTTATATGTCCATTTGTTCCAGATGAATCGTTCTTACTTCGGTTTTTACGTCACAAGAAGTACAGTATACCGATGGCTCAACAAACACTATTAAAGTACTTGAGCTTGAGAAGATATTATCCGGAAATCTCCAAGAACCTTGACTGCGAAGACCCCAAACTGAAAGATATTCTCAGCAACGGGTAACTATCATATTATTTGTACAAAATTATGTGTATACAAGGCTTGAAACTAATCTGCTACACATAATTTTACTACATACTACATATTTATGTACATTAATTACTGCTACAGGTACTTAATGTAAATAAATGCTTTTATTATTGTATAATGAGAAACTCACCTGTAATTATAACTTGAGGCCTGTACGCTTGTATGAATGAGAAGTGCACGAGACAATGCATTACGCAATTTATTTACGGACAGGGTTAATCAAAATAGTGAAATAAAATTGCTCCAAATTGGAACAAAGCTAACCTACTAACATGGTTTCATAAGATATTACTCGAATTATGTAACCCAGCTTTATTTAAGTTACGCCTACATTTATCTGGCTCCATCAGATGTGCCAGTAGAAAGTTCCCACGAACTAGTAAGCCTTGAACTTTGCCTGCTGTCTCAGGTTCCCGCGTTGCGAACACACCTCTTATGCAATTATTTCACTGTGATATAATTCCATCTTGGAATTTCATAACCATTTCCTAATTTCAAGGTACATAGTGGTTTCACCGGTTCGCGACAGCAAGGGTCGCCGGGTCATCGTTTACAATATGAGTAAGGAGATTTTTGTTAAGTATGTCGTAATAATAGCATGCGAGCGATGCAACTGCGAATATCGTGATTTTTATTTAAAATTATTATGCGAATTAAGTGGACTGCGAAATTGACATTGATCTTTAAGTTAGTCATGTATTGATTATGAAATTAAATGTAACAAACTGGTTTAGTTCGGTTGTAACGCTGTGCATTATGTGTGACCGCTGCATTGGACTTGAATTTTGTATGTCTTCGCAAGGTAAATTCAACGCTTACAAGTACAACTGCTGGGACATGTGCCGGGCGCACATGTTGGTGTATGAGAGCTTGCTGGAGGACTCGCTGGACCAGATGTGCGGCTACGTACACGTGGGAGACGGCAGCGGCGTCACCGGCGCACACATCACCACCTGGAACCCTACAGACTTCGCCCGCCTCATGAAATGGGGAGAGGTAATGTTCTACATAACATGACTGATTGATGACGAAGGAGCCCTGGGTCCTAGCAGTGGGAACATTATAGTTTATTCCCACTTCCGGGCAGGCTCTTCTCTGTACGAGAGAGAAGTAAAGATCAAACTATTTATAAGACAAGTAAGGTAGGTCAATATATTTAGCTTCAGTTTTATTGGTTTTCGACCCTTTTTATTGACACAGGTGTGAAGAAACGGAGGTAGGCAGCACAGTAGGAAGATTGGATAACCCAGGTTACCTAACTCACTATTTCCGTGAACCAATTTTCAGTTGTACCTAGGTAACTCTATGTTGAAATTGACCCACAAAACGAAGTAGTATGTAGGTACTCGTCCTACCATTACATAAGGTACCTATGTTGTTGGCGAACAAGGGGAGCAAGGCCGTTTTCTCTGATGATGCAAAGTGGATAGAAACTTTCGTAAAATGACATGTCAGTCTAAGTAAATTATGTATGAATTTCGGCAACATTATGATGAGTACCAAATGTATTCATGTCAAGCGTGTTCACAATCTGCCTAGCTTTTTCCATTTCCGCCTGTTTTCGTCACAATACAGGTAGAGAAAGTTAGCGTTAGGTCACACATTTAGTGCGTAGGTAATTAGGTAGAGTACCTATCTACTGATGCCGAAAAAGAATGTACCTAACTAGGTTACAGTAGGTTGCAATGCTCAGTCGAGTCACGTATGCAGGGCAAACAAACATGATCTATGTGCTCTCATGATATCCATTTACATTAATTATGGTACATTATGTGTTGCAGCAATCGGTGCCCATGCGTCACAAGGAGTTCCACTGTGTTAACGTGCCGAGTGCTCTCAAATATATCGTGGATTTCGCGGTTAGCAAAGTTACGCCGAAAATGGCTGAGAGACTCAACGTAAGTATTTCAAATATATCTAGAAATAGTTTTATTTTAATGTTTTCTCAGGGAAACCTTCCAAAGGCGCACAGTCTTCGGGTAAACGACTGAGGAGTGTGAGATTCTTATTTCTCTAAAATTAACCAAGTGGTAAACAATAGCACAAAGACCTGGGGGCTTCCTATAATCCCATCCCTGGGGTCATCCCTGGGAGACTGTAAAAGGGTTCTTACAATATTGGTTTGATTTTCTTTTACGAGTAATAATAATCATTACTTTTGTTCTTTCTAGATGCACACGAACCTGAAGCAACTCCACCAGCACGTAAACATCGAGTGTCTCCCCACAGGGTATGGAGGTACTTTGAAAATCGAAGATATGGTCAAGTTTACAACGCAGCTGGTCAACGATCAACAGAAGAAAGTCCTTGGTCTCGACTCAATGGAAATCATCAGCACCAGAGGCATCATCTCTTCAAGAAAACCCGCCACCATTGTAGTTAATGGCGACGTCGCGGTACAAGGGAGCTTCAGAAAACTAGAAATAGATTAGGCTAATCCATTGTTAGTAAACTTTTTGTTTTAAGGCCTATAGTTTATAGAAAATGCTCGTGCGCCTTCGAGTGTTCCCGACTATACAAATATTTTAAGCACTGAAAATTTTAATGCTCTGATTAAATTTTATTATGTTACCTGTTATTAAACTAGGCTAAGTATTTTCTAATAAAACTCTTACCTTGTATGTGTTAAAAGACTAGGGTGGATCGCACATGAGACAGAAATAAAAAAATTGTCAGAAAATATAAACAAGCTAAGTGAAAATACCTAACTACATGCTAATTGAAGGACCGGATGGTGGCCTCCATGTTAGTTTCATGTATGTTACTGAAAGCGTGATGAATGAGTCAATACACTTACATAATCAGCCTATATTGTTCCCACTGCTGGGACACAGGCCTCCTCTCTGTGAGGTGGAGTGGGCCATAATTCACCACGCGGGCCCAGTGTAGGTTGGTAGGTGTCAAATGTTTAGTTTTAGGGTATACTGGTGTCCTCAATATGTTTTCCTTCATAGTTGTGAGTGCAATGGTGATGAAATAATAATTTACACAAAGTGAAGCACTTCTCTGGGTTCGAACATGCGACCTCGAGTCGCGGCTGTTTCCACCGGGCCACCAGTGCACTCATTACAATTCACTTCCTAGTTACAAAGTTCTATGTACCTACTCCACATAACCTATACTTATGTATATTTTTAGATGCGTTTCCTTTCTGTTTGCTTTATATCCACATTTTTTATAAAGTTAAGATCCATGACAAATTAAAATGTATGACTTGCACTTGACTTAAGGTATAGAAAAAAGATAATTAAAGGATTATTATTATATGTTTGTGTGTGTTTGCCTTATATTGAACCTGGAGTGTAATTATTTGAATGTATTGAAGCCCTATTTAATTCTAATAAAGTGTACGAATCACCAGTGGCTGCCAAACCGACCCTGGTGCAAAGCCTGTTTTCACTGGCTGGAACAGCGCTACCAGTAATTCGTAAAGCGGTGGCATGCTCAAGTGAAAGAGCCAAGATGGATAACATCCTTGTGTCACAAGGGCCTAAAATCCGCAACAGCTTTTTGAAGTGTAGGACACACTGGCGAACGAACTAGGGAAAGACTAAGCCTGTGGCGACATGGCGCTTCCCTATCAAACCCATTCATTCCACCTGCTGAAAATCTCACACCTGGACACGAGTTGCCTTGGCTTTCCTGGAAGTCTTTAAAAAGACTCCGTACTCAGGCACGCCGAAGTATAGAAAACTTGTTCAGGTGGAGATTCACAGATCAACTCCGCTCTAGAGTGTAAATGTGGTGCTGCCCACAAACAATGCGGCACTTGATATCTTGGCCAGCGTGTTCTGTTATTTGCACACTACAGGAGTTGATGGACGCTGCTGAAACTGCTTAGCTCGTAGTCAAATTCTAGGCTAACTATATTTAGATTGCTATCGACACGCTAAGATAAAGAAGAACGTGTACATCAGCTTTACTGGAAATTGCTTATTTGCAGAGGAACAGTTGCCCTGCACACATTATCTAAAGGCCATGCTTTATAACTATTGATACATAGTTTACCTACTATAAACATACAATTCCCCGGAGATTGAACCCGCGACAAGTAGTGGAGCAGCTATTCGCTCAACCACTGCACCAAACGTGCCCTCATTTTCTTTACAATAACGACTCAAAAGCATTTTGCCATTTCCTCAGCTTCCTTATGGGTATAAGATACATAATTAAATACTAGCTTATGCCAGTGGAGTCGCCCGCGTAATATACATATAAACCTTCTTAAATAACTCTGTCTATTGATGAAAACCGCAATAAAATATGTTGCGTAGCTTATCTTCTACATACACCTTCTTTTTATCTATCTTTGTACACCTTTAGAGAAAACCTACAGGGGTTGTATTAGGTACTCTTGCCGTAATAAATAAGATAGGCAGTTCACTAGTTAGAGATAAAATGGGTCATTCGTCGTTTTACTTACCTATTTTATTTAGGCATGCACCTTTAGACGATGTCACGTCTGCCTAAATAATTCTCCTGCAGGCTTATTGCGAGCACCGTCTTGTCGACCGGAGAGTAGACAGAAATGACGTTCCGTGTGCACAGTACGACGTTAGCAAAGTAGAAAGAGTCAACTGCACTTTTTACGAAATTCTAGTAGAAAGTCTTTGTCCAATGTATGTTGCCAGTGATGACTGGCAAGACACACTGGTAAATGACTTTTGTCTTGAGACACTGCCGTATGTGGGACGAGAAAATATTGCGTAGATTCCCGAAGGCTGCTCAGCCGAGTCGGATTCGATGATTGACCTCTTTGTCGAAGTAGGATCTACCTAACTAGATTATTTGTCCTAGGTAAACATAATCGTCCACTACTTCGAGTGTAGTCTCCGATCTTTAAGAGAGTGGGTGTTACATGGGCATTAGACAACACCTTCGTTTTGTCCATGTTAATTGTAAGACGCACTCTTTCGGAAGCTCTAGTGACGTCATCGAACATTGTACTGAGGTCCTCCATAGTCTCCGCCATGACTAGTATATCGTCAGCAAATCGAAAGTGACTGATATACTCGCCATTGATGTTGATGTCAGCCCCTTTCCAGTCCTTGAAAACATCCTCCAGTGCAGCGGTGAACAGTTTCGGAGAGATTACGTCTCCCTGTCTTACACCTCGCTGCAGAAGGATTGGTTTCGAGGTCTGATCCTGGAGTCGGTCTGACACAGTAGCGTTTTCGTACAGACACTTTAGCGCCTCGATTTAGAGATAGTCGATCTGGCGCCGTCGAAGAGATTGCAGTACAGCCCAGGTCTCGATCGAAATTGTCTACATAAAAAGGCCCTAGAGAAGGATCTCTTTTTTGGATGGGAAATCATCAAATGACGTCTCCCGTTCGTGGGCGGAGAGGGAGGGCGTGTCAGACTTTTACTGACTAAAACCCACCCGTGTTCCTTCAGTTGCCCATGTACCAGGGTCACGATATCTCTTTCGAACAATCTCGCGACCCTGGCAGGCATCGGTCCTAGCAGACCTCTTCAGTTCTGCTGACATCTCTTTGAGGCGCGCGTGGAATACTACGCGCCGTCGACCCGAGCCTGGTCCTTACCGGGCGGCGAGCTACTCATTGCTCGCCGCCCGCAAGCTCGCGCCTACGTTGGCCGGGAGTCTGCTATTGACTCCCGACGCCCGGGGCGTCTCCTCCTGCGGCGGCTAGGGACGTAAGGGCGGAGAGACTGCCACTCACTCACGCGCCCCGCCTCCTCCTTCGCGACCATTACTGCTTCGCAGAAGGAGGTGACGGCATCCCATGCCCTCTCGCTCCGTACCATGGCTCGCACCAGGGTCGGACGCGAGAGGTCGTAGAGAAGGATCTTTACAAACGAAAGACAAAATGACAGATTGTAGGATTTCTATGGTGCGATGTCAAACATGGAGAACCGAAATGTCACTTTGTATAGAAACAGCTATCTATTCTTCGTAAAAATAGAATCGTCATGCTATGCTGTTGTAGATACCTCTTGGTATCTTGCAAACTTCCAAGTTTACCGACAATACAATAACGTGAAGTTTTCCCTGTAAGCACGTTACTGTCTTTCAGTACTATACTATAAATTTTGAAATAAAACGCCAATATTATGTAATAATTTAAAAAATGTATTATAATTATTATTATACAATAATATGCATAGTAATCTAACGATATCACATCAATTATTATGGTAATAATTAAATTCAGTTATTTAATATAACTTTCCTTTAATACACATACGTCATTTCACTAATAAATTATTGACTACACTAAAGCGTGGCGTTCGTAAAAAGCGGTGCCGTCATTCTGATGATGGCCATTTTTAACACCGTAATTTCAAAACGCCGATGAAATTAACGGAATTTCATTACAGTCGTCTTTTCCGGCCGTTATATGACGGCACCGCTTTTTTAAGAACCCACGCAAAAGGGCCAACGCGCACTAGAGACGTTAAGTCGGCCGCTAGTTTGATCGGTATCGATTACCGAGTTAAAAATATTATATCATCGACTAGTTTAAAAAAAATTAAGTAAAATTGTGCGCTTTAATAAAGCTTCATACGTACCTAAAGGTTCGGCCGCGTAAGTGTCTAGTACGTGCTGTCTATGACAAGATTTACAGTTCGCACGTTGACTTTAATTTGCTAAGAAAAGTTATCGGTAATGTCAACACGATTATGTACCTTATTCTTATGCAGATCAGATATTGATGTTGCTAACATTTTGTTATACGAATATGAACATTATTTGCTTTGAGATAAGGTCTAAACACTAACTTTAATTAGCAAAGAAAAGTTTGAGTGCTGTCTGTGAAACTAAGCCTAATACTAAGCCTTGTCACACTCACACACACATGTTCGGCACAAGTTGGTCAGTCCGATACGGCAACAAGTAATTACGGGGAAACTAGTAATAAAATCTAAATAAATACATTGAAATCGACAAGAGTCACGTAATTTTAAACATCGCGATGTGCCCTAGGGCAGACCGGGCTTAAAATAATTGCTATATTTGGAATTTGGAGCTTAACTTATTACAATAGTTTCTACAATATTAAATACAAATACTTTAATAAATAAATTCGGTTACAACATTGATTTGAAGACTGGATAATGCTTGGGAATATGTCATGTAAGTTTATTATTGTAATAGAATTTTCTACTGCTCGACAAAAGCTGGGATCCTAATAAACATCATATATGTTTAAAAAAGCTGCTTAACATGGATGCAGCTACATTTTGCTGATGAAACGTGTTACTAGCAACAAAATAGAGGTGGTGCTTGCAACATTTATGTGCCATAAATACGTGGGTTTTACTCCTTAATTATTGAAATTACATTAACTACTTTTATGACTAAAAAGCAATGTTTTTACTATGGTGACAGTATTACTTTATAGCTTAGTTATCTAAGCAAAATCTTATCAATGGACAGTGAAGGAGAAATATGTTAAGCATAACCACCTTAAGGGGAATGCTCCAACCGGCCCGCGAAATTCAAAATTTCTTGCGTTTTTACAATTTGCAGGCCAGTGCTAGGTTGTATGTTGATTAAAATCTTATTCGCGGCTGTAAGACGTATGTAGTTACAGAATTATAATCATCAAAATCACCAATACAACCCTCCATGTTCATAAAGGCGTAGGAACAAAAACAAACAGCCTAGCACTGGCAAAATACAAAAACGTAAGAAAATTTGAATTTCGCTGGCTGGTTGGAGCATTCGCCTTAAGGTAAATTTTTACTTGCACCTAATTATTTTTCTTACTACGGCATTGCCAACATTTTGAACACAAATGTCAGTTCGAAAAGGTGACTTATGCGCCCCTTATGTACTTATCATGTACTTAGTTGAAAAGTGCTTAGGATTATCGGTCTCTGAACGAAGTACCGTTACCTCAGAAAACGGTTATTCTTTTATTCAGACCGTATTAATAAATAATTATTTGATGAATCTTTTAGAATAGGTAGTAAAATCAAGAAAAGTTCTAAATTATTCTGTACACTTATTTAAAAAGATTTCTCTATACGTTGCAATATATGGTGGTTTAAGTATCATAAAAAATTTGAATGCTAATTTATATATTTCGTGTCAATAAATAAAAGTCAGTCATAAAAAGACTATATTTACAACTAATAAAACGTAAAAAGGAATGGATATAAAGGAATTGTGGTCAATAATTTATGGTAACTTAACATGGATTTATTGAAACTTGCAGAAATGATTTACTATATTTTTTTTTGCATAACTCAATATAATTGCTTCATTCAAATTTAAAATGGTATGATTGATTGCCATTATAATCAAACTTACCTAAATTAATAAGCAGACTATTAAAATCACTAGTTTTTTACTATTTCATAAATAAAATTTTAACTTAATAATATTAATCTATTATCTTTTTGAGTAGGTATGAGATTTCTCATCGTTAAAAATGTTGAACTTCAATACAAACTTTTCTCCCTATAGGGGATTAATTTTCATAAACCCTTCCTTAGTGCTCACATACGTTATAAAAGGAATTCTAGTCCAAAATCTGATGCATCTAGACCCTGCCGTTTAGAAAGTACGTAGTGTGTCAGTGAATAAGTAAATTCAATTTTTTTATTTAGTAGAAGATGAAGGTAATAATTTTCTACTAAACTTCTTCCTCAATCTTACTACTGCGAATGAGTCACAACGTTCTCTATGAATTTTACTACCATACCATAGATAAACCCACCCAAAATATGACAAGCACTAAGAAAAACGGGTGCCTGGCAGCCCGCCGACCCTTAGTTCTTTTTTTTTTTGGAGGCGGTATTTCTTTTTCAATAAATTGTAAGAATTAATCTAGTTTGTATAGAAGTCAGTCATTTCTGTCGATGTAAATCCCATCGGGCACGAGACTTATGAAGACTATAATTGTTTAACCTGCGTATAGAGCCATTTCCACTGCAATCAACCAGGTTAGGCCTTTATTTCATAGCTATTTTACTCAAATAGCTGAGTCATGTAAACATAATACAACATAATATTGCGATTTTCCCATCTTTAAGGATTTACTGAATTAATTAAAACAAATATTAGGAAGTCAGCCTTAAAATAAATAATAACATTAAAATATATTGCACTTAAGGGCTGATTTTTAATTCGACTGATATCTATATTTTTATTTGTTGTTTTTTCAACGTCAAATGATTCCTCAGGATAAAAGTGATGAAAAATCAGCGCTTCGTGGAATTAAGTAATTAAATATTTAATAATTATAGATGTAATTCGATTTTTTTAACAGTAAAAATGACCTTTATATACACAAACTTACAACATATCATAATACTCCTAATAACAATTTAAATTAACATTTATATAATTAATAAGAATAACGATTGCACATTTCATTATAGTTATGATTAATTGAATTTGAATCGATCTGGTGAGATTCTCGTCTGACAATAAAAATGTATATTATGCATAAAATGCTTATTACTAATATATAAAATAATTGTGTAAATGTGATGATAGTATAACGTTTATACAATAATGTGTCTACCCTTGGATATGGAGTCTATTTCTAGAAGATCATTAAACACCCAAATAGCTTGGTAATTGTTCAAACATATAGAGTATACGGGGTTGCGGGGTCATCGACGTACAGACGCCAGCACATCAAGGTACCCGAAAATGTCAAATTCTGCCAATCAACCTTGAACCTAATGCTTTAGCGCAAAAGTTGAAAATCTATTAAACAAATTTGACAGATTGTAGTAGCTCGATGTGCTGGCTTCTGTACAAACCGAAACAATGAATTCAACATAATATGATTGTAAACTATTATGTCGGTTCGAAAAAAAAAAAAGCTGTTTCGTAGAATACATACAACATTTTTTTTTTTATTTGATGAAATGTTCGAATGCCAAGGCTTCAGAATCATGTACTTGTACGGGCTCGTAATTGTTTTACCAGCCTAACGTTAAATGTCACTTGCACATCATAAAAACCGCAAGGTTTAACGTTCAAGACCCGACAGTTTTATAATTTCGAACTTGGACAAGTTTCAATTTACTAGGAGTATTTCTAAAAAATGGTAAAGCTTGTATGAGGTCGATTATACCTAAGAAAATATGTACAATTACTTCTAACAATAACAACTGTTGCAGAACAACGAGTTAGACATATTATAACAACGAGTTCAGTAGATTTTCATACAATTGTAATGAGATTTAGTTCTAATTTTGAACTGTTTTTAATAATGAAAGCCCATGTGCGAGAAAAATTATTCTAACTACTGGTTGAACGATCTGGGAAGTCGAAACGAACAGTATCCCAGTTTAATGCTAATGTCTATAATATTTCATATCCCTAAATGGTTCAGTGGATATTATAAAAGTGAATATTTAAATACTAATTAATAACTAGAGGAAAATGACAACATTCGGCAACATCTACTTTACATTTAGATTGGTTATGGTAATACTGTTTCAATACAGCCACTGTGTACGGTTTAAACAGTAACTAGATCGATTACACTTGGCTTAAACACTAGAATCGATTTCAATATAAAATCGAATCGACTAAAGCCCTCAAGTACATGAAATATGTTAACAATAATAAATATGTTATACTAAGACTTATTCACCCTCTCTTTGACAAATAAATCATCCATTACCTGCTTTTACAATCAAATTCAACTATTTATAAATAATCGTCCTAAGAATGACTTGATATTTCGAGCCCATGTTGAAGTGAGCTCCTACAACAAAAACCATAGACTACTATTTGGTTATAAAACCTCACTGTTTATCTGAAAACTCATTGCTCCACTGAGGAAAGATTTTTAGGCTCTGGCTGAGCAAAGGCGGTGTGTCATTGGTGTTCTTACCAAAGATACGGTAGGACGGATGTAAATACTGCTGGCTCTCTGATGCTGCGAAGAAATTCTTTGCTTCCTGTAACTGACGACGCGTTGGTGGAGTTTCAGTGAAGTTTCCTGAAACATAAGATCGGTGAATTAACATTTAATTGATAAGTCATTCTTATTGATTACATTTCTTTTAACCAAAGTCAAAATTAACTAGGTATTTTTTTCAGTTAGTCGTTTAAATTAAATAAATTGTATAGATGTCACTCACAAGGGCTTGTGGCTAAGTAATAACTGCCGCACGGGTTGATCGTTCAGGTTAAGCTACGCCTGCCGCGGTTGGTCCGTAGATAGGTGACCATCTTTACATACCAAGACCCTTCCGTGCCTCGGAAAGCACGTAAAGCCGTTGGTCCCGGCTGTTTTTCGTAGATCTTAGACAGTCGTTACGGGTCGTCAGAAGCTCGATATTCTGACAACCAGTCTTACCAAGGGGTATCGTATTACCCAGTAACTGGGTTGTGGAGGTCAGATAGGCAGTCGCTCCATGTAAAATACTGGTACTCAGCTGCATCAGGTTAGACTGGAAGCTGACCCCAACATAGTTAGGAAATGGCTAGGCAGATGATATTTAGGTGTCACTCCCGTACGCAAAATACGCTCTTGGACATTCCGGCCCGATGTACTCCTATATTATGTAAGTACCACTCTCGAAACAAACGCGTACTCAATTATCATCGTAAAAGACTGTGGGAATAATATTAATGAGGAAAATGTAGCTGATAATGCCTATCATATTAGGAATATTGTATGTTTAGATGTTTGTTAATCAATCATGCAAAAACGGCTGAACGGATTCGGATGGAATTTGGCACACATATAGTTTATACCGTGGATTGTTAATCCATTCTGTCCCAGTAGTATTATTTCGTGGGTTAGTTGCCGACTTCCACGCGGCAAAACCTAGTAGGCAATATTTTTTGTCGTAATCATAATGTGAATTTTAAACATAGAGAAAATACAATACCTATGAAAGCCAAAAGCAGCCCTGTGGGCATAGTGTTTTTAGTAGATTGCGGAATACATTTCAGCCAGCCGAGATCTTCGTACGTTTGCCCATTCGACGATATCAAGAAATTATAGCGCAGTGTGCTATTTGCGGCAGTGGCATTGCTCTGAAACAATAGTAGATAGGTAAATTAGTTTTAATTTTCTCAAATTATTGTATTGCTGTTATATAGTTCCACTAATATTATTCATGTGAAAGTTTGTGAGTTTTTATGGATGTTTTTTAACCTTTCACCTAAAACTACTGAAGAGAATGGGATGCAAATTAGCACACAGATAGTTTATAACCTGATTTAACACATAAGAGTACTTTTTCATCCCGGTAGTACGTTCCCGCGGGATAAATTCTGACCTCCACACGGGCGACACCGCTGGCAAAAGCTAGAGTTTTAAAAATCAAAAAGAGACCATCTATTTCTGTGCAAATAAAGTTTATGGTTTAGGCTTGTTTTAATTAAACAAACAATTGCCTAGAATACGATTTATAAAAGCTCACCGCAGTTTTTGTGGGAAATAAAATCCAGGCCCGCGAAATTCACAGTTTCTAACAGTCAATTTCACGTTTTTTTTGCAATTCAAGTATTTCTAAAGTTCTTGAATCTTCTGTGGTCTTGAATCTTATGACTTTGAATTTCAATCAAAATCATAAGATTCAAGACCAGAAGAAAAAAACGCCTTATGCATAAAATTTGAATCAATCTAATATTACAAATCTATTCATCACATTTCGGCTACTATAAAACACCACGTTATTTGCCAATTCGACAGCTCGCATAATGATTTTATTTTATTAAGCAATAATAATATAAACATATTGTATCGTCTGTTGGTATTGAAAACAATAACACTGTCGTTAATTTAATAACGGTTCATTTGATAAGACTGCAACAGTTGCAATGGGACATTGACTTTAAATTAATAATAATAAGTTATTAATAGCAAAATTGATGTAAGCATGTCATAATGAAAAAGTAATTCAATTGCATTATATTAAACTACCTTTTGTTAGCGGCTTCGCTCACGTATAAACCTTCCTCTTGAATCACTCTATCTATTTAAAAAAACCGCATCAAATCCGTTGCGTAGTTTTAGAGATCTAAGCATACATAGGGACAGACAGAGGGAAGCGACTTTGTTTTATACTATGTAGTGATAGTGATGGAACTTAGAGGGTTGCATTTATGATTTTAATTGTTATAAATTCTGTAAGGCTATATTTGTTACGGTCGTGAATCATATTTTTAATCTACATACAACCTAACAATGACCTGCAAATTGCAGAAAAACCTTGGAAAATTTAGATTTTGGGCTTCCTTAGTGCATCTACCGTAAGGTTGCTGTTAGCGCGTATCTTTTGGTGTGATAATTTTGTTCTTCTAAATTACGCAACAGATGTTGATGCGCTTTTCACCATCGTTTTGAGAATTTATTCCAGATAGTTTATGTGTATTATTTAAGTTATATATAATTAAGAAACATATTTACCACACGTATTTCGTATATACCTACTGTGGCTGGCTGACTAAAAGGTAATGTTGGTCTAACTGTGGTTACAAGAATTGCAAGTATGACTATTGCATTCGATAAATCCATTGCTTGGAAAAAGTGTTATTGGGTTTTGTGTTTTAACAATAAGCGCGCAATAAATACGGTTCACGTATCGGACTCTGTACTGTGAGTGTGAATCATCATGACCGATTCGAAATGTACTCGAGTAGTAAATTAGGTTATCATTAATAATAAAATTAATGTAACATAACACAGGTACCTCCAATATGGGTTAAGGCTAGTTATTGACCGGCGCCACGAAGCTCAGTAAGGCCACATGTAAGGCTGCCTCTCCACCAGAACTGTGCGAGGCTGCGTAAGTGTAGCGAAGGATGTTTGAAACTAACTAAAGCTTTGGAACGATGCTATTTACTGCTTAACAAGATCAAGTCTTACTCAGACACTAGATTCTACCTGCCACTCGTTCCCTTGTAATTATTGCCCAGCCGCGATATTTCGCTTAGAGTTCTTTCTGACCTTTCTCTCTTTTTGATCAGCTCCTAGGGTCGTAGCGTGATGTTGACTTTCTTCAACAATTGGACTATCACGTGGATAAATATTTTCAAATCCGACTGATATAGTTCCAGAGAATTCGTTTAACCCAGAAAACACCACCAACACCACAAATTTTGTTAAATTAGCATACATTGAAGACACAAACATGTCAATCTAAACAAAGCCTAGATCTAGATAAATGGGAACGCGAATCGAGTTATCTGGGTCGCGGTGTAATACAATAGCACCCGCATATATTTTGCCCTTTGTATTTGATCTTATGATCCTTTTGTTGAACTACTTTGAACATAGGTATTATCTACAATATCATAATTTAAGGTGACATATTGAAAAACCCGTGCTTTTTCTTTTAAGTGTACCTTTCTTACCATATGATAACCGAACTTAATATTTAAGTGCATGTTTTTTGACTATATGATCTAGTATCCTGTAAAAGGAATACACGATACGATAAAATTTTCTCGATACAAAAAAATCGCAAAGTTCTATCCATGTTTATGATTTTTTTAGCCTCAAGGCGCAATGCGTTAGATTTATTAAACATAGTTTACTTTAAAACATTGATAATAATCTTATCTAAGTTTTTGTAAAACAGTTTTCGTTTTAATCATACTTTTCATTCATAAAAGACGGCGATTCGTTTTGGCACATACGTTATTTTATTCCAAGCGCATACACATTATCGCCATCTCATTTTTTTCCTATAATAAGTAGTGTCATCACTCTCGTCCGTTCATAAATCAGTCGCCCAGTAGGGCTCATCGACGACGGATCTATGTCACTTTTTTACAAATCGGTGCGATCAAAATTACGTTTTTTAAATATTTATGTTCCCAGAAAAAGGTAGTAGTGAAGTATTTCGCTGTAATTATTTAATATAATAAGTGTTGGCTTTCCAAAAACTTTATATTTAGACTGTATATGTGTCTATTTTTGTGACTGTGAATAATATTACATTCTTTTTCTATTACTATTTAGTGACGACCTAAATTATGTATGAAAATGGGAAGAACCATAAACCAAAATTGAACAGTACCTTCAAGGTTAGGAGTACCTGCACAGGGCAATTAATTCATTCATTTTGCGGGAATTCAATACCAATAAGATGATGATAACAGTAAGAGGAATTCACCACCTTCACTAAAGCATTACAGCAACAATATATTCTCACTTTGTAAAGTAATATTGAGTTAACATCCTATTTTCTAGAGAAGAACATCAGTTTTATCCCAAAAACTTATAATAATCGTTCATTTAGAAATAAATTAAAATATATGATTAGTTTTTAGATTTGAAGTACGTCAACAATATATTTATGTCAAGTACTGACACTATAAATACAAGAGCACAACGAAGGAATGGAGTAGCAATACAAGTGTGAAAAAGGTGAGGTTTTATATCTGACTGCGGCCCAAAGGAGGGTAATGATTTTACCAAGCAAATGTATGGTGATCGGTGAAACGAAGTTGGAGTTTATCAATCTCTTATATATCAACATCCATTTTATTTATATACCTCTAGAAGATTGGCGTAAATAACAAAGGTATGCAAAATGTACCTTTTTGAAAATTACAAACAAAGCTACTACTTACACATTTAGATTTTCATAACGACTAGCTAACCTGTGCCCACTTCGTTGGGCGGTAAAGGGTTTTGTTTTTATTGCATTCCAGCTTCTGCCAGTGACTTCGTCCGCGATAAATTTTTTGTTCCCCCGACCCTTCCCGTCGCGATGAATCGCATACCCGTGCAATTTTCCCCGTTTTAGCAACATTTTTCATCACTGCTCAGCTCCTCTTGGTTTTAGCGTGTTGTTATATAGCCTATAGCCTTTCTCGATAAATAGGCTACCCAACACAGAAAGAATTTTTCAATTCGGACCAGTAGTTCCGGAGATTACCCCCTACATACAAACTTACAAACATACAAACTTACAAACAAATGTTACCCCTTTATAATATTAGTATAGATTAGCACTAACCTGACAAAATAAACTGTTCTATTCTATTCTATTTTTTATTATGGCAAACAAAGCCGATGTCGACTATTCTGCCAATGTCTAAAGTCAATTGAGATAACATTAGTGCGTGCTTAAATAAAAAAATAAAGATTATAATCTTCGATGAAATAAACTGTTATAAATCCTTGTAATACCTTATTTGCTTGTCACTGAAGCTTCTTTGTCATATTTGACATTAAACATTTTCATTTTCATATCTTTACAGTAAAACTGAATCACCATCTTGAGCAAAAATTGAGACAAAAGCTTTTTCTCTATATCTATTCTATGGAAAAGTAGTGCCCGTAGCCAATTTTTTTTTTCTTTGATTCGAGTTCCTAAAAGTTCTGCTGCCATTTTAGAAAGATCTTATTTACGCACCAAGTTGTTTAATTCTGGTTGTGCAAATAGCTGTGGCTCGGTTTTGTCGATAGAGAGACCAATCAGTCGACAGTCAATCACATTTACTAGATATTTTTAATAACTACCAACAAGTAAAATGACAGTCGAAAATAATAATTGTTCATCATCTGCCTAGCCTTTTCCCAACTATATTGGGGTCGGCTTCCAGTCTCACCGGATGCAGCTGAGTACCAGTATTTTACATGGAGCGACTGCCTATCTAACCTCCACAACCCAGTTACTGGGTAATACGATACCCCTTGGTAAGACTGGTTGTCATACTTTCGGGCTTCTGACGACCCGTAACGACTGTCTAAGATCTACGAAAGACGGCCGGGACCAACAATTTTTTTTTTTGGATGGTATATCATCAAATGACGTCTCCCGCTCTGGGTGGAGCAGAAGGGCGTGTACTTTTACTGACTAAAACCCTTTAGTTGCCCATATGCCAGGACCACGGTACCTCGTTCGAACTAATCTCGCGACCCTGGCAGGGGGACCAACGGCTTAACGTTCTTTCCGAGGCACGGAAGGGTCTTGGTCTGTAAAGATGGTCAACCATCCACGGGTCAACCGCGGCAAGCGTAGCTTAACCTGAACGACCGACCCGTGCAGCTGTTGTAACTTAGCCACAAGCCCTTCCGAAAATAATAATTGTTATCATATCATATTTGTACTATGGTAGCATTTATGAAGATTTTTACAAAATCTTACGTGATGGAATTTTTTCTTTATTTTTCCGTTAATCAGGAATTCAAATTCTATAACAAACCATTATTCGATTTCAATTAATTTTATTTTTTTTACCCATGCATACCATTAATCAAAATTTAAGTTTAAGGTTTTTTAATATTTTGTATTAGTTGTCTACTCCATAGTTTACTATGCGCAAAAATTTCAAAGACCGAGACAAATTAACGTCACTTGGCATGCACATTTTTCTTAAATATGTTGCCGTCTTTATCTTGCACTTTTATTTTAACAGTTGTGCGACGGTGACACGAATAATGCTTAGCAAAAGGCCATGCTAAGCAACGTTTTTAAATTTCGGTCAGTGATAATTCCTTCGTTCCACTTTTGGCCATTGGTAAAATAAGTCAATAAAGTTTGTGGCGCTGACGTGTCGGCCGACCACTGAAGATAGATCCGCCACTCCCCGCGTGCGGGGGAAACAATCCAACTATCATTTATTGTCAAGGTAGGGTCTTAACAATGCAGTGTTTGGGTATCTACATAACAATATCATTACGATAATAAACGTAATAAAAGAGTGCAAAGGTGAGCACACTTTGTCACGCAATCTTTGGCAAATCGCTGATAACATTGTTACAGCAAAGATAACATGAGTAAACTATGGAAATTTTCTGAGTTTTTACAGCATGGGTAATAAGAGTCTCAGCAGACATGTTACTTTTAGGATCGGCAACCCGCTAAACTCCCCACAGGCCTATTCGGAGGCAAGTCGCATCGATGTAAGGAGGACTTGGGATCTGCGAATTAATTTGCATACCGTGCTCAAAAGTAATGAGTTGCCTAAACACGATGTAGGTTCGGTCTCAATCACTAAAATGCGCGATTTTGATATCGCTTCTAACCGCTGAGAGGTACCAACACGATGCAGCATTTATGAATTCTTTCTGAAGTTTTAAAAAGGCTGTTGGTGAAATTAGAGCCCTGAACTGTTTGCACATGTTTACGTAAGAAGAAAATGTTCAAAATATTAGAACAAGGAAAAAGTAACAATAATATAGCTGTATTACCTGCATTTCAAGCAGCAATTTGGTACAAGTCTCTGTGCTGTTACATTGTCCAGTGCCAGTGTGAACTACTGTTACAGCCCTCAGTCTGTACGGGAATGACCTCAGAGCACTCTGGTCCATATTACTGGGATCCCATTGGGATCTACTCACTAACTGCAAAGGGTTTTCAACTGGAGGGAGCACATTTTCTGAAAGAGAAATTGTCATGAATTAGTAGTAATCAACAATCATCATCATTATCAGCCTATAGCAGTCCACTGCTGGACATAGGCCTCTCCAATTGCACGTCATTCAGCTCGATTCTCGGCAACTCTCATCCAGCTGCTACCAGCCACCTTACGCTTGCCGATTCGCGGTCTCCACTCAATAACACGTCTACCCCAACGGTCATCGGTTCTACGGCTAATGTGGCCGGCGCATTGCCATTTCAACTTGCTAATCCTATGAGCTATGTCGATAACTTTGGTTCTCTGCCGGATCACCTCATTCCGAATTCTATCCCTCAGAGATACTCCAAGCATAGCTCGTTCCATAGCTCGCTGACCGACTTTAAATTTGTGGACCAGCCGTACCGTTAGTGTCCACGTTTCGGCTCCGTAGGTCATAACAGGTAGGACGCACTGGTTGAAGACTTTCGCCTTTAGGCTCTCTGGAATACGTGACGAGAAGACTCGACGAAGCTTCCCAAATGCTGCCCAGCCCAGCTGAATCTCCTGTTAGCCTCCTCAAGTTTGTTCTTACCAAACTGCAGAGTTTGCCCCTCAGGTAAACGTATTCTCGAACAACCTTGAGGGCACCGCCATTGACCGCAATCGGTCTAGGAGTTGCGTGACCGTTGAACATAGCCTGTGTTTTGTCCAAGTTCATCCGGAGACCAATGCGTACAGAAGAATCAACTAGGCTGTCCAGCATCTGCTACAAGTCCTGCAGCGATTCAGCCAGTATGACGATGTCGTCTGCAAATCTCATGTGTGAGATGTACTCGCCGTTGATGTTAATTCCGCGTCCACTCCAGTTTAGCGTCTTGAACACATCCTCCAGTGTGTGTCACTTCTCGACGCAGGGCGATGTGTTCAATTTGCTGGTCCTGAGTTTGGTCGGTCATTGATGCGTTTTCATAAAGACATCTCAGCACTTGGATATATCGCCAGTCGACTTGGTATCGCTGCAAAGACTCCAAAACAGACCAGGTCTCGATAGAGTCAAAAGCCTTCTCATAGTCCACAAACGCAAGACATAGCGGCCGACTATACTCCTCGGACATCTGTATAATCTGCCGCACTGTGTGGATTTGGTCTATTGTGTTGTATCCTCCTCGAAACCTGGCCTGCTCTGGCGGCTGAAACTCGTTGAGTCTCCGCGCTAGACGATTTGTGGCGGCTCTTGAAAACAGCTTATATACGTGGCTTAGGAGCGAAATGGGTCTAAAGTTCTTTATTTAATCAACAATAGAAGAGTTCAAATATGATAATAGACTTTTCCCTTTGTTCATTTTATGATTATGAAAAGGAATTGATCACACATTGATTGATAGTACACAGGTAGTGCATATAAGAACCATCATTTCCATAAAGTGTGATTGACATCATCATCATCCTAATTTCAGCAGAAAGATGTCCACTGTTGGACACAAGCCTACCCCAAGCTCTGCCATTTCGACCGGTTGTGTGCTTCCCGCATCCAATGGATTCCTGTGGCCTTTGCAAGATCATTGGTCCACTTTGTGGGAGGCACCCTACTCCTTATCTTTCTAAGAGTGATTTACAACAGTAAGTTTAAACAAGAAGAGCAATCAACTATCAATTCCTCTATGATGCAGATGCAAGTATATGATAAGCATTTTGCATGTTTTCATTTTTATCACAATCTTTAATGATTAGATAACAATGTATACAGTGATCAACAAAAAATAAGGCATTAAGTCTACCTTTGTGCCATTTGCTTTGTGTGTAGAACATTAAATAAATTGAATTCAGAAACTAACCAGAATCATTCTGTAAAACAAGGAGATATATTCCAATAATGACTCCCGCAATCAATATTATCAGCAGTAAGCTAACAATAACGTTGGTCACTGTGCTCCGTTCTGTCACATCCCTGGGGAACCGTAACAGTGGTGTGTTCTCCCCTGCTCTCTCCACAGTTTCTTCCTCGGCATGATGTGTGTTATGCCGAGTTTCATGCTCTGCAAAACACTTGTCCACATTAGCAACAGTTCCACAATCAAACTCCTTCAAATGCATAGACATAGTTAAATTCGAATCACACTATATTCACATTAGCTCACAATGAGATGAACTGACTAAAGGACTAACTGATAAGCTAGACTTCCCATTGTTCAGGCTATCAACAAACACTGACAGGAAATATAAATACTCCATAACAGAGATAAACAAAAATAAATCAATTACTGTTTAAATAATGAAGTGGTAACTCCACCATGATTGTTTATTTCTTGTATGCTTATGTATTTGAATATCTATTATTAATAACTACTAATATTATCAACTTTTAAGTAATACTGGTCATAAATATACTGCATATTGATCAAATTTAGCTAAATCTTTTATCCACTTCATCCACACAGAGGGATTAACAATGAAATGGATATGATGTCTGGTTGTTACATGTATAAGTATCTATATCTGGTCTGTATTGAGATATCATATCACTCTAACATATAATAGGTATACATATTATATTGAGCGTTTATCTATATACCTTCCTACTATGCCTATAGTAAATTGTATGAAAACAAGAATGATTAGTCAGATTTTGATCAATTTTTTGGGTGTATACAATAAATGTTTCTATTTGAATCCTATGGGGTTTTATAATTTCCTGTTGTAGTAATTGTAGCTTAAAACAATATATTAGCGGATTCAGATTCATTAATAATTTAGACAAAGAACTAAGAAGTTTTTCTGTTAAATTATAAATAACTCACCAACTGAATATAATGGCTGCATTTTAAAAACTGGAATTTACTATAAAATGAACAAGCATTACGACGTGACCAACGATTTGAAATATCGATCAATAATGAGGAAGATGAGCATGAGGAAAATGTAAAAGTGATATTGTTCAGGAAAACAAAAATGTTTTTATTTCATTTTAGTTGTCAAAAGGCTAATGTCAAGTATTGTAAAGTTGTCACATTTTTTTTTTTTTTTGATTACGTATGGAAAATAATTAGTCGATTAAACCTTTTACCCTTTGATGAAGTTAATTTCATAAACTACTAATCTGTCTGAGGTCTAATGTGTCTTTTTATTTTTAATCCAGAATTATCTGATGTGGTCAATCTTAGGTTCGTATAGTGGCCACTACAGACGATCTGATTTGGTTCCTGATAGGATAGAGCCAACCAATATAATGCTAAGTATACACGCGTCTGCAACCTGTTGTTAAGGTGGAAGCTTAGAGCATTTAACCTAGGTGGAAGTGATGCAGGATTCAGGAATCGTCAATTTCTTTGAGTATTCAAAAGAAACGGTCATCTTGTGAGGGAATACGGAACGTGAATGCGAAGCCTCCAGTTGCAATTGCCTAGGTGGTATTCATATGAGGACTGACGCGGACGCTGACCTTTCACTTGCGACTTTTCTCGAATGTGAGCGTGCGTTTTGTATCTAGTCCCTGCAACAAGTAACGATAGCGTACAAGTACGACTAGACTAGTCGTATGTCGTTATGACACTTCAACTTGTCGTGAACTATGCGGGGAAAGAAGGCACAACAAGCTGCGGCTGACGTAGCCTGTCTGCGTTTAGTCGAGCTGTCGCAGTCGCATCATCACATATCGCATAGTGTATGCTATGTCTAAATCAATACTAACTATTATGATTTCATTGCTTCGGAGAATGAACTAAGAAGAACGAGGATTGATTTGAAAGAACTACGTGCTAGATTACAATAATGAGTAATTATATTATGACAGAGCATGTTTTTTATGCTCTTGTTCACAAATGGAATTAATGCAGGACAAATCATTAATTCTTAATTAAACTGCCTCGTTGGTCTAGTTCTAGCTCAGCAGTAGCATGCGCTACTGCTGAGCTCGAGGTCCTGGGCTCGATTCCCAGGTCGGGCAAAGTGTTATTGGGATTATTCCATCTGGAATTTCTCCGTAGCAGTCCGGAGTCTGGATTTGTGCCCGGTTGATGGCAATAGGCTCGCGCCCTATTACATGTGACTTAAACATAACAGGTGAGATGTGGGTGTACTATAGGTACCTCTGCCCAATCCTTCGGGGAATCAAGACGTGGTTTATGTTATGTAAATCATTAATTCCATTTTTAACAAGAGCTCCATATCAGTATGCAAGTTCTACTTGTCAAGTATTTTTTTCAGGGTTATCCGACCCCAATGAAACAACTGACTAACTTATTTATTTGATAATTTGCTAATCTAGGGATCAAACAGACTACCCCAACGGTCGGGTACAAAGTTAGATCAACAACTGCCCACCAGGAACTTATTTAGTCGATTTTCAGTTCAATAATAGTCTGTATTTTCATTTTTGACTTGTCAGTTTTGGATTTATTATCTGTTGATTTTACTACGGTAATACAAGGCGATACAGTGACTTCGTTTCCTTTTATTGATTTTAATAGGCCAGAAAATAAAACTAGTGTGCATTCCTCAAGATTTATAAACTAAACTGTATCCACAACTTCTTGACCGGAGTGCCCCTAAGCATAGGAATTATGAGAGTCCAAACAAAAATCAAGTTGTTACCCTGACCCACCCTCAACTTGGCTAGATTTGCTAGAATTTGATGAAACGCCGTTCACTAGTCTATTGCGTTCGATCTATGTACATTAGAAAGCACGATTGATTATGACGATCGATTTCAGTGTTCTTCTCGTGAACCTAGTTGATGAACTTTATTTTTCGCATCTACACGCCTGAGACGACTACAAGTGACTGTCGGCGTTTATATGGCTGTACTTAATATAGTCACACCTTTCAAATAACTCTTCTGTAGTGCTGTGTAAATTAGTTGTGAGGAAGCCCTGCATTTGTGACAGTAAGTAACAAAATAAGTTACTTTTCGTACTTCTAGAAATAGTATCATTCATAGGTGCCTCTTTTTAATTTGAAATTTGAAAACAGTGAGCTTTTGTTGGTGACTGTAATAATATTGTCATGGCTTCATAGCAAATAAGAGTGATATGCTCTGTTTAACATTTCCAACAACAGGCTCTTAAATCTGTTTGTTTTAAACGCTTACCTACTTCTCTAAGCATAAAGTTTTTTTATTTCATCTTATGCTCTTTTCTTACTAATCTACCTTAGGTTTGTATTGAAATTTATAAATCTATCTATTGTATTTGAAGTTAATTTGAAATGCTCATAAATTAAAATAAAACAAACTAATATTATTTATATCATCTTAAAATTATAAAGAGTTCAACTAAATGAAAACACTTGAGATGCAAATCATTTAAAAATTCAGGCTGTTGAAATGCCTATCTCAGAAACAAGTAAAAGTCACATCTTGAATTTCAATATACTGAACTCCTTTTGGTTTATCAACATTCACACATCTTGCCTTACCATACATGCTGAAACAAGAGCTGCTAGCAAGCATTGCATTCTTAATGATTACTAAGAAAACCGTTGGTTGTTATGTTGTTTTATATTTTGTTGCATTCACATCATTTTTATCATGCATGTATTATGATAGCTACTTGAGTGTCTATATTGCTTAGCAGATGTTTTTTTCTTAATATAATTTGCAAACTGCGAGTTGGTGCTTTTTCAATGAATTTTTTGTTTGTTTCTTTAAGTCGTGTGTTATTTTTGTTTAAAGTAATTTAAATCTAAAATACTACATAAATTGCCAATAATATTTATCAGAAGAAAAACATTACAAATACTCACAAGGCAGATGTGAATGGAAAATGCTGTAATGCCTAAGGAGGATATATATTGTGACCATATTTCTTATGTTCTTGAGAAAGGTTAGGTGGTTAATACTCGCAACCGGAGTGCGTGAATGAGCAGATGTATGAAGTATGAATGTAAAAGAGGCAAAAGGAGTATGAAGGATCTTAGCAGGTGGCGTTCCATAGTTTTTGCCTATTCCTGTGGGAAAAAGGCATATGTTTATGTCTGCATGTATATAAGAAAAAGATATTATCGCCGGGTTAAAGGCAAAACCAATTATTTAGACCAAAAACGTCAATATTAAATTTTCCATGAGCGCATTTATAAAGTTTGCTATTTGTTTTTTAATTCAGTCTAATAATTATATTATCGGTTTTTACATTCAGTAACTCGGAAATGGTAAGTTCTACGGTTTAGTTTGTTTTACCATTAGGTAAAGAATGAAATGGCGAATCGAATAGTATATTAAAGTAAAAAACACCAAATATCACAGATAGTCGGTTTTGCCTCTAACCCGGTGGTATTACAAACATTTATTATTTTTTTGGTTATTATTTTTATTTGCTGGCCTTTGAGTTCTGCTTCTTAAGCGAAATACTATAGCAAAAGAACTCTTAGTACAAATATTGATTAAAGATATACACTTAGACAACTATAAAATATTGTAATATTTACAGGATTGTAGAAGCATTCAATGATACGAGAATTCTATGACAGTTCCGATGAAGATGATATGGAAAATCAGTATCAAATAGATCCAGAATGCTTGGTTCTGACTCGGCCTGACTGCGACATGCATAACCGGTGCTGTGGTGGTAAAGCTTGGTGTATCAGGGTGAGCAACATTTATGTTAATCATGAAACACTTGCAGTCAATATCAGTCAATCAATCAATAGCCCTTTTATCCTGAAACTCCTTTCTTCTCCATTTTAATTGGTGTTATAATTTTCTTTCTGATTAATAATATACCTAGGTGTTCAATGTGCCTCTTGGTAAAGTCCTCCTCTAATGATTTACCATTGCTTTTTGTCTTTTAAAACCATTCTTCAGTTTGGTCCTGGTGTGAAATTGAATTTGTCCTCCTATTTTATACATTGCCAACCTCAATTCAACTTCTAGGGTCCCATTCTCTGCCAGGGTCGCGTGAATCGTTCCAAAGAGTTAACGTGGCCCTGGCATATGAGCCACTGAAGGAACACGGGTGGGTTTTAGTCAGTAAAAAACTGACACGCCCTTCTGCTCCACCCTAGAGCGGGGGATGACTTACCAAGCAAAAAAAAAACAGGGTACCATTCTGTCCGAATGTTACTCTGTTTATCCTGGGGGCTCAGTAACATGTGACCTGCACATTCCATTTCCTTCCGTCTTTCTTACTCAGGTTGTCTGTGACTCTTGTGTTAGGTTTTATTGAATTGTTCTCCGTCCAGTTTCTTGATTCCTAACATGCTCCTCTCCATAGCTCTTTCATATTATTCTTACATAATCCTGTAGTGTTTGGAGAGTGCAGAGGCTTGGCATCAGTACTCTGTATATCCATAGTACTTGTAGTGATGTAAAATTAAAGCAATGGATATGTAAGATTTCTTGACAAATCCCGCCAAGCACATTATATCTTTATTAATGTTTACAGGATATTTGTGGCATCATATGTGCCGTTCTAACATGGCTGCTGATACTTTATGCGGAGTTCGTCGTGATGATGGTGATGTTACTGCCTGGTCTATCTACATACCCAGTGTACAGCTACATCAACATATTCATCTTCCAAAGCCTAGCATTCCTTGCGTTTGCATCGCACCTTAGGACCATGTTCACAGATCCAGTAAGTACTAATGTAAAGTATTGTAAGATCGCTTCACTTACAAATTAAGTTAAAGGAAACAATATGCTACCTCATTGTAAACATTTCTCTCTGACAACACACTTGCCACAGATTGATTATCAACTCATTACTGATTGTTACATTTGTATAGACGTTTAATAAACATTAATTAATGCAATTTAAAAGAAAAATCCTTGTTTTTACATTAAATTTAAAAAAAAAACTGTTTGCTTTGTTGATAAAATTTTATTGGTTCTATATCTGTGATGGAAATGATGATTGACGTTTTTATAGGGTGCCGTCCCAAAGGGGAATGCGACAAAGGAAATGATCAAGCAGATGAGTTTCCGCGAGGGTCAGGTCATATTCAAATGCACCAAGTGCTGTAGCATCAAGCCAGAACGGGCTCATCATTGCTCGGTGTGTCAACGCTGCATCCGCAAGATGGACCACCATTGTCCATGGGTTAACAACTGTGTTGGCGAGAATAATCAAAAGTATTTTGTATTGTTTACTGTAAGTAACTAATCATTTTATTTAATAATTTCTATGTTATTTACAGAGATCGGAATACATAGAGCTTATTTAATAAGGAAGGAAGTAACATATCATGTTTAAAAATCTAAAATCCCGGAATAATTATAATAACGTTTGAATCCCGAGATTAAACGTAATTATAATATAATTATTTTGAGATTTTAAATCAATAATAATTATAAATAATTATTACATGTAAATTAATTCTACCTATTCCGATCTTTGGTTAATATAACGGACTGTCACCCTCAAATCGGGATCCAATGAATGAATGGATACATCTAACAAACCAACTTTCAGTCAATGGTGACATACATTAAAAAAATGTGCTTTATTATTACTACACATGAGCCATTCGCTAATCAGAATAGCCCTACGCATTGTATTCTCATTGATCTTATCAACTCTAATCCTCACTATCTAATTCAATAAATCTTGCCTATGAACTAATCTTGATACCTCATTATGATGATAATTGCATTCTTTTCGTATTAATTTCATTAATTTCTATGTTACTGACAATTTGTATAAGATTTCGAAAAAAAAAAGTTTGACAAAAACGATAAATAAAGTTAGGGAAACACCACTCCATAGGGGTCTTATTGAATCTATTCTACTTATTGATTCTGTCACGACCTGCACCCTAATTGCTAAACGCACAATTTATCAGAATCTGAATGGGATTGAAGATTATTTCTAAACCATTGCGTCATTTGTTCGAATAAATTGTCGGCTCAGCTACGTAAATAACGCCATGTATGTTGTTTAACTATGAATATTAAACCAATTCCTACCGCTAAAAAGTTCCGCAATTACCCCTCTGTTTGTACATTGTATTTTTTTAAACAACAAAATATTACGCCAGTGATCCCCTGAGAGTTAGGCATAGGTGTATCAAGAGTACGTGGGTACATAGGACTTAAAAATAACTGACAAAATCGTCAATTATGTTTAAGTCCCATGTAATAAGGCGACCCTATTGCCATCAACCAGGCACAAATCCAGACTGGGCTGCCACAGAGTAATTCCTGATGGAAAATTAAATAAGTGGTTGTATGTTTATCCTACAGTTCTACATCGCGGCAATATCTATCCACGCGGTGGGCCTGGCTGTGTACCAGTTCGTGACGTGCATCCGCCACGAGTGGCGGGACTGCAGCGCGTACTCGCCGCCCGCCACCGTCGTCCTACTACTGTTCCTCATCGCCGAAGCGTTGTTATTCGCCATTTTCACCGCCGTCATGCTCGGCACTCAGCTACACGCTATATGGAACGATGAAACCGTGAGTATAAATTATTAAATCGATATCGATCGGCTCTATTCATGTAACTCGTTAAGTCGTGTGGCAGTTTTTGTATATATTATTCATCATGCCACTTGCTCGCTAAATTCAAAATTGCATGTTGAATTTCGACGTCATACTTACGTTACTAGGTATTTTATAATTTTGTGTTATTCATAATTGATTAGAAAAAAATGGGTATGAAAACTGCACATGACTAGGTCTACCCCGGTTATTTAACAGTTTCATAGAGTACTAATGAAACTACTAATTAATTATGAAGGTGCCAAAAGTATAGTATTCTTCTCATGGATAAAGGTGTATTTCTCTTGGGAGAGCTTAATCCCTCGCTGTACTTAAGATTTTAGTCTAAACTCACTCGCCTTGCTCAGGAGTTAAATCTGAACTAGAATCCTCCTTTATGTTTAAAAATAGGGCCCGACACTTAATGCTTTATCCGCTTAGTGAATAATCTACTATAAACGTGTTGGACGGTAGCTTTAAAACCGTTAACTTTGAATTTTGAATGTCGTGTATTCCTGTAATTGGTCTATGCATCAGGACTTCACCTATATAACCTGTATTAATTCATGTATATATTGTTGACTTACCTATTTTAAATATACAACTGTTTTAAATCGACTGTAACGTTTTGCAGGGTATCGAGCAGCTCAAGAAGGAGCAAGCACGATGGGTTCGCAAGTCTCGATGGAAGAGCATACAGTCGGTGTTCGGCAGGTTCTCTATACTTTGGTTCTCGCCCTTCACTCAGCCTTCGCCCAAGACGAAATTGGAAAGCTACCTGTACAGTGTTTAGATATGGTATTGTAGGATGCACCACATTCATCCATAGTTTCAGCGTGACGCACATCAACAATCACGTCTCGATGTATTATCATTTATAATCATTGTAGCAGTCATGTTATAATATTAATCTATATGTTCTCACCAAGTGTCGCCCGAGGTGTTACCCATTTAACGTTGGTTGCTTTCGACGCCGTCATATCTGGCAAGTCTTATAATATAATGGAGTCACCTTGTCTCACTATGATTGACTGACTGACAACGGAATTTGTAGTATAGATAGTTAGGAACCAAACGTCTGCATTTACTTATTTAATTGTTAAAAATATTTATCACCAATGTCTGATTATGTGTGTGAAATTGTTCTGAAATAATTAAGTAATGAATATTTAAAGAGAGAATTAAGTATGGTTAAAGGATATTTCCCGCTTTAGTTGAGGCATAACACATGACGGTCATGAACGCGTGTCTATCATACAACACGCGTCAGTCTCGTGTGAAACCATTCATATTCTAAAAATCATTAAATTGTAGGCCTCGATGTTGTACTAAAATTTTTGAATAAATAATAATATTGTTTATCAAGATCATAATTCTTTGTAGATCTCTTAATTATAATAATGGTATTAAATTCTTGTGCTATGATAAAAGTTCAAATCACAAATTATTATTAATTAAGTTAACATACGTTTAGCTATGCAATAAAATTATTTAAAGCTTTATCTGTCATAGATATTTGCTTTCAGAGTGTAAATCTTGTAACAAAGTTACTATACAAGTTAGGTCCAATGTAGGACCAATGACATGAAAGATCTCTCTAAATTCACTTGTGATGGGTTATTCAAACGAACTTTGGTTTTGCATGAAATCAGATATTTGCCTTAACTACACAAGTGTCACGGTAGAGAACCACTTACAGACTGGTTACTGTTAATTCCATATAAAGTTTTCAAATGAAACTATTGTTATTGCTTAATCATGATTAGTATTAATTTAAAATTGAATTGATTGTGATTGTATTTATTTCGTTGTAATTATTGCGTTCATTATTATTATTACTTTTTTGTTATGGGAATGTGGAGTTTATTTCTTAAGGATAGGCCAAGTAACGTCCGCGGGAACAAACAAATCGATACTTATACAAATATTTTAATTCTTGCTTTTAATGAAAATTAAAAAAAAAGTAAACAGTAGGTTGCAACACAGTTGTGATATGTTAAGTCTAATTTAACTATCATCCTTAAGTTAAGAGTATCAACACGCTAGAAATAGAGCAATAGTGTGATTGTATTATCAATCAGATAGACTTAACTTGATGTAACTAATGATAGGTCAGCTTGCGTGTGGATTATTTGTACAAACGCTTATCCTTTTGATACGTTTGTTGTGATTACATATTTTCTTAAATCGAATATAGATGGAATAATTACGTTCAAAATTAGCTTGTAACAAATGTTTTATTAGCAATATATCATGGATAGGAATTGTATTGATTCTTATGACTGCATAATAATTATACATAAGTGTCTAATGGATGTTCGTGTGTTGAAAAAATATTAACTTTGCAATAATTAAGTGCTGTATAATATGTTGTTAATTACTATGTGTTAGCTAAGACATTCATTTTTGGGAAACAAATCTCTGATGGCTTTAAATTTATTTAGACTACGACGTAACACTAGAGCCGACAATAAAGTTCTGAATTGAATATTTTGTATGATCGCGTTTAAATTGTAAAACCGTTTTACAGTGACAAACATTTGATCTTCATTATCAACTTTGGTCCACGTCCTCCTGAGAATAGGGCTCTTCTGTAGCTATGCTTATTATTCTCGCTCGCGGCTGTTAGCCGTGTCGTTCGTCTCCATTTGCCTGCCTTTCTGCATCATCAGATCAGTTCAATCACATCTTTAAACTTGAACGATCTTGAATATCAAAAGGTGGAAAATTCTTAAAAGAGTAAATACCACCAGTACCTTATGTAGCTTCATAAGCCGCGTTAATCCTAACATGTTATATCAAAATATTGAAAATAAATATTTGGTTAAGTAACTTAGTGGTCTTTTAACACTAGAAGCGCTGAACATGCCGACTGAGGTAAATTTGGATTAAAAAATATGTATATTGCAATTACGTGGTTGAAGTCTCGTATAAATAATAAATAATAATAATCATTATATTTCATGAAAAGTCATAAAAAGTTACGATACATATAGCATAATAAAATATTAATTAGAGCAGGAAGAAAATCGAAATGGGTCAAATATGGAACCGCACTTCTAGTGTTAAAGCAATAATGAGGTCTAAAGCTTAATACTAGGTATTTAGGTATGGTGACTCCGGATGACTACTCAGATGTATTTGCTGTCCGGCACAACCCATCAGGTAGGAATAAACACCACAACTTTTGATTTACAAGATCGTTTCTCATATAGGCTCACAATAATTGATTGTTTAATATCAACTTGTTTGTATGACGCTTATCCCAGAATGTAACGTATTTTATTTGAGTGTAATATTGTTGTTTTGCTAATATTTACCTATAAATATCGTAACGATTGAACTTGGTTGGTGCTGACAACAGTTAGTCACTTTATTGCCTTTCTTTTGTCACTAATGAGCGTCTGCAATATTTAATTATTTATAAATATAAGTATCATAGTGATAAAGAAATCAGTCATTGTAAAACTTATGCGGGTTTGTCACTATTACTTAAATTGTATTTTTTAATTAAACTTTTTGGCTTACGTCATTGCGTGAGGAATGTAAAAGACCCGTTATTTTAGCTACATAGTTCGTATTCGAAAATATTTTAGGAATGTAAGTTTTATTCTCTATATTTGATGAAAGCAAAATAATGAAATCTGAAAATTAATACAGTTTGTAGCAATAAAAAATAATTTAGTATAATTACCAATATTTTTTAAATTATTGTATATTTTAACTGCCAGAGTTAATGTATTAGGCTCATGTAGTAGCATCGTAATTTAGTGACATGTTACAAAGTATCGTATGTTTATTAGAGATGATGGAAATGAAAGAAAGGTGTAGTAAATCACGTTGTACACCATATAGCAAGCAGCCTTCCCAGAGCGATCGGTTCTGACTGACATTGTGTCTTATTTTCAAAACGTTAACACCAATTCGTAGTACGCTGGGGAATATTTTTGGTGGAAGGCGCGAGTAACTGGTAACTTAGAATTTGTTGTGTGATTATAACTATGTCGAGTGTGACGCAGACTTGTTGCAACTACTGGCGCAGTCTGCAAGCAGGCAGCTATGTTCAGGCTGAGGTTAACAAAACCAGGAGGATTGTGCAGACGTCCATTGGGAGGAAGAAATGATTCATAGATTGTAAATTTCTAAAATATCGCCGAATAAGCCCGAAAGATTTAAATAAACTGATAATATATGGACTTATACATATATTTCGTACTTGCATAGGTTCAAAGAATTATCATTAAATAGCTATAAATATTTTCATATTAATGTTCGCAGTTTTGTTTATTTATAGTTGTGCTGTGTCATTACTTACTGAACAAATAATTTAGCTTCTTAGTATTTAATATCAGTCTTAATAATATACTACTTAAATCAAACAGGTGAGCTTTAAGTGCAACTTTTTAAACCCCAATGTCTTATTTTTTTTTAAAGTAAATATTCATGTACTCGTAATACTTAATTATTATGTGATCTTTAAATGACACCAATACTTAACGTTATTTACAGCTCTGAATTCGATATTAGTGTAATAAAAATAAAAAACAATATCTTTCATACTATTACGATATTTAAGTATAATATTTATGTAATTGTCTGGTTGTTAGTAAAGTTTAAACAGGTGTAACAGAATATACAATTTTCCAACGTTGTGCCTCTAAGCTAACCCTTTTATCAAAATTAACTAGATGTGCATTATTTTTATAGTAGTACTGTTTGTAGTTGGTTCACTAGTATGTTAGATCTGTGAATCTTTACCACATTTATCCACTATTTATTATTGTCATGTCATATACTATAATCAGCTTCATTGTAAAGGCCCTTGCACCACCACATACATTGTCTTTTACCTGTTTACTAATCATAATATATTTTGCACGGGTTGTGTTCGTATTATATAAGTAAATGTAACTAGAGCTAACTGTTATTGTATATCGATCATATTGTGTTAACGCCGTCGACCACTTGTCCAGTATTATATTATTTATTGTTTCTAACTTTAGCCAATAGTAAGCACGGTGCAAGATGGCCTAAGTATTTTGTTTGCGAATCGTTGCTTTTATATCAATAAGCTTTTCTTACACTAAGTAAAATACATGATATATTTTTTCGATCGTATTAATTATATTAACGTAGAATCGAGTAGGGTACGTTTTGTTTTGTATATACCTATGAGGTTTTAAGTTCTAGGGACATCATGTCGTATGTGGTGATATGACGTCGTTTAGACAATGCGTCACCCATGACCCAGTGTATCACACGTTTCATCTGGCCTCGCTGTACTATACAGTAGCTTTCATATTTATGTGTCCCAATTTAATGACTCTAAGCAGCTGCCTCACCTGCACTAAGTTTGAATCTGCAATCTATAGTTCGGTAGTATAAAATGTAGTGATCAACGTTTTATGTTATTGCTATGAAAGTCGACTCTACGCTACCCTTTTCAATCTTATTTCTTCAGGACACTGGCGAATAGCTACTGTCTCTCAAGTGCGTGTTTGTTTCTTACAAATATTTAGTCTTGTTCAACTTTTCCACACCAGATATACAGTTGCAAAATTACCTGTGTAATATAATTATACATTAAGAACATTGTCAATCGACCGTGCTTTGACCAATATTATAAAATATGGATAGATTCTCTCGAATCAAAATCAAAAAGGTCCGAACAGCTACATTTTAAGAGCGCTTAATATGCGCGAATCCAATTTATGCACGGTATAATGTTTCCAATATTAAAGCGTGAGTTTCAACCGTTATAATAGTCACTATGCGTTACCTAATTTGACCGTGACTTATGTTGCGTAACTCTAGACTGTTATTTAATTGTCAAGGATTTACAATATCATAGAATTAAAGTCAAAATAACAAATGATTAGATGTATAAGAATTTCGAGGGTGACTCACGACTGTTTATAGCAGACCTCACGAAACCGCAGAAAGCGCTTGACGATTTGATATAAGTACCTAATATCTAGATTGTATCGTGCTAGTATGTTACCGTACACTGACAACGAGTACTACTAACAAGACTATTGTTGATCGCTGCATTTGGGTCAACACTTTAAAACACGCATAAATAAGGAAAGACGTAGAGTAGAACCGACTAGTACCTATATGTACCTTAGTAAATATTGTCACTGCCTTCATAAAACGAACGTTTATATTGCAGTCATTTTCAGTCATTGTTGTAATAATGAAGATACCTATTTATAATGTTTCGAAATAAGTAACAATATTTTGCTAAAAGACATAGTGCATCATTATAGAACCATTAGTAATTTAATTGCTAATCACAGACATTCTAAATATGTAGAACTAAAATAGTAAACCATTTTGAAATATCCTAGTGTCCTAAATGTCATTTTGTCTATAATTATAATAAGTTTTCGAGGGAATTTATTTTCATTAAAGATAACATGTGGGATGAGAAGTGCGTTTTTTTCAAATTCCAATTTTCACCCCCTTTTTTAAAGCACTAGTACCTACTAACACAATATAGGTAGCTTACAATTAGTAATGGTTAGCAATACACGTGTTCTACTACAGTTGCGTATGAAAAGGTGTTAGCGTATATGAGCACTCATGCAGTGGCCAGGCGCAGCAGTGTGCGGGCGGCGCTGTCGTCGGCAGTAGGTGTGTTACAACCCGCGAAGGGAAAGTATTGTGTTGCGGAACCGCGCGCGTCACGCCCCGCCTGCTACACTTCTCGGATTTTAGCATGAGCTGCTCGGCCCCAAGGTGATCGACTGTGGCCGCCCGTTGTCGAAACCACACCGGTCTCATTCAATACGTTATTACTGCGACCTACCCGTCTGCCATTGCGCAATTAGCACCGTCCGGGTGATCTGTTCATAATTCATTGGCATCGCTAGTCATCATAGTACGTAATGTTTCTTTTTTATTGTCTTTTAAGTTTAACTGTTGTGTAGACACTGTGCGGTTGTTCCAGATGCGGCTAGCATTCTGTACGATATGTGTTTTGGCGACAGTGGCGCTCTCTGTGTGCCGTCCGTACGACCCGGAAGACGACGGTTTGAAGGATGTGCTGCCATCTAGTGGGCAGTTCGAAGCGTTCTACCCGCGAGAGGCGCACGGCATACCGAACGGATCGTCGCGGCCCGCACATGGCCACGGTAGTTTCTACAAGCACCGCAATCCGGCGCTGGTCGACGTGAAAAATGCAGCCGCGTATGGCTTTCGCTTCGACGGTATGAGGAGATTCAATTTTGATGATGAGTGAAGGGTGAACGTATGTAACTTCTTTTTTTTTGCTGCCCATTTGTAAATATAATTTTCTTCACTGAATTTGAATCGGTATCAAACTATCAAAGTTTTTTATTTCGATTAAAGTTTTTCTGAATTTTAAGTTTATTGTTTAATTTATTGACTTTCACTTTATTATCTCACATTAGTTGAGAGAGAAAAAAATAATTATCGCTTACTCTATTCTCGGACACGGACAGCTTCAAGCCCCCATACACTGAAATACGCTCGTATTTATGTAGTAATTGCTTGCGTCAAGCGTCCGTGACCCTGGCACATGGACATTGAAGGAACACGGGTGGGTTTTAGTCAGTAAAAGTCTGACACGCCCTTCCGCTCCATCCAAGAGCGGGAGACGTCATTTCGTGATTTCCCACCCACAAAAAAAAACCACTTACGCATACTGATTATTAGTGTCCCAGAGATCACCAGCCATTGTATTGGAAAGAAATCCTGAAAAAGGTCAATTAACGTCTATAAAAATGATAATTATAAATATTTTATATCACATAAACATTCTGCCTTGTAGGTATAGTGTGCAGAACCAGAACATTATTGCTGCGGTGACCAACAATGACCCTAATAAAACGACGCAGGTCCAATATTTGAATGGTTGTCTTATCAGTCATCATGTATAGTACGATAACTCTAAAAGCACAACAATATTAATTTTGTAAAAAAAAAAATACAATAAATTGGAAAAGTTAAATAATTAGAAATTCAACATCGGTCAAGATCGTGAATTTGAACCTCCTACTACTTCTTACGGCGCGTTCTGACCACTGAACTGATGAGCGTTGCAGAAAATTGCGAAATAGGCTTTCCTATGCGGAAAACCGTGTTACCTACATGATGGAAATTAAAATGTATGGTAATTACTTTAAAGTCTAGATTTCAACGTGGGCCTTGGATTCAGTCTACTGCAGAGGTTTAGGGCTTAGAAAACTATAGAGACGTCTTGTAACCTAAATAAGTTAGTGGTTTTACTTTTCAGTGCTGGCTTCTAAGCAGAAAATAGGTACCGTAAAACGGGGTTACTTTGAACAGGTTTTGGAGGTTTTTGGATTGTAACTTTTTTTTACGGCTCGAATTTCACTTTTTTTTACGCCAACAGCAAATTTAAAACCTGCCACCCCCCTAACTCCCTACTTTTTAAATTTATTAAATGTAAAGTAACCCCAGAAGTGGGGTTTCTTTGACAGGGCATCGAAATGCAACTGACGTCAAAGATAGTAAAAGCATGGGTTACTTTGACATCATTTTGACCAAAAAAACTATTATTTTATAGAAAACTACATGGATTTAAATGAAAACAATGACAACAAACTATGACGCGTTCCCCACACCCCGCGCCTCGCTCAATATTACTCGAGGTCACGCACACTTGCTGAGCACACGTGAAAACCGATTTTGGCGCTCTGTCTAAGTAGCCCCAAAATCTGTCAAAGTAACCCTGGAAGTCAAAGTAGCCCCGTTTTGCGTTAATTGGTAGTTTTGCTAGCAATTTCGTATTATAAGCAAGTAATAATTTAAGTGGGAGTGTTTGTTTCCAAGGTGATCTATCAAAGGGTATTTTTATTTTATTCGGAATGTTACTTTGTAGACCATCTGTATGTTTCTTCACCAATAATCTCAGCTCAAAATCATCCACGGCTGCGTTTTGTACGTGTTTCGTCTAGATGTTTTCGTTGTTGATATCGTCAGCCTAACGAGCTATCGGATGCTCCGGGTCTCTTTGACCCGAAGTAGAGATAACTATTATGTTAAAACCATCCAACGTTTTAAGGCGCCGCTCTACAGCGCCAGTTGTGCAACGGATATACATATGCAAGTAGCAGTGGACGGTCGACTTTACTTTTCATTCATTCGATCTCTTTCAGCAACGCCAGTCAGGCGAGGTTCGTACCCCACAGGGGTTCCCTTAACGTGTAAGTAATCGTTTCAGTTTTAAGTATGTAAGCTGGCTGGAGGCCTTAATTTGTTAATGTAGCCACAGGCAAGTCTAGGTAAGCAGCCAACAACTCTTTGGTTAGCCTGCGAACAATTATTAAAAAAAAAAAACGATTTCACGTAAGATTGATGTCTTTTTCAATTCTTTTTAAATTTTATCGCCCTGTTTTCCGTCCATCAAAGGATTTAGGTGTTACGGATTTCGTTTGGAAAATTTGTAACACCGAAATCCTTCGATCCACTACACTAAGTAGTAGATCTACGATTGTCAAACATGCACATAATGGCATGCAACTAGCTAGCCACGGATCGTTTAACCAAGGGCCATTGGGGTCCATGGTCGTGTACGCCACAGTGCCACTCTTCTTTCATACTCTGGAAAATTGTATCGAGTTTCTTACATCGGAAACTGGACTGATCAAATCTATTGAGGTTACTGATAGATCTTAACATATCTAATATGATGATTTTTGGCTTACACTTAGTTTGAATAATACACTAATAAAATGCTTCGTTTGTATCGTGGTCGCCAAACGCAACTGTTGGGCCTCGATTGGATACACAGGTCAGACGAAATATTATTGTTTTTTTTTTCATTAGAAATATCTCAGTAGCAGCCTGTAATTTGGTCCTTGGTGGTGTGATACCCCCCGTGCCTCGACAAGCACGTAAAGCCATTGGTCCTGCGTCTGATCTCTCCTCGGTCCTGTTGGATTGCCGTCCCATCGCATCGATTACCTAGTGGAACAGAGAATGCACCTGTATTTGAGCATATAAAACGGCATTAGTGCTTAGTAAAATCTCCTGTTATCCTGGCTAATCTTCGTTGCAAATGGCCAGCGCGCCGTGATCGAAATTCGGTCAGGTGTATAGTATTTATATTTTCCTATTAAAATACCAACGAGAAAAGAAACTGAAAAGTATAACACATCTAAGTTCCTAATAATAACAAATTAATTTAAATGACTAATATGAGTCGGCGCCAAATAAATCATCAACGAATTCAATCAAGCTTCCATTATTTTACCTGTCGCCTATTTGTTTCTTTATTATTCGTGTATTATTTTCAGTTTTCGGTCTTCCTTTCCCTTGATTTAACATGACATGGCGTTTACAGCCTTCATCATCATAACCTCGATTATAGTCTTACGTTCTCATAAAGGTGAGAATGAAATAATTCTAAATACGCCATCTGCTGACTGTCTTCTGTCTCCATCATCAGATCATGTCCAGGTCTCTTTTATGTTGTAACATCACAACAACTTATGTGTGCCAAGTTCAACAGAATCGGTTCTTACGTGAAAATTCAGTCGGCGAAAAAAAAGTACCAAACACAATTTTTCTACTCACAGCAGGGTTGACTTTTATTTTTTAATAATCCAAAAGGACAAAATCGATTAATAAGTACGTAAAAACTTGTACCTACATTAATCATGAATAAAAAATAAAAATCTAGAGTTAAGAACTCCTTTTTTGGTTAAAAAAGATGAGGACATAATAAAGACTCCATTGCTTTTGCGGCGGGAACAATTGCGCTTTGCACTTGCGCGGGAAAGCTGACCGCCTGGCCCGGCAGGGGCTCACATCATTTGATTGGCTGGTGAAATTAAATACGAGCCTGAATATTGATTCATTGCTGCTGCGGCTGGTATTGTTTATAGATATCTAGTCTGTGAAGTGGGTAGCGATGCGACTATGTAGACGGTTGTGACAATTAATATAATCAAACTATTGTCGTGTTTAGGGAAAACAGGCGAATCCAATCAACTGGGTGTGTGACAAACGCACATCATCATATAGAATTGTTTAAAAGCTTAGCTCTGCAGCATACGCCGTTAGAAAAATTCGTGAGTTAACTGATTTAGAGACAGCTCATTTAGTTTATTTTAGTTTTTCATAGTGTGATGTCGTACGGTATGCTGTTGATATGGAAATGTGTTATAATAAGGTTTCTAGCCACATTCAAAAACTAAGCAAATTCAAGAAGCGGAAACTATGTCAGAAAGCCTTTTACACTGTTAAAGGTTACCTATGTGAAATGAAGGCTGGATAGAGCCACTCCAATAGCTTTTGCACAGTAAATCATGTTTTTTTTTTGCATTGATACAATTTTTTTTTCTATTTCCATCTTCACATTTCCGTGACATTTACGGTGACATGTGTAGTTACTTTCTAAATTACAATATTTTGTATTATACTTATTTTTTAATTATAGTGAATGTGAGGCTATGTAACCCACATAGCCTCACATTTACAATAGTTAAGATAATATTTGTGTTTCGGCGTACCCAAATGTGCTTTCTTTGGTATCGTTTGTCTAATAGTTGAGCTCCTTATAGAGCCTGGGTTGAGCTGCACGTTAATTGACAAATGTTTGCACTGATTGGACAAGTCCACTAATATCAGTGTGGTTCTTTCACAAAAGAACTAGGGCTAGGCCCAGGCAGTTGGTTAATCTCGATGTTATCGCTCCGATGACCCCAACCCATTTCCCTGGCAATTCAAGAATGTAAACCTGTGTTTTCCGTATATTGAGATGTTCCATGTGCTTAATTTTGCCGCCCACTGCTCTGTAGTGATGCAGCTAACTCTATTGATACTAAAGAAGTTCTATTGATACTAAACCATCGATGGAAACTACCCGCTGACGTGCGTGAACTGATAACCGAGGAAAAGACGGCTATTATTTTTGATTGCCATATTCAATGGTGCTCTGAGCTTGTTTATGAAATAAATAACTTGAACTTAACAACATTTTACTGAAAGCGTGCAAAGAAGCCATCATCATCGGTATATCCAACCCAGGCAAGTCCAATTCTGAGCTCTTCAGTTACCGTCCCATCAGTCTCCTCAACGTGCTCGGCATAATCTACGGGAGGATTATTCATATGTGTCTCAAAGATTACAACGAAGCAAATAGCCTTTTTTCCATAACAAGCAGTTTGTTTTCCAAACTCAACTCTCGTGCATCCAACAAGACCACCGCTTCGTAGAGTAGATAAGCGCAAGTTTCCAGCATAATGCGATGACGGGTGCGTTGTTCGTTGACACAGCGAAGACCTTCGACAAAATCTGGCATAATGGCTTAATATAGAAGCTTCACCCATTTTTTGTGTCGGATTATCTCGTGCTCATCTTTTCAATATCGCATCGAGGGTTGTCTCTTTTCCGCTCACCCCATTCACTCTGAACTTCCTAAGGGCTCTGTGATATCCCCTCTAATCTTCACGCTTTTTACCAGCGATATCCCCAAAAGTAAAAAGGCACAATTGGGTCTATTCACCAATAACACAGCCATATACTGCTCACTGTCAAGACGCAGTCGCTCGCACTCTCCAAACCTCCGCAAACGTCATACGCGTGTGATTCCGAAAATAGACAGAAGTGTAAATTACGCATCTACATCGCGGTTATACGCCCCATCTTGATTCATGCGTGAGTCGTCATCGCACACGCTCAGCCCCATCGTCTCGATAGGATGCAGGCCCTTCTAAACCAATTCTTTAGAAATGTCACGGGAGCCCTCTTTTATGATTGCAATGCGAATCTTCGACTAGATCTCAAAATGCCCATCCAGCAGTTCACGTAACGACTTTCTAAGCGTAATATATACTCCACTATAAATGACCCCAATCTCCTGGCTACACTGCCTTCCGTATTAGTAGGTTTCGCCGACCGACGTATTCCCTAGGCATTTTCGATGACGCTACAAACCTCCTTCAGGAGAGTAGAAATAGAAGTTCACCAGTACGGTCACAATAAACCGTCACAGACCGCCGTCCTTCCACCCTCGCCGCCGAGGCCCGCCGCGTCATTCCAACCCATGTCCTCCAGACCCTTGCTCGAACCAGCCCGCGCCGCTGAGCTTATTACTTAAAATTCGTTCGTTGGTGCCCACTTCTAGCAACGCCCTCGGCCGAGGTCGTACCCACAGCATTTGTTTACTTAGCGTGTGGTCCCTCAGTTTTAAGTTATTGAGCAATGACCACAGGAAGCCAAGCCGACAACCAGTATGGCTGACTTGCGAGATGTCACTGCGAAATAAAAGTAAGCAGAAGATGTAGTAGGAGCTTATCTAACACACGTACACCACCTTTATAAAAAGTAGGGTCGGCGCTTGACTTTAGCCAATCCGCCTATCCTACCTACCAATCAATCCTGATCCTGTGTACATTGTTTCGGCCCGATAGCAATTGACTTCCTGTCTTAAATCGGTTCAATTATTTACTTAACTAGAAGTTAAGGACCGTTACGCGTTTTTTTGACAATCATAGTGTCATTTTGTTGACTTCACCCATATAAGATTTCACGCTCGGTGTAGCACGGCAAGTGAAGGCAGAGCAAGGGGAGCGTCACAGTGTTCGAGTTGACTTGATAATGAACACGTCCCGACGATTCGCTACGAGTGTCAGCCGCATCCTTCCTTGCCATTACGTGGACAACAGACCGCGAGCGCCGCCCTCTTGTACAGAACGCTGTTTGAGAAGTCGGTGAGGCCGAACGATCGGCTTTTGTCAAAATGTACACGCCATTGGTTTTGGGTTAAGTTGTTTGTTTTTACTTTTGTATAAATTTTATTTCGGCACCTGATTGCATCGATTAGCACAAATTTAACCGTCTGAATATTCTGCATATATAATTGACTCGTTTTGACCTCACCACATAATCCAAAAAGGTAGCACTTTAAAACCTAGATAAGAATTCAATTACTTCAATTACTTACTAGAGAATGGGCAGCAGCGTTCTCTATGCATTTTACCACCATACTGCGATCGCCAACCCGCCTGCCAAGCGTGGCGATTATGGCAAAGCCCCCCAGATTGAGGGAGGCCTAAGTCCAGCAGTGTACGTCTTACGGCTGAAATGATGAAGCATTCAATTTGCCATCTCTTCACTGTTGACTAAATTCATTAAGTATCATCCATATATCAATGTTATTGGATGAGTACCTACTCTTTCACCCAGCGCGTCTGATTAATTTCCATACGTTAAGTTTATGCACTTAATAACAGTCTGTTTTATAGCTTAGTAGATAATTTAAACCCAAGAAAGTATAGACGCTGCGTTACATACACCTCACTTTAAAAACTCTATGTCAAAACACTTAGCCGCTCTCAAAAAAAAGTGTGAAATTATCTTAAGTGGTCAGTATCTAAGAAAGCCCTTTTTAAAATCAGGCTAATATAACGGTACGTTCTAAGTAAAGATAGAAGTGTAGATAAGTTAATAAGATTATTATTATACCTCATGTTGAGGTCGGAGACCGGCTTTTAAGGACGGAATGTTTCTGAAACCGTGTATAAAAAACGAGTGGTCCCCTGGGATCGGTCATTCCGCGGCCGGAGTGGGTGCACGCATCTTCGTTCTCAAAATAACTATTTTTTTTTGTGTTTAGCTCTTTAATTCTTTGTTCGACTTGAACCAGTAGTTTTGAATCCGATCTCGGAGGGGGTGAACGTTGGGCTCCTGTCGTCCAGTTAGCACGTATCGACAAGTGCCATGAATCCGGATACAGTCAGAGTGGTGAGTCAAGTTTTTCCTATTATTCACTTGCGATTTTTTGTACCGGTACAAACTTAATTAATAGTGCTAATAATTTTACTTCTCCGTTATTATTACAGCAATAAGTTTGGAAGTAATCTTTTTCATTAACTTCAATTAAGTTTATTTGTAGAATAAATAAGGTTATTAACAAAAGCTTTCGCTAAACAACATTAACTTTTAACTATGTTTAAAAAAAGAAAAGAAATGACTACGCTGCCGACAATCATACAATAGATTTATCACTTTTTCGTGTTTACATTATTCGTGCTTAATGATTGTCTATTGTTAAGTAAAATTTCAATTTATATGGCGGCAATAACAAGGCTGAATGAGTTGAATGTTGATGAGAGCAGGGAGAGTGGCGAGTGATGCAAGTCATCCTACCTACTGGCTCACTGGCTCACTGGCTAGCCAACTCTACTGGCATGAAGCCGGTAACCATTTGTTTAACATCTCTGTTGTGACACCCATTCATTTATAGATTTATTGTAATTGAGATATCGACTTATAGATTTGAAAGCCGTGCTGTTAATAACTGTTAGCCGCCTTTTAGACGGTTAATTAATCGATTTTCTTGTTTGATATTTAATTTTGTTATTTAGTTTGTACTTCCTTCTTATTATCTACTATTTTATATATATACTTTGCATTTACAACTAAATATTTAGACAACTTAAAGTTTCGGGTAATGGAACTTATCGGGTAATTGAAAAATAAGAGTCTTCTCAGATTTCCATTTTATTTCATCAAGTGAAAGAATAAAATATCGCTGCAGTGATTACAGCTGAAGTTGATCACCTAAACGCATTCGTAGGCGAAGCGTTAAAGATAAATTAAACGTTTATGACTTGGGGACTAGCCCGCACCATTTAACGATTATCTACGGACCGGTACAAATCTCTTCTGGCGAAACAGTGGAATGCAGCGTGAACACACACTCCATAAGAATAGATTTTTCCCTGACTGTATAAATGAAACCTCGAAATTATATAATTACTTCCCAACAATTAAGAGTTCCTATCTCCGTTCAAAATCCAATTGAGAATGGGAGGTTCTCAGTCGACAAACAACATCCTTGTTTATTTAAAAAAAACTGTAATTAACAAATGTATAATTGAGTAGTGAGGATTTTATAACTGACTATCATTAATCTTGAACGCTAGTAGATGAGGATGCCTCTAATTAGCTTCGAGTTAAGAGATATCAAATTCTGTGTAATGTTAGAATGTTGTTTTGATTGTAAAAAGGTTTTGATAAAACCTGGTATCTCTATAATGTTTTCTTAGCTTGCGTTGTATTTTCTTTAATATGTGTATCTTTGCGAAATTTTGCTCTGCGCTCAGCGTGACCTATTCCCTTTCAGTTAGTTTTCGTTTCACTCTGTTTTTTGAATTTATATGAAGTGAGACACTAGATTCAATCAGTTAGATACATCTACTTGTGGTTAAATATTCCTTAAAACCATATCTTGAGGACCTACTCCGTTTAAATCCATATCTTGAGGACCTACTCCGTTTAAATCCTTATCTTGAAGACGTACTCCGAAAAATCTGTCTGTAATTTTCAAGTGTCTGTTATATATTGCATCATTACCTTTTTATAAGAAAGTAGATTATTGTTATGTATTACCAACTGGTTCACCTATCATTGTAAATAACGAGTTATACTTTCATTTTCCCCTTATCTTATATGGAGTGCGCTGATTATTTTGTTTTTGTTTTACATTTTCGGTGGTTACGTGAACGCTTGATGTAACTGTTACTTCTCATTTTGTCTTGTTTTTATAATGACAGTGTTGCTATTAAGAGTAATGTAGCTTTTTATTGCTTTGGGTTGTCTACGGGCCAAACTTGTGGTCGTCATCGTTAGTGCGACTGCTGAGAGTTATTCCGGGTTCGATTCCTGGTTAAGGCAAGGTGTTATTGATTTTTCCAGTTGGATTTTCTCCGTAGCAGCCTGGCGCGTGGACATTTCATGAGTGTTATGTCTGGACTATGCAGCAGCTCTGCCTACCTCTTCAAGGGATAGATACCTACTGGCTTAAGATTATGCTAAGTTTATATAAGTCTAACGCGATGCTCATTTATTTGTAGATGCAGTTCCTCCTGAGTTTGGCGTTGGTCGCGTCGTCAGAGGCGTTCTTCCTGAAGTGGGGCTCCGACTCCTCGTAAGTTCATACATCTTTCATTATTTAATTTAAGTAAAAGCATGAGCGAACTGTTATTTTTTTTTGCGAATTTTCTTTAGGCGAGGTGTGGGCTGTGGGCCTAGTTACCATCATCACATTGTATTTCCTACCTACAGTGTGTGTTATCTACCCTCCTGTATTATCTTAGAAAACGCTGTAGCCTACAAATTAGAGCTCCGTAATACCCGTAGTTTTCCTTTATACAAATTTAACTCACCTTATGGCGTAGGCGCCATTCAATCTTTCTGCCTTACGCCTACGACTCTACGCTTTAGGGCCCCACCTTTTATTAAGATGGCAATGGCGTAGGGCCTAAACCTCACATCTTAGAGCGTAGCTCTTCAGATGACTGAAATATGTTGTCAGTTTAAATAAAATATTGGCCTAATCCTAGCAATTGGGTTGTAGAGGTCATGAGGCCACTGTACGCCCCAAGCTAAAACCTGCTACGAAGACAATTCCGATTTAATTTATTTCGGTTCGATTATGTTTTGATTTCGATCCAGCCCGTCCCTTGCTGCTCTTACAGTGATGCCGTTAGTCCGTACCCCACAAGGGCATCTTAGCGTGTAATCACTCAACTTTTAAGTTTTTAGCTCTGGCTGGAGGCCTTAATTTAAGAAGGTAACAGGCTCAGGCTGGTTAACCAGTCGACAACCTCATAGGTTGACCTACGACATGACTTTCCTAAAAAAAAAAAAATTGAGTCGATGAGGCAACGACCTGTTGATGTTTGCAACGTGAATGATGAACTTCCTGCTTTACGGTATAGAGACGTGCTGCACAAAGTAATTGAGTGTAATGAAAATATAGATACATAATTACGTATGGAATATTTATGTAGATCATTTTAAAATGAAAATTATTCTGTTGATTTATAGGGGCCATAAGCCATATTGTACAGTCGAGATCCACCGGCTTCGTTATTCACCTATATAGCAAATGTATACCGTTCGTAATTATTAAGTAATGTTAATAGCTCCTCGATTACCGGTGTGAAACAATTACGTGTAGTTGATCATTCTAGAAGTAATGGATTCCATGTCACGAGTAACTTGTCAGTTACCGTGTACTCGTCAAATTTACACAACATTGCAGATAAAAAAGCACACGTTTCCTCGTTCGTGAAAATACTTATATTTTATGTGCATTTTCATGCCCCAAACATACGTGAACTTTTTATCAGTTTTTGCTTTGTTTTAATTTTCATTTCCTAAATAGTCTTCGTGTTTTGTGCTGAGACACGAACATTTTAGAATCGGGTTTTGATTGGAGTGGCCTATATGTTGTGTGTCCACAAGGGTCCTTCAGTGCTAAAGAGGTAGTACCAAAAAATAGTGTTCAAGGTCATTATTCAAAGCATGTGCCATGAGGTTTCGGGTATTTTCTCAAATTCCCTGTTGATATTATCAGTGGAAGTGTTCACACTTCACTCAACTTATTTATACCGATAAAGTATTACGACGCTACGTTCTAACGTGTGTAGACATATTTTCAATCAATCGTAATATAACACGTACGTTTGTTGCAGAAGTCAGTCGTCGGCCCAGAAGACGTGGGTGCAGCCTCTTCCTCCCAACATGTCGCCAGGCTACCGTTACCAATATACGTACACTCCCTACGAGTCCCGCAAAGTGTACCAGATCCAGCCACCTCAGTACCAGCAACCCGAAATGATGCAACAGAATCTGCAGCCGATCCCTATCAGTGTGCCTGCGGGGGCTAGTCTCACCCCTGTATCGCTCCAACACGTTCAACTCGTCCCCTGCATGTGTCCCGTCGCCCCTGAAGAGGCCGAGAAGCTCCAGGAACAAGTCGGCCCGGGCCCCTACATGGCGCAGACGTACAGTCAACCCGCCTACACCGTGCCACAGCAAGTCCCAGGAGACAACGCACAGAATACAAACAAGCAGTAGAGTCAGAGTTACGCCCAAGTTATCCCACCGATGACTCGCTCACTTTTTGTATAATTTATTTCGTAATTTTATTTATCGAGAGAAAACCTCTAATTTCTGATATTTATATTTAGAATTAATATTATTAGTTTCTTGTGTGAGGTTTTCCTTCAAATGATCACGAAGACTGATAGACTAAGGACAACGTGTGTTCATTCATTTTTAATAAACATAAAACTATAATCTTGTGTTTTTGTTAACCCTTTAATGTTATGTAGGTTGAAGTTGAGCTCCAGTATGCAGGGGCCCAACTGGGGAAACACGTAGATACTACCGCCATAATAGTTCTGCATCTAAGCAAGGTTGTTACCCAGCCTTACCAGAACTAATATGTTCGAATGGAACAGCGTATAGTCACCATATTTAAATAACAGCCAAAAAACATCTACTACTGAACATACGCCTCCCTCAAAGGGCAGGGGTTTGTCATAATCACCATTCTTGGCAGGAGGGCTGGCAATCGCAGTATGATGGTAAAATACATGGAGAAGGTTGCTGCCCATTCTCAAGTCCCTTCTCATCTCATGTTATCTAAGGCCTTAGTCGCCTTTTACGACAGTCACGGGAAGATATAGGATGGGCAATTCTTTACGTCCGGCACCACACGGAAAAAGTGGAATATTCACATTACATCACACAAATAAAATAGTTTGATAATTAAAATGGCCAAAACTTTTTGTAACAGGGCTTGGCTGTCATTCATTTCTGCTCATGTCAGTGTCAAATCGTGGTCACAAACTGTCATGGAACGCAAGACAAGTGAATAAGAAAATTTACTAATCGACGGCATTGTGGAAAATACAAATATGCCAGTAGAAGTTTGAATTGGAAAGCATGGAGAAGGGGAAGTATGAAACCCAAGGCGAAAATGTACAAGAATTGATAATTTCTAATAATAATAATTAATACCGTCCTTGCGACTTGAATCAAAGTGCAAGTACATAATGAAACACGCAGTTCAATCAAAAGTAAATACACTCAGTTTAAGTGTGAAGAATTATAATGTTTTCATCAAAAAAACAAAATTTGTTATCCAATGAGGATCTCCAAAGCAATATCAACCAGCTCACTGACGCCTACACGCCTATGAGTTTAGATGCCAGTTACCATCAAAATAAGGTGGCAGCTATAAAGAAATTGCAGTTTATTTTAAAACACAGTTCCAGAAAAGCTCTGCAAGAAAGTGATTTCAAGCAGATACTCTTATGTTCTTTAACCTTGGTGTACTACTTTGGAATGCGAATTAAACTAAAAACGCTTAAATCTTGGAATCCACTGAGTGCTTTCCCGAGGCGTCTCTTTCAGAAGGCAGAAGCCGCCTTTCAAACTACCATGGACATGTTGCTACCTGAAAGTAGCGAAACAGCTATTAAAATCACTCTCAACTTCTTTACAGAAGTGCAACTTTGGTCTTTCGAGAGTTTGGTTGAACAAATCCTGGAAGTACTCCTCTATTTTGATAGAGGAAAGACGACGTTATTCAATATGATGCTGACTGACATGCACTACGTTCTATTTGCCGACGTAAAGACTGTCACGAGGCATCGCATGAGAGTGTTTTATAATTTACTATTAAGTCCAAACTGGATTATTGAAAACAAGAAGCTTTTACCGTTCGTTACCCGTCTGTTAGACTTCTTCGCTTACACCATATCCAAAGAGGAGGGTAGATCAGCCGCGTCTACGTATTTAAGAAGAGGCTTCGATGTTTGTCTTCGTCGCATATTTGAGAGGGTCGAAAACGAGCATCGAATGTTGATCATTACAACGATGCTTAATTGGTTTTCAATGGTCAACTTAACTCAAGAGAATGTTTTAGAGTTCTCCACACTGTTGGATCATGCCGCCGATTTTTATGTAGTACATTTGTACAAAGATAGCTTTGGAGAAGGTTTAATTGAGCACGTACTTGTGAATCTAGTAGGATCTACTAAAGCTACGAACAGCCTTGTGGGATGCAGGCTCTTGTTAAAATTCTTAGATCGACAAGAAAACGCACAATTTCTTATAGTTCCTACACTATTCTATGAATTTACTCAGGTTTGTTTTTTTTCTAAAATCAAAAGTTCCTGTGATAATCATATTATTTTTTTTGTCATTTTTTATAACTATGAATTAATATCCATGTTTAGATGCGATTAAAAATAGGAGAATACGATCTTAAAGACAAACTTTTTATCCGTCAACACAGAGATAAACTGAATCTTTACCTGTTGAAAGCAGTTAAAATGCATGGTTTGAACATTGTGAACTTGAAGACGGTGTATAGCGTTGTGTGTTGCGTGGTACTGGAGGTGCCGTGCGGGCTGACGGCCGCCGCCGCCGCCTGCATATCGATGGCCATTCAGGACTTGGCACTGAACGGCGAGAACATCCCGGCGCCATGCCGCTACTGGATGCATGCCGTGGTGGTCTCCATCATGTCGCTAATCTGCTGGGTGCACAAGGCGCCGGTACTGTATACCTACGTCAACCACATCGTGTCGCGCCGCGCCAAGGAGGCCCCACAGCTCAATCCACCGCTGATGTATTTCTACAAGATTGGCAGGAATCACGTCACTTGGAATAAACCAACTCTTTTTTTTGAAGATTGGGAGTTGCGTTATGCCCTTTGGAAACATTTTCAAGATAGTCCGGTATGCTTTCCTTATTTATTTAATATCTTTATCTCTCTGCGCACATTTGTATGAACCGAAGTTTATTTTATTCTAGGCAACAAAATTAAATAAAGAATTGACTGGCAAAAAGGTGCCTACGTTGGATTTATGAAACTAAACGAGGAACGTGTTACATGAAGCTAGAAACGGTGTTTAGTACAATTAGAACTATATCATGGATTGTGTGCGATTAATGTTCGGTTACGATTCTTATTTGATTACCAGAGCATCTGAGGAAGTTATTTGCGTGAGCAAATGGAAGGTAATATTGTATGAATTCTGTAGTTGCTGTTAGATTACTGCTTTTTTGCTATTTCCGTGTATGTCATTGAATGGGTTACGTAGGTAGTCGATAATAATATACGCTTTACCCGTTTTATACCAAGGAATCATGTACATTTCACTGTCTGCGTAAAATAATTATAAAATAAGTACTGTTAGTGTTACTGTGTTTTTTAATTATTTTTATCTTGATTTATTAATTTTCTGTCTACAGTTTTCTTGGTATAATCATAATAATAAAATAAAACCTTTTATTGATCTACAATAACAATCTATAACAAATATGTTTCAGTTCAGTAATAATACATCAAATGATTTTTTACATATTATATCACAGTTATTAGAGTAGGTAAATAAGTAATTAATTTCTCATTTCTTTCTAACCAAAATTTCAATAAATGTGCAGAAAAATAAGTTGTAATTGTAAAGTCGAATAAAGTTTATATTCAAATTATGAACAATAATATTATTATTGCTAGTAGTTATCTACTAGAAATAATAATTTTACTGTTCATAATTTGTGTGTAGTGTAAGTGTTAGAATGATTACGTTTTTAGCCTTAGTTTCTTGCCATATTTAGCTGTTATTGTTAGATTCATCATCATCATTTCAGCCGTAAGACGTCCACTGCTGGACTTAGGCCTACCCCAATTTGGGGGGCTTTGGCATAATCGCCACGCTTGGCAGACAGGTTGGCGATCGCAGTATGGTGGTAAAATGAATAGAAAACGCTGCTGCCCATTCTCTAGTAACTCCCTTAGTCGCCTTTTACGACACCTACGGGAAGAAATGGGGTAGTGTTATTAGATTATCACCCATATATACTGTTTGTGTCTATTTTTGTCTAGCAAACTATACATTTTTGTAGAGATCTTTTTGATATGCCATGGTTGGCAGGCGTATTTTAGACACGTCATCAAGCAGATGTCCATAGATTTTGTCTTTAAGTAAGTAGGAAGTATACTCTTGATGTTTGCTTTCATAGCTCACCACTTACTCCATGTGTTCTTTACTCGTCTGCCTATTTCCAACTTTGTCCAGTCTTTGGTAGAATTTTTGTTTATATGCAGTTTGTCACAACTTCAGTTTTACTTCGTTTTTGTTTCACATTAAGCCCGCATTTTTGCGGGTCTCCAACATATACTTACTACACTCGTTTGGTTCTTCGGAGAGTACGAGAAGGTTGTCAGCAAATCGTAAATAGGACAGATATTGTGCATATATGGTCAGAGTTACGTTGTTTCGGCCATGAATGAATTATTTGTTCTAGGGCAGCCGTATTTTTTTTTGTGATAAGTAGTGTCTCACAACCCGCTCTATCTCAAAAGCAGGTCTGGTACTATCCAGTTTAATTCTGGCTTTCCTATTTCCTTATATATTTTCTAGCATTCTTGGTTACGTCCATTTTTCTGCACCCTATGCAGCAAATGGATCCTTTCTTTTCAATGTGACATCTAAGTGTACTGTCATCAAATTGTTATAATTATTTTTGGTACGTAACTATGACAGTGATGTGAGTATTTTTAACCGACTTCAAAAAGGAGGAGGTTCTCAATTCTGATGTTTATATTTTTTTTTTTTTATGTATGTTCGGCCATAACTCCGTCTTATATAGACGGATTTCCAAAATTATTTATTTGTTCGAAAGGGGTTTATTCCGAAATGGTCCCATATAATTTTCATATATATCTGATGATGAGTTCGGGAGACAGACACCGGAACTTTTTAAAAAATGACAGCAAATCAACCGCGATTTCTGCTATCGCATAAATATGCATTGTTTGTTTGGAATTAGTGCAGGGTGAATACCACAACTAAATAAAAATTTAAAAATAAAAACTTTTTTACAAAAAAAAAAAAACAACCGACTTCCTTAAAAACACTACAAAGTGAAAAATAACTTTAATTTCGGAAGTCGGTGGCAAAAAAACCATAAATACAGATCCTAAGACACCGACTTCCGAAATTAAAGTTATTTTTCACTTTGTAGTATTTTTAAGGAAGTCGGTTGTTTTTTTTTGTAAATAAGTTTTTTTATTTCTTAAGAAACAGAAAAACCGAATTAGGGCTCAAAATTTGTGAATGTTCATTTTCGTTTGATGAAACAAAGTTGAAATGTACAATCTTTCAAAGAAACTATAAAAGTGGTCATAAGCCCCATAAACACGGTACAAGTTTCTGGAACGTTTAAGATGAATAATCGCATGACGTAAAGTACGTTCAATTGCAGACAGGTATAAACACTTAAACCTGTGATTTCCTTTTGTTTTCCTGTGTTTTTCCAGCAATTATAAATCAGCCTATAATTTTCGTACTGCTGGGACACGGGCTCTCAGTGAGAAAGAGTGGGCCGTAATTCACCACGCGAGCCCAGTACGGATTATTAGAGGCATGTTCTAGAACCAAACATTCGAAAACGTGCGCCAGTCTTCAAAAGTTAGGTTCTAGGACATGATGGTTTCCTCACGATGTTTTCCTTCGCCGTTTTAAGAGTCTGATGGAATAACTTACATTACGTAAATTTTGCGGCAATAAACTTGCTTCGTGTAAATGGGCTTTTGTACATGTTTAGTGCAAAGACGGCCTGTACATCAAACTGTTTTGTCTGCTGAAAGTACATGCAGAGTATTTCACTTTCGAGTTTATCTTCACATCTGTAGCTACTCGCTGGCCTTACGTTCTGAGTACCGATGACAATGTAAGACATAATTTGCTCAACTCTCATCAGTTTCACTAGGCTCGTACTTAATGAGGCGACGCTGATATTTTTAAATAATGCTTGTATTATATTGTAATTGTTAGCCTGGACTCTTCGTGCTATCTTGATTTTGCTCTACAATTTTTATTAATGGGAGAAAACATTAATGATAAAATTACCATACACTTGTAGACAAGGAAAAATAGGCTTTATGGTCGCTTTACTATTGTTACCAAAAAAATAAGCTGAAAACTCTACATCTTTAAAGTTTGTTTGTTCTGTTCTGATGGATTTGCTACAGAGTACCTAGTCCCGATACGTCTGTACACGTATCACTGTGGTAGTAGCAATATCCCAATATTTTATAAAAAATCAATTTTATGCTTTTCGTCACTATAATTCGATAATTATTTGAAACAGCCGCTTACGAGTCACGCAGCGTGAAACAGTTTTATGAAAGGTAATTGTCTAAGCCATGGATTTGTGCAACGGTTCAGTTTCTTGGTTAATATTAGTAAACAAACAGTCAGTTATGCGGTCAGCGTGGTTGGATCCAATTAATTCACAACTAATTGTATTTCCGTGATCATTAATTATGGAGATTTTTTTATTACGTGTTAAAAATTAGGATTGCGATTCGGTTTTTGTTTTTTGTATATCACTTACATTCTTAATGTTTGCAATGTATTATCTAATAAAACGTTATTTAAACAAAAAGAAAATTAACGAATTGTTGGTGTGGTCATCTCTTTATTCACCAAAGTACAGTCGATGTAAATCAATCATCTCTGCCTATCCCTTGTTTATGCGAAAGGTATATAACAAAATAATAGTTTAAAAAAACTAAAAAACACGTTTCCATTGAAAACCAAACAAAAAGTACAAAATAATGGAAAAAAAGCGTGGGGTGCTTTTTAAGGTATTTTTTATTGATATCAGGCACCCCACGCTTTTTTACCATTATTTTGTACTTTTTAGTTTTTGAGCGCGTATGGAAGCGTGTTTTTTAGTTTTTTTAAACTATTATTTATTTTCTATTTTTTAGGATGTTTCGAATTTTGAGGCGTATGTCAGCGTAGTTTTCGAAGACAGTTTTTTTGCTGTCCTGGTAACCCTGGCAAGGATAATGGTACAAATTTATGAAATTATTGCATTGTCAAGTTTGAATGAAATTTGGTCGTTTAAAGGGGGTCAAAATCGCGCTATAAGGAGTCGGTTACAAACAAACATACAAGTGAAGCTAATATAAAGCGTGTAAAAAGGGCGATATAGGGGATGAAAGTGATTACGTGAAACTTGGCATTTCTGAAGTTAGGGATACGAAAATTGAAATTTATGCTTTTGGCAAGAAATAAAACAAATCGTACCGCATTATCGGTATGATAATACGAGTATTATTATATCGAGCAATGGTTTTGCTAATAGGAATTAAGAAAATCCTGTAGATTTTTTGGTTTTGGCGAAAACTAAAGGAAATCATTGATAAAACCTTCTGCAATGTCAGCACGCCGTGTTTCAACCAAACACAGTCTTTAAATGGCACCAGAGGAGCAGTGTTCATATTTTAAGAACGGTCGCATTCTAATCTTATTGATTGACAATAGAAAATCTGTGACTTGATTTTCAACTTTTTCAATTATGAGGCTTCGGGTCTTCGTCACCAGTCCCATCACCTTTTTAATAAACTTTATAAGGAAAGCGGAATCCAAACATTACTTTCTTACCCATTAGGTGTTCACAGAGGTTTTTCTCTAGGTCTTTGAATTTAGAACTAAATTAAAATTTTTGATGTAATGTTTCTGGCGTGCACACTGATTGGTATTAAAAAAAAAAATATCTTATAAGTATTAAACATTCGAAACTAACTCTGTTTGTTTGTCTGTCTGTATGTTAGCTTTCACGCTTAAACCACTAAACATGTTTCGATAAAATACAAAGCATGGAGATAGATACATTCTGGGTATATTTATTTTATCAAAATATTTACTCTCATTTTCTACTGCCATTGCTGCCAGAAGTTCATTTATGCCTTTGCGATAAAACTCTGGGGATCTAGATTAGACAAACTGTGTGAAAGCATTTAGTACTGCTTCCTGGGAAGAAAGTTTTTTACGTAGAAAATTGTCCAAATCCAAACAAAAATGGTTGTCAGTTGGAACAAGGTTGGCGAGTACGGAGGATGACGTATGGTTACTAACTGCAGCTCCTGTAGAGTTACAATGGTGTCCCGTGCAGTGTGAGGTCTTGCGTTATCATGGAGCAATAATGGTGAAGATGAATTCACGAGTCGGAGCTGTTTCACTGGCAGTTTCACCATCATTGTTTGTACTTCGGTACAGTAAACATATGCTGATATTGTTTGAACAGGCCTAAGAAAGCTATCATCATCATCATCATTTCAGCCGTAAGACGTCCACTGCTGGACTCAGGCCTTCCCCAATTTGGGGGGGCTTTGCCATAATCGCCACGCTTGGTAGGCGGGTTGGCATTCGCAGTATGGTGGTAAAATGCATAGAGAACGCTGCTGCCCATTCTCTAGTAAGTCCCTTAGTCGCCTTTTACGACACCCACGGGAAGAAATGGGGTGGTGTTATCCTTTACGTCCGGCACCACACGGTACCATAGTGAGAAAGCTATATATGAATCAGAACATGAAGATACCACCAAACAGTTACCATTACCTTTTTATTGGGAAGCTTTACTCTAGGGCACTGTTGCAGCGCTTCACCTGAGGTCAACCATTGCATTTTTCGCTTTTCGTGAAGAATCCACTTTTCGTCACATGTCAGAATTCGATCCAATATTCCTTCATTTCTGTACCGATTCGACGAGGCAGAGCAAGTTTCAACACGCGTTTCTTTCTGCAGATTATGAGGCACCCATTTTTCATATTTTTTTTATCTGATTTGATGCAAATGAGTCAATATTGTAGCGTTAAACCATGTTGCTTATTCCAAATGATGTTTGACTCGTTTTCAATTTAGCGTTTTAACCTGTGTAGGCGGTCTGCCACGTGGCTCGTTATTCAAGTCGAAGTTTCCATTACGAAAGCGTTTAAACCAAAAACACAAGGTGCGTTCAATAGCAGTCTCCTCTCCAAAAGTCAGCATTGATATTGCGAGCCATTTCTGCCGCATTAGTTCCGCTCCGGAACTTGTATGAAAATATTACTCGAATTTTTGATCTTTGCCGTATAAGCTGAATAAAAAAAAATAGTTGAAATTCTGAAATCGAATGTTGCACACTTTTAAAAGCAAAATCTGATAGGTATAATGTAAAAAACTTTTTCGAATATCTCACACCGTGAAGGTTTAACGTCAATTCAAAGTATCTATTATTATAAAACGGCAATTTTATACTTTAACCCCTATTATATTCAAAACCCGCATATTGATTATTTATTACATCTCGCTTAAAAGTTATTTTACCGTTTGAAGTTATAAAATAACTTACCTAATTCGCGGTCTAGAGTATTTCAAATTAATTATGAGAATAATAAAATGAACTATTATTATTTTTAAGCTAGACACTTATAATCACCAGAAACCTGTATAATACAATTCAAAAGAAAGACTATTTGCATTTATTTTATCTGTCCGTCTGTAAACTATTCATGCTTAGCAGCTGAATGGATTTGGATAATAGGATACTATTTATTCCGGTAGCACGTTCCTTTTGGATAATTTTAGACATCCACGAGGATGAAGCGAGCGACGGTCAGAAACTAGTTAAATTTTGAATCATAACGTCGTAAAAATGAGCTTTCTCTAAGGATTCTAAAAATGTTTCTTTATTAATTGGTTTGGTTAGCATTAGAAGTCGAATGGTTCTCCCATTCGGCTTAATGGCAGTCATTCTCCTCTCTCACTCATACACAAAGTTGCAACACTATTCGTTTACGATACGTCAAAATACAGCCAGATTTTGCAGACCACACCCATTCCTGCATCTATTCTGTGGTAAAGAGTATGGTGTATCCTGTTGGTGGAATATGCCAATAGAGAGAAGACCAGAGTGACTCTATCTGAACCGACGTGCAAACATTGATAGCTATTTAAAAATGCCGTAGACTGGTAGAGCGATCTTCGGTTACGATACCCACACTACAGTATTACTATACTTAGTATTTTGTCAAAACATCCTGGAGCATGACAGATATCGAGAGGGGTCGGATTTTTCTAGAAATTATAGAGAGTCAGCTGCATGCAGTTGAAAGAGCTTCTGAAACGGGACGCTCGGGCGGAATATTCGCACAATGTCTTAATGTATGGCATATATAAGTATTGATAGTCGCATCGGCTTCATTGCTAGTTTGTTATTAGACTCGGGCGCATCGCATTGCAGCGGGAAAGTGCAAATTCTCCGTAAGTGAGCAAAGCGTCGCACGCGCCATTCTGCGGCTTTACTTCACACGCGCATCTCTCCAAGAGATTTTTTTTGCGACAAACGACACATGTTCGACTGCTGTGCTTTTCACTACATTGTTATACAACAATAGATACGATTATGGATTGTAGAAGTACGGTAAGTTTTTGTGGGACCGATGAGAACGTTCGTCAATTTGCATGTCGCTCATTAACTTGTTTGGTTAAATGTTAGCGGCTCATTAGTCATCAGATGGTTTGTTTTGTGTTCACTCTCACGTTTTTAATTAATTCTCTTTGATTGATTATGTGTAAAGTAGACTAATATGCAGCTAATGCTATGAATTATATTTATTAGTGCTCTCGTTCTTTACTTCCGACCATGACCAACAATAAGACATGCATAGCTGCGTATGATTTGATGGATTGATCGAATTAGTATATGATATAATTATGTTTTAGATGTAATATTTATAAGTTGCCGGTTGCATTTTGATCAAAAACAATGTTGGTTATTCTATTGTGATACTTAAGTATATGATTGTTTTAAAAGTAGAGCATTGCGTGAATATACCAATATGTCGGAAACAAACGATTTCCACATTTACTTTATCGCCGCTTATCATGACTTCCCTAAGTTGTTTATTAAAAAAAAAACATATGACACTGAACAAGTCTAACAACTTCATGCAATTCAGAAATAATGTGATAAATCGCAAAATCGGCAAATATTGAATTAAGTGGCGAACTTTTATTAATGTGTGATGTTGGATTCCTGTGCCTTTTTTGAGAGCCGTCATGATCGATGTGAATCTTAGTATTGAACTTTTAAACCCACATATAACAACTGGTCAGTTGTTTATATTCTGTGGTCAAAATCACCATTATTAGTTCAAAATTCTCTTCGCATGCATCGTTTTTGGGTTCTTGAATCTCATGATAAAAAATAATAGAAGATTCAGGGTCACACATGAACAGTATTTATTATTACGTCAATTCAATCTGTTTCCAGATGCTGTTGTGCCTAGCTGCGTTGTTGGCGATACTTATTGCGAATACAGAAGGGTGAGTACAATATTTCACCTATTTTATCTTCGATCCTAAATTTCCCTCCCAAGCTATGTCTTTCATTCTCCTTTGTAATAATAATAATAAATAAATAAATATCTTAGGACAACCAACACACCGTTATCTGATCCCAAACTAAGCAGAGCCTGTACTATGGCAACCACACAACTGATAAATATACCTATATATTTCTGAATACATACATATTATAGATAAATTACATCCAGACACAGAACAAATAATTGAGCTCATCACACAAAGATTTGTCTTGAATGGGAGTCGAACCTACGACCTCAGTCTTCTGCAATCAGGTTCCCTAACTACTAGACTAATAGGCCAGTCGATGTCATTCATTCTCTTTTCATTCATGTCGTTCCTACAGAATCCATCCACATTTCCTTCAGTCTCCTTCCCCTCTTCTCCATATATCTATATTCAACACTCTCTATTTTGTCACATTAAGACAAAACATTACTTTTTTTTCTGGTACTGGTGCTATTAAAACTACTTCAACTATTCATAAAACTTATTCAAAGAAATTACTACTAATAGGCTGCCCCCTACAACATCACTGACGCAATGTGGGTGTACTAGGAACTTACACCTCTGCCTTAACCTTCAAGGACACGACGCGTGATGTTATGAAGTGGGCCGTAATTCACATCGCAGGCCAATGCGGGTTGGTAGATGTCACATGTCTTCGAAATGATAGTTCTAGAACCTGCCGGTTCCTCAAGATGTTCTCGTTCATCGTTTTGGCATCAGTGGTGATGAAATAAATGACACAAAGTAAAATGCCTGTCTGGGTTTGAACCTACGACCTAAAACTCGGTAAGTCATGGCCGTTACCACTGGGCCACCATTGTCATATATTTCTCAATCAAGTATCGAGGAGGCCACCATCAGTTTTCACTTACATTCAGAGCTACAATTAAGTTTCTTGATCATCCTACGAAATCAACTTACTGCAAATCGATTTACTTAAGACTAAAAGTAAAATGTGATTATTGTTGTTTTTCTACCAGGTATTTTTTCCAAAACCTGGGAATGCAGTTAGTCACATAAACAAAATTAAACACCACGCCTTGTTTCCTCGAACGGTTGGGCTGATGTGTACCTATAGTTACCTGTTCATACACCCCCATTTAGCCAGATATCTTTAAGCCCCATGTATTAAGGTTTAGTAATAACTCCAAAAGGTATACATGGTCTTCTAAAAATGCTTCCATATAGCTGCAACGGTTAAGGTAAATAGCCGGGTAGCTCGTGAAGTGTTACTAACATTTCACTAGCTACCCGGATATAAGTTTAAGGTACTATTTTATTAACACAAGTTTTGTATAATACCTATGTATGTTAGTTTGTAAGGTATATGTCTATGGTTCTTTGTCACCTGAAAATAAATGTTTTATTTATTTATTATTACCTTGACCTCATCTACGATTTAAGATACTAACTATATTTCATTAAAAAGGCCTACACATGTTCACTCCTTTAAGGCAAACAGAATAGAATAAACATAAAATACGCGACGGTTTCACCGGAAGATAATCTCAAATAACATGGCGGTAGGCATATTTTACTATGGCAAGACTGTCCTGCAGTGAGGGCGCGTTCATTTCGAAACAAAATGAATACTGTGGTGGCTAGCGACGCAATTAAAACGTATACCGCGAACTAGCTCTGCCAGGGGATCTGCAAGGGTGGGCAAAGCGAGTACGTAGCTTCGTATGTAGGTATTTATGCGGTATGGGCTCTGTCGTGGACAGATGCCTGAAGGGGAAATAACACACACCAACACACAAATCGAAGTGTAGCCTCGAACATACCATGTTACTTAAAACGTATTTTAGGAATTTATACTGTTATCACTCGCACGCCGTTTGTGACGTATGTAATTTAATTAGTAGCATTTTAGGGTGGCCCAAGAGAACTCGCCGACCAAGTCTTAATCAGTAGATTTCGTTTCATGAAAAATGGTTTCAAATCCTTAAGTTTAGGAAAGCTACGATTGAGGTGAAAAGAAAATTTAGTTTTTCCGCATGTTTCGTAGATCACATGGTGCGCACCCAGTTAGCACGCACTTACGAGCTGTATGTAGGTCGTGAGTTCGAACCCAAGCAGGCGCTTTACTTAGTATAAATTATTTCAACATCACAGTTCTCAAAACGGTGAAAGAAAACATCGTGGAAATACCGTCATGTCCCAGAACCAAAAATTCGAAGACATGTGACAACTACCAAGCCGCACTGGGCCCGCGTGGTAGATTATAGCCCACTCCCTATTACCGAGAGAAGGCCTGTGTCCCAGTAGTGGGATCAATATACCTAGGCTGATTATGATGGTGGGCACCACGCGCGAGCCTACACATTCGTAGAGAGTATAAGTACAGAACCTTTTGGCCCCATCGGCCATCTGTTCTGCGAGCAATGTGCCCTGCCCACTGCCACTTCAGTTTAGCAATTCTTTGGGCTATGTCGGTTACCTTGGTTCTCCTACGGATCAAGGTAAAAGGTTCTGGAGTGGCGATCGCGTACCGGTAGACGTAGAGTTGGAAGGCCTCCAACAAGGTGGACCGATGACCTTGTGAAGGCCGCAGGAATCCGCTGGATGCGGGAGGCACAGAACCGGTCGAAGTGGCGGAGCTTGGAGGAGGCCTATGTCCAGCAGTGGGCGTCTTTCGGCTGAAATGATGATGATGATGATGATAAGTACAGAGGTCAATGTAGGTACCTATCCGTACATACTAAGGTACCTGGGAAAACGGATGAACAGATTAAACTTTAAGTTAAAACATCATCGTTTCTATAGATGTCGTATGTCTCCATTTGATCCTCTCATTGTTTTTTAAAAATATTTTAATTAAACTTAGCGATGTGCATTTATTGTTACTTCCAACAAAAAAACATATTTATGTAATGAAAAGTTTACCTATCTTTATCTACCATTTTATACTTTTTTTTTTTTCCTTATACTGGTTAACGTACATACTGGGGAAAAAATAAAACAATAAAAATAATCCAGGAACTTAGGCGTAAGTAATTAAAAAGCAAGATTAAATGATGAATAAAATTATAGGAGTAATTATTTTAAAATTAATTAAAAAGAGAGTTGTGAGTATTATTATAATTAGCACGGTATATTATATTATATAATGAATGATGTTATGTAGGTATAGGTGAAACGGACTGGTGATGCGTATATGCCGAACGGTAGGGTGGTGGCCCAGTTCGATCCGTAATCTTTACAAGTCAAGGCCGTAGGTTCGAACCCAGAGATGCACTACTTTGTGTAAATTATCTCATCACCACTGCTGTCAAAACGGTGAAGGAATACTTGGGGGAAACTGGCATATCCTAGAACCAACAATTCGAAGATATGTGACATCTACCAACCCGCGCTTGACCCGCGTTATATACGAGCCTATTGACATCAACTGGACACAAATCCAGGCTCAGAGCTGCGACTGAAAAATTCCTGATAAAAATCCAACTCACACGTTACCTGACCTAGGAATCGAACCAAGGAACTTATGCTCAGCGGTAGCACTTGCGACCACTTGACCTACGTTGTAGTAAAAAAATAAGCTTAACAATATAACATAACGACGAATAAAATGGGAACCTGAAATGTCTCACTTTACAGGAAAAGTAAAAATCGTAGGTTTCATAATAATTCGCGCTCTTAAAAGAATTTATGTTTTAAAAAGAATTAGCTAATGTGTCATTTTCCAAATTAAACATAAATACAGGATAATATTTTTCACACGCACGATTTCCACATTCTAAAAACGTTTTTTAAAGTTTTATTTAATTTAAACCATTTTTATCATTCATTCTTTACGCGATATCGTGCCCCCACACTATTAGTTTTAGTATGGTATCATTATTTTTCTTTGAACTGTCAAGTTACTGAATAGGATGAAAATTTCATGAAAATTGTTCTAGATGAGTCGCGTCGTACCATGTAAGGGAGCCTTAACCTTTTGAACGCCACGGTCGTGTATGGCCGACAAACGAAAACGTGTCCAATACGCCACCGTCGTCTATAGACGACAAGAAAACGCTTTAGTACAAAATAAATATAGTGTTTCTTTTGTACTAAAAAAATGTCATTTTCTTGTCGTCTATAGACGACGGTGGCATGTTGAGCACGTTTCCATTTGTCGGCCATACACGACCGTGGCGAAGGGTTAAAAAAGCGTGAAGGTCACGTACTCACGCGACGGTCAGTTAAGGTTTGGACGCATCCTGAAACATTGCTTAATTCCTACCATTGGGTAATCTGCGAACCTTTTTTTAAGCGGGGCGCTAACCGCCCTGTGTTCTTATCCCTCTGACTGCTATATATTTTCATGACGGCATGAATCATTTACGTACGGTTCGTGTCAATTCAAGACAAGACGTAGGCCTGTACAACGCGATCCAATGCAATATGTAACAGGAAACGTTCGAACCGCACTCACGCGCATCAAAGTAGGAAGCTCCCGAAATTACTGGCCTATGTCGGAATCGTGCGCATTATCCATACTATTCATACCTACCAGTATTATAAATATGCAAGTAACTCTGTTTATTTGTCTTTTAGTTTTTACGCCTTAAATATAGTAAGTTTTAGAGTGGGACTTGGAGCAGGGCATTTTTATTTTACTTTTCAAAATCAGCCTATAATGTTCCCACTGGTGGGACACAGGCCTCCTCTCGATGGGAGGGAGTGGGCCGTAATCTACCACGCAGACCCAGTGGTGGATGTCACATGTCTTCGAAGTGTTGGTCCTAGAACATGCCGTTTTCCTCACGATGTTTTTCTTAACCGTTTTGAGAGCAGTGGTGATGAAATAATTTACACGAATAACAGCGCCTGTCTGGGTTCGAACCTACGACCTACATCTCGTAAGTTGCAGACGTTAACACTGGGTCACCACTGCTCTCTTATTTTACTTTCATCATCAGCAGCCTATAAATGTTTCCACTGCTGGGACACAGGCCTCCTCTCGGTGAGAGAGGGTGGGCCGGTTTCCTCACAATGTTTTCCTTCACCGTTATGATAGCAGTGGTGATGAAATAATTTATACAAAGATAGCGCTTACTTGCGTTCGAACTTACGACCTACTACTCGTAAGTCGCGGCCGTTACCACTGGGCCAACACTGCTCTCCAGTGCTATTTTACTTTACTGGGATATAATTATAACACATTACAATTGAGAGTAACACTCAGCAATATCCGCAAAATAATGTTTACAAACATAGAGTTATAATGGATAGAGAAGCTATCGTAAGCAAAATTCTTGCTCCATTTGAGAAAGAATTAAAACTAAAGTTCGCTGCAGCTTTAAAACATTAGTTATGTCGTCTAACCAAACTATTAAAACATGCAGCGCTAGATCGCTTAGAGAGTACAGTTTTCTCGCGACCAAAACGTCGTAAGCGCCGTGTATTTCATGGCGCTTACGCGTTTTGTCCAACGTAGTATAACAACACGATGCCTTCATAGATTATACACCGCAGAAGAGATACAGCTACGATACCGCTTTTGTACCTACAAAACTTCATTAGAGTAAATTCATACTCTATTTCAAAATTTATAACTGTTAAATAAATAGAATTCGTCTTGCGTCTGTACATTAAACATAAAATAATTACAAATAATCTTTCACACTTTTCCCAGTAAATAAAACGATAAAATTACCGATGAAAACTGACACCTGATGATTCGCTGACATTTTATAATGTATTTTTGCAGTATCGAAATACGCCGTCGTCATATTTTCTGAAATTTGTCAAACATTCGTTGATATTATAATTTTACTAAAAAGAAAGAAAGTAAAATAATTATTAAAAAATATCAAACTGGTTACAAACAAATAAAACACTTTTTTTTTTTTTTTAAAAAAACACCACGTGAAGTCTAGGTTCAGACGTATAATTTTACCTACAACCGGTTTTGTAATGGGACATCTGCATGTTTTAGTCTATGATTATTGATTATATATGGCGCTGCATTTAAATGAAGATTTATCTTTTATCTTGTGGTATTACGATATTATTACCTATTTATTCGCTTGAACAACAAATTATTTTACTTACTTGCCTTCTTAATTGTTATTTAATTAGAATTATCGTACTTTAATCTGTTATGAGCGCTGATCCGTACACGCCCACGCTCCATGAATGTCAAAGTCGCACTAAAGTAAGGTGTACGGATTGCAGTACAGTTCAGTCGAACAGAGCGAGTGTTCGGATCGTGAAATCTAGTGCGTAGTACATATATATCGATGTTTACAAAATAGTTTAAATTCGTGTGAATAGGTCACACGTAGCCTACGTGTATTTTCAAAACTGAATATTGCATTAAAAATACAAAATAAATGCAGACGAAGCCGCAGGCAACAAGTACTAAACCTTATGTGTTCATATCAGTGTCTTTGTTACCTCAATTACATGATACGCAGTCTGCAGAACGGCTGATAAACGATGACAAATTGGCATGATGCGGTAAGAACCTAATAACATGCGTGATATAAACATACAGAATAGCACGCATTATCTAGGCGCCCCGATAATATCGTAACAACGTATTCGTACGCCGTAACCGCGAATGTGGTGAATCGATGGTTTGTAAAGTGGTACTCTGCATAAGGCACATCGAATATCACAAAGAAAATGTCTCACATTATTGGCAGAGACGACTCTACAAAGCACTTTTTTTGTCCACGGAGAAACAATACAGATGTGAATTCTACTTTTGCAATAACACTTCTTCTGTCCACAGACGCAACAAAAAGGTGGTGATCCACGTGCCATACAAGGTGAAGAAGATAAAGCATACGCACACGGTGTACAAGACCATTCACCACCACCATACGCACCGGGACCCACATATGGACCACAGCTTGGCAGCCACAGAGGAACACGAGCATTTCCACCACATGCACATTCATGACGAGCCGCCTCTGGGGCAGCACAGCCAGCCAGTCCCCGGGATTGGCATCCCGGAGTTCTTACCAGATGACGTCCAGATTCCGGATGTACCTGCACACGAGATCACGGGATTGCCAACCCGTCATATTGTTCCTCTCTATAGAAGGAATTAGGTGAGTGAGAGTGCTAATGTGTTTGTGCCTCCACGTGCGGCAATTCTTAAATAGTGCGACTGCACAGTGTACAGTCATCCCCACATAATGACTGCGTAAATACAAATTTGACTACAATGGTACAATAATATCGATGTTTAGTATTAGTAGACGTGTTTCATCTATTACTCAACTTTCGGCCTAAAAATTTAATGCTTTGTCGCATCGAATTTCTAGGCCGAAATTGTGCATAAATTGATAATTGATTTTATTTGTTGTAGGTTTGTACAAACACTTTACACGCCAATCATATTTTTAAAACTAGATGAGGTTGGCGTTTCCTATTTGACTACTCTGAGAAGAAATGCCGAAACAAATTCAAAGGTCACAGTATCTTTTAAATACCAGACATAATCTTGGTCACATTGTAGCAACTGTAGCTATAAGTATTTAACTATATGCGTAAGTAACTATATTTCTAAATAACAATTTTGTGTCAGTTGTTTATTTTATTTCAGGTAAAACATCACCAATACTAACATGGGATTTAACAAGCCATAAAAAGCCTAAAATATAATTAAACTATAAAAAACTAAACTATAACTTATGTCTTCTATTGGCAAAAAAGTTGAAAAGGCTACACTGATCGAAATAAGATTAGCACCATATTTCAATGGGCCCAGTAAGTGGTAGTATACGTTCCAATTCCACTCAAAAAAGATGAGTCCCTCAGGGCTAGCACTCATATCAGCTGTGGGAACAATAATATATATAAATGGTTTATTGCGTTTGAACAACGCATTCATTTCGGTTCTACAAAAAAGTCGCCATGCTGTAAGGTATTTTATTAAGGTAACTGAATCCTTAATTGAAAAGGAGTATCTAATGATCGTAACAGTTGGCATTCTGTAGTATCTACTTACTCCCAAGGGAAGAAGCCGTTATTTTACATAAATAGATGCAAAAAAAATTGATCAGTGTGTTTATAACAGCTTTCGATCTTCAAAAGAGAGTCTCCCTCCAATTGGTATCAACCAGTAAATAAGCGGGTTGAAAGAAGTGGAACGTAGATATTGTACAAATAAATATTAACAATAAATTGTAGATCCTTTCCACCGTTTCTGTTAACTAAAGACTGACTTAACCAATGTGCTAGAACTTTCGACTGATAAATCTATTAATCCTACTAATATTATAAATGTGAAAGTTTGTGAGGATGGATGTATGTGTATGTTTGTTACCCTTTCACGAAAAAACTACTGGACGGATTTGGATGAAATTTAGCACACAGATAGCTTATAACCTGGAATAACACATAGGGTACTTTTTATCCCGGTAGTATATTCCCGCGGGATAATTTCCGACCTCCACGCGGGCGAAACCGCTGGCAAAAGCTAGTAATTTATATAATTTTTCTTTCTACAACGATCACCATAATAAACCCTTTTTTATTCTTGTTAGATTAGTTCAAATGTCTATAACAGTCTCACGAAACTGTTTTTTTATAACTCGAGATAATTTTTTTTGCAATTTTAGCAGTATCATAGTCCATCTTTGCTGGAACCGGTAGCCAGTGACTTTCCGTATTATTAAAAGTGGAGTAAACTTAACAAAATCTAGACCTGAAAATATTATATGTTAATACAAAAACTTTTACTCCGTTTTTGTTTAAACAAAGTGTCTTATTTTAGCGTGGGCACTGCTTAGCGTAAGCGTAGCGTATTCGTAGCGGCCGCGTAGCAGCGTCGTAGTAGACTCGTAGCGAAATCGTAGCTTCGTAGAATCTCACGTGGACGCAACGCAGACGTAGCTTTCACGCCGAGTAGTCACAATTTTTTCTAAACAATTATTGAAATTAATTCCGACCAGAAAATATATTTTTAGTGTTATATTTAAAAAAAAGAAGTGTAATACAAATAAAGAATAATGCATTGTGTCATGCATAAATAAATTACTGGCATGATTTTAATGTAATGTGTTTAATTAGGGATTTAATTATTATTTCCATCTCGATAAAGTCAATATCGGTGAGACTCGTAGTGCTTCGGCAGCGTTTACGCTACGTTTACGCAACGTAACACTTAGGCTGGAACAGCGTCCGGTGCGAAGGAGTAACTGATGAAGTTAACATGTTTGGAAGCCAAGAGAAGTTATTTAAGTAAAAAAAAAAAAAAAACATAATTTCCTATCATGGAAGAAATTTATAGTATGATAAAATTTATAAAGCTGTATGGAATATCAGTTTTTGAATTAAAAATCACTTGTTTTATTTGTTGGGTGTTTTCCATTTTATGTGATTATATTCAAAGATTGTTTGTGTATCGTAGATATAATTGTCGGTTAATTGTTATTTATTTTGTAAAATTACAAATTAGTTAGGTATTTTTATGAAATATTGTATAGTTTGCGCCAGAGCGTTTGTTTCTATTAATATACCTAAGTAAGTAATATAAGTTGTTAACCTAAGGCAATGGTTGTTATTATAATAAAGAAAATTATGTTTATATTATTGTTTTATTTTAACTTTATGTAGTTTTCCCTTTGTATTCTTTAATTCATTTTCTAACATATTGAGTATATTTTTAAATATTTTTACAAAAATCTTACAAAAACATTTAAAAATATAAAAAATAGTGACCCATCGGCATCGGGAGCAGGGTCCAAGCTGCCGGTGGTCAGGGCTCTAGAGAGAAGAACCTCCTGACAATGCGTGCCGTGTCCAGGAGTACTGCCTTCTGAATCAAGCCCTTGACCCAGCCGCTCAGTGAGAGCCTCCTGAGGTGTTGGTCGAGGCTCTTCGCTATTAGCCCATTTACTGTAACAATTATCGGTACAATGATTGCAGAATCCACGTCCCACATGTCGACAACCTCGTGTGCTAAGTCAAGATACTTGATTTTTTTATCTTGTTCAACTTTCACGAGATTCTCGTCATGAGGGACAGCGATATCAACAATCATTGCACGACGCTCTCGTCGATCTACCACCACAATATCAGGCTTATTGGCTACAATAGTCCTGTCTGTGACGATAGATCGATCCCAGTACAATGTGGCGTGACCATTCTCGAGAACTGGGTCGGGCACATACTTGTAGTATGGTACTTCAGATTCCACAAGGTTGTATTGCAAAGCAAGTTGCTGGTGGATGATCCTAGCTACTAGATTGTGTCTGTGCAAGTACTCGCCGTTAGCGAGACGAGAACAACCGGAAACAATATGTCGGATTGATTCACCGGGACGGTGGCATGCCCGACAGATGTCAACCGTACCATCCTTGACAATGTATTTCCGATAGTTATTCGTCATGATAACTTCATCCATAATCGCACAGACAAAACCTTCGGTTTCCCCAAACAGGTCGCCGAAACGCAGCCAGGATACGGACGCCAAAAAGTCTACATCAGGCCCATGGAGAGCCCGGAAAAAGCGACCGTGAAGCTCTTTGCTTTGCCATACTTCCTTACGATCCTTAGTATCCAGTACTGCAGGTTTGCGCCAGTTCTCGTTCGCCAAGGAGAGCGGGGTGAGGCCCTTGTCCACTGCGACCACATCTCGGTGCATCCCCACGTCAGTTTGAAGAAAATATTCCCTGAGACTGCAGATCTCGCGGTTGTGGAGGGTTTTAGCGTTCAAGAAACCTCGACCCCCACACTTCCGCGGGATGTACAGTCTCATCACTGATGCCCGTGGGTGATGCATCCGATCTGCCGTCAGCAATGTACGGACCTTCCTATCCAGAGCGTCAAGTTCCGTCTGAGTCCATTTGAGTATGCCGAAAGAATACATCAAAACCGGCATGACCCAACCGTTGAAGGCACGCACCTTGTTGCCGCCTGATAAAAGACTATTAAATACCTTTTTTAGGCGGCCAAAGAAACGTTCCTTCACCGATTGTTTCATGTCGGTAGCATTGATGCCTAATGCTTCCGACATACCCAAATATTTGTAGGTTTCGGTTGAGGAGAGGGATCTAAGGTGTATAGAATCCGTAAGTTCGGTTCCCACGGATTCTACAATCTCCCCTCGCTTTACATGCATGACTGCACATTTGTCCACACCAAATTCCATCCTGATGGCGCTACTGAACGTTTCTGTTACCTTCAGTAGCTCCATCAGTCGCAAATTGTTGGGGGCAAAGAGTTTCAGATCATCCATGTAAAGGAGGTGTGATATCACCTGACCACCTCTTCTCAATCGATAGCCTAGACCTGAATCCTCCAGCAGTGTGCTTAGAGGATTCAAGGCTAAGCAAAACCAAAGCGGACTCAAACTGTCGCCCTGAAATATTCCTCGCTCAATCCTGATCGGTTCATTGATCTGCTGGATTTGTGGACATCCTGGATACAGAAGGACCGTCCTCCACTGCCTCATACACGACATCAAGAAGGTGCGTAGAGTTGCATCTATTTTGTACAATTCTAGCACCCTCATGAGCCATGTATGTGGCACCGAGTCATAGGCCTTCTTATAATCTATCCAACATGTCGACAAATCCTTCCGAGATCTACGAACCTGTTGGCTAATGGTCATGTCTATAAGGAGCAGCTCCTTAGTACCACGGGACCCATTCTTACATCCATTCTGAGACACCGACATAATTCCGTTATTTTGAATATGGTGTGAAATTGTTTCTCTATGAATGGATGTAAGAACTTTATAGACCGTCGGTAAACAAGTTATGGGTCTATAATTTTTAGGTTCCGCAGTACTACCCGATTTATGAAGAAGGTGGGTAACTCCTGTCGTAAAGAACAGTGGTAGCGACCCAGTCTCTAAAGATGACTGGAATTGTGAGGCTAAGCAGGCATGTGACCTTTGTAGCCATTTGATCCAAAAATTGTGCAGTCCGTCCGGTCCTGGGGATTTCCAGTTAGGCAACGGACGGACTGCACGGGCCACATCCAGAGGACTGATGATAATAGCCTCCATGTTTGGTATTGACTCACATGCCTGCTCAACAGCACGCATCCAGTGTCCTTCAGTGTGACTGACGGGCACCGACCAAATGCTTCGCCAAAATTCACTCATGTCGTTATTATTTGGTAGACACGCGTCAGTCACACCTTGAGTTGGGTTGGGTCGCTCCCAGGCTCTGTACACCCACCTTTCATCGGTCTGGAACATGCGGTTCTGAGTGAACCGGTCCACTCTTCGCCTATACCGACGGATACGGTTTGCCCATGCATAAACTTTCTGCTTCAGGAAGTCGATGCGCTCTGTGACACGGGATACATATTCTCGGGGACTAATATTAGTTCCCGAGAACGCCCGCTTCACAAAGCGCATCACCCTTGGGCGTGTATTGCCCTCCCTGAAGCAGATGAGCTTCGCGATGAGCACCCTGGCCTCATTAATACGACGCTCAATCCTGCATTGCCAGGCCGGTGCGACAGGTTTTGGTCGTACAGCTCGATCAGTGTTTGGGAATTTGACTCGAGCTATACGACAAGCCGCAACAGCTGTGCAATACAAGATTGAGTGTGTATCGCAAAGGTCTGCACTGCTGTCAATAAAATTTGGCAGCAGTGCATCCAGGGCGCACACCAGTGCTCTGTTTTTTTTTATTCATGGGCAAACGTGGTAGCCGTGGTCTAAGGTCAGGTGATATGAACCGGTACTCACGAATCGCATCCTCCAGATTGCTCCTTATGTCCACATTGCACAAGTTATCTGCAGATATAGCCCTGACTTCCTCCTCCTCATCATACTGGTTTGCCTGCAGCAGAACATCGGCAGGCGTATGCATGACATTCTGGGATGGGGGAGGATTACTAGCAGAACTATTCTGCATTTCCGAGCGCAGCCGATCAAGTGTAGCGTCATCCAATCTATGATTGTGTTGAATGACGCGCACCTGATCCGACAATCGTTGGGCCGAGACGTTGACGGCTGGTTCAAGCACCTGAAACAGAGAGAGCATCCGAACTCGGTACGCTGTCAGGTTAATTCCTCCCTCTGTAGCCCCATAATATGCGCGCATCACATTTTCATTTATGGACTGGGTCCATCGCATGCGCGACACATTTCCACCAGCAGCGGGGACCCTGCTCGAGGCCTGAAGGCTTCGAGGTCCCAAGCCCGCTGGTGGCCGTCCTCTTCCTCGCCGCCGTTGTGATGTTGGTGACGACGGTGGGGAGAAAAACTCGTCGCTCGAGCTCGACGCAACTGCAGCGACCGGTGACACGACGCTCACGGTTGAGGCGCGTCCCAGCGGCTGCGAGGCGGAGCTGAGCGACGAGTCCGGAGATGGTGGGTGTGCCTGTCGTCTTGTCCTGGCTCTGGTCTGCATGATTTACTTGCTCACATTATATATGTGTAGGTATATTAGTTTTTTATTGCATTGTATGGATTTCATTTTTTTTATTGGAGTATTGGAGTTTTTCATTTTAACTTATTGATTGCTATTGTTGTAGGGTTTTTTTTTTACTGACACTATTAAATCTATACTGTAATTTTATATATAATCAATGTAAAAAATGTAGAGCGTAAATTTTGCGTTGTGACTTTGACAGCTGCCAGAGACAATATTGTATTATTATCAGTATTATATTAAATTCAATCAAATAGAAAGTATGCTGAAATAAAAAGTTTGTTTAATATACAAACCGTAGAACCGATGACCGTTGGGGTAGACGTGTTCTTGAGTGGAGATCGCAAATCGGCAACCGTAAGGTACGTGGGTCGACGATCTTCGCAAGGTGGCTGGTAGCGGCTGCATAAAAGCTATACTTCACCGGGTTGCCATGGCGGCGCAGCTAGGTCATACACACTACAAAATATATTGTTGGCTGCGGAACCAAGCGGACCACCCATTAAGTTGGCTACGTGACCTAGCGACGTCGCCCCGACGACCCGGTAAGGTATGGGTCGCTTGCCGCGGTTGGTCTTTACATACCAAGACCCCTCCGTGCCTCGAAAAGCATGCTATGCCGTCTCACGTCTGTCATTAGTGGTTCTTTGGCAGTGTTTACGGGTCATCAGAAGTGCGAAAGTCTTTCCCAGTAAATGTGTTGTGGAGGTAGGATAGGTATTCATCATTCATCATCATTTCAGCCGTAAGACGTCCACTGCTGGACTTAGGCCTCCCCCAATTTGGGGGGCTTTGCCATAATCGCCACGCTTGGCAGGCGGGTTGGTGATCGCAGTATGGTGGCAAAATGCACAGAGAACGCTGCTGTCCATTCTCTAGTAAGTCCCTTAGTCGCCTTTTACGACACCCACGGGAAAAAATGGGGTGGTGTTATTTTTTATATCCGGCACCACACGGTACTACACCGCACGGTACACGGATAGATAATCGCTGCAGGTAAAATACTGGTATTCCGATGCATCCGGTGAGACTGGAAGCCGAAGATAACGCCAACATAGTTGGGAAAAGGCAAGGCAGATGATGTGGAGATATTATAGGTACAGGATGGCCCGCTTATCTCAAAAGTATATTGTATACGCCTATGTATATTCAGCAATTATTTATAGCTTAAGAGAAAGCTAAGCTGCTAAAGGAAGTCTTTGCAACACTTCTTTTTATGTTATCTTTAGAGAGTGAATATCTAGAACGGATTTCATCGAATAGTTTCCTTTTAGGATAAGTTTTCTCCTAAGCTTTAAATAATCGTGGAAGATATTGGCGGTAAGTACTTCTTTTATTTAAAAGTCTAGTAGTCTAGTTTATTGTAAAGTCATGAATTCAGTTTTTGCGAAAGGAAGAAAGTTTCAAACTAAGTTTTGTCTAGGTTAAGGGTTGAGATATTGTCAGATAGCCAATTCATATCATATCTAATAGGTGTTTACCGGATAAAATTCAGCCTATTCCCAGTTCTCATCATCAATGAACAGTGCTGTGATATTTACGTTTAAAGCAGGTTTAACATCCATAAATTGTGAATATAAATTAAGAACAATTTCGGATCCAGCACGCTGCCCTGAGGTACACCGTAACTGACAAACTGCTAATTGCTGTCAAGAATACTAATCAAATAGACTGATTTCGATCCACTTGATAATATTACGAGAAACATCAAGAACAAATCCTGTTATGCCTATGGATTCTAGTATATCGACACGGGTGGGCACCGAGACAAAGTCAAAGCCCTTAGACAAATCAAGAAACAAACCAATGCATTAGTTGTCATGAGTTACTTTAGTTGTCATTCTTAGTTTCTACTGATTTTTATTTATGTATTATAAAGTTTTCGCGGACAAAAATAGGAATGTAGGCGAACTTACTGCCTTAGGCCTATCTAGGGGTGACTTGATTTTGCACCGACTTACAGTTAATGTTTGCCACCAGTTCGTAAATTTGTCAATAATAATCTGATGAAAATGTAGTATATTTGTTAATTTATATGTTAAGTTGTTTCTGTTTATTTTTAGTATACTACTGTTTGTTTTCTCGTATTAACTAAAATAAAAATTATATCCTACTAATATGCTCTGCCAGATTAGTAATTGCAATTTCAGTGGACTTCCAAATAATTTTGTGCTAGGATTAGGTTTGTATAAAAAAAGTTTAACATACGTCGAATGCTTTCTCTAAGTTACCATAAAATCCGACTTATTCCACGACACAATCGTTGTGAAGTCCCATGCTGATTGGCTCTACGTCATTTTCATTAACCTCTAGAAGATCCATTGATGTATAATAGGTACCTGTAAAATTAGGATCCTAGTCTTTTTGTCTAGGGGATAGCAATTTGTGCCACTCTGAAGGAAAATGTGTTTCCCTCATTTTGCTAACCCATTAGCAGAGTAAGCTAGATTTCTCCCTATGTTCACAAGGAAGCCAATGATTGTAATAAAAAAATATTTTCACATTACCTAATACGGATTAAAGGTCGAATCTATTAATAAGTTTTTTAGCCTAATTAGACGAAGAATTCTGGGTCTGCAGTGTAAGGTTGGAGAATGTATCAGATATAATCTTATACAATACGAAGACCGTTGAAATAAGACAACTCTCACCCCGAGTACGTATCTTATGTGCCGGAAGGATGCCATGGGAGGTTGTCAGACTAAGGTATATCGGCACGAGAATCGCTCCTGTTAGGGCTTATGTTGATAGGACATCTTTCGACACAACAACCATATTTAATGAGCTTATAGAAGTTAACACATTATTTAGGCTACACAAAAGTTGTCATTTCGATTGTTCGGCAAAAATAGCGATACTCTGTTGTGTAAGTACTACAGATTCCATCAACAGTAATGTAGGTTCAGTAGTTCATCCTACTTAATATAATAAATTTGAAAAATTGTGTGTATGTGTGGATGGACAGTTGTTTTGTTATTCTTTCACGCAAAAAAAAAAAAACGAATGTATTTGGATAAAATTTGGCACACAGATATTTTATAATCTGTACGTTTCCGCCGGATATTTTATGACCTACACGCGGGCGAAGCCGCTGACAATAGCTAGTAGTTCATAAGTCCAATTTAGAGAATACAAAAATCACCACACCTTCGCATATAAAATCCACATTCTTTGAGGAAAGTCATTGGAGATGAAGATGTTAAGTAGTTACTTAGCGTATTTAGTATATATGCCAAGGTATAGGGTGATTTTTAGGGTTCCGCACCTCAAAAGGAAAAAGCGGAACCCTTATAGGATTACTTTGTTGTCCGTCCGTCCGTCCGTCCGTCCGTCCGTCCGTCTGTCAAGACCCTTTTTCTCAGGAACGCGTGGAGGTAACAAGCTGAAATTTATATCAAATACTCAAGTCTACTGTTCCTTGGAGCTGTGAAAAAATCAAGCTTCTAAGCTAACGCAATCAAAAGATATAGCCGTTTATACCGCAAATTTCCACAAATTTTCGAAACTCGCAAGGGAATCAAAACCTAAAGGGTACTTCCAGTCGATCTAGAATTTTGAAATTTGGTATGAAGCAACGTCTTATAGCACAGATAAAGGAAAAATTGCGAAAATTGTAAATTTTTAGTTACATCATATAATAAACAGAACAAAACACAGACAGAAATAAAACCAAGCCAAGAAACAGAACAGAACTACGACTCGATTATCGTGATGGGTGAACTTTTACTTATAAACCTACATGTTTGTACGGAACCCTCGGTGCGCGAGTCCGACTCGCACTTGGCCGGTTTTTTTCCGTAAGATGCTCCTTTTAGAAGTCATTAGTCAAAAACTGAAGTCTAAAAATTTCGATGTTATCGAGCTCCACGCAGTTAGCACAGGTGTTTTGAATCTGGATTCGCACTATATAGGTATCTAAATTAACACATCCCAAAAAATAAGTACCCTGCATTTTTTGCGATCTAATGCGATTTTTGTGTCAACACTGATTTCCGTACCACTCTGTATACAAACGTTGGTATTCCCTGGTTAACCAAAATTTTATTGCATTTAACCATCTGGAATGTCTTCCTAGCAGTCCAAAGTATGGGTTTGTGCCCATTAAGCGGCAATAGAACACCTGAGACTTAAAAAAAGTGGCGAAAGTATGTTTCACAATTCTCGTCTCCTTATTTTCCCGTTCGGGGTAAACAGAAATAATATTTGTTAGGTACAAATTATTTTTCTCTGACGATCAGGACTATCCTAGAACTTAAAAGTCTAAGACATGTGACATTACTAACCCGCACTGTGCCGGCGAAATATACAGCCGACTCCCTCTTAAGGAGAAGAGACCTATTTCCAAGCAGTGGCAACAAAATAGGCTGATTACAATCAGAGGGGTAATTGCGGAACTTTTTATCGGTAGGAATTGGTTTAATATTCATAGTTAAACAACATTCATTGCGTTATTTACGTTACTGAGCCGACAATTTATTCAAACAAATGACGCAATGGTTTAGAAATAATCTTCAATCCCATTCAGCTTCTGTTAAATTGTGCGTTTCGCAATTAGGGTGCAGGACTATCTAACTCATCAGTCAATAAGACCTACTTTAATCATTTTATTTCCGTGTCCACATAACTTTGAGCCAGTTAAATAAAAAAGCATAGAAACACATTTAATTATTACAAAGTTGATCAACATTCATTGAACTGAACTTACATAACAGCAATAAGATTTATTATGTCATCGGTTTTTTCAATTCAGTGGAAGTAGGTTGTACCGGCTGGCACATTAAATTTGAAATAAGAGAAAAACTACTTCAATTTCGAGTGTTTGAGATATTAGATCTAAGTATTATGAACCATTGGAAATGCATACTGTGGCCATATTCCTGACTCTTATTTGGCTATCTAGCTAAATTGTAGAAATAATAATGTGAGATATGTTTTTAATTCTATAAATATTTAAAAAAAAAATATGTACTATAATTTCAAACACAATATAAATTTATAATGTGTCGGGTTTGGTCCAGACATCAGAAGTAAAACTCAGTTATGGCAATACAATACACTAATTTTAATTTAATTGAACAATCAGTTATCTTAAATCTAGGAAATGTAGAAATGAAATAAAACTGAATTAAATAACGAATAAAGGCAGTGAGGGCGGTCACATAGGGCAGTACTGACTGTCAGGGACAGTGGTCCATGCACCCACCGCAATAAGGATAGTACTAACTGTGTACACAGTGTTCCACATCCAATAACCGGGCAGTACTGACTGTCGAGAGACAGTGGTCCGTGCACCAAGACGCATCCGTTTGAAATGCGTGCCGTCTCAACAGCGCAGCTCCTTATAAAGGCGGTCGCTAGTGGCCGAGGGTAGTTACGATATTTTACTGAACTGTACATTACGTCAAATGATCGAAAGAGTGAAGGTTTGTCTATGATGCTTCCGGTGCACGTTCCACTAGCGCCATCTAGTCGCCGTCTCTCGCAGTTGTTAAATAATATTGCTGCCGACACGGCCATTCTGACAAATCACTCGTCCTCGAGTGCATTTATTCATCTAAAAATAATAATAATACTAATTAATTCACATCATCATCATCGTTACATAGCTTAATAGCAAATATCACTGGTCTAGGTATTTCTTTACAACAGAAAACCCCTACAGTTCAAACAAGCTGGTCTAAATCGTCACCCACTAAAGCAGGCGAGATTCCTGCAGCATCTCACACATCATTGCTCATAACAGCAAGAGATCTTATTAGAACACCAATACAGTTCAAACATTCTGGTCTGAATCGTCACCCACTAAAGCAGGTGAGATTCCTGCAGAGCATCACAGATCATCTCCCACAACAACAGGAAAGATCTTTATATTCTATTTGCTAAAACAACCATCTTCCACAAAAGTAGAAGAGACCACATAGTAATTGATCATTCCAAAGATTCCATTATAGCATCGGAATTATCTACACTTAAGGTGCGAGAACTTACAGAAAGTGTTTCCTCTGCATCATCTGCAGTCAATGTGCCAGAGCTTACAGAAAGTGTTTCCTCTGAATCATGTGCAGTCAATGTACGAGAGCTTACAGTAAGAGTTTCCTCCGAGTCTGAGGTCATATCATTATTTACTGGCACAAAAGACGTACTGAGCTCATCTTCTGCCGTCACGGTCCGTTCATCATTTTCATCACTATAATTTTCGCAAATTTCTAAATAACTTTCTTGCCCTTTAGGTACTTCCCTTAAATTTTCATGTGCATATTTATAAATTCTGTTAGAACCGTTAATATGTTTAAGTTCATAACGGTCATTATCTAATACGGTGACTATTTTATAAGGCCCCTTAAATTTATTATCTAACTTTGTTTGATGTCTTGCTTCGCATTTTGCGAAAACAAATTCACCTACTGCAAAAGGTTTAATCCGAGCTTTTCCCTTATTAAACCGTATAGTGTCAGCGTTAGCTACTCTTTGAATATTTTCTGATGCGGATGAACGAGCCGTTTCAACATTAATTATAGGTGGTTCAGAAGAACTAGGAGTTATTTTAGCTAGACTAAGTGAGGAACCTTGAATGCCAAACATCAGTTCCATAGGCGTAAAACCTGTGGTCCTGGAACGAGTACTATTAAGAGCAAGTTGGATCTCTCCTAGTTCATCCTTCCAAGCATTATTAGAATTACATTCTATAACAGTAAGAATACTCTTCAAAGTTCGCATGACTCTCTCAACCTGCCCGTTAGCTCTACTAGAACCAGTTGCTATTAAATGGAGCTCTATTCCATTATTATTACAAAAGTTTTTAAACTCATTGCAGTCATAACAACGTCCTCTATCTGCGATAATGCGCTTCGGAGCACCAAATAAGTTTACAGCATTCTTAATTGCTCTCACAGCGTATGAAGAGCTTAAGGCCGGTGTATATTCCAGCAGTACAAACTTTGTAAAGGCGTCTATTAAAACTGAGCAATATTCTTTTTTATCACTTTTGCCCGAAAGTTTTCCGGTTAAATCCAAGTGAATTGTGTGCCAAGGGACTGGATGTTTAGGAATTGAATGCAACTGCATTTGCTGTGCACCTGAAGGGCCTTTAGCAGTTTTACATACTACGCAGCAATTAATAAACTTTTTGACTAATTTAGCCATATCAGAAAACCAATAAAATTCGTAAAGTTTGTCTAAAGTCTTGTCAAAACCTAAATGTTTTATTTCATTATGAACGTGGTTAATAAGGGACCAAACCAAAGAACGTGGTACAATAGGTAGCCAACTAGAAACTCCTCTACGTTCTATCTTCCTATACAATATTCCTTGTCTTAAATCATACGTATGCGATATCTCTTCAGGTAATTGATTATTACGGATTTTTGCTATTATTTCAGAAAGTTCTGAATCGCGTTCTTGTTCTACAATTAACCAACCTTTATCTAATTCAAGGAAATTTACTTTGCGGGGCTCAGAATAATTTGTGTTTGACAAATTGCGAGACAAGAAATCTGCATGAGCCATCTTTCGACCTTCTTTGTACACGATATCAAAATCATAAGCTTGCAATATAGCCCACCAACGGTGAACCCTTGGAGTCAAATCACGTTTAGAGCGAGAAGCTTTAAGGGAGTTACAATCGGTAAATACGGTGAATTTTCGTCCATGCAAATAATGACGAAAATGTTCGATTGCTTTTACTACCGCAAGAGTCTCTAACTCGTAAGAGTGATATCGCGTTTCTGCATCTATGGTCTTCCTACTATAATATGCTACTACATGAGGGGTATCATTATGTTTTTGGATAAGAATTGCACCATATCCCGCACTACTTGCATCGGTATAGAGTTCAATGGGCAAGGAAGGGTCAAAAACTTTTAAAACTGGTTCAGACGTCAAAATGTGGATAAGTTTTTTGTGTATTTGGTCATGCTCAGGGGTCCACTTAACATTGCCTTTTCCTTTTGTCAAGGGATATAAAGGGCGAATTATTTGGGAAAAGTTAGGAATAAACTGTCTAAAATACGTTGCCAGCCCTATGAGCTGCCTAACATGAGTGACAGTTTTTGGCGTTGGAACATTAATTAAGGCTTGTATTTTTTTTGGATTTGGTCTAATCTCCCCAGCTGAAACTATATACCCAAGGTACTCAGTTTGAACTTTCAGAAACGAACATTTCTTTAAATTAAACGAGAAACCAGCATTGGACAGAGTTTTAAGTAATTTGTCTAAACGGTCAAGCCCCTCATTAATATCTGTGGAAATTGAAAGGACATCATCCATGAAAACTAGAATTCTTTCATCATTCATAGGCTGTAGAGCAGTATTAATAGCCTTTTGAAAAATGGAAGGTGCATTGCGCAAACCGAAGGGCATAGCCAAATATTCGAACTGCCCTTTTGGGGTAACAAATGCAGTTTTTTCTATGGAACTTTCATGTACAGGCAGCTGGTGAAACCCAGAGGCCATATCAATACTACTAAAATAATGAGCACCATTAAGTTTATCAATTTGTTCACTGATCAGAGGTAAAGGATAATGATTAGGTTGAGTATTACTATTTAATTCCCTATAGTCAACACACATGCGTGTACTACCGTCCTTTTTCTCTACAAGAATGATGGGGCTTGCAAACGGGGATGAACTTTCCCTAATAATATTTGCCGCCAACAATTGCTCGATTTTTTCGTCAACTATCTTAGATTCCTGAGGGGATAACCTATACGGTCTCCTATGTACCACTTTATGAGGATCAATTAAATCGATTTTCAACTGTCCTGTTTTAATTCTAGTTGTTGGAAAATTTTCAATAAAATTATCTGCATATTGCGTTAATATGTTAAAAAGTTTTATTCGGTCAGATCCTGTCAAGTCAGTATTAATTGAATCAATGTCAAAAATAGGTTTGGTTTTGGTACACATATTAGTCTCGACACACCGTTTGAATGTTAAACCGCTCTCTGAAATTTCAACAAGAATATCGCGCTCAAGTATATCTCTACCTAATAAAATAGCATCACGCAAGCAATCATCTGGAACTACATGAAGAGTGACGCTAATTTCAACGCTTTGAATTTTTATGTTACAAATGATTTGCTCTGTGCTACTAATGATACTCTTTCCAATACCAGTCCTGCCACATATGTTGCAGTTGCCACGAAAGCCAAACGTAGAACGAGAGCGTTTGACATCAGAATCGGTCGACTCAGGCAGTTCTGATTTTCTCTTCAAAGATATGCCTCGCAGTACTCGAAATAGCTGGGATTTGTCATTTACCACAGTTGAGTTTAGTTCACGACGTATTTGAACATCACACTGAGATAATATAGAAATGGCAAAGCCTGTCACAACCTTTTCAGATAATCTTGCGTCCGGGATATTTTCAATCAATTGCCAAAGACGTAAACATGCCTGAGCAGGGGTCTCATTAGAATTAAGTTGAAATTTGAGGATACTGTCAAAGTGATCCTGAATAAGCATAGGGCGAGAGAACTGAGCTTTTAAAGTCTCCTGTATATCGTCCCATTGATATTGACTGGGAGGTATCTTGGTCAGTAATGTAGCTGCGCGGCCTCGAAGACAATGGGTCAATGTCATGATTAAATCGACACCTTTCAAATTTTTGCTTTTAATTATAGTGTCTGACAGCCGACACCAGCCCCCTATGTCTGAATTGGGGTCGTCAGGATCAAAAGGTACTAACGCTATGAAAGGTTGTGGTGCTGAATTGGACCGGGGTAGTAGAGCATCAGTTAATTTTGAAAGAAATGCTTCTAAACTATTTGTGGGTAGCGGAATATCTTCCTGCATATTTTGTGATGATGAAGTGCCAGAGGTGGGCGGAAAATCCGATCCCACTTCTGATGTCGGGTTTGGTCCAGACATCAGAAGTAAAACTCAGTTATGGCAATACAATACACTAATTTTAATTTAATTGAACAATCAGTTATCTTAAATCTAGGAAATGTAGAAATGAAATAAAACTGAATTAAATAACGAATAAAGGCAGTGAGGGCGGTCACATAGGGCAGTACTGACTGTCAGGGACAGTGGTCCATGCACCCACCGCAATAAGGATAGTACTAACTGTGTACACAGTGTTCCACATCCAATAACCGGGCAGTACTGACTGTCGAGAGACAGTGGTCCGTGCACCAAGACGCATCCGTTTGAAATGCGTGCCGTCTCAACAGCGCAGCTCCTTATAAAGGCGGTCGCTAGTGGCCGAGGGTAGTTACGATATTTTACTGAACTGTACATTACGTCAAATGATCGAAAGAGTGAAGGTTTGTCTATGATGCTTCCGGTGCACGTTCCACTAGCGCCATCTAGTCGCCGTCTCTCGCAGTTGTTAAATAATATTGCTGCCGACAAATGCAAAAATTTAATTGCAATCAATGGATAAAAACTTAAGGATCTTACCAGGGAATGGGTTGACATTTGGGAGCTTTAACATTGTGTACCAAAGGTATCTTCCACACTCCAAACAAACCAACAAAATAGCTGTAAGTACCTAATTAAAATACAAAATAGGAACAAATAATGTAAACATATGCATAAGTAAAGGTACTTACTCTGAAAGACAAGTATCATCTACCAACAGCACCCAAAAAGTTTAGTCAAAACCTCAAAATCAATAAATACAATCGTAACTAGTGATTAAATTTTAATGGGCTCACTCTAAGAGTTATTTATGAGCACGATCTGACCCTTACAAGTTTTATTTATTAGACGCCACCCCGCACTTATAGAAATAACTAATCGATGTAATCGACCGTACTCACAAGCTCTTCTATTTTTATTGAGTTCATTCAACGGAAGAGTCAGACTTAACTTGAATGGAGAATGAATTCGTCGTTATTATACAATAGTTAGCCTTGCACATTCCATTTAAACTGGGTTATCCAGAAAACTTCAACTGAAAAGTAACAGCTGCCCAGTAGTAAGAGCGTAATCATGATTGTATTACAGCATCGAGCTGCGGTCGGATAGAATGCGACGCTTGGAACGGTAGTGAAATAGTTATTACACACAGTGCCCACAAAAAACGCAGCGGCCACCTTATTTCCGGACATTCGAAAAGAACTCTGCTTCGAAGGAAATTAGAGCGACAATCGTCCCGTCGCGAGTCGAGCACGCCCACTATGTCTTTTGGCATGCTTCGTCGACAATGGCAATTGTTGTCTTTTTGTTGATATTACGGGTTTATTTAAGTGAAATTGGATAAATGGTCATCTCGCGATGTTGCGCTATTCAATCCGGTGCGGCGTGCGACAGTGCGGTGCTGCCTCGTGAAGCTCGTCGCTCCACTGATCTAAAATAAAACTAAAAATCTGGAAGGAAAGAAAGTATTGGTTGTGATGTAAAACAAGATGTGAACGTAGATCTGTCCCGTTGGTGTTATTAGTTCAGCTGTGCTGGTCAACGCGTGTTGTGGACTGTTGACGTGCTGGTCGTGCCTGTGTTGCTGTCATGGATGTGGCCAAGTACTTGGCTGTGCTGGTGGTGCTGTGCCTCGAGGGTGGCGAGACCGGCGGAGGCGGAGGAAAACACCAGTAAGGATCCCCATTTATTAAAACGACTGCTGTGGCCTATTTAGATCTTTCTTTAAGTGTAAACCTTATAGTTTACAAGCTGTTTATCAGTGCAAAGCAAGGTATCAAAAATATATTTTGTTCAAAATTGTAACCAGACCGGTTGTGTTCTTATTTCTGGATTAAGATTAAGCGAAATATTCATAAGCTTCGCGATGGTTTATTCACTTTGAAATTAGGTTAATGTGATTTCATGCTCCAAGGGAACCAATCATAAAGTTATTATTTGTTTTGATTTGGAACTTTGCATCAGCGATTTTATGGTTTTCTTTTAAATCATTTGTTTATTTATTAAAAATATAATTTGTATAATTAATAACAATGCTATTTTAAAATCATTGTAGTCTCAGTCATAACTAATAATCTATTTTTCAGTGACCACGTGCGAATACACATTCCGGAGTTTATTCATCACGATCACCATAAAAAAGTGATAACTATTCACCATCATCATCACAAGCCAAAGAAAGAGACTCATCATCATCACCACCACCACCAGAAGCCCCATATCCCGTATGGGCACCACTACCACCAGCATCATAAGAAAGTTGCAACTAAGACGCATACAGAGACCAAAGGTGCGAAGCACGGTCACCATCATGCTAAACATGGGCATCATGGGCACCATGGACATCACGGTCACCACGGGCATCACGGTCACCACGGACATCACGGTCACCATGGCCACCACGGCCACGGGCACCACCACGACGAGCCCGTCGTGCCAACCTTCAGTTACTCGCCCAGCCCAGTACCTTCCTACGAGGATGACTACTCCCCTTCATACTCTCCCTCAGTGCCAGCGTACGGCGGCGGCTACGGGAGCACCGGGTTTTCAGCGCCTCAATCACCCCGCGTGCATGGTGTGACGCACACTGTTAAACAAGTCAAAGTGTTCGACTCCTTGCCTGGCGCGTTACCAAACAATGGCCTCAACGCTCACGGTTACCAGGTGACAGAAGAGGGCGAAGACGAAGAAGACGAAGTGTTCAACACCGTCAACCAGCTGCAGAATAGATTTCCGGCGACGTTCGGCTATGTTCGGAGCGCTGCGCCAGAGCCCACCAACGATCCTTACTCTGAGTTAACGTCCCAAGGGGCGTACCCTACAAACTTTGCAGCTGCCCCGGTACCAACGACAGCACTGTCTGGTGGCATAGAAAGTTTCTCAACTGCTCAAAGTGATCCTTTTGCGTCTTCTGATCCGACTCAAAGCATTGGCCTGGGGTCCAGTGTCCAGCCGTCAGTGGAGTACCCAGTGACATTTCAAGGAGACGGGTTCGACGGCCAAGTGAACTCTTTCACGGGATTAGATGGTAAAGATGGGTCTTATTTATCGAACGAAGACAACTCTTTGAATGATAATACTCCCGTTTCGTTCACAAGAGAGGCTGGCATACAACAAACCACCAACACTGGTAATGTTGAAACACTAGTGTATTAGATTCGTAAGTAATTTTAATAGAACTTTTAATTTATGAGGTGCCCACTGTTCAGGATTAATACTGGGAAATTTAAAGACTATAATAGGTCATGTTAAGATATGTCACATGAAAGTAATAAGTTATAAGTACGAACCATAAGCACAGTAACTGTAGTAGTTTACAAAATATTTTGTTGAATTTTGTAGATGTATTTTTAAGTATTAAATTAAGTTGTTGTTACCTACCTATTGTTCTGAGGAAAAACCATGTTAGATTGTTATTAGATAATGTACTGTAACTGTCTACTTATGTAGTTATTGAAAGCTCTTATGTCACCAAGCTACTTACATTGTAATTTACTACTTACAGCCCAAATAGTAAACGACGTCGCGCTTCGGTAGATTCGATGCGCCCTAGATCCGGAATTGCGCAAGTTGAAAAAAAAAAACGTTATAAGTGTCAACGTAACTGTAACGGAATAATTTAATAAGAAAAAAAAGATTCTTTACTTAAGTGTTGTGCAACCAATGAGAAATTATTCAATTGCGTCCGGGGAACATTGTTGACTCCATTCCTACTATTTCTCTTACTCGTATTTAGTTAAGGAATTTAGGCATAGTTATCCGTGAATATTTTACTCTTCGATGTTATTTGTTGTACCTAACCTAATTATGCCAATGAACCTTTAGTAATATTTTAAATTAATTTTATTGTTATCATTGTTGTTAATTTTATTTGTTGCTGTTATTTAAAATAAAGACCAATAAAGTCGTTTTGTGTTATTATTTTAAAATTACGTTCATAATTCTCACAATTTCTAGTGCATTTTAGGACATTCAATTCAAACCACATCAGTTTTTTTTTCCATCCAACACAAAAGTGGGGTTAAGTACCTACCTAAGTACAAGTACTGCAACTATTTACTATTCCACTTTTACGGATAGTAAACAATGTTTAACTAAATAACAGCGGCGTTGTCGTCATAGCTTGCAACACATTCAGCCATTTTCATTTTCTTCTATTTTTATTTTTCTAACCTAACCTCAGTAAAATTTCAATATTTCCTCACCAAATAAGTACTGGAATTTTATAAAATAAAATATGTATTTTATGCAAAAAGAAACATAGTAAAAACCTACAATGGCTTGTGGAGGATTTGAACCTCCGATTACCTCATTATTGGCATCCTGACCACTGCCGTAACTAGCCTTGCCTTGTCTAGTCAAAGACCTCGAAATAGGTCTCGCTATTCAGGAAAGCTGAGGCAAACGTAGCATATTAAAATCTAAGATCGACACTGTAATGTCTAGGTTTCAATGGCGCTACCTGCACATGCGCGGAGGGGTCAGGTGAAGCTTCTTACTACTAAGATAGTTCGTGGATTGTGCAAATTGAATTGCGGTCATCAATGGCATCGTTTTGTGCAGTCAACATTACGTTTACGAGAAAAAATAGAGGACGCGACTAATTACTTAGATAATATTTCAGCGTCAGTACCAGGTACATAAGCAAATATGAATCTATGAAAAGAATGAGCAATGAGTTTTTAGGCCGTCTTTGTTCCGGTATCATAACACACTTATCCTTAAAAATAATGCACCTATGTTCCATAAATGAACTATCTCTTCGTAAGAGTTTGTAAAACTACTGGGAGGTGTTGTCCACTCTATCTTTACTTAATTTTTAGAGACTGAATATCTCAAAATATGTTAGTGGTATAAAATGTTTGCTTTTGTGCTAAGTTTTTTCCTAAACTCATCATCATCCGCCTAACTTTTCACCAACTATGTTGGGGTCTAATTCCAGTCAAACCGGATACAGCTGAATACCAATATTTTACATGGAGAGACTGCCTATCTGGCCTCCACTAGCCGACTGGGTAACACGATACCCCTTGGGGTATCGTAATAAGTGTAGTTGAAACTCGTTACGGGTCGAATTGGTTACCCCAGTACCCACGATTGTCAGCCGAGACCAACAGCTTGACGTGCATTCTGAGGGACGGAGGGGTCTTTATATGTAAAGATTCATCCACAAATCAACCGCGACAAGCGTAGCTTAACCCGATCGATCGACCCAGGTGGCTGTAATAACAAGAAAGTAAGTAAGTTAGAACAAGAAAGATACTCGGAATCATAGATTTCTCCTAAACATTAACACGATGTTCATGAGGCGTCTTGCCAAGTTATTACGCAAACATTCTCAATTATTAAAATTTCTTAATTGGAGTATTTTGAACAGCCCTTGGTGACAGGCTTCCTTAAAACGTGTTGGGTCCCAACTCTGTAAAAGCCAGCATGTATAAAACTTTCTTACATCTGCTAACGTGTTCGCCTGTTAGGACCAATGTCTTAGATTAAATAAATAAACACCCTGTTTAACTAAAAACTAAGGATAGAAACTCTGACAAATGTTGGCGGCAACAAAGTTCGCCTTGCACGAGGGGTTCCGGGAGCTTCAGGAAGCTTCGGGAAGCTTCGGGAAGCTTCGGAGCTTGATATTATCGATTTGAGATATAAAATCAATCTTGATTAGAGTTTGAAAAAACTCAATTCAGAACCGACAGATCAAGGCGTTATCAAATTCAAATTCTCAATTCAGAAACCGGGGGATAGTTATTGGCAGTTAGTATAGATTAGCCAGACAGCAACGTAGTGATGACTAGCTTAGGTTGTAACCTAACCCTTTAACGCTTGTAGAGTATCTCGCCCTCTGGACTTTTTGTGTCGAAATAGCGATTCTCACAATATGTTGGCATTAAAAGGCCTGTTATTGAGACGGAGGCTTTGAGTTTTTTTGGAAAAATATTTAAGAGCTGAGATGAATTTTATTCACACAGTTTATACCAAAGTCGAATTTTGTATTCGTATGTTTAGATATTTTAAACTACGCAACGGGTTTTAATGAAGTTTTTATCAATATTCAAATCGATTCAAAATTCAATATGTATAAATTGCGGGCGAAACTGCTGATAAAAGCTAGTTGAAAATATTTAAAGAACTCAACCCAAACCCGAACTCGTAGAAAGTCAAAGTTAATGAATTTTCTGAAGAAATTAGCTGAGAGTGACCGCTAAGTAAACACAGTCAGTATATACTTACCATTACACAGCAATTAACCATGTTGTATGGTAGATTGGTCCCGTGTGGTGCCGGAGATTAAGAATAGCACCATCTTATTTCTTCACGTGGGTGTCATATGAGGCGACTAAGGGACTTACTAGAGAATGCGCTGTAGCGTTCTCTATGCATTTTACCACCATACTGCGATCGCAAACCCGCATGTCAAGCGTGGCGATTATAGCAAACCACCTCAAATTGGAGGAAGCTTTTGCCTAGCAGTGGACTTCTATTGGCTGAAATAATGATGATGATGATTGATTGTGTCTTCTTCTTGTGATTTAAGTTCTCTAATTCAACTCTCATCATTTTCATCATTTCAGCCATAAGACGTCCACTGCTGGACTTAGGCCTCCCCCAATTTGGGGGGCTTTGCCATAATCACCACGCTTGGCAGGCGGGTTGGCGATCGCAGTAAGGTAGTAAAATGCATAGAGAACGCTGCTGCCCATTCTCTAGTAAATCCCATAGTCGCCTCTTACGACACCCACGGGAAGAAATGGGGTGGTGTTATTCTTTACGTCCGGCACCACACGGTACATTCAACTCTCAATTTTTTAACCGACTTCAAAAAGGAGGAGGTTATCAATTCGGATGTTTATATGTTTTGGGTCCCATATAATTTTCATATAGATCTGATGATGAGTTCGGGAGACAGACACCGGAACTCTTTAAAAAATGACAGGAAATCAACCGCGATTTCTGCTATCGCATAAATATGCATTGTTTGTTTGGAATTAGTGCAGGGTGAATACCACAACTAAAAATTTAAAAATAAAACTTTTTTGCAAAAAAAAAAAACAACCGACTTCCTTAAAAACACTACAAAGTGAAAAATAACTTTAATTTCGGAAGTCGGTGGCAAAAAAACCATAAATACAGATCCTAAGACACCGACTACCGAAATTAAAGTTATTTTTCACTTTGTAGTGTTTTTAAGGAAGTCGGTTGTTTTTTTTTTTTGCAAAAAAGTTTTATGTATTATTGACTTAGCACACCTTTTTTTTTTTTTTTTTTTTTGGATGGGAAATCATCAAATGACTTCTCCCGCTCTGGGCGGAGTGGAAGGGCGTGTCAGACTTTTACTGACTAAAACCCACCCGTGTTCCTTCAGTTGCCCATGTGCCAGAGTCACGGTATCTCTTTCGAACAATCTCGTGACCCTGGCAGGACTTAGCACACCTTACTATTATTTCCTTTGTTTAAGAGACGAAAAAATCTCAACAGTACCACAATACATGACATTGATTTATACCAACGTAAAAAGAATACAGTCGATGACTTTTCTCACGATGTAAGGGAACGGAAATTATTGGAGAAATCGCTATAAAATCTTGTTTAGACAATTTCGATTGAGGGGTTCGTCTGCAAAGCTTACTCTGTGTTATGACTAAATAAGTACTTAACTTTACGAGGAAAAATGTGTTGTCATATAGATGAGAAAACATATTTTCTCGTAATGTTAGACATAACATTATCCACAGCGTTATTATTAGTCTTCTTATAGAGCTAGAATAATAATAAAGCTGAAGATTTTGTTTTATTTACGCGATAATCTCTGGAAGTATGAATTGGATTCGAAAAAGTATTTTTTCTTATGAAAGTCCAATTCTTCAGACTATATTAGGACCGTTACCGTCAGAAAGTTGTTTCTGACGGTTTTCTTTTCGTGCCGCTCGTAAAATAGTCTGAAGAATTGGAACGAAAGAAGATATACAGGCCTCCCCAGATTTATATGGGCCTTACCATAAACGCCACACTTGCCAAGCGGGATGGCGATAGCAGTATAGTGATAAAATTCATAAAAAACGCTGCTGCCCATTCTCTAATATCGTCAAGCTTAAGGGGCAGGTCTATAAATCCATCATTAAGTATGTCCTTTTATATGGCAGTGAAACGTGACCCGTACTTGAGCGGCAAGCAAGAACTAAGTGTCAAATGAAAATGTTGCGCTGGATGACCGCGTCAAAAACTCACATATTATATTCAAATCCGTGACATAGCAGACAAATTGCAGGATTGCCACTTACGTTGGTACGGGAACGTTTTACGGAAACCTGCAAGCTATGTGGGGAACAAATGCCTGGCCATGCCTCCGCCGGACTCCGGCAGAAGGAGAAGACCCAAAAAGTGCTGGCTTGACATCGTAGCGGAGGACATGCGTACCAACAGACTCACCATAAAGGATGCTGAAGACCGTCCAAAGTAGAGGCATAAAGTAGGAAAGCGGACCCCGGGCTCTGAAAGGATGTAACCGGGATAACGCCAAGATGATGATGAATCAGTCTTTATTGTTCCCGGTGCTGGGTCACAGGCCTCTTCTCAGTGATAGGGAGTGTGCTGTAATCTACCACGTGGCTCCAGTACGGGTTGGTAGATGTCACATATCTTCGATTTTTTTTATACTAGGCCGGTTTCCTCACGATGATTCCATTCACCGTTTTGAGGGTAGTGATTATGAAATTATTATTTACACAAAGTAAAGCGCGTGTGTGGCTGCAGGCTCCCCATATTACACGATAGATAACTGCTTTAACAACATTGTTTTTACGGATCTGTGTCGTGGACTATTCGGCAAATAGAACGGAAAAAGATAGAAACTTTTGAGATGAGATGTTGGAGAAAAATGCATCGTATACCATGGACTGCCATGAGAATGCAATACATATAAGAGATAAACTACCCACGATCTATTACCACGAGATTCTCGGTTACTTTGGTCACATTGCCTCTCGGGAACCAGATAACCTTGAAAAGTTGGTGAAGATGGGTAAGGCAGATGTGAAACGACCTCGCGGCCGATCACCTACCTGTTGGTCCGACGGAGTAACCGCCTTCAATGGACTCTGTTAAGACCGCCATGAGATAAGCCGAGATCCGAACGTAGTAGAAAAATTTCATTATGCCCCGATAGCATTTCAAAGACTCGACCTTCAGTAGTGAAGTACGTGAACAAGAAGACAACAATGTGAAAGTAAGTTCAAAAACTTAAACCCGAGTACTAAAAAATAGAGCATGAAACAAGAAAATATTCTCATCTGAAAACCGTTGTGATATCAGTTTGCTCTAAAGCTTACGATCGTTTACTACTGTTAGAATGTATTGTTTAAGTGCCTTTTTTTGCGGGTGGGAAATCAAAAAGTGACGTCTCCCGCTCTGGGTGGCGTGTCAGACTTTTACTGGCTATAACCCACCCGTGTTCCTTCAGTTGCCCTTATGCCAGGGCCACGGTATCTGTTTCGAAAAAATCTCGCGACCCTGCCACGCGTGGAACACTACGCGCCGCCGCGCGCCGTGTCGACCGCCTGGTCCTTACCGCAAGCCCGCGTCTATGGTGGCCAGGAGTCCGCAATTGACTCCCGACGCCCGGGTCGTCTCCTCCTGCAGCGGCTAGGGGCGTGAGGGTGCATAGCTTGCCTCTCCATTGCACCCTGCGTCCTCCTTCGTGAGCATTACTGCTTCGCAGAAGGAGGTGACAGCTCTCAGCCTCTGGAGGGCGCCATATTTAATTAAATTATTTATCTATTTGTTTAAACTACATAAATTTATAACATCTTTGCAGATTTATCCAAGGTGAAGTCACAATGTCTACCTAAGAAAAAATGTTTTGATGGTGGATTATTTGTTGGCGTTAGTGTATCGTTTCTGAAGAAGCATTCTTTGAAGGCGATACAGTTTTGGATGAATAACTAATATTTTGTGTATTACTGACCTTTTCCCGGTACTCTTATAACGTAGTAGTATCAATACATAAATAAGGGAATAAATAATAGAAATATGAGTTAATTCTGGGATGATTAAACTGAGTATTCTAGTAATTATTCATTAGTAGTCCATACCAAACATTAAGGGCTAGAGTTACAGAACCTTAATTGTTCTAAGAAAATGGAATTTATTTGTTGACGTTGCTTTCAGAAAATAATGATAACCGTTTGTTCAGCAATACATTATTGACGTTATTGAATTCAAAGAACTGAGTGACTGACTGACTGACTGATATATCAACGCACAGCCTAAACCGCTGGTCCTAGAGACATGAAATTTGGAAGGTGTGTTCTTTGTGAGAAGTAGATATCCACTAAGAAAGAGTTTTTTGAAATTCCATTCCTAAGAGGGTGAAATGGGGGTTGAAATGGTGAATTATACGACATCCACGCGGGCGAAGCCGTGGGCAGAAGCTAGTCTATAATAATACATGAAGCAAAAATTTGTACCCCTTCTTACGAAAATTACGCTGAGAAGTATTAAATTTGTCACAGTTAAAGTTTATACGGAGAAGGAGTTCAGAACGCTTTTATCATTTAATTGCATAATAATTAATAATGCATTAGAAATACATTAAGTATGAATTATAGTCGAATTTCGGGGGCAATTCTCCCGGGCGACCTCTAGTAGAACCTAAAACCTCAAGTAATTCATAAGTAAATGTATAAAATTTCAAATGATTAGTTTTTTTAAGATATTAGTAGTAGAAGCAGTTGTTGGAAGATATTAATAAATTAATTATTTAAAATCTCCTATACAGTCAGAAAAAAATATGTTGAAACAAAAATATACCCCATACCCGTGCCCCATACGTAATTTGCCATATTTCATACAACTGCCAATGAATGATAATTGTGGCAGACACTTTAAGGACGCTACAACATTTTTCTACAAATATCGGTGGTTTTCCGGTACCAAATAAATCAAGAGGAATCACAATTGCGAGGTCAATTATGGTTTAAATTAAAGATAATTTAATCATCTCCATCGTGGAACCATAAAAATTGTATAGTCCGATACAATATTTTCACAAAAATACGTTTTCCCCACCGCAATAATCGTAGAAAATGAAAAATAATGGGGTCTGAAAAAGTACCTGTATAGTGAGATCAGCTGCATATTTTAACTTCAAAATGACAAGAAATTGTGGCTAATATAATCTTCTACGTTTTGCCTAAATATTTTGTAATTAAATACATAACTTTTTTATTTATGAGAAAAATAAAGAACGCTCTCAAATTTCTTCATACATTTTCTACTCGCGGCTTATCATTCCGCGCTCAGACGTGCCCTAGGAAGCACGGGTGTATCGCTTTTTTCTACGAAATAAATACGATCAAAATAATAATAAAGTGAGTGCCGTGCTGTATACAGTGGTTGAAAAATTTTGATACTTTTCGGGCCAAAAGTATGAGTACCAAACTTATTACTAGAACTTAGTTTAGAAATAAATAACTTAAATTCTATTGGGAATTATGGAGGTAGTGATGATTATGAATATGTATTCATTTACAAGAATTCAAGATGGCGGATGATTATTCAATAAAAAGTTATATGAACATCTATTTTCAATGTGGTAATTAAATTATGCAAGTGTCGTCCATTTTTGTCCATTTTAAACATACTTATATATTTCTAAATACATACATATTATAGATAAATTACACCCAGACACAGAACAAATGATTGTGCTCATCACTCAAAGATTTGCCCTGGGTGGGAATCGAACCCACGACCTCAGTCTTTGCAGTCAGGGTCACTAACAACTAGACCAATGAAAAATCAATGGATACTATATATTGTGTTGTACTGTATCCAGGTGTACTTTCTTCATGTCTACCTCCTCAGGCAAAATAGTTTTTGATTTATCGACGATTCGATAAATGCTGCAATTAACTGCGTAAAAAGCAAGATTATTTAACTAACGAATATGCTTCATAAAAATTTGATTCACTTGCCAAACTTTATCAGTAACAGAAATTACTAGACTTACAGAAGGCTTCTAATAAAACTTAGGTAGTTCAATCATTTCAGGGGCCTACCTTAATATTCAGACATACATACTAATATATCAGTCATTATAATAATCCTTGGCTTGTATTCATTGCAATGAAAGTACACCGAATATAACGCAATGCGTTGTGTAATCTAGAATGTACATATCTTAGGCAAATAAAATAAAACAATCATGCAGTCTCATGCATGCAACTTCCGCCTCTTGCTACACGTAGGAGAACGCAATATTTTAATACATAGATACATAGACGACCGCATTTAAGGTTCCGGAACAAATCCAATGTAGGAAACAAAAAAAGATACGTTTTTTTTATTGTTACGTTTGTGCATCCAGACGCGGAAAATCACAAAACGAACAAAGATGTGCTGATGTTGTTAGAAAGTTGACAGTCGTTGTTTCTTTTTTGCAGCAAATACCAACAGCGACTTGGTTTATTTTATTTTGTCTAATTTTGTACTTCTGCTGTGCGTACTAAAAATATTGTTTGATTTACAACAGATGGACACGTGAACATTGACACGCAACTGCCAACTACAGTAGAGGAACTGGCTTCAGGATATGCGAGGAACAAGGAGGAAATAATACTCTATTGAAACTAATAATATTTTTAAATTAACAACGAATATAATATTATTAACAAATTCCCGCTTTAACCGGGATATATTTCACAACAACGGTTCCTTAAAATTTAAACTTAGATCTAACAGACAATCATACAGACAGACGGACTACACGGCTACAGTCAAACTGTAAAGCTACATACAATACAACACATTCAAGTCAAACCTTCACAACGTTGTATATATATTGAGGCTGCAGGTATTCACTGGACCCCTAAACTTATAGATAGAACAGATTATTGAGGATGTATGTTCGACAATTAAGAGTATTTGTTAAAATTTGTACTAAAACTCAATGCTGTTTTGTCGAAACACGAATCAATTGCCTCGTGTACACTTGTTAGTGAATTGTTCTTCACTCCTAACACCATGTTACAACCTTAATGTTAATGCTATATGTACAGAATCATTTGTGTGTTGAAGGTCAGTATCCTCCATGGCCCCCCTCTGAGCCGTACGACTCTTCTTCTCCACCTGACAGAGCGTATCCGGAGTGGTCACCACCTTCGAAGCTGACTGGAGAGTCTCCGTAGCCTCCATCACCATGAGATTCCTCGGCAGCACCCCAACCGTGTCCTGGAAAGACAGACCACCATTTGTATCACTTAAGTAAAAGATCACATCAACATGACGCTAAGTCATTATAAAAACATTAGCGATTCAGATAGAGGTCCCATTGTTTTTATAATGCCTTTGTTTATCTTACGTTAATGTAGGTGCTATCTCTATAATTAACAAAGTGTTTTCTTTTCCATCCCGTTTCGCAATCTGACTTTTTTCCCACTATATAAAAGCTTAAGGATCTTATTACGACTAGGTTATTATACGCAAAGATTCAACCACAGTTAATGATATTTTAGGGACTTTTATACCAGAACATTCAAAACTTTACGATCAAAAGATTTTCAAATCACCACAAAACTAGGAATGGACGAGCGTAAAATTCCTTTTTGTAAGGGGGTCTTACAGATTTCTTAATTAATTCATAGCCTCCTGGCAATCATGACACCGGCACTATATGAATTACTTTCACTATTAATGCTATAGTTGTCTTACCTCCTCCAAAATGCGGAGCAGCTTTTGGTTCTCCATAAGTGTATCCCAAGACCTCGTAGTGGTCATCACCACCGCCGCCGCCGTCCTTGTGGTGAACGTGCTTGACGATGGTGTGTTTGTGGTGGTGGTGCTTCACGAACAGCGGCACGTGGATGATGACCTTCTTGTGGCCTCCACCACCGCCACCCGCAGCGATCAGCGACGTCATCTCAGCCATACAGACTAACGCCAACTGCAAAATGTAAATTGGTTCTATAGTTTACGGCTTATTGATAAAATTGTGTGAGGTTCTCTTTAAATATGTGTTATGTGTATCTGTTTGTATAGGTGTTTCTCAATCACGTAGTTGTACGCTCAATCTCGGCAAATACAGATGTAACTTTTAAGAAGTTTGTTGTACTTTTTTAAATACCCTTACGTCGAAGAAAATGTCATGAAGATATTTTCGGGATTGCTGAGGTCAAAAATCGTCAAAACAGAATAAGAGAGCGTGCTAACCGATGCTCGTGCCTTCTATTCTAGTCATATTAGGTAGCTACCTTAATGGGGTACATTTTATTTGTAAATTTTGTATACAAAACGATTGGAATACAATTTAAAGTTGATGTTAAATGTAAAAAAAAAGTAATCGTACTAAATGGATCGGTAAAACTATGTATATAGTTACAAGACCACGTTGAACTGCTATCATACGTATTGTAAGTGATTAATACGTTTCCACCAAAAATTCGTTCCATTTGAAGCTATGTAAAGGACGTGCATAATGTATAATCAACCTTTAATACCCCACTGCCGAGACACGGGCCTCCTGAGGGGGGGGGAGAGGGAGTGGGCCGAAATCCACCACGCGGGTCTAGTGTACAGGTTGGTAGATGTTCTAGGACATACCGGTTTACTTTTTCTACGGTCAACTTTTTCTATTACCCTTTTGAGAGTAGTTGTGTTGGGATAAATTTCTCACAGTTGTTCCCGGCCACCGTAGGCGCGAGCTTGCGGGTGGCCAGCAATGGGTAGCTCGCCGCCCGGTAAGGATCAGGCTCGGGTCGACGGCGCGTAGTGTTCCACGCGCGCCTCAAAGAGATGTCAGCAGCAATGTAGGGGTCTGCTAGGACCGATGCCTGCCAGGGTCACGAGATTGTTCGAAAGAGATACCGTGACTCTCGCACATGGGCAACTGAAGGAACACGGGTGGGTTTTAGTCAGTAAAAGTCTGACACGCCCTCCCACTCCGCCCAGAGCGGGAGAAGTCATTTGATGATTTCCCATCCAACAAAAAAAAAAAAAAAAAAAAAAAAGAGGTTGTTTGGGTTCCTACCTACGACCGACTCGTTCGGAGCCGGTACCACTAGGCCACCACTGCTTCAAAAAATACCTTGATGCTACGAAACCACTACGAATGTCAAAAAAAATACGCACCTACCGCGAATTTTACATGAGGAGACTTACTTCTAAGAACGTAAATCGCAAGTACCTACTAAGTATAAACTGCAACACTGTGAATATCAGTACATATGTATTTGTTGCAATTTCACTCAGAAGGAAAAACATACACGGAAGTGGAAACGCAATCGCAAAGGCAAGCATTACTGGGTAAATTCGCTAGGCGGACAGGTAAGGGTATCGGCTTTTTAATAATAAAAGGCCCTTATAGATTAAAAAGAAAATCATAACAAGGTGCTAAATAATCGATAAATAAATAATAACTAATAAAAACACCTTGAATAGAACGTGACATTCGAGACGACTTTCTAACTCACCGAGCATTGGTTGTAGGTACCTAAATAACCGAGCAACAATGAAAATATCTCCCTCTCGATACAAAATACAATTACCTATCGATTTAGTATCAGTGCTGATCAAATTGGCTACGTTTTGACCAAAGAAAAGTATTAAACGAAATACTTAGTAGGTATAATCGTGCGTTCAAGCTTTTGAACTTGACCAAATATTTAAGGGTTAATTTTTCTGATCACTTGATTTTAAGATGAATTTTCACATGACATTAGAAACTCGTTCAGATATATAGAGATACTTAAGAAACAAGGCTTTAACAATAGATGTGAAATTACCGCGGCCGCGTTAAGAGAGATTCTGTTAAAGTTCTTAAATTAATTATCGGTGTTTTGTATTGTCCGCAAATGAAGCAATGCTGATTGGATCGCAATCAGTACCAGCTTCCAACAGGTATCTACTTTTTGTTTGTTGGGACATAGTAGTTATTGTAAACTTAAATTGGTATACAATTAAGGTAGTAATTTCACATTTCGCAAATGTGGCCTGAAAAATAACTGTATTAGAAAACACTGCAAGTCATATTTTGCACCCAAGAATGTGCCTCGTAAAGATTTAAGTAACAGTTGTAAATGTATCTACTTTTTTCAGGCATACAGCAATTGTTTTAATCACGTTATGTAACGGATGTCCGGAATAACAAACATGTTCCAGTTTCACGAATCACCGTGAATGAGTGTAATGTATGTGTTTGTATATTAATTAAATATCTGAACTCACCAGAAGACGGGCAGACATGGTGTAAGAAGATAGAGCGGTGAGTGACCGAACGCGGGTGCTGGCAGTTGGTGTGTGATAAAGAAATTTAAACAAAACTTCCTTTTATATCGCAACGTGGTCGCGTTTCGCGACACTGCCTCTCGACGGCTTCGATCTAATGCGCGGGCGACGGCAACCAATGAAATTTCAGTCCTATCTCTGTCAAACAGAACACAATATACGAATATATCATTCCCCTCACAAAAACTGCACTGTTGCAATCAATTTTGAGCTCGAAAATAATAACTTGCAAGGTTCATATTCGAACAAATGATTGTGTTCGCAGATATCTTCAAAACTGTATCATTACAGTGAAAATATAGTATACATTGTAGTAATAGAGTGGAGATTCGTTTGTGGTTTGGAGATGACAATGATGATCGTGATCTGTATCGGGTTTACGTCGATGGCTAATTGGAGCAGGATTGATGTCATGTATACGGGGCAGTGATCGCAGCAATAAATAAGCCACCAATATCGGAGTTTGTTTTATTGAAAAAGCCGTTATTAAGGAATTATTTATGATACGATCCGCCCGAGGTCCCGATCCTGTTGCTTGGGACCAGAACAAGTTTATTGCTTTATTTTCCCTCCAGTCATATTTAATGATGTTTGGGTGCCTTTCCCTGAGGATTGTAGTCTGTAAAGTTTAATTGATGACATCAAATCGGATAATCGTTATTGTATAATTGTTGTTACTGATATTGTACATGCCTTTTGCAGGATCTACACAAAACTACTTTGAAATATGAGCATAAATCACATATTATTATTTGGAAATGAAATGTCAAGAATTTGTAAAACCCAGGCTTAAACTCAAACTCAAAGCATGTATTTCAAATAACCCAATTACAGGCACTTTTCAATTGTCAAGTGGCGGTGAGTCAGAAAAATGAAGCTAGATGCCCATTCCAAAGCGTATGGCGAAGAACGGGCAAGAAACTCCATGGACGCTTACCTCAGACACCTGAAATCGAGTAATATTACAAAAAAATCATCTCAACGAAAAGTCATTTGTTGTAGCTTTCATTGATATCTAGGTACCTATGTTTATAAATTGTATTCCCAATGTCTTTGGTTTATAATGTTTGAGATATACTTATTATTTCTCAAAGCAGCTACAGCTGTTATTCAATCTGCGCATGCAAGCAAAAAAAAAAAAAACAGGAAGAGATGCGTATACCTACATACAGTATACGTACGAAGCGAAAAGTTGCAATGTACAGCGATGCCGCCGTCGGCGAATGGAAGCTGAGACACTTTTACTATCATCCAACGAGAGGGAATCTGATGAGATATTATAACAGCCATATAATATTGCGATTATCGTTCTAGAAGGATCGATGCGGTGTATTGAAGTTATTCCGAACACAGTTTTTTTTGTGATTATTTGTCTAGCCTCGGGATGATTTCCGATTTTTTCTTTTTAATAACAGGTCCTAAATTTTCACATTTATCTGGTTAGTAATGCTATTGAAACAGACCCTAGCCCAAAGAGGTTTTTGACTGTCAAATTCAAAATCATTTATTTTCAAATATGGGTAAACAATATGAAGATATTTTACAGACTAACGTCTAGTTTGGGGATCACCGTTCTTATTGCAATGTGTAATGTACTTGATTATTAATAAACAAACAATTCATGTACTAGTTGCATATGACATTTTTGGTACCTAACACCATATTTTACCTTTCGGTATGCAAACTATGTACATAGAAAGAAAACACAAAAAAGTGATACCAATACCATTTCTTTAAAAAGAAATCTTTAACTTTATCCTGCAAATATTCAGGATACACTGTAATATGCTGCTGTATTTACCAAAAATGTTTTGTTTTCTTAAACATATTAGGCGATAACGCCTCCATTAAATACCTAGGTAGGTGATTATAAACACGGGTTGCCATGCAAAACTGTCCCAGATTTCGGGATGATTTCCTGTAACATATCTGGCAAATAAGAAATTCTGCTGCGTTTTCGAATAACTGCGAAACAAGCCCTTCAGTCAATGTCAGCCTTTAAAAACAAAGAGACTTCTACGAGAGGGCGTCCGCGACCTTGGTAACTTGGGTCAGTTTTCGAAATCAATGGGGGAAGGTCAATGTCCAACAGTTGAGGTTTTACAACCAGTATTATTATACGGTCATTAATAAAGCTTCGGTGAAATAACCATTTTCTTTTATAGTAACTTGATACAAATTGTGTCATTTCTCCTTTAAATAATACGAAGCCTTTTCTTTGATAATAGTAAGTACATTGACATTAAGTTACTTAAGGAAACTTATTGCAAATTTTATACACTACTAAGCGTACTATTGTGTTAAATTAGGCATGAACTTTATATTAGAACTATAAATAGGTGCTTATAGTTTTTGTATATGTATACTAGCTGACCCGACAGACGTTGTCCTGTCTCTTTGATGATATTTGATCACGCATTCTGTCAATTCTATGTCAAATGTCATAATGTTACATTAAAAAAGTTTATATTGTCCTATTATATGGTTGTTAAGTATTCTTAAAAAAGTGTTCTTAAATTTTCTAATTTCCCGCGCACTTTTTTAATTTTTTTCTTTCATAAGAACCTTCTCCTGACAATTACAAATACAAAAACAAAAAAAAAAGTGAAATCGGTCCAGCCGTTCACGCGTGATGTCGTGACCAAGGGAAATAGGGATTCATTTTTATATATATAGATTAACAATCGGAAAGTTGGAAGTATTCTACTGAAACGTTTAGAATAAATATTCTACACACATTTTATCCAGCAATCCACCAATGTATGTAAATTAGATATAACTTTATTTCTTTATCATGTTTAAAACAAAGTCGCTCCCCGCGTCTGTACGCTTAGATCTCTTAAACTACGCAACAGATTTTAATGCGGTTTTCATCAATAGACAGAGTGAATCAAGAGGAAGGTCTTTATGTATAATACGCGGGCGAAGCCGCTGACAATACCTAGTATAGTATACGAACATGTATAGTGAGATCGAGTTGTTGATCGAGTCTGCCGCCATCCGCCCACTCGTCCGGAACGTCTGAAGCATTCGACTTGAAACGCAGTTTCCTATGACCAGGGGAAGGTCAATTGAGGAAATACCCACGTTTCCTAACCTCACAATAATAGTTTCACTATTCAACGTCGAACCATCTATTTGATACACACGTAATAATAAGGCGAGCAGCAAAGCGCTACACTTTGATCACTACTCTCAGATTAGATCGTTGTCTGGGTGCAAGCATTAATTTACATACATATTGTATAACACAGTGAGTAAATAATGTGTGCATGGTAAGGAAGTACCTTCACGACTGGATATTTCCTCAACAATGTTGACAGACGTTCATAGCCAACCATAATCCTAGGGTACGCATCGTAGCCTCTCTGTTCGGCTGCAATCAAGGAATGGGGATTAACAAAATCAAATCAAAATAATTAATTTGCGTAAATAAGGTACAGTAAGTTCTTAATATTATTACATCAATTACAATGTCGGCGTGCAAATTTTATATTTAATTATATTAGGTTTTTGCCCGTGGCTTCACTCGCATGGAGGACGGAAATTATCCCGCAGGAATGTACCACCGGGATAAAAGGAACCTGAGTGTTAAATCAGGTTATAAACTAACTTCATCCAACCCCTTCAGTAGTTTTTGGGTGAAAGAATAACAATCTTACATTTATCCATCCACACAAACTTTCACATTTATGATATTAGTAGGAAGTAGGATTATTTTAAGAGCACACCAACACCACGCTGCGTTCCAAAACGGGAATCCGAGACATTGGCTTAAAGACTACCAGGCTAAATTGGGACTGGGCGAGTCACGCCAGCCTCATGCACAATAGTGACCGCTGGGCGATATTCTCCACACAAAGGGCGCCTGAGGATGGACAGCGCCCCCGAAGCCGGTCCAGGAAGTGGTGGCGAGGCTAACTAGATGCGTATTGCTTAGGATCAAGGTGGAAAAAGATATGCTTGGAGGGATTTGGGAGAGGCTTTTGATCAACAGTGGGACAGTGTAAGCTAATTCAAATTAAGAATTTAGGTTATTAACTTAAAAAAAAAGACGTCAGGCACTGCCTTGCTGACTAATAAATATATTTCTCACAGCTTGATTGACCGAAAACAGGGAAGATACACCACGTTTGTCAAGAGAACTAGAGTTCGAAGTAGGTACCTATTTACATAATTTTTAGCTTAGGTACTACGTTCTTTTTTCCTCGTAATCGTATTATTGACTTGCAAGCTACCACCAGAGGACGAGGGATCTTGAGTTATTCCTTGTCAGGAAATGCGAAAGCGTCACATTTCCTGTTCAAAATTCAACGAACATTGCATTTCTGAGGTGAATCTTTCTATAGGAAATTATGGGTTAGTAATTTAGTTTAGTTACTTTAGTGGAAGCCTCCATCATCCCATACCTTTTAACACTATATTTTGAGAACATTGAATAGCCAATTATTTTAAAAGAATAACCGTGGAGCTTCTTACCGGCTCTTCTCCATAGGAAACGATCAATTAGAACCATGCACCTAGCTACTGACGTTTCATAAGTACCCATGTAGTTTTAGGTGAAATAAAATATTTTGATTTGCTAGGCAAACACCTGACGTCTAGTTTTTTGAGCCAAGCCTTCTTGAATAACAACCCGTTATAGTGTAGAATAACAATATTTTATAATTTACGTTTACTTTACCTATCATAATTTCGCAAACATCTTATAACGTAGATTGAAAGCAAATGATTTTATTAAAAACTAAAGTGTATACTTTGGTCTATGAGTCAATGATGCATGGGAACATCAGTATAAGTAGAAAAAGTCCACAGGGTAGCACATTTGAGATGGCCTAGTTTTGAGTCAATAGTTCGCTATTGGCTATTTTGATTGAATTGTACAAGCAATTTGTGGAGCGTACTAGTTATTGTAAATATTTATAAGTCCTGCCAATTACAGAATAGAAATACGGTTTTCGTCTCTTTTTAAATATTTTTGATATTTATTGAGCGTTATGATATATTCCGATGGATGGATCGGGACAGATACTGTCATTGCTTCGACAAAATATACTATATGAGATTTTATTTGTGCTCAACAACACAAAAAAAAGTTCTGCTTCGATCTATGTCGAAGAGAATAAAAAAAGGAAGAATAGATTTTTGATACATACGCAACTTGCGTTCCAGTTATATAACTGTGTAAACACTATAGAAGCTTTCATAATGGAGGTCCGTTCTCAATACGACACTGCGACACACAGTGTCAGAAAACTACAATTAAAACTACAATTAAGTGGGTTACGAGTGGCGAACGAACACAATCATCTCACTGATGCTATCTTTAATATCAGAATGTTACGAAACAAATGGTAATTATAGTTTTCAGGTATTTTAATTCATTATGTGTCTGTCTAGAAAAATCCATTTAGTATAATTCTTACATTCATACAACGAACTGTTTAAAGCGCTGTGTCTGATACTTGCAAATTTGCAAAACGCTTCCTTTTATAATTAACTAGCTTTTGCCAGCGGCCTCACCCGCATGTTATACATATGAACCTTCCTCTTGAATAACTCTGTCTATTAATGAAAACCGTATTTAAATCCGTTGCGTAGTTTAAAAGATCTAAGCGAACAGACACGGAAAGCGACTTTGTTTTAAACTATGTAAAGAAGTGAGAACCATGGATTTTTAAGGGTTGAATTGGGTCATTTTTGTAGATGAAACATCTCATCGGGCGCACCGACTGTGTTATCATAATTTTAGGGGCTCTCGACTGTCTGTGGGTTAGGCACTAAACGTACTTTAAAACGAAATGTGTAGAGTACATCTTTCGTTTCAACGTAAGTAAACGGAAACAAAACGTAGGTATTACTTGTCATCTTTGTCCTTGTAGCCAGGCTATTGAAGGTGCTACAGGGGCAGCGTTTTTGTCAGCATCCACCAGCTCCTTATAACAAACTGAAGGTGTCTGTGGAAGAGCAGGACAAAAGTTAGATGAGCTTTGATTTCTACCACATTAAGCCACGACGTAAAGAATAGCACAATCCCATTTCTTCCCATGGGTGTCGTAAGAGGCTAATAAAGGACTTAGATTATAGAATGTGCAGCAGCGTTATCTATGCATTTTACCACCAAACTGTGATCAGACCCGCCTGCCAAGCGTTGCGATTACGACACACCTCCCCCCCAATTAGGGAACGTTTTACGGCTGAAATGATGATGATGAAGCCACGGCATCGAGGTTCCACACCTCAATTATGGTGTCACACTTGTCAAAAACCTCAATCACGTCTATTTGAAGTAAATCTTAAGTAGAGAACTAAGTATTAGTAGCATGTATGTCTCTGAACTGTAAAAAAATAGCGTTCAAATAAAATTACTTCGGAAACGAATGTAGGAAATCAATCATCGCGAGGATATTCACAGGTAATTTATAAAGTTATACAACATAGGTAATGTTACGTTTGGAATGGTGGTAGCTGCTATTTACGACGTGAGCGCACATTCACCTTGACGAGTGACGCATCAGCCTACATTATAGAAGACGCGAACGGGCGCATGTGTCTACTTATCTACCTATATGTATTATAAGTTTGTACGAAGAGATTGCCATGCACTCGAATTAGACATATTTAATTATTAAATACTTTAAGCGCACAAATTTACAGAGGCGGACTTAATATTATCGGCATTTTTTACTAGTCAATCTTAGTTGGTTCAGAGACTAACAGTGTTAGGTGCAATAAGTTTAAGGAATAAATGTGTTAATTATAAACGCATAAACCTATTGAAACTTGTTCTAACTAGGTATAAAGTTTATCAACCGGGTTGGTTTTTTTTTTGTGAGAGTGAAATCATCAAATGACGTCACCCGCTCTGGGTGGAGCAGAATGTCAGACTTTTACTGACAAAAACCCACCTGTGTTTCTTCAGTTGCCCATATGCCAGGGCCACGGTATCTCTTTTGGACAAAATTCGCGACCCTGGCAGGAGCAGGCTTGGTTGATCAACTCATTATTCTAGCTAGCCTGTACCTACTGCCCCACTTTGGGCAAAGACCCCTCTATTAACTCCATCATAAACTTAATCCGTCCAAAACGACTTTTACGGATTGTTAATATGTAATTAGGTATCCAACCAGACACAATCAATTTTAGGTCAACACGTTTTTTTAAACAACAATTTTTGAAAGCTGCAACCCAGTATCGTTTTGATAATCCAACCTCAAAAGGCATATTAAACAACACAATCAATCAAATAGATAGACGTTCCTCCGTGCGGAGACAATTCAGGCTGCAGCATCAGATCTGAAAGGCAGAGGCGGCCTTAGGGGGTGGCGAACAGGGCAATCGCCCGGGGCCTCGCTCTTGCAGGGGCCTCGCGCAACAACCCAAGCAAATTTTAAAAAATACAGTTTTTTTTTAAGTAGTTTTTTTATATTTAAAACATTATTTTGAACCTTAATTATTTATTAAGGTTATAACATAACAGTAAATTAAAATAAAGTTAGTTAACTGATTCATTCAAAACATAATTAAAAATTCATTATGTAGTATTTGAATATCGCGCCTCGAAACACTTGAAGATCCGTTTTTTAATCGCATAGCACTCGGGTCAGCTGAAGAGTCGGTTGGGACATAATATTCTGCTCCTTTATCGCTCGGAGAATCCCCGTGTTTCATTTCGTTCGTCGACTCTTGTCTCCTTGGAATTATTGTGCTTGCAGTATGAGTTACAAAATCATTACTGTTTCGTAATATCTTTTAATTTGATTGAATACTGGCTTCTGCCCAGACTTCGTTTGCGTCAAATTTCTTGCACCCCCGACGCATCCCATCGCACCGAATCGCCTACCCGAGCGAGGTCTTCATATTCGTAACTTTTTTATTTTTTGCTTGGCTCCTAAACGTCCTAGCGTCATTTTATATAGCCTACAGCTGACCTCGATAATTGGGCTATCAAACACTAAAATATTTTTTTGTATTCGAACCAGTACTTTCTGAAATTGGCTTGTTCAACCAAACAAAGAAAAAACTCTTCAGCTTTATAATATCAGTATAGATCTGACGCTCATTTTGTAACATCCGAAAAACTTTTATGGATATGTAAGGAAAACGTTATATCTTACGAAAAACATATTTATGGATTACGGATTGTCCCCAATAGCGGTTGGCCTTTTTTACGTAAAATAATAAATATATGCAGATTGCGACTCTTGTATGGTAGTCCATAACGACGTGTGGAGTGGGCGCCACAGTTTATTATTTTATTTTTGTGGGTGGGAAATCATCAAATGACGTCTCCCGCTCTAGGGTGGAGCGTATCAGATTTTTACCGACTAAAACCCACCCGTGTTCCTTCAGTTGCCTATATGCCAAGGCCAAGGTAACTCTTTCGAACAGATCTCACGACCCTGGCAGGCATAGGTCCTAGCAGATCCCTTCCGTACTGCTGACATCTCTTTGAGGCACGCGTGGAACAGAACGCGCCGTCGACCCCAGGCCGGTTCTTATCGGGCGGCGACCTACCCATTGCTCGCCACCCGCAAGCTCGCGCCTACGGTAGCCAGGAGTCTGCAATGGACTTCCGACGCCCGGGGCGTCTCCTCCTGCGACGGCTAGGGACGTTAGGGCGCAGAGTCTGCATCTCCCTCACGCGCCCCACCTCCTCCTTTGGGAGCATTACTGCTTCGCAGAAGGAGGTGACGGCTTCCCTTGCCCTCTCGCTCCGTACCATGGCTCGCACCGGGCCGGACGCGAAAGGTCGCCGCCATCGATCGCCTCCACGAGGACACGGCAGTGCAGGGCTAAGCAAGGCACACCTCTACCGTATGCTCCACCTTGTCCTCCAGACGATCCACGCAATGCACCCGGGCGTTTCCTCCCGCTTTATCTTGAACAGGAACTCCCCAAAGCACCCATGCCCGGTGAGGACATGCGTTAGGCGGAAGGTGAGGACGCCGTGATGTCGCTCTATCCACTCCTCAAAGAGGGGACTTACCACCGCAATTGTGGCGTGCCCAGCACTGGGTTGCAACAATGATATTGATGGACAAGAATTGTACGAAGAACTGAATATGTTCTTCCGTGTGTTTGAATACAATGACGATATTATCTCGGTGTTGAAATACATAATAGAAAAAAAATTTACTGAAGTTTATATTAAGTCCCCACTATCGAAATAGTACTGCGAATTTAATTATTGCCACCAGATTTGTTACAGTTGCGTCTGCTGAAAGGAGTTTTTCGAGGCATAAAATTATTAAAACTTTATAATTATTAAAATTCGATGACACAAGCTCGGCTTTCAGCAATTGCTATTCTTTCAATCGAAAATGAAGTAGTTCATTAGATTATTGTGCTTCAATCAAAGATTTTATTCTTAGGAACAGCCGCAAACATTAATTTTAAAATGTATCTATCATCTCTGTATTTGTTAATTTTATAAATCATGAAATGTAAAGTATTTTAAAACTCAAAAATTATTTATTTGCATAACTTTAGCATTTCTCGTCAAACATGACAAATACCTAAACCAAACAAGCAGAACTACTTTCGCATCACATACTTTTCACGAAGGACAAAGGGCCTCGCAAAGACCTGCCGCCCGGAGCCTCGCAATGGGTAAGGCCGCCGCTGCTGAAAGGCACTTCCCGTAATTTTAAGAACGTTCTCAGACTTAGTCTGTCAAAAAATACTTCGAGTTTCCATACATTCTGTAATTTTTTTGACATTTGGCTGTCGCCGAGGTGAGACTGCGACTAGATTATGAACATTTTTAATAACGAGAATTAGCCTTTAGGTATCACTTACTAAGTACCAAAGAAATGCATTACCGCCGTACCTACTAACGACTTTAGGTAGGTACCTACTAATTTCAGATCTTAATCATCCTATATTGTTCCCACTGCTGGGACAAACGCCTCCTCTCGGTGAATCTACCAAGAATCTACCGCAATCTACCACGCGGGCTCAGTTGGTAGATGTCTCATGTCTTCGAATTATTGGTTGTGCCAATGCCATGCCAGTTTCCTCACGATGTTTATCTTTACTGTTATGAGAGCAGCGGTCTTGGTATTATGTACACAAAGTAAAGCGCCTGCCTGTTCGAACCCACGACCTACAACTCGTAACACGGGGCCAATACCACTGGGCCACCACTTTTCTCTAACTAACTTTAGATACAAAAATGAAAAGTCCAACATTAGCTTGCAATCCACCCTAACACACTAACTTGGTCTACTAACAAACAATAAATGCATATGACGAAACGTCATCAAAGCATAATTGATCAATGTTTGTACAAGCACTTCAAGCACTTTTTACACGTCAATGATATTTTTTTTAAACTAGATGAGATCGGCTTTCCTTAACAGACTACTCTGAGAAGAAAGGCCGAAACAAACTCAGAAGTCAAAGTCTCTCTTGAAGTCCAGATATAATCTTGGTCACATCATGTGAGACCATGTAGATCACCAACCTTCGAACATCCGCTCCACAGCTCCCCAGTTTATTTGTGGACTGCCTCCATCGATTTTCCCCCACTTCCTTCCGTGAATATGCAACAAACGATATCCATAGCTTCATACATTCGTGATACACTGAGGTATGTACATCAGCTTTTAATCACGAAGCTAACTCGATACTGAAGGAAGTATCAATTACCTTTTCTTTGGAAGCCAAGTGAAGGTCAACCTGCATACCGATACAATCAATAGAGGATAATCTGAGACGACAACCGGCCGAGAATGTGCCTTTCTTAATGAGTCTGATGTTTGATACTGAGCCCTTAAATGCAACTACCTCCCACTTTTTGACTGACTGTTCGCAATTCAAAAGCGCCTTTTAATGGTTTAATAGAAAAATTGTTTTGTTCCCCCGTAATTATTTTATCAGAGTTAGTTGTAGTTTTTTTCTGGTTAAAGTACCCCACTACCAGGCAAAGGCCTCTCGACACAGTTTTTTGCAAAAAGTATGGTCAAATAAGTAGATAGTCGGTCTAAGATTACACACAATCGAGAGATTTTCTGGAAACTTTCTTTCTATTCTAATATCATTTTTTTCAGATTTGTTTTTTTTATCTTTTGGAAATGCATAATGTAATTAGATCGTGAAATCATAACCTCACCGGTTATGATTTCATGATCAAATGACACATTGCGGGTTATTTAAAAAACACCCCGAAGAAAAGCCTGCTGTTCTGAATCATGAATAACAGCTATATATATAGTTTATCTGCATCCGAACGACCCGTAAAATGATATTCTAAATCCTTAATGTAATTTTTAAACTACCTATACAATTATGTTAACAAATAACACTGTAGAAATATGTTACTTCGATGGGATTGAGATATTTTTTTTAATGTGACTACCTACATAATAGGATCTCAATACTCTGTTAGAAGTTGGAAATGGCTTTTACTGTACCTTTCAACGTAATCGTTTATTTCTGGCTTTGGAGCCAATACAGTAACAAACTTTTCAACTAGTCAAAACAAACTTTCAATTTGAAAAACAAACACAATACAATAACAGAATAACCCTCTCCCCATTTGGTATCAAGAGGTCCAAAGTAATTCCACACCGTGGGAGGTACATACATATATATTTAATTTGCCTCCCTTGGTATTTGTGCAGTACGGAGCGTAGGCATACAAGACGTATATAGGCGACTACAAGAACTTTATTACTCGCTCCCAAGGCCCACTTGTGTAACTAGCTCTTCCCCCGCGACTACGATAGCGTAATTTCTTATTTTTTCCTACAAATTCAAACACCCCTTCCACACCTATAAAATGAAAGTGAAATCAAATTTTGAGTTATATATTTCCATAACACCTCATGAAAATCCCTTGGCTCTAGCCGGGTATTTATTATTATACTGAATTTCATTATGACCCGTTGCGCTGGTGCAAAATGAGATTTGAATTCGAAACCAAAAAAAAAAAAAAACAAATGCATGAAAACTGTCTCAAAGAGTTCTCACTTCATATATAAGGTAATATGGCACTTCACATAATAGGTTTAAGTTGCCATCGAGCAATAAAACAATTAAAATACGCCACTTAATTGATACCTATATTACTGTGGAATAATAAGTTACTAAAAGTATATTCATTAAATTGGTAAAACAAAAATAATTGCGATATTATTTATAGTGGGTTTGACGAAATTGCAAGAATTTAGATAAAATAGTATATAAAATTGCACGTAACTAAGTATTATTTAACAGTCACCATCATCATCGTCTGCTTAGCCCTTTTGCAACAACGTTACTACGGCTTACAATCTACCCGGATGCAGCTGAATACCAGTATTTTACATGGAGCGACTGCTTTTCTGAATTCCACAACCCAGCCCACTCAACTGGGTATACTGTAAACAGTCTAGTTTTCACGACCCCTTTGTAACCTTCTTTGCGCTCGAAATTTAAAATGGCGCCCGTGACGTAAGACATTTGTCCCCATCATTAATAATCTACTAATCGATGTATCGCCCGCCCGTGCTTTAACTTCGTTTTAGCTTAGCGTTCTTTCTGCCTTTTTTCTGTTTGCTCGGCTCCTATGGGTTGTAGCGTGATGTTTAATCGCCTATTTATTCTACCCGAGAATTGGAATCAAATGCAAAAAGTTTTTTTTTTTTTTCAAATCTGTCTGATAGTACAGACGCCAGCACAAAAAGCTACTACAATAAGACTAATTTCTTTAATAGGTTTTCAACTTTATCGCTACAGAATCAGGTTTAAAATTGATTGGGAAAATTTGACAGCTTCGGGTAGCATGATGTGCTGGCGTCTATACAAGCGGTAAGCGAGTTAAAAAAAATCAAACTCTTCAGCTTGACAATAATACCAAATGAGGGTTTTTTTGAATTTCTGTTGCTAATTTTCTATAGCACGGCAATATGTGTCATTATTTTCACGATTAGTGCACATATTGAATTATCCGATATGACTGTATATAAATAATACTCTATTTTCTTTATAGGTAAAAAATACTGCTACTACAGATGCAGGGTACCTGTCACTAAAATATTTGACATCGACTTAACTTCCTAAGTTTTTGACTTTTGGAAAGCACATTAAGTATACATTATAGTATCAATGACAGTTAATGTCAATCGAAGCATTTAATGTGTTAAAGATTTTAAGATAGTCTATAAATTGTGATGTGACGGTAAGTAGGTACCATATACACATAGCTAAGGCACCGCGCAAAGTGTATTTATTTCTGTTCATTAACAAATATGCTACCGTCCAAAAATTGATGATATCGAAGAATAGAGAATTTGGAAAAATTTACCAAAGAATACATGTATCGAAGATTTGTGTAGGTGTCGTATGTTGGCACAGGAGCCTAGAAATTGGTACCAAGATAGAGAGGTCGTAATCGGGTGGCAGGGATAGTAATTATGATAAGGTGTAAGTCGTTGTCGAGTTGTTCCGTGTGGTGACGGACAAGAATAGAACCATCCCACTTCTTCCCGTGGGTGTCGTAAGAGACGACTAAGGCACTTAATAGAGAATTAGCAGCAGCGTTATCTATGCAATTTACCACTATACTGCGATTGCGAACCCGCCTGCCAAGCGTTGCGATTATGAGAAACCCTCCCAAATTGAGGAAGGCGCATGTCCCGCGCTGGACATCTTTTGGTTGAAATGTTTGTGAGTTCATGGCTGCTGGCATGGAGCATGCTCCTGGAGCTGGCCTTTGTAGTATTTTTTACTATTTTTCGTAGAGCAATTATCTAAATGATAAGGAAATACTGAAATCTTACGGAGCTTTCTTCTACAAAAGAAGGACGGGGATTCATGACATGGAAGGCTAAAAGGAAGCTACTTTGAAGAAAATGCTAATTACTGAATGTGTTGCAAGTTCTGACGACTGTTACATAGCCAGAATATTTACAAAACTGTAAATAGTAGAACAGAAAAGAAATGCCGTTGTAGCATGTTTTACTATTTTTCTTTATCATACTTTTTTTTAAATGGTGACAGTTTTATCTCTATTCATTGTTAATATTGTTCCCATGGCAATAAATGTTTGACACAATTATGTTGAAAGTTGTTAGATATTAGTTAGAGGTAAATACATTTTTATATACCTGTGGTTGGAGAACACAATGAATAAAAAGTAATTTAATTATAGACAGATGATGATTATATTTATTAAATAAATAGAAATGCCAAATTTATTCGTAAAGTACGATGCAGGGCAGAGTCCCTTGAAAAACGGATTCGGATCATAAAAACAAACAGTGGTTGGTTAATGCCTTAAAGGTTGCCTTCATCTGAAATTAATTAAGTTTTTATTTACGCCAGATACTATCTTATAAGTTTCCCTTTGCTCAAGTAATTCGTGCTTACTTTTTGGTAACCCTATATCTTGACTAGAACTCTATCTATATTATATAGGCAAATCGCAATGAACTTAATTGGTTTTCTTTTTCAATACGAAAGAAAACTGTATGTCTAGCCTATGAAAATGAGTATTCTGCACAACTTATGATGCAAATATAAAAAAAATGTGTATAAAATATACACACCCAATTATTTACACAATTAAGCTTGAAAGGGTTTGATAAAGTAAATGAATTTGTGTCTCAAAAAGTGATACAGGTATGTCACAGGATTGCTATAAATTCACATTAGATATTATTAAATGAAACTTGTAAAAAAGAAATTATCAGTTCGTGAAATCACCTTGTTTCTCGATCACCAGAAACAGACCGCCTATCGTGACAAATGCAGTGAGGCCAAACAAAATATATCTGCTGTAAGCTGTCGAGGACTTGTGCAGTTAGCAGACTGTCTAGGTTTTAGTTTTCATTAAAATCAGCCTGGAGACTTCCCGAGTATTCTGCACAATTTCTCATAGTTCCGAAACTTAAGAAAGCGAAAAATTCACCTAGTATATCAAGTATACCTGACGAGTAGAAGTATAATAATAGTCCAAATCCAACTAAGAATAAATCTAGTGAACTGAAAAGTCGAAGAGCTTTTAACGAGGCACCTGGAATCCCTATTCACCTATCCAAGTAGCCATGTATAATACAACAGTAAGACTGACAAATGCGTGCACTGATTGGACAGGTCCACTCAATCTGTGTGGTTCTTTCCTTAAAAGACCATGTCAGACACCACACACCACATGATCTGACCAAGATTATGTCTGGACTTTAAAAGAGACTGTGACCTCTGAGTTTGTTTCGGCCTATCTTCTTAGAGTAGTCAGATAGGAAACGCCGACCTCAACTAGTTTAAAAAAATATGATTGACGTGTAAAAGTGTTTGTACAAACCTACTTGCAAAAATAAAGTCATTTATCATAGGTACTACGGTACAACAGTATATCAAAATCGATGCACCCATTTGGGATCGCCGAAGCGACCGTCTGATGCCCTTCAAATTCTCCCCTCTGTCTGCTCGACGGGTGTTTACACCATACATAAATCTACATCTACGTACTTGACTCAAATTCGCGTCTACCTGAGGGTTTGGAATAAATTGAACATGATTGTAAATTCTGATTTTCACTTGAGTAATGGTCACGATGGTCATGTTTCTGGTAATAACTGTTTAAGGAATATGTGTATGTGTTGTATGTCTGTACTAGCTTCTGCCCGCGACTTCGTCCGCGTCAAATTTCTTGCTCTCGACCACCCCACCCCGTCGCATCGAATCTCCTACCCGTGCGAGGTCTTCATATTCGCGACTTTTTTCTTTAAGGATTTTTTTTGATTCTTAAGGATCCTAGCGTGATGTTATATAGTCTACAGCCGTCATCGATAAATGGGCTATACAACACTAAACGTAGTTTCTGAGATTAGTACGTTCGACCAAACACACTCTCAAGATTTAAAATATCGTAATAACAATTAAAAAGTTATAGTTAGCCAACCTTAACAGATTTTATTTATATTGCAGTTGACAGGGGTTTAAGACTATTTATTTTTGAGCTTATACTTAAAATATCTCTTTATATACTACTTTAGAGGTTCCGCCCTTAGGTGCTAATACAACCAGGCTGCTAAATGAGCTCACTCTCGAGCAGGCCACGTAAAACTGGCCGTGTGAGAAGCAGTTTCCTCTAAGATCATATCCCGCTGTTTTCAGTGACTGTCCCCAAGACTTATTAATCGTCATTGTGAAACAATGAAATAATAAGGGACTGCAGCGTTTTAAAGTCAAATGGGTCCTTCGACGGTATTAGTGGTATCTGCGGTGTATAGTACACCGTTAATACCACGTTTTGATGAAAGTTTTCACATGGAACCTGGTCCCATTGCATAACTTGGCCGGATTGAGACTTCGTAGTAGCATTACTGGAGCACCCACTTTGAGGATAAGTGTGTGAGGCGAAGACCAGTTGGGTTGAATAAATTTAAGAGCTCCATATGATAGCATCATCCTTATGAATTCGAAACGCATGCATGTAATATAATGTTTTTTTTTTGCTTTTATTTATTTTGTATGGCTACTACCCGCGGCTTCGCCCGCGTGGCCTACAAAAAACAAATGACATTTTGTTTTTCAGAAACACACATACGTGCTCTCACTACCTCAATTTAATATACAAACTGACAATTATCCCAAACAAAGCAAATAGGACGAAGTTCACCGTAAAATTAAACTAATCTCTGGGATGAGAGGATGGGTTATGGTATCTCCACATGAATACTGTAGGTATTATATTTTGTTAATAAAACAAACTAACACTAAAATAAATATATAGTTTACAATTAAATAAAGGTCAAAAAAATAAAATAAGGGAAGAGCTCACTGAGCATCAAAGAATTCGTCCGCATCGCCGTCGGTGGGAAAAGTACCCAGAAGGCTGGCAGCGTTGCCACGTTGGATGGCAATGCTGATTCTTTGACCTAAAAATAGGCCAGCCCTCTGGTCACGTGAAGATTCGGCCAACTGCTTGGCGATATCCCGGAATACTCGATCAGCAGTCGGACCCCACGGCCCTAGTCTTTCAACCCCAAATGGCTCAAACATATAGCTCCCAAAAAGGTTGATATATTTGCCATTATAATATGCCATTGGGATCTAAGACTGCTGGCACCCCGGCGGTGACAAGAGCCCGACGGATGATGTCTTTAATGCTGGCGTGATGTGCCAGCCGACCAGCGCTCTTGCTACAAGCAAGGCCATGGTTCCGAGGCGATCAACTAATTATGGGATGAGAGTAGTATAGTTTTAATAGAACCCAAAACGTGCGTGAAAAGATTGAATTAGGAGACAACCAGAAGTGGAAAATAAACAATTAATATTGTTTACAACGAAATACTATACCTACGGCAGTATTTCTTTGTAAAAAATATTATTTGTTTTTCCTTCAGGTGCTAGAATCACCAGGCTGCTCCGTGAGCTTACTCTGGAGCAGCCGAGTTTAACTGACCGTGCGAAAAACAGTTCTCCCTTAAGTCTACCGCTGCTAAATTAAAAGTTTAGCCTTGAGATTTATTTATGGTCATGGCGAAGCAGACTTTGAGACGAAACTGCACTCTTTTGAATTCGAAGTGGTAGTTCGATGGTGTTAGAGGAATTCAGGATGTCAGTTTAGTTGCCTCGATAACATTTCGTTGCAATGTGTTCACTCGCAACCTGGTGCAATTGCATAATTGTGGTGGTTTTAAATTTTGCAGTAACATAACCGGGGTGCCAACTCTGTATTTTAATATGTGAGTTGGGAAACTGGGAGGCTTCAATTCGTTAAGACATGCAACCAGGTAATGTTTGGCGTCATCGTTGTTTATCACTGACTCCAATACAGACACAAACGCGTTTTTTACTTGTACTTACTCATAACTTGAAAATATTGGTTCATAGTTACATATTTGATACTTCTTGATACCTTTGTTGGGATTGGACACCGGTGACGACAATGCGCTCCCCGGGCTGCCTCGCACGCCCTGCGTACCATACGCACGTCTACCATGCCACGTAGGATTTTCGAGGCTATTTGACTTTGTAAGGGGATGATTTTGGAAAAACTGTGATATACGTGTCTCATAATTATAATTGAATAGTATGTGTATCAATTTTTGCATGAATCGACCCAGAGAATAAAAAGTTTGACAGAAATTCCATCCCTGAGAGAGTAAAATGGGTTCACCCTCTTAGGGATGGAATTTCAAAAAACCCTTTCTTAGTGGACACCTACTCTTCACAAAGAACACACCCTCCAAATTTCATGTCTCTAGGTCGGTTGATTTAGGCTGTGCGTTGATATATCAGTAAGTCAGTCACTCAGGACTTTGAATTTTATATATATGTATAGATGTGTGTTTATTTAATTTTTTTTTTGGTACTTTTAAAACAAGTTATTTAAAGGTCATTGCAGTTTACAGGGCTCATGAGGTGTCAGGTGACCCATAAATGCAACATAAGTCCAAAAGTTTAGATTAGTGACATTCATTTCCCTATTTCACAAAACAAAAATGAACCATTGAAATGAAAACACGAAGTCTGTAAATTTAAGCTGTCCTTGAGTCTTCATTATTATGTTAAATAAGTGGTTCTTAAAACAGAATATTGCTTCCATATATTTTGTTTATGATACCAGGTGGGTGGTATATTGTAACGGCGGGTACCACTCCCCCGCGCGGCCGCGGTCTGTGCTCGGTGATTCCCAGACAGTTTACAAAATATCATCCAATCTCTCTTAACTATTATAATCAATTAAGCCCCAAGTCCTGACGGTAGTCATTTGTTGAATGGCAATGACGGTTTTATAGCTTCATAAGGAATGTCTTCCATAACGGTACCGGCAGGTTTTGTACGTATCCCTTCGATAACTCCTCTTTGATTTTAGATAGATACTGCATTTTTTATTCTCTGTATCGTTTTAATCGACATTTTGTTATTTTGACAGTTTAAAAGTTTGTGCTTACATATTTTTTGTCTGAATGGTGATTGTTAAGCAATAAAATACGATATCGTTTTGTGTGGCCTCACACTTGGGCATGTTCACTTGTTCTTTTTATTCTTTTACTAAGAAATCGTATCGTATTCGGGATTCAACGTTCTGTCTCTGTGTGTGGTGCTATAATTGGGGGTACTTTAAAGAACATCTGCGTCGGCTAGTCCAGTGAAATTATTTTTCTCCACGCGCCTGTTTTGCTATCTTCCAAAATCGAAGAATATTCATAGTTCAAGTTTCCTTTACCTAACACATTATTTTCCGAAGCTCCGAAATTCCTATCTAATATGAATTGGAAAGATATCGGGCAACCCATACCGTTTAGCAGAAACAGCACCACCTAGAGCTCAGCCGTAGTAACACATAATGGTGAATGGAAGTCTGCAAAGAAACAGCTGACTATCGTGTACCGTTGTAGCCTTCAAGTGATAGTAAGAGGCTTTAGTGGCAGGCGCATGCCCAACTAGCAAGCGAAAGTATTGCTAACGTTCACTTCGCAAAGATCCGCTATTCAATGCATAGATGGCGATATTTTTAGTCATTGTGGACTATGGAGTACTGACTACCTACATGATATTTATTTCGACCGTGTCGTCAAATCTACAGTCTGCAGTTTGTTGCTTGGTCTGCAAACCTTTGTTAAAATAATGATACTTCCAACTGTTGTCAGTACGGTTCTAAACATTAACGAAGGTAACGTATGGTCCCTCCAAGTTGTCAACACGAAGGCTCGCCAGCGACCGGCCGGCGGCGGGCCCGGAACGGCCGCCGGAGGAAACGACCGACAAGCCGATTTACCGTAACACAAAAAATGTTCAGATAAGCCGACTTTCTAATAAACCCTACTAGACAACCGAGCCTTCTTCCTTGTACATAATAAATCTTAAGGAGACCTCTTCTCAAATGAAGCGGTTCCCAATGTTTGATAATTGTGTTGAGATAAAGTATTATAAATCGGATTCTCGGTTTCATTATAATAAATAGGGATTGTGGCGCAGGAAATATCAAGACATTTATAACTGTTCAGCTGTTGGAGAGGTGATCATTTATAAGCTGATGTTTATAAATATTCCTCCTGAGCTTTTATTCGTTTTGTTGTAGTCGTTTAAAATAATTTTCTTTGTAGACCGTGGAATACTTTGGTAGAAGTAATGATAGTAATGTAACAAAGCAGAGATCGTAAGCAATTTTATAGGATGCGTGCTAAATTACAGGATTGCGATTTTCAAATATAAGAGATGATCTTCTTTATTTCCTAATATTGATCAAAGAGAGCGTGACAAAAACCTATTTACAGCACTTAAACGAAAAGTTTTACAGTCACTGGCCGATATTTTAATGTGGCCTAATAATCAGAAAAAAAAGCTGGCCGGAGTGTGCCGGTGGGCTTTAGCATGGCCCCAGATTGATGCCTCTCCGTACTGCGGCTACGCGGGCAACTCGTATCGGCCCTTTTTTACCTTTTATCTTTAGTTTGAATATTGCCTCTCATAATAAGGGCCCTGGACCGTTAAAAGTTGGGGAATGCGCGACCCAGTGAATGAACTCAAATATCCACGTGTTTCGATCATGGATACGGTTTTTTAACGATTATTTGTTTCTAATATATGTGGAATGCGTCGGATTATTTTGCCGTTATTCTGCCTCGATCCGATGACATTATGGCTTTTTTATTCTTTTTATAGCACCGTAGGATGTTGTGTTATTACAAAAATTAGCTCAATGAAAATACTTATTGTAGAATATTGGGAAGAGCTGTCATAGAAGTAAAGTGGTGAAGGTTACTCCATAACTTCTCTAATAGATGAGATCTGATTATACTGATAGATTGTATATTTATACAGGGTCACATTAAATCAGTTGGTGAAATTTCTCAAACGTCGTGGATCTCTAAACACGATAAATTAAAAAGGTTTGAAGTTTTGACCCGTGGTAGTGTTGTTACTTGAAGTATCAGTTGAGAAAAATTGTTGTCTTTTCATCATATTCAGATATCGTTCTAATCAGATGCGAAGTTTATACAAAAAATACTGATACCTAAACAGATATTTCGGTGTCTACGCCAATTGTGGTAGATGACCCCACAAAAACAGTCGTCAAATTAATTTATTTTCACGTCTGCGGAGTTTCAATAGCCAATTTTACTTGACGTTTTATAAACAGACAGAATAAACCCTTCTATTGCCTTTTTCAGTGACCTGCTGCTTTAGCCAACGACTGGCATTATTGCCACGTTGGATGGACTTCAACGTGGGAATGACGCCAGTCGACAGCTATGAGGGTAAAAATTTTATAGAAAAAAAGGCTACTTTTAATCTACTTTTTATAAAACATCTGTATACTTACTGCATTGAGGGCATAATTAACCCCTTTTACAAGAATTTTATAAGTTACCAGCACCCTAATTGCGTGTAACGCACTATTATTAAAAATATAAATCATTTTGAACATTATTTCTAATCCACTGCTTCATACGTTCGAAAATTTGTCTGCTTAGCAACGTAAATATCGCAATGAATGTTGTTAATCTGCCAAAATGAAAGCGATTCTTACTGATAGTGTGTTATGAAACTACCCCTCTCTGGTAATTTGACAGTACGAAGCAGTAAGCCGGTTGTAAGTTAAATAGACAAATTATTGTACATGAGCATACAGTCATCACCACGTTCTGTAATAGTTTTTCGTACTCTAATGTTATCTCCATTGCTTCCTAGATATAAAAGTAATAGCTAGGAAATAAGCACTAGACGCCGCTGCGTTTCCTATTCCATATGATATTCTACTTAGATTTGCATCGTCTTGTCCACCGCTCGAAAAGAACACTAGGAAACTATTATATCATCATATGTATCGCTAATCTTAGAGAAAGCAGTAATTTTAAGTAGCTGCCAAAGGCTACAAGATTTACATATTTTGAATGTATCTTCATACATACTCTATTCTCGTCATCAACATCGGCTATTTGTTTAAAGAGGTCTACTGCATTCAAACCCAAGCAGGCGCATTACTTTGTGTAAATTATTTCATCGCCACTGCTCTCAAAACGGTGAAGGAAAACATCGTGAGGAAACAGGCATGTCTTAGAACCAAAAATTCGAAGACATGTGACATCTACCAACCCGCACTGGGCCCGCGTGGTGGATTATGGCCCACTCCCTCTCACCGAGAGGAGGCCTGTGTCCCAGCAGTGGGAACATTATAGGCTGATGACGATGACTGCATTTTGATAGACATAAGCCTCTTCAGTCGCAAGGTATTTAACTCGAACGATTCTACTCTCACCCAGCTGCTGTCAGGCACCCAAAGTATCCATCTTCATCACACTATTATGATATCAGTACAAGCAAATGCTACGTCATGGCATACGGTAGAGGTTTTTTTTTTTTGGGTGGGAAATCATCATATGACTTCTCCCGCTCTGGGCGGAGCGGGAGGGCATGTCAGACTTTTACTGACTAAAACCCACCCGTGTTCCTTCAGTTGCCCACGTGCCAGGGTCACGGTATCTCTTTCGAACAATCTTGCGACCCTGGCAGGCATCGGTCCTAGCAGACCCCATCAACGGTAGAGGGTTGCGACCAATTCATTACGACTATAATCTGGGTACTGAAGTAATTACTCGGGTCACCATCATAAAGGATTTGGGAGTGACCTTCGACCATGGTCTGTCTTTTAGAGATCATGTTTCTATAGTTGCAAAGGAATCTTTGACTTTCGCAATCCAAAAGTTATTAGGCTGTTGTAAATCGCTCTTATTCGCAGCAAACTTAAGGCCTATGTTTGGCACCCCTACGCGGCAACTCAAACACTGATGCTAGAAAAGGTACAGAAAACCTTCCTCAGATGCCTCTTCCAAAGGTTCTACCACTTCTTTCCCTACAATTACCCTACCAAAGTACCAACTGTATTTTAGGGACGTTGGACTTTAACTCGTTGGAGGTGAGAAGAGGCCTTGATCAGCTCACGGTAGCCTGTAAAACCTTACGAGCACGTACCGACTGCCAAGAGCTCCATGGCCTTTTCTGCCGATTATTTGTGCCCGGGAAATACATTGGACACCATCAGAGCCGCCAGCACAATATTTTTGCGCAACAGCCATCTAAAACTGTAGCCACAGCCGAATCCCCAGTCTGTCGTACTCTAAAGATGCTCAATGTTCTTCTGACTGCTAACTCTGAAAGTGATGTGATCGTGAATGAACGGAATAAAATTATTCGTACATGTGTGGTGAATGAAGAGTGAGGTGAGTGAGAAAGTATGTAAGGGAGTCCACTGTTGCAGTTTAGTTTTTAATTTAGATAATTGTTTAACTTTTTATAATTATTGTCATTTTTTCATCTGTTTCCATGTTAATTAAAGTAATAGGTGTTGTACTGTTTTAATTAAGTAAAAATATATAAATCACTGAAAAAAAATGCATTTAAACAAGACGAGAAATAGCAAACACCAAAAAAAATGCCAAAGAAAAGATAAAAAAAGAGTAATTTAACGAGCAGGGTAACTTGGTAGAGCAATGTCATTTATTTTTAACTAAGTATTTATTAATATGTGTAACAAAAACTTTGCACCCTTTTTATGAGAAATACAGGAGGAAGATGAAATTTGGCCCGATTAAAGTTTATATGGAGAAAGTGTGCAATTAGCGAATATTTTAAATAATAATATATTAGAAATACTTTGAGTTATAAATGACTTATGGTCGAATTTTGACTACAACGCGACCACTAGTAACTATAAAGCTGTGTGTGTAATGGGATTTTCCATCGGTAAAAATTACGAACTTTTATCCCATAATTTAGCCCTTTTAGGGTCCCCTATTCTCTGTGCTAAATCCGCAACAAACTACTACAAATTGTAGATCTAGCAGCTTAGGCATTACGTTCTGTGTCAATGAATTTAAGATATAAATTAAGTAGATTTGGATGTAAAAGTGATATCGCACAAAGTAGGCACATAGCGCAGTATTCAACAGTAGTTGCGTGCGCGCGCGTCGTATTTCCTGTACTTACGCCGCGCTCGCGCCGGTGAAACTTATGAAAATGCGCCGCCAATCAGGGAAATACGATCGCGAAAGTGATTTATTAATACAACCAAAAATTGCTTTGTAAGACTAGATTGATGGAAGATTTTTAATATGTATTTTGTATATTGTAGTCTTTCTTCAAAATTGATTAAAGATGTTTTCATCAGAATTTGCTGTAAAACGGTATCAAACAACTTGGTTATTTTTCTATTTAGTTTTGTAAAGACTTACCTAATCAGAGCGAAGTTTTTGGACTTTAGAAATTCTTCTCTTTCTTATTACTTATTTTCCTGGACGATAGTCCAAAGACTGCACCACAGAGCCTAAACCTAGAGATTTTATTTCACAGTTCAGTCCTAGCAAATTGATTTCAGATGAACATTAAGCCAGCGGAGTCGATACCCTTTTTACTAAAAACTGGATCACTGAAGCGTGGCACCCACCTTAACTGCTCTAGATAACAATTTGATAGTTGCATGGGTAATAAAAACGTTCAAAAATTGGTCACAATTACCCTGCTTACTGCCTCGTAACATTTTAATAGCGAGTTCCCATTTAGTGTGGGAACAACAGGTGAAACTGTCTCAGCGAGAAGAGGGTACTTCGGTACTTATGATACTAACGGCTCCACGGCACCGCTTGTGTAAGCGATGGTCGATGGATATCGGTTTGTGTGTGACCTCTTAACGCAGGGGCGTTCAAACTGTTGAAAGCTGTTTTTAAATAAAATTACGTTTCTTTTAGATCTTTTTTGATGTTTATACTTTTATGTTGTGGTGTTTCGTCATCAAACAGAGAATCAAAGAGCGTAAATGCATGCGATTAAATAGTAATTCTTTAATTTGACGAAGTCGTCTTCGGCATGTATTTTTTTGCATTAAATGTCGACATTTTATATATAATTATTTATGCAATATATTGAAAAATGATAGTAATAAAGTTATCGTTATTGATTTATGGAATTCCACAAACATGCAATTAATATCCATATCCTGACAATTAAATAATTAATAAATATTAACTATCGTGAATTTAAGACTCAGGAAAATAATAGCGCATATACATTTGCTATTTAAGGAAGCAAGCCTGGCTTTGTTTTATTAAGTTGCAGCGTTACCCGAGGTAGTGAGGTTTCTTGATGGACAGTAAGCATCAAACGCTAGAAAGTGGGAAGCCGCCGTTTATACAACAGTAGAATAAAAACAACTTATTTGTGCCGGCATGTTAACGCCGCGGAATATTGTTTATGTGGGTATGTAGGTTACAGGAATTGTTAAACTAAACCTATTATTAGTGGTAATTATTGGCAGCCATTCATCAAACATTTTTCTGACATCTCCGTGTCTTCGATAGATTGTTAACCGGGTGGTTCCGGTTGCAACATGAATATCTAAGGCTATGGTATTCTCTTACTATAGGATAATTTTAACAAACTGAATATAATTGCAGAATCACCTCACGTGCCATCTTATCTCTTCACCATCCTTGGTCGTCAGGTTGACAATGCCTAAAGCGTTAAGTCCACGTTTCTGCTTTTTAATTGTGTCCGAAAAATTAATAAAGGAATGGCAGATTACCGGTGCTATATTTACATTTCGACAGACAAAAGTCATATCCAAAATAGTTCACAGAAGAGTTCTTGAAAAACGGAGAAGATAGCGGTTAAAATACTAAGTTGTAATCTATGAAATAGTAATTGTGGAGTGTACATGTGGTGCCTTCCCATAAACAATGCGGCTTTTCATATCTTGATCAGCGTATCCTGTTGTTTGCACGCCACAGGAGTTGATGGACGCTACTGAAAGAGCTAAGCTCGTAGCCGAATTCTGGATTAACTACGTATATTTAGATTGCTGTCGACACGCTAAGAAGAAGACGATTGTCATTCTCATTAGTGGACAGCAATTGGATAACAATAAATATGTTTTCTACCTTCTGTGATAAAGCAAAACCTTATTAAAAGCTGTCTTCCTAATCTAGAAGACAAATTCAAGTAATTAGGTACAAGCTTCCAAAAAAAGTACGACAACCAACCCAAAATCTCAAAAACCAAGCTTCAAACTCAAAACAATTAAATAAAGACGTCTATATCACAATTATGAGCCCTTGTAAGCCGTAACAAATAAATTATATGCTATCAAATGTCTGTCCGTCGCACCGTAATACCGTCTAGGAGTTACATAACAAGTCGCATGTCTACCCTGGCACGGCACGACAACGTAAACGTTTTGTTACACCTAGCGCTTAATGCGACCGTTTATAACTGATAATGGTGTGTGCCGGACGTGAAAGCGTTCGAGATGTTATTCTAGAAGCGTAGCTTCGGGTTCGAGTAGCATAGCTTCGAGCTACAACCAGCCTCGGCCGGTTTGTCCACTTGTCAGCCTCTGATAGGACAAAATACGACTTGAGAATGTAAACGACCGCGGAAATGGTTTAACGAGAAAGTGACTAGTTTAGGCTCGAGTATCTTTATTTATCTGATGTGGCTGTACTTTGTTGTAGGTGGGGAGGCGCCGATATCTTTTTAGAAGATTTTCTTATTGATTATAAGAACATTATTGGTTGGTTTTTTTCAAATTTAAGACACGTCTTTATAAGTACAGTTATTTAAGAATCTCAATTAAACAAATTGGTTCACCTCAACAGCATTGATTAAAAAATAAAGTATAGTTTAATACAGGCCACCTAACCCGAAAAAGATTATTCTACCTACATGTATAAGTACATGACGTATACATGTATAAGTATAGTATAAGTAATGTCGGAAGAGACTGGATCCTGCGACACAGGGCATCCTAGTGCAGGATCCAGTGTCACACCTGAATATTGTAAGCTTTTATGAACCAATAAACAAAACTAAAAAAACTACCGATGGGCTGTTTAATACATATTTAAAAAAAATAATTGGCGCAATTCGAGACCGCGCCGTTTTTCATCATGTAAACTTTTGATCACAACTTTAACTGAACTTAAGTTAGTGGGAGAAGATCCCATAGTCAGTTTTGCCAGGCACAATTACGCCACGCTTGCTCTATGCCAACTAAACATAAAAGGTGGTCACATTCACACCAAACTAATTGACTTTAACGATGGGACTCTCTAACTCGGCTCAGTGTAGCGAGCACAGTTTCGTGACGAGCGGGCGAAGCGAGCCCACAGATGACTGAGCAGAGTAGTTATACAAGCAAAGAGCGAGCGAAACGAGCCCCCTACAAGACAAGCGAGTGCAACATTCAAGCATATTCTAAAGACGAGCGGGCGAAACGACCTCACCTCCTCCACGAGTTGGTTCAATAGTAGAAAAGCTTTCAATAGAATGGGGCGTGATTTCACCATAAGAGCGAGAGGAAGAAGACTTCTCATTTTGCTTTTTCCAGCATATTTTACGGGTTCAGTCACTGGCGTGTCTATTGGATTTGCTCGGCACTAGATTTTTTAGACTCATTGCATTTCTTTTGATGCAACTTTCTCGGATTGGAATTTTATTTCATTTTTTATTGCATACGACGGCCGAGATGAGACGTCATATGTTATATTTTGCTATTGTCCACTTCATATTAATTTTTTAAACCCTATTTCGGCCAATTTCTTTGTTGTTTCTCTTCAGATCCTAGACTGGCTTTGTCACAGTCCGGACAACGACACCAGGTTCAGTGTTCTAGCTAAACACGTTTTCCATCAGCAGCTAATGTTCCCACTGCTTGGACACAGGCCTCCTCTTGGTGAGAGGGAGTTGGCCATAATCCACCACGGGGGCCCAGTGCGGGTTGGTAGATGTCACATGTCTTCGAATTTTTAGGTTCTATGACATGCCGGTTTCCTCATGATGTTTTTCTTCACCGTTTTAAAAGCAGTGGTGATGAAATAATGTACATAAAGTAAAGTGTCTGCTTGGTTTCGAACCCACGACCTACTACTCGTAAGTCGTGGCCGTTACCACTGACCACCACTGCTCCCCAAAACACGTTTTTGCGCTATACGAATTGCAATTACTCAAATAGTCAAATTATGTCCCGCTTATTTTTTAATAAATATGACCTATCTTTTTTTGTACTCAAGCACTAAAACCCACGTAGTTATTAGCGGTTGAAATCTTACTTGTTATTGTTGGTCCTATATTGAACACCAGTACAACGAAGGAAAAGACGTCTAAACGTCAAGAAAAGAAAAAAACGCTAAATATATTTTTTTGCTGTCATTACAACAGATCAAAAATCCAACCGCTTTTGAATTAAGAACTTCTTCGTCTTGGTGATACAAGAGCACTATTCATAGAACAGCTCGACCCAAGTATCGCACCTCACGAGTGCATGAGTGCACTAACGTAGTGCAGCGAAGCGTGCGGAGGCGCAAGTGCAAGGCTCCCCGTCCACGGTCACGGATAGCTGCCGTAGTTAATGGCGACGCCACGTAATCATTCCTTATATCTTCGTATTTATCGTAAGCAAGGAATTTATACAAGCTGTTTTTTTTATCTAGAGGAAATACCGGTGGGCTTATTATGTAAAGGTTTAAAGAGTTTTGTTGTGCAACGTGGAAGATTTATTTATAAAAAATTCAGAAATAGTGATTAAAAATTATGGTAATCCGGAATGAGGCGTAAGCCACAAAATAGGCAGACAAACTAAGTTACTTAGCCGTAGACCGGGTGGCGGTAAACGAGAGTCTAGACAGACGCATGACGAGTTTATAGGACACCGGGTTACGGTGTAGCAACGATATTGTCAGGGTTATTTCGATATGTGACTTTGAACCGTATAGGAGTGGATCGCTCAGGTTAAAGAATTTAAAAAAACAAACCTTCTTTTTTACATTTTTCTTCTTTCAAGACAGTAAAATATTTCCTATGTCTCATCGTTATCACTACATCGCACCTTCGGTAGAACAAGGGCATAATTGCAGTTTTTGCTATTTTACAGGAGAGCTATTTTAAGATATTTATTGCATTCAGTGAGGTCTTGCTCTGTTAATATTGCTCGAAAGTTTTTCTTCTTTGCATGATATAAACTATATACTATATCCTTTTTAGGCGTATAGTTAACAAGAATTAAGAACTTTTAGTTTTTTTTCAATTAATTTTAATTTTAAGGAAGGGATACATTTGTGCCCTTGTTCTACCAAAATGTATATTATTTTGTAATTAGGACTAAATTTGAGCTTTAATTTAGGATGATTTTCGAATAAAAATACCTTGTTTTTCCGTATAAACTTTTTATTTTCTTATAAAGTAAAAAAAATGTAGTAACTTTCACGAAATATAATACTTAAACTATCATTATAGTCTTACTAATCAGTCGTCAATAATCTCACGTTTGTGTCTCTTTGGAATCACAATGAAAATAGAATTATAGAAGATAACAAAAATAACAGTGACATTATTTTTAACAAGATTCACTGTTATGCAAATGAAATTCTTTAGAATCACACTTCAAAAAATATTAATTAAAAAATATAAAAATATCTTTATAACAATTATTTTTTTCTTACTAACGAATCAGTTCTAGCTCTCTCTCCTTTTCTTAAAAAAGGTTGTTAAAATATTGTTCATAGAACTTAGGAACTATATTTGAGGATATCAATTGACGAATGTCTTCTTTTTTTCTGTGAGGGATTGGTAACTTTTCCTTATAGAGCTGGTTTAGTGTGACATCTTTCACACTTTTTTTATTACCGATACGACCTGTTCGAATTCTCGCTGCTGTCCAATCGTCGGTTTTGTAGCTGCACTTAAATTGGTATATCTCTGAATCTTTCATAAATTTGATCGCTTTCGTATCCAATATTTTAAAAGTATTTCCTTCAACATCCTTGTTTACATTCAAATTAATATCTTCAGATAACAGCTTCATATCAATGAAAGAATCAAAATTCATTTCTTTAACGGTAAATTGAACACCCTTTTTCTTAGCATTTTTAATAAGACTGATGTATTCTGCTGGAGTGTATATAGGTCCAGCCTTTTTAGCTCGCTTAACGTTTTTTTCTATTACAGAATGGACGGCATCAGCTTTATTCTGGGTATGACCCCTAATAAGGAATTTGTGTGTTATTGACTTTATAGGCAATGTGTTGACAGCATAATAATACATTCCAAAAACGAATCTGAAACAAGTAGAAATAATTATTTACATTATAAGTACATTACCTACCTATATTGTTCAGTATGAATTATAACAACAATCACTCCTATTTATCTAAATCTACTGTAAATTAATTGTATTATAAAAGGCAACAAACTTACTTATTTTTTTGCTGCCCGCAGCAATTATCCGAATAAAATATTATGTCTTTATCTGGTTGTTTGTTAGAAAGATCCTCCAAAAACTTGTAAAGGCATGTTCCTATTTCATTGGCGCCGCGTTTGCCAAGACCCTCGTGCCAGAAAAAGCAAATTGTGGTATCGTCTTTTATATTGGATACCTAAAACAAAATATACATTAGGTACATTCGAACATAAATTGATTAATTTTAACACTATAATTAACTAATTAGAAAATGAGTCCTCACCGTAAAATTGTAACAATTTAACTTGGACTTATAAAAGAAAGCTGATGACTGGCCAATTGGACAAGGTAAGACTGCCTGTAGATCGAAAATGGCAACTATATTATTAGAATCACTATTTTTGCATTGTTCTGTGTCGTGTTTTAGTTCTAATCTGCTTAAACTTTTCTCTTCTAGGTGTTTTTTGTATTTTTCCATCAGTAGTTCCTTATCGTTAGAGTTTTTGTACGCCTCACATTCATCGCACTGATCTTTTCGGGGAATAAACAAACCAAGATTGAAATCAGTATTAAAAATTCGATGGTAGGCATCATAATTTGCAAATCCCTTTCCAGCGGTTTCTTGAATCTTTTTGTAATCACGATGAAGCTCCGCTATAGTTAAACTTCCATCTATATATTCCCTGGTTGTATTAGCCCTTAAGTAGTGACTTTCTGTTCTAGGAATGGAATTTATATGATTTCGGACCGATTTCACGACTTCATCGCTTAAATTACAATGGTTATTATGCTTTCCGCGATTATCGGCAGGACTCATTATAAACAAGGCTTGATCAGATATTTTGTCAATTACATTCCGCAATGTTTTTTCACCAATACATAAAGTATTCAGCAAAAAAGTCTTACAAATCCTGATTTCCTCACCATTTATCAGAAAATGATAGGTTGAGTTCGGTTTCCTCGGTGGTTTAAATGTGTTATTTGCTGTGATCTTGATTCTTCGGGTTGTAGGATTTTGTTTTTTAATACATGATGCAAGAAAATCTCTTTGCCTTTGGTGTGTTCCCAATTCCCAGTAGGATTTAAAAATCACACTCCTCGTTTCAAAAGAAACTTTAGTAGAACAAGACAGACGACACGAGGTTTTGCATGGAGGGCGCATGGATTTCGCTGGTGCGATCTTGCCTCTTTTGGTCGTGTATTCTTGGCCACTATTTTTTAAACGTTTTGAAACAGCTTGTTTCCATTGCTGTGTATTTTTTTGTCGCTTTCTTGACTGCTTTTTATTAATTACTTGCTCAGTGTGATCTTCACTCGTATCCACAAGGGGTCCTGGGTCGTTATAAACTTCAAAACTTTCCGTATTACCATCAGCCTCATCAATATTACCCCTATTATCAGTGTCAGAAGAACTCGACGAACTAGATGAGCTGCTGCTGTTGGAACTAGACGAGCTACTGCTGGAACTTGAAGAACTGGACGAGGTGCTACGTTTGGGAGATCTAGTTTTAAATATACTCTTATGTTTCACAGTTCGTGGCGGTTTATAATCTGATCCTTCAGATGGTGAAAAATCTCCACTCTTTGAGGAGTTAAGCTCACTTGCAACCTCTAAAAAGGTGATGAAAGAATAATATCTCAGTTACTTTACACATGAAATAATCCAGATATTTGTACAGCAGTTTTATTATCTTACCTGTAGTATTTACCGCAGGAGAAATTTCTGTTCCAAAATTGTTATTTTCCATTTTTTCAACATCAGAATTCTCGAAATCTAGAAGAGGTGACGGTAATGATTCAATAGGTGTATCCGTTGTTTCTGAAATGATGCCTTCCATTGATTTAACAGGACCCTGGTTTTTTATATTCATATCTATCCATGTTTCAACCATGTTATTAGCTGTAAAAAAATATATATTTATATAAAAAACTTAAGTAACATACCAATATGAATTAAGAAATAGCAACAATATACTTACACATTGACGAGTTTTCGATTGAATTTGCTGCTCTGTTAGAGCCCACATCTCCTTCGCGACAAGATCTATTAGAATTTGTGTCAGTTTCTTTGATTTGCAAATTATTTTCGTCATTAAGCATCATTAAAATTTTTTTACTACGAGATCCCATTTTAAATTCTGAAAATTTTATTAAAATTTAAATCATACAAAGAAACTATTCATATTATCACAATTCACAAATAATGCATACCTACTAGTCGTAAATACATAAAAATACCAATACTAATAAATAAACAGAAAATTTATCACAAAATTTGTATTAAAAAATAATACAAATTTATTTCATTAACTTAAATAACAAACATTAATATTAAATCAAGTCAATTTGGAATGACAAAAACGTAATTGTCATTAAGTCTAGCAAAATAGCATTGCAATTGGAATGACAAAAACACATTTACTTTTAAGACCAAGGAATAAAACAAATCTTGAACGGACAAGGGCATAACTGTCTGAACGACTTTGTCCTTCCAATTTTAAAATTATAAATTAGGCATAAGTGTAATAGATGTGGCATTGTCGCTCCAGAAACCAAAAAATTAAAAGGGCATATTTACCTTTACGACGTTAGCGGTCCAAGTGACGACTGCCTCTCTCCCCGCCGACGGCGCAACTGACCAATGAGACTATGTCCAGCCAAGAGAGCAGTAAAAAGGCACCAATAAGACAAAGTCACTATTTTCGCCTAGCGGATTTTGAAAGGAATTAAATGACTGTCTTTGTTCCTCCAGTTCAAATAGCATTTTTAAGGCATTTCTGTATACTTAACTCATTTTTGCAATTTTTGACAATTGTGCCCTTGTTCTACCGAAGGTGCGACATAATATATAGTATAAAAAAGTCGCTTCCCTCAGATTTTGGTGCAGTTTTTTTTAATAGATAGAGTGATTCAAGATTAAGGTTTATAGATATAATAAGCGGGTGAAACCGCTGGCAAAAGCTAGTCCCTATATAAATAACGATTCCAGCACTCAGTGAGCACTGTTTACTTGTCATGTTAAATAAAAGCTTCACAAAAGTTAGATCTAATACGTCGACGACATAATATTTTAACTAGCCACTTCCTTTAAACTCTCAAGTAACTGAACCGCAAACAAAAGAGTTCAACGCATACAATGTGCAGTTAACCGAGAGGTTACTTTAACTTAAGTACCGTAACCAAATCTAAAATGGAGCTCTTACGGAACAAATCAATGTTAATAAATGATGTTTTCTTGCTTAAAATCTGTTGAATAAGTGTAGTTAAACGTCAGAATAATTTAAAGAATAATAGAAGTTTTAAATTTACACACAAAAACGTTTAATTTACAGCACGTCCTAGGTACAGATGAATGAAATTTTGCCACAATAGTTTCATGATAATGAACGTAATCTATGAAGCATGATTTGAAAACAAATGTTTCTTTTTCATTTTTCAGGTTAGAAACTTGGTACTTAGACTTTTGTTTATATTTATTTTAATTAAAATATTTTTATATTTATATATACAAGAAATATGTATGATTTTTTGGTAAGAGAACCTCTAGAGCTTCTGATGAGCTACTGATGGGGTGCCCACAAGGCTTATGAGTTGCGGTGTATCAAAGCCAAACGTAGAGAAAACTTTACTGTGGCGGGATTGAAAACTATTTGATTTCAGTACGTAAACTTCGTAGTTTAGGTTGTCTGGCCATCCCGGTTACTCATCAACCTTTGACATATTGGCACACACAACAGAATACAGCTGTACTTCATATTATACAGGATCAATATCAATGCTGACCTGATTGCGTACGCTTTTGGGTACTGAATCAGGAGCCAAAGCTAAGCTCTTGTATGAATTACCTGAGCTTTGTTAGTTGTGTAACACTTCCTAAGAAATGATCCGCATCGATTTTTTTTTATGAATAATAAATGCTACAACGTCCAGCTCGTGGAGTATTTGAACCTGCTGCCACCTTCGTCAGGCGTTCTGACCACTGCAGTAACAAGCATTACTGTATATATATAAGAACGGAATGTCTTGTTCCTATTCAAGAAGAGCAGAGGAAAGCGTTGCATATTAAAATCTAAGATCAACACTGTAAAATGTAGATTTCAATGATGCCAAACTAAGTTCACTTTACACATGCGCCGAGGGGTCGATGGAGCCTCTTACTACTGATAGATAGATCGCGGACTAAACAAATTGAAATATACTCCAAACACATACTTCTCTCGCCCCTCACTCATTCGTCCACTTGGTAGTTTTTTATTTGAGAAATTGGGACATTATGTTCGACACAGCAGTTCAACTTTAATTTAACAATATACATTAGAAGTCTTTGAGTAGGTATGTGTAATACACATACATGTTAAGCTTTATGATAAAATAAAATAATTAGAGTTTAAATTTGAAAATCACATTACACTGAATAATATGATCTAATTGGTCGATTTGCCTCTCTCTAAACATTGGTGAAGGAAAACATCGTGAGGAAACCGGCTTATCCTAGACCCAAAAATTCGAAGATGTGACGTGTGACTAACCCGCTCTGGGCCTGCGTAGTGGAATACAGCCCACTCCCTCTCGTAACGAAGAATCCTGTGTTCCCACTATTACTATGGTACTATGGTCGATTTTTATATAAATACTTTGATATTATGACGTCAACAGGTTTTGCAAGAAGAAATTCAGGCCTGAGATTTTGTGACCATCGTGAAGCTTTAAAGCTCTTTGACCCAGTCACAATTTGTTTTAACTGTGCTACATGTAATTCCCATAGAAAACGAAACTGAAACTGTCAGAGTACTCATAAGTAGCCCAATGAAATGCTTAGTCATCATCGAGGCATAACCAAACAGTTGTTCAACCAAAAATCATTTTATCGCCTCATCAACTTCTCACCAGAAAGTACATTCATAAATTGGACACTGATATAGCGGTTGAAAACAGCTAGTGTAATATTAATTAATCAAAATGTTAGTGTAAGTGTAGAATTTCCTCGAAAAACAAACAATTTGTTAATGTTACGCGGGTAGTATTAAATGCGGATGCAGATGTATTGCGTGTGGCGGCGCATGCGATGTGTTCCGAACACTCTTACATTAGATCATGTTCTTAATTCCTAATTCATTCTTAATTAATTCATTACCTATACGCAAGTGTTGAATGAAAAACTTACAATTTATGAATAGCAGTGAGGATTGTTTAGTTGAATGTTACCAACATTAATTATTAACAGTTTATGACTACGGACAATATCTTCTTCGTGGGAAAGGCCCGGGCGTACACTTCAATAAGCTGTCGACTGCGTTTGAATTGAGGATGCAGAAATAAGTAGAAATTTAGTAGTATCTACATAAATTTGAAGTTGTAGCTTTGACGTCTACGAGATATTCGTTATGTCAGTGTAATTTCCCATTGCTTGTAAAGCTTTTCGTTTTTAGTGAATTAATGAACGCCTGGGTTTCTCTACGGATGCTTTCTTATAAAATATTTTTAACGAACAGTTATCACTGTGATAATAGAACAGTAGACTGTAAATACACGGAATTTCTCATTAACAACTATTAGGTACCTAACCATAGATATTTATTTTTAATATCAACAAAGATGCCAGAAAAGGACTAAACTTTGTTTTTCTGTTTACGTTTATTAGTATATAAAAATTTAAAAAGGAAGCAAGAAAATATCAATAGTTGGGAATCAAACACAGGTTCGTAAAACGGTCATTGAAGCGCTAAAACATTTGCTTAGTTGACATTTAACTAAAATAGCCAAATCGTTTATTACGTCATGATTGAGTACTTATAACTCTATAAATATATAGTGTGGTGTATAGCGTGATAATAATAATTTATAACCTGTGACAAGGCACAATAAGGCTCATATTTCTACAATTTACGCAGATATATAGAAGCATCGAACCAACAAATGGCAATATTGCTCATTCCCCATAATATAATCCATGTACAATGTAGTTTCAGCGTGATGCTGGAACATATTACATTAAGATAAACAGATAAATAGACTAAAGATTTAAAAACCGGCCAAGTGCGAGTCGGACTCGCGCACCGAGGGTTCCGTACAAACCTTCAGGTATTCACGGTTTATGCATAAGGTTTATGTTTATGAAATTAATTTTTTGTTTTTTATTTTTATATTTGATTTGACTGAATGAAAGGTAAATTGTGGTTTATGATTTATGACGTATTAAAAAAAAACTACTTACTAGATCTTGTTCAAACCAATTTTCGGTGGAAGTTTATATGGTAATGTACATCATATATTTTTTTAGATTTATCATTCCCTTATTTTAGAAGTTAAGGGGGGGGGGGGGACACCCGTTTTACCACTTTGGAAGTGTCTCTCGCGCAAACTATTCAGTTTAGAAAAAAAATGATATTAGAAACCTCAATATAATTTTTGAAGACCTATCCCCACACGTATGGGATTGATGAAAAAAATTTTTTTGAGTTTCAGTTCTATGTATGGGGAACCCCAAATATTATTGTTTTTTTTTTCTATTTTTGTGTGAAAATCTTAATGCGGTTTACAGAATACATCTACGTACCAAGTTTCAATAGCATAGCTCTTATAGTTTCGGAAAAAAGTGGCTGTGACATACTCGGACAGACAGACAGACAGACATGACGAATCTATAAGGGTTCCGTTTTTTGCCATTTGGAAAAGGAACCCTAAAAAGAATGTTTTCGGAAATAGTAGGTATAACTTCCTGACGTCGCAAAAATAACGTCGCTAATTATCTGATTTGACTGGCCTGTTAGTCTAGTGGTTAGTGACCCTGCTAAGACTGAGGTCGTGGGTTCGATTCCCACCCAGGACAAATCTTTGTGTGATGACCACAATGATTTGTTCTGTGTCTGGGTGTAATTTATCTATAATATGTATGTTTTTAGAAATATATAAGTATGTTTATGAGTTGTCTGGTTGCCATAGTACAGGCTCTGCCTAGTTTGGGATCAGATAACGGTGTGTTGATTGTCCTAAGATATTATTATAATATTATTACTTAAAATATTAAATTATGTACAGTTTTAACTTCGCTACGATTCTATTATGTACAGACGACTATTTCCGATTGTTAACTTTAATTAAAGTTAATGAAATCTTGCAATAAAAATAATACCTAAGCAATTTGTTTGAAGAATAAATCATGACTTTATTGCTTTTTGATTTATTTTAACTTTTATAATAATAACATAGGTATACTCGTATACCCGGTGGTTCCTGGCACTTTAATAACAGTTTTTTTTTTTAAAGAAATAATAACTCCTCGCATTTATAGTGAGTAATTAACAAACTGAAACGGTAACACCAACAGTCGATTGGTCCATGAACCGTTGCTCAACATTATCTTTAAACCTTTAACTTTTCATCCAAAGGACTTTTCATCCACGAACGTTTCGCCAGCATAACTCTACGTCAGTGAATGCTTAAGCACAGAATGTTTTGACCAATAACTTTTCACCCAAAGAACAATTAGCCCATGGACTGTTCCCCACCAGAACGGTACGTCAGAAGCAATAATAGCCTAGGGATATGACCGTTGGACTACTAAGTCACAGGTCGTAGGTTCGTACCCCGCCTGTTCTATTTGAAGTCTCAGTAATGTCACCAAGGGAAAAACGCCACTAAGTTTGTGAGCTGAGATACTAATTTTGTATATTTAAGGCACTAGTGCAATGCAAAGTAACCATAACATTTTAGATAGGTTGATGAGGTGTAGGTACTGTCAAAAATTAAAACCACAATATACAAAAAAAAACTAATTTTTATTCAATGATATTCAATGAATGACTCATATTCCAAACGTTGTTTTATGAGATAAAATCGGTTCTGGCGTGGGAGGTCACAGTTTTAACCTAACCTAACCTAACCTCCCCAAACCATTTTGGATCTGCCCCGAAGGGTATTTCAAGGTATTAATGCTTCTAGAGGTTACCTAAACACTGACTGACCTACCGTTCTGTTGGGGAACAGTCCATGTGCCAATTGTTCTTTGGGTGAAAAGTTATTAGTCAAAACATTCACTGGCGTAGAGTTATGCTGGCGAAACGGTCGTGGATGAAAAGTCCTTTGGGTGAAAAGTTAATAGTTTAAAGCTAATGTTGACCAACGGTTCCTGGACCAATCGACTGTTGGTAAACCGTTTCAGTTTAATTAATTAAAGCTCACTTCTTCCTCTTCTTAGCGTGTCGATAGCAATCTAAATAGTGTTAGCCCAGAATTTGGCTACGAACTTGGCATTTTCAGTAGCATCTATCAACTCCTGTAGCGTGCAAACAACAGAACGGACAAGATATCAATTGCCGCATTGTTTGTGGGACAGCACCACATTTACACTACAGGGCGGATTCATCTGTGAATCTCCACCTGAGCAGGTTTTCTTTACTCCGAGCTCACTCACCTACTGATACTTTGAGTAAGTATACTGAACAAGATTTCTGGTGTAGGTATTACAAATTCTAGATAAATTTTTGGTAAATTCACGAAAAATTAACTCAAGCCCTATCAAAAAATTATTGCACAGGGGAAATTTATTATGATGGTAGGTATCCTACTAATATTATAAATGCGAAAGTTTGTGAGTATAGATGTATGAATGCTTGTTAGTCTTTCACGCAAAAACTACTCAACCGATTTGGATAAAATTTGGAACACAGTTAGTTTATAACCTGGATTAACACATAAAGTACTTTTTATCTCGGTAGTACGTTCCTGCAGGACACTTTCCGACCTCCACATGGGCGAAGCCACTAGCAAAAGCTAGTATTAAAATAAATAGACTGATTATTAAGACTTATTCATAATTAATTAACGGGATATTTTATAAGAAGTATACTTCCTTTCTGACCGTTGACGAGACGAAAGAGAGGCAGCTGACAAGCTTAAAAGCGGGAATCTGATATTAATATTTAATAATAGAGTGCGTCGTATTTGCGCCCGAGTGCACCGGCTCCTTGACAACACCCTCTCTGTAGACGGACAGAACTTTGAAAGCGCCCCTTTATATTAAATTCGTTTGTCATGGATGTCTTTCAGGAATTTTTAAAGAGATTTAGAGCTCCTAAGGACTCAGTCATATTATTCTTCTGATGCAGTCAACTAAACACTCCAGCTTTCCTTTCCAAATACGATGTTCCGTGCGTAACCCAAATAAAATAGTAAAATAGCAAACTTGATAATTTAATTATGACTTGCTTTTCTTTAGTGGCATATAAATAGTATTAGCACTTTAATTCGAACCGATATGTTACGCCTCATTTGTGCACCACACACACTAGCGTACGTTTCGTTACGCGGTCATTATAGAAAATTAACATACGATTAATTTATAATTTCAGACATACTTCTATTGCCGATTATGAGTGATTTATCTATTGGTACCTAATTGTCGCATATTGTATTTAATGATATTCTAAACGAAGCCACTTTGCCGTATCCTACCATTTAATTAGCTACTTCTAAGGCGAAGACATCGGGTTCTTAAAGTAAATTTAACAACTATCTTCCCTGCATGTAGTTGCTATCAGCTGGATGAGAGCAGCTGAAGATCGAGCTCTATGTCTACTTGTCCAGTAATAAGCTGTTAACCTAGAATAAATTTACAGTCAGATAGTTTTCTAGGGGTAAGTGTTGAGATAACGCATCACCCTGACATTTAAAAAAAAATAAACATCCAGGCTTGGCAAGCTCAAAAATAGTAAAGAGTGGGTACTTGACTTGCTTTTATTAAAGGATGGTAGCCATCCTTCATATGTCCAATACTCTATACTTCCGTCGCCCTGTCCCGTATCTAATAAAAAGTATACCTATATTTATAATATCGTAGGAAGTAGATATGCCTGCCTGCCATATTTCTTACAATATTGTGAGGTTTGGTGAGGGTGAGCAAAAGATCAATGTTGAGGTTTCGCTGTTAGGTATCCCTGCAGCATTGTTTAATTCAACTTCAACTCTTTATGGCATTGCAACTAATTGATATGGGAACGTATTTTTGACTGCTGCCCTTTTAATTATAACTTAGACAACAACTGATTATCGGTCCTGCTTGCTGCTGCATTAGGTTCACTGTTGATAAAGGATGAGTCTTTGCTCTGCCAATGACTTAGCATACATATCACTTTTAGATAGATATAGTGGTTTCAATTAGGTTTTGTCATGTCTTCAGTAGATGAATTATTGATCGATCGTACAACACGTTAGATTAAAAGTAGAAGACCATCCAAACCATCAGTTATCCAAAGAGTAATTTAGGATCGATTCCCTCAAGAAGTTATCATAATGATGTAAATTTTTCGTATATCAACTGAAGCAAAGCGAAGAGAAAGGAACAACAACCTGGATCAATTTAGCATGTGAAGCGGTGTTAACATACCTAATTATGAACAAAAATTATGTGTGTAATAGTGGCAAAATATGGATTAACAACGTGATCATATCACAGGCCGTCAGCGACGCTGCTGCAGCACTGCAGTGTGCTGTGCGAAGTGCAGTGTGTGTGCGATGCAGTACACACATGGACTGCTCGGAGTTCTTTCAGGCGTGAAAATGAATGTTATAAATAATCAGGCGCACCGCGAACAATTATCATATGAGCTTGAAGGCCAGTGCGGTTTCCACTAGTGCAGAAATTCTAAAAAAAAAGAAAATTTAGAAAAACTTCATTTGAACTCGTCTCTCGTCCGCCAACAGAAGCAGCGGCAATGGATTGGTTGAAATTGGTCGGTATCTCGTGAACTTAGTTGATAATATAATATGTGATAGTGATGACATGATAGTGCGGACTGTGCCTAATCATTTTGTGATAGTGATCCTCAAATTTGCTCTGCGCGTGCTCTGTGAATGTGACCTAACGGGCGGTGTTTTTTATAGAATCAAAAGTGATCTGTCGCTTGGATAACATTCTCCTGAAAAAAAAAACAATGTTTAACTGTGTAAACAAAAACCCATTGCAGTAAACGATATATTACATAGAAACAAAAAAAAAGTCGTTTCTAAACCCACATGAAATAATTAGTCTCAAAATAGACATTGAAACTCTAAAAGGCTAGACGTGGTCTTCATTCAAAATATGAATTTAGATTAAATTAAGGTACATTAATAAATTCACTGCTTTGTGTTAAAGCAATTAATTAATGTACCTTCATTTAATTTTACGGAAAATTTGATACAATTCTAAAAGCAAGAGCATTTAAGTTTATTAAACTGTGCAATAAGCACACATTATTATTTTTCATGTACTTAAATTTACAAATAACTAAGAAAACCAATGTAATTTGGCTCATAATAATAAATTCATATTACAACACGAGTTGTAACAATATAAAAACATTATTTTATAGAGACCCACAAAATTTTGTTTAATGTCGTTAAATTTTAAATTAGCGTGTAGGTATTAACCCACTATTTTTTTTTTTTTGGATGTGAAATCATCAAATGACTTCTCCCGCTCTGGGCGGAGCGGGAGGGCGTGTCAGACTTTTACTGACTAAAACCCACCCGTGTTCCTTCAGTTGCCCATGTGCCAGAGTCACGGTATCTCTTTCGAACAATCTCGCGACCCTAGCAGTCTCGCGACCCTGGCAGATTAACCCACCATCAGCTGATCAAGAGCCTTAAATCCTACGAATATCCAGCCTAAGGGTTAATTGCGTAACACATTAACAGTAGGAATGAATGGATTTCATGTTGACAGTTCAACAACATTCATTGCGTTATTTACGTTGTTGACTAGACAAGTTTTTCGAACATATGAAGCAATGTAGATTGAGAAGTAGTGAGTAAGTCAAGCGGTCTACCCAAATGTCCTTTCTTTGGTATTGTTCTTCAAATCGTTAAGCTCCTTAAGTTTTGAGTTGCGCTCCATGATTATTGATAATTGCGTGCACTGACTGGACAGGTCCACTCAATCTGTGTGGTTCTTTCCTCAAAAAACGATTTTCAAACACCAATCCAAATGGTCTGCACATGATCTAACCAAACTTATGTCTGGAGTTTAAAAGAGACTATGACCTCTGAGTTTGTTTTGGCCTTTCTTATCAGAGTCAGAGAGAAAACGCCTCATCGAGATTAAAAAATACGATTGACGTGTTTTTGTACAAACCTACTAAAAGAATTAAAATCATTTTTCACTATCATGAATTAGGAATATCCTACAAAATTATTCAGATTGAGATTAATAGTAAAGTGTAGGTTCACTTGGTTACTTGATATTTTAATGTTATACTGTCGAAAATAAAAGTCATTTTCTCCTCAAATAGATAATATACAAGAAAACAATGTCTTAATCACCTGTCAGTGATCAAAGCACGTCGGAAAGGGATTGTTACGAAAGCCGTACTATGCTGTCCTCTAAGACCCTCAATCATTTCTCAAGGTCTAACTAGCACACATTTCTGCCAGTCTCATCAGGGACACATGTCAGAGATGTGTCAGGGTCATGGCCTTTTCACCGCCGCTGACCAGGCCACGGACTTTTGTAAACAGCTCATATACTATATACGAACTAATATTGTTTGTGAACATGGCCCGGCACGCCACTGTGCTATGCCTTAACAGGTCGAGTGAGATCCATCCCTTACATATTTCTTATTTATTTGTTTGATTTACACTTAGTTCAATGTTGTGTCTATCTGTTACAGTTCGCTCTTCTGGTAGCTGTAGCGTCAGTTCAGATCACGGCAGATGCGCCTAAGTGAGTACCGTCCAGGTTCCTCCATACAACGTTTACTTATGTTCTTCCTAACGTTTCTGCTACCTTCCATCACACAATTACCATCACGCCGCTTCTGTCTATCGCGTGATTCAACGGTGACTGTTTGTTGACCTTTATGTCGGCTGACATAATACTATGCTTCGGAAAAATACTACTCATTGTTACGTAGATATACCACGACACGATATATTCTTTACACCTTTACACTATTTATAGATTTAGTTTTGCTTGCGATTCGATGTTGAAATGTTGTTCTTTCTTTTACCACTTTATTAGAAACTAATTGACCTGATGAAGGACACTCAGCAGCCCCATAGGCTAGCGAAAGTGTGCTGATTACACGCTGTGCGACGTCAACTGTAAGCATTGTCAGTGTCAGTGTGCCGCCGGTGTGCCGCCGGTGTGCCGCCGGTGTGCCGCCGTTGTGCCGCCGGTGTGCCGCCGGTGTGCCACCGGTGAGCCACCGGTGTATCGCGACTGTGCTCTAATTGTTATGTTTCACCGCTTAGCGATAATTGCTTGAACGTTGAACCATCTCCAACCAGGCGCATAATAAGCGCCTGCCTATTAGAAAGTGCAAGTCGATCCTCATCGTTGTCGTACGTTACACGTTACGAAAAAATAAATTAATGACACAAGTCGAATTGTAAGTCGTATGTCGAGTGTGACGAAGTGCGGATAGGTAGCGCGGTGACGGCGACGTCGCGACGCCCGTCGACGGCGAAAGCCGCGCTACTAAGTCACGCGTCATGCCATTGACACTGCACTAGACGGAACAACAAGCAGAAAAACTCCGTCGCTCAACATGCATGCGATCGATTACCTCACCACAGAATACCGGCACTGTTATTTTTTCTTGTTGCAGGAAAAAGATCCGCATACATCTACCACAAAAGGTGAAACACATTCACCACCACAAGAAGATCTACATAACGAATCATCCAGCATCATCCCAGTATGCACCGGCTTTCATGCCGAGCGCTGAAGGTGCGGTGGCAGTGCCGACCAACGTCGCGATGCCGGCCGTGGCGAGCGTGCTGCCCCTAAACTCCGTGGAGCTGTACGATGAGGCCCCGACGCGCCTCCCCGGGCTCTCGTCGTCCGCGTCCAAGCTGCTGCCGCTATACCGCGCGCGTGGCTACTACGGGCCCAGCCCGCACGAGTGGGACGACCAGGAATACGACCTCGCTCCTCCCCCAGATCCGACGGACGGAACATACATACCCACTGCTTTCTCAGCTCCATCAGCGGCTCCAACTGCACCACCCAATTATCCCCCAAAGAGAGTCAAAATCGTAAAGGTAAATGAGCCTTCGCGAAAGAAAGCCAGAAAAGTAAAGCCGAAACGAGTTTTAGTACGAGGAAAACCAGGTCAAGCAGAGGAGGAACATCCAGTGTCGACATTCCACGAACATTTTTATTCCGACTTGGATGGTTCGGGGACTATCAGAAAAATCAAAAAGCCGCAACGAGTAGAAAAAATTATCGACGGTGATACCGAACACATTCACACTTACAGTGAGGAACATATTCACAAGCTGGTGTATGAGCCTGACGGCAGCATGTCTGCGCTCGCCGCTTCACACCCCCTAATTCCTCTAAAAAATTCGCAGGCCCTATTAGCAATTCCATCAGATACACTTACTGGTTTCACAGCAATCGGTTCTATGGGAACTCCGGGGCATCTAGAGTATGCTGCCTACAATCCGCGGGAAGTTACTCACGATCACATATTCCATGATCACGGAGAGATCCCCTCCGATGTGGATATAACTAAGGAACATTTGGCGTACCCACCGAGAATGACTTATAATAGCCAGGGTTTACGCATCGGACTGAGTGGTAACAAAGGACTCAAAAGCAAATATTCACATAAGTATTTAAAACCTCAGCCTAAACCGACACATTTATCAGATTTTACATATTACGAAAATATATATACCCCTTACCACAAGCTTCGTAATCAGAAGCCAACGGCTCCAGCGCCTTTTGAGCCGGTGTCTGAACAAAGTTTAGAGGATTACAGGCCGATTCCCCATTTCAAATTAAAAGATAAAGGAAACATCAAGACTCGCAACGTAGTACCAGCACTATATTTTGGGAACGGAAAACAAGTGTCTGACTACCGACTCCAGCAGGCCAGTGTCCCGGCTCCCTACTCCGTGTCCAACACCGTCGTGCACGACTACAAGCCGAAACACTACCCGGGACACACAGTCGATACGGTAGGCTTGTCTAAATTTAATAAAAACATATACAACTACCCGAATAACTATGAATTCGATTCGTATGCTTCGTCGTCGTCTAGTTTATATGCCCCTGATAGTGCCGCTCTAAATTATCAAGTTAAAAAAGGCAAAAAGAAATCCATATCCACCCAGAATATTAGCTTTGGTGGGTTAGACCATCAGACAACAGTAGATCACTTAGAAGATTCCGGTGTTTCAGCGACGTCACTTAACGCGGCCAATGCGGGCCCTCCATCAGCCTTAGGGAACTACAACAGCTATGCTCAGCCGAAACCTTTGGAGTCAGCACCGTCAACAGCTTTCACTATACGAGAAAGTTCTCCAGTGCATCCGTACTACTCTGCCATGGCAGTGAAGGCCTTACACGGAGACCAGCTCTCATATGCTGAAGCTTCTAATGACAATTACCAATACGCTGAAGCTCCGTCTCCATCGACCACCCCTTATGTGGCCACGGTGGCGACGACCACCGCTCCGCCGCAAGAATATTACGACATACAGGGAGGGGAAGCTATCACAACCGAAGCTACAACTTATGAGACGAGGCCTAGGAACACACCAATGGACAAACATTCTGACGCAGTAAATCCACATACAGAACAAAAGCCCAGGTACAAAATTTTAGCTTTGCAACCAAATGAGTCGCATGATTCTGAACAATATTACAAACACAGTGCTGACACATCAAGTGTTACGGGGAAACTCAAATATGGTGACAAAATTTAAACAGAAACGAACTAATTTAGTTTAGTAAGTACGCGTAAGTGAGCATAGGTCTGAGAGTTGCATTGAACGCCGTGAGTGAAGTGAGCTTCATTCTGTAACTTTGTGAATATTTCTATTATTTATACTGTCTCTGTAGCTAGAATCTGACTTTGATTTAAGCTATTAATAAATAGAGCGCGAACGACGATGGTATTCATGCATTTTATACGAATCTATAGGCGAAGTTAAAATATAAAGTAATGTTAATAAAAATGAATTTTATTTCTTAATTAAATCTATCCATGATTCCAGATAAAGTAATAATTTAGTACGCCATTCAAGACGCTTATGATAACAACACAAGTGCCTAACCAACACAGCATTGACTTACACAAGGTAGAGATAGATTGCTACTAACTTTGTGCAGGCATCGCGCTATTTAACAGGTAAGTTATTCGAAACTTATTGTTTTAAATAGAAGTATAACTTAAACCTCACTTCGAAACATTAATAGGCACGTGGATTTTAACAGAATTCATATAATATAACGGATGAACCTACTATTCCTTTTCATAACAGGAAAAAGTAACTTAAACTCATTTCTGATTTCAAAGTCTACAAAGATTTTCCGATTAATAAGAATGCCTCAACACTTAAATTTGTCAAAGGGGCCCCAACGAGTTGGCTTCGGCGCCTCACAAGGTTTCCAAAGGTGTGGAACCCGTGGGTCCCGAGATATGTCAAAGACAGTAAAATGATGATAACAGAAGCACTTATTTCCGAACAAAATATTGAATTAATAGTTTAGTTATCAAAATAGCAGGCATAATATTCAGAGATAACTTCTTGAAGGAAGAAAAGGAAGAAGTATCTGTTTTAGTTTCTTTTTGCGATGCATTTAATAACAACAAGAAAAATAATAATAATGTACTTGCTTTTATACTACATTAATCACGGAACATACGTTGAAAAATAGTTTGTCAGTCCGTCGCTCTGTCACAATAACGCACATACTTTCTACAATGATTCATGAAACCCACAGTTCGCATATCGTCTGTTCCTCTTCACATTAGTTCACTTCCCTGATCGTAAATGTACGTACCTACTTACAGTAAAAACTGTTAATGTCAATATAAACGTAATTGTGGCTTAGTAAAAGCGGAGCTTTACCCGGAAGTGCGCCAGCGCTGGTGAAGGGCGACCCAACAGGGTTCGCTTATGTAACGATACAGCTGAGACTGTTGAGATCAATGCGTTCCTGGTCGCGAACAGATTCTTTATAGTAGGTATTTGCGAGGAAATATTGACTGCGTCATAAGTCTTTCACATGTCAAAGTAAAGTATCTACCACATATCTTCATTAACCATGAAAACAATTAACAAAATTCAACAACTCAATGCGAGCAGGTAGCACAATGATTTCTAAATATTTCAACTATTCAACACCCTGTAAATCGCCCGTAACTCAAAAGCTTTATCTAAATTAAAATTATAAACTACATACTACCACATAATTAGAAGATTACGTAACTATAATTTATTAAATATTTCGTACTAAGAACGGAAAAATTATGAATAATTCCTTTTCCTCCTCGAAATTCGACTAAAGACAGCAATAACCGTCTGAATGCCGCAAAAGGTAAAGTAATAAGTAGTTTACGTAATTAATGTCTTCATGTTCTCACGAGAGTGAAACTGAGCTTGCGTGCGCATTCTTCCTGTTGTCTTAGCATCAACTCGCGCAAGTCAGCCTCATGCATCATTTCCTTTTTAATTTAAAGCGATTGTGTACCGTAATGATTGCTATACCGCTAGTCAGCTGGATTCAATTGTTATCTGAACATCTGTGGGTAAATTAGTAGGAGACAAAGCTCGGAACTGACAGATTTAGCATGGCATTTGTAATCCATTACGTCACGCTCACGATATTATGCATGTTCTCTTTTTATGTCTCATGTTAGATAATTTTGCTGTCAGTTTTTGTAGTGTTATTGATAGCTTGTTTCGAATAGTTAGTATTTATAGTTTGAGCTCTGAGTCATCATAGGCTTTCCACAATTATAGTAAGGTCGTGCTGGTGCTCGTGTCTCGTTTTTGTTTTATTATTACTTATTTGAATGTGAGTATTGTGTGATGTATAAGGGATATAAGGATCATAGATAAAGGTTAAGACAAACTACAATTAAAAAATTAAATAACTTTAATATTAAACAGACAACAATAACTTAGCCTATAAACTATTTACAAAAACAAAACTTGTACTATATAGCATTGGATACGTGATCCATCGACCTTTGAGGACTATGACTTAGTTGGTTTATTTAAACTACGGAGGTTGTTACTTCCGTTTGTGGTAGGGCCCGCCACCGTGACCTGATCCTATGGCGTTCGTATAACTGTCACCGCCGAAGCTTCCACCTCCATGACCCCCGCCGTGACCTCCTCCAATATCTCCTAAGCTGAACCCACCGTGGCCTCCACCACCGCCGTGGTCGCCTCCCGATCCATGTCCTCCGAAGCCGACACTGTAGCTGTCACCTCCTCCAAACCCACCTCCTCCGTGACCTCCGCCGATGCTGTAGCTGTCACCACCGCCATGACCACCGCCGTGGCCTCCGCCGCCACCTCCGCCAAAGGAATCAAAGCTGACACTGGAGTAGCTATCATGTCCCCCGCCTCCACCACCACCGCCTCCTCCGTGGCCTCCAATGCTGTAGCTATCGTGTCCACCACCTCCGCCGCCACCGCCGCCGTGTCCTCCGATACTGTAGCTATCGTGTCCACCTCCGCCGCCACCGCCGCCGTGCCCTCCAATACTGTAGCTGTCATGGCCTCCGCCGCCGCCGCCTCCACCATGACCTCCAATGCTGTAGCTGTCGAGACCGCCGCCGCCGTGACCACCGAAGCTTCCTAGGCCAGAACTGCCGTGTCCTCCCGATGAGTATCCACCTCCACCTCCTCCACTGTAACTGTCATGGCCTCCTGATAAGCTGCTACCGTGGTCATCATGACCTCCTCCGATTCCACCTCCAAATCCTCCGAAACTGGCGGTAAAACCTCCTCCATGTCCTCCACCGCCGTAACCACCTCCAGATCCCCCATGAGCATCTCCGAAACCTCCTCCGTGGCCACCTCCAAATCCTCCTCCGATTCCACCTCCAAAGCCACCGCCATGGTCATGTTCATCGTGTCCACCGCCGCCACCGCCGCCGCCGTGACCACCTCCAAATCCTCCTCCGATGCCACCTCCGAAACCACCGCCATGATCATGTTCATCGTGTCCACCGCCGCCGCCGCCGTGACCACCGCCGAAGCCGCCGCCGAAGCCACCGCCGAAACCCCCGCCAAAACCACCGCCCAATCCTCCGCCGTGGCCGTGATCATCGCCACCGTGGCCTCCTCCAAGGTCTCCGCCGTGGCCGCCACCGAACCCTCCGCCTAGTCCACCCCCGTGTCCACCGCCGAGGTCATAACCTCCGTGACCACCTCCAAAGTCACCACCGCCGTGTCCACCAAAGTCACCACCGCCTCCGAAGTCACCACCTCCGTGACCTCCTAAGTCACCGCCTCCATGGCCACCCAAGTCGAATCCACCGTGACCTCCGCCGAAGTCGTGTCCTCCATGGCCACCGCCGTGTCCACCACCGAATCCGCCGCCTCCACCGCCGCCGTAGCCACCGCCTCCACCGCCGCCGTGACCACCATGGCCTCCTCCGCCGTGACCTCCACCGCCTTTCAAGTAGTCGGCGAATCCTCCGTGTAAATGATCAGTGATGGATCCACCGTGGCCTCCGCCGCCACCACCTCCATGGCCACCTCCATGGCCACCTCCATGGCCACCTCCATGGCCGCCTCCGCCTCCGTATCCTCCTCCGCCACCACCTCCATATCCGCCGCCGCCGCCGCCGCCGCCGTGACCATGATCCTCATGGTGCTCATGTATCACCACCTCTTTAGAAGAATGGTGCTCTTCAGGTATATGGACCCGAATATGAACGCTGCAACAAACAGAAATATACATTGTTACATATTCTTAAAAACAACAAGAGACAATCGATCAAACTATGTTCACATCGATACTTGCAAGAGCGCCGACACATAAACAATAGGAACGTAAATGAGGAACAATAGATCGCATAGCCAGCAGGTCAAACGTGGTACAGTGAAAACCTAGTGCAAGGGTAGGTCTGTCATTAAAACACAATAGCTCGGTTTTCACCATTTACCGCAATGAAGAAGCGTGAGAATCGTTATAGAAATCTCAACCAAATTGCTCCATCCACTATATTTTTTGCGGTTCCATCGTCTGTAGCGTAACTAATAGTTTTATCACAATTATCACTGATAGCGCCGTTTGCAAACTTGTATAGGGTTGGAGAAATCGTTAGAGATAAGGCAACATGGTAATACTAACTGTTCATGTCCACCAAAAGTCGCCAGGCAGACGCCAACGCTAGCCAGTAGAAAGCAGCTTAGCTGAAATTATAAGTAAATATTCATTTAGTTTGCATAATTCCCATATAATAACATGTTTATTTGTGTACCCTGATCCCTGATTACTGTGCGGATATGTTAAGTATGAAAATGAAAGTGGTCAGTGCGGTGTTTATGTGGAGAAATAGTCTATTATAATAAACTCGTCAGATGGAGATAGTGCAGGTACCCACAACAATTGCGTTACGTAAACCTGCACTCTGTAATCAAAACTCTCTAATGAGACCTTATGAATACGTCCACATGGATTAAACACGTTTCTCTCTCATTATTTTCCTTTAAATATTTTTATCAAGAGATTACGTAACGGAATGTTTTGATACTTTATTTCACTTGGTGTTTACGATAAGTAATTACAGTAAACAACAGATAAGTAAGGAATCACAGATAAATAAGGAATCACTGCTGATCCTCCACCGTAACACTAAGGTTGAACTTGTTTTGGTAACTTGACACTTATTCGAACTGTTAGAGATGTAGGTGAGTGCCTACAGCTCTTATAAACTATAACAATAGATCACAGTAATGGGTGCATGCACATCGCATGCGCACGAGGCCGGAAGTGTTCGCTATCTCGCGTAAGTTCAGATTTTACTCACGGCTAATCGGGAAGCCATGGTGCGTGGGAGTAAAGGTGCTCTTAGGTCGCGCCTTCTCCGCTTCTCCTGATGCTGTCGGTACGAACGTAACTACTCTTATGAGTTGCTTCCATCGCGTGAGGCTTTTATATGACAGTGAATGTACACAACCCCTACTCCATGCGGTTTTATTTCATATTGATAATATAGCTTTGTAATTAAAAAATTGTCTATTTGAAGATATTCTGCCAAATTATGCTTTCAGAACGTCCTCAGCACACGTTTGTGGTCTAACCCGATGTAATTGTTTCTTTAACTAGGTTCTGCGAACACGATTATCTTAACTGTCTATTTTTATTTCTGTTTATGAAGTGCAGCGTTATAATTACCGCTAAGCACGCTACCGACAAAACCATCTTTGATTCCAAAACTTATAAAAGTGACGTTCTAATAAAGGTTTCTCTGCGCTATTTTTGGCAATGAAAATAGGTTACTTGTCAACTCTTGCAAGTTGATAGAGGAGTATCCTTAGAATAAGGGGTAGACTAGGTAGGCAACATACAAATCCAGGGAAAATTCACTCGTAAACCTGAATAACCAGGAGTAATCATTAATACGATCGAATCACACAAATAACCACGTAATTATTATGATATTAAGATAGTCCGGCAATACGAGTCCAGTTCGTTACGTAACCGTACGTAACCATGAATGGAGTTCTCCCATAAACGCTTTGTGTTATACATAACAGCAAGTTGTATGTACAAATACATGTAAGTTTGTATAATATACACCTTTTCATGCGGATTGAATGTCCGTTAGTCACGTTTTATGATGATGGTGTGGACTTTGACTTGTACTATGAAGTAAAAGTTTAATCCCATGGATGTACAACAAAATAGAACTTCAATATAGACTTGCTTTATGTAAAAATTCGTGACAAATTCTATAATTGTAAAAGGCTCCAGCTATAAATAGAAGACTGCTTCTTAACGCCATAATTTCTCAGGAATCCCTTTATGACAACCTACTTTATTTGAAGGTGTACCTAAACTAGATTTTCATGATTAAACAGGCTACGAGTCTTGGTCACTTGGTATCTTTATACATTCATAATTTGATACAAGAAGGATGCTGCACATTTCACGTCACCCACAACAAGTTTGGGAATTCTTGTCCTAGATAATTATGCTAAATCGTGTCTACAAAAATACTTCCGGTCCCTTGCATAACGTTATATTCCACATATATAATAAGAGATATGTTAAGCTTATTTGTTTAATTCATAAGCAGCGGACCAACAAACAAATTGAATACAATCTCTCGTCAAATTCGGAGAACAATGTGAAAACGCGAATTTTTTGTTTGACAAATGATTGTGTGACAGGCATGACATTACACGACACTCGGAAGGAGCATCTTTGACAGTAACCTGTAGAATAATTTCCCTCTCAACGTATTTACTTTTTTTTTGGGTGGGAAATCATCAAATGACGTCTCCCGCTCGTGGGCGGAGCGGGAGGGCGTGTCAGACTTTTACTGACACAAAAAAAAACGTATTTACTTGAGTTTATTCAGATCAAATGCAGAAGATACGCATGTGTATTCTGTGTGGAGGACCTCAACTGGGGAAGCAGGTACTATACCACCATACCTGCCTTAAACTGTCCCGGATTGAAGGTGCCTTCTATTGGATGGCAACGCACCAGATTGATACTGATTCCGCTGGTATTCTGGTGTAGTAACAGATTTCTTCTTTCTTGTCTTACTAGAGAATGGGCAGCAGCGTTCTCTATGCATTTTACCACCATACTGCGACCTGGCAACCCGCCTGCCAAGCGTGGCGATTATGGCAAAGCCCCCCAAATTGGGGGAGGCCTAAGTCCAGCAGTGGACGTCTTACGGCTGAAATGATGATGATGATGAACAGATTTCGATAGCGCTTAATAGTCACCGCGTCATGTTGTTGATGGTTGTGCCATTTGCCAGCGAGTTCGCCTGCGTGAAAAACGGAAACTATACCACGGGACCATACAAGCGAGCCAAAAAGTCCTATGTGTTAATCCAGACTTTCTATGAAACTTTCACCCAAATCCTTTCACATTTTATATCCAGTTGGGTATATTAAGTAGGATAAACCCTATTGGCAATGCAAGACATACACCTAGGTATCTCTAAAGTGCCAGTTTAGCTTGTATTGCTGTGGCCTACTAGCCGCTGGCCGCAAATTTCATGTGTAAAACGAACGAAACTTTTCGGTAAGTTCTGAAGTGTAATATTTCGGACGATATATCCCGTTTTTTATCAAAATCCTACGAGTACCTGCCTTAACTAACTAGATCACTCATACTCAAAGTGTGCTCCGCGGAGCCCTAGGATTCCGCAAAGCCTCTGTGGGGCTGCACGAATCTATGGATAATTTATCTTTTTTACCCAACTTGCAAAAGCCCGAACGTAAGTCAACTGACATATATAAATCGTTTTAGAAATGTCACCAGACACCAGTATGGAATCACGTTCAAAACGATGCCTCTCTATGATTTTTGGTGCAGAAGCCGAGATGAATATCTACCTCTTGCCGCAATGGCGATGGTGCTGAATCTTCTTCTCCCGTCCCCATCAACATACTTATGCGAAACAGGATTTTCGGCCTATGCTACAAAAACAAAATACCGAACAGATTTTTGTTTATTTTGGGGCTCAGTCAAATATTTCGCTTTCCAAAAGACTTCCGTAAACAAAAAAGTTTGAGAAAGGCTGGACTAGATTATTACTTAACATAACATTTGACACTGACACCTATATTCCTCGGGTATACCTAAGGATAAGGCACCGATGTAGATATAAACGAAGGTATAAAGTACAGGCTATTTTTATTTTTGTGTGGGAAATCATCAAATGACGTCTCCCGCCCTGGATGGACCGCAAGGGCGTGCCAGACTTTTACTGACTAAAACCCACCCGTGTTCCTTCAGTTGTCTTTGCCAGGGCCACGGCAAATCTTACGAACAAATTGGCGACTCTGACAGGATGTACACCCTTATTTTTCCAATTATAGTTAAGCTTCTTGTAATATACCGTCTATTGTCATCTATCGGGTATAAATCTATAACTAAAAGCCATTAATTACAGACGTGTGTCCATGTTTATTTGTGTATTCATTGCTTTGTTATGACAACCCCCTCATTATGTCAACTAAAGTTAGAAAAAAATTGATCTCCTCACTCTCAGGCTTAGTTACGTACCTTATAATTGAATGAACAAAGGTGATACGTATTGTTGACGTGACAATGGAGGTAGATTAATCACCTGAAGATGTTTACCTAAAATCATAATAACCCATTTTCAAGTTATGAAAACCTAACTTGAGTACACTATTTATGATTTATTTACATAATAATATATGTACCTTTCAAAGCTCTTTTCTAACAGTAGTAGTTATAAAACGTCCGGGTAGTATCGGAAGTAAAGAATAGCACCATCCAATTTCTTCCTGTGGGTGTCGTAAGAGGAGGTAAGGGACTCACTAGATAATATAATACTAATTAATTTACTTAGTTCATAAGGAAATGTAATGCTCTGTTTTTGGAAGAATAAACATTATCTTAATATATGTCCATTTTACCTATATACTTCGATAGCAAACCAGCCTGCTAAGCCTGGCAATTATGGCAACCCCCCCCCCCCCCATTTTGGGAGGCCTATGTCCAGCAGTGGACGTCTTTCGACTGAAATGATGATACTGTACTTAAAAAAACTACTGAAAGTGCTTCGAACTTTTGCGAGTAGGTTAACTTTACTTTACTTGTCTGTTGACTATTAAAATTACTTTTTATACGCCGATACAATTCAAAATACTTGAGTAGAAAATTTGGGAGAACAAAGACTCTAACTAGAACAATTTCGGTGAAAACTTCATGGATATTTTTCTACCAGAAGCGCGTCGCAACGTCGCATCGAGCCAATCTGCCTATCAACCTTTCCGACACCTCGCAGAGGTTCAGGGGTGATAGTTTACATCAGTGTTCAAAAAAACAAGTTTATAATAGTAAATAAAAACAGATTTGCATAACAAATAAAGTATTTCGCTACCGAGGTATATAAGATATTTAAAATAAATGCTAGAAAGTGAGATCCTGTTTTGTTTTGAAACACCCACTTTGTGAGAACAGCTTGTAGGTATAGGCAAATACTTTAGCACATTTTATATTTGACATTGTACCGAAAAAGGGTTTGTAACTAAGCTACGCGTGCTGCGGTTGGCCCGTGGACTGTCTTAACAGAACAAGACAGCGCATGCCCCGGAAAGCACGTTAAGCCGTTGTTACCAATGGGTAGGTATCGTATTATCCAGTACCTGGGTTGTGGAGGTCAGATATCGTCCTCCGTTTCATCGCAATTGTAAAAAAATGGTATTCAGGATTTGCATCCGGTTCATAATTTGGAAGCCCACCCAACATAGTAAGGAAAAGGCGATAATTTACTTACTTTACTTTTTATAACCACCTCGTTTTTAGTAGGTAGGTGCTCTCTCTCTCTCTCAGAAGTCGTATTCACTTTGACAATGCACACTTAGCTTATTATAGGCTCTTACCATGATGACCATTAAATTAGGAATTTTAATATTCCCACGGACAAGGCCAAAATTATTAATTTTTTAAACACACTTCTTTATCTAACACTTGTTATCTTGGTATAAGCTTCCTATGTTTATACTGCGAGAATTAACAATGCCAAAATATGTGTGTTTTAAATGTAAAGATTAGTTTTTATGGGAATATATTATTACTGCATGGACCACGTTTTGATTGTCAATGGTGATAACCATTAATTCCAAATATCTAGTTATTCTTTATCACTTTGCATTTAGTTATTTCGACGGAGTTAGTTCGTTAAGGGTGATAGGACAAAGAAAGCCACACATGTTGGAAAGGAGTGGAGTAACGGGATTAATCAGTGAATAAACCATAATCATCTGCCTTTTCCAAACTATGTTGGGGTCGCACTAATCAGTGTATAATGCACAAAAATATTAAATTCTTCATATTGCCCATAATTGTGTCTACAATCCAGGATGTAAAATAGCTTTGGTCCTAATCAGGTTATCTATCTGTGTGCTAAATTTTATCAGAATCCGTCCAGAAGTTTTTGCATGATTGAGTAAAAACAAATTCACTTCCACATTTATAATAGGTATTAGTTAAGATATCATCAGGTGCTTATTGGAACTTAGGGAAACTTACTGGAGCTAATCTGCTTGTCAATGCTAGTACAGTTGGATAATAAGAACGCAGTTGCCAATGTTGCCATACGAAGTCGTTTCCTTCCTTTTGCTTGGCTCTGGGAGTTTGTGACCTACGATACACTTGCTTGTGATTCGTGAGACTTAATAATGAAGATAACGAGTTCGTAAAAAGAAAGCAACATTTAAGATAATTACCCAAGGCAAGTTTTTGAGAAGGCTAGATGCTAATATAATGCATTTTTATTTTTCTCACAAGAGCGTTTAGACACAATGGTCTGCGTTGGCGGGCGGCGCGGATATCTAGGCTCTTCCTCAAAGGCAATTTATGCAACAAAGAAAGCATTTGTGAGATCAAATATTAATGACTGATAGGTAAATGCACACCACGGAGACATATTATATAATATAGCAGACACACATATAAGCCAAGACCGCAAAGTTTACATATCACTCGACATTTTCTTAGAGAGCTTATTGGTAAAAGTGTTGCATCTCACATTCTTACATCATACTGTGCAATATGGAATGTAAGTCCAACTGACGAATCACTGGACAAATCGTCACTCCTCATTCTGTACCTACCTGTATGTTGTATTTACATGAAACAGCATCAAGTTCATTAAAACAACCACAAATGTTAATCAAGATATACGTCAGATAATTAATTTAACAAGCAACATTTTTATTTAATAAATCAAGACGATTACGGTGTATTTAAATAACAAATTATAAAGAAAAAGTGCATAACATATATGTATAAGTCTGGGAGTATTTCACAATGCGGAACAATTAGCTGCTATGGAAGTAATCACGTTAGCCGAGATATTGAGCGGATTAATGATTACAGATATTCAAATTGGCAAGAATGTAGAAGTCATTATAATCTACGTCCAGCCAATAGGTCATTAGCCCACGCCGACACTCACATGAAGCAATGGAAGAATCGTTATAAATAATTGTTATAGAATACGGTTTCGACACGGTGAAGGTGTTTTTGGATCTTGCGCCTCTATGGCTACCGTGCTAATTGATCGTTACTTACCGCGAAGGCGCGCATTAACAATAAATGCGGTACTAACTATTTACACATCAAAGGTTCAACACCTCTTTGGGAATGCATGCTAACCGTTTTCGTCACTGCCTCTGCATGCATAATTTGATCGTACGCCCTTATTAGTGGAAATCTGCAACAGTTCCCTACCCTACTTAACCTTGTATCCGATTTCACACTGTTTAGTTCTGGTAACATGGCTCTATCAATAGGGACCAGCCATTATCCAAAATTATACTAAGAGATTGCTCCAACCTTCTAAAATGTTTCCACCAATTATCATTTACCAGGAAGTCACATACATAAGTGGGAACAACATATTTTGGAAACCAGCGATGTAAAGCTGCATTGTTCGTCTTCCGCGTGTTTTGAACTACTTAGAGAGAACGCTAAGGGCTTACTAAACTTTGCTATAGATCACAGGTCAGACCTTAGACCATCATGCATGAAAAATGCACAGCAGTATTAGATATATCTATCCTCAGCAGATCCTTTATCATTTACTGACGGAAATAAACCACTCCTTAATGATTACTCTTGGCAAATTCCTTCTTTTAGCTTTGACTTAAATGTGCTTTTTTTAATCTGGGAAGTCTTCCATCACCTTTATAATATACAATATGTTGAACACCGGGAACTAGAAAAAATTGCAGAAGCCGCACAGAAAACATTCTTGCATATTGTAAAGTGTATATAAGTACAAAGCTTGGGGAAGCTAAGTTTAAGCAACACCCAACGGAGAAATCAATAGATTGATATCCATCAGTTATTCAGTTACCGAGGTCAATTATGGCAGCCGCTTCGTAAGTAGCTGCGTAGCGTATAGGTGAAAAACTGCTACTGTAAATTACGTTTATGTATTAAAAAGCGTACTGCCTCGCAGTTCGGCAGTGGTCATAATATATGCATGGAATATTTTTGTGTCTATGAATAAACACTTATTCTTTTATATTATTTCGCACAGCACGACACAGATCTTGATTTACGTGTGATTGCATTCATAACTTTTCCTTTTAACAAAAATACGTAGCTATTACGGCGAGTTGTTCATTTGGTTTTTATTATGTAAGTAAATAAAGTCAAAGGTTGATGTATTTACAGTACGGTCAACCCACACCGTAGTTATTATAATTAAGTATTATGTAGTTCGACGTAACCGTCACAATCGTAATTATGCACTGGGTGTGCTTAAAACTCCGCCTGCTTATCTTTAGTTAATTTAAAATCTCTTCGTCCACGTAATCACGTACAACTTATATTTAAGTTGCACGTTCTATTCATGAGCCTACAACTACGGGCCCAACTGTTGTGATGATGATTCAAATAAAAGCAAGGGTGGACATCGAACCGGAACATATATAAATGGATATGTATAAACAGTGCCTCACTTTCATCATAACAATAATTTATTTGCTTATTAGATACTAGCTTCTGCCCGCGACTTCGTCTGCGTTAAATTTCGTGTTCCCCGACCCTTCCCGTCGCGTCGAATCGCCTACCCGTGCGATTTTCCCCGTTTTTGCAACATTTTTCATTACTGCTCCGCTCCTTTTAGTTGTAGCGTGATGTTATATAGCCTATGCTACTTGCAAATAATGTAGCTTTCTAATGGTGAAAGAATTTTTAAAATCGGTCCAATAGTTTTTGAGTTTATCCATTACAAACAAACAAACAAAAATAAAAATAAATCCTCTTTATAATATTAGTGTAGACATAAAATAAAGGTGTTAAGCCGCTATATATCGGGTCTTCTATAGCTTCACTCCCTCCAGATGTACCATCACACCTTTACACGGAAATAATCTACGCACTTAGATAAATCTCTGAGTTGTCTATCCCTATTGTTCTACCACGGACGAGATCATTAACCATGTCGTTGATATGCGAGATGTAACAGCGTTCCGTGACCATTATTATTTAGGATATGTACGTTGATTTAAATCTACATAGTATCCGTACTACTTACGTAGATCAATATGATGCAACCTTTTTTTTCCGGGTGGCAAATCATCAAATGACGTTTCCTGGGGTGAGCGGGAGGGCGTGAGAGACTTTTACTTACTAAAACCCATCCGTGTCCCTTCAGTTGCCTGTGCCTGGACCACGGTAACTCGTTCGAAAAAACCCGTGACTCTGGCAGAATTTGATGCAGCCTGTCGACTGGAATGAATAATTGTATACCTAGATTAAGTCGAAACATATTTTTTTTTATCTAGGTTGGTAATGACGAGCCTCGAATAGAAACCTTACTATAGAAATCATCATCATTACAGCCGTAAGACGTCCACTGCTGGACTTAGGCCTCCCCCAATTTGGGGGGCTTTGCCATAATCGCCACGCTTGACAGGCGGGTTGGCGATCGCAGTATGGTGGTAACATGCATAGAGAACGCTGCTGCCTATTCTCTAGTAAGTCCCTTAGTCGCCTTTTACGACACCCACGGGAAGAAATGGGGTGGTGTTATTCTTTACGTCTGGCACCACACGGTACTACGGTACTATAGAAATACTTAGATACACAAAGATATATCGTTCTCCAGATCGCGGTCAAGCGGTCACGAACTTACCACAAACTGTGGGTACTTGCGGCTCTGTACGTACACCTGAGTTACATCCGTAACTATGTAACTTGATGATATAATCTGTGGGTTTTATAATCGGTCGTCGATTCGATTCCCAGGTCGAAAAGTGGGTCGTGTAATATTAATGGTTTTACGCTAAATCAGGATAAATGTTCGAAAGGTCATCGCGAATAATATGAAATAGCATATTGGTAGTTACTGGCGAATATTTATTTTATAGACAATGTTATGATCTTGAATCTAGTATGTAACATGAGCACACATAATGACGATCTTTATGTTGAATTCTTTACTAGAATATTGAAAAAATCCCGTTGTAGAATATGACCAAGCACCGAATTGAAAGTCAAAGACATGGTTGTGGTGTGGAAACCACATGAAAAGAAAATGAATTCCCTCATTCCGACATTTGGTCTGCGGTAGGTCAAATCAGGTACTAAGATACTTATATACACCAAAAAGGTGAAAATTATGGCAAGCACTGCTTGAATTCAGTAAAAGCTAGCCTGGGTCCGTTTGGTACCGGACGTAAAGAATTACACCATCACATTTCTTCCCGTGGTTGTCGTAAGAAGTAACTACCATACTGCGATCGCCAACCCGTCTGTCAAGCTTGGCGATTATGGCAAAGCCCCCGAAATTGGGCATATCCAGCTGTGGACGTCTTTCGGCTGAAATGATGATGATGATAGCATTGGTCACAATATATCACTTCAATAGTACTAATACGAAAGGATGTCTAAAACAGACAGAAAGTTCGAAGGTGTCAGCCAGCCCGTCTAATGATATCAAACAACCACACATTTGCATACCTATTGAATCTATAATAACATCAAACCAATCTTTTATGGTGAATGTATTTTAGCTTAAATAATACCCAACAATAATAGCATTTCATATGCAATAATGTATACCTATTATTTGATATTTTTGGCGTTATAGTGGTAAATATTTGCTATGACACCAAGTCTGAAATACGGAAAAAATCAAACGTAGGTACTTGTATCGTAAACAAGCATCTGTGTTCTAATTTAACTTGTACCGTAGGCTGCTCGTTACATCATTAGTAAAAAACCAGTAGGTACAACTTCTCATTCTATCAAAACTCCGTACTACGCTGGAACAGCTCAAAGTTGAAAGTGTTACTAGTTACCAACGTGCAGTCGACTGCACTTAAATTCTACAAGTGTACACAGGGCACAATGTTTGGCCTTCAAAGTCTGCTGAAAGAGACGGACAAAGACCAAAAGACGAAGTCAATCCAACAAGAAAGGTGTCCTCGTCCTTTCTTATCTTCACTCATTCTGTATCTATGCTAAAATATCGTGTCAAATTCGGGTTGTAGAACTCAAAACGTGTTGCATTCAACCACCAAGTCATCATTACGGTTCATTGTCATTGAACTAACAGAAAATATGGCAAAAAAACTTATTAAAAAAAAGAGCTGTACGACGACCCGTTGAAGATGATCGCGCGAAACTCACTCTTACGTCCACCTGCTACAACCGCCATTAACACGGTACATCGCGAATCATTTAATTTGACTTCGAGTTTGTGTTCATAACACAGAATGATTATATGGCAGCGATTACGTGAGTTCAAGTCACGTTCACTTTTATTTTTAGAGAGGAAATATCAGCTTTATTATTACGTAAGTTGCCCTGCGCCGACGCACGTGTGTGACCTTATATATATTTTTTATCTGTTTCATGACATGTTCACTCATGAGGCCTACATTCCTTCATTTCCGGTCTGGAACGTTCTGGTTTTATTTTTGACGCAAGAGTTTCAACTGAACATAGATCATCATCAGCCTCTAGCGTTTTCACAACTATTCTAGGGTCGGCTTTCAGTCTAACTGGATGTAGGATCTGACCCAATTTCTGGGTAGTAATATACCCATTCGTTCGATTGGTTGTCAGACTTGCGGGCTTCTGAGGACCCGTAACAACTGTCCGAGATGCACGAAAGATAGCCGGGACCAACGAGAGTAATGTGCTTTCCGAAGCAAGGAAGGACTACGGAATGTAAAATGTAATGTAAAAAAATAAAATCATTCAACTGACAATAGATAATCAGACCGTACTATTTGGTGGTTTTGATATCATGCTTGTTTTATTTACAGTCCGGAAGCCTGCAAAGCAACAACAAAATTTTAAATGACCACAGCTGGTCAGATGAAGTTTCAAGCCGGAGTCATCTGTGTTTCTTGCTAAAGTGCATAGATTGTGGACTAGGAACGTATGCTGTGCGTAAAACTGGTCGCTTACGCGGAGACAAAGTAGAAAGCGTCGGCCAGTGCACTTGTGTGCCTATACTGTACTCAGGAAATAAGGAAACGCTGCAGTGTGGGAGCTCAAACAGGTTCCTAAAACTATATCTGCTCACGTTTTAAATACTCTTGTTTGATATCTTTGGCCTAATCATCATAACATTCTTATCGGTGAATCACGATTTTCAGTACCTTGCTATCCAGACCGGTGTCACCAAATGGCGGACCGCGGACCGGATCCAGAACGCCACCTAACCTATTTTGTGCGGACCTTTAGTAAACAAAATCAAATCAAAAGTCATTTATTCAAACTAGGCTGAGAGTCAGCACTTTTTGAACGTCAAAGTCACATAAGACAGTCCCCCCAAAACGCCCGCCCTTCGACACTTCCTAGTGCTTTGGCTGGGAAGAAGAAGTGGCGGAACAAACTCCCCAGCAGCACTGCTGTCTGTTAAGTTAGAAGAACTTGATTCTATACAATATTGTATAAGTTATTAATATAATAAAACAAAACATACATTATTCGCCATAAGTCAGCTAGCACACGCCATTATACCAACAAAACATTGAAAACTAAACTCAAGCTGAAATGAATAATGAAACAAAATCGTAAACAGAACTTAAAACCTTACTAAAGCCTCCAGGCATAAAGGGCGTGCCCGCTTACATATACAACGATGCAAATGATACATATACACAACAAATGAAATTAAAAGAAAATAAAAATAAATTAACAAAAGCAGTTAAATAAAAAAACAATTATATGAACTACCCATATAAACTGTCAGTGTGTGAGTTACAGTAATTACAGAATGTAAAACAGTGTCATAGAAGAAAAAATAAATATTATCTACACAATTAAGTTAGAAACTAGTTTGATAAACTCTAAGACTGTCCTATGGAGCGAGACCAGCATGTTTCCAAGCGTTCTTATCTTGGATGTAGTCCTCTAATTTGTAATAAGCTCGTTTACAAAGTGTACTTTTTATATGACTTTTAAACCTCTTTTCATTTAATTGCAATATATCAGAAGGTATTTTGTTGTAACATTTAACACAGTACCCCATAAAAGATGTATGTACTTTTGCTAATCTGAAAAATGGTTGATCTATCTTGTCTTTATTTCTAGTATTAAAATTATGTCTATCGCTTATTTTATTAAAAAGATGTAGATTTTTTCTTACATACATAATATTTTCGTAAATGAATTGGCAAGGTACCGTCATAATATTAATCCTTTTAAATAGTTCCCTGAGGGATTCGCCGCGACATAGATTATAAATGGCTCTGACAGCTCGCTTTTGCAAAATAAAAATGGATTCAATGTCAGCAGCCCTACCCCACAGTAAAATGCCATACGACATAATGCTGTGGAAGTAGCTAAAATAGACCAAACGCGCGGTTTCTACATCTGTTAACTGTCTTATCTTTCTAACAGCATAAGCGGCCGAGCTTAACCGCCCCGCAAGAGATGTTATATGAGGTCCCCATTGTAATTTCTCGTCTAGCGTGATTCCTAGGAAAACCGTTTGATCAATAAATTCCAGTTTTTCCCCATTCAATTATTATTATTATTATTTCGTTTATTTAATTTTACAAACATATAAATTATATTTTTAAATATTAAAATAATAAAATCATGAAACATTTAAAAATATAAAAAATAGTAGCCCACCGGTATCGGGAATAGGGTCCAAGCTACCGGTGGTCAGGGCTGCTGAGTGAGGAATCTCCTCACTATGCGTGCCGTGTCCAGTAATACCGCCTTCTGGATCAAGCCCTTGATCCAGCTGCCTAACGAGAGCCTCTTAAGGTGTTGGTTGAGGCTCTTGGCTATTATGCCATTGGCCGTCACGACTATCGGCACAATGATTGCTGTATCCACATCCCACATCTCGACAACCTCGCGAGCCAGGTCAAGATATTTGATCTGCTTATCTTGTTCAGCTTTCACGAGGTTCTCGTCATGCGGGACTGCAATATCAATAATCATTGTGCGACGCTCTGATCGATCTATCACCACTATGTCCGGCTTATTAGCAACAATAGTCCTATCAGTGATGATAGATCGATCCCAATACAATGTGATATTGCCATTTTGGAGAACTGGGTCGGGCACATACTTATAGTACGGTACTTCTGATTCCACAAGACTGTATTTCAGAGCAAGTTGCTGGTGGATAATCCTGGCTACAAGGTTGTGCCTATGCAAGTAGTCTCCGTTAGCCAGACGAGAACAGCCAGAAATAATGTGTCGGATTGATTCCCCCGGACGGTGGCATGCCCGACAGATGTCAACCGTGCCATCCTTCACAATATATTTCCGGTAGTTGTTCGTCATCATAACTTCGTCCATAATTGCAAAGACAAAACCTTCGGTTTCTCCAAATAGATTTCCGAATCGTAACCAGGATACGGACGCTAAAAAGTCTACATCGGGTCCATGTAGGACCCGGTAAAAGCGTCCGTGAAGCTCCTTGCTTTTCCATACCTCCCTGCGGTCATTAGTATCCAATACTTTAGGTTTGCGCCAGTTCTCGTTAGCCAAGGAGAGCGGGGTGAGGCTCTTGTCCACTGAGACCACATCTCGATGCATCCCCACGTCGGCGTCTAGGAAATATTCCCTGAGACTGCATACCTCACGGTTGTGCAGGGTCTTAGCATTCAAGAAACCTCGACCTCCGCACTTCCGCGGGATATACAGTCTCATCACCGATGACCGTGGATGGTGCATTCGATTTGCGGTCAGCAGTGTGCGGACCCGTCTATCCAGGGCTTCAAGTTCCGTTTGAGTCCATTTGAGTATGCCGAAAGAGTACATCAAAACTGGCATAACCCAACCGTTGAAGGCGCGAACCTTATTTCCGCCTGATAAAAGACTTTTTAACACTTTACTCAGGCGGCCAAAGAAGCGCTCCCTCAACGATTGTTTCATGTCAGCCGTGTTGATGCCTAACGCTTCCGACATACCCAAATATTTGTATGTTTCGATTGAGGAGAGGGATCTTAGGTGTATGGAATCCGAGAGTTGGGTTCCCACGGATTCCACAATCTCCCCTCGCTTTACATGCATGACCGCACATTTGTCCACACCAAATTCCATCCTGATGGCGCTACTAAAGGTTTCAGTTACTTTCAGTAGCTCCATCAGTTGCAAATTGTTGGGAGCAAAGAGTTTTAGGTCATCCATGTAGAGGAGGTGAGATATAACCTGACCACCTCTCCTCAATTGATAGCCTATACCTGAATCCTCCAGCAGTGTGCTAAGAGGATTCATGGCTAGGCAGAACCAAAGCGGACTCAAACTATCGCCCTGGAATATACCTCGCTCGATCCTTATCGGTTCGCTATTCCTCTGGATATGTCGACATCCTGGATAGCGAAGGACTGTCCTCCATTGCCCCATACATGACATCAAGAAGGTGCGCAGCGTTGTATCTACTTTGTACAACTCCAGCACCCTCTTGAGCCAGGTATGTGGCACCGAGTCATAGGCCTTCTTATAGTCTATCCAGCATGTCGACATATCCTTTCGGGAACGACGAACCTGTTGACTAATGGTCATATCGATTAGGAGCAGCTCCTTAGTACCGTGGGACCCGTTCCTACATCCATTTTGAGAGACAGACAAGATAGAGTTTGTGTCAATATGATTGTAAATTTTTGCTCTCAAAATGGATGTAAGAACTTTATAGACCGTCGGTAGACAAGTGATCGGTCTATAATTTTTGGGTTCCGCGGTGCTACCTGATTTATGGAGCAGGTGGGTTATTCCTGTTGTTAAGAACTGGGGCAACGACCCTGACTCTAAGGCTGACTGGAACTGAGATGCCAAGCGAGCGTGCGACTTTTGGAACCACTTGATCCAAAAGTTGTGCAGGCCGTCCGGTCCTGGAGATTTCCAGTTAGGCAACGGACGGACTGCACAGACGACATCTTGGGGGCTTATGGTAATTGCCCCCATTTCTGGTATTTGACCGCACGCCCGCTCGATCTCCCTAGTCCAATCACCTTCGGTGTGATTGACAGGCACCGACCAGATGTTTCGCCAGAACGAAGACATGGCGTCATCATCCGGAAGGGGCGTGTCAGCCACACCTTGGTCCGGTCGCTCCCAAGCTCGGTAAACCCACCTTTCATCGCTTTGGAATGTGTGATTCTGGGTGTACCGCTCCACCCTCCGCCGGTACCGACGAATACGGTTTGCCCATGCACAGATCTTCTGCTTCAGGAAGTCGATGCGCTCTGTGACACGGGACACATAATCTCTAGGACTAACATCCGTCCCGGAGAACGCCCGCTTCACAAAGCGCATCACTCGAGGGCGAGTATTGCCCTCCCTGAAGCAGATTAGCTTACCGATGAGTGCTCTAGCCTCACCGATACGACGCTCAATCCTGCACTGCCAAGCTGGTACGACTGGTTTTGGTCGTGTAGCTTTGTCACTGTTAGGAAACTTAACACGAGCTACACGACAAGCCGCTACAGCTGCACAGTACAAGATTGAGTGGGTATCTGCGAGGTCTTTGCTGCCGTCAAAATATGTTGACAGCTGTGAGTCTAGAGCACACACCAGCGCCTTGTTTTTTTTGTGCATGGGCAAACGAGGTAAACATGGTCTAAGTTCAGGCGGAGTAGAGCGATACTCCCTGAAAGCATCCTCCAAAGCGCTCCTCAATCTTGCATTGCATTGGGTACTCACGGATATAGCCCCGTCATCATCTTCTTCACCAACGCAGTTGGGTCGCGGTGAAACACTGGGTAAATTTTGCAGTTGCACCGCGACCAGTGGCGAAGCAGGCGTAACATAGCTATTCCGTGATTCGAGGCAAAGTCGATCAAGCACGGCGGCATCCAGCATATGATTACGCTGGATGACCCGTACCTGATCCGACAGTCGTTGCGACGACACGTTGACACCTGGTTCAAGGGCCTGAAACAGAGAGAGCATCCGACCACGGTAAGCAGTCAAGTTAATTCCCCCCTCTGTAGCCCCATAGTATGCGCGCATGACATTTTCATTGACAGCTTGTGTCCACTTCATGCGCTGCACACTTCCACCGGGAGCGGGGACCCTATCAGAGGCCGGTGGGCCTCGGAGTCCCAAGCTGGCCGGTGGTCGGCCTCGTCCGCGCCGACGTACTGGTGGTGGTGTCGTCGGCGGCGAGAAGTATTCGTCGCTCGAGCTCGACGCAACTGCAGCGGCCGGTGTCACTGGACTCACGTCTGGAGCAGGATCCGGCAACTGCGAGGCGGAGCTGAGCGACGAACCCGAAGATGTTAGGTGTGTGTTTTGTTGCAATCGTGCCCGACTTCGTGTCAACATTTCTCTATTTCCCGTGTATTGTTTTTATACGTCTTTTCTTGCATCCTGCAGATTTTTGGTTACAGTACCAATTTTTGGCACACCACTGCTGTTGTTTAAACATGTTATAAAACATTTTTGCATTATTAATCTTTAAAAATACTAGAAAAATATACGGTGAAAAAAAATGTTGTTCCGTCAAGTTGACAGTCGGGCCACAGATTATTATTATTATTATTCCGTTTATTTCTTTATATACATATTAGTTACATTTTTAAATATTTTTAGAAAAAAAGAAATTTACAACAAAAAACATTTAAAAATATAAAAAATAGTGGACCTCCGGTAGCGGGAGCAGGGTCCAAGCTACCGGTAGTTAGGGCTCCAGAGACAGGAACCTCCTCACGATGCGAGCCGTGTCAAGGAGTACTGCCTTCTGGATCAGGCTCTTGATCCAACCGCCTAACGATAGCCTCGACAGGTGTTGGTCGAGGGTATCGGCCATCAGCCCATTGGCTGATACGACAATCGGCACAATGACAGCCGAGTCAACATTCCACATGTCAACAACCTCGTGTGCTAAGTCGAGATATTTAATCTGTTTCTCTTTCTCAGCTTTCACGAGGTTGCCGTCATGCGGAATGGTAACGTCCACTATCATTGTTCGGCGCGCTAACCGGTCTATCACCACTATATCAGGCTTATTGGCGACAATAGTCCTGTCAGTAATGATAGACCGATCCCAGTACAACGTGACATGGTCATTTTCGAGAACTGGGTCGGGCACATACTTGTAATACGGTACCTCAGAATCCACTAGTTTATATTGCAAAGCAAGTTGCTGGTGAATAATCCTGGCTACTTGGTTATGCCTGTGCAAGTACTCGCCGTTAGCCAGACGAGAACAACCAGAGATAATATGTCTGATGGACTCACCCGGATGATGACATGCCCGACACACGTCAACCGTCCCGTCCTTCATAATATGTCTCCGGTAGTTATTCGTCAAGATAACTTCGTCCATAATTGCACAGACAAAACCTTCAGTTTCCCCGAAAAGGTCACCAAAACGTAGCCAGGATACGGACGCTAAGAAATCTACACAGGGCTCATGAAGAGCCCTGTAGAAGCGCCCGTGAAGCTCCTTGTTTCGCCATATTTCCTTGCGGTCATCGGTAGTAAGTACTACAGGTTTGCGCCAGTTCTCTTTAGCCATGGATAGCGGGGTGAGTCCCTTGTCCACTGCGACCACATCCCGGTGCATACCAACTTCGGCTTTCAAAAAATATTCCCTGAGACTGCACACCTCACGGTTGTGGAGGGTCTTTGCATTTAAAAAGCCTCGACCCCCGCACTTCCGCGGGATGTACAGTCTCATTACCGATGATCTTGGGTGATGCATCCGGTTTGCGGTCAGCATTGTACGGACCCTCCTATCCAGGGCGTCTAGTTCTGTCTGAGTCCATTTAAGTATGCCGAAAGAGTACATCAAAACCGGCATGACCCAACCGTTGAAGGCGCGCACCTTGTTTCCGCCTGAGAGAAGACTAATCAATACCTTCTTCAGGCGATTAAAGAAGCGCTCCTTCAAAGATTGCTTCATGTCAGCATCGTTGATGCCTAACACTTCCGACATACCCAAATACTTATAGCTTTCGGATGAGGAAAGGGATCTGAGGTATATGGAATCCGAAAGTTGGATTCCTTCGGATTCCATAACCTCACCTCGTTTTACATGCATGACTGCACATTTGTCCACACCAAACTCCATCCTGATGGCGCTACTAAAACTTTCAGTTATCTTCAGTAGCTCCATCAGTTGCAGTTTGCTGGGGGCAAATAGTTTTAGGTCATCCATGTAGAGGAGGTGAGATATAACCTGACCACCTCTCCTCAGCCGATAGCCTAGACCTGAATCCTCCAGCAGTGTGCTTAGAGGATTCAGGGCTAAGCAGAACCAAAGTGGACTCAAACTGTCGCCCTGAAATATTCCCCGCTTAATCCATACAGGCTCATCATTTCGCTGGGTCCGTGGACATCCCGGATAGCGAAGGACTGTCCTCCATTGCCCCATGCACGACTCAAGGAAGGTGCGTAGAGTTGCATCAACCTTGTACAACTCCAACACCCTCTTGAGCCATGCATGTGGCACCGAGTCGTAGGCCTTCTTATAGTCTATCCAGCATGTCGACAGATCCTTGCGGGATCGACGAACCTGTTGGCTTATGGCCATGTCGATGAGGAGTAGCTCCTTAGTACCACGGGACCCGTTCTTACATCCATTTTGAGACGCAGATATAATGCAGTTATTATCGACGTGCGAACTAATTTTTGTTCTCAAAATGGATGTAAGAAGTTTATAAACCGTCGACAAACATGTGATCGGTCTATAATTCTTGGGTTCCACGGTACTACCTGACTTATAGAGCAGGTGGGTAACGCCTGTTGTTAGAAACTGCGGTAGCGACCCAGACTCTAAAGATGACTGGAAATGAGATGCCAGGCGACTGTGTGAACTGGTGAGCCATTTTAACCAGAAGTTGTGCAGTCCGTCCGGTCCCGGTGATTTCCAATTCGGTAACGGACGGACTGCATTGGCTACGTCTTTTGGCGTTATATTATTATTATCCTTTATTTCTTAATATACACATATTAATTATATTTTTAAATATTAGAAAAACAAAAGTAAAAAAAACATTTAAACATTTATTATTATTATTATTAAGTACCAAATTATTTACCGTAAACCAGTCTTGGACCTGAAGAATGCAGTTATTGACGTCGTCAAGATTTTGAGACCGTCTGTCGATTTTAAATATCAATGATGTGTCATCTGCAAATAACACCATCTTCGGTTGGTTTGGAAGTATTTATAATTAAAACGTATTCTAAATAAATCACTTTAGCTCGCACGAACTTTACTCTTGAGTCAGATAAGCAATTTAAAAAGCATTATTCGGATTAATATTGATTACTTACTTAGTTTTTTTTTTTTGTTCATTTCAAAATATTTGTTTACCTTCTTAATAAAAAATATAAATTACACCCACAATTCGCCAGTCATGTTTACGTCCTATGTAATACGGACGAGCCTATTGCCAGACTCCGGGCTGATACTGAGAAATTACAGATAGGACAACCCAATAACACTTTACGCTACCAGGGAATCGAACTCCTGGAGCTCGTGGTTCGCAGTAGCGCTTGCAACCTCGAGACTAACGACGCAGTTAAAAATATTTCCATCCGTTTTTTCTTAAATTACCTATATGTCTTATCTTGGTCATACTTAGTAATTGTCCACCAAACGGATACGGAAACGGAAAACGGACCCCCACTAAAACGGATAGTAAACACAAAAGGATATTTAACCGACTTCAAAAAAGGAGGTTCTCAATTCGACTGTTTTATTTTTTGGGTAGCATAAGCAGGACGAAAATTGATAGCTGAGCCGACCTGGCATAATGAGAGAACTTTTGAAACATTTCAAAAGAAGAAAGAAAAAAGTCAGATTGGAGCCCCGTGGTCAGAAGTACACATTCAGATTTAGAAAAATGGACCAAAAATAAAGTGATCTTCAGAGCCGTTGATTTTGGTACGATCGTGTGCGACCCATAAGTGGGGTTCCCTCAATCTGCCGAACTTGAAAACCCAGATTTGGGCAATTTCTAAAAGGATAATTTTAAAGAGCAAATAAAAGTTATTCTGTGGAATAATAGCGTTACATGTCTTGTTATATAAATATTGATGAAGCCTTTTGGAAAATATGGCGAAATTTTATTAATTCACAAAAGCTCCAAACAGTTGTCATTACTTTGCTTATACCTCTAAATCAACGAACCGAGTAACTTTGCTATTTGAATTTGAAGCTGACCCTTCTATACAGTTTTTTCGGCATTCAGAAGTTTGAAAATGTTAAACACATAGAAATAATCCCATCAAATACATACATGTTAAAATGGGTCCCACGTTCAGTATTAAGAATAAGCGTGCTTCCCGACTGCGCCGACAAAAGAATTCATATCTAAATAGCTGCCAAGTGGTTCTGTAGTAAATGCTGAAATTTATTTACATACAACATTAATTATACAAACTAGCCCAGTAAAATGTAAAGCTTTAATTTATAAAGTAATCTGCTTTGTTTGCTAAAATATTTCGACTGTTCAAATTACAGAAGTAAAATTTCGAAATATCAAATATTATTAAATTTTCATCATCATCATTTCAGCCGTAAGACGTCCACTGCTGGACTTAGGCCTCCCCCAATTTGGGGGGCTTTGCCATAATCGCCACGCTTGGCAGGCGGGTTGGCGATCGCAGTATGGTGGTAAAATGCATAGAGAACGCTGCTGCCCATTCTCTAGTAAGTCCCTTAGTCGCCTTTTACGACACCCACGGGAAGAAATGGGGTGGTGTTATTCTTTACGTCCGGCACCACACGGTACTAAATTACACGGTATTAAATTTTGTAGAGAAGTTATTATTATTAAATTTTGTGGTGCACAAAACCATAACCTTTGAACCGACCTTTGATCATGAGACCTACATTTAATCCTGTGACAGAAAAGGTGTTTGTTGCTATTGTTATTTTGAAAGGCGCTTGGTAATTCGATTGCTTGGAAAATATATTCAAATCGTAAAACTCACTGTTTTCTTATTGTTTTAGTTTGTATACTCACTATTACCCAGCTGATAGCCAAACTTCAACTTTCTAGGTCATCTGGGACTGGGTTTGGTTTTTTATCTATATCTCAGTCAGTGATAAAAATACTGATTAGGCGCGATTATTCTAATAGCGACGGCCGTAGGGACCTAGCTAAGATCACGTCATCTGTAATTAGCTTTGCCTGACCTTCTCCACTATTTGAAAAGCATCGTCATCATAATTATGGGCAATCCAACCCAAGCCCTTCGATTGTTTCATGCAGCTGGCAAAGATGGACAGCCACAGAAAGTGTTACCGTTGTACCAATTTTCTGTTCAATGTTTCTTTTCTCACTAATCTAAATCGCTACTGATATCGCCCCATTCTCAGTGATGGGTCTTTTTTGTGAGTTTTATAAATAAGTCAATACGTCTGCTTACGCCGCTAGCAACGAGTTAACTAGATTAAATGGAAGATCATGAGATACAAATTTATTTACAGTGTGCATTCTTCATGTCAGCATTAGTGATTTCATCCGAAACAAGGGTAAATAATACCTAAAAATAATTAAAGGTGTTAAGGGGTCGATTCTGATGAAAACGAATACCAAATCATTCGATTTTTGAACAATCAATTGCTCTAGCGTGTTGAAATCAACCAATAATTGTCAAGATAGAATAAAGAGCAAATTGAATGTTTCATACCTCCAAAAATGTGAGCTAATAGAGCGATTTTAAACTGTTTTGGAGTGGGTGTAGGAGTTAGAGCTTATTTATTCTACGAAAACGACGAATTTTTTTATAAAGAAACTAGCTTCAACCCGCGACATCGTCCGCGTCAAATTTTTGCTCCCCTGACCTTTCCCGTCGCATCGAATTGTCTGCTAGTTTTCGAACATTTTTCGTTGCTGCTCCGCTTTTTTTTATTGCAGCTTAATGTTATATAACCTATAGTTTTCCTCAATAAATAGGCTACCCAACACAAAAAGAATGTTTAAATTTGGACGAGTAGTTCCTGAGATTAGCGCGTTCAACCAAACAAACAAACTATTCAGATTTATAATATTAGTATAAATATTTGAATACGCACATTCGATCTATTTCTTTTTACTAGGAGTGGTCTACTTGAAAGACGTTAAAAAAAACTACTTTGGAAAAAGAAATGACTAAACAGTACCTACCCCACACCAATTTTCATCTATACTAATATTATAAAGCCGAAGATTTTGTTTGGTTGAACGCGTTACCTAATCTCAGGAACCACTGGACCGAATTGAAAAATTCTTTTTGTGTTGGGTAGCCTACTTATTGAGAAAAGTTATAGGCTATACAACAACATTACGCTAGGATTAAAAAGAGCGGAGCAGCAACGAAAAATTTACAAAAATTGGCAGGCAATTCAATTCGATGCGACGGGAAGGGTCAGGGGAGAAAAATTTGACGCGGATGAAGTCACGGACAGAAGCTAGTATATAATACCACTCTTGCTATGTAAACAACAGTGACAGGAAGTATTAGAACGTCATCCAGTTTTGTGACGATTTTCTTAAACCTCTTAAATGCATTAAATTACCGAATCTAATGCAAAAACTACCTAAGCCAAGTTGTAAAAATATATACAGGACTACCCATGAGGCTAACCCTAGCCGTTAAAAAACAGTTTTTCAAATCGACTCACAATTCCTGGCGACATAGCGGAAGTAACATACAACAAAAAACAGACGAATTTTACAGTAATCAGGGTTAAGTTTTTGAACTTTCTAATGATTTAAATTATTCGGGAGTGAGCTCACAATATATTTATTTGGAATTTACTCCTTCAGCCTTTCCATTAGATACCAAACACGGCATTTTTATTAGTTCGTCATTTTATGTCCCCTAGCGGGCGCCATATTCAATTTAATGTGACGTCATCATCATCATCATTTCAGCCGAAAGACGTCCAGTTCTGGACATAGGCCTCCCCCAAGCATCCTCACTTCGACCTGTTCTGTGCTTCTCGCATCCAACGTATTCCTGCAGCCTTCACCAGGTCATCGGTCAATGTGATGTGACGGGCGGCTATAACCTCGGGCGATCCAGACACTTCCAACGATACCTCATCATCAAAATTAGAAGTTATGCGGGAACAGAAGAATTTCATCTTCGGTAGCTGAAGGCGCAATGGTTAATGAATTAAACAAGGCAAGCCTTGAAATTGCTGTTCGAATGAATACAGAGACCAAATTCTTGACCAACGGCGTTAAACAAAAACATTATGTGGAGGATGTGGAGATTGCATAAGTTCCAGAATATATCTACCTCGGACAAATATTCTCCTTCCAGGCAAGACAAGAAAAAGAAGTTGCCCGCCGCATTGAAAACGCCTGAAAGAGTTGTTCGTCAATGAAAGCCCTTATGAAAGAAGATCTTCCAATTTGCCATTGACGCAAATGAATGGACATGTGCATTCTCCCTATCCCTACAAACGGCGCTCAAACCTAGTTTTTGACAGTTCAGCAGAGGACCAGGCTCGAGGTCTGCCAGCGAGCGTTAGAGCGTAGTATCCTCAGAGTTAAACTTACCGATCGGATAAGGAACACAATACTGCGCTCTAAGACACAAATCATAGATGTCACCCTTAAAGCAGTTAATCTCAAATGTAACTTGGCCGGACACGTCTGTCGCATGTTGGATGTAATGGGGGCTAAGACCACCACAGCATGGGTCCCCGAAAACATCAAACGGCATCGCGGAAGACCCAGGCGTAGATGGCGCGACGAACTCGACGCCTACACGAGGGATTGCTCCTTATTGGCTCAGGATAGAGTTGACTGGAAAAAGGAAGAGACCTTTGCCGTGCAGTAGGACAATACAGGCTGATTTTATATTACGATATTTAGATGAAAATACGTACATATCCACATAGATACATTAGATACTAATTAAAATAATTACCCTCCTTTTTTTGCTTCACCGTATTCAAGTGAATATATTGTATAAATGTATAGCTAGGCTGGTTGTCAAAGTTTGATGAATCAAAATACCGCACTTGTTACCTTCGATATGTGGACAATTATTTATTGATTCGCATCGGATTTCCATTCTAGGATGCTGCTCCTCATAGTTTTCATAGGTTTGATCCACAGAGTACATTATTTATACGGGTAGTTTGATCTTTCACTCATTCCTTTTTCTTAATATTTAAACCGTTCGATATTCGTGATTCGACGACGAAACTTTTTTGAGCATATGAAGACGTCTGTCAGCTGTGTCTGTCAGTTTCATTGCATCTATCATCGGTACGACATTTATAATATTTTTTCAAAATAATTTGAACAAATTCAAGTGGAAGCCAGTGGATCACATACTATGATTTTCTTTTATAATGAGTTATGTGGCAGACAGCTCAATATGTTATAAATAATTTGCTTGTGGAAATTTTATTGCGAGTGATATTTTTGGGGGTGGTGTGTATATGTCAACTGAAGGTCCATCCCCACACGCGTCACATCACCGAAGCTGAGCTGCTACAAGACTACAAGCGTCCCCGACACGACTCTTATGTGCCAGCATGGGCTACAGTATTATTAATAGTTTTCGTGCCCCTTTGTTGTATTTGTATCCCATTTACGTGGACAAGAAACTACGTGGACACTGTGCAGGCGCTGCTAGCGTGGACACTAGCGCTTACAATAAACGCAGTCATGACAGAATCCGTTAAATTAATAGTCGGACGACCTCGGCCCGATTTCTTTTGGCGCTGTTTTCCAGACGGCGAGATGACTCCGGGGCTCCGGTGCACCGGTGACGTATACGACATCATGGAAGGCAGAAAGTCGTTCCCCAGCGGACACAGCAGCTTCTCGTTTTGCTCGTTGGGGTTCTTGAGTTTCTGGTTCTGTGGGAAGCTCGGCCTATTGTCCCGGAGCCGGGGACAAAGTTGTGACGTGATTATTTGTCTCGTTCCACTCCTGGCAGCATGTTTAGTGGCTGTGAGCCGAGTTTGCGACAACCATCATCATTGGGAAGATGTCACCGTGGGATCGTTGTTGGGATTCACCACATCTTACTTTTGCTACCATCAGTACTATCATCCTTTAGACTCAGAGAGTTCGGGAGAGCCCTATGCGATGATGCTCGATCACGAATTTTTTAATAGTGAATATGGCGGCGATTTTTTTGATATGTACCAAAGCCAGTGTAGCACAAGAGACCTGAAAGATGTTTGTCTAATGCTTCATTTATGTAATAAGAACACCACAGAGAGCAATAAAAAGATCAGCTGAATAAACCATAATTGTTTCAATATAACTAGTCAATTAGTAGAAATATTCAAGTAAGTGTTCAACACGCTTTAGTGTGGAAAACGGTTTATACTCTGGGTACCTTCAAATAAGCCGCAGTCAGTCGTTCTACAGCAGCACTATTACGGTTTACAGAATTCACACAATTTCAATGAATGAAATGTCGCCAGATCACAGAGACAATCTCGCAATTCATTCCCCTTAAAATTAAATAGAAGATTTATAGAACAACAACACCTGCTTCTTCTTTGATACTTCTTTATGACCACAGCATCGTCAATGGTAGGGCAGAAGTCACCTTGAATATGAGTTTTGGGGCTCAGAGGGTAAGAAAAGTGGTGATAGTCCTTCATTACCGTTCAACAGTCTCACCGAGGTAACCCGTCTTGCCAAAATGGTGTTACATCTACCCAGGCAACAAAAATTACATCTACTTTCAATCGAGCCTGGCAACACACTAGGTACACTTTTTATTAACTTGTTTCGCTCGTACCTATGTATCTATTCCCTGTTATGTTTGTCATTTGTTACAAACAGTAGATAATACCTACTTGAAATCACTCGTATCATTCTATTTTGTATTAAAACTAGCTTCTGCCCACGACTTCGTCCGCGTCAAATTTCTTGCTCTCCCTACCCATCCCGTCGCATCGAATCGCCTGCCTGTGTGGAGTCTTCATATTCGCGACTTATTTCTTTTTGCTCGGTTCCTAAGGGTCCTAGCGTGGTGTTATATAGTCTACAGCTTTCCTCGATAAATGGGCTATACAACGCTAAACGAAGATTCTGAAATTAGTACGTTCAACCAAACAAAATATCAAAAAAAAAACAGTTATCGTGAGCCAACCTTAACAGCTAGACTGTATCTGTTAAAGAGGAACAATTCCGTCACACATTATTATTGTGATACTTTAACCGTTTACACAGCGCACGCAGCGTAAGCTCTCAAAAGGATTTTCCGTGTTTTTACAACATTTTTCATTGATGCTCCGTAGTCGCAGCGTGATGTTATATAGCCTTCTTCGATTAATAGGCTACTCAACACTAAAATAATTCTTCAATTCGAATCAGTGGTTCTTGAGGATATTGCGCTCAACGAAACAAACAATCTCACACTGTCTTATAGTACAGTGAAACCTGAGGGGTAATTAACATAACATAACATAATATCTTAGGACAACCAACACAACGTTATCTGATCCCAAACTAGGCAGAGCCTGTACTATGGTAACCGGACAACTGCAGACAACACAATTGCAGAACTTTTTATCGGTAGGAATTGGTTTAATATTCATAGTTAAACAACATTCATTTCGTTATTTACGTTGCTGAGCCACAATTTATTCGAACAAATGACGCAATGGTTTAGAAATAATCTTCAATCCCATTCAGATTCTGATAAATTGTGCGTTTCGCAATTAGGGTGCTGGTTAATTGGGATCTCAAGGGACTAAGAATTATGTACCAATTATTGAGGTCTTCCATTAATCCAGTTTTCCAACTAAGCAGGTTTAAAATTATAGTTGTCTCATTTATAGAGGCCCTCGCTTATAGAGGTCGAAATGTACCGTTATTCCATTTTTCTGACAGAAGTTGTAATTTTTCAGATGCTGATAACGTTTTATATTTACGTTTGGACATTTTGCACACTTTTATTCCCTTGGTTTTAGGTCAAAACCTGAGATAGTACTGACAAACAAAGCATGTGCGAAAGACATTCAAATGTTTGTAAACAAACGTGTCAACCTGTCCCAATCTGGTTAATTTGTCTCACTTATACATGGAATTGAGCTACAGTCACAATTATAGAGGTATCGAAAATCAGAAGTCATCGAAAAAGTCTTAGAACTCAAATCTTATTGCACAACTTGACCGGATGGAGATTTCGTAGTAGCATTAGTGGAGCACCCACTTTGAGGATAAGTGTGTGAGACGGAGACCTGAGGGGTAATTGCGGAACTTTTTATCGATAGGAATTGGTTTAATATTCATAGTTAAACAACATTCATTGCGTTATTTACGTTGCTGAGCCGACAATTTATTCAAACAAATGACGCAATGGTTTAAAAATAATCTTCAATCCCATTCAGATTCTGATAAATAGTGCGTTTCGCAATTAGGGTGCAGATGGGTTGAATAAATTTAAAAGCTCCATAGGATAGCATCATCCTTATGAATTCGAAACGCATGCATGTAATATAATGTTTTTTTTTTGCGTTTGTTTATTTTGTATAGCTTCTACCAGCGGCTTCGCTCACGACAACTACAAGCGATGACAAGAAGCAACTACAACTCGGCCTACAAGAAACAAATGACATTTTGTTTTACAGAAACACACATACGCGCTCTCACTACCTCTCAATTTAATATACAAACTGACAATATCCCAAAAAAAGCAAATAGACCGAAGTTCTCCGTAAAACTAAACTAATCTCTGGGATGCGAGTAGTATAGTTTTAATAGAACTCAAAACGTGTGTGAAACGATTTATTTATGAGACAACCGGAAGTGGAAAATAAACAATTAATATTGTTTACAACTAAATACTTTACCTATGGCAGTATTTCTTTGTAAACAATATTTTATGTTTTTCTTTCAGGTGCTAGAATCACCAGGCTGCTCCGTGAGCTTACTCTGGAGCAGCCACGTTTAACTGACCGTGTGAAAAACATTTCTCCCTTAAATCTACCGCTGCTAAATTAACAGTTTATCCTTGAGATTTATTTATGGTCATGGCGAAGCTGACTTTGAGGCGAAACTGCACTCTTTTGAACTCGAAGTGGTAGTTCGATGGTGTTAGAGGAATCCTCGGATTAAACACAGACTCCCCTAGGGAACAACCTGTCAGTATAGTTGCCTTGATAACATTTTGTTTGCAATGTTTTCACTCGCAACTTGGTGCCATTGCATAATTTTTGCAGTTTTAAATTACACAGTAACATAACCGGGGCGCCAACTCTCAATTTTAATATGTGACTTGGGAGACCGGGAGGCTTCAATTCGTTAAGAAAATTTACCAGGTTATGTAAACATAATCGTTGTTTATCACTGACTCCAATACAGAAACAAACGCATTTTTTCATGTACTTACTTATAACTTGCAAATATTAGGTTATAGTAATATAAGTTCTTTCTTCTGCCTATCCCCATTGGAGAAAGGCGTGAGTTTATGTAGGTATGTATGTTTTGGATGCCGAGGTCGCACAAGGCGGCGGCCGACCTCATGACACGCGGGGTTACGATAATCGTCGAAAGGATCCGGCAATTGGGACTCGAAGTGGCCCTGCACAAGTCTAGGGCCATAGGTTTTCATGGTCCTCGGAACGCGCTATCTTCGGGTTCTCAACTCACGGTAGGAGAGTCTCACATCGGCGTCGAGTCAACGATGAAGTACTTAGGACTTGTCCTCGATAGCCGGTGAAACTTCGTTGAGTACTTACGACGTTTGGCTCCTAGACTAGAGCAAGCTGGGGCTGCCTTGCGGCTCCTGCCCAATCTGGGGGGTCCAAACGGCTCTACACGGTCTCGTGCGGTTCATGGCCCTTTACGGGGCACCGTTGTGGGTGCCCTCATTGAAGTTTCGCCCAGCGCGGCGGTTGAGTGCGTCCCAGAGGGTCATGGCCATCCGGCTAGTCCCCCGGACTAGTTGAATGGTCATGACCACACGGTCTCCTGGGCGGCGAGCCTCCTTGCCGGAGTGCCGCCTTGAGATCTGGAGACAGAGGTCCTCGAAAATATCAAGGTTTCTGCTGGATGTGGCCTTGTTATAAAGGCAACGACAATGTGCCAAAAGATGACCTCTCTGGGTGTTACAGAATGAAAACCCACTCTAACGGTAGTTCGGACATTTGATAGGCAAGTTCTACCTAAGAAGGTTTAATGTTTTTATTTGGCCCTCCCAGTCGAGAAATATATAAGATAAGTTTTTAACCAGTGCGCAAATTTTAACAAAATAAACTTAAATTAGTTATAATAACCATGCAATTTTATTTTAATATATTTTAGTACAAAAAAATTAAGTTATCGTTAACGAAAGATGTTTATTTTGAAACTGGTTTTTATAGTAACTTTTGCGCGGTGCCGGCGTGGTGACGAAGGTGAACGACCGAGCGTAGCTACAAGTACCTGCCAGCTGTTCGATCGGGCAAAATTTTAAGAAGTTCTAAGTACCTTCGCCGGCGTGCAGTTACTGACTTATTCCTATTGTCGACATCATATTACGAAATATGTAGGTTTGTAGTTTACTGATTTAAGGTCGGATAAAAATTATAAAAAATTATATTTAAAAAAATTGTTGAAATGTGTTCTATAACTGATACTGAACCACCAAAAAAAATTTGCGCTCTGGTTAAAAAAAATTACTTATATGTATGTATCTCTGTTCAATGTTTTAAAAGTTGTTGTTTCGGTCACAATCATACAGTATGTCGCTCACAGGCCCGCTATTTTAACTTTTTTTTTAAAACATTGAAGAAAAAGCTTACGTACCCGTTTCACAGTTTCTTTTATCAAACATGCGAATAAAAGTACGTTAGCGCAATATTCAGTTTAACGCTAATAAACTGTCATTAATTCAACAAACCACCAATCGGTCGCTTCTTGTCAAGCATGATTCAAGCTTTTATGATGATTCAACCGATTGTCACTACAATGCACAAATTTTAATTTAAAAAATCGGGAAAAGGTGGTTAGTGTCACTAACCACCAAGACTGAAATAGTTAAATCTGGTCAAGATCATCCATCCACCTTGGCATCCATCACCCGGGCACCCAAGTGATGGATGCCAAGTTTGAACTGACTATGCCATTTGCGTATTTTGTTCTGGGAATCATTACGCCAATGATAAGGCTTATACTGAATTGGGTCGGCAGAAGGTATTAAGCTCTTATGGCTGAGAAATCTGTTTCGTATGCGGAAGCAAGTCAGGTTTTCCCCCCAGTCTCACGATCATAAGCGGAAGTGTCAAGAATATCTATGTGATGTCCTTAACCAACAACCAATTCGCCTCAATACCACAGTCCAGCTCCCGAAACACCAAAATCATACCATTAAAACGTCTTCCTTAAACTTAAATCTCATGCCCCTCTTTCACATAGTTACGATAGACAGGCTCATCAAGCCCTTACTCCGGATTACTCCTTCTCTCCATCCCAAAACGGTTGTGCCCTCCCAAGGGAAGGTGCTAGTACTCCTGATAAGACAACAAACACATTAAATACTATAGCCAATATGCTAATAACTGTATTGTACTCTGTACTGTGTATTAGCCAACCCTGCCCTAACTCTACCTGACCACGTTGCTAAGAAACTGACTACAATAATCCATTATATAAATAATTTTCCATCCCCTGACATTCCTGCAGTGGAACATGAGGAGTATTTTTTCCAGGAAACCTGACTTACTCTTTTTAATTAATAAATTTAAACCATCGATCGGTCTGCGGCATCGCTGAGACGTGGCTTCGTTCTGAAAGCAATTTCAGGATCCCGTGTTTCAGTGGTGTTCGCCCTGATAGACCAGATGGATATGGAAGATATGCTATGTTCATCAATAACAAAGTATCATTCTCCCCGATCCCTCTACCCTTTGTTGGCGATAACATAAATGTTGTTGTTGTTGTTAAGGTTGAGGGCAAAAAATCTTTTTTCTTTTTATATTGCTCACCCACGTCTTGATGATCTTATTTTAATAAAAAAAATACTAAGTAGTGTTAACAGCCCACTACTTGACATGGGCGATTTTAATTGTCATCACTACCGGTGGGCATTGGATTCTTGCGGTAGTACTAGCATAGGCCTAGTGGATATGTTGGACAATCTTGACCTATGTATTAAAAACGATGGCAGTGTCACACGTAGGTCCGGAGTAGGGCAAAATAATCGTTGCGTCGATCTAACATTTTGCTCATCCATATAGCCAGCCTCTTTATTTGGAGTCGATTGAATATGACCTATGGTAGTGATCACAATCACGTAACAGTTGAAATTCCCTCTAAATTTCTTCCTGAAATAACCTTCCCTTCCTTACTAAAGCACCAGCGTAAATCTGTGGAATGAGATCTCTATTCAAACATTTTAGACCTGCGTATCTCTCCCCTCCTATCCATCAATGCTGAGAATGCCCAAGAATGATTCGTAACTTTTTCTAATACCATAATTATCCGCTGCAGCTGATGATTGCTTCCTTTTAAAAAGCAGGCTGGGTATCGTTTTGCTGTTCCCTGAATCCATCCAGCCATCCCAGCGTCCGTGGTGTGGCATAGAACGAAAAGTTTTAGATACTATTTAAAACCAACAACCACGATCATCTTATCCGAAGATTTGGGGTACCAGCTACTAAAGTCTATGTCCCTGGTTTAGACAAAATAAACTTCGTAGGCTCTGCAACTTCAAATAATCCTCTTGAAAAGCAATTTTCCAGTGACGAACTTAAAACGGTTCTTTCCTATGTCAAGGATTCTGCACCTGATGTGGGTGCATTCCCTTACTCTTTCATTGTCAAAGCAAGTATACAATGCCAACAATATTACATGGACTTGGTAAATTTTTGTTTCATTTCCGGGTACCTATATTCCTCCAGCTTGAAACGTTCAAGTGGTTTTTCCTCTGTTAAAACCAGGCAAAGATCCTAGTGATCATTGCTCTTATCGACTAATTGCTTTATCTATCCTTATTAAACTTCTTGAACATCTAATAAAAACTCGTCTATAATTGTTCGTTGAAAATAGAAAGCTACTGCCAACGACTCAATTCGGCTTTAGGAAAAGTCTGGGTATGACTGATAGTGTGCGTATCTGCACATCAGAGATCCGGCTAGCCCTAAATTACCTAAATAGAAGTGAGTCAGTGGTAGCCGTTTTTCTAGACATTTAAGCGGCTTATGATTCTGTTCTTCTTCCAGTTCTCAAGCAAAAGCTGTATGAGCTGAGAATACCGGCTAGGATTATTTAATTTATCAGCACTATTCTTTCAAACCGCATTCTTCAGCTGAAGATTCCAGGGGAAAGCTCTGAGCAGAGGGTAACGTGGCGAGGCTTACCTCGGGGATCCGTAATTAGTCTTATCCTCTATATTATTTACACTTCTGATCTTCCTTCATGCTTAAATTATAATTGTAAAATCCTTCAATATGCTGACGATATTGAATTATTGATCTCTGGTAGTTCCATAAAGGACGCCGCTTTCCGTAAATGTCTCTTTATCTACATTAAACCAATGGCTACTCGATCACGGGGTTGTCTTTGAATGCTTCTAAGAGCACAGCCGTTATTTTTACTCGCAGACGTCTTGGCCCCTTGGTAGATATTAACATAGATGGTCAAGCAATCCCGATCAAGGAAAAGGCCAGGTGTCTGGGAGTAACCCTGATCTCCAAAATGTTGGGTGTGGATCACATCAACAATGTAGTGAAGAAATGTGAACGCTCAGTATCAGTCCTAAAAGCTTCATTTAGAGTATGGTCGGGAGCTAACCCAAACACTCTAAAATTAGTGTACAATGCTCTGGTCAGAAGCGTGATAGACTATTGCTGCTGCTTACTTGAGCCCTATAATAACGAGGGGCTTCGTAAACTATGCGTCATTCAAGCAAAATGCCTTAGGACTGTGTAATGAAATTCTCCCCTACAAATGCCGTCCAGGTAGAATGTGTAGAGCCTCCCCTTAATCTTAGAAGACAATACTTAGCAGATCCCTTCCTGTCAAAAGTTTTCACCCTTTCCTCCCATCCACTACTTCCCATCTTAGAAAAAATCCACTTATCTTTAGAAGTATCCCCTTATTGGAAACATAAGTCCTTTCCCCACTGATGAATACCTATTCATCATACCTATAGAAAGTTTAAAAATCTCTCCTCACCTGCTAAGCGCCAGTGTGATAGGTGTTGCGTCGCACTCTACACGTCGCGCGACAAGTCGCGCCTGTTTGTACGAGCTATTGTACAGTTGAAAAAGGTTTCATTAGCAAAATAATATAACAGGTTTGATTCTGTAAACCAGAGCAGTTTCCAAGAATTCCTAAGAATTTCGTTGGCAGCACTTACATCGTACTTACATGGCATGTGGGCTAGCCAGATTTAGCTGGCCTGTAATTTATTGATTTGTTTCTAGTCGTCCCGCGCCCTTCCCACCCTTTTCCCGCCTCGGAACCGCGCATGCGTCCCGCGGATGTGCCAAAATGTGCCACACTATGTACTGCGTTGAATTTGTGAAGCGTACTTTGGCGCGAAGAGTGCGCGGGTGAGCTGAATACTCACTTAACGATACTATAATATTAAACAAAGCAACAATTACTTGCCGGTTATAATTTAACATCAGTGTTATTACCTAACAGTTTTAGGTACTATTAATGTGCCCCTTCTCTGTGAGTAAGAATACTAAACAGGACGACAGGTAAATACGCTATTGTTGTATTTTGATTTTGTTCAACTATGTAGCAGTTGTTATTATTAATTTTATTTGGTTTTTAATTAAATGTTTCTAATTTCTTTTCCAAATTTATGTTAGTGCATAATTCAACTTACATGTACCTCATTGAAATTTAAAAGAGCGAATTTTACTAAATTACTTCGTTTTTTATTTATATATTACAACAACACCAATAATGTTTTCGTTCAATTTACGTACGTTATCTGGCGCCAATTTGCTATATAGGGGTATGCTTTTCCTATTTGTTTTTTGATTTTCTCAACAGGAGTTAACTCAATAAATTACCTATTCCCTTAGAAAAATAAAATATAAATATTATTCATTTATGTAGGTACATACCTAATTAAAATATAGTGCAAACTGGTTGAAACATTGTGTAATATTCCATGATGTATCTCTGAGACTCGAAAAGCTTGAACCGTTCTCCAATGCTGGTGTGAATGGCTAGTGTGCTGTTTCAACAAGTACTGGTTTTCTATATCAGCAAGAATCTCACAGACATTTGTTTAGGATCTGAGTTCATCATTGTTAGTGCGTTACAAGTAAGTAGCTTTCACCCGCACCATGTTGCACTGTGTTAGGTATAAAGGTATTTACTGGTTGAAATTCTACTAATCCTAAAAAACTTAAAATTTTTATTATAGTCTTTTGCACTTTTTTCCAAGCACCATGAAATGTTTATGAAGTGCGCGTTAAATGGTAGTTTTTCGTCTAGGTACTCATTGGTCATGAGAATGTTAGAGGATGTTTGTTTGTCCAAATTGAGGGAGGCCTATGTTCAGCAGTGGACGATTTTCGGCTGAAATGATGATGATGAAGGCGATGCTGTATTTGAAGGGCATCATTTGTTATGAGCTTTTACCGCCGGGCCATACATTCGTATCCCTAATGCCAACAACTGATGAGACTCAAGCAAGAAATTGATAAAAACTATTGGAATTGATCAAAATTCTGATTCTTTTCCCCCGACCTAATATACATTATTGGCCATCAGTAATGATAGATTGAACGACACTTATCTAAAGAGACATGGCAAACTATACTGATGTAAGTACATATCCATTGTTTATTTCCAGTTTGGATAATCACTCCAGCCGTGATACTGATAACGCTTTTACTATGTCGGACGTACGTAGCACGAAACAGGAGGTCAGCCTGGGTGTTGCCAGCAAGATACTGGAACATGCATCTCTTCACGGGTACCCAATCGACTCGCATCTCTCAAACCCCAGCGCCCTCTGTGATCTCATGGTAATATACTGTAGAACCTTAGAACCCAATCCACTTTCAGTGCAATAATTGCGTAAGACAGTCCATTTAGACTGGATCTTTCATTTTGATAGTTCAACAACATTAATTGCGTTATTTACGTTGTTTAGTACCTACAATTTTTTTCGAACATACATATTATGAAGCAAAGTATTAGGTAGTCCTATCCTTTAAAATGATTCAGATTGTGATTGATAATGTGTTACGGAATTAGGGTGCTGGGTTTCATACCTAAGGGTAAACGCCCACGTATATACATTGTACGGATTCTGCATCGCCTCAACTCGAGCTAAACATTAATTAAAACGCTCAATTTGTAAGTGGCACTACAATTTGTCTATACATTACCAATTGTAGAGGCACACTACCATGGAGTAAGAACCTACTTCTCCTGCTCCGTTGGATTACAATTTCATCAAATTGTTTTGGAACAGAGTTAGTATACACATATTTATAAACCATTCCCATTAAATTCGCGCGAATCTACTTAATTTTGCCTAATATTTATAAAAAGAGGTAAAATAAACATTTTAGGTTATCTCTTGTTTACCCACATATACACTCTTATTCTGAGAGCTGAATAGTAGGTGGATACTAGCAAATTGTACCCACCTGCACGTTTAGTTTAGACACCTCCCATTATACTAATCAATGATTTGTCGTAGGGTGCTATGGGCATGCCGACGTTCAGCTATGTAGTGTTGGTACATGAGCTGTGCCAGGAATTTCGTCTGGACCCAGTGGAGTTCGAAGTGATGGCAGACCCCGCCGGCCAGAACAACTTCACCGTGAACCTTCGCATCGGCTACCTCGAGCGCAAGGCTACCGCCAAGACCAAGGATAGCGCTCAAGAACTCGCAGCTGAGCAGATGTACAAACATCTGCGCACCTTGCTAATAGGGTCAAGGGATTTCGACGAGGTAAGATTTACTTTCCCTTTACGACTATTCCCATCTAGATGCAGATTGTCCCAAATTATAATACAAACTTTAAGCCATTATTTAAGTAGTCTGATATTATTGTCATTACTCAACTTTGTTATATGTATGTTCTTATTTTTGCGAATAAATCTATATTTTCCATTATACCTTTAAATACATTTGGGTAAACTAACATTTAAAAAAAATTTAGCTCACCGGGATCGGGAACAGGCTCCAAGCTACCGGTGATCAGAGCTCCTGACAGGGGAACCTCCTAACAATACGTGCCGTGTCCGGGTATATAGCTTTATGGACCAAGCCCGTAACCAGAATACAAACGCTAAGATGTCTTCTTCGGAGTAGTTCACTCTGTTCTCCATACCTATCTGTGGTCATCAGTATCGAACTATGTAGATTACGCGCTAGATCTCAGTAGTCCAAGTGAGCGGGATGAGACCCTTGACCACTGAGACTACATGTCGATGCATCCCCACATCGGCTTCTGAGCATTGTCTGAGACTGGATACCATATGGTTGTGCAGGATCTTAGAATTTATGAAGCCACTGCCTCAGCACAACCGCGGGATATACGGTCTCATCACCGATGATCGTGGATGATGCATCCGATTTGCGGGCAGCAGTGATGGAACTTGAGGCCCTGCATAGGAGGGTCTACAGACCCTCCTATACAGGGCCGAAAGTTCCGTCTGAGTCCATTTGAGTATGCCGCAAGAGTATATCAAACCCGACTATACGGACGAAGATATTATCGGCATTTGAGAAGTACTGCCTGGGAGAGAGATGTACGAAAGTTGTTAATGTAATCGTTGAATAAAAAATAAAAATAAACATTTTTTGTACATGTGTAACCTACAGTGACTTTAATTTCTGTAATTGGTTCTAAACCGTTTTAATTAAAGAAAAATAAATACAAATACATGATAATTTATTCTGGCTGCCAAAAAAGACTTCCATTAACTATTCCGACACGCTCAAACATAACACCACCCCATATTTTTAGGAGGATCTCTATTCGAAATATAAAACGCAATCATGTGTTTAAAATAACTATAAAGAGTATCGTTCCTACAGGTGGAAGCCATGTTCCGCACTTACAAGCAGGGTCTGAAAGACATGGATGAGGCTAGGTCGGCTGCTCGCGAAGAAAAAATACGCAAGGAGCAGGAGAAACGTAAGTTCATCAAGTATCTACCCCAGGGACGAGCACATACCGCACCAGGCCTGACTGAGAACCTCACGATAACTCATGGTATGTCGTTTGCTTATACGACCTATGTACTATAACAGTCTTGATACAACAAAATTTGATCTTCAACTCGTTTCGGCAAAATTATGACTGCTGGGGAAAAAATCTTTCAAAGAATTATTATGATTTGGATTCAGTGGGACTTTTGGGGGTGGTTCATGATAGTTGGTATTTATTTTTCCTGCAAAAATTATTGGATCAGATTCCTGGCTCAAGTTGTGCTCATTAACTCCCTTGCCTACTTTCCATACCTTTTTCTCAATTTATGTAGGTAGATATTTTGTTTTCATTCCAATTCAATCCTCTAACATGGCGGATTGAGTTAGCTAACTAAATCCACCAACTAATAGTGCCTACAGTAACAGCCTACTAAAAGATAGATAAAATGTATCTAAATAATAAATATTACAGTACTTCATCATCATCATTATTTCAACCGAAAGACGTCCACTACTAGACATGAGCCTCCCCTAAGTACCGCCACTTCGAGGACTTATTTGTAATACACTAGCAGTAGGAATGGCTATCAACAACATTCATTGCGTTATTTACGTTGCTGAGCAGACAATTTTTTCGAACATGTGAAGCAATGGATAGCAAATAAACTTCATCACAATGCATCACAATTGACTATCAAAAGTTCTGAATAAGGGCACATTAACTTAATCCCGTGGCTATTTAGTAAGTACCAACTAAACTTGAATTTGTGGTATGTTCCCGCAGGACGGGCAGCGAAGCGTAACAAGAAGTGTCTAAATCAGAAGAACAAGCAGAAGTGGCTACGCGAGAAGAGCACGCAGTGCATGGCCGTGCAGGCAGCCATAAGCTTGGAACTGGAGGATTCAGACGACTCGGACCCGGAGAAAACGGCGTACGGACTCCACCCGCCCTCACCTACCCCTGGCCCTTCTACCGCGCCTGATAAGGACGAGGACAACGCAATTGTAGCAAACGGAGTCGTAAACCCCACAGCCATACAACTATTACTCCGTACAATGGAACGACTCGGAATCTAAGAAACTCCGAGTTTTTTTTTTTTTTAAGTATAAGCCCTGTAGTGTAAAAGCAGACAAAAGTCTGTAAGACTGAATAGTTCAGGGGCTATAACATACAAAGAGGATCATGCTCAAAAAGAGTTTTTCAAAATGACTCATCACAACCGTCGATAAATTGCAAATGTTTTTATTTTTAGTCCAGTCCCATCGAAACGAATAATATTGACTAAAAATGTTTCTTCGTCACGGGCAGCTCTTGCCTAGCATATCCAGTGAATATAACTAGAAAATCGTAATTTAAAAAAAAGTCTATAAATTTAGTAAGATCAATACGTGTTCCTGATCCTGAACTTTTCTAGGACAATAACTTTTGCCACACATTGGTTTCAGTAGTAGGTATAGGTACACAAACCTACGTAATACCTACCAGCATTGAACTGTCTAAGCACATTAAACAAACAACATGCATGGTCCTCATTTAGTAGATAAGGAAGCTCTTCATTATAGGATGAGTTCCACGAAACATACCAAATACAAAACCTGTGGTACAGCGCATGACATCTGTAAACTTCGATTGCAGAGAAACAAAATAATTACTAACTTACCCATTAAACGGTGTCTTAGTAAAATGTCTTTGAGATTTAACTCACCGACGGAGACATCATTTATTATTGTAGGTGCAAATATCTTCATCAGTTGAGACTGAATAATGTTGTCAAAAGTTTTTGGTGTACGTATTTCTTACACTACACATTTTACAGTGTTTGGAAACTTAAGTGTATAAACATGTAATTACAGCAGCAAAAATTGTTTTGTAGGGTACAAACGTAACGTAAGATGTTATATTATGACTATGTCGATTAACTCGATGCAACTCATCCTATGGCGAACAGAGGAAAATGCAGGAATGGTTGGAAACTACAGGGTTTAAACGAGAAGCGATTGAATCATTTCGAGTGTGTAATTTCGAAAATGTGCACGTCTGCAGTCGATGGCTCAGAGCCGTGCTTTTACTTCTAGTCATTTTTACTAATATTTATTCAGTTATATTATCAATTTTAAATTATGGCTACATTATACCCGTAGCATTATGTATAAGAATTCATCTTTCTAATAAAGGCGTCAGTATATTGGAACTGCCTAATCCAAAGCCAGTAGTTTTATTTCATGCACGTGTACCACACAGAGCACGGAGTCGCCTCGGCGACTGCTACTAGACACGGTGTTCTCAATACAATCCATACAAACCAAGTGTTTTAGTTGGGCATCAGTGATATTCACATATAAGAAATGACGACCCGTGACAATTGTGACAATGCCTGTTACTGCCGAATTAACACGCCCAGCGCTAATCTAAACTAATATTGTAAAGAGGAAAGATTTCGATTTTGTATGTATGTTTGTAATGGATAAACTCGAAAACTCCTGAACCGATTTTAAAAATTCTTTCACCTATTAGAAAGCTACATTATCATCAAGTAACATAGGCTACTTTTTATCCTGAAATAAACAATTTTCATTGATAGTACTGCCATCTGATTATTTAGATACAGAAACTTTGGCATATGTTTTGTACATTTAGGCCCGTATTACAGAACGTCACTAAATCCTCAAGCAATACTCAAAACTAGATTCAACCATTGATTGGATGAAACTTTGATGAAACTAGTTTTAGGTAATGCTTGTTTTATCTATGGCGATAATGGCGGACGTCATAGAGCCTGGAGGCTTGTGTGACAGTTCTTGCATTCTGTCAAATCTGCAAGTTTTTACAGGGTTACCCGCACACAATTTTCATTTACTACTTCTAGCGGAGTATTTAAATATTTTTTAGTTCTAAAACCAGAAATGGGGTTAAACGCTCGTCATAGGTCGCAGTACTGTGGGCCCAGTAACCACCATTGTAGTGTTGTGTCGGTCACAAATTAACAGGAACGTAGATAAAAATGATTACGGGCTGCACATTATAAGATGAGCTAAGGATATGGGAAGCGTCTACCGAAGGTCTAAAAGCAGCTTTCGTGGAAAGATAAATAAAATATGAACTTATCGTTTTATTTAATATTAAGTTATATTATTTAAGACTGACTCCAGTCTTACCAAGGGGTATCGTATTACCCAGTAACTGGATTTTGGAGGTCAGATAGGCAGTCGCTTCATGTAAAATACTGGTACTCAGCTGCATCCGGTTAGACTGGAAGCCGACCCCAACATGGAAAGGAGTAACAAGACCAACTCGAGGAGGATTTTCGTGACATTCCTGCGTACCTGTTGCACAGATAACTTTGATTGCTACTAACTAAGGAGATTGACAGTCCCAAATTGTGCGTGTAATAGATGAGTGTTCTTCTTTTCAAGACCGTTCTTTCGTTCTTCACGTTCAACTCAACTTTGTAGGTATTTAAAATTTTAAAACAGCCAGTTTTATTTAAGGCCCTTTTAGGCCCTTACGTCAAGAATGTTAGAAATAATGGGATATTTTATTTTCGGTGATTAAAAGGAACCTCCTAACTATGCGTGCCGTGTCCAAGAGTACAGCTTTCAAATTGAGCTCAACAAACGGTTCGAAATATAAGTCAATGTGACCTTAACATAACAACACGCCTTGTTTCCACGAAGGGCTGGGCAGAGGTGTACCCTTAGTACACCCTTTTTTCCCGTGGGGAAATTCTCATGGATACCCTCCGCCTGGGAAGAAAGGAGGTTTAAGGCACATTATACCGGCACCGCAACTGCACAGCTGCAGCACGGCATCTCCTCGAATTTAGGCTACAGCTAGCTGCCAGCGCGCTAACAACGCGTTGGCCGCGAGGTGCAAGCTTGCTGTCACCGCGAACACAATTGTTATATGGCATCTTCTTTCTTCCTCTATTAGTTTTTCTTTATTCATGTTAGAGCCGCAGCAAAGCGTATCCACTGTCTTAAATTTGATTCGAGACTAGATGCAGCAAGGCGCGTGAGGTGACGGTTGTGCGCGGGCGACGGCGCAATGACGATGACATGTTTCACTGGCGACTCGGAGTCGGCGCGTAGTAAGCATGCGCTCGACGCGCTGTAAACACATGGTCCACTCGCTTGCAGCACGCGGACTGCGAGTCGAGTCGTATGAAAGCGGCAAGCGCGCTGACTGCCCGCCGTTGACTTTTTCATATTGACATCATGATATTATGTTATACTACACACGATTTAATGCTCTAAATTGAATGACAAGTTAATTCCTGGTTTGAAGCCGTGCCGTTGCAGTGCCGGTATAATGTCGACAAACCTTTATGTCGGTCTTCTACCGACTAAATCCCCACTGTTCCTTCTACTATCATGTGTCGGGGGCCCGGGAGATACTTGTACATTCGCCGCACCCTCGACTGATATCAGCCCGCCATGCCTAGCGAGCCCCATCACAATGTGTGGCCGATACCATGACCGCACAGCCTGCTACGAAGGCGCGTCTACTGCCTGTCACTTCTTTGAGCCTGACTGCTCAAGTGACGACACATTCCCAAATTCGCCGTCCGCAGGCCCTTCTTAAGGTGGCCGGAGATCGTTAAGCGCCTTTCGACGCCCAGCTGCATCTATATTACACCCACATTTCGCCAGTTATGTTGAAGTCCCCTATAATAGGGGGCGAGCCTATTGCCATCAATTGGGCCCTTATGTAATGCAATCAAAGTAGAAAAAACGCAATTGGTTAGGTTTAAAGCATTATTTTAGAATTAAATACTTTTGGATATACTTTATTTTCAAGATTCAAGCAAATTTGTTTTTACTTTATTTCTGACGACAGACAGTCCATAACCTTCCCAATGCTGGGACACTGGCTTCCTCTCTTCAAGAGGGAGTATGATAAACTAGGCATAGATTTTAAGCTAGGTTTTAGGAAAAATATTGTCAGTCAGAAGAATGGAAAACGGTGGACCACTTCTGACAATATACACCCATCTAAACATGTAATTACCAATGCTTTAGTAGAAAATGTAATATTTAATGGCAACACTGCTCAAGGCATCAATGTGTTACTAGCTGGTAGAAAAAGTAACATTTATACTAGAAAAGGCGTCATTTTATCTGCGGGGGCTATCAATACACCAAAAATTATAAAGCTGTCAGGGATAGGATCTATTAAAATCTTTGGGGATTCCAGTGGTAAAAAATCTACCAGTTGGTAGAAATCTGCAAGATCACATAGGATCTGGATTAGACTTTGTATTATTTAATAAATCTGTTTCAATTAGTGCTTTGGATAATGATTAACCCATTAAATGTGTTACAATATTTCATCAATGGCAAAGGTCCTTGGACAACACCAGGCTGTGAAGTAATAGGTTTCCTATCAACTAAAACTAGTCGGATCCGGATTTACAATTCATGGTCTTGCCAGTAGGCCTATCCTCAGACAGGGGTAGTTTATTAAGAAATAATGTGAACGTAAAAGATAAAGTGTGGGATAAATATTTCTCTATGAGTTTTGATAGTTGTGGGAACCATTTTACCTTTGATATTACATCCTAAGAGTAGAGGCCATGTCTTTATTAATAGTACTACCTGAATCACCGCCTGTAATAGATCCTAAGTATTTATCACATGAAGACGACAGAGAAACTATAATTAATGGATTGAAACTAGTCATAGAATTTATAAATACAAGGCATTCTAGGTATCACGCAAACCCAGTGCGGGTTGGTAGATGTCACACGTCATCGAAGTTTAGACCAATGGTCATGAAATTATTTACATAACATTTATATAGGTATTCAAACATAATTTAACTATATATTCAAGTATTAAAGTTGATGTTATTACTCGTATTAAGTACTGTATCTAGTGTATTCTTCATGGAAAGTCTGAGACAACATTTTGTGAAATAAATAAAACAAAATAATATAATAGAAAATAATATTTATTCACATATTAAGAAGGAATCATGTTTGTATAAGCGATGTTATACTCATTTTAAGCTCATTATATTAGTAAATGACCCTTAAGAATGAACTGAACAACTTCAAACTAAAAGTGTATCAAAAAGCTGGGTTCTCTTCTCACGGCATCATTTAAATCAATCTTGTTACTATAGCTAGATTGTCACGTCTGCAAAGTGATAAATGAGATTTGTTTCAAAATAATTATTAATACGTAAATGCATATAATTCATTGTAAATAAATGAAGATGCCGACCGAGTCTATTGTGCACAAGTTAAACTTAATTTAGAAATTTTTCATATTTTTCTTTCATAAAGAACAATAATGGCACCAACATTATATAAAAGCGGACAATGAAAGCTGAATGAAAGATTATAGTTTCCAGATCGCATTAAAACACGTAACTTAGAGTACAGCAATAGACAAGTCACAAACATAATAATAATGAGACAAGGATACACTTAATGAGATGTACGAGTAAACGACTCAACATTTTCGCTCTCTTTCGCATATGCAAACGTTGTGGTTACCCTACAATTGGGACCCAACAAAACATCCAGATACGATTTCTTTGGAATGTCTTCCCCGATTACATTACCACTTTACAAGTGATTGACAAAGACACGGCGCCAATAACTAATAACTCTACGAATAAAATGAATAATATGTTGGGAATATATTACGCCAAATTATGATTAAAAATAGTCAGGCCACATATGACTAAAGAATGGTCTAGCTATATGCTAAATGGACACTTTCGACTCTAATTCTAATCTAAAATACAGAACACTACAGATCCTTGTTCACCATGGAATTGGAACTAATCCATTCGGAGATTTATCTTGAATACATATCATTATATTGTCTGGTTTTCGTACCTGTCTGTGTGACCGCACTGTTGTTCTAAACTACGCAGCAAAATTGATGCGGTTTCCATCAACATTACTATTTTTCAGAAGGCTCACATATACAATACAATAACTAGAATTAAAATTACTCATTCTGAATACAATACAAAAAATAATACCAAACAATATAGCACTTAATCCGGTGCCAATATTATCGATTCCATCTTATACTTGTAAAACTAAATAAAATATGTAAGTACAAGGAATGTGGAGGCTCTCGCCACTTATAAATATTATGATAAAATATATACATATATCAAAAATAAAACATGCCAATCGTAAAATTTATACGTATAAACCTCGTTGTTATCACGTTTATAATTAACAAAAACCAATATTTACTAAAATTACTACCTCCCACAGAACCTTGTTTAGGCTAAACGACCTGCGCTCAACAAAACATTTCTCTATGTAGTTTGAATGTGTAGTTTTTGTGGTGAGCCGCTACCAAGGCATAATCATTTTAATGCCTCTAATCAAAGCCTTTTGTAATAAAAACCGACTTCATCGCAATAAATATTAAGTAAAAATAGATTTGTAAAGTACTTACTTAAGTAGAATTGTGTATGACGGCGCTTGACGAGAGGAATCTTGTTATTCGCTAATTACATCACAATGCGCCAAATGGAAGATCTCGTAATAAGCATTTAGGAGTACAATATATAAATAAGTACTAACTATGTGTATAATCTGCTACGTATACCAATTTCATTCTATTTTTGAGTCGTTGTTCATTTACTGAGTATTCATTGCAAAACTTCGATGACTTACATACATTATTATTGTGATATTTCTTGAGATTATTATGTGTAATACGTTTGTATAATAAAATCTTTTCTACATATTCTACATCTTGACTAAAAAGTCACCTAAGTATGTCTTATGCATAGAAAAATAACATCATTATAACAATACTTGAATACATAATATTTTTGACTACTTTTAGTATTTATTAGAATATGTTTGCATTAGTCTTTTAAGTAATTCACACCTATGTAACATTAGCAACTAACTCAACTCGAGCCTATAACCTGCTCGTAATAACATAGCAAAAATATGTAAATCTTCTTAGAGAATTAAACCAAAAAAACTACATTTTGTGTATTGTCAATATTTTCTAAGTCTTATTATTGAAATAGTATACAAGTTTGAAACATTTCCTAAACTCGTTATGCTACGGGGTCTAAATATGTGATGAACATAATAAATGAGCAAAAATAATCCTGAAACTCTACACTACCTAAGTGATATTTCTGCTTTCGCACAAATGACGATTAAGCTAAGTAAATGCAAGGATACAACGAACTTGAACGACTCGGCGATATACTCAATAGGTGATAAAGTATTAAAAGTATTTACTAGGATCACAACTCGTCTTTCACCTTGTCGTGGCTGCGACAGAATGCGATCATATCATCTGCAGTCCGCGGGCCGCTGTACTCGTCCAGGGCTGTCCCGCTAGCGTAAATCTTAAACGTGGGCAGAGTTTTGATCCCGGCGAGGTCGGCCACCTTGGCGTTCTCGGCCGCGTCTACAGCATACAATTTCACTTTGCTGCCCGCCGCCTTCAGCCGGTCAGCCGCTCGGCTGAACTCTGGTTTAGCTTCCGTGCAGTGACCACACCCTGAAAATAAATCAATGAATGAAATGTTTGGACACTTCAATTACGAAGGGCACGTGCAAAATGAAAACTGTTTTGTTTTATTTTTTCAATCACTTACTGTAATCTAATGAAATCATCATATCCAATAATAAAAATAAAGACGTAAATATAAGCAAATCGTGTGCGCCGGAACATACCGCGCACGAGTGGGTACGAGTACCCTCGACTCGTCGTCTTTCGCGTCGTGAAGATCACACGGCTATCTTTAGACAGGCGTGTGATTTAGTCAGAGGTTCATGAGTAAGCTTATCTTTGAACCTTTGTCTAAGGCCGCGTCCTAAGTAAAAGTGTCTAAGGCCCATTCTAACCAAAAACGACCGTTACAAGAGTACACGTTAGACTCGCTCTTTTATACGAACATGAGGTACTCGCGCGATCAATTAAGTTCGCGATTGATCATCATACTTCATAGTAACGATCCCTTAAAAGAGTCTATTCGCCCGATTCGAACTAGTAAATTCATGCGAACCGCCTAATAATCTGTTTGGTAGGAATTCAAAAATGGTCCCAGATTTTACCTAGTATTGTTGGATATAATAGTATATTTAATAGGTCCACAGGATGAAGAAGTGATTGTGACACTTACTGTGTGTGCGATTAGGCACATTATTTATCAACAACGCGCAGACATCGCGTTCTATTCCTAGGCAAGTTCAATACTATCACCTTTGCTTCCTGGGTCCTACTTCTTGTCTAGTTAAAATGTGTATGGGTAAGTGCTCATATCAACGGATGCTGTTGCCTACAGTTGGCAACGTTTCGCTCGTGTATATGAGGACTAACGAGAATCGAACAAGCGACCCTGGCTCTCTAATACTCTGAGGCTATTTTTATTTCTATTTGGTTCGGTCAGCAACGATAGTCGTCAGTAAACAATTACTTTTGCAAGACCATTTAAATTGACACAACATTATTCGACACTGCTTTGCAGCATTTTATGTTATAGCTCAGAGTTAGTTTTATTTAAATTTTACATGTGTTGCAATTTCTCTTAATAATTTTTCTCGTTAATTATGTTCCAAAACCCAAGTCTGTGGTAAAATCAATTTATGTTATTGATCAATCTTAATCCGAAGAATATTGAGGGAAAACTTATTCGTTCATATATGTTAGAAAAACGTTAATAGCGCAATAAATGGGGCTGGTTTATGATCTGTCAAAATTAATAGCATTGCCGTCGTAATTGTTTTACGCAACTTCCCCACACATTAACTCTCTGGACGAAATCACAGTGGAACTAAACTTTATATGGCAGATAAAAATTGTCTTTTAAAACTTACATGAGGCGTAGAACATAATGAAGGTCGGGTTGGCCGCGCTGACAACTTGCAGGAAGTCACTGTCACTGGTCATTCCCACGTTGGTGTCGAAGCCAGCTGGCGCCTCTTTTTGAGCGGAGCCAAGTCCGTTTGCTTGGCTGTGAATAAATGCGACGAAGTCCCCTTCCTGTGGTGAAGCAAAACATTACACTTACAAACATGATTAAACATGAGTGTATTTCTAAGTGGTAAAATGCAGCTCAAAAAATAAAGGAACATTTCGCAATGAAGTCAAAATTGGGATTTCTTTACCAAATAACTTCGACTTAAACGATTAACAGTCAGTAACCCGCGTGCAATCAAGTAGTTGGTTCCTATGGAGAAGAACGGGCCAGAAATGTATACCGTACTGATCAAGAGACAAGAGACTTGCAACGCTGAGATACTGTGATCGTATAACATGTTTATGACGCTAGCGGAGTCTTTCCCCCGGTATATATGCAGTTGACTATGTTGCCTATAGCCTTCCTCAATAAATAGGCTACCAAACACAAAAATAATTTTTCAATACCGACCAGTAGTTCCTGAGATTACCGCGTTTAACCAAACAAACAAACTCTTCAGCTTTATAATATTAGTATAGATATAAAAATTAATTGTTCGTTTACGTGACTGTCATATATTCCCCTCACTCCGATGCAGTTGACTATTCTTTTCAGGTTGAAGTTGATCCCAAAACTGATTCCAGCAATTATGGCGTGGTATAATATAACTTTAATGTTGTGTTTTTATACAAGTTTGACATTCTATAATAACTTTGAATCCCCCATTTCTAGAGCAGCTGACGCTCAGATATTTTAAGTGCTATCAGAAAACGATTACATATTGATTTTCATATAGCATGACTTCTTCAAAGTAACGCCACCGCCCGTAATGTTATAACCAGAACGTACAGCACCATTATTAACCTGATCCCACTGCTGGGACACAGGCTTGGCCTTTGTGTAGAGGTGTCGTAATCCCCCACGCGGGCCAGAGATGCTGGTTCTACCACGATGTTTTACTTCACCGTTTTGAGAACAGTGCTAAAATAATTTGCACAAAATAAAGTGCCTGGTCGGAGGCATTTCTACTGCCCATCACAAGTAACGTTCATCAAGTTTTTTTAATTTATAAATATATTGCGGACGCGGCGGGTCTGACTTATTCATACTTGTCGACTGTGTGAGAAGACTGCACTGCCTGTGTGAAGATAACCTTGCGCAAAAGGTATAATGAAATTTCCAATATTACCTTTCTGCCACCTGTGTATTCCTTCACGGCTTTATCGTAATAGCTGAAGTATTTGATCGTGGGGTATCCCTTGACGTCATAGTTGGCGCACAGCTCCTGGTCGCTGGTACAATCCACAGCGCCGAATGCCACCATCAGCTCATCTGCAAACTTCTCTGCTGCCCTCACAAACTCCGGCTTAGTACTTTTGCAGTGGCCACACCCTGAAAATGACGATATTCTGATGATAATGGTTTGTTATAAATATACTTAACAGGTCTTAAATTCACTGACAGACTACATACGTACAGCCTTAAAGGTAGGGTCTGGAGGCATAAGATTTTGGACAAGAGTTCCTTTTAAAACGAAGGTACTAAGGAAAGATTCTTTCAAATGATCCCCTAAAGGTGTTAAATAGGGGAAGAAAGTTTGCATGGGACTTCTTCTACTTTACCGATGAGAAATCTCATCGGTCACAAGGCTTGTTGTTAAGAAATTGGAATGTAAGAACCTCACAATCAACCAAAAGGTGTAAGGTCACACAACTTTATTTCAAACATTTGTTCAAGGTCAGAACTTTAGTTAATGTGTATGTGTACTTGAAGCAGATCACTGCTGTACATAGGCTTATAAATTATCCTTTACATTCAGTGCAAGCACTTCCTAGACCTAAAAGACATCGCAACAGTTAAGTTGCCGCAAGCGCGACTGATAATCGTGGTGTCTTGAATTAGATTTTCACGTCGGGCAAAGTCTAACATGCACGTAGCTGGCGAAATGTGGTTGTACTCCTTTAGGCCCATATCTCAACCGATTGGACGTCTTGCGAGATATCCACCATGAGGTTATGTATATTTTCCTGTCAGCGCAACCATGGTTGGGCCACAATGGTTTCGTAGTGAGACATGGGCTTATGGGACTTCTGATGGTATGTTAGTAAGTGTAATGGTGGCAAATCGATATCAAGCTATACTGCGTTCTGCTGAGGGTGCTCTGTTTCACTAATTTACTCCTCTATTAAGCGGTACGCTTTGTGGGTTGTCATGGCAATGTTTTGATTGAAACAGCAGGGATTGAAGGGCTATTATTGTCAGTGTTGTGAGACCTCAAGCGGTCCTGCCTATCTCGCTCACACTTATTATCCTGTCACATTGGCATTAGTGCTGTCTCGCGCAGTTCATAGTTATTTCTATAAAATATAGCACGAGACAGTTTAGTCTAGCTTGGCACGGGTTCATAATAGGTTTACTTACATAATACTTAGCGCATTGAGATCAGTTGTGGCCCAGTGGTAACGGCCCCGATTAAAAGTTGTATGTCGGAGGTTCGAACCCAGGCAGGCGCTTTACTTCATGAAAAAAATCATCACCACTGCTCACAAAACGGTGAAGAAAAACATCGTGAGGCAGCCGTAGGACCAAAAATTTCGAAGACATGTGACATCTACCAACAAGCGCTGAGCCCGCATGCTGGTTTATGGCCCAGTCCCTCTCGAAGTTAGGAGGCCTGTGTCCCAGCAGTGGGAACATTATGGCAGATTATGCTATACACCGTGACATTTTAGTCGTCTTACAAAGGTTGTCCACTCAATGTATCCGACATAATATACCTCTAGGCGTGATTAAAAAATTGTTACCAATTAAGAAAATACGTACTAAGAAAAATAAATAATGCATTAGAATTATGAAACATCCTGTTAATAATGTTTACGTATCATATGTTAGAGAACATACATACCTACCCAGCGCACGAGTCGACTAAATCATTCCATCTCCATTTTCCATGAGACAAAATATCAAACAAACTACGTTATAATGAATAATATTTTTATTTTTTAGGTATCAAATATTCATTTTTTTCTTATAGATGTGTAGTAGTTATTGGATACATGAAGTGGGCTGCCGTTGTAAGACGATTAAAATGTCACGGTGTATAATACTTACAGGGTGCGTAGAACATAATGATGGCGTGTTTGACCTTGCGCAGTGTGTTTCTGAATGTCGAGGAGTCGAGGTGGCGCACGGGCGACTCTTCTTCCGACCACGGCTTTTCTGGGGGCGGCGGTGGTGGTGGCTCTTTAGGGTCCTGATAACATTATAAATAAATTTTATAAATAAATAAATATCTTAAGACAACCAACATACCGTTATCTGATCCCAAACTAGGCAGAGCCTGTACTATGGTAATCAGACAACTGATTAACATACTTATATATTTCATAAATACATACATATTATAGATAAAGTATATCCAGACACAGAACAAATGATTGTGCTCATCACACAAAGATTTCTCCTGGATGGGAATCGAACCCACGACCTCAGTCTTTGCAGTCAGGGTCACTAACCACTAGACTAACAGGTCAGTCATTAAGGGCTGGTTAGGGCAAAAGAGCCAAGGTGGCCCGCGCAGTTCAAATTTTCTTATCTTCTTTGCAATGTGCAGGTCAGTAACATACACCATTGATCAAAATATGATTAACGACCGTGAAAAATATTTATTTACAGAATCATAATAGTAAAAATCATCAATACTACATCTCTCGCAAGCCCATGACAACTATTTCCTGAAACTATGACATTGAAGCCAAATTCTAATTTCATCATTTGTTGCCATAATGGTTTGCCAAAATCGCCTAAACGCCACATTTGGCAGGCGGGTTGGCGATCGCGCTGGTAAAATGCATGGGGAAACGCTGCTGCCCATTCTCTAGTTAGTCTCTTAATCGCTTCCTACAACACCGACGGGAAGAAATGGGACTTCTAACGTATGCAGATGTATTGATGATTAATAATTCTGTAAATACATATTTGTTGGTCGAGATACAAATATTGACTAACAATAAATAGATAAATAACCTGACACTGATCTGCCAACTGCACAATGATAAGAAAATTTGAATTTTGCAGGCTACCGTATGAAATTATTTTAGTCACATTTTAAAGGTTGCTAATAAGCTGACCCATCTTAACGGATGAACCTGTACAATTATCATCTGCTTATCCTTTTCCCAATTATGTAAGGGTAAACTCTCAAGTTCAAACAGATGCAGTTAAATATCAGTACTTTCAATGAAGTAACTGCCAAAAACCCACCCAGTTACTCGATAACTCTTGGTAAACCTGGTTGTCAGACTTTCGGGTTTCTAACTACTCGTAACGTTTCTTTGATTTTCTAATTGTGCTTACCAGGGCACGGAAGGATGGCGGTATGAAATGGATAGTCACTCATCCACGGACCGAGCCCGGCAAGAAGATCTTATCCTTTGATCGAGCCGTGCGGCTCTTGTTTTGGTTATTTATCTCTTGTGGACTGGCCACACTACGATATCGGTCCTCTGATGCCAAAGAACGCGTACGCTTGCAGGCGATGCGCTTGCGACATCAATATTTCTCTCTCTTTTAGAGGCATGTTTGTGAGTGACAGAAAGAGATAACGAGTAATGAAAAATGCTTCGGCGATTAGGTTTAGCTGTCTTATTATGATAATTTAAAATAATACATTTCTCGTTATATAAGGTTATAAAAAATTATTACTTTTGAAAAGCATAAGTGGGAAGAGCTTTGGAAAACCGTGTCCAATTTATTCGACATTATAAATTATCGTTTTAATAATATTTGTAAGCAGTGGCTTGCAAGAGTGGTTTAAAGTAAATGTGATGACCTGTTTGATTTTTACTTTTTAACATCTTTTACTTTTTAACAATTTGTGTTGTATGTCTTGTACTCATGTTTGAACAAATAAATTCTTATCTGTTGATAACTGTAAAAACAAGCACATTTACAACTACAAGTAAATATTTTAAAGCTCATTGTTAGGTTTAACTTAATAAACTACTCTACTAACCTTAATAAAACTAATAATTTGCTCTTCTTGCCTAGCATGACTCGCGTCAAACTGATATTCTCCTCTGCTGAAGTACTTTAGTGTAGGATAGCCCTTAACGCCAAAACGAGAAGCAAGATCCGGCTGCTTCGTCGCGTCCACTGCTGCCAAAATACCGTCGAGCTGAAAAACACGAATTAATTTTATCACTGAGTACATAATGATTTAGTCGGGAATGTGGTTAAGCAATTTATATTTGTACTACATACATAAACTCACGCGTTTTACCCATGGGGGTAGGCAGAACCTATAGAACGCCACCTGCTACTCACGCCTTTTTCCCATAGGCAGAAACAACGGAACGCAACCTCCTACGGTCCTTACATACTCTTTTTGCCTCGTTTAGGTTCATACAATTAGTCATACACACACGCCGGGTGTGACTACTACGCACCTCACCTTTCTGAAGAACATCACCAATAAGGTCACTATATATCCTCCTAGGGCGTCCCCTCTCGGCGTGTACAGTCACATGTGCCTTGTAAATATCTTTTGTAACCCGTCCTTCATTCATCCTCTCATCATGACCAAACCAGCTAAACATACTCTTATCAATTTTTGCCAATACATCTTCTTTACAGGCGTCCATATTGTCCATGGAGGGCAAGAGACTGTCACGCGTTGTGGAATACAAAAGCGACGCTCTATAAAGCCATTTTTGTAATGTGCCGCATTATCGGCCAGTACTGTATAGATACGAAGTCCTGAGGCAACAATAAAAATAATACACATTTGCGACCTTACACTTAAAGCATCAAGCTTCCTTTTACTTTGTGTGACATATTGTTAAGTTAGACCACATAATAAACTAACCTTTGCAGATTTTATCGCTTTGGCCGCTTTCTCGAACTCAGGTTTAATTCGTTTGCAATGTCCACACCAAGGCGCATAAAATACTACGAGCGCATTTTTAATATTTGAAAGGGTATCATCAAAATTCGCAGCTGTAAACAAAGAAAAGAAAAATCATATAAATAATAAGAGTACTCAAGATTAAGACAAAACGCCTGCGTAGCGTCCGCTACGCAGAACCTACGCGTCCGCCCCCCCCCCCACATTAGGGGAGGCCTATGTCCAGCAGTGGACGGGTTTCGGCTGAAATGATGATGATAAAAGACATTCAGAACAAGGTTACAATTATCGTAAAGTTAAGATGTGTAAACGTTTTCGAATATTTCAGCTAGAACCCAATCAAGGTATTTAAACAACTGGTGAGCGGCCCCTTAATGAATATGATGTTTGAGGTAATAACGTCATGCCTCATATTAATTTTTGCGAATAAGTTGATCATATCATCATATAAAAGTGAATGACGAAGATAAACTGACTGTGGTACAGTGCTGCCGCAGATATCTTACGAATGGTTTATTTTTCTCTTCACAAGTCAATATTATAATTTGGGATAACGGTTTGGGCGGTGCTTCAAATACTAGTATACTTATGTTCAGTTCTACTGACAGTATTAGTGAAGAAGTGATTAAAGGTACACAATACGTTGTTTAATATAACTTTCTAAAATAAATGGGCAATAGAAAACCGAAGAAAAGAGGCGATTATCTGTGCGGTACCAAGACTGAACTACCTTCAATCAAGAAATAAATAATAGTGCATCCTCCACGTATGACCCGCCCGATAAGGCTCTCAATTAACGTGGCGAAATATGGAACTAGAAATAGTTGAACTTGACATCTTCCAATACAATTTATTGGAAGGTGTGTAATTCATATCATAACATCACGTTTTATTTCCCAGAAGGGTTAAACATAGTTGTAAATATAGTACACCCACATAATTAATAAAATAAGTGAGAAGTATTAGTAAACTTACAACCGAAAACGAGTAAGATTGCATAAATTGTAGACGTATTTCTACATAACGAATAGTTATATATGGCGTAGTTACGTAGGCATAGCCCTCATTTAAGGTGTGTTACGCTTTTAAAAATACAAAAATTCTGGATTGTAACTGTAACTCTTTGTAATTTCTGTTACGCATTTTTTCCTATAATTTTACAGAAAGGTAGACTTGAAAAGTTTTATGGTCAAGTAAATTTAAAATTGTAAAACGAGAAATATAGATTAAATTAAATGTCTGGAAAGTTTTTATTTATGAATATCTTACCTTTTGACAATTTGGCAATCAACCATTTCGGCTTGTGCATAATGCGAGATTAATGTTACACATTATTTTGAGCAGTTTCCAATTAATATATTTACCAAATATTGTATTTGAGTGATAAAATAAAACCAATAAAAAGCATGATTTGCATACACCAATAAACAAAGTGACAGTAGAAACCAATGAAAAATATATGACAGTTTTCTGCCAGCAATGGTTTTTTATAATATATACTCTTTGTAGAGGAAAATTTTTCAACCAGTGTGCAATTATTTTTTTTGGTGGTTTAGGTTTAGTATCATAGTAGAACAAACAATTATTTTTTCAATACTTTATTTTTATGCAACGTTAAATCAGTAAACTGTGGACACCCTACATATTTCGTAATATGATATCGAAATAGTAATAGGTCAGTAACCGCGCGCCGGCGTAGGTACTTCAAACTTTTTAGAATTTTGACCAATCGAACAGCTGGTAGGTACTAGTAGCTACGCTCGGTCGTTCCGTTTCGCCGCCACTGCGCGCAATTTACCATAAAAACCAGTTTCAAAATAAACATCTTTCGTTAACGATATTTTTTTTTTTTTTGTACTAAGATATATCAAAATAAAAATTGCATAGTTATTATAACTCGTTTAAGTTTAATTTTGTTAAAATTTGCGCACTGGTTAAACACTTATCCTGTATATTTGTGAAAACATTCTGTGCCAAATAAGTTGGTAAAAGGTCATCAGAAATACGTTAAAGAAGATAAACATAAAAATAGCTTTAATGAACAAAGCAAAGTTTGTTACTTTTCAGTCGTATGGCAGCATGACCCCCGTCTTTATACATATGAACAATTTTGTTTGATAAGACTACCGGAACAATAACTTATTCACTTATGTATAAATGTTCTCTATCAAACCATTTATATTGGCACAAACGTATCAGATTAATAAAAATGACGTTCAATCAAGATTATTAATAAACAACAAACATGTCATGAGTTTTTGTAATTTGTTTATGTGAATTATCATTATAATTACTTACTAATCTTAGTATTCAGTTGAATAGTTTATCAATTTTTTTTCTAAATAATGTACTCCGTAAACCCATTATCTTTTCTTGCACAATTTTATTCCAATGGTTGTCTTTTAGTGATAAGTCTGTTCATTGTAATACTGTCTGTTTGTTTACTTTTTTCTTTGTATTTAATTTAATAGGACTTTTGTTGTAATAAATGATTTCTCTATCTCGTATTTATTCTGACACCTAGTTCCCTTTTGATTGACCAAAATTGATTAAGAAAGTTTCGAACGAGTTTTATTTGTTAATTATAAGCTCGTCTACAAGCTCACGTTTTAATTGATCATCATCATTTCAGCCGAAAGACGTCCACTGCTGGACATAGACCTCCCCCAAGCTCCGCCACTTCGACCGGTTCTGTGCCTCCCAAATCCAGCGGATTGCGGATAGATAGACTTAGAGTATAAAATCCGAACTCACCAGTGAGATGCACCACATCTGAGTCTTCAGGCCAGCTATCATCAACAACTTCCTTCTTCTTCTGCTGCATGGCAGTGGTAGGGTCTCTCATAAAGTCTACTATCGCTTGTCTTTTGTTTTCGCCGTTATACGGTAACTTGTATTGCCCTTTTCTACAATAAAGAAAATATACAGATTAACAATAGTATAAAGTAGGTACCTAGTAGTTAAATGTCATTCAGGAAAAGGCCTCGAAACATTTTTCACATGTGTCGTTTTAGGAAAATGCGACATGCAAAGCGAATCTAATTTGGGTTGTATGTTGCATTTTATCTATGGCACCTTCTGAATGCACATATTTTTAAGCACCCTGAAGTATTGTATCATATACATAAGTATTGGAAAATACATTATATTAAACTTTCCGTGGAAGGGCAGAGACAAGAGCAAAAGGATGTAGTGCTGACGTTTCTACATTAATCTAGCCTATCGTCTTTTGATAGTCCTCTGTTGGACATTGGCTTCATCTAATAAACGCTAGATCACAACGAGTGCAAATCAAATATTTACGTATAATAGATTCATGTTTACATTATCAGTACTTACTCATAATACAATAAGGTAGGGAAGCCAGTTATATTATACAGTTGCCTTATTTTAGAGTTTACTGGTTTAGAAACATCAATTGCAGCAAGTAGTGATTCACCCTGAAATCATATGTCAACAAGTTTTGAGTCGAAGCAGGTAAAATATTTACCATAATAAAATAAAATGAATAGGTAGGTTACACCAAAAAACAAAAAAAGCAAGACCCCCATTATAAGATAGCGTTCTCATTCCTACATACAAAGATCTAGCTGTGAATAGCTTCATGAATCATCATGGATTGAATGAGAGAGAAAGAAGTGAAAATTTCTTCTAGGGATCTTTTTTTTTTTGTATGGGAAATCATCAAATGACTTCTCCCGCTCTGGGCGGAGTGGGAGGGCGTGTCAGACTTTTACTGAATAAAACCCACCCGTGTTCCTTCAGATGCCCATGTGCCAAGGTCACGGTATCTCTTTCGAACAATCTCGCGACCCTGGCAGGAGGAATCCTTAATCCGGATTCATGTCATTCAACTGACAACTCTGTATGGTCGCTTTCATAGTGCAAGGAGAAGCCTCAGCGCTCGCTGCGGGTGAATTCGTAGGTGACCGCTCACATCTTGATACTTTTCTTACTCAGTAACCAAACAGTAACGAGTGAGCATGAGTGTGGGTGGGATTGCACAGGGGTCGTAAGGTAAAGACTAGATGCGGCATGGCACGGCAAAGCATTAACATTTGTATAGCTAGCTGAAATTTAAAGGCTTATTAATTCTCGTAATTAAAAACATTCAAAATCTAGTCGCAGTCTCATCGATCAAATGTCAAAAATGTTGGGAAACTAGAGGCATTTTTGACAGATTTAGACGGAAATCAGACTGTGAACGATCTTGAAATAACGAGAATTGCCCGTCTGCTGTGACATAGCACTGATTTCCGCATTGAGCAGCCATACAGATTGGCGAGAGGTCTAAAGTCGCAAATCGGTGGCATCAGTGCAAGACAAGTGGTAAACAATTAGGTTCTCACCTTTAGATCAGCAGCAGCGTTAACGTATTCTGGTTTTAAAGTCTTGCAGTATCCGCACCACGGAGCGTAGAACATTATCATCGACTTCTTGTAAGCACCGGTACCTTTCTTTAAAAACTTGTTAAGAGCCTGAAACAAAGAAACTTGTGTTAGTATAATTATGTCTGATTTACCACAATTTCACACAAACCTTATTAAAGATAGATAATCAAAAGTCATTAAAGTAATTTGAGGGTCCCGGGGAAATCGGAACTATTGTTAGATAAATTTCTTGTTTTATGTTTGAGTGACTGTTTTTGGTTGGCTAATAAGCCAATAGCCCACGAGATGTTAAGCTGTTATCCCTCCTATGGACATCTATAAAACCAAAGGCATTGGATCTATTGGCATCTCAGAGAGACCTGAATTTACACCGGAACCTTCCAATATTGTTACTAACCAGGCACATTATGGATCCAGCGCTTGGACCATGGACCAATTGGCGTAAATTTATAAACAGAGGTATCCTACAAAGTTTTTGCTTCACGTATTAATATACATAAACAAAGTTTTTGCTTCATGTATGATATAGATATTTATTCATTAGGCTTCTCAACAATGAGTACACTGTTACTTTATAAATTAAGCATTGCAATCTTAAGTCTAAGTGCCTCACTACTTACAGAAAAGCACCGCATGCTCTATATTATGCGGAAATAATAACACACAATTAATTAATTAAAACAAGTCATCCAGATGTCTAGCCTTTTCCCAACTATGTTGGGCCGGCTTCCAGTCTAACCGGATGCAGCTGTGTACACTGGTACAGCGAAATTTTCCAAATACTGATAAAAAACACAAAAAACAAAATACTGATTTTACATGGAACGACTGCCTATCTGACCTCCACAATCCAGGTACTGGGTAATACGATACACCTTGGTAAGACTGGTTGTCAGACATTCGAGCTTCTGACGACCCGTAACGACTGTCTAAGATGCACAAATGACAGCTGGAACCAACGGCTTAACGTGCTTAATTAATTAAAACAAATAACAGATATAATAGCACTTCCAAACTAAACAGCGTTGCTATATCACGCAAATTGTTAAACAATATATATAATTTTTTTTAAAATTAATAATAAATTAAACGGAAAATTTCGCTGAAACTATAATGTATCCCATTAACTGATTAGCTACACTGCTAAACCCGTTAAAGTATTTTCAATTCCCCACACATATAACAATTATAGATGCTTATCAAGCATATCGTCAGCATGGTTAATGGTATGGTATATCAGGGTATCGCCAAAGCTTGCTATAATTGCATAACTCACTAACAGTTGCAATGGCTTTACATCTTGCTAGTTCAACCACATTCATTGTATTATTTATATTGTTGAGAAGATATTTTTTCGAACATATGCAGCAATGGATTAGAAATATCCTCTAAAATGATTCAGAATTGTGATTTATCAATCACAATCTGAAGTAAAATTGATTTATTTAATCCAACCTTTGTTACCAACGATCTATATGTCTAAGCTGCATTCACCAATACAAAACTATAGTTGTCATACGAATTAATATGAATACTTATAAACAACCATTACTGGCTTATGAGAAAAGGTAATTAATAAAGCTAAAAATGTATTCAGCCACATCTTAATAGATTAGCAACCAATGCTATAAGTTGACTATCCATTCCTGGGAATGTAGGTTAGTAAACCAGTAAGAATGAAAACAATTCTAGTTCCAGACTGCTGAGTCTCTATTATGATCCACTGTATACAAATATCGTGCCTACTTCAGTTTTAAAAACAAAGCCAGAACATCTAAACATAAATCTGATTAACATTCTAAAGTTGATGATATCAGATGCTGTTATCATGAACTACAATAACATTTTGTAATACATTTGCTATGCTATGAGATGTAAAGGCGGGTAATGCACTATGCAGTTACCACACATAAGGGTACTTTCATAAGCAGTGGGTTTTATTTTATTTAATAATTAAAACTTTATGCACAAGGAAACCAAATATACTGTGTGCTCAATGCCTGAGGCATTTTCTACCAGTTAAGGTCTTAGGGTGAAGTAGTCGTAGGGTAGGGGAAGAGTTTGTTTGTTTGTTTGATTGAACGCGCTAATCTCAGGAACGACTGGTCGGAAATGAAAAATTCTTTTTGTGTTGGGTAGCCTATTTATCGAGGAAGGCTATAGACTATATAACATCACGCTATAACTAAGAGGAGCGGAGCATTAATGAAAAATGTTGCAAAAACGGGGAAAATCGCACGGGTAGACGATTCGACGCGACGGGAGGGGTCGGGGGAACAAGAAATTTAACCCGGACGAAGTCGCGGGCAGAAGCTAGTGATCTAAACAAAATAGTTCTTCCGGTTCGGTAGATCTACCTAGCTAGAGACTAAGAAAGACGAAACTGATTTAATGATGTTGTACTACACTCAAATATTTGTAACAGCCTTCTTGTTCAGTGCATGCAAAATGTAATTCTTCATACCTTTTTAGCATTTTAAACAATGTTCGCAATGCTTATTATTCGTAATCAGTGTACTCATGCCTATTATGTGGAGCTGATAACAATGTATTGATAGTGGAGTTTTTCAAATACTATTTTTTTTTTTAAATGTAATTGCCCCTTTTTATCAAAGTTTTGTTAATTGAAAATCTAAGAGTAGTCAAACCGAAATTAGATTATGTTGTAATCTTACCTTTGACAAACTAGCTATAACTAAAAGAAGAATAGATAAAAAAGGATTACAAACCTCGCCATCTTGGAGATGAAATATATCAGTGGCAGTAGGATCTTCGTCCCACGGCAGATCTCCGGTTGGATCTCTCAGGAAGTTACACAGTGAATTAACTGACTCATTCCTATCATAGTCTTTATGGAATTCACCGTCTTTATAATGTTTCAGATAATAGGCTTTGTCTGAAGAAATCTTCAGTTTTTTGCACAGCTTCTTGCCATCACTAGAACGCAAAAAAGTAAATAATCATTATTAATTTCAACTGGCTTATTATGGTTCCAAAGTATGGTTAGACAAACCAGATTGAGTACCAATATATACAAAAAGTGTTGTTGCCTTCAGATTGTCAAGGTCTATAAAAATGTGTTGACTCCAAATTTTGAAAGGTTCAAAAATTTTTTAATGCCTCCATATTTGAAAGATCTACAAGTGCCTCCAGATTTAGACAAGCTAACAAATGAGTGTTGCTTCCAGATTTGGAAAAGTCCAGATAAGTGTTGTCTCCAGATTTAAAAACTATGATTGTGTTACCTCTAGATTTCGAAAGATCCACAATAGTGTATTGCCCCAGACTTCGAAAGATCTACGAAAGTGTGTTACCTCCAGATTTTGAAAGTAAACCGGAGGCAAACATACTTTTCAGAAACTATTGTGATTATTAATGTTATGAATATCCTTAGAGTAACTTACCTATTATTACAATCTATTATGGCAAGAGATGCTTGCCCTTTCATAGAATCAGCTGTATCTTTGAATATGTCCGTGATGGACTGTGCATTCTTGGACTCATTCACAAATAATACCAAAACATTAGTCTTAGTTCTTAATAGTTTCTTGAACTCTTTTATATCACTTATATCAGTTATTACAGCAGTTTTTTGTTTCTTTGCTTGAACAGACTTTTGTACTAATATTATACATAACAGTAACAATATCTGAAACAAAACAATATAATTAATTAAGGGTTATATTAGGTTAATTCGTACAAAAAAGGCATGTTTTTGTGATTTTTTGTAAACGACACACTTAAAATCTCTTTATTAAAACTAATGATACATTAAAGTATGACAATCAAAGAATATTGTATAAAATTTTCACGAAGAAATATTAATAAATACGGCAATGGCAGCAATTATTCGGACGTGTCTCCGAAAAAAATAGAATCGCGGTGCCCCTCATTACTTGTTGCTGGATCATCTGAAATCATATAAATAAATTTCATTTGTTAGATAATAGTTTTCCTCAGGTAACGATGGGAGGGTTTTTTAAAATTTTAATTTTTCAGTTTTTTGAAATACTTTGAAGGGCAAAACGCGATTTTTGGCGAAAAAAATGGGCTTATCTGTTAATGAAAATTATTTAAATTATATCAAATTCTAAAAAAGCTCTCCAGCGTTACATTAGGGTCAGTGGGTCGTCTTAGGATAGTTTTGAAGTTATGAGGGGCACCGATTTTGAAAACGTGAGTTGTGGAGAAAACGATATACAGTTTTGAACACTAAAAAATCAGGTATAAAATGGTCATAAGCGAATTTTATCGGCTTACCTTACACTGAATCATCAATTCCAGTTCTATAACGGATGTTGCTATCATCCATGAGGCTTAAAGCACCTTTTTGCTCCTGTCTACGACGAATCCTGCCTGACCCGCTGCTTGTTGAAATTCTTTCGCTTTTAGGTTTTTGCAGAGGTACAATTTTTCTAGGTCGATATAATCTCGGACCAGCTGATTGCATATCACATCGTTTAACTTTTTTGGTTTTAGTAATCATTTATCACAAAAATTAATGAAAACGGAGCTAAAATGATGCGAACGCGAAAATAGGAACACGCGTGTTTAAACGTCTGTTCGATAGAATATTTACTGCTACACTAAATTTTATACTCTACGCTGGCAAAATATACAGTACAGGTTAAGCACGTTTGTAATTGCGTTAAAATTTCAATAAATCAAATTGGGGGGTAAGATTAAGTATTATATAGAGAGCGAAACGTCTGCCGTAACAATAGCGCGCTCGGGTCGGGTAGGTATAAAAATACTCATAACTTTGTCAACTTTGCTCCCATCTTGAAATTTTTACACAGTATTCTTGAGATATTAGGCATTTAGTTAAAAAATAAACTAAAAACGCTAAAAAAAATAATTTAATACCTTACCCATCACTTAATATGGGTAATGTTTGGCATGAAAATAGGTGGCTAGTGAGTTCTAAAACTTTTTAGAGTAACTTAAAACTATACTTTCCAGTAGAATGGTAATTTAGATTTGAATCAATGTTTTCAATGGGGATTCAAATAATTGATTCTAATCTTAGTTAGCATATTGGTTGTTAGCATTTTTATCATAATATCATTCAACGGATAGCATTTCACATAATGCTTCCAGAAAAGGACAAACAGGGGATGGATAGAATGAAAGTTACAAAAAAGTGTAAGTTAAGTAATTCAAATTTTCATAGTACTACTATCTGCTACTAGCAAACGTACAAGCAGTAATTGTACAAGGGTAGAGTAACAGCAAAATAATGCTTGCATTATTCATGTTTTTTTTTTTTATAAAAGCAGGTAGGATTAAAATACTAGGGTATTAACTATCCACACAACTATTGTGTTTTCAAATTTGTGGCCACCCTAGACAATTTACAAAGGCACAGGGCCTAGTAGGAATTAAGCAGGAGCAGGTGTACCAAAGTGACTCATTACATCTAGGTTCTTTGAAAACAAACTGTGGATAGATTATTCCATTGTATGTTGTCCCAGGTACAAAACAATGTGTGTACCTATATAACACAGCAAATTATAACACAGCAATAGATATGTGACAGGATACCAGTAAGCCTGACCCTCATCTAGATTGTCGACGTGTGATGATTGAGAAGTCCATTTACTGTTATCTTAGCTTCCAGTTAACCTTGGAATATGTAATACTTAGACAAAAATGTGCAAATATATAGCTAAAAAATATTTCTGTACAGGATATACTCAATTCATCGTCATTCACGCCGCATGGTAAACGCCGCTGATAACTCGACGGCTGACTTTCCACAACGCCTCTGCATTCTAAATAGCTACGTAAATAACCTGTTTTTGTTACAAGACCTAATTTTAGCCAGCAGTTTAGATTGCTATTTAACTGAATAAGATAAAGTTTCACAATATTTTACAGACAGAGATAAAAATACATAAGTATTTACAGTTATTATTACGGATTAGTAAAACTAGCACAACTGAAAGGTTTAAAAACGACTTACCCTCCAAAATATTTTTCGGTCCATGACCGTCGATTACAGCACCTGTTAATAAATTATTTGTTAAGTATTTTTATTTAAAACAAAAAGTTATTCTATTCCTACTTTTTTAGTTTATCGTGATCGTAACTCGTAACGTCCAGTCACAGAGAGAATCACAAACATAGGTATCTACTTTGAGCTCACACAACTGACTGACAGCAAAAGTGACAGATTCTAGTCGACAGTACAGCATGGCAATTTGGCAATCAGCAGTGCTGCCAGACTCATCGATATTCATATCGCCAAATTGTGTTTGGAGAGTGTAGCCGATCCTTAACGAATCCATTCACAACTATGAATTTTAAACAATCAGTTCAGATAAAATTTTCATGGTCTCTTTCAAACTGCTGAGACTGTTCCCAGGAGGTTCGGTTCCCAGTGAGGGCCCTCAAATCAATAGACGTTCTTTTTAATTACATCCAAACATAACCAATATTTTAAACAAGAAGCAGTTTGTTTGAAGTTTACCTACATTACGTTATACAAAAGATCAATGTAAAGTAAAATGTTTGCTGAATAAGTTGAGAAAGTTAATCCTTTTTTTGAATGAAAGCTTGAGGTTTGAGACTGGCCCTGTGGGCAGCGCAAACTTATCGGGGGGCGCAGTTTGCAGACCCAAAGCTTGGTCCTATTTCTGTATGGCTAAAAGAAAATCAAGCGGTGTATTAAGCTCACAGTACAAATAGCGGCTCAGCGGCGCTAGCGGCGCAGCGGAGCCGCTAGGCTCCGTAGCAGCGTTAATAGCAGTGATGTGCTGGATCGTTAAAAATGTATTTCCGCGGATCCGAGTACGAATATTAAGTATCACGATCCGCGGATATGGATCTTAGCTTTCTTACTCAATCGGTGTCAATGCGTGTAACCTTGAAACGATTATTGACACCACTTGACGCTATGTTTGACAGGACATGTTTTAACTTGCATTGCGCGAGTCTTCCGTAGAGATGAGATATACCTGCCAATCTCCATACCCGGCCTTCAAGGTATGGGTATCGCCAAATACCTGGTACAAAAACCGGGTTCCAAATACCTGTAAGTACCTATTTGGGTGTGTTATGATTTCGATAAGTAAATGTATGCGACAAGTATGGCATACCTCCAACATTATGTAGGTACGACGTTTCAAGTAAGAGATATGAAGATGGTTATTAGTGAGTGCTAAATATTTTATGCAAAATAACATTAATTTTATTTAAACTGACTAACTAGAGTAGCTGCGTAGTTAAAAATCATCTTATTACACACAATGTTTTTAAGGAACTCTTTGATATGATAAAAAGTGTAATTCGTAATATTTTTTATGCAATAACATTATTTTGTAATTATATTCTTTAAGAACGTACATATATTAGGTTGGGGAAAAAGTCTTTTCGCATTATAGTATGTATGAACTTGTAATAAAATCTCTTTGGCTATACTATTTGTATCTGGCTGGTTTTGGTATCATTGAAAGTTTAAATTTTAAAGAACATAATTCCAAATTCAAATTAGGAAAATGTGTGATTTTTATTTGTTTTTCGTACTGTTAAGATGAGTGAATCTAATGAAGAAATTCGATACATCTTAAAATTTTACTACAAAAAAGGTAAAAATGCAACGCAAGCCGCGAAAAAAATTTGCGATGTTTATGGACCTAGTGTAGTGTCTGTGAGAGTAGCACAAATTTGGTTTAAGCGTTTTCAATCCGGAAATTTTGATGTCAAAGATGCACGTCGCTCTGGTCGCCCTATTACGGATAAAATGGATGCCATTTTTGAAAAAGTGGAGCAAGATCGGCATACCAGTAGTTACGACGTAGCTGAAGAACTGGAAATTGACCACAAAACAGTTTTGGCGCATTTGAAATAAACTGGGTACACAAAAAAGCTCGACATTTGGGTACCTCACGAGCTCACTGAAAGAAACCTAATGAACCGTGTACTCATTTGTGATTCTTTATTACGACGTAATGAAACCGAACCATTTTTGAAGAAGCTAATAACTGGTGATGAAAAGTGGATCACGTATGACAAGAACGTGCGAAAAAGGTCGTGGTCAAAGGCCGGTCAGGCTTCACAGACTGTGGCGAAACCCGGGTTAACTCGCAACAAGGTGATGCTGTGTGTGTGGTGGGATTGGAAGGGCATTATTCATTATGAGCTGTTACCACCAGGCAGGACCATCGATTCTGAACTCTACTGCGAACAACTGATGAGATTAAAGCAAGAAGTTGAGAGAAAGCGGCCGGAATTAATCAACAGAAGGGGTGTGGTTTTTCATCATGATAACGCTAGACCTCACACATCTTTAGCCACCCAACAAAAATTAAGAGAGTTTGGCTGGGAGGTGTTAATGCATCCGCCGTATAGTCCTGACCTTGCACCTTCAGATTTCCACCTGTTTCGGTCTCTTCAGAATTCTTTAGGCAGTGTCAGGTTAACATCACGAGAGGACTGCCAAAACCACTTGTCGCGGTATTTTGACCAGAAGTCCCAAAATTTCTATAGCAATGGGATCATGTCCATACCTACAAGATGGCAAAAAGTTATCGAACAAAATGGTACCTACATACTTTAGTTAAATGTAAATAAACTTTATTAAAAAATGTTTTGAATTTTCTTAAAAAATGCGAAGAAACTTTTTCCCCAACCTATTATGTATGTTTTTTCTAAGTGAATTAGTAGATCGTCTTTCAAGGTAGTCAAACCCAGTATTCCGGTCTGTACCCGGGCTGCGTTCTGGGAAGCACATACTTGGTATATATATCTGTACCAGTATATACGCCTCACCTCTAGTCTTCCGTTTGTTTTGTTTATAGTTTACTCATTAGATATAAATAAATAAAAAATAATCTGAACGAAATTTAATAGCTTCTCATTACTACCTAATCACCTATATATAGAATTAATAATCATCTATGTATTGAAAATTAATAACGTAAAAGATCCGCCATTTATGTAACGGATACCGATACGGATCTTTCTCTTCCCTCGAATATCCGCGGCTACGGATACGGTATATCCGGCACAACACTACTTGAAATATATTAGAACATAATGACCTCGAACTGATGCGGGTAGCATCATCTGAATACCAAACTCTCTCATCAACTTAAAGCAGAGGTATTGTAGTGGACGAATGGGGTGGAATCAGCACCCTTACCCGCCCTGGGACTTCTCCCACGTTTTTGACGTGCTTCCCTACTCGAGTATTTTCGCTGGTAGCACACGTCACCACGCACCCCTGAATGCGTAATGAGCAGCACGGTCGACCAAGACCTCGGGAGACTATACGTTTTTGACGATATTCTGAGAGAAACGAAAATAAAACACCGATCTTCTAGTATTTCTTGTCCATAGATTCCGGCTTGTTTCTTCCTGTTGCCTCTTCAACGGCTGAGCTGCGACTGACTCGGCCGGCCGGACCGTGCGTCTTTTATAGTCGCCGGGGCCGAGTCCCATTACCTTACAGAGGACCGCGATTTTTGAGCCCATTTTACTGTTAGTTTTCACCAAGCCGAAATCTTTGAACCCTTTATTTTGCATTAATTTTCACATAACCCCTTACAATCTTTATATATTTACATTCGTTATGTGGTCCCTTTTAATATAAAAACACAATATTATATGTACATAGTCACAATAAAAACTTTCTAGAACAAAAACCTTACAGAACACAGCTTAGAACAATTTTCACTATCTTTAATCTACAATATCTCCGAATCCTGTGGTCCGATTTTAATAATTTAAACGCTAAAAGTGGTTTTACATCTAATCCTATCGTTTACAATAAAAATAACAACAATCGGACCATAAACAAAAAACCTCATTTTCAAGTTACGTAATTATAGAACATCCTTACGACATTTTCTTGCAATTTCTTATAAGATTCACATTGGATTATTCTAGTTAGACTCTAATACGAAAACCAACCATGTATTCTATAAACTAAAACTAATTAGAATCTAAAATCTTAACTTAAAACACAAAACTTTTCAAAATTATCAAATTCCTTACTAACTACAAAAATGTTCCTTTCATTTACATTTTGATATCAAGGCGCTCTCTGCGCTACTTGCACCCACTTGCCCAGAGGGGGTCTCGCGTTTGGAATTTTTGCGAACTATCGAAATCTTTACTAATTTAAAAATGATTTCTAACTTACAAAATCGTTGTCAGGGTGTACCCCGATGCTACTTGTGCCTAGATGCTTCGATTTCGTCGCCGACATTCTCCCCCTCGTGCGTCGCACCATCCTCCAGACTCGGCGATACTCCCGGCACCAACAACACCACTCTCGAACTGGGTCTTCGTAGGACTCCTCCTCTTGTCTCGACGTCGACGATCCTGATTCGCCCGTCTGGTCCCGGATACACCTGCTGGATTCTGCCGCGTGGCCAGGTACATCTCGGCAGGCTGTGGTCGACGATGAGCACGACGTCTCCGACTCGTAGATCTGTGGCGCTGGTTCTTCCCTTGGTCTTCCTTGGCAGCAGGGTAGGTAGGTATTCTCGCAGCCAGCGTTGCCAGAAGTGGTCGGCAAGCCGCTGCGTAGCCTTCCAGGTGGGCCTGCCCACCAGCTCGCTGTCTTCGAAGGTGCCGACTCTAGGTGCGCCACATGACCGCCCAATTAGGAAATGATTAGGCGTTAGCGCTTCTTCTTCAGGATTCTCGGAGAGGTGAGTGAGAGGGCGAGAGTTGACTATGTGCTCGGCCTCTAAGAGGAGGGTGTGGAGTATCTCCTCTCGTGGGTGTTTCTCTTTCAGGGTGGTGTCCAGCGCGGTTTTGATCGATCGCACTAGACGCTCCCATGCACCGCCCATGTTTGGTGCACCAGGAGGGATGAATTTCCACTGCACGCCGATCTTCTCTGCTTCTGAGATGAGGTCTTCTTGCTTCATAGTGTCTAGTGCTTCTTGCAGTTCTTTGTTCGCGCCGACGAAGTTAGTTCCGTTGTCGGTGTAGACAATCTTCGGCATTCCTCTTCTTGCTGCGAATCTCCGTAGGGCCATTATCATGCTGTCAGTGGAGAGTGAAGGAGTGAGTTCCATGTGCACGGCTCTAGTTGTTAAGCATGTAAATAAAGCTCCCCATCTCTTCTCATGACGTCTTCCTACGGTGATTGTCATCGGGCCGAAGTAGTCTATGCCAGTGCACGTGAAAGGATGTGTACTGTGCATCAGCCTTTCTGAAGGTAAGTTGCCCGTCGGTAGTTCTCGCGGTTTTGCTCTCCTTACTTTGCACCATTGACACTGATGTTGCACTGCTCTGACCGCTGACCTTATTCCCAGCACCCAGAAACGTTGTCTTACTTCGTTCATTACTGTTGCGTGATTGCCATGGTTGAAACGGCAGTGGAATTCTTCCAATATAAGTCTTGTGGTCTTGTCCTTACTGTCGAGCACGATGGGTCTCTTGTAATCTCTTGTTACGCCCCGTATCGCGTCGATTCTTCCTTTCAACCGCAGGAGACCGTCTTCCAGCACTACGTCGAGCTTTTTCAATTTGCTACTTCCTTCTAGTGGTTTTCCTTGCTGCAGACACTTAATATCTTCTTTGAAGCTTCTCTCTTGACTGCCTCTTAGTAGCATAATTTCAGCTTGCTCCAGTAGTTCTGCATTCAACGGTATATACTTCCTTTCTGGAATTCTTGAAGGTTGCTGTCGTTTCTCGACACCTTTAGTCTGTTTCCCTTTTGTTGTTTTCCAGGCGGGATCTTCTCGGCTGACGTTGACCCTCTCCTTTGCTCTGCAGAGTTGTATGAACTGTAGCACTCTCGCTGTAGCTCGCCAAAGTCTTTTCCAGGACGAGAACCTCTCAGGATCTGGTGATGGATAAGTGGTGCTTGCCGCCGCCACGACGTCCGCTGTCTTTTCTTCGCCGGTGGTTTCCTTCTTGAATGTTCTAGGTGCGGGCCAGTGGGCTTCCTCTTTTCTTAAGAAGTCAGGTCCAGTGTACCAGCGATGACTGCAGTCGAAGTTCTCCGGTACGTCGCGCGTCGCATCATCCGCGGGGTTCTGTGCCGTGGGTACCCATCTCCAGTCTTGTGGTTTCGTAAGATCTTCTATCTCTGCTAAGCGATGAGCCACGAACGTCTTGAAGGTTCTTGGGTCCGTCTTGATCCAAGAGAGTACGATGCTGGAGTCTGTCCAAAAGGTTTTCTTCGCCACCTTCAGATCCATTTCCTCTTCTACTGAGTGTGCTAGTCTGCTTCCAAGAAGGGCCGCCTGCAGCTCAAGTCTCGGGATCGATACTGGTTTCAACGGTGTGACTCGTACTTTTGCTGCCACTAAGCTAATGTGGTAAGTCCCGTCTCGACCTTGTGTCCTCCAGTAGACTGTTGCTGCATACGCCATCTCACTTGCGTCTGTGAAGGTGTGCAGCTCCCCCTCGGTGCCATGTGGTGCCAGGCATCTTGGAATCTGAAGGTCTTGGAGCAGCTTCATCTTCCCCAAGTAGGTTTTCCATGCTTCGTACTCCTTGTCTTCTATTTCTTCATCCCAGCCGACGCCACTTCGCCATATATTCTGAAGCAGCTTCTTACCTTGGACGAGGACCGGTGATGCTAATCCCAGTGGATCGAAGGTTGACATTACGGCGCTGGTGACTTCTCTCTTCGTAGGCACCTGGAGCCCTGTAGCTATCTCCTCCGGCGTGTTTCGAAGGTTCGCCCTGAAGCCGATGGAGTCCCTTTTTGTGAACCAGCGCAGTCCTAGTGTCTTCTCTTCTTTCTCGCCGAGGTCCACTTCTGTCTTCTCTGTTGTGTCCGTTTTCACGCCTTGCAGCAGCTCAAGTTGGTTTGATGCCCAACCTCTAAGTTCGAAGCCTGCCTTCCGATGTATGTAGTCCACCTGCGCTGTCACTCTTCTGAAGTCTTCTTCTGAATGAAAGCTGTGTAGGTAGTCATCCATATAGTGGTTCAGCTCGATTGCTCTTGCGGCCTCTGGGTATTGTTCCTTGAAGTCTGCTGCGTTTCGGTTCTTCACGTAGATTGCTGTGCTGGGAGATGAGGTCGCGCCAAAGATAACTGATGTCATCCTGTACTCCTTTGGTAACATGTCACGCCGATCCCCTCGCCACAGGAAACGCAAGCTGTCTCTGTCTTCTGGTCTGATGCGAACTTGTAGGAACATTTCCTTTATGTCGGCTGCCACTGCTAAGGGCCCTTGTCGAAACCTGAGCAACACTCCGAAGAGTGACTGCAGTAGGTCTGGTCCTGGCAGTAGAGCATCGTTGAGGCTTCTTCCCTTGGATTTGGCTGCAGCGTCGAAGACGATCCTTATTTTCTTCTTAAGGGGATGAACCACGGAGAAGTGAGGGAGGTACCATTTCTTCTTGGAGTCTTTTTGTCCTATAGGTGCTTCCTCTGCGTACTTGCTGTCGATTAGATGCTGGATCTGCTTGTTGTATTCTGCCTTTAGCTGGAGATCTCTGTCTATCTTCTTTTCGATGTTGATCAACCGGTTCTTAGCAGACGTGTAGCTTTCTGGCATCTGCTCTTCTTCATTCTTCCACAGGAGTCCAGCTTCAAATCGACCATCTTCAAGTCTTCTGCAGGTCTTCTCTAGGATGGCAAGTGCTCTTCCTTCTGAGTCCGTAGTGGGTCTTCTTGGTAGCACCCCAAGTGCCTCGATCGCGAAATGATCCTTGATGGCTTGATGCATCTCTTCTTCAGGTGTGCTGACATGAAGACACGTGTTCAGGAATTGCACTGGTCTTGTACTTCCACTGTCCGATCCGTGAAGCACCCAACCAAGTCCTGTTCTTGAGGCGACTGGTTGTCCTGGTTTCCCTCTTCTTACTTCTTGAGTTACAATCAGCTCCCAGTTATCTTGGCCTATGAGTAGCTGCGGTGGTTCCCCTTCGTAGTACAGAGAGTCGGCGATCTTCTTTAAGTGTCGACATTCTTCGATCCTTTTTCTGTCCAAGAACTGTGGTGCAAGCTTCAGCTCGTTGATAGTTCGGACTCTTCTCATGGTCCTCTTGTTCCCTTGGTGAACCCCTTTCACCGTGAGATCCAGTGTCTGAGAATCCTTTTTCTTTATCAGCCTGCCTCCTACTGTCTCGATGACCAGTTCTTCTCTGTTTCCTTGAGCGCCGACTTCTTCTGCTACCTTCTCATCCAATAGTGACACTGTTGACCCCTCATCCATGAGGGCTAGTATCTTCTTAGATCCTTTTGACCCGAAAACTTCCACTGGAACTATCTTCAGGTATGCTCTTGCGTTGTTTACCGCATTCACTGATGCCGTGACACTCGTTTCTTCTTGATGTGTCTCCTTTTTGTCTCCCGAGGTCTTGTCTTCTGAGTCGACGTGCAACAGATGATGATGCCACCTTTTGCATTCCTTGCACGGTGGTTTCTTGCAGCTCTCCTTCCGGTGTTTCCCTTGAAGACACTTGAAACAGACGTGGCTCTTCTTCACTATTGCCCACCGATCTTGAACCGACGCCTTCTGGAACTTCTGGCATTCGACTAGGAAGTGCTCACTCTCACACATGGGGCAAGTCTTCTTAGCATCTTTTCCTTTGAAGTCCTTTTCCTTCGTTGTATGCGCCGCTTGTCGATGAGTCCTCTTGAATCCACTCTTCTCTTCTGAAGTTGCGAAGGCGCCACACTTATCTGCTTCTGTGTTCAGGAAGTTGGATACCAGCGTTAAGTCGGAGAACTCGCCTTCTTCTGTTGCTGCCGTGAAGTCATACCATCTGAACTTGAGGACTGTTGGCATCTTCTCTATTATTTGTTTCACTATTTCAGGTGAATGTAGGTACTGCGGTTTCTTCAACCCCTTTATCGCTGCTACGCTGTTGTTGATCTGGCTTGCGAAGATACATATGTCTCTTGGGTTCTCTGAAATCTTCGGTAACGCCTTGATCTTGTCCAATTCTGCTAACACCAGCGCATCAGGTCTTCCATATCTTCTTCTTAGGGCTTGCATCACTTCCAACGGAGAGGCTTCGGAGTACAGCAGACTCTTGATAGCTTCTCTTGCGTTGCCCTTCAGCGCTCTTCTTAAGCGAGCCATATTCTGGACGTCGTTGAACATCGGTGCTGTATCCTCGTAGACAACCTTGAACGCCAGCCACTCACTGCTGCTGCCGTCGAAGTAGGGTAACTCGTGGATGTACTTCGGCTGTGTTGAGTGTTCCCGCGTGATGAAGGCTTCTTTCAACGCCGTCGCCAACGTTTGAATTTCGATCGTAGCTCCTTTCGTTGAAGAGTGCTCTTCAGGCTTCACCTTCTGAGGTTCTTCTGCTGGAGGCTGATCTCGTGGCTCTGGTCGTTCCCTGTTGTCGTCTTCTAATATAGATGTCTGGATCCAGTTCTGCACCTGTGCTGTTCTGTCTTCCAGGTCTTCATCCACGGAGTCATCATCTTCACACTGTGCCAGTTCCAATCTGACACGGGCTAGTTTCGCCGCAGCCTGTGCTTGCTTCAATTCCAGGCGTGCTAACTCTTCTCTGGCTTCCAGCTCGCGTCTTCTGGCCGTGGTGCTCGTGGTCTTCGTAGACCTGGCGCGACGACCGACCCCCTTCGGCTTTAGCGTCTTGGTAGAACCAGGAACAGCCTTTTCCGCGGCATCTTCTGGGGTCTTCTTGGTCGTTTCCTTCTGTGCGGCTTCTTTCTTCTGACCGTTCTTCTCGGTCGCCGCTGTGGTCGCAGTCACCACCGTTGTCTCCGTTGTCGTGGTCTCTTCCGTAGCCGTCGTACCCGAAGAGGTGTTCGTGTCCGATGTAGTTGCGGTTCCCGATGACGCTGACGTGGCCCCTTCTGATTCTGTTACTTCTTCTGTCGCGTCCTTAGCGGAGGGACGGGACGGAGGACGTGAGGGGGCATCCTTCTGCGACCTAGTAACCGGCATGTTTCAGTCTTCTGAATCTTCCGGACCTCTGAACTTCTGATCTTCTGAACTCTTCTGGTTTCTTCCTGCAGGGAATCCGGCGCTCGAAGGACCAATTGTAGTGGACGAATGGGGTGGAATCAGCACCCTTACCCGCCCTGGGACTTCTCCCACGTTTTTGACGTGCTTCCCTACTCGAGTATTTTCGCTGGTAGCACACGTCACCACGCACCCCTGAATGCGTAATGAGCAGCACGGTCGACCAAGACCTCGGGAGACTATACGTTTTTGACGATATTCTGAGAGAAACGAAAATAAAACACCGATCTTCTAGTATTTCTTGTCCATAGATTCCGGCTTGTTTCTTCCTGTTGCCTCTTCAACGGCTGAGCTGCGACTGACTCGGCCGGCCGGACCGTGCGTCTTTTATAGTCGCCGGGGCCGAGTCCCATTACCTTACAGAGGACCGCGATTTTTGAGCCCATTTTACTGTTAGTTTTCACCAAGCCGAAATCTTTGAACCCTTTATTTTGCATTAATTTTCACATAACCCCTTACAATCTTTATATATTTACATTCGTTATGTGGTCCCTTTTAATATAAAAACACAATATTATATGTACATAGTCACAATAAAAACTTTCTAGAACAAAAACCTTACAGAACACAGCTTAGAACAATTTTCACTATCTTTAATCTACAATATCTCCGAATCCTGTGGTCCGATTTTAATAATTTAAACGCTAAAAGTGGTTTTACATCTAATCCTATCGTTTACAATAAAAATAACAACAATCGGACCATAAACAAAAAACCTCATTTTCAAGTTACGTAATTATAGAACATCCTTACGACATTTTCTTGCAATTTCTTATAAGATTCACATTGGATTATTCTAGTTAGACTCTAATACGAAAACCAACCATGTATTCTATAAACTAAAACTAATTAGAATCTAAAATCTTAACTTAAAACACAAAACTTTTCAAAATTATCAAATTCCTTACTAACTACAAAAATGTTCCTTTCATTTACATTTTGATATCAAGGCGCTCTCTGCGCTACTTGCACCCACTTGCCCAGAGGGGGTCTCGCGTTTGGAATTTTTGCGAACTATCGAAATCTTTACTAATTTAAAAATGATTTCTAACTTACAAAATCGTTGTCAGGGTGTACCCCGATGCTACTTGTGCCTAGATGCTTCGATTTCGTCGCCGACAGGTATCAACCGAGGTAAAATCAGTTATAGATAGATGGTAATCGGGGTCTGATGATGGATTAGAAAAGAGAAATGTGGATAAATGAATAGCTACCTTCACTGTGTGAAAAATACGAACAGCTGCACATTGGACAGGCACATGTCGATCGAAGCGTGCTTACTTGAAATATATACCTACATAAAGTTTAAAAACCAGAGGAAATAAAAATTCAATTTATAGTTGAAGAAGGTCCCGACAAACATTAAAATAATAATATGGGTACTTTAGTGGCCCTTTAGTTTAAATATAAGTACTGATTTAATTAGGGCCAATAGGTATATTTTTAAATTAGTTTTTAGTCACTTCTGTTGTGTCATTCGTGGAGCCCTTTTTCATAGCTGAAATTTTAACACTCGCCACGTGCCACGGTTTTGCGGTTAGGTTAGATATTCTAGGCAGCAGGAGAGAATGAAGCGTGTTCGAAAATTAAGCATGGCTTTTGTATTATGCCTCTCTAGTAAAATACTTTGTTAATACAGATTAAATATTTTGAAGTAATGATAACTTTTTTAGATTAAAAATAGCCTAAAAGCCTGGATATCAGATAGTATGTATCAATACTGATACTTAAAAAGAAACAATCTCAATGTCACAGGGGTCATCTCCTTGAGTTAGTTTTCTCTGCATAGAAAGAGGAATCATTAAGCGGTTTTGTTGTGATTGGTGAAAAAATAAGATATAGTTTGAATACTCTACGTGCTATTGGCCAGTCACTAGTTTTGAACCAATGCTGGGCAGATTTGTTTTAATTAATATTTTAGCGACAAACGGAAATAAATTCGTATGATTACCGATTACAACATTCCGGTTTCCTGCTAGTGAAGAAGAGAAGTTGGAAATAATTTCACCAATCTTTTATTTTATAGAATCAGGTGAGTGTTTATTAGCACTGATGACTAGATAATTATCAAATAGTGACGGAAGAAGAACGTTTTCCCTTTTTTACGTGTTAATGATTTTATCAAATTGAAATGATGGTGCAACTAGTGGCCGGTTTTATGTTTTATTGAAATAATTAAAGATATTCAAGTCAGTAGAAGTTCTGCATTATTTTTCTATTAAATATAAAATTATAATTTCATCGCAACGTAGCTTTTCCGATACTATCACGAACATATGGGTCTTTCGAGAATAAAAGTACGTAATAGTTTAGAAAAGATGTGATACCGGGGCATACAGATATTGTATTTTTGAACCTGGTCCTGAAGTTTTTTGTGCATAAATAATACCTAGGTATAACGTGAGTCATGTGAGTGTAGTGTTACCACTTAGCTGCCTAGGTTAAGGGGGTCAAATAGGTCATTAGCAAATGTCGCAAGAAAAGCGGGTTAAGCTGTGCGATATCACTATCAGATTTATTGTGTAAAGAGTAACTACTGATTCAGAAATTACTGATAATACAGCCAAAGCGATTCGTAATAGCAACTCTAAAATGTTGTTACCAACTACTATCTTAAAATGACTTCAGCCATGTAAAAAGTGCTAGATTCTTACCTATCGATTATTTTGTTTTAGATAATTTTCTCAGCAACATGGGTCGCAAATTCGTTGTTGGTGGTAACTGGAAGATGAACGGAGACAAGAAACAAATTACCGATATTGTTGAGACACTGAAAAAGGGTCCATTGGACCCCAATGTTGAGGTACAGTATGTCAACAGATTCTATTTCGATTTTGTTGTTATTACGTCAATAAATATAAAGAATGGAAATTGTGTATTCTTACACAATAAAAATTCTGGCCAAGTGCAAGACAGACTCGCACACAAAGCGTTCCAAAGCACCATAACGAACACTACAATTTTTTTACCTAGAGCTCCTTCAACAAGAACAGTAGTTGCTAAGGAGCGCCTTAGCAGCTTTAAACAGAGAGAGGGTAAATAAGCTTTCGCCCTGCTTTTAATAATAATATTTTTTTGGAGGGATGGGCAGCCAAGCCTAAGAGATAGGGTGTGGTTGGTGGCATTTGTGTGCCGAATCATAAAATAAATGTCTAAGACAAACTTTAAACCCTAACCCTTTCGGTATCACAGGCAGCATTCTGTGTTTGTGTGAATTTCACACCAGCTTCTGCCCACGACTTCGTCTGTGTTAAATTTTTTTGCTCCCCCGACCCTCACCGTCGCTATGAATCGTCTGCTTGTGCGAGGTCTTCATATTCGTGACTTTCATTTTGCTCAGCTTCTTAGGGTCCTAGTGTGATGTTATATAGTCAATAGCGTCCCTCAATCAATGGGCTATCCAACATTAAATGTAGTTCCTGAGATTAGTACGTCCAACCAAACAAACTCTCCAACTTTAAAATATTTGGATTTGATTACAATTAAAAAGGTTATAGTGAGCCAACCATAAAAGATAGATATATGCCATCACAGACTTTTTATTAGAACTTTTTAAGAGGAACAATCAGTCATACTTGATTGTTGCTTTACTTCAACTGTTTACGCTGCGAACTCAATGGAAGCTCTCAAATGGAATAACTTTTCCCCATTTTTGCAACATTTTTCTTTGATGCTCCCCTCCTATTGGTTGTAGCGTGATGTTATATGCCTCTAGTGTTCCTGGATAAATGGGCTAACAAACACTAAGAAAAAATTCTGTTCCTGAGGTTAGCACATTCAACCAAACAAATAAACAAAACAAACTCCTCCTTCTCATTATAATATAAGTATAGATTGATTCCATCTTTAAAACAGTTATTGTACTCTTCAGGTTGTAGTGGGTGTCCCAGCCATCTATCTTGAATATGTTCAATCCATCATTCCTGGAACAATAAGTGTTGCTGCACAAAACTGCTGGAAGACCGCAAAGGGTGCTTTTACTGGTAAGAAACAATCTGTATATTCTCACTCTAAGTGAAATTATCTATTTGTTAATATGTTACAGTATTATTTTGTTTGCTTCAGGTGAAATCTCCCCAGCTATGATTAAAGATATTGGTGCGAACTGGGTTATACTTGGCCATTCTGAAAGGCGAACAATCTTCGCCGAGAAAGATGACTTAGTTGCAGAAAAAGTAAGTTTGAAACAATGCTACTCCACGCAAAATAATCAACTTTCCAAAGTTAAATTTAATAATACTTAATTCAAACAATGTTATTATAGGTTGCCCATGCCCTTGAGTCTGGCCTGAAGGTCATCGCTTGCATTGGTGAGACCCTCGAAGAGAGGGAAGCTGGAAAAACTGAGGAAGTGGTCTTCAGGCAGACAAAAGCCCTCCTACCAGCAATTGGCAACAACTGGGCCAATGTTGTTCTTGCCTATGAGCCAGTGTGGGCCATTGGCACAGGCAAGACTGCCTCTCCTCAGCAGGTAAATAAAAGTTAATTAGTAATACATAATAAAAAGCATGTAATAACCTAATTGTAATTTCTTACTAACATTCATAATTTGACCTTTTTTAATTTTGAATTTGATTTTTTTAAATAAGTGAATTGTTAACATAACAACAAATTATTATTGAATCTGTGTCAATGTGACTCTGTTACTATCAAGAAGTTGTTGGTGTGTTGCTGTCATATCAATCATTGCACAAAATACTACTGTGGTTATCTACTAATATCTTTACAATATTATACTTACATTGTAATTAAAACAACTAACACGGATCTTAATTTTGAGTAGATACTGAACTAGTCTGCCTGAATACAATGTATACGTGGACACGGATAATACTTTTTTGAGGTTGATTGTAAAGAAAATACTTTTAAATTTTTTGATATACTTTATTTGTTAACCACCTGCAGCAACATTAAACAATATTTTATTCTATTCTAAAATAGTATGCAGAATATTTATACTCTGTAACCAGATTATCCAGAACATTTTTGTAATCAATTCTTTTTATGTATGAGTTTTAATTATTTCATTCATTTTGCAGGCACAAGACGTCCACGCGTCCCTGCGTACCTGGCTGTCAGCTAACGCCTCGGCTGACGTAGCTGCGTCTGTGCGCATCCAGTACGGTGGCTCCGTCACTGCCGCCAACGCCAAGGAGCTGGCTGCCTGTCCTGACATCGACGGCTTCCTCGTCGGAGGGGCCAGTCTCAAGCCAGAGTTCATTGACATTGTCAACGCTACAAAGTAGATACATGCACTTGGCTTCCGCAGCGCGTGTGCCATTAATTTTATAAATTTGTTCTAAGCTTATTTATGATTAGTAAGAAAATGTTATCAAAATCATTGACTAATAAGGATAACTTTTATTTAATTTGCTTTTGCGAATGTTATTGAGATTCATCAGAAAACCTTCATTATTGTGAAACTTTTGTAATGAAATATTTATGTTGTTTTACATTTGTAAGTCTTTTTTTCCACAGACAGATCGAACTTTATAATACTTTAAATATATGGTATTCTATTCATGTGCTGCGTTTTAATCTAATCCAAGTTATACAGGATGGCAGGGACAATAACATGCAAAATAAATCGATGACTTCGGCATATGATTCTAGACTCCACTAGAGTAGAATATTTGTGTAGGTTTATAAAAAAACCTGCTGTTACATAGAAAAGTGCAATACCTATGCATTCAAAATGTATAGAAACGCTTTATTTTTATTCAAATCTGACGACTAAGTTCAATGCAACTGGTTTGATGCAAGTTCTGAATCCATGGAAACAGTTGTGCGTCTATGACGCTGTCACCCTATATAGTTCCTCAACTTACTTTGCCTATTACTAACATCTTGTATTACAAATAAGTGAACTGAAGGAACTAAGCGTTTATCCAAATAGCTTAGTAGTCCTTCGCATAGTATAACATCCACACAAAAACCAACCTTATTGTCTTGATTTCTTCTTAGAGGGTTGTTACATGTTGACAAAGACTCATAAAAGCGCATTACAGCTGTGTCGCTGCAGCTAATGTGTGCCAATCTTACATTTCAATTTGATTGGAACCCTAGAGTACCCAAGACTGAACAGCTATTGGTGTAAATTCATTTGCAAGTGAGAATTATCATCATCAGCTGGGGTCGGCTTCCAGTTTAACCGAATACAGCTGAATACCACTATTTTATATGAAGCGACTTCTATGATCTTCACAACTCAGTTAATGGGTAATACGATAAGAATTGGTAACAATAGTTGTCAGAAGTGGGGATTTTGTCGGTTATGAAACTTTCAGCTAGGGTATCTGAAAGCTTTTCAGCAGTTCCTATAAAACTAACGAAATACTTACGCACTATGTTTCTGAAATGCAACATACAAATATAAGTCAAGTTCTTGTTGTCTACTGCGGTTGGCTGACTAAAATACCAGCATCAGTGAAATCATTTGACATGAGTTTGGAATTTCAGAAACGGTGTGCTAGGTACTACAGTTGATGTATTAATCCTAAAAGCTTCGAAAGAGTTAATTACCATCACAATGAATCAATGCAGAGCTTTTAAAATAAATTGCCACATTCCCATAATACTCTACTTATAATCTAAAGTGCTACACAGCACTGCTTATAGGGGGAAGCGCTAGGTAGCCCGCGAACCTCGTCAGCAGGGTTTGCAGGTCTGTGTTAGGCTGATTGTAATGAGCAGTGGTGGTCTAGTGGTAACAGCCACGACCACGAGTCGTAGGTCGTGGGTTCTCGAACCCAAGCAGGCGCTTACACTTTGCGTAAATTATTTCATGACCATTGCTAAAAAAATGGTGAAGAAGAAACCTTACAAGTCTTAGAAACAAAACAAATCTAGACTTATGAACACATAGGTACTGGGCCCGCTTGGTAGTTTACGGCCCAATCCCTCTCACTGAGAGGAGGCCTGTGTCTCAGCAGTAGGAAAATTATAGGCTGCCGATGACTAAGTTCATATCATGAATGACTTTTTCATAAAATAGTTACTCAGCTTTAAGAAAAACTGAACTTCGCCGGGTACCTTAACGCATCCCCCTAAATTGAACATGTTACAATCTTTAGGCTGTAAGAAAACTGGGGCCTGCACTCTAATTGCGTAACACACTATCAATCACAGGTCTAAATAATTTTGAAAGATATTGCCAATCCATTGCTTCATATGTTAGAGTTTTTTTTTTTTTAGTTTAACAAGGCAAATAACGCAATGAATGGTGCTGGACTGTCAAAATGAAACCTATTCCTACTGTTACTGTGGTACGCAATTACCCTTCTGATACCTATCCCCGTTTTATAACGTACGGGTGCGTGTTAGGGCCTATTCGCACTGGAGAATTGCGAGCCTGTTTCCAGCGAGCGATTGCTTACGGCTAGGGGGTTTTTACGACTTTCTACGCTACACAGCATGCGGTAACGTCACTACAGTCGACCGACACGCCACTGTTTGTTGTCGCCGTCGCAACTGCCCGTCTATGGGTCAATTTATACTAGCGCAGAGTCGAAGCGTATCGAAGCGTCAAATTCTTTACAACTAAAGCGAAGCCGCACTCTTTTACGTGTAGTAATGGGCATCAACAACAGTGCTATTGAATCACTTGCCAGTTGACTCTCGTAGCTGAAACGTGTGTAAAATGGTTGACATTGATATTACTTATATCGGAAGTTGAAGAAGAAGAAAAAGCAAGCGGAATTATAGTGTTCACAACTTGTGGAAGAAAAGACATATTTGTGGTGAATTTACTACTTTTTGCGTTACGCTGGCCAATTTCCGCCTGATGACGCGTAGGTTCGCCAGTGGGCGCATGGAAACGCGAGAATGCACGCGCACCAATCAGCGTTGTTCACGCGTAGACGCGCGAATTCCGAAGAATGCGCGCGTGTTTTTAAAATCTCAGAAGTAATGTGTGCGTTACGCTGTGGAGTTAAGGTTGAATTTGTTATGTTCAATTTTGGATAGACGCTTCGATGCGCTTCGACTCTGTGCTAGTATAAATTGACCTAAGACGGCGTGCAAGCGAGACCGCGCGTCGGCTGGCTTCGGCGAGAGTCGGCTACAACCTACAAGTCGGTAGCCGAATCTCACGGTCGGCGTATACTCAGATAGACAGCAGCCTATCGCGTTCGTTGCGTGTGCGTTTACGTTACGGTACGTGAGTGAGACAAATGAGTGATTCAATACGTCGCGTAGTCGCAGCGAGCTCGGCTCGCTCCCGCGGAGAGCACATCACAAATCGGTTCATTGGAAACACGCTCACGCTGGCATATAAACAGGGCGATAACCCTCTAAGCCTAAAAGATAGAAACTATTTATTGTAAGGTAGTCCTAGGACAACCACTGCAGGTGGATGGCTAGTTTATACGCTCATAATTAATTAATTAGAATAATGAAAACCCTGTTATCCCTGTTAATTATGTGGTGCTTACGAACTAGGCAAGGTTTTGAGCATGACAAATAATGAAAGTACATTTGGGATTTTCATTAGCACTCCTAAAATAACATACAAAATTTTGAATTGCCCAACTAATTGCAAGATAAAACTAGCAGGCGGTAGGGCTAGTACAAAATATAAATTACGTATTCTCTCTTAAATCTAACCTTAGGTCCTTCACCAGTCTAGTGAGATGAGAGATGACGAGATAAGAGATATTTAAATTTATAATTCTTCATTTTTGCAAACAACCGGTCCCAAGAAAGGCAGATGCTTGACAACAGGCTCTCCATAAGAGAAGAGTGTCTTCACGGGCTGGAACCACGATGCCAAGAATGATATCACCAGGAGCCAGAACATGATCTTACAAAACTTGTCCAGTACGTAAAGGCTGAAACAAAGAAGAAACAATTTTTAAACTACGGAGTTACGAATAATTATTTCAAACAGCCACTCATATACCTTAGTCAATATGCACACGGACGTAAAAAAATCGGGGCGGGATTTTTGCGTACTGGAATCTCAACGTTACCTACTTGTAAAGCATCGAGAGTTGAAATAAAATGAAATGAAATGTTTATTTCTATAAGTCTTTTACCTACACGTCAACATTTTTTGGTCAATGTTTTTTAAAACTAGATGGCGTGGCGCCGGCATTTCCTAGCTGACTGTTCCCTGAGAAGAAACGCCGAAACGAACTCAGAGGTCATAGTCTCTTTTAAAGTCCAAACATTATATTATTATAGAACTAGCTTTTGCCCGCGGCTTCGCCCGCGTGGATGTCGGAAATTAATGCAAGAGGACGTACTACCGCGATAAGAATGTGTTATTCCAGGTTATCTATACAAATAAATAAAATTGGAGTGTCTGTTTTTAATATTAAGATAACCACTTTTTACTAAGTGTATATGGATGTATACACGATACATATACCAAAACAACATTTTTTACAATTTTTGTCTGTCTGTCTGTTTGTTCCCGCTAATCTCTGAAATGGCTGGACCGATTTTGACGGGACTTTCACCGGCAGATAGCTGATGTAACAAGGAGTAACTTAGGCTACTTTTATTTTAGAAAAATTCTTTTATTTTAGAAAAAAATAACTGTCTTCGAAAACTACGGTGACATACGTCTCAAAATTCGAAAAACCCTGGCTGAATCCTACGAAATAGATCAAAATAATGTACTACAGTATTGTACACCTTAAAAAGGCCTACAAAAATGTCCGCATTGGTATATGTCTATCTCTTAGGGATAACCCACAATAACCATTTTTTATCTTTTACTTTTTACGAGAAATAAGGGCTTATTTACGAAGCGATTTTAAGCAATACAGCATTAATCCTTATCCAATTAAGTACCTTAAATGCATTGTGCATTTAATATAGATCCATATGGCCCTTTACAGCATGTAATTTAAATGAATATCTTAGAAGATATTAGAGATTTAAAAAAGCGGGCGCAGAGCAGCAGGTCGTACGTCCGTCCCGTCCATCCGTTGGCAGCGGCCGGGTAGTACAGGATAAGTAGGATTGTAATTCATATTACTTTGGCTTCATAGTAATTGCGAATATCATGTGTGTTCATTATGCTCAAAATAAACCTAATAGTATTATTCCAAGTAAGAGACCGCGAAATGGCTTAGATGTTTAGATTTTTGGATGTTTGTTTCTCAATGATGCAAAGACGGCCAAACGGATTTAGATCGAATTTGGTACAAAGATATATTATATCATGGATACGTAACAGATAGGATACCTACTGTATCCGTACTACCGGGATATTTTCCGACAGCTATACGGGCCAAGCCACTGGCAAAAGTACTATTCCTATAATTATGTTCGGTGTCTGGTAAAAGATTGAGTGTCTGTATAGGGAAAATAGGATCGTTAAGAAAAACCAGGAAGACTTATATTCAACTGAACCAAGCCCTATGTCGCAGTCTTCTTACTCTGAATACTATTACTTTTATTTTAAAAACACCAACACACATGATGTTCTCATAAACTATGAATCCTAAGTAATATGGCTTATAATCCTACTACTAATAATATTATATATGTGAAAATATGTATGATTGGGTGTTTGTTTCTCAATCACGCAAAAATGGCTGAATGGATCTAGATCGAAAATAGCACACAGTTTGCATTGTCATCGGTCCTTGACAGGTGTGCAAAGTTTGAATGAAATCTGGTCGTTTAAAGTGGGTCAAAATCGCGCTATAAGGAGTCGGTTACAAACAAACATACAAACATACAAGTGAAGCTAATATAAAGCGTGTAAAAATAGCTTGTATGCTCTAGCTAGCGTAGTTATAGGTATAATTGGACGCGTGTGGGCTCGGTATAAATTGCGCATTAATAAACCTTTATGTGGAGTTAATAGGTAGGAACTTCATTTAGATTCTAAATAGATGTTCTTTTATGTTTCGTTCAATTGAAACCTATCCGCTATGAATATATTTATTTACAGGAAGGGAAAAGGTATCATCTGCCTTAAGGATATCACATTGCCCGATGACTTTGTCGATTTGACCTCTGGACTAGTATTTTTTTTCGTTTGTTGCTTTACAGGAGGGAAAAGGTAGAGTAAGCAAGCATCTACTGGACATGCTCGGTCCATTATATACCACATCCATCGGTTTTCACAAGGCGTGAAAGTGGTCAAGAGCAAAGCCCATTCCGAAATTAAAAAAGGGTATCGACAGTTCAAAATCTCTAAACTTAGACATGTCAGCTTCCCGTTTTATTGGTAGATTTGTCTGATGACTTGACTAACTGAAGTGAGCGAGCGTGTAGCCACGTGTATGTTAATATGTAATCAGTAGATTGTTATCAATCACAGTACAATGGTACATATTATAGGTTGGTACCTATACTTTTCATCAGGCAATGTCAAAGAGCAAATAATACCACGTGACTGATTGACGATATTGGACTATGCACTTGTTTGATTGAGGCAGGGGTGTTGCGGAAGCAATTTTTTAAATATAAAAAAAACTGCTTGTTAGTGCAGAAAATCTCACTTTATGATCGTGAGTGACAGTAAATTTACTTGACCAAAAATATAGTGGGAGTCCGGGGGAATTGGCTAAGTAGGAAAGTTGAACTCAACACATTCAATTTGAATTTCGCGCTAACGAAACGTCATTTTCCGTCGTTAGTCGCGTGTGTTTGGTTGTCAGGGTGTGAAACATTACCGTGGCCCTGGCATATGGGCAACTGAAAGAACACGGGGGGGGGGGGGGATTTAGTCAGTAAAAGTCTGACACACCCTTCCGCTGACGTCAAATGATGATTTCCCACGCACAAAAAAATGGTGTGAAACGTGATCTTTCACTTTAGGAGTTATGAGATGTGTCTATTGAGGTTAATAACTGTGTATTATTAGTAGATATTATATTGCCTGGTAGGTAATTGTAGTTAGATGTGTGATGTGATAAGAGTGTAAAAAAAGATGAATAATTATGTCCTTTTTGTACGAAAATATAATGTTTTATATTAAAAGATGTTCAACTCTCCCGGACCTCGGGACTTCCCCTACTCACTCAGTCATCATCATCATTTCAGCCGTAAGACGTCCACTGCTGGACTTAGGCCTCCCCCAATTTGGGGGGCTTTGCCATAATCACCACGCTTGGCAGGCGGGTTGGAGATCGCAGTATGGTGGTAAAATGAATAGAGAACGCTGCTGCCCATTCTCTAGTAAGTCCCTTAGTCGCCTTTTACGACACCCACGGGAAGAAATGGGGTGGTGTTATTCTTTACGTCCGGCACCACACGGTACACGGTACTCACTCAGTACCTCACAATAACATTCAAAAACTTAAAGTTCACACGATAAGCGCAGATATGATTGATTTACGAGAACCAATGATAAACAATAACAAACGCCTCGGATCTTGTCACCGTAATCGTCACACCTATTTAATTGGTCAAGCAGCACGTGGCTATGGAAGGCGCCACTTGCTGGAGTCCCCATTTCCTTTCGTCGCAACCTGCCCTACACCTGCATCTACATGATTGCGGATGGGGGTGATGTCTAAATCGATGCAGAAGTTTCTGAATTCTGGATTAGGAAACTACTATTGGAAATCTAGTCCGTGTAGTGACGGACGTTAAAAATCACATTTCTTTCCGTGGCTGTCGTAAAAGGCGACTAAGGGCTTACTAGAGAATGGGCAGCAGTGTTCTCTAACCCGCCTAACAAGCTAATGATGTGATGATGATTATTTTTTATATGTAATACTATTTCAATATGGGATACATTGTCATGTCCGTAAGTGTGTCCGTGGCATCACAGTGGGCCCTATCGGAATACCAGAGCTGCGGTCGTTGTTTTTTTTTTTACAAATATCGCAGCATTATGCTGAGATAGGAGCCTTTTTGTCCTCGCACTCTTCGCAATAAATACAGTCGTACCTATCTATTAATTTAGTAAACCAATCTTCAGAAATTTTAATATATACGCAGTTTTGAATTAAACAAACTACAGAACGGCCTCAAATCATCGAATATACATAACGGTATTTATTTTATTTTAATAATGATTTATTTAAGCAAGCTACAGAGCTTTTTATGCTATAATGTTGACGCTAAATTGTAAAAGCTTGTCCGGAACAGTATATATAGTATTTAATCTGAGATATAGCCAATGTCAGTTAGGTCACTTCGTACAAAAAGCGACGATTAAGTATTTTACTACCATCTTGTCGAACTAGGCATAGAGTGAGAATTATTTCAGTATGTAACCAAACTTCGAAAGTTTCGATTTAACAGCTTATTACTTTTACAAGTAGGTAAAAGTGGAACTTTTCAATTGTGAGTCAGTTTAGATGTGTGGGCGTGGCTTGTTATGATGCGCTACGTAGCCTGGGAAAATTCAAATTTTCGTATTTAAGTTTTTTTTCCCCCATTGATTTATTTATGATATTTTGTTTAACATACAGCATGAAAGTGACGTGGAAATTACAGAAATCTTAAGAAAATGAGTATCTCAACCCCCAACTCCCTGGCGCTTAAATGGATGCCCCACAACTTAAAATTTCGCTGGATTGCAGCAAATGTAATTAATAACTGACGTAATGGTATACGGTGCAGTTTAGTAGTACATGTCACGACATACTTACATTTAAAATAAATGTTAGTATGAAGGTCATGAGTGAGATGAGTGGAAGGCGACTAACACAAGACAGATGTGAGTATAGTAAACCAAAAAAGCAGGGAGGCTAAAAGAACATTATTAAGACCTTATTGGTGATGTTCTTCAGAAAGGTCAGGTGTTTAGCACTACTAGGTAGTACTCGCAACAGGGGTGCATGTATTATCAGATGTATGAACGTAAATGACGCAAAATAATTATGTAAGGATCGTAACGGGTGGCATTCTGTAGTTTCTGCCTACCCGCATGGGAATAAGGTACAATAGTAAAACTAAGAGAAATACTTACAAATTGTGATAACTCCTGTTCATAGTAGTTTTATTAGGATCTTCTTTAAAGCAGAAGACTCGGCCTCCTTCCACACAGTCTTTCATATAATCGTCCCGGTTCACACCGGTAATGTCTGTGTTGAAAATTTCTTGCTCTTCGGGACACAGTTTTCCTCTAACAGCATCATAGTTGGCACAGGGGAAGTTCCAAGGTCGCATTGTGAAATATTGCAGCACTTCCAAGCCCTGGGATATTCTTTCTTGGATTCTTACCATACTGGAAAAGAAAGTGTGAAAACTAGAAATGTTTCGCTCCGCAAAGGATGTTAAATGCAGGGTAAATACACAAAACTGTAACTTACTACGAGTAAGTACCTAGTGTACTTTTGATCTTTGTAGTAAATAAGATTGAGGTATTTATATGGTATCTAAAAGGTCCGACTAGTATACTCACATTCTTTTCTGTCCTAGTACAAACAGAAGTAAATCGATAAGATACGCAGGCACTAAGTGGTAGCAAATTCTCCGATACTCGTGCAGCAGTTGGTTGGTTGTGATGTCTCCGTTCGGGTACCACAGCGGCCATGACAGCGGGTACTGCCGGCCGTATGCCTTGGCGACTGCAAGCACGTCACCCCATTTTGTTGGCTTCTGATGGCCATTATTCACGTTGTACACTGGCAGTGAGTCTGGCCTGAAAGAAAATTTACTTCGTTGAGAAAAAACATAACCCTGTCTATACTATCACGCTTGATCATCGAAGTTTTTTTGGGGATGAGCTGGATAGGATACACTTATATCAATCAACTCCGTCTATTGTGGCTCATTGCTGGACAGAGCTGCGAGTACCCTGGCCTCATCCATTAGTCGTCGGTCTATGTATCTGGTTGGGGCGTCAAACGCTAGGCTTGCCGAAACGCGGGTTCCACTCCAGAACTCGTCTGCTAAACAAGCCATCGGTGCTTCGATAAACATGGCTAGCCCAACGCCTCTTCAGTTTACTTTCTCTGCAAGCTATGTTGATAGCTCTGGTTCGGATTATTTCATTTCTGATTTTATCCTTCAAAGGTACTCCGTTTATAGTCCACTCCATAGCACGCTGAGCGACCCTTAATTTTTGGACCGGCTCGACTGTCAGTGTCGAAGTTTTGGCATTGCACGTCATAACGGCCAGGACTATCAGGTAGTTGTATATGTAAGCGGGCACGCCCTTTATGCCTGGAGGCTTTTATTTAGGTTTTAAGTTCTGTTTACGATTTTGTTTTTTATTCCTTATTTCAGCTTGAGTTTAGTTTTCAATGTTTTGTTGATATATTGGCGTGTGATAGCTGACATATGGCAAATAATTTTATGTATGTTTTGTTTTCATAATATTAATTACTTACAAATTATTGTATAGAATCAAGTTCTTTTAACTTAACAGACAGCTGTGATGCTGGGGAGTTTGTTGCGCCACTTCTTCTTCCAAGGTAAAGGAAAGGAAGTGGTGAAGGGCGGGAATTTTAGGGGACTGTCTTATGTAACTTTGACGTTTTAAAACTGCTGACTCTCAGCCTAGTTTGAAGAAATAGCTTTTGATTTTGACCCACTAGTTTAGGATCTTAGGGTTCAAATTTTGCGGGATATGCGACGAGAAGATTTGATGAAGTTTTCCAAACGATGCCCAACGGGACTGGATAATTCTATCGACTACTTTCTTAAAATTCTGTCTATCGAGCTAACTAGCCCCAGGTGGGCACATTCCTTCATAACTTCCCAACTTCTTTTTGTCCCCTCGATGTGGATTTCACTCGGCAAGTCTATGAATTGTATTGTATTTAAGATGAGTGAGATGTACTCGCCATCTACATTGATACCCTGCCCAGTCCAGTTCAGCGCCTTGAAGACGTCATTCAACACATTGGTAAACTGTTTCAGGGATATCTATCTCTGTCTCACTCATTTGGTCAGTATGGGGCTGGTTTTCTGTTTCTGGATCTGGACAGTCATCATGGTAGCGTCATACAAGCTCTCATCTCAAGATGTCGATTTAGCTCAGTCAAGTCAACGTTGCAAAGAGGCCAGAATTGCCCATAATTCTCGTAGTCCACCACCGTACTCCTCGGTCTTCTGTACAATTGGCCGAACAGAATGGGTGTGAGCTGTGATACTGAAGCCTTTCCGAAAACGAGCTTGTTCTGGTAGCTGGGACTGGTCAAGTCTCCTGGCGCGACGGTTCATGACGACTCTCTAGAACTATTCTCAGCTTGTATTGCAGCTTAACTCTGAAGTAAGGTGGATCTATAGTTCTTAATTAACGTTTTGTCACCGAGTTTGAAGAACAGAACCCCGCTCCTTTGCTCCACGCTCCGGGCGTAGTACCCTCTTCGATAATGGAGTTCAAGAGACTCGCTTGCTCTCTCAGGACCCCACTCGTTTTAAGGAGCACCGTCGTTATTACGTCATCCTCAAGTCCATTGTTCTTCCTTAGCTGCTCAAGAGCCGCCATAATCACACATCGGTCGACACTTGGATGTGATCATTTAATTTTAAACTCGATACATTCTAAACACTCTTATGATTCTAGCTTCAATTGGATGGCGAAGTAGCTGCATGTGATTCGTATCTGCGTTACAGATTGTGGGTTCGATTTCCACACGGAACAAATAATATAGTATTTACGTCTTATTAGTTCACTGCAAATAATGAGGCTATTTTGAGGTTTTAGAAAGGTGGGTAGGACTGATAGTGGATATAATTAATTTTTTACTTGACCGAGTTTCTTTGCCGAAGCCAGTGGTGGCTTCTTTGTGATATACAATTCCATATCCTATATCCAATAAAAAAATCGGATCAGAATCAGCAATTTTCGAACGTCAAAGTTACCCCAAAACCCGCCCTTCACTACTTCCTAGTACTTTAGCTGGGAAGAAGAAGTGGCGCAATCAACTCTCCAACAGCATTAATCAATGGAGCTATTATTTAATTCTAAACTGTCCTACTTTTTATACAACAAAGTTGCAAATAAGTTGGTGGCGCACCTGATGGTAGGTGGTCACTTCCCACGTTTGTCTGCATAGCACAGTTTGCGAACGCATGACTTGTATGACAACATGTAATTTTATCGATGTCATCATGAGCTAACAAACGAACTGTGCTATTGAATGAAAACAGATTTTGTTCTACTTTTATACTTTTCTGAAAAATTCTATTGAAACAGTGCAGGCGCGGTCGCAGCCTAACATTTTGGGGGGGGGGGGGGGGTCACCATGAGTACTGAAGAATATTTTTAGGAAGGATCCTCTTTGGTCTAGTAGTCGCAAGCGCTGCTAATCAGAATGATGTCCCGGGTTATAATCTTTTTGCAAATGTCCATCTGAGTCTCCGTGGCTCAAGTGAGAACAATAATTTTAAGATAGTAAGACAGGAAAATCGTTCAGGGTTTCGACAACATGACTGTCTTTGTCTCTGTTTTTGTCGTGACCCCTAGAACCCCTCCCCGACCGCGCCTGAAACAGTGTTGGTTTCGTGTTAAATAAAAGTACATGGATATTTCATAAAATAGATAGTAGGTACGTATTACTTACTTTTCGGTCCTACTTCCTTCAAGCATTCCTATAGCAATAATGGCATTGGTGGCAGTATCCACTGGGGTGACCTGGGCTACGAGCGCACCATTACACAGCATTGTCCGTATGACCCCTTTGCCTGCCCCCAGCATGACGCCAACTGGCCCGTTCAAGTTGTCTACCCAGCCAGGCATAGGCTCTTTAGCTGCTGGACACACTGGAATGTACAAAAATAATTAATGTAATTTTTAATAACTCTGATTCATCAAGTAAGCAAATGCGGCATGCCTTGTGAAGAATTATTTCCAAATTGTTACAAAACATCCATTAACAAAGCCATAATTTCAGTATCTAATACGTAGGCCCTTAAACTTTGAAGACTTGCTATGCCTATTGCGATATTAGAAAAAACTAGGTCCTAATCATTCTAATATCATCATCTGCCTTTTTCCCAACCATGTTGGGGTCGGCTTCCAGTCTAACCGGATGCAGCTGAGTACCAGTATTTTACATGGAGCGACTGCCTATCTGACCTCTACAACCCAGTAACTGGATAATACGATAGCCCTTGGTAAGACTGGTTGTCAGACTTTCGGGCTTCTGACGACCCGTAACGACTATCTAAGATCTACGAAAGACAGCCGAGACCAATAGCTTAACGTGCTTTCCGAGGCACGGAAGGGTCTTGGTATGTAAAGATGGTCACCCATCCACGGACCAACCGCGGCAACCGTAGCTTAAGCTGAACCATCAACCGGTGCAGCTGTTGTAACTAAGCCACAAATCAACAAAAAAAATAAATTAAAAAAACCCCCGACTAAAACATAAAACTCAAAAAGGCAAAAAATATACGTATCTGTGGCCCTTTATGTTTAATAAGAAGTTGGAAATATTTTGATCAAAGGATCGTCGTGTCGAAACGGTTGAACAGATTTCGATAAAATATGTCTAACCCAAATCGGTTCACCCGTTTAAGAGCTACGCTGCCACAGACAGACACACATAGCCGTCAAACTATAAGTTTTTTTTACACCCCGTTTCTTGCGTCGGGGTTAATAACACCATCATTTGATAGCCATCTGCAGATACCAACGCCCCTTCATACAGAGAAAGCACGAGTAGGTTTTAAATGTTGATGATGAGGGTGTTTGCCTCTGTTATAAATCAGCCATATCCATGTTAACATTTGGTAAACAGGTGCATAATAAAACTCTCATTTTTACCCGTCTTTCATTATCTTTTACATTCTCTGAATTATACTTTCCTTGCACCGCTTATTTTCTTTGATAATAACAATACGATGTCTATTCTAATAGCCCTCCACTTAAGTGTTATATGCAAAAGGACTGACACATGAACTGATTTTTATAAGATCGATAAAGATGTAGAACCAATAATTTTGCCACCAGTATGCAGTGTGGTGTCGTACGCGATTCATCAGTTCATGTTTTCTCTTGTGTCTGATGCAAGTCCCGATGAAAATGAAAACAATATAATTATTGCCTGACATTAAGACTCTTTCCTACGCTTCTTTGAATTCAATATTATTTATTGTTAAATTCAGTGTGTGCAGTTGATTTTTATCTGGGAGACCAGTTGCTGATCATTTAAGGTAGGTGTGTCCATTGGTCATCTAAATTATTTTCTTTATTTTTGAGACTCTTTTTTATTTTTTTGGTAGGAGTTATACGTTTTGTTAATGATCATCGTCATCATCATTTCAGCACAAAAGACGTCTATTGTATTGTCAAAAATACATACAAACACAATGGTATGATACTTTCTTTTGGGATAAAAGAGTTAAAGGCTGGGCGGATTAGGTGTCTAATGACATTCATCTTATGACTGACATCAGCTTGATGACAGTGACTGAGGCACGAGTTAAATTGGGTGCATTTGGAGAGGTACATTTCCATCAGTATTCTGCTACATTCATAGGGATGATGATAATAAAAAGTTACAAAAATTACCGATGCTAGGACGCGCGATGACAACAGGCAAATCTTGGTGCGCCTGTTCCACAAGATTTTCGGCGAGGCGTTTAGAAAACGTGTAACAGTTAGGGTGGGGCCCAAGCAGTGATGGCGTCAACAGGGCCAGCTGGCGGTCATCCAGCCACTCAATCAGCTTCATCACGTTTTCTGGATTCACCGGCGGAGCGTGACACTGAGGATATCATAATATTTACAACAAAATTATTTAAATACCTTATTTCCTATAAAAAAAATACCTACAGATAGAATGAGAAGTGGATCTGCACACCATGGTTACATTTCTTTTACAACTTTCACACGGTCGCAGCCGTAAATTCGTAGCATCTCGTGGCGTGGCGTAACGTACCTAATTTGTATTTGTAAATACTAATATTATAAAGCTGAAGAGTTTGTTTGTTTGTTTGGTTGGTTGAACGGGATAATATCAGGAACTGCTGGTTCGAATTATAAAAAATTGTAAGTGTTGGCTAGTCCATCGAGGAAGGCCATAGGTTATATATCATCACAGGAGCGGAGCATCAATGAAAAATGTTGCAAAAACGGAGAAAATTTATTCCTTTTGAGAGCTTTTGTTGCGTGCGCTGCGTAAAGGATTAAAGTAACGCCACAATCATGTATGACGGAATTGTTCCTCTGAAAAAGATCAAAATAAGTCCGCTACAGCAAACGTCTATCTTTTAAGGTTGGTTCGCTATAACGTTTTCAATTGTAATCAAATCTAAATAATATAAAGCTGAAGCGTTTGTTTAGTTGAACATATATTATTATCAGGAACTATGTTTAGTGTTGGATAGCACATTTATCAAGGAAGGCTATACAATATCACGATCAAGACTATATAATATCACGCTACGACCCTTAGGAGCCGAGCAAAACGAAAAAACGTTTCGATTACGAAGACCTCGTACGGGCAGGCGATTTGATGAGACTGGATGGGTCGGGGGAGCAAGAACGAAGTCGCGGGCAGAAACTAGTACTGTATAATGTAGGTAAACATTTTGCGTGCTTATCAAGTGCACATTCTAGTAACCGTAGAATGTTATTGCAGTGGGTAATATTAATAGTCATTGGTACCGATTCCCTTGTTCAAACTAAACTAAATTTAAGTTCAGTGCATCTTTTTCTTTGTATTTCATTAAGAAGAGGACAAAAGAAAAATTTTAGTTTAGTCCTGTCAAATTAATCAGCGCCAGTCACTACTCCATACAAGTTTATACGTGATTAAAAACTTGCCTACTAAAATTAACTACGTCAATTTACGCCAAGCGCTGATTAATTTGACAGGACTAAACTAAAATTTATCTTCTGTCCTTTCCTTAATGAAATATAAGGAAAAAGATGCACTGAACTTAAATTTAGTTAATTTGTGAATAAGGGAATCGGCACCATTGCCTTCTCAGCCTATAATGTTCCCACTGGTGGGACACAGGCCTCCTGATGGGATGCGGCTATACCATATCCGATAAACCAACAGGTGGCCGTGGTGAGGGTTGGTAGATGTCAACCGTCTTTGAATTTTTGGTTTTAGGACTTGTCGGTTCCTAATGGTTACGTATTATAATACCTAAGTTTATTCTAACTATTTACAAGATAACTACGGTTGATTCCATTTGATTCACATACCTATGTTCATAACGCATATTGGTCGACTCAACTATTGTTTAACTTACTTAATGTTGATTAAACTAAAATTAATCGCACTAACGAACGAGTAATCTAATGATTTTTTAAGATATTTGATATTTCAACTATGTATGAAATATAATGAACGACTTGCCTACAATTTATTAATACTGTGCGTTGGAATGATTTCTAAAGTGGTGAGTAGTTAAAATGTCAATCTCTTTACACGTTCCGTGTACACATTTTGTGTTAATCTGAGTACTTATTATATGTAAACAAACTATGATTCAACGATTTTTGTGTTTTCTTAACTTTCTCTTTAACGGATAATTAGACAATGGTGAAAACATTTCTGCGAGCAACTTGGAAGAAGCGCTCGCCAGCCGCTGCCGCTGAAATGGATTTACCATTGTCTAATTATCCACTCACAGGCAAATTGTATGATTCGTCATTTTGAACTGAGTGAAATAGGTTAGGTTAGGTTAAAACTGTGACGAAACTGTCATGTCGCAGAAGGAGGCTGCGGAAAGGGAGCGGGAGATATCTTCCGCTGACCCAGCCCGCAGCAGGCGCACCGGGCGTCGGCGGAGGGCGGACAACGCCCTCTTCCAGCCCCCCTAAATGGGTCCAGGGGCGACAGATCTGGGGACATCCGTCGCCCCCTATTGCTACGGACCCGAGATGGTGGCGCGTAGTGTTCCACGCGCGCCTCTCTGTGATGTATGGGGGGGAGTTTAACACCTCACTCCCCCCCAACGTGAGGAGGCCCGCAAAGGCGGGCCGGCACCAGTCGGGGATCGCGGAAGACATATTGGTTCCCGTGGTCCCCGACGTAGGTGTGGGACGGAACACCGGGGTGGTTTTAGTCAGTAAGAGTCTGACAGACCCCTCCGCCCACCCCAGGGCGGAGGACATCCATGAGGATTTCCACATCGTGATCAAAAAAAAAAAAAAGGTTAAAACTGTGACCAACCGCGCGCGAGCCGAGCAAGCGTAGCGAGCGGTGCCGCTACAACGGCCGGCGAGCGCTACTTCCAAGTTGCTCGCAGAAATGTTTTTACCATTGTCTAATTGTCCGTGTTTTCGCAGTATCTCTAGGGTTTTCGCGAATATTCGAATTAGCAAATCATCCAATCGACATAATACAAAATCACCAGTAAATCAAACACAAGACCACAGATAAACCAACAGTACGTGAATCGACCATTAGTTTAATCAACCTTAGTTTAATTAATTGTAGTTGAATAAACCGTAGCTGAATTCGCCTTTATGGATTTCATTCATTAGTTATTACAAAAATTGGTGAAACGATTATTAGATATTATTAACGGTAGGTCTTTTGACCGTAGTTATCTTGAAAATAGTTGGAATAAACTTAGGTAACCTTCCTAACAATGTTTTTCATGAACGTTTTGAGAGTATAGTTGATGAAATCATTTACAAAAAGTAAAGCACCTGCCTGGGATCGAATCAACGACCTACAACTTGAAAGTCGTGGCCGTTACCACTCACACACCTCTAGTATAATAGTAATAACAGTACTAGTTACGATGTTAAAAAAAAAAAATTGTCTTACTCTCTCATCCAATACTTCGTAGTCAGGGTAACAGAAAGCCGTTGACAAGTGCACGAAGACAACGAGTTTCTTGAATTTCTTAGCCAAGTCCAATGTTCTCTGAGTGCCAACAGTGTTCATGCTAACATTGTCCTTCAGAGGCGCCTCCAATCTCAGGGTAGCGGCAAAATGAAAGACAATCGAAACTTCATTGGATAACATTTCTATATCCGATTCTGAGAGTCCCAATTGGTTGAACAGAACATCACCTTGCAATGGTTTTATTTTCTTTAAGGCGCTTGGATTTTCTGTTTTTAAGCGATCGAAGAGCTGTAAAACAAAACATCATCATTATCATCATCATTTCAGCCGAAAGATGTCCACGGCTGCACACAGGCGTCCCTTAAAAAGGGAAGGTTTGCCATGATCGCCATAGTTGGCAGGCGGGTTGTTGATCACAGAATGATGGTAAAATTCTTGGAGAACGCTGCTGCCCATTCTCTAGTAAGTCTCTTGTCGCCTTTTACGACACCCATGGCAAGAAATGGGCTTATGCTATTCTTGCGAGACAGACAAAAAATAGGCAGTTCTGATTATTCTTCTTGTATCAAGTTCTCTATACTTAAGCAGCCGAACGTTGCGTCGAGATGCTTGCTGTTGCTACGGGAATGTTATGATGTCGTGCCATGAAACGCTCAATGATTACGGCTTAAAAATACGCAAGGAAGTTTCACCTGACACCTGAGTTCTTAGTAGGACCTTTCACGGATTCAAACATTTCCTAAGTGAATTGAAATCTAACTAACCTTCAACCGTTGCATATCTTCAATTCTTTGCCCAATCGACTTCCCTCTCTTGGGTCTCATGAGAATGTAGATGTTGCCGACGTCCGGGATAGAATAGAGTACTTTCTCTACCAGCACTTTGCCCATGAATCCGGTGCCGCCGGTCACCAGGATGTTTCGCCCCCGGTAGAAATCTCTGATCGTAGGGGACGACATTTCTGGAAAAAAAAAATTGAAAACTTGGTTAGTGGTTACAGAAAGGTGAGGGTTCTTGCTTTCTTTCTTCTTTCTTTCTTTAATGACTTAGTAATTAAGTAAGTTAATTGAAAGCTTCATTATAGTGCCTAGAGTCGGTTAACATGTATTAAAAATATTATGGTACGGTAGAGAACTTTATTACACAATACACGGTAGGACTATCCTATGATTTAGCTCTCTAAACCAGGGTTTCTCAAACTTTTGGCTCCACGTACCCCGTTCAAGTTTCCATATGACAGGGAACCCCCAACAAACAAGAAAAGAATAACATTGTATGTACTATATACAATGTTATTCTTTTCTTGTTGGGGGTTCGCTGTCATCTTTTAATTTCTTCTTTAATTGAATAAAAGGTCAAGCGCACCGTGTCGCGCTACGAGCGAGCGACAGTCGCGCGCGCGCCTTCATGCTTTCCGCATGCGCCTGCCAGTCACCCAGCAGCCATTACGTAAATTTTGTCGCGAACCCCCTACCGTCGTATGGCGAACCCCTAGGGGTTCGCGAACTCCACTTTGAGTAACCCTGCTCTAAACCATAAAATCATTCCATAGAAATTCGTTTCGATTGATTGGAATGTGACGATAAGGCCGTTACAATTTGGGCATTTTGGAGTTCATAACATGGTTATTTCAAAGTAACATGATGTGAAAGTGGCCTGCCATCTCATTCGCACCTAGTCTAGGTGAAGTTATATATAAATAGTTTTTAGAAATTCGCTATAAATACTACCTACGTTAGTTAGATATTAACTTTTTTAACCGAGTTCAAAAAAGAGGTTTTATGTTCAATTGTATGTAATTTTTTGTTTCTTCATCGATTTTTCGGTAAATTGTGGATCGATTTTCAAAATTCTTTTTTTATGATTAGATTATGCTTCTAGGGTGGTCCCATATAAAATGTATTGACTTTGCTTGAAATTGGGGGGCTTTGCCATAATCGCCACGCTTGGCAGGCGGGTTGGCGATCGCAGTATGGTGGTAAAATGCTATACTATGACTATGACATTCTCTAGTAAGTCCCTTAGTCGCCTTTTACGACACCCACGGGAAGAAATGGGGTGGTGTTATTCTTTACGTCCGGCACCACACGGTACAAATAATGAATATCAAACAAAAATTAAGAAAAGATTTATTTTAATTCAGTCCATGACTCAAGAATTTATTCTCATGACTCAAGAAAATCATTTTCTTCAAAATGGTTCAAGATTTTGGCTCTTGAGTCAAGTTAATTTTTTTATCAGTGTACTATTGTCTCAGATTTGGCCATATTTTATTGTAGAAATATTTTTCACGCAATTTTACAACGTTTTCTGCGAGAAAAATAATTACGTGATATTTGCCAAGACCCCCCCTCCCCCCTAAGTGAGATTTGGAAAGGTTTAGCTTGATCCCCTCCCCCCCTAGATCACCTCACGTAATTAATGGACGCCCCTTACGTTTCGGAAGTCGGTGGTAAAAAAACTAGATACAAAGACACCGAGACTGATCCCCAGACACCGACTTCCGATATTAAAGTTATTTTCCACTTTGTAGGTTATTTTTAGCAATAGCATGCTACTATAGGCGATAAAAGTCGCCTGGTTTTCGTAACACTGCAACTTAGTTGAGCAATATCGGTGGGTACGAAGGTTAAGTATCTGGGGACAATTTGTGTAGTAGCATAAAACTCAAGGAATAAGTGTATTGTGTGTAGTCAACAATATCCACGCATAAATTATTTATCTTTACGTCTCGTGGGATTGTCCAGTATTGCGTACATAGTGTTTTAAACAAGATAGTTTAAAATAAGACGTGTAGAAATTATTTTGTAAGTAAATACTTTATTTGTTTATGTAAACAAGTTCTCGAACAAGATTATCAAGTGTGACAATGAATTGTATGCCTCATAATTTACTAGTCAACGAAAAGTGCGACCTTCGGTTTGACATTGCAGGTAATGTCTTGGAGAGGTCACTCATTGCAGAATATAGGTTCTAGTCATGATCATCAGCATATATTGTAGAAGGCCTCTCCAGTTGCATGCTCTTTGCCTATTATCACAGAGAGTTCTCTACGCTCATCCTGTAGCTACCCTGTGACAATCACCACTAGGGTTGCCACCCGTACTTTATAATAAAGTATTGTACGTTATTTCACATAATTGTACTCTATACTTTATGAGAACAATAAAGTACACGAAAAAACTTTCTTTGGCAAAATTTGATTTCTTTAGGTTTTTGAAAAGTTTAGTCGTAAGTACTTTTTCGTTAAACGAAATGTATGTGATACAAACTGCAAAAAGCAATAAAAAAATGTTTTTAAATATAACAATTAAGACAAATAAATAATACTTTATTTTAATACTATTTACTTTAATTGCAAGAAAAAAAGGTGGCAACCCTAATCACCACTCTGCCTAATCCGGGGCGTCCCACCCTGCGTCTGTCAAACGGTTCCCCTAACAATATTATAGGTACTTCCTGCATGCGTAGCAGGACCACCGTACAAAGGGGTTTTGTCGACGGAAGTAGTACAAATCTTTCTACATTCTTTATTTCTGTCTTTAATCTTTCTACAATCTGTAATTTTGTCTATTCCTCCGTCGACAAAACCCCTTTCTACGGTGGTCATGCTACGCGTGCTAGAAGGGCTATCGGTATATCCCACCTTATTTAGGACAAGAATATTACACAATAATAAATCTGCATTTAATTAGTAGGTATTTATAACAACTATGTGAACTTTTATAACCCGCGTAGATAATGAGTGGCCACTCAAGGTTACAATTACGCTTGTAGTAATATAAATCATTAACACCACGGTGCATGACTCATCGTTAAGTGAAGTAGGTATTATCATGTGTACCAGATATTTGACGATACAAACCAACCGCAATTGAGATGAGAGCCTAATCGTCTGCTGTGGACCTAATGCCGGAGCAGACAAACCATTGTGAATCATGGCCAGTTTTTATTACGAGGTTCTCTGAGGAACTAGCTCTCTCAAACGCTACGTGGTTACATAAATAAGACGAGTTTTACCTAACCAGAACTGCAAACGCCAAAACGCGTTCCAGAAGGCGGACGGTGGAAGATATCTATTTCACTCTCTAAAATCTATAATTTTCGATGAGTAAATAGGTATGAGGTAAATAGCTGAAGATGTGAGTCTCATCAATCATCATGCAATCATAGTCTTGGGTGCTAAGTCCTAACACATACACGAGGCAATGATATTGATTGCGGTGGCGACAAACAGATCAATCGCTATTATTGCTTCAACAAGCTTGATAGTTATTTCACTCTTAATAGCTAAGTATATGAAGGCGCGGCCAATCTATTCATAAAAAATACTTTCTAATGCAAAACAGAGTCTGTTTATGATCCAAGCCATTGACCTCGGATAACGTTCACGAATATAAAGCTCCATAATCACAACGTCATTTAACACCGCGAAACTGAGGTTTCTACTTTAAGATTACACAATAAAAATATTCCACATACCTACCTACCCAACTGGTTCTTTTTATTTTCAAACTACCTAAACTGTGTATAATTATGAAGTGATTAAAATATTTCTATTTATAGAGCTGCTGTAAAGGCGTGGACTATAGGCTTCGATCGCTCGCATTTTGTTATAGTCTAACAGTCCGTGGCTGACTGTTAGCCTTGAATTACAGAGGAGAATTATTATTTCTAGCCCGTCACGAAACATCTGGAAAAATTGATTTTTAACTGATGAACGATAATCATTATTTAATTTTCAACATTTATGTATATAGTATGTCATTGCGTATCAAGTCAAAAAAATTGTCTTTAAAGCGAGTCCTTGCATAATTTAACGACATTTTGGAGAGTATTAAAAGAAACTGGAAAACGTGCGTGTAACGTTACACACACTTTTTATAACACTCAAAGCACTGTAGATAAAATCTAGAATTATATAGGTATATATATCTGCATAATTTAATATAATTGCAGTTAAAAATGTAAATAAGTTTCTTGCGCAGTGTGACCGCGTCCTCTCGGTTGCAATGTACACATTGGTGCAATAAAGAATGACTAATGAGCTTCTACCAGACTACACAACACTTTTGAATTTTGTAAACAACTTTTGGCTGTAAATAGGTGGTTATTATTTATTATAGGTACATAGTATTTTTGACTACATCTTCGTCTGCCGATAAGTCTTTTTTTACACGCTTAAAATTAGCTTCACTTGTATGTTAGTATGTTTGTATGTTTGTTTGTAACCGACTCCTTATAGCACGATTTTGACCCACTTTAAACGACCAGATTTCATTCAAACTCTGTAGACTTATCGAGGACCGATGACAATACTATAATTTCATAAATTTGTGCCATTATCCTTGCCAGGGTTACCAGGACAGCAAAAAAACTGTCTTCTAAAACTACGCTGACATACGTCACAAACTAAGCGGACAAACGACACAAACTACGCTGACATACGTCACAAACTACGCTGACATACGTCTCAAAATTCGAAACACCCTAAAAAATAGAAAGTAAATAATAGTTTAATTATCAGGCACCCCACGCTTTTTTCCATTATTTTCTACTTTTTAGTTTGGTTTTCTATGGAAGCGTGATTTTTAGTTTTTTTAAACTATTATTTTTAACATGCTTTTATTGCTTTTACATGCTTCACCTGTATGTTTGTTTGTAACCGACTCCTTTGGACTTGATTTTGACCCACTTCAAAATCCATACTTCCATACTAATATTATAAATGGAAAACTATATAACATCACGCTACGATCAAAAGGAGCGGAGCAGCAACAAAAAAATGGACGAAAACTGGCAGGCTAAACTTGCCACGGGAAGGGCAGGGGAGCAAATATTTGGCGCGGACGAAGTTGCGGGCAGAAGCTAGTAATTTCATAAATTTGTACTATTATGCTCGCCAGGGTTATCACGAAAACAAAAAAAAAAAAACCGCCCAAGTGCGAGTCGAACTCGCGCACCGAGGGTTCCGTACAAACCTGTAGGTATATAAGTAAAAGTTCACCCATCACGACAATCGAGTCGTAGTTCTGTTCTGTTTTTTGGCTTGGTTTTATTTCTGTCTGTGTTTTGTTCTGTTTATTATATGATGTAACTAAAAATTTACGGTTTTCGCAATTTTTCCTTTATCTGTGCTATAAGACGTTGCTTCGTACCAAATTTCAAAATTCTAGAACGACTAGAAGTACCCTTTAGGTTTTGATTCCCTTGCGAGTTTCGAAAATTTGAGGAAATTTGCGGTATAAACAGCTATATCTTTTGATTGCGTTAGCTTAGAAGTTTTATTTTTTCACAGCTTCAAGGGACAGTAGGCCTGAGTATTTGTTATAAATTTCAGCTTGATACCTCCACGCGTTCCTGAGAAAAAGGGTCTTGACAGACGGACGGACGGACGGATGGACGGACGGACGGACGGACAACAAAGTGATCCTATAAGGGTTCCGCTTTTTCCTTTTGAGGTGCGGAACCCTAAAAACAATTTGTCTACAGAAGCGTGTTTTTTAGTTTTTTTAAACTATTATTTTTTATTTAGATTTCGGATCTTTGGAAGACCGACTACTAATTCGAAACTTAGAAAATCAAGACAGAGTTAAAATCACGGGTGTCGTCCGTCCTAGGGTCTGTCGAACTCTTGACTACACATTTCAACTTCGTTCGGTGGTACTTTTCTTATGACTTTCTCCTTAACTCATGTTTGATGGCATTTGATTTAACAATAATTCTATTTAAATTGGTGCATCGTAAAAATAGATAGTACCGTTACTTTCGAATCATTAGTTCCGCTCTGTGACCATGTCTCTCAAGTTACGTTGTTTTCGGCCCTACAGAGGTGATAAATCTCTTAGAACGCACGGGAAAAGTAACACTTATCTTAGTAACAGGTTTTTTTTATATCTTCAACGTTATACTATAAGCGTAATTACGTACAGAGGTTTGTTTAGCGGATAAATACTTTGCTATGGAATCAAAGATTATTTTCTTGTTTAGTCGTGTAACCTCCTGACTGAATTCGTCGATTTTTTTATTCTGCTTAACCTTCAGTTAAGCCATTGACTGCCGAATAAAAAGATGAGTGACCTAATTTTTTATCGAAACTCCGCCATATTTCAGAATGCACGTTAATCCGTTGGTCCTTTTTATCTTTCGAACATTCTCCGTCGTTTGTAGTAGTTTGACAGCCAGTCTTATGGCAATCGTGTGACCTTGTAATTGGCTTTTGGAGGTCACATAGGCCGTCGGTTTATGTTAAATAGTTGCTGGTGCTCGGCTGCAAGCGGTTTATATATTTAAAGTCGACCCCAACTAACTGAAAACCCTAGACAGATGATGAGTCGTGTAAGTAACGTCGACGTTTCAAGAAAACTTTCAGATCTATTTAAATGTATGTATGTCAGATGTTATCTTCTTATTTATTTCTCAACGCCAGGTAATGTAATGGCCAATGGTAATGGCTAAATAAATGTCTTAGTGTCGTTGACTTTTTGGAAATCCGCAGTCGACGTGAATATTTTTGAAAGCAAAAGTAAACGTTAGGTACCTAATTACCGACGTTATGTTAAGATAAACAGTTAATTACAAAGAGATTTTCTGATTAATTTAATGTCTTTAATTAATTATAATAATTAATTAAGTAGCAGCTCGTAGTCTAGATTTATACGCTGTTGATGACAATGCGCTGGCCCCTTTTACATGGCGGATTTTTGACGTGACAACGTCTTATAAATTGGTTTGCCGGGTGACACTTCAAGAAACTGCGTTACGCTCCGCTCACGTTATGCGCTCACAATGAGAGCGAGTGAGAGGCACGCGTCCCTTCCACTCGGGCATGGTTAGCCCGCCTAAGAGCGAGAGAGAAATTAGAGAAATTATTTTACCACTCAAAGTCGTTGTCACGTAAAACTTTCGCCCGTATACCGACTTTACAGGCAACCAATTTTTTAAACATTACTGGTGATATGTGAGAACTCTGCCTAACCTGTTGGGGATTGCAGGCATAATGTCATGATATGTTATTAATTAAATTACACTCGCAGTTTATCACTTGGTACATTAATCTATAAGGTGAGGCTTGGGGTCCCGCAGAAATTTTTAAAACGTATGATCTTAAAGAAACTTGAACAATGTGTTCGTGTGCACATAATTACGAAATTTGGCCGTTTCCCCCAAAAATAGCGATAATGAAGAGTGACATATTGTGACAGGCAAAATAAAAGGAAACGGATCACCAAGGACATAGCCCAAAGCGATGGTGGCGATAGTAAACATCATAAAACTACAAACGGTTGCAAATGGGGATCCAATTCCTGTATTCACATAATTAAGACGAGATACGATCAATAATAGTATGTATGTAGGTAATTAGTGGAAGATCATGTATACTTTTACACGAAAGTTAGTCATAGACAGTTAAATGTGTGTTGTGTGTGCTACCAAGGTTTTTCTTTTAAAATTTCAATTTCTAAGCCATTTTTTTTGTGGTTATGAAATCATCAAATGACGTCTCCCACTCTGGGCGAAGCATGTCAGACTTTTACTGACTAAAACACACCCGTGTTCCTTCAGTTGCCTATATGCCAAGGCCACGGTATCACTTTCGAACGAATCTCGTGACCCTGCCAAGAATTTCATAGGCTTAACATTCAGTTTGAGTATGTAAAGAACAGAGATTAGAGATGTTGATGTAGAATGAATTTATACGTAAAGGTAAACTATCGGCCGACTAGTTGAACAGATGAAGGCGATCGTAATACACTATCTAACAACTACTTTCTAATCGCTAAGCGTTATTAAATAATTTACATTCCTACAACGACGTATGATTGTTACAGAATAGTAGTTAAAAATTATAGTTTAAAAACTTTTTCTAAAACTATTATTAATTGTATTTTCAACAAAAAACTTTTTCTTATTTTTTTTTCTGCTATCCTGGTAAGCCTGGCAATAATATTTGCAAAAAATTATGAAATTATTGTATCGTCATCGTCCTCGATAAGTAAGTTTAAATTAAATCTGACAGTTTGAAGTGGGTCAAAATCAAGTCCAAAGGAGTCGGTTACAAACATAGTTATATATACAAAAATACAGGTGAAGCTAATAAAAGCGTGTAAAAATGCTACAACGACCAGCTCGCAAGGGTTTCAACTTCCAAAAACCTCTGTGAAGATGCGTTCTGATCACTGAACCAAGGAGCTTTCCTACAGCTACAATGTTTAAGGTTTTGCCTGCCCTTCTGCGCACACCTACATATCAAGCTACGCATTTCCAATGTAAACTGATTTCACATTGTATGGGGTTTCTGTATAAAGAGAGGTCAGCTTAAACTGGAAATGTATAGGTAGCTGGATCTGTAGCTGTGTGTACATACATAAATACTAAAAGTATTTTTTTTTTTCAGAAAATTGATGAGATAGATTTTATGCACGGCTTATAGAGTAGCTATAGATGAGGTATCCGTGTAGAAATATTAAAACCGTGTCTTACGTACTTCCCATACAAAATCGTCTATTGCACTTCCGACTATCTTTGTCAGGCGTTTTGACCATTGATCTGATGTGCCTTGGAGGAAAGAATCCTCGAAATATCGAGATGACTGGGACTAAGTTCGTCTTGCGCATGCGCGTGGAGTGTAGTTTCTGGAAACTTTCATTCATAACTTTTATCAATAGGTCGCCATTGTGGATTATTAATAGATTTGATCTTTAAATCTTACACACACAACACACATTCAATGCTCTATTGACATTGATGCCATAATGAACCTTCCAAAGGTCAGACACATAGGAATGGTTAAATACTTTACGTCCAAAAACTTTGAAATAGTTCAGGATAAAAATAATAAAATTAAACGTATAGCGTGAAGGACGTAGGATTGGTCGCGGAGGGCGAAAGAGGTATTTAGTTGCACACCACTCGTTAAAAAAGACTAAATTGAATGTTTATTTGGAAAGATACCAATTTAAATAATTCACAACTATTGCATTCACCATGTTGGGTAAACTCTTGCATTTTAATTTGTTGTGTTTTTTTTTATACCGTCACATCTTTATGGTTGACGTATAAACGTGTTTGTACGCACGGCCACAAATCAAGTTACACATTTCGCCTGCCAGGGTCGCGAGATCTGTTCGAAAGAGTTACCGTGGCCCTGGCATATGGGCAACTGAAGGAACACGTGTGGGTTTTAGTCAGTAAAAGTCGACACGCCCTCCCGCTCCGCCCAAAGCGGAGACGTCACTTGATGATTTCCCACCCACAAAAAAAAAAACACTACACATTTCCAGTATAAGCTGAGTTTTCATTGCACGGAAAATTTATACAATGCGAGCTCAGCTAAAACTGGAAATGTATAGGTTGATGTGTAGCCGCGTTTACAAACCTTACAGAAATAAAATGATTTATCATTAATTTATCATTTAACGCAATATCTCATTAAAAACTTCTCAAAGCAAAGAATAATTAAGGCGAAAAACAAGGTTTGTTTTGATTTGTTGGTTTTATTATGGTAAAAAAAGCAAGCGTTTTAAATGCATTGCTTGACGTGAAATGTGATGAACACGTTCACAAAATTGTGTCTGCCAAAAAAATACCTGTGGGTCAAACAGTTCGCGCCTTAGTAGCTCCAACTATTAAATATTGGCAAAATAATCGGATCATCTACCCGGATATAGATGGCGTTTTATTAGAAATACAGTATAAAAAAAGTAATTTCCATTATTTAGAATTACCCCATAGTCGAAATTGCCCCGCCCGATCTTATCTTCTACATTAATGTTTTAATGGTGCAAAATACTTATTCATATGTAGGTGTTCTACGTAGTAACACAACCACAAAATTATATCTGACTAATCGGTGGGTTATATTGGTCTACCGCAAAATGGCTAGGATTTCCACAGATGCAGTGGCTATGAAAATAAGATTCTTTCTGGACCAACTGTACTGTAACATGTACACTAGAGCCGAAAAACTTTTTACAAAAAAATAACAACCAACTTTACTAAAAAAAAACACTACAAAGTGAAAAATAACTTTATTTTCGGGAGTGTATCCCATCCACCCCGGTCGTCCCGTCCCGTTAACGGGGTGGTTGGGAAAAATTGTTGCATCGACCCCGGTAGTGCCGACTCGGTCGCTTAACGGGGTGGATGGCACAGATTTAGTCTCATCTACCCCGGTGTGTTTTTAATGAAGCGGACAGTACAGATTGAGTAGCATACGCCCCGGTAGTGTTTAAAGAGATTTTTCATTTTCTTACACATTTTGTATGTCAGCTAGAAAACGCTTTGTCTTTGAAGTACCAGGTGGTCATAACTCTGTAGGAGCTCACCTAACCCGTTGAGTCAGCTAGAACACGCCTTATGCATTCGAAGTACCAGGTTGTCATAACTGGGCAGGAGCTTGCTAAACATAGGAGTGTCAGCTAAAAAACGCTGTATGCCTTCGAAGTACCAGGTAGTCATAACTTGGCTGGAGCTTATCAGACAAAGGAGTGTCAGCTAGAAAACGCTTTATGCCATCGACGTACTAGGTTATCATAAATTGGCAGGAGCTTACCAAACAAAGGAATGTCTGCTAGAGAAAACGCTTTATGCCTTCAAAGTACAAGGTTGTCAAACTTGGTAGGTTCATTACAACATTAATTGATTCTGAGGCGGTACGAAGTTCGCTGGGTCAGCTAGTTATTGGTATAAAAATAAATATTAAGTGTAATTATAATATTTAATATTCTCAAAAATGTTATGTTACTATTTTTAATTGAATTTTTACTACTTTTTTTATTAATAATGTTTTATTCCACCTAAAATTAGAGACCAACGTGTTCATTACTAGTAAGCACCAAAAAACAAATACTGGAACATAAGTACTTTCTACTAATATTACACCTATAAATAATTCATTTGATTTATTATAATCACAGTTTCGTTACATAACTTTCATTCACTCTCCATTGATCAGTCTTCATTTGAAAATCAGTATTATTGAAAATAATACGATACGTAGTAGTTCGATCATCAAGTAAAACCACAAATATCATAGTATTTCCGGGAAATGTAATATTGTTATTTGTCCATCCATACATTCAAATATATTTTTTTGTATGGAGTTGTCCATAAGTAAAGATTTCTGTAAACGATTACTACTGGGTTGATTCCGATAAGCTTTGAACTTGTTGTAATATAATTTCGTATTAAGAAGCGTCACCGCAGTATATGCAGTGCCTTAAGAATATCCACAATGTTCGATTTTTTTAAACTCTAGCTTTTCTGCGTCTCCGCGTGGATTTCGGTCTGATAATAACACATTTTGCGTTTTGTACTTTTTTATTTATAAGACGTAATTTTTTGCTAAACACAATACTCCTATTGTCGCTTCTTTAAACAGTACCGGCGCGTATGCTACGCAATCTGTGCTGTCCGCTTCGTTAGAAATACACCGGGGTAGTTGCGACTAGATCTGTGTCATCCACCCCGTTAAACGACAGGGTCGGCTCAACCGGGGTCGATGGCACAATTTTTCCCAACTGCCCCGTTAACGGGGCGGGACGACCGGGGTGGATGGGATGCACTCATTTTCGGAAGTCGGTGTCTTAGGATCTGTATTTAAGTTTTTTTTTTTGCCACCGACTTCCGAAATTCGGCTGTATTTCTTTTTTAAGCTTTTGTTTTTAACTTTTTAGCATGTACCCTGCACTAATCTAATCACGTTATTCGTCCCTTTGTCGCGCAAATACTTAATGCAAATTTAAGACTTATATGGTTTTCACATGGATCCCATTGTCAGAATGGAACCAAATTAAAATGGGACCACACGGGAAGTACCAGCTTTCAAATAAAAAAAGAATCATCAAAATGGGTTCACGCAGTAAAAAGTTCTGAGGTAACAAACAAAATGTAATTAATATATCTATGATAGCAAGTAGGCTGGATAGTGAGTTTGAGAACCACTGCTGCAAGGTTTCAGCTAGGCCTGTCACCTTGCAGCAGTGATATCATAATCTGTTTCTGTTTTTGTCTTTGTAAGTGTGTTGCTAACATAGTTTGTAAGCACATTGTTACTAACACTATGAGTCTTGTTGCTCGAATTAAATGATTAAATTAAAAAATACAGTCGAATTGAGAACCTCCACCTTTTTTTTTGAAAATTAGTTTCGGTTAAAAAGAAAATTGGTTGTCTGTAAAATCGGTTTACGGACGATAATTTTACGTGATAACGTCATAAGAAAACATTGATAAAAAATTGCATACTTTTATGAATTGAACTGAATTATTATTACTGAATTATCACTGAATTATCATTAGTTTTTATAATACAAAGAAGGAGTTAATTGAGAATTATATTTTTTTCGACAAATTAACATTTATTTGCACTAGTTTTTTTTTTGGGTGGGAAATCATCATATGACCTCTCCCGCTCTGGGCGGAGCGTAAGGGTGTGTCAGAGTTTTACTGACTAAAGCCCACCTTGTTCCTTCAGTTGCCTATATGCCAGGGCCACGGTATCTCTATTGAACAAATCTCGCGATCCTGACAGGCATCGGTTCTAGCAAACCCCTTCCGTACAGCTGACATCTCTTTGAGGCGTGGAACACTGCGCGCCCTCGACACGGGCCTGGTCCTTACCGGGCGGTGAGCTACCCATTGCTCGCCGCCCGCAAGCTCGCGCGTAGGCGGACCGTGCCTGCTGTCTGCAAAGGACTCCCGTCGCCCGGGGCGTCTCCTCCTGCGGCGGTTAGGGGTGTGAGGGCGCAGAGACTGCCTCTCCCTCACGCGGCCCGCCTCCTCCTTCGCAAGCATTACTGCTTCACAGAAGGAGGTGACGGCTTCCCATGCCCTCTCGCTCCGTACCATGGCTTGCACCAGGGCCGAACGCGAGAGGTCGCCGCCGCCGATCACCTCCACGAGGACACGGCAGTGCTCCGCCCAGGCAGGGCACACCTCCACCGTATGCTCCACCGTGTCCTGAAACACCCGGGCGTCTCCTCCCGCCTTATTCGGAACAGGAACTTCCCGAAACAGCCATGTCCGGTGAGGACCTGCGTAAGGCGGAAGGTGAGGATACCGTGACGCCTCTATTGGGTGTATGAGGTTTGGCGTTTATTTTTTCGACGCGACTTCGTTTGCGTCAAATTTCTTGCTCCCCCGACCTATCTCGTCGCATCGAATCACCTGCCCGTGCAAGGTCTTCGTATTCGAGACTTTTTTTCTTTTTGCTCGGCTCCCAAGGATTCTTGCGTGAAAGTCTTCCTCGATAAATGGGCTATCAAACACTAAACGTATTTCCTGAGATTAGTGCGTCCAACCAAACAAACTCATCAGGTTAGGTTTATAATATGTATTTCGATTTGATTACACAGTGAGCCAATCTTAAAAGATAGACATATGCTATCGCGGACTTTTGTTTTAGAACTTTTTAAGAGGAACAATTCCTTCAAATATGATTGTTGCGTTACTTTAGCAGTTTACGCAGCGCACGCAACAGAAGCTTGGACAAACTTGGCTCGGGAGAAATGTTGCAATAACGGGGAAAATGTATTGCATTTGGAATATATTATGCCCGTTTTTGCAACATTTTCCATTTATGCTCCGCTCCTGGAAGTCATCGCGTAATGTTATATGGCTTATAGCCTAAAAGATTTTATCAATTTGAACCAGGAGTTCCTGAGATTAGCGCGTTCAACCAAACCATCAAACTCTTCTGCTTTATAATATTATTATTTTTAAGCTTAGAGTTTTTAAACTACGCAACGGATTTTAATGTGGTTTTCATAAATAGATAGAGTGGTTCAAGAAGTTTAGGAGAGGAGAGTTATATGTATAAAACGCGGACGAAGCCGCTGTAAAAAGCTGGTTTTAAAAATAAATTGAGTTTGAGTTTTCTACTAATTCCTTGTATGTGATGTAGAAATAACAAAACCCGACGGACGTATTGGTACGTAAAGATACCTTATCTGTCTTCGTTTTTGTTGTTAAGTATACGTTTTTCATAAAGATAAATATACTTGTGTTTACTTCCTTTCATACAGACTTTTAAGTTTAAGGGTCAAGGTTAACCTTCTTTGCCTTTAGGTATTTGTAGGATCAACAACAAATACCGATAAGACGTTCAAGGCTGATGTTATTTTTAGGTTATTAACAAAAAGAGAGTTGTTCTAGGAAGATGGTTTATTATACCTTTTTCAATATAGATTCTAATCACTTAGGTTCAACGCACCGCTAGCCGTACTGATGAAAAGAGCAAAAAGCACGAATAACGTAACTTTGGTAGGTAATTAGAAACTGGTTTGGTACTTATAAATTAGGATACCCATGAGTCTGAGATAGATATTTTTTTGCCAACTTGTTGTTTGATTATGTTAATGAGAGGGCTATTTTGAACTCAATAACATAGTACTTTGGGATAAAGGCAGACGAATGATGACGATGACACAAACAATTTGGACTAAGGGCCAGAGAATGATGCTGATCACACAAATAACTAGGAATAAGTGCAGGAGAATGATGATGATGACACAAATAACTAGGAATAAGTGCAGGAGAAGGATGATGATGACACAAATAAATAGAAATAAGGACAGGAGAATGATGCTGATCACACAAATAACTAGGAATAAGTGCAGGAGAAGGATGATGATGACACAAATAAATAGAAATAAGGACAGGAGAATGATGCTGATCACACAAATAACTAGGAATAAGTGCAGAAGAATGAAGATGATGACACAAACAAATTGGAATAAGGGCGGGAGAATGATGATGATACAATAAGTTAGGATCATGATTACACAAATATATTGGGATAATGCAAATGGGGGCAATGCAAATGGTGGTGATGATACAAATGCTTACTGGTCTACGTAAATGTTTCATCTATCCTTTATAACATAAGGAGCGCTTTAATTAGATTAGATTGTGAAATACTGCATTTCGGTACTTGAATAAAATAAAATATACAAAAAAAAAAAGAATATTTTTTCCTTTGCAAATGTCATTAATAATTTCGCTTGGCAGATCATAAAACACAACAATCTTAACCAAAAAATTGACACGAATAAGAAGATGCAGAAAGTTGCAATACGGTCTTTGATTTCAAAATACATCAAGAGAGACCAGTAGGGTTATTGTGTAATAGTTGTTGTGTGTTGTTGAGTAGACGAACTTTTAAACATAATAATAAGAATCATTATAGCAAAAAACTGTAACGCACTTTCAGTCCGAAGCTTATTCAATAGATTGCCTTCAAAATCCCACAGATTGAAAGTGCGTTTGATATTGGAGATTTATCTGTTATAGAACAAAACATACGATGTAACAGACAACCACAAACATAAAAAGACGACCGCCAGGAAGCCCTACTGTGTAATTGGGGAGTGACCACACTTATTGACGCTGAAACGTTTGGATCCAATGTCTTCACTTTTGTGGCTACTTGCCAGCCATCACAACATTTGTCGCATTTAGTTCCAAAAGGTGTCAACTTATTGCGTCAAGTTGTGTCGTTCGAACTGAAACGGGTCGAATGACGTCATTTTCGCTTCTTTTGCATGGACATCGGTTTTTATGGCCGACTCAAGCCGATTCCGCGTCTGATATGTATGGCTATTTTTCTCTTATACAACACAAAATAAGCCAAGCTATGTACGGGTATCGGAATTGCAAATTTAATTAAGAATAAATAAGAAAAAATAGTAATCGCTAGATTCCATTAGAAAGTTCAATTATTCAAACAAATATTATTACGTGAGGTGAAAAAAGATCTGTTTTATTTGAACAATTATTTACCAATACAATAGAGAAACTTACATAATTCTGCTAGAGCGGTGCCAAAATAATGCTTTACTGTCTTTGACCAGCCGATATACCTCTCCTAAAGTAGAACCACATCGCTGGTAATACAGTGGCCATCTGAACTAATTTCTATGTCTTTTGCTTCACATGTTCGAAAAATTTGTCTACTTAACAACGTATATAACGCGATGAATGTTGTTGAACTGTCAAAATGGAAGCCATTCCTACTTTAGTCTGTAACACAATTACTCCTCAGGTTAAACTGGTTTTGTTACCAATGACATGCGCCCTATCGTGTGCTGATACCTAAGTAAGTGGTTAAACTTGCACTGTCGAAACTCAAGGTTAAGTCGTATGGATTAAATAAAACTTAGTCAACAAAATGTTTTGCCTTGACCATTTCTGTAATGGTCTGTTAGTATTGTGTATGACCGCTCAGTGGGATAGATCCTATTTGGTCCTGTGATGTGACGTTATAGTGATTACGTATTACTATGCAATTAAAAAAGTATTCTGCCAGAGTTGCGAATTTGTTCGAAATAATTACCGTGGCCCTGCACCCTAATTGCGAAACGCACAATTTATCAGAATCTGAATGGGATTGAAGATTATTTCTAAACCATTGCGTCATTTGTTCGAATAAATTGTCGGCTCAGCAACGTAAATAACGCAATTAATGTTGTTTAACTATGAATATTAAACCAATTCCTACCGATAAAAAGTTCCGCAATTACCCCTCTGGTATAGGCAACTGAAGGAACACGGATGTGTTTCGAACAGTAAAAGTTCTAAAGCCGTGTACGCACGTACGAACACGAACATAGTGAACACAAACATCAAACATGAACATTTGGTTTGTACGTATGTAGCATATGCGAACATGAAGGCGAACATAGTTCGAATCGAGTTCGCGCACAACAGTTGTGAACTCTATCTCAATGGCCATAGCGGTGCATGCCGCCCCGCCTCTACCCCGCCAAGTTATAAATGAACAGTTTTGTTACGTAACGTTTATTAAAGCTATTCGAACACCGTCCATACGGAACATACAAATAGGGTCGCCGCAAACATGTTTGACGAACAGAGTGTTCGATGTTCGTTAGTGGTACACACGTGCGAACCAAGTTGTTGCGTATCATGCAACGCAACAAAGTTGTTCGTACGTGCGTACACGGCTTTACACGCCTTCCCGCTTCCAGAGCGGGAGAAGTCATTTGATGATAAACCACCCAAAAAAAAGCACTAAGGTATCGTATGTAGAATCAACAAGTTGAACTTTAGTTCTATATTGAAGACCTTGAAGCAAAACCTTGAAGTTAAAACTTTGAAGGATTGTCATGTAGGTACTGTGAGAGTACCGGGAGGAGTCAATTGAAAGAACATTAACATTGTCACGTAATTCAAGCGTTCGTCATAACAGCAACGCGCTTACCTTTTTTCTGGGTTTCCCAAACAAAAACCTAATAAGTAGGTACTAAAAAAATTAAAAGCTCCTTATAAATCTGTTTAACTGTTCGAAGGCAACTTTTTTCCCAGCCTGTACTACAAAATCGTATTTCTAGAACGACTTTCAACAGATTTGGTCTATGTCAATTAAGTTGAAAACTCTTTGCTTATTATGAGTTTATGATCTCATATTTTTGTTTCATCCGCATCATCATTTCTGTAGAAAGGCGTCCTCTGCTGGACATATTCCTCCTCCAGAATGGGAGAGTTTGTAATAATCGCCACGCTTTTTTTTTTCTGGATGGGAAATCATCAAATGACTTCTCCCGCTCTGGGCGGAGCGGGAGGGCGTGTCAGACTTTTACTGACTAAAACCCACCCGTGTTCCTTCAGTTGCCCATGTGCCAGGGTCACGGTATCTCTTTGCTTATTATGGGTGTATGATCTCATATTTTTGTTTCATCCGCATCATCATTTCAGTAGAAAGACGTCCTCTGCTGGACATATTCCTGCTCCAGAATGGGAGAGTTTGTAATAATCGCCACGCTTGGCAAGCGAGTTGGCGATCGCAATATGGTGGTAAAATGCATAGAAAACGCTGCTGCCCATTTTCTAGAAAGTCCCTTAGGCACCTTCTCCGGCACTCACCACGTGTGAAAATGGGCACCACACGGAAAACATCCAGCAACATACGGAAAGACTATTTTTGTTTACATTTCCATAATCGCTGATAGGATGTAACTCTGTCGCGGCCTTGGACATCCAAGATGAATTTAAGCAGCATAGTCACGAACTGAAAATATACGGTAGCATACATCATTCCGCAAATTTCTCTTTTAATTAACCGACGAAAAATTTCACTGAATCAATAGTAACAGTTTGCGCTTCTATGGTCACGCCAACCTGTATGTTATATTTCTATACAGAAATTCTACGTGCTTGTTTTGATACAAGTCCAAGTCAATGCATATATTTCAAATAAGCACTTAAAAGGAAATTTGAACGTCAACGTGAACCTACATCAAAATTTGAACGTCAACTTGAACCTACATCTATCTATATATATAAAAATGAATCCCTATTTCCCTTGGTCACGCCATCACACGTGAACGGCTGGACCGATTTCACTTTTTCTTATTTTGTTGTGTTTGTAATTGTCAGGAAAAGGTTCTTATGAAAGAAAAAAATGAAAAAATTGCGCGGAAAATTAGAAAATTTAAGAACACTTATTTAAAAATACTTAACAATAACATTATGACATTTGACATAGAATTGACAGAATGCGTGCTCAAATATCATCAAAGAGACAGGACAACGTCTGTCGGGTCAGCTAGTCTATATATATAAAAATGAATCCCTGTTTCCCTTGGTCACGACATCACGCGTGAACGGCTGAACCGATTTCACTTTTTTTTTTTTGTTGTGTTTGTAATTGTCAGGAAAAGGTTCTTATGAAAGAAAAAAATTAAAAAATTGCGCGGATAGTTAGAAAATTTAAGAACACTTATTCAAGAATACTTAATGTAAACTTTTTTAATGTAACATTATGACATTTGAGATAGAATTGACAGAATGCGTGCTCAAATATCATCAAAGAGACAGGACAACGTCTGTCGGGTCAGCTAGTCTATATATAAAAATGAATCCCTATTTCCCTTGGTCACGCCATCACGCGTGAACGGCTGGACCGATTTCACTTTTTCTTTTTTTGTTGTGTTTATAATTGTCAGGAGAAGGTTCTTATGAAAAAAAAAAAAATGCGCGTAAAATTAGAAAATTTAAGAACACTTATTTAAGAATACTTATCAACCATATAATAGGACAATGTGAACTTTTTAATGTAACATTATGACATTTGACATAGAATTTACAGAACGCGTGCTCAAATATCATTAAAGAGACAGGACAACGTCTGTCGGGTCAGCTAGTCAAAATATAATTGTTTCTAGTCGCCCATTCCAAAAGGTAGTTTCGTATGGAGAAGAATGGGTAAGAAACTTCACAGTGACCCTTTTAAAAATATTTTACAATATGAAAATTATATGAAGTAATTTCAGCCTGATGTGTCATTCATATCGAAGGTGGCGATCTCAAATGTCGTAATTGACGTTTAAATCTCTGTCGCTTACGACATTCGAGATTTCCACCGTCGATATACGAGTAGGTATGTTAAAAACTGCGTTTCAGTCGTAAGGACGACGGTTTCTTAACACTAATTACACAATAATGTTCGTAAGGTATTAAATTTTTTTTTTCTTTGTATTCGAGAACTTAATACCTACTAGTACCTAATACCTACGTATTACCAACGAAAAACCAACGTAGCTCACTGTAATGTGTTAATATTTGCACGACACTGTAATGTGTTAAATGAAGAAAATGAATGATAATTATTTATGACTATAGTTATGCAATTCAAAATCCTTCTGCCCATTTACATGTTTTGTAATGTTTTAATTTTGTATTTTTTGGTGTACCTACACATACGTATGTACATTTAGAAATAAATAATCCCCGAACAAGTCTGAAATGAATTTCCTTTCGGACTTCATTTGAGTTTATTCAGGTTATAAGCACCAAGGATATCAATAGCCCATGAATTTCAAATTTTCTTAAGTTTCATGCATTTTGCAGGTCAGTGTCGGGCTGTATGTATACAAAATGTAAGATTCTCGATCGTAACTCGTATGTATTTACAGAATTATAATAATTTAAATCATCAATTCATTAAAATCAAATAAACTAAGTTCATTTAACCTCTGGTCTGTCCCAGTAAAAACAGGTGGCTGGGACAGACTGGATGCGGAAGGCGGAGGATAGGGTGTTGTGGCGCAGCATGGGAGAGGCCTATGTCCAGCAGTGGACTGCGATAGGCTGAGTTGAATTTAACCTCATTGGATGTTTTATTTTTCATGAAATAATCATTCAATAGGATTAAATGAACTAACAGGGTTGTTTATTTGATTTGAATTATAATAATTTAAATCATCAATTCATTAAAATCGAATAAACTAAGTTCATTTAACCTCTGGTCTGTCCCAGTAAAAAAGGTGGCTAGGACAGACTGGATGCGGAAGGCGGAGGATAGGGTGTTGAAGCACAGCATGGGAGAGGCCTATGTCCAGCAGTGGACTGCGATAGGCTGAGTTGAATTTAACCTCATTGAATGTTTTATTTTTCATGAAATAATCATTCAATAGGATTAAATGAACTAACAGGGTTGTTTAATTGATTTTAATTATTTTACATCTACTTTCGCAGTCGCTCCATGTAAAATACTGGTACTCAGCTACATACGGTTAGACTGGAAGCCGACCTCAACATAGTTGGAAAAAAGCTAGGCAGATGATGACGATATTATTAATCTATTTGGTTTTACCCGCGGCTTCGCCCGCGTATTATACATATAACCTAAACTAAACCTAACCTTTGTCTTGAATCAAACTGATTAATGAAAACTGCATTAAAACTCGTTGCAGAGTTTAAAAAGTCTAAGCGTACACACGGGTACATATCAAGCTATACAAAACCAGTTTTAGCAGATCTCGCTTTGTATAGGCTTTTTGTTCAATGAGAAGTCAGCTTATACTGGAAATGTATAGCTTGATTTGTCGCCGTGCGGACAGTACAGACGCGGGAAGCAACTTTGTTTTAATCTATGCAAAGATTATTTTATTTTATTCCCATTATGCCATATTTGTTACGTCCGCGGATCACATTTTATCACTAGAAGTGCGGGCGTTCCAAAGACCCATTTCGATGATCTTCCTGCTCTAATTAATATTTTATTATGATAATCGTAACTTTTTTGACTTTTCATGAAATATGATGATTATTATATTTATTATTTATACGAGACTTCAACCACGTAATTGCAATATACATATTTTTTTTATCCTCAGTCGGTATGTTCAGCGCTTCTAGTGTTAATCAACATACAACTTCACACTGACCTTCAAAATGCAAAAAAGGGTCCAACTTTGCATTTGGCTGGATACCTCAGCGGCTACAATAACATTTTGAAAATTAGACTTTTAACACGTTAACTGCCATGTCGGACTATGTGTCCGACACTTTTTGTTCAGTTCAGGCCTTGTCGGACTATATGACCGACAACACGTACAAAATCTGAACATGTCGTTGCTGCCTGGCGGCCATGTTTTTGGAATAAATAATGTATTTATGGAATGAATAATCGATTTAAAATGAAATAACACACACATTACATTTTTTTACTTTTTCTGATTTTATCTATGGTAGTTAACGTGTTAAAATTATAAGGTGAGTCTCTTTTAGGTAAGCACAGTAAGTTGATCTCACGAAGCGCAGTGCGCTATGTATGTGGTAACTTAATGTACAAACACGCTGTGCATATGTGCGTGAAGACGCAACTTCATGCACATATTCGTAACGTGTGTTTGTGTGTACAGCTACTCGTATTATACACACACAGTTTTCTCTTCGCTATTGTCTTCTACAGTACCTACTGAGAGTACGCACACATTTGCAGTGTTTTTGTTTACCTGCTAATCACAAGCAAAACCCACATCCCTTCGTGAGATAAAAATATACAGCCTGGTACAAGTGTGCGGCAGGCGGGACAGCTGTCTGGCCGGAGCGTCAGTCGCTCGCTCGCGTGGATCAGGGACCCATCAAGTGAGGAAGCGTGTCTATCAGAACTCATAATACCACTATTCAGTTTACAATAGGTATGTAAATAGGACTTATTGGAGCTTTACCATTTTATAATAGAACATACTCGCTTAAGTATGTCCGCTTCATAATCCTCCATTGCACTTACCACAGTACCTACCTACGTCATTTTCTTCCAACTGTGGGTACATCGCTACAGGTGGTAAGGACATCGGTACACACACTTTTACCATGAATTCAGCACATAATTCTAGAAAAGTCTTCGACGTTATGAAAACAATAACAGTTTTTTTTTACCAACGCAGTTAAATGTTTGGCAGAGCTAATATTTTCTATAATCGACGAAAATGTTTTCACACGTGGTGGTACAAAATAAATGGTACAGGTTGACGTCGCTGTCACTACCACCCCGCATGGCCATCATCTTACTAGTTACTTTAGTTCTAGCCTTATCCACGTTATCTATATTTTGTTCATATGCCACTTTCCCCAAATTCCTTATTATGGTAGGTAAATAATTTATTTAGTGCATGCACACAAAAGCACAATAAAATAATAGCAAATGATTTCGTTATGAAATCCACTCGTAAGTAGGTACTAGGTTGTCCATAGCTTTTACAGTTACCATTTTAGAAATTGAATAATTTATTCTAATTTGTAATCACGAATAGGTTCGATTTCTAACTAGGTACTGATATAATTGACAGCTGTCATCGACTGCTGACGGTTCTATAATTTTACTGAGAGCAGTAGAGCCATTTTTAGAATATTTTAGTAGGTAACTGAATTTATCAGGTTAATGAATTGCAATCCCTTCGTTTTGTTTTCGCGGTTACTGGGAAGATTTACATGTTTTTTTTTTTTCATTTGGTAGAAAAAATTGATGCCGTGCTCTCATAAATTATACAATTTATTACCTTTGCTTGGATCGTTTTTGAGTTAGCTACAATAAAATACATTCGGTTATAAATACTTATAATCCACTTGGTGTATGTACACTTTCGTGTAAATTTTGTTTTAAATAGGAAGTAGTGGTATACAAATGGTGAGTATAAGTAAAACCGGCCAAGTGCGAGTCGGACTCGCGCACCGAGGGTTCCGTACAAACCTGCAGGTCATCATCATCATCATTCGTCATCATCGTTTATGAAATTAAATGTTTTTTTTTTACACGCTTTATATTAGCTTCACTTGTATGTTTGTATATTTGTATGTTTGTATATTTGTATGTTTGTTTGTAACCGACTCCTTATAGTGCGATTTTGACCCACTTTAAACGACCAGATTTTATTCAAACTTTGCACACCTGTCAAGGACTGATGACAATGCAATAATTTCATAAATTTGTGCCATTATCCTCGCCAGGGTTACCAGGACAGCAAAAAAACTGTCACAAACTACGCTGACGTACGTCTCAAAATTCGAAATACCCTAAAAAATAGAAAATAAATAATAGTTTAAAAAAACTAAAAAACACGCTTCCATGGAAAACCAAACTAAAAAGTACAAAATAATGGAAAAAAAGCGTGGGGTGCCTGATATCAATAAAAAAATACCTTAAAAGCACCCCACGCTTTTTTTCCATTATTTTGTACTTTTTAGTTTGGTTTTCCATGGAAGCGTGTTTTTTAGTTTTTTTAAACTATTATTTATTAATTTTTATATTTGAGTTGACTGAATGAAAGGTAAATTGTGGTTTACGATTTATGACGTATTAAAAAAAAACTACTTACTAGATCTCGTTCAAACCAATTTTCGTTGGTAGTTTTCATGGTAATGTACATCATATATTTTTTTTAGTTTTATCATTCCCTTATTTTAGAAGTTACGGGGGGGGGACACACATTTTACCACTTTGGAAGTGTCTCTCGCGCAAACTATTCAGTTTAGAAAAAAATGATATTAGAAACCTCAATTTCATTTTTAAAGACCTATCCATAGATACCCCACACGTAAGGGTTTGATTACAATTTTTTTTTTGTGTTTCAGTTCTATGTATGGGGAACCCCAAATATTATTGTTTTAAAAAAAAATGATATTAGAAACCTCAATATCATTTTTGAAGACCTATCCATAGATACCCCACACGTATGGGTTTGATGAAAAAAAAATTTTTGAGTTTCAATTCTATGTATGGGGAACCCCAAATATTATTGCTTTTTTTCTATTTTTGTGTGAAAATCTTAATGCGGTTCACTGAATACATCCACTTACCAAGTTTCAATAGCACAGCTCTTATAGTTTCGGAGAAAAGTGGCTGTGACATACTCGGACAGACAGACAGACAGACAGACAGACAGACGTGGCGAATCTATAAGGGTTCCGTTTTTTGCCATTTGGCAACGGAACCCTAAAAAGTGAATAAAATATTTTACAAAAAGCAAACGCCTTCTTGATAAAACACAGATTTGTTTTTTAAGAGGCCGGTTGGTTTTTTTTTTTTTGTTATAACGTTTTTTTTTTACAAAAGTGAAAAATACTTTGATTTTGAAAGTCGGTGTCCAAAAACCTTAATACAGAACTTAAGTCTTTCGAATGTAAAGTTATTTTTCACTTGGTTTATCTTAAAATTGATATATGTAGGTATTGTTTATTTTGAAAGTAAGTTGTATGTTTCTTTTATAATTACCTAGAGATTTATGTACGTACTGAAGGTGGCAAATACTCAGACAAGTAGGTACATTTAACTTGTTGGTTGGAAGTTCGTGTGATTGTTTCTACATTCATATTTTGCTATGGAACTCTGAGAATTTGTTCATAAAGTTTCATAAAAGTTAGGTTTTTAATGAGGAAGACAGAAATAATATTGACCTTTACAACGTGTAGGTGTTTTAAGTTTTTATGTAATATTTGTTCCTGTTGTAGAGCGCGAACAGAGTGCTATTTATATAAATAGAACTTTGCCGGCTTCTGCGTCATTGCGGATTTCCTATTTTCAGAAACAAACTAAATACTTCCAAAAGAGTCGTAAGGTAGTTTTGTAGTACAATCAAAAATTATTCATAAATAGATAAATTAGTGCGTTATTTAGCATTTATAAGAAGTCAAAGATAGTTTCCTTACATCATCAACATCATCATTATTTCAGCCGAAAGACATCCATCCACTGCTAGACATAGGCTTCCCCAAGCACCGCCACTTCGACTGGTTCTGCGTATAGGTACTAATAACGTACTTTCGTAAACAAACAACTGACCCAAGAAGATCCGTTCTCGGAGAACGGATCCGAGGCGAGCCGTGCCGAGCTGAGTTAACCAATTTGACTTGTAAAATACACGAAATATACTTTTAAATTTGTGATCGTCGATAAAAGATTTAATCTTTATGGAAGATCATCTCTGTTGAATATTTTAAAGTTGCATTTGGATCCTTTCACCTTTTTTTTTTGTCAAAAATACCGACTTTTGACAAAGAAGTGAATTTTCGAAAGATGGAAACAACAAAATTTTATTATAATTGATTGACTCTTACATTTAATAATAAAAATATTCTTTAGCACTCGGAGGCATCTTTTTAAATTTAATAGTAAAGACCCTATATTGCCTCCGGCTGCTTAAAGGGCTTAGAACCGATCTGGTATATCGACCCGCCACCATTATGAATTTTATTCGAATTCGCGGCGCACCAAGAAAGTGGTATGTATATATAGTGGTAATAATATAGTGGTATGGAAAGAAGACACATAGACAAACAAAAAATGTGAAGTAATACGGTACCCCAAAGTGTCACATTATAGAGATATTTGAAGATAAACATCGACATAATTATGAGTACAATGACAATCATTTAAAAAAAAAACTCATTACCTCTCTATAAGCGTCAAATTGTATCCAAATAATCGTTCCCAGGTTGATTATTATTATTACTGTTTATTGGAAGAGAATAGGTACATTACATACTACTAGGAGCACGAGAAAACTACAACTTTAAAATTGGCATTCGTACGGCCTATATTTTTAATGCTGAACCATTACTCCTCCCTCTCGCATTTCAGTTCACGAAGTTATGTATTAACGATTGAAATCTTGTTTTTTTTTTATCGGAAATATTGGATTTGCCACCAGTAATGGTTGGTACTTGTTACACTGTTAAATAACACTACGAAAATACAGAATGAATGGAATAGACTAGTGTCTCCGTGGGACTTAGTAATAGTTGAAGGTACGCAGTTATTCTCACACACCAACAAAGGGCCTTAACAACGCTTTGTGTGTTTACGCGTGTCTAAAAGGCTATTATAAGATATCTGTCAGACAATCGTCAGGTTTTTTGGCAAAAATGTGAACCGGGACACGTGTAAGGCATAAAACCTTCTACCTCAGTCGGAATACATATAAAGATATATTTCAGGTAGGGGAGAACCAGACGGTTTTAGAGCTAGCATAAACAGGACGAACGATTGATAGCTGAATAAGTGCATGATGAGAGAATACCGAAAAGTTTTGAAAAGTTACAGATAGGAAACTGGACCAAAAATATCGAGATCTTTAGAACCGTCGATTTTCGTATGATCGTGTGCGACCTGATGCATAATAGCTTAAATAGACAAATCTGTGGCCATTCTCAAACTTTCTCATACTTTGAAATCCCAGAGTCGGACAGTTTTGAAAAGGACACTATTCAGGGGTAATAAATGTAGTTCAGTGCAACAGTGTAAATGTTCCGATAGTTAATTTATAAATATCTGACGGATTGATTGATTGAAGTACCCAAAACTGGTCATAATTTTGTATTTAAGTATCTCTAGATGACCATACTCAAATAGCTTTCATTTCTGTTTCCATTTTAAGCTAATTCTTTTGAGAAGATTTATAGATATTCAGAAGTTAGGATATAGCAAATACTTGAACATAATGATCAAAAGTTAGGAGACAAAATTAGAATAGTTTAGTATAGGTATGCATACTTAGTTAACTAATATTTTTACAGTTGACAAAATGTTTAATTTAGCAATTACCCTCATGACCAGGTACCTATAGCTTATGATTAACCTACAGCTTATGTTTAATTAACCATAACTTTATAACTACCATAACTAACAGCGCAAAAATGGAGTATAGTACGCTTTTGGCCCGGCCGAAGGGGAGCCAGCCTATTCTAAAAATATTAACAAGTTATGAATATCGAGGAAAAGCCTCGGAATTCATAACTTTAGCAAAAACTTTAAAAAACATTGTGGCCATCATATTTTTTTAAGTATTTGATAGAGTATATGCTATATAGGTATATGTATTGTATATGTATTTATTGAATAGATACAGCGCAGTAAAATCACAAAAAGCATGGAACTCGCAATTGCACTAGTTAGGTTTCGCTAAGCTCTTAAACTACCCAAATGGAAATAAATAAATAATTCTGGAAATTTGGATCACATACACAAATAATAATTTAGGTACATAATTCGCATAATTTAGTTGGTGTTGGTGTTTTATCAAAATGAAAGCAGTTCTCTTTGACACACCCAGAAGATAGTGGACACTGTGGGTTACAGTTTTCATAGTAATTTATGACGACTTAATGTAATCGAACAAAACGTAAAAAATGATAATTAAATTCATTTAAATGTACATGTTTTCTTTTACAATCTCCAAAGGATAAAGAAACCTTCAAATGATATTGCGAAGCAAAAAGGTAATCGTTCTTACTCCTTTGAAAGTTCTAGAATAAAACGCGTGTACACAATTTTTTTTAAAATATGTGATAAAACATTTTTGAAATTTTTGTGTTCTTTTGAGTATAAAAAGTAATTTTGTAGCACTACCCCACACACGACGCCGTATCGCGCGCACTCCCTCTCACCGCGCGCTCCTTCTCACCGCGCGCCCCACTCACCGTGCCCCACTATCGCGCTCGCCGCCGCCGGCCGCGCCTAACGTGTATAAAAGGGCCTGCACGCCTGCCATTTCTGAGTTCGGCTCGCACGGACACGCTTCCTTCGGAACGGTTTCGGGCAGTCTAACGCTCTCCGGCTTGCACGGTCGGCTTCCATCGCGGAACCGATATCGGGCGGTCGTACTTCTGTTTTTATATAATAAGTATTAGTGTGTAGTTTGTTAAAGTGTCTTTGTGTAAAGAACAATAAATATCTCTTCGCTGATTTAACTGGTTTACGAGTGGTTTCATTAGAAAAATCCTTACAAGTGGCGCCCAACGTGGGGCCGAAGATCGAAAATATTTAAGGCCACGACCTACTCGTAGACCAGCCCGATTTGGAAGCAGTTCTCCAGAAGAAATGGCTATCAATATGTCAGACAGCGTTTGATGAGCTGCGGAAACTATTAGTCACGGCGCCTGTGTTGATCCAAGCAGATCACACCAAACCCTTTACGATTAAATCTGACGCAAGTAACTATGCAATCGGTGCTGTTTTGGTGCAGGGGGAGGGGGAAAATGAGCATCCAGTTGAATATGCTAGCCGCCTCCTCACTCCAGCTGAGAGAAATTATTCAACCACAGAACGAGAAGCCCTAGCTGTAATCTGGGCTGTGAACAAATTTCGTGGCTTCATCGAGGATTGCTGATCCTTCCACTCCAAACCAGACTGCAGGGCTGTACCATTCCTCAGCCCTGCGTCCGTATCAAGGGTTGGCATCAGCTACCCTGCCGGAGCCGATCTTACCCTTACGCCGGCGAGGTCGCCCGCGGAAGAACAAGCAAATTCCACCGGAGGCCCTGGCAACAACTGCCAAGCCTCGACCCCGGGGAAGACCACCAAAGAAGCAGCGGCAGCCTACTTAAGTCCTGTCTACCTCACCGGGTCGTCATCGGAGACAGAGGGGGAGACTGTAGCACTACCCCACACACGACGCCGTATCGCGCGCACTCCCTCTCACCGCGCGCTCCTTCTCACCGCGCGCCCCACTCACCGTGCCCCACTATCGCGCTCGCCGCCGCCGGCCGCGCCTAACGTGTATAAAAGGGCCTGCACGCCTGCCATTTCTGAGTTCGGCTCGCACGGACACGCTTCCTTCGGAACGGTTTCGGGCAGTCTAACGCTCTCCGGCTTGCACGGTCGGCTTCCATCGCGGAACCGATATCGGGCGGTCGTACTTCTGTTTTTATATAATAAGTATTAGTGTGTAGTTTGTTAAAGTGTCTTTGTGTAAAGAACAATAAATATCTCTTCGCTGATTTAACTGGTTTACGAGTGGTTTCATTAGAACAATCCTTACAATTTAAAAAATAATATATTATTAAAAACTATAAATTAAAAAATACCTTTTATTCTTAATTACCTCTTAAACTAATGTCATTTAGATTGTTAACACAAAATTAGTAATTTCTTATTGGCAATTTAAAAAGATCTTAAATCAATGTAAATTACTAATTTTGTTTTTATATATATAATTAGTCATTTACATTAATTTGGGAGCTAAGTTAGTCTGAAGGTTAATTTTTGATTTTCAGTTTCTTTTTCTGGAAAAAAAATATTTATTTATTAATTTTCAGATTCCTTTCCAAAATATAAATTATTTATTTACTTATGTCTACCAACAAAGGCTACCACTACAGATAAATATCTTAAAAAAAACATGTAATTAAAATATAATACAGTGGAACAATTACTTGAAGGCCAACATAACCATCAACACTTAAATTACGTTAATTGACTTGCTTGGGTTCATAATTATGACAAGTTACAAGCAAACGAGCAGAGCAGTGGTGACCCAGTGGCAACGGCCGCGACTTACGAGTCACAGGTTCGAACCCAAGCAGGCACTTTACTTTGTGTAAATTATTTCATCACCACTGCTTTCAAAACGGTGAACGAAAACATGGTGAGGAAACCCGCATGTCTTAGAACCAAAAATTCGAAGACATGTGACATCTACCAATCCGCACTGGGCCCGCGTGGTGGATTATGACCCTCTCCCTCTCACCGAGAGGAGGCCTGTGTCCCAGCAGTGGGAACAATATAGGCTGCTGATGATGATGATGATAAGCAAACGTAATACAAGGGAAATAATAAACAAAGTAGGTATAAAAGGATTATGGGGTTCATAACGAATCAGACAAAAGATTTCTGATTAGCGATATCTAAGTTTAAATTGATGAGATTGCTACTACATACTTATTTAAAACCGAGCATATGGACCGCTAAATTCCAGCACCATTCTCCCTTGTGGAGGACAATGAGGAGTAATACTAGGTCTACGCGGGATTCATGAGGGAGCACGAAAAATAATACATATAAACATTGCTTTCATTGAAGATCTTCTTTATTTTGAAGGTCAACAGAATAAGCTAAACACCAAATGAAACGTTTTTGAACATGTTCTAGATGCTAACTATTTGAATCATAGTGCGGCGCTATATATTGTACTCTCTTCTTGTATATTATAGTATTCTGCTACATTCCAAACTATAGTAGAGTTCACTGTCTTACGACAAAAACCCAGCATCTTAGACGTTTTTTTAGTTATGTGGTCTAGGCGTGGCAAATTAATATTTTCGTCAAACAGTACTCCGAGGCCACATAAAGTGTCTATTTTAGTAACTTTGTTGTCATTATTGCAATGCATTACGATTATTTGTTTTTGTTTATTTCAGTTTGATTCTAATGCGTTTAACTTTTTTTTGCACCATTTAATATAACTTTTAAGCTATATCTGTAAAAGCGACAACATACATAAAAAATTGGGAGTGTCGAAAACAGAACAGAAATTCATAAATTAAATTATTAAATTAAATTGGCCCCAGATGTAAGCTTTGTGGGACTCCAGAGGAGATTTTATAAAAATAAGATTGATAATAATTTAAACAAAGATCTATCTGCTAAATATGACATCCCTCGTTCAAGTAACCTTTCGGTTGAGTGCAGTAAACACCTAAGCACCTAACTTAAAAAAAGGACTTAGTTGCGAACCTTTATCAAATGTCTTGCTAAAGTCAACGTCAGCCTGATAATCAAGATCATCAGCCCCAAATAAGTTCCGCAGATGGAACCAGATTACATTCTTGTGGATCGTGATCCAACGAACCTGTTCTGATTATTGCTTACTAGCTTTAGCCAGCGGCTTCGTCCACATATTATACATATAAAGTTTCCTCTTTAATCACTCTGTTTTTGTTTTATACTATGTAAAGATAAAGATGAATGGCTATAGATGGTTGCGAAAATACTTTAGCAAACCCTGAAAGAAGCTTCTTTGAAAGAAAAAAGAAAATTTACATAGCTATGTAAATTTTCTTTTTTCTTTAGTATAAGCACTTTTTTTCTACCCTTAGGGGTGGATTTCATTTTTAATTTTAAATCAAGCCAATTTCTGGATCTACTCTATCTAATACAAAAATAAACATCAAAATCGGACTACTCTTTAAAATGTTTCACGTGTTCATTTATAAAAAAAATATATGCAATAATTATACGGGTCGATTCGAGATTTTCCTCAGAAGTTCATTGTCTTATGTTAATTTTATGAGTACGTAAATACGCAGTAGGTTAGGTTAATAATATCTTGATGGCCCAGTGGTTATGGCCTCGCCTATTATGCATTAGTATAGGTAGTGGGTTCAAATCCTGGCAAGTACCATGATGATTTTTTCATTTCATAATTACGTATAGTCTAGCTACAGGGTCAAATTAAAATAGCTGGCTATACTTTACCCACATTGTGGGTATCAATATTGAAAACGAATGAACCAGAAAAATACAAAATTTTTTTCGTTATCCAACTTTGTTCAGAACTTTTAATGACACTGTGATAAGAACATGAAGGCAACCAAACGACAGTTGTGTATTTAATAATTCGTTAAAAATATCCAAGTTCGTAAAAAATATTATTTAATAACATTCCATCCAGAAAAATTACAAAACCAGCTGGCTGATTACGGGCGGTGATTGTAACCTTTGTCCATCAAATATTGTTTTATTTTTTTGTTTCATTCGTTTTCGATATCGATACCTAGCACCTGAGTAAAATATGTCTGGCTAATTTATTTGGACCCTGTTTATGTACTATTATGAAGAGGTAAAATTTGTTTGTGTGTAGGGGCTAATCTACGGAACGACAGGACTGATTTTGATAAAATTTGATAAGAGGGTACTTTGAACCTTGGGAAGGATATAGACTTTGCTTTTTATCTTTTTAGCCACGGGCAGTAGTTAGGAGCAAATGTATGTCTGAAATCATGAAAACGTCTTAAGGCTCCTTTAAACAGGCGTGACGCGTATCTCGTAAAACAATTTCTATGAAAACTTCACGGAAATTGTTCTACAAAAGTCGCGTGGTGCAGTCGCGTTTACCCTGTCTTCAAGCCCTTTAAGAAAACGTGGTTGAGAGAGAAGAGACCTTGCCCTGTAGTTGCACAGTTACAGGCGGTCTTATAGGGTCACCAACCTAAGGTACTTTACCTACCATAATGTATTTTTAATATACATTTAAATAATAAATGGCTAACTGCTGTAATTTATATGTACAGAATAATAAGAGTCACAACTTTATTCTGTTAATGTGGATCTATGTTATATTTAGTTGGAGGTGATAATAATTTAAAAAACTTGATTTTGTGTGATAAAAGGGTAGGTGTCACTCATATAACGTATCCATACTACCTATATTTTCGTTACACAGTATTAAACAAAGTCGCTTCCCGGCGAAGCCGCTGGAAAAAGCTAGTGATATAGTAAATTCGAAAGTATATCCGTTTGTCTGTATTACCTTTTCATGCCTTATCCACTCACGCTTAAACCACTAAACGTATTTTGATAAAATAGGAAATGATTTTAAAATTCACATTATTATTGTCTTTTTAGGGTTCCGTTGCCAAATGGCAAAAAACGGAACCCTTATAGATTCGTCATGTCTGTCTGTCTGTCTGTCCGAGTATGTCACAGCCACTTTTTTCCGAAACTATAAGAGCTATGCTGTTGAAACTTGGTAAGAAGATGTATTATGTGAACCGCATTAAGATTTTCACACAAAAATAGAAAAAAAAAATATATTTGGGGTTCCCCATACATAGAACTAAAACTCAAAAAAAAAATTTCATCAAACTCCTACGTGTGGGATATTTATGGATAGGTCTTCAAAAATGACACAGAGGTTTCTAATATCATTTTTTTCTAAACCGAATAGTTTACGCGAGAGACACTTCCAAAGTGGTAAAATGTGTCCCCCCCCCCCCCCGTAACTTCTAAAATAAGGGAATGATAAAACTAAATAAATATATGATGTACATTACCATGTAAACTTCCACCGAAAATTGGTTTGAAGGAGATCTAGTAAGTAGTTTTTTTTTAATACGTCTTAAATCGTAAACCACAATTTACCTTTCATTCAGTCAACTCAAATATAAAAATTAAAAAAAAAAACATTTAATTTCATAAACGTAAACCTTATGCATAAACCGTGAATACCTGCAGGTTTGTACGGAACCCTCGGTGCGCGAGTCCGACTCGCACTTGGCCGGTTTTTGTAACTCTTCACGTATCTTAAGGTATTATTTATTTAGCAAAATATTTCATTTAAATCAGTCCATTCGCTTAAAAGTTATTACAAATAACTTAGCTAATTTAACAAGTGGTCAATGTCGAAGCTAGGGTATTTCAAAATATGGTTGATGATAATATTATGTGATTCTAAATGTAATTTTTTTATTTTATTTTGATATTTAGAATCATAAAAACCTGTTCAATGAATACAACAATAGATTATTTGTATTTGATTATATTATTTGTTTGATTGTTTTCACGTTTTAACAGCTGAATGAATTTGGATGACAGCATACTATTTATCCCGAACGCATTTTCCCGTGGGATAGTTTCCGATAGTCACGCATGCAAAGCCACGGGCAGAAGCAAGTTTTCCATACATTTATATCAAGTTTACATTATAACCTTGTGCTTCTGATACATTCACTGACTTGTTGCTTTGTGATTGTGACTGTTTGACTTATTGGTCCAAATTGTAACAACAACGTGTTACCATATTGTAACTTACAATATGGACCAGAAAAGTCAATGGCGACACGATCGCAATGAAGTAACTTTACCTAACTGTGATGATATTCTGATGTGGGTACTTTGATAATATTGGTGGTGGGTTAAAGACGAAATATTAAATATGGCAGCCATTACTGGAGCTTGTCGTTTAATTTACGTTCCGCATAACCTAACACTACCTATATAGCTTTTCGACGTATTTTTTATTGAACAATGGTACCTTTATGAAATAAACTATATTTTGCTAAACTTTCGTGTTAGGGATTATCCAAAATAAATTATGTGAGGGCCAAGTTCAAGTAAAAATATTGCCGATGGTACTAAATACCACGTTTTCTTATTATAATGTAGGTGTAAGTCATCAAGTAAAAGTATTATTAGACTAGCTGACCCGACAGACGTTGTCCTGTCTCTTTGATGATATTTGAGCACGCATTCTGTCAATTTTATGTCAAATGTCATAATGTTACATTAAAAAAGTTTACATTGTCCTATTATGTGGTTGTTAAGTATTCTTAAATAAGTGTTCTTAAATTTTCTAATTTCCCGCGCAATTTTTTAATTTTTTTCTTTCATAAGAACCTTCTCCTGACAATTACAAACACAACAACAACAAAAAAAGAGTGAAATCGGTCCAGCCGTTCACGCGTGATGGCGTATCCAAGGGAAATAGGGATTCATTTTTATATATATAGATATATATAGATTATCTTTAGTAAGTTGTTAAATTAGGAGTATAACATGGCAGTGCAAATGCCTTTTGAGATTTCATAGCCTTGTTTTAGTTTGTATACCTATGCAGGTATACAACAAGCATGATGTTTTTAAGGACACAGTTATTAGGAAAATACGTGGCTGTGGCTGTTAGTGCGAAAAGTATTGGTTTAACAAACGAACTTGTTAGACTAAGAAATAAGCTAATATTTTATCTAGGTAGATTACGAACAACAAAACCTATTGTTGTTTAGTAGTTGAAAAACTCGCCGATCAAGAACTATGGATGTCAAAGCCATTGATGCAATTAATTTATTATGAGTTGTTATTGTTATCGCGGCAATCAATTACACAGGCCGACAAAATTTAACAAAAGTCGAGACCCAGAGGCCAGACCTAACATACCCGAAGGATTTTGATGCGCTGAATCCGAATCCGTTCAGATTGGCACGTTATTCGTGCATATTTCCTTCCGTCACATACCCTCAAAAACTGCAAAAAAAATGCATTTTTGCACTTTTAGGTTAGGATATCTAAAAAATGAGACGTATAGGAGCCATTCTGAACACGAATTTGGATTCGGCGAATCAAAATCCTTCGGGTACGATAGGTATAGTCTCTGGGTTAAAAATTTGTAGGCCTGGGTTATTTTCCACAACAAATAATTTTAATAAACCAAAGATAAAATGTATGTAACAAAACAACTCAGCCATAATTGCCTTATATCGATTAGTTTCGACTGGTATTCGTTACGCAAAAAAAAAAAAAAAAAACTTACTGTTGTTTTCGTGACGACAATGCGGAGCGGTTCAAACGTTGTGGAATTGAGAGACAACCTCTTTCACGCACCTGTCGCTGCGGACTGAGTACCTTAGCTGCGACGGCGCAGGGTCGCGAGATAACCACCTTAGAGATGGCACACAGCCACACAGCCACAAGACCTCCGCGGTGTCTCAGCGAGGTAGGGACCAACCTACTGGCGTCGCGTTGCGTCGGCGCATGCAGGCGTTTCTCGCGACAGCTCTCGCACACATGCGCGAAACCTTCTCAACGGGAGCTTGTGTTAACATTGAACTTAAACGTTTTAATGGTAAACAAAAGTTAAATAGCGTAACCAGAGGGCGCCCAAATTAAACAAGCCTCTGTAGGTGTCATTTTGATTTGCAATGTTGTGACCATGTGTTATGTTAGAGAAAGGTCTATGACGTAGGAATTTGGACCTTATAAGCTCACTTGTTTCTTTAAGGAAAGAAGTGCATATATATTACAATGAGAAAAACAATTGTGTTTATTTGCGAAATTTGTTTATTACACCTTTTTTATTGATCTACATTCCAAAGTAATTTCTTGTTACCTTTACTTAGGTACAATAATAATTAATACGTAGTTATCCATAGAGGAGTAATCTTATAAATAATACCTAAATATAAATAAACAGTTACAGCGGTGTAGTCAACTATCAATCTTAGAACATTTGCAAACTACCAATGGAGTTTTAAACTCTTCTGGAAAATGTGAACTACATTTTGGCCGTTACTAGTCTATATAATTTGTTCCAAAACTTTTAAAATAAATTGTAAACAACTCCTACTCAAGGTAAATCCTTAAGCAATCATTTCTTAGGCGGCAATGGTAACACATTCGTCTGTACTTAGAAGGTTTCAACTTTATATCGCATCCAATCTCACTACATTTTCCAGTAATTATTGTTTGCTAAATGAAGAATATGTGTAAGGACATTGAAATTTAAAACGTCGGGTTTAAGTATTTAGATAATTAAATTAAAACGCTCAATTTGTAAGAGGCTGCACAAATTGGTATCCACAGCCACAGGTAGACACGTTTTCTGGCGTACTTCTTTACATTTTCATCGAATAATGTGGAACAGAATATACTAAAGCTAACGATTACTCTTTTAAGTTCAAAAGAGCATCATTCGATTTAAAGTCATCTTGACGAGTTGGCGCGCTCATGTTTACACATATTTATTCATAAACAAATGGTCAAAGTTAACTACATCTCAGACATAAGTTACAAAAAAAAATCAATACAAAAAAATATGTACCGGAAACTTATAGTATCTGAATAGTTAATAAATAACTTAATACAACCTTGTATCCATCTAATACACAATAAAACCAGTTAAACATGTAATTCCGAATAAGTACACAAATACATCTGAAAATTCATTGTAATTAACAAAAACATCCCAGACATTTTATAAATCTTATAGTAATGTATGTTATATAAGTCATACCTATACAAAGGCGACCAGAGTTAAAATATTAATTATTATGCACGTCTGAGTGCCTTCGTTATATGTGCTTATATATAAGTTGGCAAGCAATATGTAAATAAGTTCTTAGGTTTGCGCAATCCCTCAAAACTTTAAAGGACATAGCTCCGAATCAATCTACGCAGATATAAATAATTAAGAAACTTAGCTGCACCAAAAAATCTGTTTGTGCAACAGAGTTACGTTAACTTGACAATGCACTAACGTTAAGTATTACATAATAAGATTGAGATGGTAAGATAGGATAGACGTGCTCTTGAGTTGAGACCGCGAATTGGCGAACCAAAAGTAGCATAGAACACCCTCTATGGTAAGGTGGGTGAAGAGTCGATTTTCGCAGGGTAGCTGGTAGAAGTTGTATAAGACTAGAAGAAGGTCGAGGTAGACCTCTGTCTACGTCTAAAAATGACCTTCTAAAGTCCGGTGATGAAACTTAATGATAATGATGACGAAAAAGATGCAATAATAAAATAGGATATCTATTCGGCATTCGATATCAATCGTCAATGACTACATTCTATGGTTAAGTACGGTTAAATGAACACGTCATTTGACTAGATTTGTACAGCCTGGTTTTTATACCTTTCTAAGAGAATAATGGCACGGTAACGGTCATCAGTTGGCGCAACTATGCCTTTGTGACTAGCCCAGTCGATTGCACTTAAAACTATATTCAGAATATTCGGTTTCTTTCTTGTATTGGTTCGTAAGGATAACCTTTCAGTATACCTCGCTTGAGGGTTGGTAGGATAGGGGGCAACTGCCCCTGGATCTATGTGGTCGATACACAGTATAACATTTTTGGCTAAACATAATTTGGGTCATGTTGTGTTCCGGGATGGAGGATTCGATCTTCTATTTTTGTCTACACTCGCAGGTTCATGTCTCCGAGGCGGTGCACTGGCCACATGCACTCACAGGCAGCTGGTATCACCATGGTACTTGTTTCCCAACAATCACTGGAACAAAAATTAACTTCGGTTAAGCTTTGCGGAAAGCAGTTCCATCAAGTCAGGAAAATTTGTAATTTTCACGTTTTTCATTTATTTGCTGAATAGGTCTGCTCTTGACTTCGAAAAAGTTTGATGGAAAGCGATGGACTGAGATCTGTGATGGAATGAATGTGTGCCCAGAAGATGCCAGTTTAAAGTCGCTTTGATGAGTTGAATGTGGAAGGAAAGACAGACGCTGGCAGAGATTTTTACACTTTGGCCGTGTGCATTATGAATGTGGAGGAAAAGCGGTAAGTAGGACTGGTCGGGATATCAACCAAGTGCAGAAGTACCTGTTTGACTTTAATATGTCAAAAAACGTACTATATTCGGACAGCCATTATTTTATGACCGTTACAAAACCAAAGTTTTATCAGTGAAACAATGTAGCCCAAGTTTGGAAGGCAGGAAGCTAAGACATTTTAAAACCAAAAGTTTAATGTAAAGTTTTCTTATTAATTATGGGTGAACCGGATCGGATTGTTGATGCTTTTGCGGATGGTTTTACAAAAAAAAAAAAAGTTATTTTAGAGACATAAGGTCAATCAAAGGTGACCTACGCAAGACGTAGCCCTTGTATTTTCCAATAAAAAATAAAAGTATTATGATTTATCTGGCAATCATAAAAAGGTGCAGTTTAAGTGTGCCTTTGAAATGCAATCCCAAAAAAAATAACTTGCATCTGTTTAGCAGGTCACTGACTTGTGTCTGTTTGGGTTGAGGAGCCATGTATCATCAAAGCAGATACTACAAATATATTTAAGTAAATTAGCCGATTTTTGGTCGTCCCGATCCTGGAATTTGAAGTGAAACCTTTAAAAAACTTCTGAATTAGATATAGCTACAGTGCTTCAATTTATCATAAAGATCCATAAATTTCCCCGCACTGTTTCTCGCAAAGCAATTAAAACAGATTTTAAGTCTCATTTAGAAGTTAATATTTTTTTGATTAGAAGTGCAAAATTAAAATGTATAAACTAAATAATTAATGGAATACAGTACATTTTATGTGGCTCCTCTATCCTGACGGTTTTCCGCCGTACAACGCCTTTATTAACTACTACTACTAATTCCTACTATACATTCATAAACTCAAGCCCTTTTTCAATGTGGTCAGGCAGAAACTACAGAACCACCTACTACGATCCTTACATACTCTTTTTGCCTCGTTTAAGTTACCAGTTAAGTTACCTGTACTACGCATCTGACCCTTCTGAAGAACATCAACAATAAAGTCACTATAATATGTTCTCCTAGGGAATCCTCTTTCGGCATGTCCAGTCACACCTGCCTTGTAAATACCTTCATTCATCCTCTCAACATGACCAAATCATCTAACGATACTCTTTTCAATTTTTGTGACTACATTTTCTTTTAAATCCTACCAAATTTTCAAAAATATCCATCGGCTAGTATTCTAGTTCTAAGGTTCTTCAATCCAGACGTCTGAATTGAGGAGCCACCTGAAACGTCCTGTAACTTTATAAAGATTTTACTACAAATTCCAGGATCGGGCCTATAAAATTGTCTAATTTACTGCTAAATATTTGTAGTACCCGCGTTTGAATATGACACATGGCTCCTTTATCCATAGGGACACATTGACGTGGCTGTAGAATGAGACGACATCGAATTGATTAGGTAGGTACCTACTGATAAGGTATCTATTACATAATTATTGAAAGATTCTTCATATTGATCCCTCGGCTTTGTTTGTTGTTTTCCTTTCGCCCGTTGTACACCCACGTTTCATTGTTGTGATACACTACGGTTTATTTGCCGTGTTTGTGTGTAGGGAGGGTCGTCACTGTCTGGGTCACTATGGAAACGAATGGACAGATATGGCGGCACTTTGGCATGGCGCCGTCGCAGTATACGTCTCTTGGAGATTTAATGTCATATACAAGGTCAAATTGAATCAGCTGGCAATAATTTACCCATATCATCAGGATCAGCAGCCTATAATGTTCCCACTGCTGGGACACTGGCCTCCTCTCGGTAAGAGGGTGTGGGCCATAATCCACCACGCGGGCCCAGTGCCGGTTGGTAGATGTCACAAGTCTTCGAATTTTAGTTTCTAAGACATGCTGGTTTTCTTACGATGTTTTCCTTCACCGTTTTGAGAGCAGTGGTGATGAAATAATTTACACAAAGGAAAGCGCCTGCTTGGGTTCGAACTCATAAACTCATAAGTCGCGGCCGTTACTACTAGGCCACCACTGCTCTTGGCCCACGTGTATCGATATTGAAAGCTAAAGGAACAAACAGTATTTTTTTTCATCATTTCTTGAGCGAAGGTAATCGATCCTGCTGTTGCTGGCATTGTAATTTTTCATGAAACATTTGCTTCAATGTACATGCCAGTTTCATTCAATGTTTGTTTTAGTTCATTCGTTTTTGACATGGATATCCAACACGTGTCCCAGTGGTTCAGTAGCCCGAATCACGAGTTGTAGGTCGTGGGTTCGAACCCAGTCAGGCGCTTTACTTCGTGTAAACAATTTTACCACCATTGCTCTCAAAACGGTAAAGGAAAACATCGTGAGGTAACCGTCATGTCCTAGAACCAGAACATTCGAAGACGTCTGACATCAACCAACTCGCACTGGGCCCATTCCCTCTCGCAGAGAGGTGGCCTATGTCCCAGCAGTGGGAACAATGTAGGCTGATTATGATGACCCAACAAGTGGATAAAGTATAGTCAGCTAATTATTGTATATTTGACCCAGTATTTAGGTGTACAAGCACCCAACCACACGATTACTCTACGGTGGCGCTCCCGTACTGTAATGAAACCGTACCGAGTACAACAAGCCTTTGGCTCAGATTGAATAAAGCAACAAGAAACTAATCTTTGCCCATAACCTTTAACATTTAGTGAATGCTCAGTCAGTTTTTATCTTTACGTTTGAATGAATGATGTAATAATCTTTTCAACATACTATACTACAAATGGTCAGTTGAACTTACACACTTGTTGACGTGCATGCTCTTGAGAATTGGATTAAATATACATACAAACAACTATTGAATTTGATAATGTAGATAATGTTGTGCAGGACCGGTCCCTATTATTACACATCTGCACCTTGAAACATGTCTGTTCTGCTTTCGGGAATGTCTAGACCAGCCTTTCCCAAATGGGCGATAACGCCCCCTTGTGGGCGCTGCAGGCCTAAAGGGGGTGGTAAGAGACCCAGAAAAAAAATGGGGGCGTCGTGTAGAGTCTACACAACACCCCCATTTTTTTGCGTCCACAAGGGGGCGTTATCGCCCACTTTGGGTAAGGCTGGTCTAGACGGAATTAAAAGGTGTGACTTGACTAGTAGTTTTGATTTATAGGGGTAAAAGCCTTAGGTTAGCGCAAATCATATTAATTTATTAGTTGCCTCGTTTGGTTCCGTGATGTGCCAAAGAATAGCTCCATCCCGTTTCTTTCCGTGGGTGTCATAAGAAGCGACTAAGAGACTGGTCAGCAGCGTTCTCTATGCATTTTGCCACCTTACTGCGATCGCCAACCCTCCTGCCAAGACTGGCGATTATGACAAACCTCTCCAAATTTGGGAAGGCCTATAGCAATTGACGTCTTTTGGCTGAAATGATGAGTTGCCTCATGGTTTCAATCATATCCTAAGGCAGCTTCTACATGTACGCAGATAAAAAGTATCAAATATGTACTTTGTCTATCTCTATGAAAAAAGTACAATTACTTAATTAATAATAGATATTTTTGGAAATGTCTATTCGCCCCAAAGGAACTTATATCTCGCATGAAGTCAGTTGATTTTAGAAAACATTATAATTCATTACATTATGATTAGGATGAGTAATTACGAGCGAATGGACCAATAAAGGCTCGTTCACCCTAGCGCGACGCGACGGCCGCACGCGACTCGGCGATTTATATCCGTATAACAATTTCTATGACAACGCGCGCGACACTTCACACAGGGCCGACCTGCTGCGCCGCGACACGGTCATAGAAATTGTTCTACGGATATAAATTGCCACGCGACCGTCGCGTTGCGCTAGTCTGCACGAGCCTTAAACCTTTGTATTGTGATACAGTACCTACTGTAGCGTTAATCCGCAGCAATTAAACTTTTTGTTTTATATTCCAACCTTTTTGAGAAAACTCGCCTTAATTTTCGGTTGAATTTGAAACTTCGATTCTGTATAAAAATGTAAGTCAAATATTTTTCTGTCTGTATTCCCTGACTGTAGATTTGGAAGGTACACGTATTCGTCCACAACTTCGAGTGTAGCGCCTCCGATCTTCATTGGAGTGGGTATCAGGGTGGGGACAGACTGTCCAGTTAGGTAGATCCAACTTCGAGAAAGAGGTTAATCGTCGAATCCGACTCGGCTGGGCAGCGTTCGGGAAGCTACGCAATATCTTCTCGTCCCAAATACCGCAGTGTCTCAAGACAAAAGTCTTTGACCAGTGTGTGTTGCCAGTGATGACATATGGCACTGAGACGTGGTCGCTCACAATGGGCCTCATAAGAAGGCTCAAAGTCACCCAAAGAGCAATGGAGAGGGCTATGCTTGGAGTTTCCCTACGCGATCGAATCAGAAATGAAGAGATCCGTAGGAAAACCAAGGTAACCGATATAGCCCGAAGAATTGCCAAACTTAAGTGGCAGTGGGCAGGGCACATTGCTCGCAGAACGGATGGCCGATGGGGTCGGAAGGTTCTGGAGTGGCGACCGCGTACTGGAAGACGGAGCGTTGGAAGGCCTCCCACAAGATGGACCGATGACCTGGTGAAGGCCGCAGGAATACGTTGGATGCGAGAAGCACAGAATAGGTCGAAGTGGCGGTGCTTGGGGGAGGCCTATGTCCAGCAGTGGACGTCTTTCGGCTGAAATGATGATGATGATGAGATTTGGAAGCCATCAATAGTGGTGGCATAATTTTATTTGGATCTACTACACTTAAATTGTGTTGTGCATCTCGTTATCCTTTATCTGTTAACATGTCCTAGCTATAAAAAGATATCTAAATAGTTTCCTTAGACAAAAATTTACGTCCACTGTTAAATGCAAGCCGAATTTCGGTGCCCGACGGGATGTGAAATAATGATGGTCTCTACTTAGGCAAATACTTTATTTACCAGTCTGGCTAGAGAATTTCACAAATCGTATTCACACAAGTTATTTTGATTTTATTGTAGTAAATAGATTACTATTACATTTTTATATATGTATGCTCCTGCCCTTATCTCAAATAAATTGGAATAAGGGCAGGAGCATAATGAATGAGATTACTATTAAATTTGTTTTCTATTTTTAAGTTTAATAGATAACCTTTTTAAAATAACATTTTACTGACCTAATTTAAACAACTTAGTGTTCTTCAACGTAAAGATAACGTATGTATTTTATGCGTGCAAAGGCCTGTATTTCTGCCAGGGTCGCGAGATCTGCCAGGGTTGCGAGATTGTTCGAAAGAGATACCGTGACCCATGCATATGGGCAACTGAAGGAACACGGGTGGGTTTTAGTCAGTAAAAGTCTGACACGCCCTCCCGCTCCGCCCAGGGCGGGAGAAGTCATTTGATGATTTCCCATCCAGAAAAAAAGGCCTGTAGTTAGTCGATTGAAAACGCTTGAGATAGGTCGTTTACTTTACGTAAAACCTGTTTACCCTAAGTTTGACTCGTTGAAATCTTATCCTTAAATTCATTTCTGCTGTATTTAATTATGTCCTTTTTACTTTTTTAAGTATACCGTTGGGGGTTTTTTGTACATAATTATACGTATTCATTTAGCAACAAAGTGTTTTTTTTTTTCTTAAGGCTCCACTACTTAACGTTGTGCATTTGGTCGTCCCAAACGCACAAAATTTAAAGGCCAAATTCTGTTCACCCCTCACTAAACATGTAGGTACTTTGGCTATGTGATGTTCCTATCACCGTCCCACGAGTTTCAAACTACAATGGCAAGATAGAGACGGTAATATGTCTAACTCAAAACACGAGCTAAATGTCGTGTATAGATCTCGGCTTTAGTACATTGCGTAGGTACTACTTCAATTAGGAATAAAATACAAGTAGTTCGATTGATTCTTAATTATTTGTCACTTGGGAATAAACGTGACGGACGGTGGGCTATCAAAGCGTTGCAATCAGCTCATTTACAATGTAGCACCGACTATTAAATACTTCCTATTCACCAACAACCTCTACGTGATTCTTCATAAAGAATTAAATCTAGCATCATCATCATCATCATTTCAGCCGATAGACTTCCTTTGCTGGACATAGGCCTCCCCCAAGCACCGCCACTTCGACCGGTATAGCATCTACCTACGTATAATAGGGTAGAAATATGTATATGTTACCTGGTATATCGTCTTCTTGTCAAATGGATAGTTTTGTTCCATTGTACACAGGCAAACCCGAGGCTCGGACAAATCTGAAACATCAAGGGTAAAGGGAAGGCTTACTAAGAAATTCTAATTGCTCTTACGTAAGCTTTATAAAAAATAAAACCGATATTTTCTCTCTACCTATGTTATCATTAGAGATCGGATATTCAGATGCATATTCACCCTAAAGTTGAAATGTTGGCTAGTATAGAATGCGCGTTTTTACCGTGTTTTGTGTGTTGTTTTAACTAACACATACCACCCTACACACTTATGTATTTGCATCTGGGGTTAAACATTAATTCCATATCATATGATCCAAGAAACTCGGCTTTAATAAAAAATAAGAAGCCGCTTCCGTGCTTTCACAGCTAAATAGTAACATAAGGTAAATATGCATCCGAATATCCGATCACTGGTTATCATTCACCATCAAAAGTTCAGTTGATAATAATAAGATGCGCGAGAAATATGACTTTACGGCATTACCTATGCATAGGCATCATCAGCAGATAACGTTCCCACTGGATGCACACAAGCCTCCTCTGTATGAGAGGTTGGGCCATAATCCGCCACGCGGGCCCAATGCGGGTTGACAGATGTCACATCATCACATGTCTTCGATTTTTTGGTTCTAGAACATGCGGATTTCGTCACGATGTTTTCTTTCACCGTTTTGAGAGCAGTGGTAATGGATTAATTTACACGTCGTGGGTTCGAACCCACGACGTACAACTTATAAATGGCGGCCGCTACCACTGGACCACAACTAGTCTCATTAAATTATACCTATAATCATTAAAATGATAAATAGATTATATTGATAATTTAATTGCTAATAGTTATGTAATATGCAAGTTATCGCTATCCATATTTAAATAACTTTACAACCTGACACTGACCCATAATATAAAAAAAAAAAAAAATTGCGGACTACTAGCACTTTCACCGAAAGTATGTTTTGATTTTTTTTGCGATGCATTCGAATCTTCGTTCGTCATTCATAAATAGTCATGTGTTCCATTTTCGATCTCGACATTGGACAGTCCAAAGTACAACACCAGTTATAAATTTAATATCAGCAAAAGCAGCTATTGACTAAATAAATACGAAATACAGGTCAATGTGCATTAGAGACCTTGATTTAAAATTCCAACGCAAAAAAAAAACTGAATGGCTGTCCTCAAAAAAAAAGTGGTTTGCATTAGAATTACTTGCCGACATTTGCATAAAGTATTAACAAATGGTGGAAGACAGTTATAGTTAATTGTGTTGTTCTCTTTGTTAGATAATGTAGCAGTGATTGGTCGATAGCCTAGTTATTAGGAGTCTAGGCATTTGGGCAGTTGTCAAAGCTTCAATAGGGGCACGTACCTCATTAGAGTCCCCGGCGTTGTCGCTGGACGTCTTAGTGCAACGAACCTCTTCATAGTAGGCTGGTCGGTATTCATACTCGTTGGTGTTCAGCTTCTTAATTTTCCTTTCTAGATTACAGATTGGATAATGTTTCTGAAATAAAAATCAAGTTTTCGAAAAAAGGAAGAGCTGAGTCGGTTGTGAATGACAAAAATGGGTGCTACTCTTTATTTTTATATGAGTATCTTTCGAGTTTTTGCCTTCTTTATCAAATCATCGACAACAAAATACGTATAGGTGTACCTTTTCAAGGGCTTCGTACAAAAACATATATATTAAAGAGATAATTTGAACATCCTGGTAGTAAGTGCTGATAATGATCTCACGTCTGTCGTCCCTAAATAAACTGCTCAATAAATTCAGTTACTTACGATTAACTCAATTTAAAACCTAATCAAAATGTGAGGAAGGTAGTACCAACCAAACAGTTCAATATAGGTAGGCATATCCATATATGTTGCATGGAATAGATTGAAAATGAAGCAACGTCTATGTCGTATATTTTAAATAATTATAGTTGCAACGACACTGGGACGAAGTGGGTTGGTTTGTTTTTGCCCCAGCTGACAGCCTAGCTGGCGCAAAAACTGATAGGTAAAGTGCAGACGCGCATCGTTGGAATAAAACCCACACGTTAAGTTTATGTCGTCAACGAGGTAATTGCGTGACACACTAACAGTAGGAAAGGCTTTCATTTTGAAAGGTCAACAACATACATCGTTATTTACGTTGCTGAGCAGACAAATGAGCGATATCCTTTATAATGATTCACATTCTGATTCATAGTGTGTTACGCAATTAGGGTGCAGAGTATTAATTCTTTTTCTAAGAATAATTAGGGTCCCATACCCAAAAGGTGCTAACGAGAACCTATTTGTTACTAAGGCTCCACCGTCAGTCCATCTGTCCGTCCGTTTTCTCACAGGGTTGTCATTGGAACAGTGATAGTTAGACGATTGAAATTTTTACAGAGTGTGTACTACTATGACTGATATAATAACAATTAGTAATAAATATCCAATTATCTAAAAACAATAAGGGTTAAAATTAACACAGTCACGTATAAAATCAAAACGTGATTTTAACTAAAGTATGTACTTAAAAAAAGTAGTTTTTGAAATATTTGCTATTCGTTTTAGAAACTTAGCAAACCTACTTGCAATGGACTACTTACTACCTATGCGTTGCTTGTTTTTTGGTATAGTTTTCGCTACTGAGCACTATCTTCTTCCGAGTTAAATATTTACTTAGTATGAAAGCAGAAACAATCTAACAGACGCATGCAATCTCATTCTTTATTTTACATTAATTTGCTCAGTAAATTACAACATATGTGTAGTCTAGACTCTCAGCTCAGCTATTTGTGAATTTAAATTAAACTCCTTATCAAATACCTACCACAGCAAACTAGCTTATTGCGAAAGTTACAAAAATCTATGTATATTTTATGTTCTGCGTTGAGGTCAACGTATCCGTCTAGGCTTTGGTAAATTTCCATTTCTGACCATGCCCGTAGCCATCAACATACTATCGCGTTATAAAATAATCGTTAGATTGCTCAACGATTGCACGAAAAATGCTTACTGTGGTAATTATATGGGCGAGTTCTAAAAATAGACACGAATATGATTTGGAAACGATCGCGCACACTTTTATTGCTGAGTTACTTCAGAACAATATAACTGCATTGTTGATGTTCTACAGAAAGGTCAGGTGCGTAGTACTCGCAACCGGCGTGCGTGTGTGACTAGTTGTATGTGGTAAAATAAAGGAGTAGGTATGTAAGGATCGTAATAGGTGGCGGTCCGTAGTGAAAAAAGGCGTGAGGTTATATAAACTGCATGATTTTGTGAGATCTGAATGTCGCTTACTTTTTAACCGACGAAAAAAAACGGAGGAGGTTATCAATTCGACGCGTATATTTTTTTTTGTTTTTTTTTTTTATGTGTGACCACGCATAACTTTTTACATAGTAGTCCGATTGTGATAATTCTTTTTTTATTGGAAAGGGTATACTCCGAGGGTGGTCCCATATAAATTTGGAAAACAAAATCAAACTCTAAGGGTCAGAAAACAGGGGATGATTGATTGCACGCATAACTCTATACAGAGTAGTCCGATTCTGATAATTCTTTTTTCATTGGATAGGGTATATCTTGCCAAGTATTATTAGTACATTAAAGCCACAAAAAATTATAAAATAAAAACTTTTTAATAAAAAAATTAAACCGCCGAAAAAACTGAAAAGCAAAAAATAATAAACCTTAAAATTTTGGGTCGGCGCTGAAAAATCAATGAACAAAGATCACTCAAGCGCCGACTCATAATTTTAAGGTTTATTATTTTTTGCTTTTCAGTTTTTTCGGCGGTTTAATTTTTTTGTTAAAAAGTTTTTACCTACCCGTTTTTTGGTCATGGGTCATCCTCGTGTACTTATTGCCCCCGTCTGGGGAGTAAGTAGGGAAGACATTTTAAATTGAAATGCAATGTTGAAGATCATTTTTAAAAATTGAATTATTGACATATAAATGTGAATATTGATATTGTTATATTTTAAATGCGTAATGAATTTTAAGTATAAATGGACTGAATGTAGTTATTGTTTTGTTATTATTATTTTATTTATGATGTAATATTTTTACCTACCTTTCATTATGAAATGAATGACTTATAGTATAACTTATGATGAGAAATGTCGGTCTCCTACCAACTAAAACTACAAGGTTGTTGCCCGAACCATTGCTCGAGTTACTGAGTCTGTAGCTTTAAATTCGTCTCTAACAATATGGGACAGGCTGGTTGCCTGCATAATAGTGGCGCCACAGCATCAGGCTTAGTCCGTAGTCTGTAGTCCACAGAGGGTACCCTTTTTTTGTTTTTTTTTTGTGGGTGGTTAATCATCAAATGACTTCTCACGTTCTAGAGTGGAGCAGAAGGGCGTGTCAGACTTTCACTGACTAAAACCCACCCGTGTTCCTTCAGTTGCCTATGTGCCAGGGCCACGGTATCTCTTTCGAACAAATCTCGCGATCCTGGCAGAACAAATTTCGCGACCCTAGCAGACCCTACCCTTATTATGTAATTGCTTGGATTATAAGTTTTAGACATTCATAGGATGACCCAAATAAGCAGTCGACAATAACGCCCTAGGTCGGCCAGACAGTTTGTCTAAATAATAAACCGGATTCCACGTGTCAGCAGAAAAGTCGCATATCTCCGCACAAGTTCACAACCAACTTTTAAGAATTGCATTGTTTCACATTGTTTTTTTCTATGAAACAGCTTGTTAGTGACCAGGATTCTACGTCTAATTAGCTTGATTATTAATTAAGAGTTGCATTTCAAGCTTCATACTATAATTGACTGCGTTGATTGATTAATATTTAAAACGCTGGCATACGTCTCAAAATTCGAAACACCCGAAAAAATTGAAAATAAATAATAGTTTAAAAAAACTAAAAAACACGCTTCCATAGAAAACCAAACTAAAAAGTAGAAAATAATGAAAAAAAGCGTGGGGTGCTTTTTAAGGTATTTTTTTATTGATATCACGCACCCCACGCTTTTTTTCCATTATTTTCTACTTTTTAGTTTGGTTTTCTATGGAAGCGTGTTTTTTAGTTTTTTTTTTTAACTATTATTTTTAATTTGCATGTACAGCGGAGCAGTCTTAGATGGTACGGCCTTTCAAATGGAAATATTCTGCTTTTCGGGGTTAACAAATATTCTGGTTTATATAAACTATGTCTATATCAGACAAGGACTAACAGATTCACCGACGAAAATGAAATAAAAATACGACACCCTTTAATTCACTTAGCCGGTTGAATGTACCAAGTGACCTTTGTAATTTTTTCGTATTTTATTTCTCTACAATGCTTATGAATCGAGCTCAGTGGGGTAGGTCAACCAGCGCCAGATAAGAACAAACGTGACGTTCGATTCCCGTTGTTACATTGATGATTTGTTAAAACGCTCAATACGAAAAGGGGACAAAAGTCACTTGTAGCACTTTGGCAGCTAGTATTAGTATCTATTGTATACGGGGTCAAGTTAAATTAATTGAGGAAGTGGAACAAAAAAAAAAAAACATCCGATGGGCGAAGGTCAATCAGTAATCGATAAACTATTTTCGTAATTTTTCGAAGAACATGAATATTTTTTAACAATTTACAAAAACCAAAGCATAACAGTCGTTTAGTTGCCAAAAAGTACATGTTCGTGTCATTTAAGGATTTCAACTAAGTTGGAAAGATGTTTTTTTTTTAGTTTTTTTCATTCGTTTCGTATCGATACCCAACACGTAAGTAGAAGTAAGTAAAGTATTGCCAGCGAATTTAATTTGAACAATGACCAAAAAATACCACAATTGGGAAAGGCTTGGCCGATTGAAGTACCTACAGTTTCAATTAGGGTTGCCAACTATACTGTTACAAACAGTATTTTACTTTTTTTCACTACATTATAATTTTTACTGTTGAACGAAAATAAAGTATACAAAATACTGTTTTCAGCATCAAAAATGCTCAACACTATGTTAGACTTTAACGCTCACACAATTTTTCCCAGCAATAGATACAAGATAGAATTTTACTTAATTGGATACCAATTTGTAACTACACTGTACTTTGTTTGTTTGGATGTATACTGTCCAATGGTTATACAAAATTATGCGTATGAAGTTTTTAAAAAGATTGTAAATTAATAAGTTGTGCGAGAAGCTTTAAAAAAATATGTATTTAAAACATTCATCATCATCATTTCAGCCGTAAGACGTCCACTGCTGGACTTACGCCTCCCCCAATTTGGGGGCTTTGCCATAATCGCCACGCTTGGCAGGCGGGTTGGCGATCGCAGTATGGTGGTAAAATGCATAGAGAACGCTGCTACCCATTCTCTAGTAAGTCCCTTAGTCGCCTTTTACGACACCCACGGGAAGAAATGGGGTGGTGTTATTCTTTACGTCCGGCACCACACGGTACATTTAATACATTAAATAAATCAAATACTGTTTTATTTATCTAAAATACTGTTTAGTATTCTTCTCAGACCTCAATATACTTTATTTCTTGTAAAAAAAAGTTGGCAACGCTAGTTTCAATCGACGTAGCCTTTCCCAACTACGTATTTTGGCTTCGTCATCCTGTCTAACCGGTTGGCGATGAATACTAATGTTACACATAGAAAGACTGCCTATTTGACCTCCACAACAAAGTTACTGGCTAACATAATACCACTTGGCAAGGCTGGTCTTTAAACTATTGGGCGTCTGACTTCCCCTAACGAATGTCCAATTTTACGAACCCGAGGCACGGTGTGGTCTCGATATGTCAGGAATACCTATCTACGAACGGACCGAGGCTAGTTGGAAAACTGTTGTTACGTTAGGTTACCAAGTGCAAATCCATACTAATATTATAAATGGGAAAGTGTGTGTGTCTGTTTGTCCATCTTTCACGGCAAAACGGAGCGACGCATTGACGTGATTTTTTTAAGTGGAGATAGTGGAGAGTTACATAGGCTACTTTTTAAATTTCTTTTTTTCGTTTTTGTTTTGGTGGCTGGGGTGAACTTAGAAAAGCCGTGCTTTTCCCAGGGACGATTGTATGTAGCATGTTCGCGTGTGTCCAATGCCCAGAATCTTTACATTCTATCCCCAAATGGAACATATCGTTCGTTTGGATGAACAGGGTATTAACTCAAAATTTACGATTTTTGACCTAAAAATACAGTCCTACTAAAAATTATGCGATCTTTCTAACGAACATGGTTGCATAACAACGTAAAAACAAAGCTAAAAAACAAATGTTAAAACTATTTTTATGTGAATTTTTAAAATAAATAAACATTTGATAATAATTTATTAAGACAATAGTTTAAAAAAACAAAAATTACAAAAAATATATTATCAATAATTATATAATTAATAATAATAAATAATTAATAATAATAAATGTTTGCTTTCATTAAATATTATTTTGAAAATTTACTCCTAATATTTGTGGAACATGGTAGTATTATGAATGCTCCTTACTCATAACTAAATGAATTAACAAATCATGAAAAAATAGGATGGCATAGCAAAATAAACATTATATTTAAAAAAATGTCAAAAAAATAATAATCGAAAGGTCAAACATAGACTCTCAAAATTGCATTTTATGAAAATATAATTTTCTAGTCAGTACTTTGGTTTATAAGTATTTTTTGTGTAAAAAGGTATTATTATATTCTTGCCTGTAGATTTTCTATTTTTTCTCAGAAATAACAAAATTAACAAACTCGTGATGAGAATAAAAACGTCATCAATAAAGTAAGTTTACAAGATATATAAGTGAGGTTAATCAATTATTAACGGAAATGGAAATATATTGATTTGAAAACTTCAAATCGCTCTCCTGAAAAATAGGCTTTTTTGAGTTAATACCCTGTTCATCTGAACCGACGATATTATATCGTCTACAGTAGCGTATTAAAATAACATTCTGTTCCGAGTTCTCTTCTGTGTTCTAAATCAGGAAAGGAGAACCGTGTTACCCCAAATTTAATGCGAGCGAAGCCGCGGGCAAAAGCTAGTAAGCTTATAATCGCAAAAAAATATTATTTTGTGATGTAACTACAAAACGGTGTTCGAAGGTTTTTCTTTACTTGTACTGCATGGCATTGCTTCCTATAGGTTTTGATTCCCTTGCGAGTGTCAAAATATTCGCCCAAAACAGAGCATTTACGGCCTTATCTTTAGTTGCGTACACTTAGAAGTTTCATTTGTTCACTGTTCCTAGGGTTAGCAAACCTGAGTATTTGATATTACAGCTTGATACCTCCACGGATAGACTGGAAGTCTACCCCAACATGAACCCCACGCGTTTTTGTGAAAATGGATCTTGGCTGACGGACAATAAAGTGATCCTATAAGGCAGCCTTTCCCAAAGTGGGCGATAACGCCCCCCTTGTGGGCGCTGCAGGTCTAAAGGGGGGTGGTAAGAGACCCAGAAAAGATTGTGTGGGGTGTGTAGACTCTACACAACGCCCCCATTTTTTTTCTGGGTCTCTTACCACCCCCCTTTAGGCCACTATCGCCCACTTTGGGAAAGGCTGCTATAAGGGTTCCGGTTTTGCCAACTGAGGTACGGAACCCTAAAAATACCTACTAATTTTGCGTACAGGTATGCAACTATCTACAGACTTGTAGATAATGTGTAGGCTGTAAGATTAATGCATTCTTTGAACAACAATACCTATTCAATTGTTCTTCGTGGCGTTAATGGTGAGAGTCTATGACCTGTCTGAAATTTATCTCAACTTGAACCGTTGCTCTTGTGAGTCATCCCACGCAGAGTGCAATGTCAATTGGATGACTAATTTTGATGTTGACCTAATACTGAAACGAACCTGTATTCAATTAATGGCATTGTGCAACTTGACCTCACTTCCTGTTACATTTTTCTTCTAGATGAAGTTTAGGTATACTTCATCTACCTATCTGTACCTACATCACACATTCACAGATCTTCTTCTTAGCTAAAGAACTAGGAAATGGTGAAGGACGGGCGTTTTGGGGAACTGTCTTATAAGACTATTGATTTCATATGAAGGTGAAAGAAGCTAATATATCTACACTGGTACCAGACAAATATTGTGACAATACAGGGTTTTTTTTTTTGGATGAGAAATCATCAAATGACTTCTCCCGCTCTGGGCGGAGCAGGAGGGCGTGTCAGACTTTTACTGACTAAAACCCACCCGTGTTCCTTCAGTTACCCATATGCCAGGGCCACGGTATCTCGTTTGAACAATCTCGTGAGTCTGGCAGGAACTATACAGGGTTAAATTAAATTCGCTAACAATACACATACGTACAATACAACAATACACGTACATACCATAACTAAAAAGTTAAAAATAAAAAGTTAAAAAAAAAGCATTGTTGACAAAAAACTTTTTTACAAAAAAATAACAACCAACTTCCTCAAAAAAAAAAAACACTACAAAGTGAAAAATAACTTTAATTTCGGAAGTTGGTGTCTTAGGATCTGTATCTAAGGTTTTTTTGCCACCGACTTCCGAAATTAAAGTTATTTTACACTTTGTAGTGTTTTTTTTAGGGAAGTCGGTTGCTATTTTTTTGTAAAAAGTTTTTTTGTTAACAATGAAGTGTGGCTGTGTGGTGGATCTTTACATAGCATAAAAAAAGTCGTTTCCTGCGTTTTTATGCTTGGATCTTTTAGACTACGCAACTGATTTTAATGTGGCGTTCATCAATAGACAGACTGATACAAGAGGAAGGTTTATATGTATAATAGGCGGGTGAATCGGCTGGTATAATCTAGTTAGATAAAAAAATTAAATTAAATTAATAAGACCCACCAGTGCTCCCAACTGCCTCAGCTCTCGCGAGCCTTGAAGTGCTGCCGTGTACTCCGGTAACAACTGTAAAATTACAGTCAGGCTTTAGAACCGCTCATTGCGTTATTTACGTTGTTGACTAGATAATATTTCGATCATAAGTAGCAATAGATTACAAATAATCTTCAAAATGATTCAGATTCTGATTTCGCGGTTCGCATCTACGACCTACAACTCGCAAGCCGCACCCGTTATCACAAGGCCACTACTACTCCACAATTGAATTGAATCTATAGTTGTGTTCGTTTAATTGCAATAGGCTCACTCTCTCTCTCTCTCTCTCTCTCTCTCTCTCTCTCTCTCTCTCTCTCTCCCTCTCTGTCTTTATTGCATTGAACGGATCGTAACTGGCACAATGAATGTAGATTCAGCACGTTGAGCACAAAAACTTCTATCTATCGTTTCTCTACAAAGTATAGATCTATTCTCTCTCTCTGCATACGGTTAGACTTGAAGCCAATATCAATATAGTTGTAAAAGGCTAGGCAGATGATGATGAAATTTCACACCGAATTAAAGATTTCTCTGACTCCTGCGCTAGTTATAACTGTGTTGGAGGAGCCAGTATTTAAAATTAGAGTTCAGTTTTAACTTCGTAGAAATCTTTTTTCATTCCTTTCACATTTAGTTTTGAGGTTTTGACTTCGTACAAATTTTTCTTCAATCCTTCCATAGTTAGTTTACAGTAACCCATGAACAAACGAATGGCATCGATAAAATAAGTGATGCACAATCAGAGGAAAAATACTTAACTCAGAAAGGACTGTACATGTATAATCTGTCAATTTGTCTTTCGTTTTATGCTACACGTGCTGACCACTCAACTAATCTTTTCAGGGAATACAGGAGCAAATGTTCTCACCTCGGCCGGGTCTTCACAATCTTCAGCATCTGAAGTAACGCGTTGCCTGATCATCTCTTCCTGTCGACTCCTCTCAAGTCTACCACGTGCGGAGTTCAGTATCTTGTCGGGGTTAGGAATCCTCAGAATGTGTTCAATGAACTCTCGAGCTGATTCTTCGTTGGATGATGGCGAATTATAGGCCAGGCATAGAGTCACGCATAGCGCCTGAAATCAATACATATTTCGAAACAAATTCCCCACGCCGGCGCCGCCGCCGCGCCGTCTCTGTCTGTCGGTTTGAATGCGATATACTTAAAAACTACCGAACGGATTTTCGTACGGTCTAACCAATGGATGGAGTGATTCATGAGAAAGGTTTAGATTTATAATTAATTATGGCATTGTGTAAATTGGCTGATATATGACGATGATTATAGAAAATTTCGGAAAAAAAAAACATGCAGGCTAGGACCTTTTGCTAACTTCATCATCATCACCATTTTAGCCGAAAGATGTCCACAGCTGGACATAGGCCTCCCCTAAAGTGGGGGGAAGATTGCCATAATCTCTTGGCAGGCGGGTTGGCGATCGCAGTATAGTGGTAAAATGCATAGAGAACGCTGCTGCCCATTTTCTAGTAAGTCCCTTAGTCGCATTTTAGGACACCCACGTGGGATGAAATCGGATGGTGATATTCTTTACGGCATCACACAGATTCGACTTATTAGCGTGCGCCGCGTGAGCCAATAAAGTTATATGAAAACAAAGTATGCAAAATTAATACATTGTTTATCTGGATTAACACATAGAGTACTTTTTATACCGGAAGTCCTTTCCCGAGGGATATTTTCCGACATCCACGCGAAGCCGCGGGTAAAAGTTAGTAGAAAAATAATTTCATTGAAAAAATTCGACTGCATAAATAGTGAACTTTTAAAACAAGGAAATCTTGTCTAAAGAGGTTTAAACATAGGTAATTATAAACAATTTAATGCAGTCGGGGGCAATGTCTTTATTGATCAATTTAAAAATATTCTTCTGACTTAAAATAACATTTTCTTGTTTGTAAGTTAAATATAAACGCAGTCGAGTCTTTTTACTGTTTTGATAAAAAGTTTATTATTTTACATTTTTAACAATAGTAATAAATTCACGTTAATAAGTCCTATTATATGATTATAAAATAACGTTATTACCGCTTTAATAATAAGTAATAACAGCCGCATAGGTTGATTGTTCAGGTTAAGCGACGCTTGCCGCGGTTGGTCCATGGGTGGGTGACCAAGACCCTTCCGTGCCTCGGAAAGCACGTTAAGCCGTTGGTCCCGGCAGTCTTTTAAGGGTCGTCATAAGCCCTAAAGTCTGACAACCTGTCTTACTACGGGGTTTTGTATTATCTCATTTTACCACTATACTGGGATTGCGAACCCGCCTGCCAAGCGTGGCAATTATGGCAAGCCCCCTTTTGATTGGAGGAGGCCTTTGCCCAGTAGTGGACAACATTCCACTGAAATTATGATGTACTGTATACTTCCAAGTTCGCCTCATCTATACTATGAGTCCCATTATGCTAATCATCATCAGCCTATAATGTTCCCACTGCTGGGACACTGGCCTCCTCTCGGTGAGAGGGAGTGGGCCATAAATCCACCACACGGGCCCAGTGCGGGTTGGTAGATGTCACATGTCTTCGAATTTTTGGTTCTACGACATGCCTGTTTCCTCACGATGTTTTCCTTCACCGTTTTGAGAGCAGTGGCGATGAAATAATTTACACAAAGTAATGCGCCTGCTTGGGTTTGAACTCACGACCTCCACTACTCGTAAGTCGCAGTCGTTACCACTGGGCCACCACTACTCTCATCTCATTATGCTAATAAACCTGGGCAATCGGACAAACCTACGCATCAACAGACATCTAGAATATTACTATATAGCTCTATTCACATAACCCATCATTGGCAGACGCTAGGTCATAGGATCACTGTATATTATATTAAAATAATTCTTCACTCAAATAAATAAAAAATGTTTTTATGTACGTGTCTCCATACTGACTTCAAGTGACTGCATATGTTACTAGGTCATCCGAATACTATTGTACATTAAACCCTTAGTCGAATAACACACGGACGTTTCTTCTTTCTTTCTTTTTTCTATTTTCAACTCGCGGTGTTTAAGCCCACGTTACCACGAGCGCTATAAAATCGCATTTAGAAACCAACAGCGTGCATCTCAGCGGGGCTAAAAACACATGCGTTTAAATCCGTTGCGCGATAAAATTACGCTGCAATATTATTACGGCCATGTATACGTCGACTTATATAATTTGCTAAAGAAAGAAAACATTAATATGAGCCCTTATCACCCGCTATAATAACAGAACATTTTGCAATCGCTGCACCGGAAATACGAAAGAAAGCTGAGTCCGGGTGCAGGTCAGATTTGGCCTAATGTGCATTATTGACGGAGGTCAGTAGTTGACATGACGTATGTCAGCAAGCACCGACTCACAAATAATTCGGCTGATTAGTCGAGAGCGAGCGTCCCGCGCTCTGATTGGCAGCCATTCGTGGCCATCTCGGCTACTGTCATACACTATGCTTTATCCCAGAGGTTGAAAACATTGGTGCATTTTTTTAATCTTGCAAGATTTTTCGGCTGTATTCCATGAAAATTACTTTGAACATTGGGTTTTTGAAACAAAGAGGCTGCTTGGGCCTTAAAAACTTGTAACTCCTATTTGTTTAGGAAATATCTTTGTCCTTCAAAAAGCTTTGATCGTATCTATCCAAGACATAACGCCAACCTTTGTAAAGGACAGGACTTTCACTATTTTCTTTTTTGATTAAGTCGGTTATGGTTTCTCCAAAACCGTAGGAATACCTATAGATCCAATTACTTACCGTACGTTATACAAGGTATTTCGCGGGACGGCTAAACTCAGCCGCTCATGGTGTTAGAAAATATAGAATTCGCGCGTTTGGTCTATTTTATCCGTGGTAATGGCATTTTACTGTGGAGCCCTGCTGCTGACATTGAATCCATATTTATTTTACAAAAGAGAGCTGTCAGAGCCATTTATCGCCGCGAATCTTTCAGGGAAATATTTCTAAAAGGTTAATAGGTATTATGACGGTACCTTGTCTATTCTTTTAATCAAATGTGTGTAAAGAACAAAAGTGCATCTGAATAAAATAAGTGACATACATATTATTAGTACGAATAATAAAGACAAAATGGATCAACCATTTTTCACTTCAGCAAAAGTTAGGAAAATACATCGTTTCAAAATATATGGGTACTGTGTTAAATGTTGCAACAAAATAGACCTTGTGATAATTATATTGCAAAAAATGAAAACTTGTATCAAAGTACATTTTCTGAGGAAGCATATTGGACAAATGAGAGGAATATCTCCATAATAAGAATGCTTGGAAACATTCTGGTCCTGCTCCATAGGATAATCTAGAGTCTAGACGAAATGTAAATGGCTGATAATGAAATTGTATAATTTAATATTTTTACTTTGTAACTCACACACTGACCTATAATACTTGTTCTCAAAAAAAAATCATCTGTTGCTGGATAATATTTTTATTATACGTGCACTGACTTCACATTTAAAACGTTTTAAAAGAGTAACGGTGGCATTTCTTGCCCATTCTTCTCGTTACGAAAATACCTTTTGGAGGGGGTAACTCAACTAGAATCGATTACGAAATCACAGAAACGTGCAGAACATAAGAAACCATGGGCAAATATAATTTAGTTTAACATCAGCTATCTGTTAGTGAACGTCCGTTAAAATCGGTCCGCCCGTTTCGGAGAATAGCCGGAACAAACAGACAGACAGAGAGTTGGACATAAATTGTTTTTTTTTTCGTTATAGGGACATTTTCATATGCATTTAGTAAAAGGCTGTTATTTTGACGTTCCAAACAGACACTTTAATAGTATTTATTTGTATAGTTAAACTGTGATGCTTTGACTTTGACTTGCCCTAACAGGATGCACAGTCAGTTTTATTAAAATAATTTAAATAAATATAATACCGCCAAAATCTATGTAGGTGTGCGATAAAAAACTGTTATGCAATACTACTATTCTTTTAAAATGTTAAAAAGATCAAAAGTTGTGGATTTATTATAGCGAGTGGAGTGACGCAACGGTTACCAAAGTCTTTAAGAAATTCTGTATTTGGCTATTTGTACTGCGAGTAGAAATTTGAATATAGTTTTATTTTCTGTAAACTAGGATCCATTTGTTTAAATAGCAATTATTTATTAACCTCGTGAGAACTAAGCCTTTTGTTTGGCTTACTTGCCTAGTTCCCTTTTTTATGAACATACTGTTATAAAATGTACAAGGTCAAATTAAGTTTCCTGGTCTTTACCCCCGAAAATTTATGATGTAAAAAAGCAAAAATTCGTCATTCCAAGTTTCTTTAAAACTTTAAATGACACTGACATGCGTCTGGTGTTCTGGCTTTTATAAATTAGTAAAAAAAATATCAATGTTCCACGAAAAATGACAAAACCAGCTGATCGATTACGGGAATTGAGGATTTTTTTTTTACTTTTTGGTTTTTATGTATTTTTTTCTATCCGTTTTCGATACATGGGTAGTGTTGCCGGCCAATTAAATTTGTCCCTGTATTTTAGTATTAACTAGCTTTTGCCAGCGGCTTCGCCCGCGTATTATACGTATAACCTTCCTCTTGAATCACTCTATCTATTAAAAAAACCGCATCAAAATCCGTTTCGTAGTTTTAAAGATCTAAGCATACATAGGGACAGGCAGAGGGAAGCGACTTTGTTTTATACTATGTAGTGAAAGTGATTTGTATGTATATTATATTTAACATGTGCCATTTAATATTTGCAATGACGAAAACTTGACAATGGGTTCTAATGCCCATATAGTTCTAATATATGTGTAAAAACTATCAAAAGTTAAATAGACGAAATATTTATATTGATGAATCAAAGAGTCTGATTGTCGAGCCCTGCGGTCACAGCGTTGGCCTGTGCCTCATGTGGCAAGTACACTTCGCTCGCATCACCACATAGAACATGAGCATGAGACACCTTGCACATGTTTTTGTTATTATTTACTATAAGGTTTGTGTATGTGAGACAGTTCGTCATATTTAACGGTCACTGGTGAATGCACCCTGAAGATTTTAGTGCTAAATTTCATCGCAAGATATTCGATGTCGGCGGATATAGTTAAATGTTTACCCCTGACGCTTGACGGGTAAGTCCTAGGTTTATAATATAACATAAAGAAAACAAATAAATAACGACCTATTTCGTTTTATAATTGAATAATTTAAATATGTCTGAAAATATCTTGTTAGAACTAGGAATATTTTAGAGATTGTGTATTTGACCACTCAAAGTAGATTATTGCGTGCAATAATTATCTAATTTAATTAATATCAAATTATATATTCCATCACATATCATCATCTCAGTTGAATATAATAGCAAAACGTCATGTGGCCTTTACAACGGACATACAATACATTTTATTGTGGTACAAAAGAGCGCTAGTTTTTAACACAATGAATTGAATGGTGTTATTTCCTATGTTGGCCCAATGAGAACAGACCTCATATCCTGCAAAATAAAAAAGGGGTACCAGGCGACTTCGTAAAATCTAAATTTAGCACCCATTATCGCGCCAAAATCGATGTAGGATTGTTTTATCTTATCTCAACAAACTCTAATACATTGAGTATTAGTTAATGTTAAATATTCCGTGTGGTGCCGCATGTAAAGAATAGCAACATCCGTGTTTATACCCGTGGGTGTCGAAAGAGGTGACTAAGGGACATACTAGAGAATGGGCAGCAGCATTCGCTAGGGTCGCGAGATTGTTCAAACGACATACCGTGGCCCTGGCATATGGGTAACTGAAGGAACACGGGTGGGTTTTAGTCAGTAAAAAAAAGTATCCAAAAAAAACCAGCCGTCTCTATGCATTTTACCATCATACTGCAATCGCCAACCCGCCTGCCAACGGTGGCGATTATGGCAAATCCCCTACAATTGGGGGAGGCCTTTGTCCAGCAGTGGTCGTCTTTCGGCTGAAATGATGATTATTAAAATAATTAGAAATTGTAGTGTGAGTGGGTATGTTTAGTTTATTTATTTGAATTAATAAACAAATACGCTTTTACACTTTTACATCAATATCTAAGACTAAAGTCACTTTTCGTGTGATGAGACCGTCTTATTTCTTTAAACTGCGCAACATATTTTGAAGGCAATTTTCAACATCATTTAGAAGATTTATTCCGAAAGGTTGATGTTTACAATACATTGACATTAAATTTAAATTGATAAATAAATAAATAAAATTGAAGAGTCTGTTTCTAATGTCAAAATAACAGCTTTTTACGAAATGCATATGAAAGTATAACGGTAGGTATTTGTAAATTGTAACAATAATTTACAAGTTAAATTATGTTTCTTTCTGTCTGTGTTTGTTCCGGCTGATCTAAGAAAAGACTGCACCGATTTTCACGGGACCTAACTGTCGTTTGGTTGCCTTAATGTACATGACAAAGATTGAACAAGAAAAAAAAAAATGTTTGTTTCATCTTTCTAATGATGAAACAAAAAAGTTATTTTCTTAAATTAATTTAATTTCGCTATCGATACCCAACACGTGAGTAAAGTGATGCTTGATAATTTAATGTGGACCCTGTATATTCAACAATTTTAACAGTACCTAAGTTCAGTTATTTACTTTATCAACCTTGTGAAAACTTAGCCGTTGTTTTCGTTGTTTAGACTCGCGGATGTTGTGGGGATATTATGACACCGATTGGATCTACCTTAGTCTAGCCCCTAGCGATATGAGTTGTTTAGACTCCAGTCAATGTTATTGACATGTTTTGAAGAACAGATCTCTAATTAGTGAAGAGCTATAATTATCGTGTAGTTATAGCTGTTATGTTACAACAGAGCTCCTTAAGTTCCGAGTTGAACAGCACGATTAATGACAAATGCTTGCATTTGTGTGGTTTTTTAACCGACGAAAAAAAACGGAGGAGGTTATCAATTCGACGCGTATATTTTTTTTTTTTACGCATAACTTTTTACATAGTAGTCCGATTGTGGTAATTCTTTTTTTATTGGAAAGGGTATACTCCGAGGGTCATCATTCCAGCCGTAAGACGTCCACTGCTGGACTCAGGCCTCCCCCAATTTGGGGGGCTTTGCCGTAATCGCCACGCTTGGCAGGCGGGTTGGCGATCGCAGTATGGTGGTAAAATGCATAGAGAACGCTGCTGCCCATTCTCTAGTATTCCGTATTCCGAGGGTGGTCCTATATAAATTTGGAAAACAAAATCGAACCCTAAGGGTCGGAAAACAGGGGATGATTGATTGTTCACTCATTGATTGTAATGTTGGACTTGGACTACTCTGTACAAAGTTATGCGTGGTTATCCACGCATAACTTTGTACAGAGTAGTCCAATTTTGATAATTCTTTTTTCTTTGGATAGGGTATACCTTGCCAAGTATTATTAGTACATTAAAGCCACAAAAAATTACAAAATAAAAACTTTTAACAAAAAATTAAACCGTTTCAGTCACCAATCTACATGGTCTTCATATGATATGTCAGATGATGTATTTCTGTTGCCGCTATAACAACAAATACTAAAAAACAGAATAAAATAAATATTTAAGGGGTTTCCCATACAACAAACTTTATGTTTTTTGCCGTTTTATAAATAATGGTACGGTACCCTTCGTGCGCGAGTCCGACTTGCACTTGGTCGGTTTTTTTGCGACTGTCAGGGCCATGTTAGGTTGTATAATTTAATTAATTAATTAATATGCCTCTTTATTCTGAATTATTTTTAGTTTTTATAGTTATATAAGTTAAAGTATGTCTCTTAATTCAGCATGCCTCTTAGCAAAGGCCTCCTCTAGCAATTTCCATTGAATTCTGTCACGAGCCACTCTCCTCCAGTTAGGACCCGCTGTAAGTTTGAGCCCATCCTTGTATATCTATACTATAATAATATTATAAAGCTGAAGAGTTTGTTTGTTTGATTGAACGCGCTAATCTCAGGAACTACTGGTCCGAATTGAAAAAATGTTTTTGTTTTGGTTAGACTATTTATTGAGGTAGGCTATAGGCTATATAACATCACGCTACGTTCAAAAGGAGCGAAGCAGTAACGAAAAATAGACGAAAACTGGCCGGCAATTCGATGCGACGGGAAGGGTCACGGGAGCAAAAATTTGACGGGGACGAAGTCGTGGGCAGAAGCTATTTGATTAATATATAATTGCACTGATTTTGTCTGAACAGACGCTATTAGTATTTACTCTAATCTTTATATATAATTCTACTGTACGTGTGTATGTCACTGAACATCTCCTAAACGGCGCGGCGGGACCGATTTGAATGATTTTTTTTTGTATGCGTTTGGTTGGCGCCCTGGATGGTTAAGATTCACAAATAAGCCCGACAGATGGCGCTGCTATCGAGTTCTAGGAAACAGGACAACGTCTGTACGGTCAGCTAGTGTATTATAAAATCTTCAATTTCGTCCCGTCGTCGCGTCGCCGCGTCGGTGTCGTAAGAGGTGACAAAAAAATTGCACTCCGGGAGTGCCGGCAGAAGTGAAAACTTGATTATTAACGTTGAGCATGTTTGATATTTTGGAATGGTTAGGGAATAATTTGTTGTTCAATTTCCATATTTTAAGCACTTTATATTCACGAATTTTACGAATACACAACAATGTGATCACTACACAGACGGTCGAGCCATCAGCTGTCACCATCCATGGATGCGCGTGGCACGCTGTAACATAGACGAACATTCGCGCAAGCGCCCTGCGCCGCCTAAACGAAACAGTAGGCCCAGGCATACATTTTCGCCGCGCCGTAGAGAGGGGATAGCTGTCTACTCTCCATCCGTCCTACGCTTTTTCGATCAGGTCACGTGTCCTGACGCGAGTTTAAGATTTTATACCCATTACAGAAAAAGTGCTCAACGCCGCTAAAGAAGTTTTCACTTCAAAAAAGACTTACTAGAGAATGGGCAGCAGCGTTCTCTATGCATTTTACCACTTATTTTGCGATTGCCAACCCGCCTGCCAAGTGTGGCGATTATAGCAAATCCCCCCAATTTGGGGGAGGCCTTTGTCTAACAGTGGACGCCTTTCGGCTGAAATGATGAATGATAATTATAAAATCTTACAATTTCAACTCACTGATTGGACAAATACATATATTAAGAAAAAAAAATATAAGGATAATCCTGTAATACTGTAGAATGAAGAAATTTGATTATTGGCCATTTAGAGAATTGAGCTTTTAGAGAATTAGGCTTTCAGAGTAATGGTCATTCAGAGAATTAAGCTTTCAGAGTATTGGTCATTCAGAGAATTAGGTTTTCAGAGTATTGGTCATGCAGAGAATTAGGGTTTTAGAAAATTTTCCATTTTGAGAACTACTCCTGAAGATACATACGTGTTACGGTTGCGAGTCATATTTAGTTAAACATACAGTTTGGTACTTAGCTGCAAGTTGCAAAAATCAGAAAAAAATGAACGTCGCGGGCTACTTTGGTGGTTCAGAGGGGTAATTGCGTACTACACTATCAGTAGGAATCGGTTTCAATTTGACGGTTCCGCAACATTCATGGCGTTGTTTACGTTGCTAAGCAAACAATTTTTTCGAACATATGAAAGAATGGATGACAAATAAGCTAGTGTATTCCGCAATTAGGGTGCAGTAGATGAATTAGTATTTAAAATCGCACCTAATTATACGATCACGATTACAATATGAATCCGTCTACACGGAAACGGAATAAAATCGACATCGATTCTTGTTATGTCTGTCTTTTTTTATTTGGCATTTATGTCGGAAGTGGTCGGGTTTTAGTTTTAAACTTTCTTTTTTATTTGTTTTTTTTTTTATTTGCGAAATTTTAACACATATTCAAACAATCGAAAGAAAGGGTTAGGACGTAGACAGGCACTTTGTGTAAATAATTTCAACACCACTCCGCTCTCAAAACGGTGATGGAAGACATCTACCAACCCGCACTAGGCCGCTTGTGTCCCAGCAGTGGGAACAATATAGGCTGATTGTGATGATCATGTCTTATATGTTGTTTATGCATGTAAAGATATAGGTCATCACCATCACCATCACCATCCATTTCCTTTCCCTTGTTTAATATTCCCTGTGGTCGGCACAAAACGTTTTCTGCTTCCATTCTCCTGCGTCAATAGGCATGCTATAATTCACTCCTTATAACTATAGATAACTAAAATCTACTTATATATTTCCAAAAATAACTCTTTTAGAACTTAAGATCTTTCATTGGAAATATTTGTCTTAATTTTTTTTTCGATAATTTAATTGTTTTTATTTTTTAATTAAGTACATAAGTACTAACACTAGTTTCATAAGTTTTACTGTACTAACATTGTATGGATTTCTGTTTTTTTTTTTAATTATAAGGCTAAGCCTGCACTGCGAAATTTCACTGGGCAAACTTCGTTCTCGCGGTTCATTTCAGCGTCTTCATCATTTCAGTTGAAAGACGTCCACTGTTGAGCAATGATGACGAGATTTCAATGAACACACATTGCGAATAAAATTTCTCTCGATTTTTGTCAGTTCTATGCGAGTCTTAGCTGAGACGTATTCTGAAATGGACTATAGAACCTAAATCATATTTATTAACTTACTACAGTTGATACACCTACTGGTATTACATTCCGACAGCCTCATAATATGCAAGCGCACAATGCACATTTTAATTTTAATTTGCAATGCCAAAAGCTAGATAATTACAACCATTTGTCAGTTTTTTTTTATTTATATCATTTACAACCCTCAAAATATTTGCGACACTTAAATTCGCACCGCACCTGTATTTGTATCCTTCATCCACAGATTTTGCACTGCGCTTTTTTTTCCACGTTTTCAATGGCAAAATTTATTTCGCCATTCTGTAGACGATAACAATTTTGCGCAATTTTTCATCTCGGAGTGATCTTCATCGGCTTTGCTTTCCATTTCATAACATTAGGTATTCAGTAGCAAAGAAAACGCATAATAATGTATAGACAGGTACCTCACTCAGCATGCAATTTTTACCATGAAACAACAATGTTTTTTACAGTTATTTATAATCATGGCTTATTATCAGTGATCGGAGAAGGTAGATTGATTTGGGGTCAATGAATTGGCACATATATATTAGTATGGATATGACTCTCGGATTCCGGGATTTTGAAGTGATTAAGATTTTTTTAAGGAATTTCAAATGTTGTAATGATTAGAATAAGAAATACATCAATATGAATAAGAAATGTTCAACCCTTTTGCTGTAATTTTAATAGTATATAGGTGATCGGCCTTCTATAGTACAGTAAGAAAAAAAATATTTAAAATGTTTATCTATTGCATTCTATAAATTTCTGATGTAGTACCTAGTTTAAAAATCCTTACTTTCACAATATTTTATTCAATCCCGTAAGTATCAAAATGAAATCCCGGAAAAAAGGCTTATCCATGTTATGATTTCTATGACTTTTCATGATGCGAGTACGTAAAATCAATCTACCTACTCTGATCACTGCTTAATATAATATCTCGCCTTCTACTCTATTTCATGGGACTTAATGTGGATATACCGTTGATATACACCTCTTCCCAACCCTTCGGGGAAATAAGGCATAATGTTACTTATGTTATTTTAAGTTTTGATGTCATTGTTTGTGAAGAGAAATTAAATGATTTAAATTTGTTATTATAATTTGAGTACTGAGTACAACAATGGCTGAGAAACACCATCACCCTAATTGCGGAACACATTATCAATCAGAATCTAAATCATTTTGAAGGATACTTATTGTTAATCCATTGCTGTAAATGTTCGAAAAATTTGTCTGCTTACCAACAAAATAGTAATAAAAACACAAAGAAACACGCATTATTATTTATTTTCTATTTTTTAGGGTGTTTCGAATTTTGAGACGTATGTCAGCGTAGTTTGTGACGTATGTCAGCGTAGTTTTTGAATAGGTACAAGTTTTTTTGGTATCCTGGTAACCCGGGCAAGGATAATGGCACAAATTTATGAAATTATTGTATTGTCATCTGTCCTCGATAAGCCTACAAAGATTGAACAAAATCTGGCCGTTTAAAGTGGGTCAAAATCGCGCTATAAGGAGTCGGTTACAAACAAACATACAAGTGAAGCTAATATAAAGCGTGTAAAAACGCAATGAACATTGTTGAATAGTCAAAATGAAAGCCTTTTCTGCTGATAGGGTGTTACGCGATTATCACGCTGATGTTACTCGCTTAGAGCGCAACCTTCTTTCCTACATTATCAGAGAGGTAATTGCGGAACTTTTTATCGGTAGGAATTGGTTTAATATTCATATTTAAACAACATTCATTGCATTATTTACGTTGCTGAGCCGACAATTTATTCGAACAAATGACGCAATGGTTTAGAAATAATTTTCAGTCCCATTCAGATTCTGATAAATTGTGCGTTTCGCAATTAGGGTGCAGATCATTTTCACCGTCTGTCTACATCATTCCGATCCGGCCCGTCCCTTGGTGCCCTCTACCATCGATGCCCTAAGCCGAGGTCCGTACCCCACAGAGGGAGCCCTTAGCGAGTAGTCGCTCTAGTTTTAAGTTGTTTAAGCCCTGGCTGGAGGCCTTAATTTTTTAAGGTAGCCACAGGCAAGTTCGGTTAAGCTGCCGACAACCTCATAGGTTGGCATGCGAGATGTCATTAAAAAAACCCGTCTGTCTACCAACTTCCTATCTACTCATAATCAGCCTATGTTGTTCCCACTGCTGGGACACAGGCCTCCTTCTCGGTGAGAGGGAGTGGGTCGTAATCTACCACGCGGGCCCAGTGCGAGTTGGTAGATATCACGTGTCTTCGAATTTTTGGTTCTAAGACATGCCGGTTTCCTCACGATGTTTTCCTTCACCTTCACCTATTTACCCATCGGGTCCAATGTTGGTTGGTCTACTATTTATAAACTCGACTTCCTGTGGCTACCTTCCTATTCCATCATCACAACTCATAGTGGACCAGTTGAATCAGCTCCATCACGAAATGGATGCTGTAAGTTGTTGAGGAGTTGGTTATCCCGAAGACTCTCCTAGCTGCAGCATCAGGTCAAGGCTGACACATAATTTCAGTGTTAGCAAAATATTAAAGTTTACGAAATTTAAAGTCAATGGGTTGAGGTGAAAGGTCCAGGGAAACACGCAATATTAAAATTTTCTTACGTTTCTTGTAATTTGCAAGTTCATTTAATTATGTGGAATGGCTTTTTTAATAATCATTCACTAGGATTAAAAGAACTTAGAGGGTTGTGTTGATTTATTTTGATTTTAATTTTTTATAATTCTGTTAATACATATCAAATCAAATCCAAAGTCAAATAAGGCTCAGGATCAGCACTTTTCGAACTTTAAATATAAGTGTAAAGTTTGCGATTCCTATTTTAACGAACATACAACCTGGCACTGACCTTCAAATCGCAAAAAAACCCTGAAACATCCACCTTATCTTTACATATATAATTCTACTGTACGTGTGTATGTCACTGAACTCCTCCGAAACGGCTGGACCGATTTGAATGAATTTTTTTTGTAGGCGTTTGGGTGGCAGCCTGAATGGTTTAGATTCATAAATCAGCCCGACAGATGGCGCTGCTATCGAGTTCTAGGAAACAGGACAACATCTGTATGGTCAGCTAGTCTTTATATATATAATTCTACTGTACGTGTGTATGTCACTGAACTCCTCCTAAACGGCTGGACCGATTTGAATGATTTTTTTATGCGTTTGGGTGGCACCCTGGCTGGTTTGGATTCACAAATCAGCCCGACAGATGGCGCTGCTATCGAGTTCTAGGAAACAGGACAACGTCAGTACGGTCAGCTAGTAGTAATATAAATTACCATTGCGTGGCTGAGATCCCTGCACCAATCATAAAACAATACATAATTGCGTAACACATTATCAATTTCTCGTAAAAACTGAATAATTTTGAAAAATGTTGCTAATCCATTGATTATGTACCAAACTTTTGTCTGATAAACAACTAAAAAATATCGCAATGAATGTTTGTCAAAAACACGATGGCTAGTTTTGGAGATAAATAAGAGGAGCAAATACATACAGGGCGGCAGACACTTCGACGCGCATCCTGTAGTCATGGTCCAGTACGAGATTCTGAACCCAGGGTGGTTGGAATTTTTCGTCATTAGCTGTACCTTAGTTTTTCACCGCATAGTTATTGCACTTTTCTATGAAGCAACAGATTTTTGTTTGGTAACCAACTAAAAATGAATACGCTAAAATCACATAGTTTGTGCGGTTAATGTTCCTGCCACTTTGTATACATAATATAGTTAGTTGAAATCACAACCCTTCTTTGATACTGCCTTAGTCGGGTAAAATAGTTTTAATAGACAATTTATTTTAAAAAGTGGAACGTAGTTTGCAAGCAACACGTGAAGAGTTAAAACGTACCTAAGGTATGAAATAGTTACTTTTAATATACGTATGAATAACGGGTAGACGTAGATTTTTCCGATAAGACGTTCACGCTAAGTTACGCTTATTTCATTTAAGCTTCGGTCACACATAGCGAATACTCGCTGCGACTGCATTCACTGCAAATAATGATCGCAGCGACAATTCGCTGCCTGCCTGTCACACACAGCGAGTTCTACACGAGAATTTCGACAGTCTGTTCGTGTGCAAATTCAAAATGTCGGCTGCTAGGAATGACTATTCGCAGGGAGTACCCTGTAACACACAGCGAATACTCGCGGCAAATGCGCATTCGCCGAGAGTAAAATTGAACATGCTCAATTCAAATCGCGGCGAATTCAGCTCGCGGCGACTGAATCTATTCGCAGCGAATAGTCTGCCACATACAGCGAATACTCGCGATGAGTAGGCATTCGCAGCGATTAATCGCTATGTGTGACCGATGCTTTAGGAATGGATTGGTTTTCTCAAAGATTACAGTCATTGACGTTTGAAACTACGTATTATAGTTTTGTGGTAACGTTTCATAATTCTTTTAAAGGTGTAACGTGTCGTTCAGTGATTTAGTTTCACGGTTTTTATATGCGGGTGCTGTTCACTAGTGTTTGGTTATTATAATAAGTGCAGAAGTGAAATTACGAAACAAGAAATGGGACGACTGCTTAGAAGGTACTCATTACCTGCTATTTTTATCGGTTTTCGTTTCATTATTGAGTGCATTTTAACACACTGATTACATTATATTAATTTATTGAATTTTAAGTGTTATTGAGTCATTATAAAGTTTATTTTATCAAAGAGAAATAACTTTACTAAAAGTCGCGGTCACGATTCTATCTTTTTCATCAGTGTGAGCAATCAACTAATCATTCACAGACTAATTATCTCCTTGCGCGAAAAGCTAGAATATATAAGATATGAGGATATGATGAATTTAATACATGTAAGTCTGATACAAATGTAAATATTACACATATGTAATTACATATCTGTAATATTTACATTTGTATCGGACAAAATTGCAATATCCGACTGTACAATTTCGTTTTTTAATTTCATATTTGTTTAGGTCTTATTGTGCTATTAATTCTAATGCCCCTAGTCTTATTTTCATTACTATTTCACCCTTTATAAGGGGTTTACTCGTAATTTAATGTACCAACGCTTTGTTTATTATTTTCGAAACATATATAAGAGAATTTTTCACATTCATGATATTGTTTTAGGTATTTTTCCTAACTGTGGTATAATCAAGCTTCTTGTTTAGCCTGTTCCCACTGCTGGGACACAGGCCTCCTGTCTGTGAGAGAAAGTGCCAGTGTCAGCTATCTGCCAGTGAAACTCGTCAAAATTGTTGCAGCCATTTCGGTGATTAGCCGGAATAAACAGTTTATTTCATCTTTACATTCTGAGATCCTTCCGTGCCTCTGAAAGCACGTTAAGCCGTGGGTCCCGGCTGTCTTTCGTAGGATCTTAGACAGTTGTTACATGTCGTCAGAAGCCCGAAACTCTGGCAACCAGTCTTACTAAGGGGTAATACGATAACCAACATATTACCGAGTAACTGGGTTGTGGAGGTCAGATAGGCAGTCGCTCCATGTAAAATACTGGTACTCAGCTGCATCCGGTTAGACTGGAAGCCGACCTCAACATAGTTGGGAAAAGGCTAGGCAGATGATAATGAAACAGTCAGTTAATTTATTAATCGAGTTTATATTAGTGTTACCGTAAATACTTTCTTATACATCTATACAAATATTATAAAGCTGAAGAGTTTGTTTGGTTGAACGCGGTAATCTCAAGAATTACTGGTCCGAATTGAAAAAATATTTTTACGTTGGGTAGCCTATTTATTGAGGAAGGCTATAGACTATATAACATCACGCCACATTAAAAAAGAGCGAAGCAGCAGCGAAAACTGGTTGAAAACTGGCTGGCAATTCGATGCAACGGGAAGGGCAAAGACTATTATATTCTCTATGGGGAAGGGTTAGGGGAGCAAAAATTTGACGCGGGCGAAGTCGCGGGCAGAAGCTAATTTAATAGAAAGCTGTTATTTTGACATTACAAACAGACATTTAAAACGTATTTATTTGTTTGTATAATTATGTACTATGTAGGTATACCTATATATTTTTATTATAAGCTCCGTATTTTAATTTCATATATTTAGTAAAACCTGTTATTTTGACATGACAAACAGAAATTCAACTTTATTTATTTATTTGTCTAATTATGTAAGTATGTATTAAAATAGATTTTTTGTTATGAGCACCGTATTTTAATTTCATATGCATTTAGTAGAAGCTGTTATTTTGACATAACAAACCGACACTTCAATTATATTTATTTATATTATTATTTTATTATTATTATTAGCCGTTTCTGTCCCACTGCTGGGCGAAGGCCTCCTATTATTTATTTATATGTGCAATATTTATAATATTTATTTATATGTGCATACAAATACTCCAATTAATTTGATTTATTTGCATGTATGTACTATATGTATAGATAGAGATTTGTTAGTGTTAGCAGTTATTTTAGAGAATGTCGGTCAACCTGTTATGTGTGACTGTGTAATTCTGAGGCTAATTTTAACATAAAGGTACCTACTTACTTATATCATACTGTATACAGAAGCGTTGGTTAACCTATATAAATAAACACATGAGACATAGCCTATATCAAGCGCAACAATACTATTTGATTCAGTATCCGTCTTTGATTGATGCAAATGGAGTGCCAACATTTATATGAGGAAACGAATGTCAATTTAGGTCATTCAATGATACTTTAATACTAGTGAACATGTGCTGTTATAAAGCTGGAGTTACACAGGTCTGTTTCAGCTGCGTTCCTTAAATAGATAGGGAAATTAAATGTTCAGCGAACTGACACCAAACGTCAAATTGTTCTGTACAAAGTACACGACAAACTGACGTTTACATTTCAATAGAAATTATTCTTGTTCGAAAATTTAAATGCGTACTTAAATCGCCTGACCTGACGACCCATATCGGATCAGGGTCCGTCCCATTTCATTTACAAAATAGAATAGAATATATACTTTTCGTACCACTTGCTCAAAAAAGTGACATTCTATGCCACAAAAAGCGAACATAACAATAGTCATTTTTAATCTGTTAAAAACAGGGAAGAAAATTGTACTGAATTCCATTCATCCTCTAGGGGGAAAATGTGATTTAAATTTGGAATACTTACCGAAATTTATACTGAACTATATTCTGTGTTTACACCATTGAGTTTGTATATAAAGCATTATACATCTTTTTGAAAAAGGAATACGCATTTGTTATGCAGTTATGATTATATAAAATTACGAAAACCGACGAGGCCGTATGAGCTTGATGCCTTTGCTTTTCCGACAAAAAAATATTAGTCTAGGAATTTGCCGCGTTTTTGTTTTCTTCAAATACATAAACGTTAAGTTTATTTTAATTTATTTTTAATTGTCATTATTTTTAATAAATGCTTATCTCATATTATTATTGTGTTAATTTTTTCGCAAATGGTACGAAAAGATGATAAAGCTGTCTTAGTCTTGGGTGAACTTAAATCCCTCGCTACACTCAAGACTCGTCTTAAATCCCTCGCTTCGCTCGTGATTTAAGTTTTTAACACCCTCGCTACGCTCGGGAGTATACCTCGAGTCCTTCGTTACGCTCGCGATTTAAATCGTCACCCGCGACAGGAGACACTGCTTTATCACCTTGGTTAATAATCTAATATTCTAGCAGCACGCGTAGCATGACCGCCATAGAAACGGAATTTGTCGACGGAAGAGAAGACAAAATGATAGATTGTATCGTAGAAAAATTGTGTAAAACTTAAGAAAAGAGATGTTTCTATTCTTCAGTCGGCAAGAGTACGATGTCAAGTACGACGACTATTTCTCTTTACTATTGATGAGATAGAAACATTTTTACAGAATTAAAATACATAAGGAACATTTTTTGTTTATGGTAGAATAGATATAGAATTGTTCATGCTACGCCGGCAGACCGCTAAACTTAACTTCTGTTAATTTTACGAGGGTTGATACCACGTTGATACCTATACCTAAAACACATATTGTGAGATAAAGCATAGGGCTTAGTATCCACTAATTCCCCCGTGCTTATTTCTACCCGAAAATTAATATACTTTTGATAAAAGGACGATTCTCCTTGTATCAGACAAAAAACAAGAAAGGGGGGGATTAGTACTAAATGCGTAGAACATCGAAAAAACCATAGGCAATAATTAAGAATTTAGTAATTAAAGAATCAAAAATTGAATTTTGTATAAGTACTTGTATACCTACATGTCCAATTTAATTTAAAGGATGTGAGTGGAAACGCCGGGAAAGAACGCGCTAGAAGGACATATAGTGATCTCATTGGTGATGTTCTTCAGAAAGGTCAGGTGCGTAATACTCGCAACCGGCGTGCGTGTGTGTGTAGATGTATGAACGTAAACGAAGCGAAAGGAGTAAGGATCGTAGCAGGTGGCGTTCTGTAGTTTCTGCCTAGCCACATATGCAAAAGGCGTGAGTTTGTTTATGTATGTATGTTGTTATTTTAAACTAGTCAGCGGAGTTTTTTTTACGGTTTTAAACATCACTTATAGTATGTTTTCCGGAAGGGTTTTCGGCATAAAAAAAAACATTGATATTAAACGAATGTAATTACGCAAGATGCAATTATGTAGTTTGTTTATAATTGACTACTGAATTGATTATACTTACCTTACTCCTAGTTATATATTTTTTTAAATGTATTTTGCCACACCTAAGGCCATCTACACTTGGGTATTGTTTTCATGAAATATGTATTTTGCCACACCTACAGCCAACGCGACGAAGCCAAAGAAAATTCAATCTTATTTCAATTTTAAATGCATGTATAGGTGGGTGTATGACGTCTTGCGTTAAATAAGTAACACGTTCTATGTACCTATGTATTAAAGATATACAGATGTTTTGTGAAACCTGTGAGAAGCGTGGAGCATCCTAATTGCGTAATACACTATCGACCAGCACCCTAATTGCGAAACTCACAATTAATCATAATCTGTTTCGTTTTGAAACAGATTGTTAAACCATTGCTTCATATGTTCGAAAAATGTGTCTGCTCAGCAACGTAAATAACGCAATGAATATTGTTGACCTGTCTAATTGAAACAATTACGCAATTAGGGTGCAGAATCTGAATAATTTTGAAGGACATTGTTAATCCATTGCTTCCTTTGTTAGATAACATTTCCTGTTCAACAATATAAATTACCCATTGAATGTTGTAGAACTGTCATGATGCGTAGACGCAAGTACCCGACGGGTCACAATTTGATTAATAATCAAAAATGGAATTAGGTACTAACTTTTAATTCATGATAATAATATGTCATCCATCACAATATGAACCGAGTAAGCAGCACGTGTAAGTCGTACGTAATAATCTCGCGACAGGATTTTTTCTCGCACTGGATTTTCGACTCTCGGTGTTAAACCGAGCATTGAGAATCCAACAGAGTGTAGTGCGAGTGAGTATCAGAGCGTCACAACTGCGTTCGATTTTAAAATTTCGGCGCGTCGAAGATCAAGTGAACGAAAACTGAAGGGGTCCGCTAGGACCGGGTCGCAAGATTTGTTCGAAAGAGATACCGTAGCCCTGGCATATAGGCAACTGAAGGAATAAGGGTCGGTCGTTCAGATTAAGCTGCGCTTGCCGCGGTTGGTCCGTGGTCGGGTGGCCATCTTTACAAACCAAGACCCTTCCGTGCCTCGGAAAGCACGTTAAGCCGTTGGTCCCCGTGTCAGAGTTGCGAGATTAGTTCGAAAGAAGTACCGTGGCCCTGGCATATGGGCAACTGAAGGAACACGGGTGGGTTTTAGTCAGTAAAAGTCTGGCACGCCCTTCCGCTCCACCCAGAGCGGAAGAAGTCATATAATCATTACCGAGCAAAAAAAAAATGAGCGAAAAATTCCCGCCACGATTTTATTACGTGCGTGGGAACGTAGGAGTAAAATAATTTTCTTTTTTACAGCAGCCGCAAGTCGGTGCTGCGACGGAGACACCGCGGCTCCTTTATCATGCAATCGGTCCCGGACACTGTAGGGCTAATCAAAATGGCGCTCTTGGAAGAAGATGGGTATGTTCTATCTTATTTATACATCTTCTTCTTTTCCAAACGACTAGTTGATACTCATTCTCAGCCGATAGATCAGAAGGCCTATTCTCGTAATTAAAAGCGTTCAAAATCTAATCACAGTCTCATCTCGGCAGCAACCGAATGTCACAAACTTGTCAAAAATGTATGAAAGGTCGGGGTATTTTTGACAGATTGAGACTGAGATCAGACTGAGAACGTTCATAAAATTACAAGAATCAGAACTTCATAACACGTTCAGACGGATCGATTTGTTGCTATTTCTGAATTCGGACAGCGGTATCATTTATGTACTGTTGTTTCGTCTATGTTTTATGCCTATTAAGATTTTGGATACTTTTGTAAAAACCTATTATGTATTATTTTTCAAACACAGCTAATGACTTAGGCGGCGTCCATTAATTACGTGAGACAATTAATTTCTCATTACCTCACGTGAGATTTTTTCAGTGCTTATTTTCAAGTCAGTGTCAATACGTTAATCTGTACGACGCGACGGTTGCGCGCGATTCGGCGACTTATAACTGTAGAACAATTTCTAACACCGTGGCGCGGAGCGACAGGTCGCCCCTGTGTGAAGCTTTTGCGCGTTTTCATAGAAATCGCACGCGACCGTCGCGTCGCGCTGGTCTACACGAGCCTTTATGCGTTGCGATCTGCTGTCTTGGCTGGCCTGTGGCGGCGTAACATTTAACTCGAAAAATAAGGGACATTTGCGGAGATCTTTCTCACCCTCAAGTGAGATTGGGTAAGATTCGGCTCGAGTCCCTCCCCCCTAAATGCCTCACGTAATTAATGGACGCCCCCTTACTTATAACGTGTAATGTGGTAGAGTCCTTTGGATGTAGGTACATACCACCTACCATTTCATTTCCTACCATCCTACCTACCTTAATACCAACATTTCTTTTTCCTCGTGAATGAAGAGCCTCTGTTAGTCTAAAAAACTAGACAGATACTAAGTAAGTACCTATGTACCTATTAAGTATTTCTGCCTTCGCTACAGGTTTATTTTAAACTAAACTAAATAGGTATTGAGGTTAGTAGGTGAACATAATTAAGTTCTTAAGCAATTACCAGAGTATATATATATAGGCAAAAATACATACCACAATATATACCTATGTATTAATATTGGCGTTCGCGTTTATTAAATATGCACTCTAAGCTATTGAATTTAAACTCATGTTTGCAGTTTTGCACATTTCATTTTTTTTTTTAGACTGTTGCTTTTATAGCAATTGTCTGCATTTTCATTAATTGCAAAAATTTACTGTAATTTGCTTATATATATATAGCAATAGTCTTAACCTATGTTAGTACTTAACTAATAACACAGACAGCAAAACCACCATCATCAAAATTGACACAAAACGATTCTAAGTCTGCTTTTTAGCATTTCTTAATGTGCTTGCCTAGCTATAATTGTTTCACACGTGTTCGATTTGAATTCCATATTTTGTTCAAAATAATAAAAGATTTAAAAACTAATTTGTGTAAGTATCTAATTCTGTTGCTGACTATGCACCGGGCTGATTTCAGAGATGTGGCAAATATATTCAACTACCACTTCACCAGGGACTTCGTCCGTTTAGTATTTTCTCCAACAAACTTTGACACCAATCACCCTTTAGTTGGTAAAACTAACTTTATGATTTACTTAGTTAAGAATTCGTACCAAGTTTCAAGTTTATCAACTCAAGGAATACGATTATTCATTCAAACGAATTCCTATCTTTTCAGGTTGAATTTCCAAAACTCCATTCAGTGCTCTCCTACGTTATAAAAGAAAGTTGAATGTAAATTTTCTCGATCTTAGTCCCAGTAGTTTTGGCTATGTGATACGTCAGTCAGTCAGTTTCTCCTTATATTTAACTATAAGATGTTATAGCTATTTACATAATTTTAGTTATTTTCGTCTAGAACGAACAAACGCACGAATAAAGACTGTTAGCAAAATCGTTTTGACAAACTTCAATCTCTTTGGATCGTAATGCGTTACATCACAAAGCCTGACCTACAAAAGCACCATTCGTGCATTATAATCTAGTTAGATTTACACTTGGCCTGGTCTTCAGACCTTAACCTGTCAGTCCTAATAATGGGCAATTCGCTAGTCCCCGCATCCTATGGATAAGTCAGGTCAGGGTCTATATAACCAGCACCTCACAGCTCATGGTGCGAGGTTATTAGTTGATAATTTTGTTTATGTAACAAGATAAGCTTATACTGAACGATTGAGGATTTTTTTTTGAGATTTCTCGTGAAAACTGAAAATCTTACCAGCAACGTTTTAATGCAGATAGAATTTTTTGAGTGTAGACACAAATAATTCAGAATTTCGCAGGAAACTGCTGAGCAAAAACCTAACCAAAAATGTATAAGGTTTTTACTTTACCTTAATGATGAAATGCCTGACGGCCATCTTGGAGTTTCTATTGTTCCTCGGCGATTCCTGAAGGTAGTAACCGATGAACAACTGTCTGTTTTATGAATGATTTCCCCAGTCCGAAACTCTTTTTATATCACGAATTATCTTAATCCGTTCCAAGAGTCGAAGTGTTTTAATTAAATCGAACAGGTAAAGCTTTGCGGTAACAATAGCATGGATCACCATTTTCTATTAAAATCTAGAGTTAATTTAATTAAACTTAGGCTTAAATTGACTTCAGTAAAAAACCAAATAAAATTAGACTACCTGTAGTCCTTACATATGAACACACGTATCGTAGGTCACTAAGGTTTTGACCATGTCCCAATCTTATGGTCGTAGATCACAATATAACACACGCAGTTTGGTATTTTATAGTGCGTGCACTGGACACTGGACAGGCCCACTTAAATCCTTTGTGGGTCGTTCCTTTAGAAAGAACGACCGTTTCAGACACCGATGTACCTACATAGTCATCTAAACAAGATAATTTCTGTATTTTTATAAGTATACAAATTGACACTGATAAGTGACAATAATATATTTACAACGTTGTAAAGTATTAGATTTATTTAATTATTGTGACTCCGTGGGTAATATTTTTGGTTTCTTTTTCTCATCTAGTTGTAATCATGATCTGGCAGTTTGACTAATTTATGCGGCCTACCCAAACGTCCTTTCTTTGGTATTGTTCATCGGATCGTTGAGCTCCATAAGTTCTGAGTTGAGCTACACGATTAGTGACAAATGCGTGCCCTGACTGGACAGGTCAACTCAATCTTTGTGGTTCTTTCCTCAAAAGACCATTTCAGATACCAATCTACATGGACTTTACTTGATCTGATCAAGGTTATATCTGGACTTTAAAAGAGACTGTGCCCTCTAAATTTGTTTCGGCCTTTCTTCTGAGAGTAGTCAGATAGGAAACGCCGACCTCATACAGTTTATAAAACATGATTCACGTGTAAAAGTGTTGGTACAAGTTCTACCTACTACTACTTACAAATATAATTCATCACTCTTGTGCCTTTATCCCAATTTATTTGGGGTCAGCGCAACAGGTCTTTTTGTTCCACACTTCTCCATTAGCTGTCATCTCGGTAGTCACCATCTTTCTAGCCATATCATCATTCATACAGTTCATCCATCGTTTCTTTGGTCCCTCTTCTCTTATAGCCATCAACATTCACACTCCAGTACCTATAGAAATAATTCATTATCATCTATCTCACGAAGCGACGCGGACGCGCGCTTTCCTGGTGTCAGTAGAAGAACTCTCAGCAGTGCCGTAATTAGCCTTTTATGCGCCCAGTGCGAGCTGCTATAATCGCGCCCTTGAAATATTTTCAATCAACACGATTATTATTACGATCTCATCAGAATTAGAATCATTTATTCGTAAACATCGGCGTTCGGTAACATCGTCTTTAATATTGATCATCATTCATCATCATTTTAGCCGTAAGACGTCCACTGCTGGACTTAGGCCTCCCCCAATTTGGGGGAGCCATAATCGCCACGCTTGGCAGGCCGGTTGGCGGTCGCAGTATGGTGGTAAAATGCATAGAGAACGCTGCTGCCCATTCTCTAGTAAGTCCCTTAGTCGCCTTTTACGACACCCACGGGAAGAAATGGGGTGGTGTTATTCTTTACGTCCGGCACCATACGGTACAATATTGATAATATTATTTATTTGTAAGAAGAATATACGCGGACGACGCGACTCCACACGTATAAATAAATAAATAAATAAAAGGGTATTGTTAGTGGCCCTGGTCTGGTCATTTCTGCGCCCTTCCAGGGTCTGCGCCCTGTGCCTGGGCACCGCTGGCACCACCCTAGTTACGGCACTGGCTTTCAGCACCATCCTTGACAATGCAGAATGTGCGCATATGTGTGTGTTATGTACTGACGTTAGTTGACGTACACACGAACGTAATAAAATCGTGGCGCGATATTTTCGCGTACTGGATTTTCGACGCACTGCTTAGCGCCGAGTTTTGAAAATCGAACATTGTTTTTCAACATACTGAGACTCACTCGTGCTTTTTCAATGCTCGGTCGACACAGAATGTTGGAAAATCAGTGCGCGAAAAAATTCCGCCGCAATTCTGTTACACCCGTGTATATGGCGACTAAACTTGTACACATTTACGACATTTAGTGGGGACGTGGACTTACTGTAAAATATATATTACGGTTAGGTATTTTTGTATTATTCTATCTCATTAGTTATAGGTATTAGTGCTCCGCTTGTTATTTGCTGAATAAATTGCAAATAGGATTATTGCATGGTCACAAAACAACCCTCGGCAGTTATACTTTAATCGTAAAATCATTATTTTAAAAGAACACATGCTATTATTTTGTTGTTCTGTTGGTTTTACATTCGAATCAGCCCATCCTTGACCACGTCTAAAAAATGCCTTGAACATAAAACGGTACACCATTTTGATACTTTAGAAATAACAGTTAAATACGAAGTCCTATCCACATTTTCTAACGTCCACAAAAAGAATAATTTTCTATATTAGTTGCCAGTTTTAACAACAGAGAGATTAGTACAAAGATAACACCGGGATACTCTCTGATTATTCCCGACAATTGACAATCATACTAAAATGTCGACCTCTGATAATAATTCAATCTGCGTCATTAACTAAATCAAACAAAATAAGCGTATATTTACGTAGAACACTTTTAGATATGTAAAAATATTTCCTTTTCTTAGAATTTTCATTTTGTTAATGGGAATAATAAGGTGAAATGGTGGGTCTTTCGTTCTTTTAGACGGATTGAGTGACCAGCTTATCTCAAGTGTTTCTATTGGACCTTTAAGCTTTTTGTAGATTGCTTTACTTTTGTTCTTTGGCTGTTTCATTAATAAATTCGTGCGTAGGTATTCTGCTTTATAGCGGCCTAAGCTCAACAGTCTTTGAACTTTTTCGTCGTTTATCAACGTAATTACTTAGGGATAAACTACAAGGTCTACTTATCTATGTGACATTACATAGTTTCAACGTAAGGCGAGCATTAGACGATCAATTATATTGCACAATATTACGAATTGTGCAATGTTTTTGACCGTTTAATTGAGATTGACCGTCAATATTGAGATTTCGCAATGATTGAACAAAAGAATGAGAGGGTAAAATTTTTATGGATCCATATTTGACTGTGTAGAATGAGTATTGAGTAGCAGGCTTAGCTCAAGCACCGGTTTGTCGACGGAAGAGTACACAAAAATGACATTCCGTGTAGACAGTAGGTACAAAGTTTTCTATTGTCTTTAGCATAGCGATTACAAAATCAAAGTATCTTCACCAAGTCTTCACTATCTTAGACAACTGTCAGTTGTCAGTGTGATTTTGACAGTTTGGGGACAGAAAACTTTTTTCTGAAATAGTCTATCCAACTAAAAACTGGCCAAGTGCGAGTCGGACTCGCGCACCGAGGCCGCGAGGGTTCCGTACAAACCTGCAGGTATTCACGGTTTATGCATAAGGTTTATGTTTATGAAATTAAATGTTTTTTGTTTTTAAATTTTTATATTTGAGTTGACTGAATGAAAGGTAAATTGTGGTTTACGGTTTATAACGTATTAAAAAAAACGACTTATTAGATTTCGTTCAAACCAATTTTCGGTGGAAGTTTACATGGTAAAGTACATCATATATGTTTTTTAGTTTTATCATTCCCTTATTTTAGAAGTTATGGGGGGGGGGGGACACACATTTTACCACTTTGGAAGTGTCTCTCGCGCAAACTATTCAGTTTAGAAAAAAATGATATTAGACACCTCAATATCATTTTTGAAGACCTGTCCATAGATACCCCACACGTATGGGTTTGAAGAAAAAAAAAATTTTGAGTTTCAGTTCTATGTATGGGGAACCCCAAATATTTTTTTTTTCTATTTTTGTGTGAAAATTTTAATGCGGTTCACAGAATACATCTACTTACCAAGTTTCAACAGCATAGCTCTTATAGTTTCGGAAAAAAGTGGCTCTGACATTCTCGGACACACAGACAGACAGACAGACAGACATGAGGAATCTATAAGGGTTCCGTTTTTTGCCATTTGGCAACGGAACCCTAAAAATGATATTAGAAACCTCAATATCATTTTTGAAGACCTATCCATAGATATCCCACACGTCTGAGTTTGATGAAATTTTTTTTTTGGGTTTCAGTTCTTTGTATGGGGAACCCCAAATATTATTGTTTTTTTTTTCTATTTTTGTGAGAAAATTTTAATGCGGTTCACAGAATAGGTACATCTACTTACCAAGTTTCAACAGCATAGCTCTTATAGTTTCGGAAAAAAGTGGCTGTGACAGACAGACATGACGAATCTATAAGGGTTCCGTTTTTTGCCATTTGGCAACGGAATCCTATAAAGGACCTTGACTAAGATTTTTAGAAACGGGAGACAAAATAACAGATTATAGTTGAATTTCTATGGTGGAATGTCAAAAATGGAATGAGAATGAAACGAAATGTCACTTTGTATAGAAAGAGCTGTGTCTATTCTTTGTAAAAAATAGGAACCATTGCAAAGCGCGCCGCGCCGTGCAACGTACTGCAGGGTGAGCCGGGCCTACTGTCTTGAATCACACATTTTTATCACAGTTTGGGAACAAAAGTCATGATAAAATGCGTGACTTAGCCTATCACAGAGGCCGTACTCTCATACCGACAATGTTATTGGGGAAAAATAATAGAGTGTGTGAGTTCGAAGGCAACCAGCCAATCATTATGCACAATACAAAAATTGCGCCAACTAAGTGAAGCGGTAGTCAAAATTGACAATTTTGTGGATATTGTGGACAAAAGTACATAGATAACAGTAACAGAGGTACATAGCGTCGATTATACCTACTAGAACGACCACGACAGCGTTTTAGAATGTTATGGTTGACGACAGCATTTTAGAAAATGTAATGATTGATAAGAACCACATCGCCTTTTATTAAATTGTCTATTGTTTCTTTATTTTCTATTCGAATAAAAATATCACTCTGAGAATGATAATTTCATCGCACAATTTTCTTTATCATTTTAGTTTTTAACACAGTATGATAACAGTCTATCATGGAATTTTATTGAGTGTTACTAATAGGTAGTAAGTACTTAAAAGTTAAATTGTCTCGTTTGCAGAAACATGCCTGGCGATATCGTTCCTCCTGGGCCGCAGGGAGTTTTTCGACAGGTAATTTTGACTTTATTTTCATGCAGATTAGATCTTCAAGTTTAATAAAGTTCCTACCTTTCTTTATAAAATCTAGCAGTATTCGTAAATATCCCTGGTAAGATGTAGGCGTACATACCTACTTGTTACTGGGCCGCGCCTACGCCGTAGCACGTGGCGTAGCGCTCCCGGGATCTATAAAACTAACTCCGCCTTACGACATAATCGAATTCTAACTTAGTCCAAGCCCAAACTTCAAGCCAGTACCTATATGTATAGAACTTTACTGAGCATTGATACTAATTTGACAACCTAGACACGGGTTTTACGTAAGTTTTTGTAATTAGTGGGTAGAGGAAGCGTTTGATTTTGTCGAATGAGGTTCGAAATATCAAAATGTTTTGACATCGATAATCATTTATTTATTTATAGTTAGTTAAACCGGTGCAACACCAATTTAATTAATTAACACAGAAACCTACCTACCACGATTTTCCTGATCTCTCGTAACACAGAACACATAACGCTGTGTTCTCTGGCTATAACGAAATTAAGTACCTATAACAGTCCGCCATATTGGGTTTCGAAAAAAGATAACTTACCCTCTCTTTGTTACAGTCGGGTAAAATGATATGAAAATAGTTATAGAAAAGTCATCATCACCTATTGCGGAGCTAGGTAAGGTTCAAATTGTTAAGTCCACAGGCTTGTGCCCATCATAATTATCATCAGCCTACAGCAATCTACTGCTTGACATGGGCCTCTCCAATTGAATGCCAATCAATCCGACACGACCGGAGAGAGATCAGGCATAGGACCAACGGCTTAACGTGCTTTCTGAGGCACGGGGGTATCACATAGCCAGCTTTCAAACTCCGGACGTTACTTCGAAATTCCTAATAGAAAAGCCCAAGAACACTTTGCCCGACATGGGAATCGAACCCAGGACAGTGTTGTGAAGTATTCGTTCTATAAATTTGTGACGAAGTTAGGTGGAAGCTCCAGGGTAGCCCGGGAAATTCATGACAATTTCATGAAAAATTCATTCATTGGAATTAAATGAACTAAGAGGGTTGTATTGGTGAGTTAAATGACTATATTTATGTAAAGGTGCGTCCAGAACTGGCGAATGCGGCGCTCGCGAGCCGCTTGCGAACTGCACGCATGCATTTTATGTTCGTACGCTGCCCCTGAGGCGGCCGCGCGCCGCTCGCGTGCAAGCTACGCGCAGTTTGCAAGCAGCTCGCGAGCAGCCCAATTACTAGGTCTGGAAACATTTTAGGGGCCGACATCTTCGGAAGAAGATTCACAAATGAGGCTCATAGTTCAAACGCGAAAGAAGCTATGTGCGCACGAACTGCGCCCCACTCGAGCCTTGCCAGAGTTGCACTAGAGTGGTGCACCAAGCGTACGCTGAAACCGCACGCGAACAACACGCGCGCAGTTTGTAAGTGGCTCGCGAGCGGCGCATTCGACAGGTCTGGACGCACCTTAAGCCATATTTGTTACGAGCAGTGGTGGCCCAATGGTAACGGCCGCGACTTGCAAGTTGTATGTCGCAGGTTCGAACCCAAACAGGCTTTACTTTGTGTAAATTACTTCATTACCACTGCTCTCAAAACGGTGAAGGAAAATATCGTGAGGAAACCTGTATGTCTTAGAACCAGAAATTCGAAGACATGTGACATCCACCAACCCGCACTGGGCGCGCGTGGTGGATTATGGCCCACTCCCTCTCACCGAGAGGAGGCCTGTGTCCCAGCAGTGGAACATTATAGGCAGATGATGAAATTGTTACTGTCTTGAATCATATTTTATTCAACATACAGCTTGACACTACTTGCAATTTGCAATAAACATAAGAACACTTGAATTTCGCAGGCTTCCCTGGTGCTTTCACATTAAGAATGTAATCTCGATTCGAGATTGGCAACTCGAGATCTCGCCCGGTAACCACTTTAGTTTTTCTTAGAATTCGCCAACTTTTTGAAACAATTCGTATTTTACAATGAAATGTCATGTACTGACTCCATGAACAGGCTGTGCGTCGAGTGATAGAGTCCCTGACACTTTATATAATTGAGTTTAACGATGTCTGATTCTAAAACAAATAAATAGTTACCAATTATTTGTAAATAAGTTAGTAAATAAAAGTAGTACCTACTCATTATTTTTGTTAGCAGCCCTGTCGTGCGTACTACTGTCACCGTACTTTAACCGAATTCTACCGTTACAACAAAATATCTTAGTGGCTCAAATTCCACTGAAGTTATATTAAAACGATATGATTAAGTTACCCGTTCAATAAGCAGTATGTATAAAAAAAACAACTTACCTTTAAAAGTACGAATGCTCCTCTTCCACAAAGTTCCCAGTAGAGAAAAACTACGCGGCAGTCATGGAGCACACGTTCTCTAAGAACCAATATACCCTCCCTTTTACCCCCTTAGAGAAAAAAGCACTACGTGCCCGTTGTGTGTCCACTGTGGCGGTTTACCTGAAATGCCGAGTTCAAAGTGTCTTATGTAATAAACGTGTGCACCAAATCAACACACACACCACACACACTATTAATCTAATATTATATTCATAATGACTTTTTAAGAAATTAGTACCTACTTACATAAAGCATGTGTGCTAAGTCGCTCGCATTCTTTTTAACCGACTTCAAAAAGGAGGAGGTTATAAATTCGGATGATATACTTTTTTTTTACACGCTTTATATTAGTTACACTTGTATGTTTGTTTGTAACCGACTCCTTATAGCGCGATTTTGACCCAATTTCATTCACACTCTGTAGACTTATCGAGGGCCGATGTCAATACTATAATTTCATAAATTTGTGCCATTATCCTTGCCAGGGTTACCAGGACAGCAAAAAAACTGTCTTTGAAAACTACGCTGACATACGTCACAAATTACGCTGACATACGTCTCAAAATTCGAAACGCCCTAAAAAATAGAAAATAAATAGTGGGGTGCCTGATATATCAAAAGCACCGCACGCTTTTTTTCATTTATTTTCTACTTTTTAGTTTGGTTTTCTATGGAAGCGTGTTTTTTAGTGTTTTAAAACTATTTTTTTTTATGTATGTTCGGCTATAACTCCTTCAATATATAGACGGATTTGCAAGATTCATTTTTGTTCGAAAGGGGTTTATTCCGAAATGGTTGCCTTTAAATTTCATATAGATCAGATGATGAGCTCCGGAGACAGACACCGGAACTCTTTAAAAAATTACAGCAAATCAACCGCGTTTGCTGCTATCGCATAAATATGCATTGTTTGTTTGGAATTAGTGCGAGGTAACTAAAAATTTAAAAATAAAAACTTTTTTACTAAAAAAAAAAAACAACCGACTTCCTTAAAAACACTACTAAGTGAAAAATAACTTTAATTTCGGAAGTCGGTGGCAAAAACCTTAAATACAAATCCTAAGACACCGACTTCTGAAATTAAAGTTATTTTTCACACAAACCTCAGCAGCGCTAGTACCTAGTTCCAGGTAGATAAAATATATACTACGTACTACCAGTGCCAGCATGGCAAAGATAGGTATGAGGATGTTTTCCGGTACCAACATCATTTATATCACCGGTATCAACTCTTATGGTGAGTAGGTACACAAAGTGAATCGTAACAAGAAATATAACATCATCATCATCATCAGCCTATAGCAGTCCACTGCTGGACATAGGCCTCCCCAATTGCACGCCACGTATGTATGTACGAAATGTAACATATACTGAAACTTAGACGTTTAATTATTATTGGTATTATAATAGCTACTACTCGCGACCTCGTCCGCGTTAAACTTCTTGATCCCCGACCCACCCTGTCGCTTCGAAACGCCGGCCCGTGCGACATTTTTGTAATTCTGGGTTTTTTCTTTTTTCTCGGCTCCTAAGGGTCTTAGCGTGATGTTATATAGTCCATAGCCTTCCTCGATAAATGGGCTATCCAACACTAAACGTAGTTCGTTTGATAAGTACGTTCAACCGAACAAACTCCTTAGCTTTATAATATTACTAGCTTCTGCCCGCGACATCGTCGCGTTATATTTCTTGCTTCTCCGACCCATCCCGTCGCATTGAATCGGCTGCCCATGCGAGGTCTTCATATTCGTGACTTTTGTTTGGCTCATAAGGTTACTAGCGTGATGTTATAAATTCTATAGCCTACCTCGATAAATGGGCTATCAAATAGTAAACGTAGTTACCTAATGAGATTAGTACATTCAACGAAACAAACTCTTCATAATATATAAATTAGATTACAATTAAAAACGTTAAAGTGAGCCAACCAAAAGATATACGTATGATATCGCGGACTTTTTTAGAACTTTTTAAGGTGAACAATTCCGTCGTACAGCCTTGTAGCTTTACTTTGACCGTTTACGCTGGAACACACGCATCGGAAGCTGCGCTCCTATTGGTCGTAGCGTGATGTTATATAGCCTATATCCTTCCTCGATAAATCGGCTACCAAACATTTAAATATTTTTTCACTTCAATAGTTCAAACATGTAGGTTTTGCTGCCTGAAATCAGTGAGCAAAATGCGATTTTGCTCACTGAGTGAGACAAAGTAACTTTTTAATTTTTGTTTTCAGCAAACCGCGATATCTTATTCAGCTTTGGGTTAATCATACAATTCGAAACATTTACACTCTATCTCTTTCCCACCATTAGAAAGAGAGAGAGACAAAGACCAGCACTTTCGAAGTTCCGATTTTGAATTCGACCTCAAAGACAAACACGTTCGGAAATTTGTATTAACTAAAGAAATTTTGCAAAAAGATAATTATCTATGTCTTTTAATGTAATTTATTGAATTTTTAACTTATTGTTGTATTTAAACGAAAATAAGTATTTACTGCAAATAAAACTGATATTTAACCTGTAAATATATTTATTTCTAGTTTCAATAATGTTACGTAAATATTTTGAATAATAAAATATCATGGGTGCTATTTCCGAACACGCCTTAATTTAAATAAAAGAGCGGGAATAAAATTTCGTAGGTGGTGTAAAGAGTTGAATAAGTTAAAAAATATTAAAATAATCGTAAAATATGAGTGAAACTAGCGACGAGAACAGTATCTTAACACCAGAAGAGTTAAAACAACAAGTTATTAATGCAGAATTAAGTTTCCTACCTGAGAAGTCTCGCGAGAAATTTCTGAAAGCATACCATGTCTTCAATGAATGGAGACTTACAAAGGGCGCAAGCAGTTTTTGGGAGACGGTGTTGCTATCTTATTTTTTAGATTTATCACAGACGAGGCGATCATCTACAATGTGGAGTATTTACTCAATGTTGAAAGCTACTTTAAAAACAAAACATAACGTGCATATTGAAACATACGCAAAACTCGTATCTTTTCTAAAAAGAATGTCAGTTAAGATAAGGCTAAAAAGTCCAAAGTTTTCACGGCCCTTAACATAGAAAATTGAATTGATACCTCTACCTACAATGTTAATTATTTTGATTCACAATAAATAGTTATTTCAATCTATTCCTGTTTATTATTTTATCTCCTAAAGTGTTCTCGCTGCTGAAGTGAAAAGTTATGTGTGTTACACAAGAGCAAAGTTTTTTGCATCTCGTGCCTTTGAATCCCTCGCCACACTCAGGATTCAAAATCAGCACTCGCACCAAAAAACGACTTTGCTCTCTTGTTGCACAAATAACTATTTCAATTCGAACCAGTAGTTCCTGAGATTAGAGCGTACAACCAAACAAACAAACTCTTCAGCTTTATAAAATGAGTATAGATATTATAAACTAGCTTCTGCCCGCGAATTCGTCCGCGTCAAAGTTTTGCTCCTCTGATTCTTCCCGTCGCATCGAATTGCCAGCCAGTTTTCGACCATTTTTCGTTGCTGCTCCGCTCCTTTTAAGCGTAGCGTGATGTTATATAGCCTTTCTCAATAAATAGGTTACCCAACACAAAAATAATTTTTAAATTCGAACCAGTAGTTCCTGAAATTAGCGCGTTCAACCAAACAAACAAACTCTTCTGCTTTATAATATTAGTATAGATTTATAACGTAACATATAGTTACATTCTTGTTTCGTTTCACATATTGTGTACCCATATTTAGACCAAAAGAGTCCCGAAGCAGACACCAAGATATTTTTTTTTTATTCGTAAGAAATAACTGTTTATTTAATTTTGATATATAAGTATAATAATTAATAACTAATGCATTAAAAACAATAACAAAATTATATCCAAACTTACCTAAAACTATTCACCAATTAAAATATAAACTCATCAAAATAAAATGTGCACATCTTTCCTTTACTGTTTTTATATTGCGGAAAAAATACATTTTTAGGGTTCCGTTGCCAAATGGCAAAAAACGGAACCCTTATATCGTCATGTCTGTCTGTCTGTCCGAGTATGTCACAGCCACTTTTTTCCGAAACTATAAGAGCTATGCTGTTGAAACTTGGTAAGTAGATGTATTCTGTGAACCGCATTAAGATTTTCACACAAAAATAGAAAAAAAAACAATAATATTTGGGGTTCCCCATACATAGAACTGAAACTCAAAATTTTTTTTTCATCATACCCATACGTGTGGTATCTATGGATAGGTCTTCAAAAATGACATTGAGGTTTATAATATCATTTTTTTCTAAACTGAATAGTTTGCGCGAGAGACACTTCCAAAGTGGTAAAACGTGTCCCCCCCCCCCCCCGTAACTTCTAAAATAAAGGAATGATAAAACTAAAAAAAATACGTATATGATATAGGTACATTACTATGTAAACTTCCACCGAAAATTGGTTTGAACGAGATTTAGTAAGTAGTTTTTTTTTGAATACGTCATAAATCGTAAACCACAATTTACCTTTCATTCAGTCAACTCAAATATAAATATTAAAAATAAACGTTTAATTTCATAAACATAAACCTTATGCATAAACCGTGAATACCTGCAGGTTTGTACGGAACCCTCGGTGCGCGAGTCCGACTCGACTCGGTTTTTTTTACGACGCATAATTTTAAATTAAATTCGATAAATAATCCATTTTCGCACAGTCGCTAGTTGGTGGGATGAGCCGTTTAGCATAGTACACACGGCTACAGATTGAGCAATAAATTTCCAGTTTCGGTTGACCTCGCATTGTATAGGCTTTTCGTACAATGAGATGTCAGTTTATACTGGAAATGTGGCTGTGCGTACAAGGGCTGGTTTTTACCTTGGCCAGAGGCTAAGCATTGCCATACAACGTGTTATTGTGGTCATGTCGCCAGTCTCTTGGGAACATTACCTACCCAGTCGACACTTCGACAGCGATGCGGATACCTATATTTTTCGACGCTATATTTTAATATGTGAATAGTTTTAGTTAAGTTAGCTTATAATATTGTTGTTTTTTTGTTGCTACTTATAATTTCGTAATAGAGGAATTAATTTTTATTTACCGGAATGTATCGAAACTTTCTAATAAAAATAAGTATGTGAAATATAATTTATAAATGTTGTAGAATATGCCATCTGTTAAGTAGTAGTTGTAAACTTTTTGGCGCTGTCTGACCTCTCGAAGTTGTAAAAACAAAATAATAGATGACGTGAGTGCGCAATTTTGAATTATAGTACTGATGAACATAAAACATTTTTTAATTACTGAGTAAACTATTAATTTAAAAAAATATGCGTATGTTAGAATTTATTTTAACACCTACATAGCTTTGTTTTCTTTGCGCTTCACAGAAATCGTTTGGGGCGAGCGATCGTCAGAAAACCGCTTTGTCGTCATATGCGCGAGCCGCTCGCCGGTCGATCGGATCTGCCGCGGCAGGAATCGGAAATTTATTCAATCGCAAAATGGCGACTGCTGCTACTGCAAACAACTTGACTCCATGGCCCAATAGTCAAAATGATTATGAACTACGAGATGTTATCGGTAAGTTTTTTATTCATCTTTATTCTTTCATCATCAGACTGTTTTTCATTCTTTTGTTTTGTAAATATTCATAAAAACCGCATTCAAGGTGACTGCATATATTTGGGTCTGTCTGTCAAATTCCATATGATCCAACAATTGTCAGTGAATTTCTTCAAGATTTCTCGTTCTAGCATAGATTTTTAGAAACAAAATACTAAAGGCTTCATTGAAGACGTTAAAATTGCTGTAACAGCTGGTGAATAATACGGTAAAATTACCATGTACCTACATACTGTCATTGATAATTGTATAAAATATAAAACAGTTTTAATTTAACCGCATTGAATTTCACTGTATATTGTTGATTACAGGTGTTGGGGCTACAGCTGTCGTTCATGCGGCTTACTGTGCACCGCGCAATGAGAAATGTGCCATAAAACGTATTAACTTGGAGAAATGGAATACCTCCATGGATGAATTATTAAAAGAAATACAGGTTATTCAATATATTTATGTTACTCAGTTAGATCTATGATGTTGTGTGATGTTATTCAATTTAATTATGTTACTTAGATCTATGATGTTCTTCTTGTTATGTGATGATGGTACTCGTACAATTTTTTTCTAATCTACTTCAATCCATCGGCATTGGCAGTGTCCTAACACTCCAACTAGTGGGGCATGGTCTGATCAGAAGCACCACACTTGCACTAGGTGTTTGAACTTGCCTCAATGTACTCAAATTATTGCTCAGTTAGGTACCTAATTACCTATGTATAATTTATCTGATTGATTGTTTTGTTTTGCAGGCTATGTCAAGCTGTAATCATGAAAACGTGGTGACATACTATACAAGTTTTGTAGTTTACGATGAGCTGTGGTTGGTCCTGAGGCTCCTTGAAGGTGAATATTTACTCATGAATTACTCATTTTATTAATTTCCAAGAATTAAATAGAACAAGTCATTGTCAATACAACAGGAAATAGTCAAGCCGACAGGGACAGTTTTACCTGGTTTGTTGATCACAATAATCATAATTTGATTTGGCACTGATGATGACTATGACTTTAAACTGATGATTAAATTGCCACAATAGTTGTTGGTTATTAGTGAAATATTTGGCAGACAATTCTTTAGGTTTTGTAAACTACTCCTGATGATCTAAATGTTAAGTAATACTATTACTGCGGTAAAAAAAAAAACAAAATTATATCCTAACTTAACAAAAACTAAACTAAACAAAAAATTAATCTGCATAGTTGTCGATTGGTTTTGTAACCAAGTGATCGGTTGCAGTACGTTGTATGGCAATACTTAGCCTCTGGCCAAGGTAAAAACCAGCCCCTGAGTATGGGAACTCTCATCCAGCCGTTTCGAGATTTGCTTGTGCCATGCACCAAGAGCACTCGTACCTCACCGCCCAATGGCTATAAAATATAATGACCAATAAGGTTATTATACTTCTACTGCTTGTGGTTGGCCAGCACAGCCTGCCAATGATCATATTATATTAAACCAATAAATAATTTCAGTATCGGTATGAAAATGTTTCAGGAGGCAGTTTACTTGATGTAATAAAACATAAGATGAAAGTGGCAAACTGCAAGCACGGTGTATTTGATGAGTCAACAATTGCCACGGTTCTCAAGGAGGTTCTCAAAGGATTAGAATATTTTCATAGTAATGGACAAATTCACAGGTAGATACTAAATTGTGAATATTTACTTGAAGCCCAACACAACACGTAATTGTTGATTCACATTTATTCTAGTTTTTTTTTAAAGTGTAATTGTAGTTTGCACTTGTGCCATGGCTTAAATTCATTTTGTTATAAAACAAAATTATATCCTTTATTTTAGCCTTTGGAATTTTTTATCTGCATATGCTGCAAATTTTATGTTATTTTTGTGTCTTAACCTGGTTTTCTTTTGCTATTCGATCAGCTTATTTTATTTAGTACAAGACTGAAATATGTCTATATAAATTAATTTCAGCTCATTTGTCTGATCATTTCTTTCACTGAATAAGTAATTCCAACAATCAAGTTAAGCTGGTTATACCAGTTTTATATAAAAAACGAGATTACAAGATTTCAGACAAGAATTTATCAATGAATAATCAAATTGTTACAAAAAAGCATTCTTCTCCTAATTGAAATTAATCTTATTTTAAAATAGCTTCTGCCCGCGACTTCGCGCCAAATTTTTGCTCCCGTGACCCTTCCCGCCGCATCGAATTGCCTGCCAGTTTTCGTCCATTTTTCGTTGCTGCTCCGCTCCTTTTGATCTTAGCGTGATGTTATATAGCCTATATCCTTCCTCAATAAATAGGCTACCCAACACAGAATTTTTCAATTCGGACCAGTAGTTCCGAGAGTAGTGAGATTACCGCGTTCCACCAACCAAACAAACTCTTCAGCTTTATTATAATATTAGTATAGATATAAGTTTGTTTAAGTATACTTATTTCAGTATTTCTATGCAATGCAACAATGTGCTAGCGCTTGCTATGTAGTGTATTAGACTGTGTGTCATGCATGCTGCTTTCCTTATTGATGTTTTATGAATGCTATGTGAACAATTTTATACTGTGTCTGCAATAGTATGTCCAATGTCTACTGGACACACTAACTGCACTACATACATAGCACACACAGCATAAAATTGTTTTGACTTCAAACTTTATTTCTTTGAACTATATATATACCTATATTAAATAACGACGTTGCTGTTTACCTCAAGGTACAGTTGTTTAATTTTAGATCACGAATTGATTTATTGCTTGCGTTTCGAGCCGCAAAAGATATTAATGGTATTTTAATGTTGTGCAATATTGCACAATAATTAAAATAATTAATTATTGACTTAACAAGACATGTGGCGAAATAAGCGATTATTATGTTGTGCGCTTTGGCGTATCATTATGTCTTTTGTTGTTCTGCCCATATAAAAACTGTCCTTGAAGTTTTATTGTAGATAGTCACAATAGCATTCTTTTCACAGGGATATAAAGGCTGGAAATATATTGTTAGGAGAAGATGGTACAGTACAAATAGCTGATTTTGGCGTATCTGCGTGGCTGGCCACTGGCAGAGATATGTCCAGACAAAAAGTTAGACATACTTTTGTGGGCACGCCATGCTGGATGGCCCCAGAAGTCATGGAACAAGTGAGAGTTGTATGATTCTAACACTACTAATACTTTTTGTTTTTTTTTTTGTTTTACTAACTTTCAGATAAGTAATAAATGAATAAATTCACCAATATGCATTGGTTTAGGTGTATTAGATATTTAGATCTCACTAGTTCCTTAAAGGATTTTAAACTGCCCACAATAATGAAACACATAGGAAACCCCCATGGGAAAATGATTAAAAAAGTGGGAAACTATGTGAATAATGTGATAAAACCCATACGTCACAATAGTGTCATAAACAGCAAATCTCTGTTAGCTAGGGATTACACAGAACAGCTTATCATTGTTGATATGGAAACTAAATATCTGAACTGTAGGATGGTTTCAAATTACTACAATATAGATAGAGAGAATATTATGCTGGGCCTGACTTTATTACAGACTATTTTAAAGTACATATTTGATATTACAGAATGAATACGACAAGCCAAATTTCCGTAATTAAAAAATTAGTTGAAATCATTGCATAAGATAGAAAGTAGGTTTTTAGATTTGCACTGAATATAGCCAAGTAGCAATTAGTACACCAGCAAATAAATTTCAGGACCATGGATACGATTTTAAAGCCGACATCTGGTCTTTTGGCATAACGGCAATAGAAATGGCGACGGGCACGGCACCGTATCACAAGTACCCTCCAATGAAAGTGCTGATGCTGACGCTACAGAATGACCCACCTAATTTGGACACAGGTAACATGATAAACAATTAAAAACTTGACAAGTATTGGAATAAAGTCTTATTTACATGGAAATTCAATCAATTGCCTGTGGCATGTCATAAGTTGAAGTTAGAATAAAAGTTGCATCGTCTAAACAGTGCTTTTTTTTCTGGATCAAATGACTTCTCCCGCTCTGAGCGGAGCGGGAGGGCGCGTCAGACTTTTACTGACTAAAACCCACCCGTGTTCCTTCAGTTGCCCATGTGCCAGGGTCACGGTATCTCTTTCGAACTATCTCGCGACGCAGGCGTCTAAACAGTGCTTAGATGACAATACGTCGCTTCAGTTTTATTGTATGTGGCATAGTAGAAACTTGCATCATGTAAATGGGGCTCAATAGTAGTAGTAGATCTCTTTGGAAAGAGATTCTCCAAGTAAGAAACCACCTTACCGCATAAGGTGTCTGTCTGCTCTAGGTTAAACATAAATACAAACTCATACCACACAAGGCTCAATCCCTGAATTTCAAACTTAGACATAAGAAGAGTGACTGCCTCGTTGGTCTAGTGGTCTCAAGCACTACTGCTGTGTATGAAGTCCTGGGTGCGATTCCCAGGTTGGGCAAAGTGTTATTGGGTTCCTCTACCTGGAAATTCTTAGTAACAGCCTGGAGCCTAGATTAGTGCCCGGTTGATGGCATTAGGCTCGGCCCCTATAACGTAAGACTTACAACATCACTGCCGAAATGTGGGTGTGCTATAAGTACACCTCAGCCCAACCCTTTGGGGATACAAGAAGTAATGTAGAAACAAGAATTTGTTTGATTTTAAGCTTAGATCTAACACAGTCTAAGTTGTTGAAGTTTATAGTTTAAAATCAAAAGCCATTTATTGAAATTAGGCTGAGAATCAGCACTTTTCGAATGTCAAACTAACATTCCTCGATACGCCCGCCCTACATCATTTCCAGCAGCACAGCTGTCTGTTTGGTTAGATAAACTTGATTTTATACAATAGTAGATATACAAAGTAATTAACATTATGAGAGACTGAACCTTAAATTAAATCATTTGCCACATGTCAGCTGGCCATGCCAGTTGTTATTTTATTCAGAGCCAGTACAAACATTGAGGATCAAATATTTTTTTATACATACATGGAAATTAGCATGTTGAAACATTCATGTGACTGATCCCAGATTGAATTGGTGTGGCAATCATTTACATTTCAATGGCTCCCAATATAGGCCTGACGACATAAACAACAATTGTTCAATGTCACCTACGCAACATTCAAAAACGGGTGTATACTCATAAATAACACATCTAACCTATTTTAATATTTATAGTATTTCACACAGAATTTTCCTCTGTAACTCACATAAATGATTTAATTTACAGGGGCTGACGAGAAAGAGCAATACAAAGCATATGGAAAAACCTTTAGGAAAATGATCATTGACTGTTTGCAAAAAGATCCGTCGAAAAGGCCAACCGCTACAGAGCTACTAAAACACCCATTCTTCAAGAAGGCCAAGGACAGAAAATATTTAACACAAACTCTAGTGGCTATTGGTCCTAGTATGGAAGCTAGGGTCCATAAGGTATCTACAAATATTGTGCTTATAAATGATTGTGACAAGTTGTTATTGACGGATGTTGTTGCGATAGGTGACACAACCATTAGGCTACCGATTACTGCACCAAATCAAAAGCCGATTTAATGTATGAAATGTGTGAAAATAAGTGAACTCGCACTGAGCTTAGCACTATTATGTTCATCAAATGTGAGGGTAGCCGCGACTACGAGTTGAGACTAATTCGTAGGTTTGAACCTAGACAGGCGCTTTAATTAGTGTAAATTATTCCAGCACCACTGCTCTCAAAGTGGTGAAGGAAAACATTGTGTGGGAATGGGCATGTCATAGAACCGAAAGTTCAAAGACATGTGACATCTACCTAACTGCACAGGGCCTGTATAGTAGATTATAGCCGCTCTCAATGAGAGGAGGCCTGTGTCCCAGCAGTAGAACATTATGCGACGCCAGTGCACCATGCGAAGGCACCATAATTGTTTACTATATTAGTTATGTCGCAAAACATTGAAATGACCATCTCTAGGAGTGGCGTACTAAAACCAAGCGATGGTATACATATATTTTGGGTGTCAAATTATTTTGCACATATACAGTAATTTATCATAATTTTATGAATATTTTACAGGCAAGTAAACATACTAAGGGTGCGTCTGGCAGGCTACATCGCACAGTTACTGGCGAGTGGGTGTGGAGTGAGGAGGAAGAGGAAACCTCTGGCGAAGCGCCGGAGTCTGACGATGAGCCGTCGTTTAGCGAAGACAAGCGACCCATGAACCAGCTGACGAAGGCCGACTCTAGCGGCAGTGATAATGAAGGGAATGAGGTGAGATTGTCGTTTACCTGTTAAGTCAAATGATGAGCCGTCCTACAGCGAAGACAAGCGACACATGAACCAGCAGACAAGGGCTGAATCTAGCGGAAGTATGAATCAATATCGTGGGGCTCCTGCTATAAATTACTTGCACAACATAACAATATGAGTACACTTCTGCATAACCTTGAAATATGGACCTACCACAGTACACACATTGTGCTAGTGACGTTCAAGTTCCATGTAATAGAAGGCGAGATTAGTGCTATCAACCGACCACAAATCTAGATCCAGTTCTCTACTGACAAATTCCAGATTGAAAAACCCTTTGACTGACCAGGGAATCAAACCGAGGACCTCATTCTCAGCACTTGCAACAGCTAGACCAAAAAGGCAGCAATAACTGCATTTATATATTTACCCATATCTGGATACTTTTAAATGGAATAAACAACAAACTTATTTGCTTTGCAGGATAAACCTAAGCAACCAAAACCCGCACCTCCTGCTGAGCAAGCACCTCCACCGAATCGCTTCGAATTGAAATCTGTTGATGGAGAACCACCTGTCATTAACTTAGTATTACGATTGAGGTGGGTGTAATTATCTAATTAACAAAACATACATACATACAACAATCACGCCTTTTTCCTATAGGGGTAGGCAGAAACCACGAAACGCCACCTCCTACGGTCTCTACACACTCCTTTTGCCTCGTTTAGGTTCATACAATTGGTCATACACACACGCCGGTTGCGAGTAATACGCACCTGACCTTTCTGAAGAACATCACCTATAAGGTCCCTATATGTCCTCCTAGGGCGTCCCCTCCCGGTGTTTCCACTCACATCTGCCTTGTAAATACCTTTTGTGAGCCATCCTTCATTCATCCTCTCAACGTGACCAAACCATCGAAGCATACTTATTTCAATTTTTGTCACTACATCTTCAAATAAAACATCTTCATGAAATTTTGCACAAGAGTTCTTTTAATAATATTTTTGGAAGTTCACACCCTAAAGGGGTTAAATAAGATGTAGAAGCTGGCCATTTTCGTTTATATGAAACCAATGGGGCATACTGCTTGCACATTATGCATTATATTGCATATGCTGTTGATCGACCAGTTCTCAAAACATAATCAATATTCGATGGATTATTGTAATTCGCCTAAAGCATCTTTAGCCATGAAATGTAGTGACGGGCGTTATGGTATACAAGAGGATATAATTTTAACTATAGCTATAATACGAGAGTTACGAAGATACAATCCACATAAGGAAGAAAAATAATTATATGGACAGGATAAATCTACAAACATAAAATAATAGCCTACATACACATGTTGAGGCAACATATTCGTCATTCGGTCGATAATGAGTTAAACAACGCTTGCTGATGTCGATTCGTATACTTTTTTTTATGTTTACTTCTTCCGTTTCTCGGAAAGCACGTCATCATCTGTTGGTGTTGGTCATTCGTAGACTTTTGATAATCGTTGTAGGGTAGTTAGGTTAGTAAATCGTCCGTTAATTTGACTACCAGTCTTAGTAAAAGGACTCGGTGGGATAGCTCAGACAGGCAGTTTTTCCATGTAGTGAGGATGATGTTTGAGTAAAACACCAGTAGCTGTCGATTGACTTCCACCATCCAACTACTGAGTAACAAGATACCTATTGGCGAGATTGGTTGTCAGATTGGGCCATTGACTGCAACTACCCACCCATAATGGCCGTCGAAAGATCTACGAATGACAGCCCGGACTGAGTTTCTGAGGCATGGAGCGGTTTTGGTGTCAAAACGATGGTCACCCATCCAAGGACTAACGTCCGAAAGTGTTGCTTAATCTTTAAGATTGATAGGTGCGGTTTTTATTATGTATTTGCCCCAAAGAAGCTGACCACAACATAGTGAGTTAGGAAAAGACTAGGCAGATGATTATGAATAAAGAGATTTCTGTCTATCTAAAGTACATTTTACGAATATTACAGGAATTCTGGCCGCGAGCTCAACGACATACGTTTCGAGTACATCGTGGGTAAGGATACGGCAGAAGGCATTGCTATGGAGCTGGTTGGTGCAGGACTCGTCGACCCGCACGACTCCGTGCCCATAGCTGTCAACCTTGCGAAGTTGCTGGACGCACAGCTGACCGTCATGCCCACTCCCTCTAAGGCGGTTACATTCGTTTTGGTAAGTGACTACAATCTGTGTGGAGACCAGTTCTTTATACAGGATAAGTTTTTAACCAGTGCGCAAAAATTAAAAAAATTAACTTAAACAAGTTATAATAACCATGCAATTTTTATTTTGATATAATATATCTTAGTACAAAAAAAAAAAAAAAATAAGTTATCGTTAACGAAAGATGTTTATTTTGAAACTGGTTTTTATGGTAACTTGCGCGCGGCGGCGAAGGTGAACGACCGAGCGTAGCTACTAGCACCTACCACCTGTTCGATCGGTCAAAATTCTAAGAAGTTCGTAGTACCTACGCCGGCGCGCGGTTACTGACCTATTACTATTTCGATATTATTTACGAAATATGTTGGGTGTCCACAGTTTACTGATTTAAGGTCGGATAAAAATTAAAAAAAAAGTATTGAAAAAATAATTGAAATGTGTTCTACTATTGATACTGAAAAAAAAAAAAAAATTGCGCACTGTTTAAAAAAAAAACCTGTATAATATGCATGTGATGCGAAGGAATGAGGAAAAGAAATGTCTTGTAGACTTTTGAGTATCAATGTGGCTGTAAGAGAGTTGGGGAAGACCAAAGAAACGATGACTCGACTCTGTGAAAGTTGATATATGGCTAGATAGGGGATGACTACCGAGATGACGACTAATAGATAAGTATGGAAGGAAATAACATATTTCCAACAAACAACAAAATGCTGACCACAAATAAATTTGGATACCGTACCGTACCGTGTGGTGCCGGACGTAAAGAATAACACCACCCCATTTCTTCCCGTGGGTGTCGTAAAAGGCGACTAAGGGACTTACTAGAGAATGGGCAGCAGCGTTCTCTATGCATTTTACCACCATACTGCGATCGCCAACCCGCCTGCCAAGCGTCGCGATTATGGCAAAGCCCCCCAAATTGGGGGAGGCCTAAGTCCAGCAGTGGACGTCTTACGGCTGAGATGATGTTGATGAAAGATGTTGTCCAATTCTATATTAATGCATGCAGTAGTTTGAAGACAGCAGTCACAAATAAATCATGATCAAGAAATCTTTCAAAGGCTTTTTTTTCAATCCAACAATCCTCGCAACTATTAATGTGTCTTTTCCAAATTTATCTTGGACTTAACTGACATTGGTGAAAGAAAATCATTATGAGATAATCTGAACTTATACCCCTTTATTCATAAACGTTGTTTAAAGTTAAGTAATGATTAGCTGCTGTTAAACCATACATTTTTGACGCCTACACGTCTCTTAACTTTAAACAACGATTATGAATAAAGGGGATAGTCTATACTATACAATCCTGAAATCGCCAATCCGTCTTGAGCAAGCATGGTGATGAACGCTTGCACTCGTTTCTATGGATGACAGGCCTTTGTTCTGCAGTGGGACACTTATAAGCTGGTATTATAGGCTGATATTATGTTATGGGTTAGTAATGGGCTGATATTATATAATGGGTTGGTATAATATAGAACCTATAGGTTCTATTATAATAGTAAGTTTATTTTTCTTTCACAAAAATGTGTTATTACAAATAAAAGCTGTGAACAGAACAGTATTATGCACACAAAAAGGTTTAGCAACTGGGACCGAACTAGTACATGTACATGTAACTAGTACTTGGAAAAACCTGTATTTGGGCTTACAGCGCCCACCCCCTTGAGTTACATTAGTTCCTTATATGCTTGCATTTTACAGTACCATTGAATATTATGTACTCTTATAAGGTATTGTAATAGTGGGCTGATCCTTTGTGTGTTATGCTATGTCCATGAGTGAGTGTGTGAGGGTGTATCTATAGTTAGGTATGAATGTGATGTGTGGGAGTTTATGAGTGGACATGTTAATGACTGAGATATTATAGGCTGGTATTATAGGTTGGTATTATATTATATGTTAGTATTATATTATGGGCTGGTATTATATTATGGGCTGATATTATGTTATAGGCTTGTATTATATAATTGAGTATTTTTATATTATAAGCTGGTATTACATAATATTATAGACTGGTATTACATAATATTATAGTCTGGTATTACATCATATTATAGTCTGGTATTACATAATATAATAGTCTAGTATCACATAATATTATAGTCTGGTATTACATAATATTATAGTCTGGTATAACATTATATTTAAGGCTGCTACTATATAGATAACCGTTACTAGTCGTCAATCCGTTGACTATCAGGACGGACCTGGGTTCGATGTTGTGTTGGTTTTTTTTTTTGTTAGTATTCGTTTTCCATATATTTATTTTGATTATTTCTGTTCCAGAACTCTGTTGCACCTAATGAGGACTTCGACGACCAAACACTGGTAGGATTTGCGCAAATATCAATAGTTGAGTAAGGACATCAGGATGGAACAATAAATATCGTGTAAGAGGCATTGTGATTGGTGGCCGGCGTCTAGCTAAATGTACTTGGATTATGGTGCTAAAATGTGAAGGCTTCATAAAATGACGGTAATTTAATTTCCATTTTTATATTGTGTTAAAATTGGCCATTTTTCTTCCATCGAGCCAAAGAATTTTAGTCTTAAAACTTAATTGATGTTTTGATGAGTAGTTGGTAAGATATTTGTTGTTTTGTTACTTCGTATGCGTTTGCATATTCGTAAAGTTTAAATTGTTTATTGATTTTTATTTATTACTGTATGAATGAGTCGCCGTTTTAGCCATGGAAGGTAAATTCTGGTTATTTTTAGGACTAGTAACTACTTGTACCATACATATCTTCACGTGTTCCTTGCATCGTAGATTCAGTATTCGATGTTCTACTGGTTAGAATGTTAAGTCCATAAATTGCAAGATTACAAAACTAACATTCAGTACCCGGGTTATCCGGTTAATCGTTTTGTGCAAACAAATACTACTTACAATGAATAATGTACAAAGAGTAATCACTGTAAAACTATACGTAATTGATTGTGTCACTACTTTATGAAGTAAATATGATGTTTTGTGAGTAGGCGTCAGAATGCGAGCCGAGTACATTCTAATGGTGTGTGCAGACTGCACCGCAGAGCTAACGATGTCTCCGATACGTCTATAGTCTATCGGCAATCATAGTATTAATCATTTTCATTAAACTGTATACATTACATTAAATAGATGTAGTACTCTTGCCATTTCTGAAGTCAATTGCAGAATAAAGACAGTTTTTTAAAGTAGGAATTTACACTTCAAGTTATGTTGACTGTATGCCAACTGTAATCTAGGGTTAGGTGAATGCAACAAAACACATTTATTCTATAGCACTTTTGTATTCCGACGGATCATGATCTGAATATTACGAGTAATTCTTAAGTTAGTCCAGTGGTGGTCAAGTTAAATTTTAATTATTATGTATACATTCCTTCGTTATTATTGCTACTTAATACATTTTAGTAATAGAGGCTTAATATCAAAGATATATTATTATTAGGTAAAAATTTAAATGTGTAATCAAAATGCATAACAAAATGTCAAAATCTTAACAACTTATTTAAAGTTTTGGGATTTTTTAACACTAAAAGGTAAACTAAATGGTGTAAAAAAACATTAAAAAGGTCCTAAATATCTCCTCAATGGCAATAATCTTAAAAGTTTCAGTAAAATAATTTTATTGTAACTGTAAACAATATCAGTATTATTTTCTACTTCAAAATGTGAAGTTTCACTGTTATCATCAACATGTTCAAATCATCGCCATTTCTCGACAATTGTATTGTTATGTTGCGTTTAGAAAAAGTTCCTACATCTTGTGTTATGGTCACCACTGTTATATTAGTATTAAAATAATATATGGGTAGTCTGTAGTCTGTATTACTGATAAGTTTATCATAGCGCACGATACAAAAATATGTTCTTATATCTGCACACTTATGTTAAACAGGGTGGAGAGTAGAACCGACGTAAAAACAGGCACGTTAAATTTATCGTTCATATTCGGTTACTACTGTGACCTTTGTATTTGTGGGTGAGCTCTGGAACCGTGGTGCGGGCGCCATGTTGGGCTAAGAGCGACAGTCTTACGAAATATAGGGCACGTTCATCTAAAGAAACGTTGGATTTGATAATTATGCATTCTGTGTAACTATCTCACTAAATATTAATGTACCGGTATTAATGTTTAAGTGCAATCTTAAAAAGAAATTTATGAAACTAAAACGGCCATAACGCAAACTAGGAATTGTTATTTACTAGGAGATAAGCAAAATAATCACTCCTAGGCCTACAATAATTTATTAAGAGACGTCACGTCAAAATTTTTGAAGTATTATTTTGTACGATCTATTATTATTAATTAATATTATTTGATTTATTTCATTATAATATGAGGCGTACTTGCAATTTCCATATACAGGGTTCTAAAAATGTTTTGTTATCTTAAGTTTGCTTTTGGACGTCAATTTCAAGATTGAAAAGTCTTGAAGAAACAAACAATATTTATCTTTGTAAACTATTTTTCCAAGTTTAAAAGCATTCTTGGTACTGATTTAGTATTATGGTTTAAAGAACATTATTTTGATGAATAAATTAGTAATTACTTCAGTGTTTAAAATTATTTTCAATTAGCTTTCATTGTTGTGCACGCATGTAAGTATTAATTTTCACATTCATTGATAAATGATTCATTCGTACGTGACCTTATTCCATCTGTGTTTATTTGAATATCCTGTGTCTTTTCAAACAACTTATGTATGTAGTCACAGCCTTACAGCTGGTGTAAGAATATGTATACGTGTTTGGTTCCAAATAAGCCTACTTGGCGCTGCTACAATTCACAACATTGCTTTCGATAGCGAGGCGATACCGATGAATGTACTGTTTTACTACGAGTTCGCACGAGGTAGTGTTTCAGTGTAGTTTAGTAAGAGATTGTAAAATATATGTTCACTAAGAACTCAACCAGACCTATTCGTATTTTTCTCCGTAGCTCTATCCCTTTCTATCGCTCAGAAGCTTCTCTTACGAGAGCGTGATAGATTAAAAGCGGTCACTATATGGATTCATCGATATAAATGTAGTTTCTCGTTCTACTGAAGCAACATAAAGAGATAGAGTTATGCCAAAACGTGAATCCTGGCAGATAGGGTCTGGTGCGGCCCTAAATAGGCTGGCCTAACGTGTTAGTAAGTAAATAATGTTGCATCAATTAGATCGTCAACGTTGGTGATTTGATTACAACTGTTGTGTGAGACGAAGACTGTTCGAACGAATGGACTGAAGACATTTTTAATGTTGCTTGGTGATCTGACCGGTAGGTGTACGATTCGAGTAAGCCACGAATGCCCAGCCATAGTAACTTAGTGCAGAAGAAAACGAAATGCATCTGAAAAATAATGTTTCATATTCTACTTACAAGAAGATGAACATTTTGGTATGTTGATTAATTCTAAGCTGGTTTGTTTGGAAGAAACCCCAAAGATTAAAGCGATTGCTTCAATCTGATTAGATCCAGTCGATACCTCGAGTCCCACAGCAATGTTTCTTCTACACCATAAGGCATTCTTATTTAAGACAGGATTAGCTAATAAGTCATTTTGAAGTATGTACGGAGTCGTTTGACTTACCTATATCTTAATGTGATCGGTGTTGTGTATCATCATATCATATTTACCAGTAGTAGTTTATAACTGGTTTAAACAGTATTTCTCACAGCTCTCATCTATCTGCTAAAACTTTTATAAGAATTAAGTGTCGTCGTCCATTGCTAACTTTATTATTAATAATTCATAATATAGTGTGTTTGCTTTTGTATTTACATACAATATGTGTCACGATCCCAACAATAAAAAACGAAAAATAAAAATGGTTTCCATTGCTCTCGTAGGTCCACATTATATTTTGTTTTTAAATTGGAATCTCCTTTGGATGGAATAATATCATCAATATATAAGGTGTATCTATTCATACACGAAATATTTAAAGAGGTACACCTGTAGGTGGTAAAGAAGATATAGAAGCAAAAAGATTTTTTAAAATCTATTTATAAATTATTAGACGCACATAAGAAATACTGGCTCCTTATTATTTTTAACATCCATTACTCTAGTTTTTATAGTGGCCGCGCTCGCGCCACGCCGTCCGGTCGCCGCCCTTGCAGCGTCAGGCGGGCCATTTATAGAATTTGGAGTAAAGGTTTTATGCAAAACGTCTCAAGCAGTTTTAAAATTATAATAATTACGAAAATTCAAAAACGCTTAGATAAAAAAAAATCTTTTTGCTTCTATAGCTTCTTTACCACCTACAGGTGTGCCTCTTAAAATATTTCGTGTATGAATAGATACACCTTATATAAGTTAGTTGATCTGTCTAGGCTCGTCTCCACTGTAACGATAGCGTGATCATAAGGCAACAAACTTTCTTTCCCTTAATACACGTTGCTTTTAGCGGTTTGTAATAAAATACTGCATTGAAAAGACAGAAGCTATTATTTATAATATTTATTATCACCAAAAATACTAACATTCATTTTGCGTAAAGAAAAAATTGTAGGCTATAATGAAAATAATATAACATGGGTGCTTCTGTAGCCGAACTAGGTGAAAAACCTGTATCTGGACTAAAGCGCAATACCTCTCGCTATATTTTTCCCTAAGGCCACCTGAATATAAGGTTGGGATCTTTCTATTTTCAAGTTCATTGTCAGAACCTTTCGTTTTTATACCTACCGATGTACTTATCTATCCTTAAATTTTAAAAAAATTAACGCAATAAGAATATATTATTTTAAAGCGTTAAATACTTGGCCTGTAAAGAAAATATGAATAATTGAAAAAAAAAAACAACCGTCTACAACTTCCGTCTGTCGGAAGGACAGCGGGTCTCGGTAATATAATCCCTTTGTCACCTTTGGATAAGGAACCCTTAAAATTAATGTTTGCATCTCTGTCTATTCCGTAGTGGATAGATGTGATGCTATTTACTATCACGCCTATTTGCCACAAAGACCTAGATTCAAATCTAAATTGTCCGTATTTATGAAATTTAGATTTAGTTATTTAAATTTAGTTTTTTACTTTTTTTGAAGAATACTAATTTAAAAGTGGTCTAAATTCTTATACAAAAAAAAGCACATGATTTTTCTCTTGGAAATAAGGTATACTAAAAGCAGAATGGAACCAACAGCAACAATAAATATTACATATAAAGCAAAACCGAACCACAGTACAACGGGACTCGATTATTCAAACAAATAAACGTTATTCATCATCATCATCATCATTTCAGCTGTAAGACGTCCACTGCTGGACTTAGGCCTCCCCAATTTGGGGGGCTTTGCCATAATCGCCACGTTTGGCAGGCGGGTTGGCGATCGCAGTATGGTGGTAAAATGCATAGAGAACGCTGCTGCCCATTCTCTAGTAAGTTCCTTAGAAAAAACGTGAATAAACGTTATTACTACTATGTTATTTTATACAAAACAGATCCACACATACTTGGTACCATTATACATTACACATATTTCTATTATTAACAATTATTTTGAATACAGCAAATGGAACCAAGTTACCTAGTTTCATTGATATCAGTAAATCCCTGGGTTGTGGTTCTTTTTTTTGTATGAGAAAACCTATCAATTAGTAAATGTTAAAAGGAACCACATTGCACATTTTCTTAATTATCTAGTACGTTTAAGAGTATTCAGAGCAAATTTATATACGCATACTTAAATAAGTAATTTATCTATAAACTTAATTATACTTCATCTAACAGAGCTGAGCTGCACACGTTTTTTGTAAATCCTTTGATATCTCAGAAGTGCGTTTTTGCTGGTTGGTTCCTTTTTGCATAAATACGGACAATTTTACAGAACACAAGTGTTATGTTAAATAGTCTTATTTTACTACCCCAAAGATTCCGGAGTTCGTAACTTAAATAAAACTCGTTATCTTATTTCTGTTTACTTATAATGACGCTTAAAATATGGAGAATATATAAATGCCCTATGTTTTGCCTTGCTATCTTAGCTTAGACTTTACTAAGAGATAAAACAAACCCCGCTAAGCGTGACTCATGAGGTCGTGATGAATGCGATAATAATTAGGTATTTGATATGATGACGCAATCTCTACAGAATCCCTTTACAGAGATCAATGTGAATAGACAGCTGTTGTTTGACACACTTACATAACTCAAACCTTTAAATTTGTATTGGGAATGCGATGTTAGCTAGTACCTAATTGGAGTCTGCCCTTATTCAACGAATTTCATCATTCATACAATTGATCTAAATGATGTGTTCTTAGCAAAAATCGTCCACGCGTTCAATCAGTGCTGTTTACAAAAAAATCGTATTTGAAAAAATATTTTTATCTCGAATGCGACATTTTGAATATTCTGATAACATTTTTTTTTATCTTGATTGCTTGTCCTTGAACTTTTTTAGGTATGGGCAAAACCTAAACATGAAAAAAAATGGATGTAAAAATTTGCTCTTTTTTGAAAAAAATACGTTGGAATTTCTTAGAAAACAAAACATGTTAGGTATGCTGTCATAATGTGGCCTATTTCAATATGGAATCTAATAACTGAATTTTATTCTTGGTTTCCTACCACCAATGACTCGGAGCTTGTTTAAGAAACCTTTACAATGAGTAACAAGTTTATCACAAATTAAGGCAATATTATTTAAAACAGGCGTAATGAGTAACCTTTGATCATGGCTTAGTAGAATTGAGAAAATTGGCCAGTTTCAATTTTAATAGTTTTGTAGTAGTGAATTCGATTTTATTTCGTGCAAGTCGTCCGCGAAGCTTTAATCATTGGCTAATGTCACGTGTCTACAAGTGAGTAAATAGACGTGGTGGGGAAACCCCGCATTTATTTTTGTACGAAAGTAAAATGAGACCATCTGCTCACTGTAGCAAAATTATACATAATATTCGTAATGGTGATGAAACTTGATTCTAAAACTTTGCCTTTGCATATTTCTAAGGAATACGGTATCTATCCAACGATCTTGTACCCCGTAATGTATTATGACAGTTAATAATAAGTGGTATCTTTTCAGTGTATTGTATTCGTAAAAAATGGATGTTTAAAAAAATGTGTAGTTAGTCGGTTATCATGTTAATAATTGTTCCAACGAACCCGTTATAATACGTAAGTTATAACTTATTATGCGAATATAATTATGGAATCTCTTAAATGCACATTTCTTTCTTTTTTGATGTACCTTCCTAATTGATTGATGTATGAGGTGCCTCAACACGCACAATGTTATGTTGATTATGTTTGTGAGTCGCATTCAAATATCTTAACGCTTCTGTAAGTTACTTTATAGATGTTAAAACAAGCAATTACGTTAAAACATACATATTTGTAATATCTATAGCACTGTATAGGGTTATAGGTACCACTTAAGCCTCGCGTGTACTAAAGCAAGGAGCGTCCTGCGGTATGACTGTGGCGTGAAGTCTCGTTACAATGTTTACAATGTCGCAGGACACTGATTGCTTGGTCAATACGAAGTTTTATTGTATACAATCAGTATCTGTAAGTAAATGGAGTCTGTGTGCTAAAGACAAAATTCGTTATTAAATAAACTGTGAAAAGACAAGTTATTATTGTTTTTATTTCAAACAAGCGACCCACCTCTGCTTACACATACAGTCACTAAGTAGAAGTTGAGTAAGAAATCAATTGCTGTTTTCGATTGAAATTAAATTAATAGAAAACAAACAGTTCCTTCGTCATATTAAATTTCAATCGCAAACATCGGCCGGTTTCTTATCAAATTTCAACTAATTCCGACGTGTGTGTAGTCCCAGCCGATAAATGTCGAAATTCTGCATTTCAGTTTTACAGTTATTTCGTGTATGACGTCATGTACTTGGTTGTGTATGGTAGGTACGAATTTTTGAATCCAACCATTGTGGGGAGTTGTTCAACAAAAACAGTTTCCGCTAGATAGAACTACGTCATCCCAGCGCCCCTTTTTAGGGTTCCGTACCCAAAGTGTAAAACGGGACCCTGTTACTAAGACTCCGCTGTCCGTCCATCCGTCTGTCACAACGCTGTATCTCATGAACCGTGATAGTTAGACAGTTGAATTGAAATTTTCACAGATAGTGTATTTCTGTTGCCGCTAAAACAAAAAAATAATAATAATAATAAAATAAATAATTTAAGGGGCTCTCATACAACAAACGTGATTTTTTTGCCATTTTATAGATAATGGTACGGAACCCTTCGTGCGCGAGTCAGACTCGCACTTGGCCGGTTTTTTTTCCTATGGACGTACTAGAAAAACAATACATTCAATAATTTTAGTTTGTAACGAGATATATATACAGGGTAAGTTTTTATCCAGTGCGCAAACTGTAATCATGAATTCAGCATATCATTCTAGACCCCCCAGCGTAGAAAATTTTCGTTGGTTATACAAAAAAAAAAAAAAAAATCTGCTGTTCCGTACATTTTGACCCCGTAGGTATTGCATTTTTCTATGAAACAGCTGATTTTTTTTGTAAAACCGACGAAAAATTTCTACGCTAGGGGGTCTAGAATGATACGCTGAATTCATGGTTACAGTTTGCGCACTGGATAAAAACTTATCCTGTATATATATCTCGTTACGCTCAAAATAAAACATAGCAACTACTTATTCACATGTCAAATTTCAGCTCATTACACTAATGCATTAAAGATATATAATAAAAATACCAGAACAACGCAATACATGGGTAAACCGACCGAGATTGAATGGCTACAAAAAAGCGACCGTGCAGTATAAAGAGCTAACGTTCCAAAATTTCCAGTATTAGACTGGAATTTCTCTGAATACTATCATTCATATATCAATCTATATTTTGTAAGTAATGTGCCGTGTCTACTGGCACTTAGGATTAATAATTCTTTGTGCTATGTCGGTTACTTTGGTTTTCCTAAGAATCTCTTCATTTCTGATTAAATCATGCAATTCCAAGCAATACACTTTGTTGCCCTTTGGGTGAATTTCAGCTTTCAAATGAGGCCCGTTGTGAACGTAAACATTTCAGTGTTTCATAATTACAACACACACTGGTCAAAAACTTTCGACTTGCGAAACTGCGTTTTGTGCGACGAAAAGATATTGCGTAGGATCCCGAACGCTGTTTAACTGACTCTGATTCGAACATTAACCTCTATCTCAAAATAAGACTACTGGACAGTTTGTCCTAGGTACACGTAATCGCAATATTAACAATAACATCGTAAAGTGTACAGTCTCCGATCTTGTGGGTCACTGTTTCATGGGCATTTGATAAGACCTTCGTTTTGTGTGTTAGCTAATTTTAAGATCTATTCCTTCGAAAGCTTTCGTGAAGTTATCAAGCACTGTAGTTAGGTACCTGCTGAGGTTCCGCGATGTTGTAAAGACTGCCAAAAAAACTTTTTCACAAAAAAAAAAACAACCGACTTCCTTAAAAACACTACAAAGTGAAAAATAACTTTAATTTCGGAAGTCGGTGTCTTAGGATCTGTATTTATGGTTTTTTTGCCACCGACTTCCGAAATTAAAGTTATTTTTCACTTTGTAGTGTTTTTAAGGAAGTCGGTTGTTTTTTTTTTGTAAAAAAGTTTTTATTTTTAAATTTTTAGTTGTGGTATTCACCCTACACTAATTCCAAACAAACAATGCATATTTATGCGATAGCAGAAATCGCGGTTGATTTGCTGTCATTTTTTAAAGAGTTCCGGTGTCTGTCTCCCGAACTCATCATCAGATCTATATGAAAATTATATGGGACCATTTCGGAATAAACCCCTTTCGAACAAAAAAAGAATTTTGCAAATCCATCTACATATGACGGAGTTATGGCCGAACATACATAAAAAAAAAAACATATAAACATCCGAATTGAGAACCTCCTTTTTGAAGTCGGTTAAAAATATAATAAATGGCCAGGCCAAAATGATTAAGGCTGCTTTTTTTTTATTAAGCAGACAGTAGAGTGGGTAAGAGCCCACTCTAGTGTCTGCTGAGGAATAAATTCTCGATGTCAACGAGTATGTCTATCTAGGACAAGATATCTTCTAACTCCTGATCGATAAGGAGTTGTACCTTCCCTCATCAGCTCAACGGAATATAAGAATACATGTAACGGTCTAAACGTGCCTATAATATTCAAAGAATTATCCCCTAACCTTCTAACCTTTCACTGTAAGTTCCTATATGTACTGTTCACCGATGAGGAGTTCCATGCGGTATCTTCGAAGACTATAATTAGTTCACCACGGATGGATAGATAGAACCAGCAATTATTTTTGATCTTTAGTACAATATCCAAATCACATTACGTGTACTGTTTGTTTTTGAGGAGTTCCTTCGTTTATCTCCCAAAGTATACATCAAATCTTCACAAAATTAATATGGGACCACCTCAGGAGTATACCCTTACGAATAAAAAAAGAATTTTCAAAATCGGTTGACAATTGGCGGAGAAATCGGTGAACATATATATAAAAAAAAAAAAAAAAAATACACACAGTCGAACATATAACCTCCTCCTTTTTTTGAAGTCGGTTAAAAAGACACTGCCTCAGCGAATCTTCTTCAATACAGTCAGCGCAACAATTAGGCGACTCAATTGCAATAATATTAGTAAACATATTATATTTGATCGAAAATCATTTTCATACGATAAAAAAACGAGTGCAGGAAAGGTCGATATTACCTACTCCGGATCTTATAGGTACTCTGGACGATTTACCTATCCCTCATTTGATTTAAAAAATATGTCTCCATCGTCAGATAAACTGCCATTTTCTTTTTTTATCTCTTTCACAACTATTATTTATTGTATACATTTTTGACAATATTTTGAGATTTCAACGTCGCCGAGATGAGGCTGCGACTAGATTTTGAACGTTTTTAATAACGAGAATTGGAATTCTGGTTACGCGTACCTATCGCTATTGTCATCTAATCTTAGTGTGATGTTACGAGTAGTTCAGTAGTAAGTAAATTTTCATACAGAAACCGCCAGAACATAATTAAACCTTAAACCGAAGCAAACTGTACCGAGGTCAATTGTAAATCATCAATATTATATCAGAGGCCGCAGTGTGAGTCACACTAGGGCTATAGAATATGGAAAAACAGACTATCTTTCAATAAAAACTTTTTTGCAAAAAAAAACAACCGACTTCCTTAAAAACACTACAAAGTGAAAAATAACTTTAATTTCGGTAGTCGGTGTCTTAGGACCTGTATTTATGGTTTTTTTGCCACCGACTTCCGAAATTAAAGTTATTTTTCACTTTGTAGTGTTTTTAAGGAAGTCGGTTGTTTTTTTTTGCAAAAAAGTTTTTATTTTAAAATTTTTAGTTGTGGTATTCACCCTGCACTAATTCCAAACAAACAATGCATATTTATGCGATAGCAGAAATCGCGGTTGATTTCCTGTCATTTTTTAAAGAGTTCCGGTGTCTGTCTCCCGAACTCATCATCAGATCATTATGAAAATGATATGGGACCATTTCGGAATAAACCCCTTTCGAACAAAAAAAGAATTTTGCAAATCCGTCTATATATGACGGAGTTATGGCCGAACATACATAAAAAAAAAAAAAAAAAAAAAAACATATAAACATCCGAATTGATAACCTCCTCCTTTTTGAAGTCGGTTAAAAACAGTACGAGTATTTACCGTGGACGGCGGCGTTGAGTACTTTTGTTTTGTTTTGGTGGAAATCCTCATGAATGACCCCTCCGCCCCGGTGTTCCATCACACACCGACGTCAGAAGCCCTGACTGGAGGGCGCCTGCCTCCTCTCGTTAGAGGGGGAGTGAGGTGTTAACCCTCCCTCCCCCCCTCCCGTACATCAAAGAGAGGCGCGCTTGCAACACTACGCGCCTCCATCTCGGGTCCTAAAATCAAGAGGGCGACGGATGTCCTCATATCCGTCGCCCCTGGACCCAGTTAAGAAGAAGAAGAAAGCGTTATCCAGCCAACGCAAGGTGCACCTGCTGCGGGCCGGGTTAGCGGAAGAGATCTCCCGCTCCCTTTCCGCAGCCTCCTTCTGCGACATGACTATTTTGCAGAAGGATACCACCGTGTGCCAGGACTCCTCCGTACCGACCATTGACTCGACAACAGCCGAGGTGTACGGCACGGGAGAGGAAGACCTTCCTCATGACACAACTCATTCAGTGATAACGTTATTCCTTTCAAAATATTTAGGCGGTATAGGGATTTTGGTAAGGAAAGGAATTTCTCCTTTTTACGCGCCATTGATCTTGATACCTAGGTCTCTCCAGTCCAGAACCTTGAAGACATCCTCCATTGCAGCGGTGAACATTTTCGGAGAGATAATGTCTCCCTGTCTCACCTTGCAGAAGAATAGGTTTCGAAGTTTTATCATAAACAAATAAATAAAAATAAATATCTCAGGACAACCAACACACCGTTATCTGATCCCAAACTAGGCAGAGCCTGAACTAGCAACCAGAAAACTGATAAACATACTTATATATTTATAGATACATACATATTACTGATAAACTAGCTTCTGCCCGCGACTTCGTCCGCGTCAAATTTTTACTCCCCTGATCCTCACGACCCTTCCCGTTGCATCGAATTGCCTGCCAGTTTTCGACCATTTTTCGGCGCCGCTCCGCTCCTTTTGTATTGTAGCGTGATGTTATATAGCCTATAGCCTTCCTCAATAAATGGGCTACCCAACTCAAAAAGAATTTTTCAATTCGGACCAGTCGTTCTTGAGATTAGCGCGTTCAACCAACCAAACAAACAAACAAACTCTTCAGCTTTATAATATTAGTATAGAAGTATAGATTACACCCAGACACAGAACAAATGATCGTGCTCATCACACAAAGATTTGTCCTGGGTGGGAATCGAACCCACGACCTCAGTCTTAGCAGTCAGTTTGATTGGTCACTAACCTCTAGGATAACTAACAGGCCAGTCATTTATCATGAAGTTAAGAAGTTTATCATGAAGTTCTGTCTTCAGACAGTCAATCTGGCACCGTTGAAGAATATGCAGTATCTACAGCCCAAGTATTTCTTAGGGTTTCTCGAAGTCCTCAAACGCTAACCAGAGAGGCAAGGTCTACTCTTCGGTCTTCGGTGCTTATAAATTACCGCATGCCTCTGTGATAAAAATGTGCGACGAAATAGCGTCGTACCACCCTGTGGCGAAATTCAGTGACTGTAAACACCGGATTTATATAAGGTACGTACCCTTATCTGTGATGCCATGGCTACAGGTCAGTGGCTAGGGAGATTAAAGTGGATAATTTTAAGTACATGCAGGTATGGGACAACTGAAATATAGGTCGCGCTACCTGCCTATCTACGTTACTGAGGTAACTATATATCCTTTCCTGTTCAGTACCGATGCCCTGTATGCAGGTAGTATGCACGGCGACAAATCAAGCAATACATTTCTAGTATTTAAAGCTGACTTTTCACTGTAGGTACGAAAAGCCAATGTAATGCGAGGTTTGCTTAAAATGTATAGCTTTATATATAGCCTTACGTATAGTCCTCCAGACCGAATTTCGGCCACGGCGGCCAATCTCAACGGAGACTAGCCATCGGCGCGGGAGATATTATAGTGCTCAAGTGTATGCGCAGACACAGGAGCACTCACTCTTCCCTCACTCTCATAGTCCGATGGGACGGCAATCCGACACGACCGGAGAGAGATCAGGCGTAGGACCAACTGCTTAACGTGCTTTCCGAGGCACGGGGGTATCACACCGCCAACTTCCAAACTCCGGGCTGCTACTAAGAAATTCCTAATGGAAAAACCCAGTAACACTTTGCCCGACCCGGGAATCGAACCCAGGACCCAACGCTCAGCAGTCGCGCTTGCGACCACGAGACCAACGGGGCCTTACGTACTCCATGTACGATCTAATATTTTAAAACACGCGTCTGAATGTGCCCTGCAAGAGTTCACATTCGAGTGTGTATTCATAGGTATAATGGACTTGGATGGCTATCAATAGCCTCCATGTAAAATAAATAAACAATCCCAGTCTTTTCCTATGTTCTATTCACAATATAAATCCCCAGCATTCTTCACGGAAACTTTAAAAATAATGTAGTTAATCTATAAACCATGACCCGATTCCTGAACGAAAAAGTTTTCGCAGCGTTTCGTAAATATTTGATACAAATTAAAGTAACGTAATGAATGCCTGCTACTAAAGACGCTGAATGTAGGCGGACACGGGACGAGGCAATGAGTGACCACGTCGTGTGGCGAAACCCGATACCAAACAGTTCCCGGAATGATATTGCGAGTCACATACTTAATCTACACTATATATAAATTGCTTTATAAAATCGTCACATGAGCGCTAAGTTCACAGGTCACCCCAAGCCAGCGACAAACAAATTTGTATCAAGGTCAAGTGCGAGCTCGACCAATCAAACGAATTACCTAACAATTGTTTCATGTCTTGTACACTCTTTTATATATCTGGCGGCTTTCCAAGAAATCTGTTGAGTACAACAAGTTTGTTATCATAGCGAAAGTACCGCACTAGCGCTCCATACCACCTTGCTTATGAAAGATAGAAAGAACTTAGAAAATTGGAGAGCCTTATACGACTATAATTTACCTATTAAAGTTTTCATCAGAATTCTCACAAAATATGGAACTACGACAAACTGATTGACATTAATGGGTGCATACACCAACAAAAACTTTCTTAATTGTTTTAGTAGCTGCACCAATCAAAACAATTCATACGTGAGTAAATACATTAAATTGAAAGCGATAACCAAACACGTGATGCGTCAAGAAATTTTCGCGAAAGATCTTTGTATTATAAACAACAAAAATGAGGGAGGTTATGGGAAATCCGTGGGATGAAAATAGATCAGCGGGTGACACGGAAAGTCCAGATCGGAGAGTATCGTGAAAAAAATAGTAAAAATTATGTCCGAATTGGATGCGTACGTACGTACGTACTATACGGGCTGTGCGCGGCGTGTTGTTTATCATTGCGGGTCTATATAAGCGTGCGAGCGGACCGGCTTGCTCATACATTACCGGGATATAGCACGCTAAGAATACGCCGGCGAATTGTTCAAGTTCATTCAAAAATGAAAATGCTGAAAGTTGTTGTGTTTGCGTTGTTGGCGTTCCTGCTGGTGGCTGTTAGGGGGAGTCCGCTGCAGCACAAACTTGAAGACGTTACAAGTAAGTTCAAACTTAGATGCACTGCGTTCTGACTGAGCACATAATTGTCTTCACAAAATTAATTATGACTTGGTAATTTAATTTTCCTTCATTCTTTCAAAATAATATATGAAATATTTTCCTATTAAAAATGAATTATTTTATTACTAAGCCGCTAGCGAATTTGTGTACGATTTTACCAACTGCAATTTTTTTTAGTCTTGAGTGTGCTCTCTACAAACGCTTATATGAATCGACCACATCATTATTTACCTACGTTCGTAATTAGATCCATTACATCATATTATAATGAAGCGCATTAGCACGGTAATAATATCTAAACCGTGGCATTAGACACTCGTGCAATTAGTGCAAGCATGCAAAAGAAAACGGAGCCTCTCTATCAAAGTTTTATGTAGGCAGGTGTTTACTGACTCAGAGATAGTTTGTGGCAAATAAAATATGTAACGACGCAAAAAGGGGTGTTTTAAGTTAGACCGCTATGTATGTTTGTTTGCGGCACCATAACTTTTAAACGGGTAAACAGATTTGGGTGCGGTTTTGTTTAATTTGAATTTAGGCTTTATAGCGGTGGTTCTTAGATATGTTTTATCAAAATCGTTTCAGTCGATTCGACACGACAATCCTTTGATCAAAATGTTCCCTAAAACTTCTTATTAAACTTGCAAATACGTATATTTTATTACTTTTTAGAGGTTTTTTTTTGGTCTGGACTTTACATTTTTAAATTTAACTTATTTTAGTTTACTGGTCTTTCTGCTATCTTAATATGTAATACATTGAATCGAATACCTTTTTTCTTGTGTGTTAGCCAGCCTAATAAAATACATGCCTACCTATTTTTACTAGGTATAGGTTGGCCAAATCTGTTGCATGCCGGAGGAGATATAGGCTAAAATAAGCCCACCATGGGTCCTAAACAGCAGTAATCGGCAACGCGGTAGGGCCAGGAGGAGCTGGTAGGATGAACTCGACTCTTTCCTAAAAGATTGACCACATAAAGCAGTAGATAGATATAGTTGGACGGAAGAAAGACAGGCCTGTGCCCTGTAGCAGGACTGAAATGGCTGATAATAATAATAATACTTATTTAGTAGAAGAACCTAGAAGAATTGAGTAGTAGAAAAAAAACAATAATAATTTGTTTTTCAATGCATTATGAGCATATAATGCTGAGAAGCAGAGCTCCTGTCGGTGAGAGTAGGCCGTAATACACGCGGGTCCAGTGCGGGTTGGTAGACGTCGCATGTTTTCGAATTGACTGGAGCAATCCTTACGTCTCTACGTGCCTACCAAGATCATTAGTTGTCTTATGTTTTCGAGGAATTTCTTCGACTGAGCGCGGATCATCCTCATTCATTGAATTGCCGTAGTACCAACCTTATGAAAATATATAGCCAGGGCTTGTTGCTAAGTATTAACAGCCGCACGGGTTGGTCGTTCAGGTTAATCTACGCTTCCCGCGGTTGGTCCGTGGATAGGTGACCATCTTTACATACCAAGACCCTTTCGTGCCGCGGAAAGCACGTTAAGCCGTTGGTCCCGGCTGTCTTTCGTAGATCTTAGACAGTCGTTATGGGTCGTCAGAAGCCCGAAAGTCTTTCAAACAGTCTTACCAAGGGATATCGTATTACCCAGTAACTGGGTTATGGAGGTCAGATAGGCAGTCGCTCCATGTAAAATACAGGTACTCAGCTGCATCCAGTTAGACTGGAAGCCAACCCTACATAGTTGGGAAAAGTCTAGGCAGATGATGACTTAATAAAGCAAATGATTGTGTGTGGTGCCAAAAAAAACCAAAACGTTAAAATTCTGGTCCCTCGTCTAATCACAATGAACGATAGTAGGTACCTACGTCATCCATTTATTTGTTAAACAGTGATAATAAATTCACTGCCAACGCGTACTTACAATAATATAAATATATATTTACATATAATAAGTAGATAGTACTTATATCTGTTCGCGTTACGTGAAATTATTTTCAAATTAACTGTGCCAGTCTTTATCAGTCACTTAGTACATTATGTACTTAAAATAAACACGAATTGTTTAGAAGATGTCTTATATGATATCACGTGGGAACGTTTTGATCATCTGCTTATCGTTTTCCCACATACATAGGAGTCAGCTTCCAGTCTACCCGGATGCAGTTGAATTCTACAATTTAACATAGAGAGACTGCTTAACTGGCCTTCACATACAGCTACTGGGTAATACGATACTCGTTGGTAAGACTGCACCCTAATTGCGAAACGCACTATTTATCAGAATCTGAATGGGATTGTAGATTATTTCTAAACCATTGCGTCATTTGTTCGAATAAATTGTCGGCTCAGCAACGTAAATAACGCATTGAATGTTGTTTAACTATGAATGTTAAACCAATTCCTACCGATAAAAAGTTCCGCAATTACCCCTCTGAATGGGATTGAAGATTATTTTTTAAACCATTGCGTCATTTGTTCGAATAAATTGTCGGCTCAGCAACGTAAATAACTCAATGAATGTTGTTTAACTATCAATATGAAACCAATTCCTACTGATAGCAAGTTACGCAATTACCCCTCTGGTCGACAGACTTTAGAACTGTTGACGACTGTCAACTCCACGAACGACAGTCGCGACCAACGGCGTGCTTTCCGAAGCACGTATTGGTATGTAAATATGGTCACCCATCCACGGACGAACCGCGGCAAGCGTAGCTTAACCTGAACGATTGACCCGTGCCGCTATTATTTATTAGTTAGCCACAAGCCCCTCGTGGGAACGTGTTGATAACGATGAGTTATTATCGAAAATTGAAGTGCGTCATCTTGGGTAATTTCATATATTGGTATGATTGACATTCTACGAACTGCTACTAAGATAGTTAACGTTAAGACTTTGTTTCAATATGGGTAGTTATGTAAACACATAACGTAGCACCACATAAGATTATCGATTCGAGAAAACTACTACAAAATATATTTTTCTCTGCTTTCTTGATCTGGAAACTGCATCAGATTTTCTTGTACTGATGCGTATAGTAATAATTACCTACTCATCTAGGTTGTACCCATTTTAATATGCTTTTTCTTTTTCTATCTATCTTCATAATATATGTAACGGAATCTTTGAACGTGATTTTCATCAACATCAAAAGGCCAGATCAAATTGTTTAGCACACATAAAAAGGACCGATGACAATACAATAATTTGTCCCATTATCCTGACAGGGATCTTCGAAATTAGCGAAATTTTATAAAATTTAACATAGAAAAACGTATATCCAAGAAATGCAGCAGGCGCACAAATACGCGCTCCCGGCTATCCTAACAAAAAACCCACTCTAACGGTCCATCGAACTAACAGGAAATAAATAAAGATTAAGTAAGTGCATAAAAAGCTCAGCTAGAAAGCGTTTCAAAAGAAAAAAAAATAAAACTTACTTCCTCTTGTCGTAACGCTCATATTTTTCGCCGAGACCTATTTTTCATGTTTAAGATAGTGATTTTTAAACAGGTCAATGTCGTCTGATTTACATGCGTTTTTATAACATCCGATGGATTACGTGAAGTAAACCAGATCTGACATTGACCCGTTTGCCACAAATATAGCCGGATGTTATGCCCGCTCTAAATAACATCGAGTGCAGAGTACACTTTAATTTCTTTTACGTCATTGGTCAGTCTCGGACGCGCCAAGCTTAGAACAACGAAACTAGAGATGGAAAACCTTAGGAGATGTTGAAACAACTCACGATTCATAAATAGAAATTGTAATGAATCAATTGTAGCTAGAACGTTATTAATATATTATCAAAATAAATACCGTTCGATTCTTTGGTACGAATTTTCAGGTATTGCAAGGAATGTTAAGAAATAAGGATCTCAGTAAGTATAGTAAAGTTTGTTATAAAATAAATTATAATGAATCAGTTTTATTCTGACTAGAACATAATTAATATATTAACAAAATAAATAAGATGTGGTTTTTGGTATGAATTTTCAGGTAGGTACTGTGAGGGATACTAGTAAATAAGTACCTCAGTAAAGTTGAATAAAACCACTGTTTTATTCAACTTTACTTTACTGAAGAACTTTACTAACTTGTCATGCGGTTTGAATAAATCTTATAATTTGTTAAATAAATAAGTAGGTATAATGAATAGTACTAGCCAATATTTTTTGACAGGTCGGTAATGAGTACATACATAAATCTTTTGACTAATCACAAATGCATCCCCGGTGTGTGATCAGATCACTGCATTTAAAATATTTTATAATATTCTAAAATTAATAAGGGAACTCCCGTATAAACACTTTAATTTCCAAACGACATTAATGGCTTAATGGTAATTGTTTATATAGTGAGAAATAATTTATTGATAAAATGTTATAGATAAATATGGTTGGGATTTCATTATATTACTTTAGGTACCTATTTATTATTGTTAAGATTTTACCAGCGTTATTATTGGCCATGTTAGAATAATATTTTTTTCATTTAACTTGAGTAAACATTTAGTATATAAATAATATTTTTAATAACAAGACCTTTATCTACATACGTACCACCCGTTAAAGCAAATAAATATACCTATTCTATTCTATGAATAAGTACATATTCATCTTCCGGAACAAATTCTGTAAACCGCATCAACATATGTTTTGCAGTTTAGGAGAACGACTCGGTCACACAGACTGAAACGAATGCGATTTTGCTTTATAGTAGTGTATGTATGAAAGTATAGAAGAGTATTTGAGTTTTTGCCTTTTGATTGCTAATTTTTGCATCTAAATATTATTACTAAGTAGGTATTATATACCTACATGAATTTCTTTGAAAGATAAGTTAGTGCCTAGCTTTAACCATAGAGTAAGCCTGCACCAAAAAGTATTCGAAAAAAGAACTTCAACACAATTTGAACACTAAAAAGCTTAAACCATAGCTATAGCTTCGAACCATACTAAGGGTTAAAATATTTATTTATCTATTTGGGATCTCCAACAAAAGATACACAACGAAACAATAGAAATAACGATAATATTGTATTGAAAAATTCTTTTTTGCGTGCTTTGATAAAATTTAAACAGCGCTCTTAAAACGTGATCTTTCGGCCTGGCTTGACGCGGTATGTAATAATAATAATAATAAAACCCGCAGGGCAGCTTGTGGCGAGCTGTTGGGCAGTAGCGACCCCACGGACCCTATCTCCTGGGAGAATTCTTGTTCCTCATCTCTGGCTTGCCTTTATTGGCCGGCTGGAGTGAACACTGATGAGGTTCAGAGCTCCCGCCTCATTCTTGCCTTTATTGGCTGGCTTGAGTGGAGATTCGCAAGAGCAAACGTGCTCGGGGAAAGGAAGTATTCCAGTAAGTGCTCGTAGGGATCTTGACCATCTTCCGGGCTCTGGGATTGTTCTGAAAGCCGTGGAATACCTCTCCACTTCTCAAGCACCTCAGGAAGTGTTGCTCCCTTGTCGCTACGTCACTATGTGCTAGCGACGTTTCCCGTGGGCCCATTATTGAGTGTGCAAGTCACCCCCTGCCATTTTATCCATGTATACAAAACATTGATTAGGCAGGGGCCATAGTCCCTCCATAGTTGCGGTTACCAATCCACTATAGCCATCCAAACCTATAGCCTAATTTGCTTTGTTTCCATATTCTGTAATAGTTCTGCTCCAACCGGGGATTGTCTTTGGATGCACTTGCATAGTGCATACAGGGATAATCGTCGGTTGGTGCCCCCTCATCATTTAAAATTGTCTAAGGGGCCTCTGCGAGTTGGCTTCGGCCCCTCGTACGCCTTCCAAAAGACCGGGATCCTAGGGTCCCGAGATATGTTAACAAAAATAAAAATAATAATAATATAATAATTACACAGATATAAGATAATGAGCCTCAACTAGGCGTTTTGATTTATCATATATTTATTCTCAAAAATTTAAGTGTCACTTCATCGTATTAACATTATAAACTCTGAAGACGCAGTGACTGCATTCAAAAGTTGTGGTAGGAAACCTCAGGTAGCGCTTCCCACTAAGCAAGATCGAAAGATTCTTCTACTTCAATGGAGGAGTGGTACTCCATTACCGTACACCATAAGCTACAGGTGACAATTTTCCGATATGCACGCGAACGAAGTCGTGGGCATAGCTAGTACTAAATATGAGTTGGTACTAGTTAGACATGAGCGTTTCATTGTTGTCCTTCGAAAGGTTGTTAAAAATGTACGGTTACTCCAAAGCATATGTCAATTCCATCAGTTCCGTTTCGTGCCGCACATAAATAATAGCACCAGCCAATTTCTTCCCGTGGGTGTCGCAAGAGACGACTAAGGGACTTAATAGAGAATGGGCAGCAGCGTTCTCTCTCTGTATTGACTATCTACTATACTGCGATCGCCAACCCGCCTGCTAAGCGTGGCGATTATGGGAAACCCCCCAAATTGGGGGAGGCATACGTATAGTAATCTTACGGCTGAAATGATGATGATGATGATAGGTCAGTACACTATCGTGCTTTCAGCGCAGGCTGTGATATCAGCTTCAAATGTCCAATGCTCGTGTGATACCCACTCCAATGAAGATCGGAGGCGCTACACTCGAAGTTGTGGACGAATATGTGTACCTAGGACAGACTATTCAGTTAGGTAGGTCCAACATCGAGAAAGAGGTCAATCGTCGAATACGACTCGGCTGGGCAGCGTTCGGGAAGCTACGCAATATCTTCTCGTCCCACATACCGCAGTGTTTCAAGACGAAAGTCTTTGACCAGTGTGTGTTGCCAGTGATGACATATAGAACCGCAACGTGGTCGCTCACAATGGGCCTTATTAGAAGGCTGAAAGTCACCCAAAGAGCAATAGAGAGAGCTATGCTAGGAGCTTCCCTACGCGATCGAATCAGAAATGAAGAGATCTGTAGGAAAACCAAGGTAACCGACATAACCCGAAGAATTGGCAAACTTAAGATATAAGCTTACTTGTGTGGTAATCTGAGGCGGCTCGGAATATGAGGCGCGTAGTAGGTTAAGAAAACGGCCGGGCCCTTCAAAAGTACGGGCATTAGACCCATCGCCCATCGGTAGCAATGGCAGCACGCCCGGCGTCCGTGCAGTCTGTAGGAGCCTCTATATCATTCATATTACTTTGTGCAATGTTAAATTAAACGATGTTTGGAGAAAGTTCGATAAAACGGTTGATAAGAAAGGTGACTCCTTCGATAACCTTTTGCGGATTACCAACTATAAGCTGTTTATTATGTTAATACAGTTTTATCTCCTTAATATAGAAACTACTGGTGCGATGACTAAACGAGAAAGATTTTAAATTAAATCTTCATGCAACTTTAATTGGTTTCTAATTATTATTCTCTAATATTTAGTGTTTTAATTGACATCATTTTCTGCTTGAACATTAGGTACTTGGCAGTAACCGTGGAATATCTATCTTCTTTATCTAAGTATATATATATCTATACGTACAAAACATTATTGATATTTACGTCGCTTTTCGTCTGTCTGTTATTTTATACTATACAATACATTAATATTTAACCTAGCTAAAGCACAGAAATCTTATGTTGATAGTCCATACTTCGAACTCGCAGACTTACATTGTAATTTGTTTTGACAAGACCCATCCCAGTAGTATCCTAGTAGTATGTTATAGTGGAATATGTTCCGACCCCTACGCCGCCCGGCAAAAGCTGTTTTCGTTAGGTATAATTACTTGTATCTCGTTTTAAGTGACCTGTTATTAAGTTCTTATAAGAAAATAAATTCTTTAAACCTATAATCATAATATCATTTGTATCGTTTCAGTAATCCAACTGGAGGAGTCGTGTGTGCTACAAGGTGGTCTGTGCGTGCGTTCCGATGACTGCGACCCTGAGTTCGCGCCCAACACCCCACTGTTGGGCGCGAACCTGTGTCCGCTACAACGGCATTTGGGCGTCATCTGCTGCTACGTAAGTACTAAACCGGTCATCATTGTACTCATATCTACTATTTAATACAATCGAACAAGGCATTAAGTAGGTACGCATATTAACTGTCAACTACTTTTAAACAATGTTAGGAGTATGTTGTGCAGTCGATTCTTTCACATCAGTCTCTTTAGTAGGTATTCTATAACCTTACAAAGGTATTACGCACTCAATAAAACTAATAATATACTTAGGATGCAGTGTACGGAAAGATAAAAATGTTTAGCTGTTACCAAATAAATTATCTTCTTCGGCTATATACCGTGACATTTTAGTCGTCTTACAAAAGGTTGTCCACTCAATGTATACGACATAATATACTTCTAGGCGTGATTAAAAAATTGTTACCATTAATTAAGATAATAGGTACTAAGAAAAATAAATAATGCATTAGAATAATGAAACATCCTGTTAATAATGTTTACGTATACGGTATAGAACATACGTACCCAGCGCACGAGTCGACTAGATCATTCCATCTCCATTTTCCATGAGACAAAATATCAAATTTCAATCTAAGTCATGCGTCATCATAATGTATAATATTTTTATTTATTGAAGTGACTTTTTTTTCTTATGGATGTATTAGTCATTGGATACATGAATTGGGCTGCCGTTGTAAGACAATTAAAATGTCACGGTGTATTTGGTATGATTGTGATCATATCAAGTCTTTCGAAGGGATAAGGGAAGAGAAGAGGCTGTGTGTCAGTGGATGATAACACATATTCTTCCTGAAGATGTCAAAACTAAAACAAGAAAGTATTTGAGATGAAAATATTGATGAAGATATGGAAAAGAGAGTACATGTGGGAAGTAAAAGGAATGGTGCTGAATATTCATGCGATTGTGACCAACCGGTCTTACGACCTACTCTAAAAAAAATAATCTACCAGTAGTTAGCGGTAATTTACAGGAAAATGGCATGCGACCACGGCTATTCAATAAGCAAATTTTCTTGTTTTAGACGGGATTTAGTATTTGAACTTATTTTTTATTTTTTTTTCAGACGTGAGCCTGATGCGGCAGATGCAGACTCCTTGCTCGTACTTATAATTAATTGTTAACAAGTATAACTTAACTAGTTTTAAGATAGTCTAAGCTCCTGTAAGATTTTATAATTAGTGTTCCATGCTAAAATTGGCAAAAGAAAACAGTCAGGGAATCAATTCGGAGCCCGTCCGTCCGTCTATCAGAGACGATTTTCTTTAAAACTAAAACTAAAAAAAAGTGAAAGAAAAATTATGTATTTTGAAACTTATTTCAATGGGATACCTATACTTCTCAACACCGTATCCGCGACCTGAACTACTTTTATTTTCTTTTGTGAGCTCCCTGATGACTAGCAAAACCAAATTGGTCTTGCTAACTCGGTAACACATGAACAGAAGAGCTGAACAGTATCTTTGTATGTGTTGGTAGAACTAATTTAGAGTGTTACAGATTTTCAGATGAAAGCTAAATTAATGAAGAAAGAAAGAATATTTTATATGAGGCAAAAGTTTTACTGAAAGAACGGAAAAAGTAGTACCTATGATATGATTTATTGAAGAAAACTAAAATTCTAAAGATATTTAAATACTTTTCCAACCAATTATTTTTTTATTTGAGATTTTTTTAAAATTTTTTGTTTGGTTTTGTGGTTTGTACCTATCAAGTACTTAGGTACTTATGAGATGAATCAGTATAAATTAAATTAATCCGTACGGAACACTAATGTCGCAAGTACAACTTGCACTTTCCTGTTTTCTATTGAGTGAAATACAAAACAAAATTATGTCAAGATGTAGTCTAGGTATTAACTTTATTGACTAATTACTTAAATAAATGTAAGTTAAACTTTCATAATGTCTATTATTAAAAAAAAAAGACTTTTGTCAGAATCCCCTGTAAAGTCTGTTCAGACTTGTTACAACCACACACCATCTGCCCGCCTTTCCCGACCTACATAATATAGTAGGGTCAGCTACTAGTCTGACCAAATGAAGCTATATCAGTATTTTACATGGAGCGACTGCCTGTCTGTCTGAGAGCAATGGTGGTCCAGTGGTATCGGCCCAACTTACGGGTTTTAGGTTGAGGGTTTGAACCCAGGCAGGCGCTGTACTTTGTGTAAATAATTTCATCACCAATGCTTTCAAAACCGTGACGTAACATGTGAGGAAACCGGCATGGTCTAGAATCAATAAATCGAAAACATGTAACATCTACCTAAAGAGCACGTGGGCACTTAATAACACTGGGCCCACGTAGAGTTGCAAAGGACTCGAGTCCTCGAGTCGTAACTTTAAAGACTCGACGACAAAAGGCTCGAAGTCTAGAATCAAGCACTCGATTCTTAAAAAGGTGTCGGGTCTTAAAAAGGAGTCGGGTCTTAAAAAGGACTCGAGTCTTAAAATGAACTCGAGTCTTAAAGAAAGACTCTGCTCATGATTCGAAAAGTCTCGATTAAAAGGTGATAAATTCAAATTAGTGGTTATGATGTAACTATGTGTACAATAAATCTGACGAGTTATTTGAGATTTTTCGAATGATGAGCTACAAGTCTCATCTTCATGTTCCAAATTTTTCTTTAAGACTCGAGTTTATTTTAAGACTATAGTCTTTTTTTAAGACTCGAGTCCTTTTTAAAATTCGAGTAGCTCTTAAATGACTTGGGCTCGGCTGGACTCGAGTCGAGTCTTTAAAATTACGACTCGAGGACTCGAGTCCTTTGCAACACTAGGCCCGCGTGGTAGATTACTTCTCACTCCCTCTCATCGAGAGGAGGCCTGTGTCTCAGTAGTGGGAACAATAATAGGCTGATTATGATGACTGCCTGTCTTACATCCATATAACCCCGTAGCTGGGGAACACGGTAGTCCTTCGTAAGATTGGTTATCAGACTACTTGTAAAGATGGTCAGTACTTACCAAACATTAGCGAAAAATGTGTCAGCCAGAGCTGATATGCTGGCCCGTAGGTTTGCATGCTGTACTGCACAGATAATAATAATGTACTGAATGTACTGAAAAATAAAAATGCGTACTGTCAGTTTTTTTATACGTGCAGCTTATGGATGGAGCATACGCCGCAACGAAAGACTTACAGTGCCCTGCGTGTCTAATACAATATCACGTTCAGGTGTTGATGTGGTTGCCACGCTTTTGTAGCGCATCAGGTATGTGCAGGTGGATGGGTTTCAAGCATCACACAAGAATGGTGTTTCTGATGGGCGCATTAGACATCATGCGGCGGCATAAGGGGCAGCCCCAACAGCTTCCTGCAGCGTATGAATGAATTTCGATTGCTCCTTTATGGAGCATTGGACAAAATTAAAGTGAAGTCCTAATAAAACATGTACGGATGATTATAATAACTACTAACGATTGTAATTTATCTGAAATAAATGAATTAAATTGAATTTAACCGTGCAGTCGATCTTTATACCCAGTACCACCCTTAAAGTGCGTCTAGGCCTTGGTCAGCGGCCTTGGATTCAACCTAAAGTAAGTGCACACTTAGGTGGAAGATTTCCATGGGTAAAGGTGAGACCTTGCAGGTTACCTATGGACATCTCTTATTCCAGAAACAGAGCTGATATATCTTAGGTGCCTGCAAGACTTGTGAGTTCACCAGAACCTACCTTTACTAGAGTACCACCATCTAAGATCCATGCCAGGCCTGTTGGTCTAGTGGTTAGCGACCCTGACTGCTATGCCGGAGGTCGTGGGTTCGATTCCCACCCAGGACAAATGTTTGTGTGATGAGCACAATCATTTGTTCTGTGTCTGGGTGTAATTTATCTATAATATGTATGTATTTAGAAATATATAAGTATGTTTATCAGTTGTCTAGTACCCATAACACAAGCTCTGCTTAGCTTGGGACTAGATGGCGTTGTGTGATAGTTGTGGAATATTATTATTATTTCGTTTATTTAATTTTACAAACATATAAATTATATTTTTAAATATTAAAATAATAAAATCATGAAACATTTAAAAATATAAAAAATAGTAGCCCACCGGTATCGGGAATAGGGTCCAAGCTACCGGTGGTCAGGGCTGCTGAGTGAGGAACCTCCTCACTCATTATTATTATTATTATTATTTGTTAATCAAAATATGCATAAGGTGTTGTTGACTTTCGGTCCTCGACTATAAGCTTTAGGGAGAATTCAGGCATACCCCTTTATCATTATTACTGCACCTTTAAGAAGAGAAGAACCTTAAGATTGACGGATAATGGCACTGATATCTATACAAATAAATAAAATTGAAGTGTCTGTTTTTGATATTAAGATAACCACTTTTTACTAAGTGTATATGGATGTATACATGGTACATATACCAAAACAATTTTTTTTACAATTTTTGTCTGTCTGTCTGTCTGTTTGTTCCGGCTAATCTCTGAAATGGCTGGACCGATTTTGACGGAAATTTCACTAGCAGATAGCTGATGTAACAAGGAGTAACTTAGGCTACTTTTATTTTAGAGAAAATAAATAATAGTTTAATAAAAACTAGAAACACGCTGAATTTTGAGACGTATGTCAGCGTAGTTTGTGACGTATGGCAGCGTAGTTTTCAAAGACAGTTTTTATGGACAACTTTCTGTTAAATACCACGCGGAAGAAGCGAGTAACAGCTATTACCTATAATATAACCTGAATTAACACATCTTCCCGCGGTAATCGTCCTCCTGCGTTAATTTCCAACATCAACGCGGGCGAAGCCGCGGGCAAAAGCTAGTAAAAAATATAGATTACTAGCTTCGCAGCCCGTAACTTCGTTTGCGTTAAATTTGCGCCACCGACCCGTCCGTTGCATCGTATTCCATCGCCCGCCCACGTTATTACTTAGTATACACTTAGCCTTATATAATAATAATAATAACGTTTATTTGGGCTCAATAAAACATAGCCTAATACAGTAATATATTCTTAAGAACTAGGATACAAATAATGTGGTTGAGTAAATGGCTTAAACTATATGAACTCCTGAATTCCAAAGTTGGCAAAAACCTGTGCCTTGGAAATCAGTGCTCTTCCGTGGTACAATAGGTGTAATAACTATGAATTCACATAATTATATGACAACAATTCGACAATTAAATGACATAGACTATGATAGGAGAGACAATAGAAGCTTATGTCTAAAACTTGACGGGTGATTGATGCAAATCCTACTTATTTTTATCGTGCTCAGATCCTAAGGGTCGTAACGTGATGTAAAATAACCTTCCTAAAGGATTGGGTTCAGAAATGTGAAAGATTTTTCAAAACCGACTAGTAGTTCCAAAGTAATCAAAGCTTTATTACATTAGTATGTATAGGAGTACCTACTCTGTACGTTCCACAGTGCCATAGCGCCTGTCATTTCTTATAGTTTTACAAACGCAGTGGTGCGTCACTGATCGATAAACATGCATGTGGGAGATATGTCACAACTGAACTGAAGGATATAAAATCAGAAATGAAATTATCCGGAAAAGAACTGGAGTTACCGACATTGCTCGCAGTGTAAGCAAGGTGAAGTGGCAGTGGGCTGGCCATGTCTGTCGAAGGACTGACGGCCGATGGAGCAGACGAGTCCTGGAGTGGAGACCGCGTATCGGCAAGCGTAGCGTGGGACGCCCCCTAGCTAGGTGGACCGACGACCAAAAGAAAGTAGCTGGGATAGACTGGTTGCGAAAGGCGGAGGACAGGGTGTTGTGGCGCAATATGGGAGAGGCCTATGTCCAGCAGTGGACTGCGATAGGCTGGGCATATGTAACTGAACTGAACAGTGGGCCATCCCAACTTCCTATAAGAAGCTGTCGTCTGCTTTCACCCATTTTCCATCCATATTGGCGTCTTTTTTAAATCTAATTAGACACGGCTGAATATCACAACGCCTGCAACATTTGATTTCTTATGTTTCCCTTCACTCCCTTTAATATGGAAGTGTCCGGAAGATAAGTATTCGAACGAAGTTTATAGAGGAATACGGTTTTTCATATATAGTGTGTCCTCATCTTCACTGCGTTAGAGGTTGAAATTACACAAACCCGTCCACATTACAAAAGGAAGCTTCGTGCGAAATTTCACGTTCTTAAGCCCAGTAGAATGAGCTGTGGGCTGATATATCAATCAATTAGAACACGTAGAAACAGCAGACTCCAGTTAAACCTCCAGTTCCACTGACTAACTTCGATATTTTATAAACTTTAATGAAAGGACTGAAAGCCGGACAAGCATTTCAGTCTTTTGATTAAAGATTGGTAATTCAGCAACACCAACGTTAGATCGTCGTTACTTGAGAATGGGCAGCAGCGTTCTCTATGCATTTTACCACCATACTGCGATCGCCAACCCGCCTGCCAAGCGTGGCGATTATGGCAAAGGCCCCCAAATTGGGGGAGGCCTAAGTCCAGCAGATGACGTCTTATGGCTGAAATGATGATGATGATGATCAACGTTAGATCAGGTGGATGCGCTAAGGTAGACTGCGATAATCAAAGAAAAACTCATTCAATGGGATTAAGTATTAAATGAACTTAAAGGGTTGTGTTGATGATTTTAATCTATATAATAGGTCTTTACCTATGAAAATGCCGTTTTGTATGAAAAAAATTAAACGATTTTTTTTCATGTATTTTTTATTTGTATTAATCGAATTAATCACCCATGCAATCAATGCATCTTTGCCAACGCAGTGGCAGTTTATTGATGCCCTTCTTAAAAAAATCAGCTGGACGGGAGGCAACAAATTCTTCAAAGGCATTTTGTACTGCCTCTCGGGTATTGAATTTTTTTCCGCCAAGAAGTTATCCAAATTCTGGAAAAAGTAGTAGTCTGTAGGCGCAAGGTCTGGTGAGTAGTGCGGATGACGGAGAGCTTCCAACCCCAGTTCTTGCAACTTGGAGACCGTCTGCTGTGCAGTATGAGGTCGCGCGTTGTCGTGCAGGAGCAGCGGAGACGAGCGATTGACCAATGCTGGTTGGAGATGCGCCAGCTTCTCCATCATTGAGTTCAGTTCTTCACAGTACACATCTGCAGTAATGCTCACCCCGTTTGGTAAGAAGCTGTGATGAATCACACCGGCGCTAGACCACCAAACAGTGACCATCACTTTTCTAGGGGTAAGTTTTCGTTTAGGGTATTGTTTAGGTGCTGAACCAGGATCCAACCAACTTGCTGAGCGCTTGCGGTTATCAAACAAAATCCATTTCGCGCTGGCGATCATTGAGTTCGTGGGGCACCCATTTGTCAAGCTTTTTTACCTTGCCAATTTGACGCAAATGGACCAATATTATTTTGACGCTAACGTCGAAAGCTGGTGCTAATTCAGCCGTAGATTGTGTATCATCAGCTTCCACAATCGCCTTTAATTCGTCATTGTCGACCAAAGTCTTCGGACGACCGCGAGGTTCATTTTTCAGGTCGAAATTTCCAGAACGGAAGCGAGCAAACCAATAACAGGTGGTGCGCTGGTTTGTAGTGTTAGCTCCGTAAACGTCGTTGATGTTGCGTGCCGCTTGTGCCGCGTTGCTGCCACGACGGTACTCATATTCCATAATTACTCGATTTTTTAAGGTATCCATGATGACGAAAAATATTGAAATGCGATGAAAATGTAACACTAATCAATAAACAAATGACTACTTTTGGAAAAAGAATTCCATGTTTTTAAAATAAAATTAATTTGAAATTAGAATTCTTAGACAAACAAAAATTATTTTGATTTGAAATGGCCAGTACTGCAGAACGGCAATTTCATAGGTAAAGACCTAATATTACACGTATAAGTGAAGCAGAAACTTTGTACCCCTTTTTCGGAAAATTACGTGGATAGAGGAGTATGAAATTTGGCACATTTAAAGTTTATGTGGATAAGGAGTGCAGAAAGCTAATATTTTTATAATGTATTGCTATTTAAATGAATTACCGTCGAATTTCGACTATTGGGCCACCGCACGGTATCACATATTGTATTCTGTAAATACAATATGTGATACCGTGATACATTTATCGAACCCTATTGCAAAAAACATAAGAAAATCTGAATTTCGCGGACCATACTGGCGGTTCACCCCTGAACAGCATAAATGTTTCATTATTCTAAGTATAGCCAACAGCACAAAAGTACTTACCATCAGAACGGCCACTGCATAACTGCCACTATTTAAAGGGTTTACCTTGGTTCTCATCGATCGGTGCGATTAATAATTTAATTTCAGTTTACATTACGGTATCCATTGCTGCTTGAAAAGCCACTCCGTAGCTACACTGCTATTCTAATGCAACGACGAATGCTGACTAGGTGAACTACACTTTTATGATATACGTGACAGTCTGCATAGAGTAGATGGTGCTGACCTGTCGAAGGAGGGCATCAATTATTCAATATCGCCTATTCAAGCTCAGACTGCGCGTCGTTGCAAATGGAATAAACGGGTCATCAGTAATATTTTAGAGGTTTTCCGCCAAGCAGCCGACAACTTTTATTTCTGTTTAAGTATGAGTCATTGTACCGTGTGGTGCCGGACGTAAAGAATAACACCACCCCATTTCTTCCCGTGGGTGTCGTAAAAGGCGACTAAGGGACTTACTAGAGATTGGGCAGCAGCGTTTTCTATGCATTTTACCACCATACTGCGATCGCCAACCCACCTGCCAAGCGTGGCGATTATGGCAAAGCCCCCCAAATTGGGGGAGGCCTAAGTCCAGCAGTGGACGTCTTACGGCTGAAATGATGATGAGTCATTAGGATTAAAATACAAGACGGTATCACAGTTCATCTAAGACACTGCTGTTTGAAAGAAGATAGGTATCATGGGCCGCCTGGTGGCTGGGCGGCCTTCAAATGTGCTAGTAATCGATGGTCTCTATTTGAGAGGTGCCTGCTGCTTCGTATTCAACTACTTGTTCTTAGACTATAGCCTGGAATTCTCTGGCATGGCTAGTCTTGGAGTCACAAAGTGGAGTAATGTCACCCGCACAGGCTCGTTAGTAGGTCAAAGTGGACCCCAGAATGATGACATACATCTTAAATTGATGATGCTTATATGTATTATGATGCCCATCAAATCTGCGTGCGTTAACTATTATAACATATAAGAGTAGCATATAAAGCCCTTAGTGTCAACGCCATTAAATCTGAAATACTGATGCAGCTTTTATAATTTTTCTTTACGAAATTCAAGAGTGTAAATGGGATAGTCGCCATGTATTTTGACGGCACGAGAGCAGTGGTGGCTAGGGCATGCAAAAACCGGGTTGTTTATAAAAACGGTTTTTTCGGGGTTTATGTTTACAAAACCGGTGAAACCGGTTAAATCGGTTTATTTGGTTTTTTTTATTTGATTTTTAATAAATAAGAAATATGTCTGTACAGAAATGAAAATGCTGAAGTCTAATCAAAATATGAATTTTTTACGGACTGAAATAAGCTACAAGTACTAACGGGCTATAAAAAATGTTTCTTTTCTTTATACAAAACATAGAATAATAATCATAAAGCTTATTATTTAGGAAAGTAAAATATTCTTTAAAACCTAACATACACAATTTGGAACATTTGGTAGGTAGACAAAGGCTTAAAATTACAGAATATTAAATAACAATTGAACTGTCATAAAATACAAACAGGCAAAATCAACAGTACGTAAAATGAAATCAAAATGATTATTGAAATATCGCATAAAATGGAAGTCTTATTCCCTAATAAACCAAAACAAAATAAATCTGTCTTTGTTATAGATAAAATAGACTAGCTTCTGCCCGTGACTTCGTCTGCGTCAAATTTTACTACCCTGACCCTTCCCGTCGCATCGAATTGCCTGCTAGTTTTCGTTCATTTCTCGTTACTGCTCCGCTCCTTTTAATCGTAGCGTGATGTTATATAACCTATAACCTTTTTCAATAAATGGGCTACTCAACACAAAAAAAAAAATTCAATTCGAACCAGTAGTTCCTGAGATTACCGCGTTCAACCAAACAAACAAACTCTTCAGCTTTATAATATTAGTATAGATGAGACCTGCTGATAAAAAGGCTCTCTCTGATTCCACACTTGTTGGAGGTATAGATTCCAAAGCTTTATATACTTTTATTAGGTGCTCTCCCATTTTTCCTCCACCGTCGTAAAGTGCCATTTCCACCCTGATTTTAGTTTCTAAATCAAGTTCTGTAGATAGGCTTGCACCAGAGGTATGTTGTTTGAGAGCCTTCTTTATTTCTTGTCGGAGTTGTTCCTTGATGTTCCATGAAACATTTAATACGTACTGTATAGTCTAAGTTTTCCTGAGTTGTAGTTGCCGTCAGTTTAGTAGTCGAAAAATGCTTACTTATAATGTTAACCGAAAAAACCGAAAACTCCGGTTTTGTTATCCTAAAAAACCGGGTTTCAAATCAGTCGGTTATCCGGTTTTTTCGGTTATCCGGGTATCCGGTTTGCATGCCCTAGTGGTGGCCCAGTGGTATCGGCCCCGACTTACGAGTGGTAGGTCGCAGGTTCGAACCCAGGTATGTGTTGTCGGTCATATAGTCCGACAAGGCCTGAATGGAACAAAAAGTGTCGGACACATTGTCCGACATGACAGTTAACGTGTTAAATTGTTTCGCGTTTCTGATTGTGACGCTTGTAACCGGATATTTGAATTCGAGATTATCGTGATTGTATAATGGTTCTATAGTTATAGTGAGATTACTTGCTGAATTGCATGTCTTTTCATAAATAAGTTCAAAGGGTGTATACCTCGATGTGTGTACCTACTATAGTGTGGTAGGCAAAGGACCAGAACCAAACTATGAAAACTTGGCTTTTGAATGAATCTGGTTTATGGTGGAAGTCCTTCAGTGCTCCCATGATTTATTGTTTTGTTATCTGGTGAAGCTCTCTATTTAATTCTAATAATTGTTAATACATTACAGTATTACGTAGAATGATATTTGAATGCACTCACGAATACACATTCGTGCATTTTTGAATAGACATACATCGTCGTTGATTTAGCTGTAATTCATAATTCATCACTTTACTTGATCGTTGGTTGAAATGCTTTGTCCACATTTGTTCAGTTCAGCCCCCCCTAGCGAAGTTACAACCGTTTCGTGTCGAATTCCGTTCTCCAATCGGCAACGCCTCGGTGTCAGCAATTGTAGAAAACGATAAGTTGGTAGCCATGTTGACGCGCCTGAGTCGGCCGCTCGTTCTACAATGTCTCTAGAAAAACGACATTCTAAGAAAGGATGTAGCGTTGAACATTGTAGAAACGATAACAATTCATTCTATCATTTTGAACGATGTGAACTTGACTACGAATTTTCTATTCGTTTGTTCTAACTACGTGACTTAACGTTGAGATGATTTCATTTCCATACATTTGATTAGTTTTCGACTAGCGTTAACGATTGCAGATTATCAACTTGGCTAGGGGTGCAGTTTCCGCATGCAACTGTAGGATCGTGACAATTTCTGGTATGGGCATACTCAATATGAGCTTATCCAAATCACGTTGCAGAATGGACGCGTACGTCAGCAGCAACGCCTTGGTGATATTGGTCACAATCTCACGTAGGGTACCTGGGTTACCGAAGTACTTTGCCCTATACGTGGCGACTACCGGCCAGTTTAGCAGCACATGATCTGCTGTCTTGTCGTGTTCCATGCAGGCCCTGCACAGTGGACTGTTTGTTAAGTCCTCTGACAAAGAGGTTTTTATTAAATGACCCATGGCCAGTTTGGCTGCTGTAACTGTACGCAGCTGTTGTTTGGTTAGACGGAGAACTTGTTTTACGAGGGAATATCGGTAGTGAGAATGGTTTCCTTAGCCTGCCTGCACACACCCTGGGCCAAAAATAGTTTGTGATGTTGATCCCTAGTTCGTTTTTTTACCAGAAAGCGTAGGTACTGGAACGGGAGTGGCACGATGGGTTCAGGTCCCACTGGTGCCATGCTCGTCCCCCTTCTGACAAGTTCATTGACTGCATCCTTCCCTAGCGAAACCGGCACTTTTAACGGCATAATTAACAAATACAACAAACAAATATCTAGTAGCTCGTTCCAAAATTAGTTTCGTATGGAATAGCAAAGGCAACAACCTCCACCGTTACTCTTTTATTTAAAGACGATGTATACAGAATAGAATTATGTATAGGTTCACTGACAGGTAAATTATTTATATGACAGCATTATGACAGATACATGCTGGTGCGATTTTTTGAAAAATAAGAGTAATTTCAAATGAAATAGGTCAGTCTGCAAATGCCTAAAAATTTGCAAACATGAAAACTTCGAAATGCGATATCTCAGCGATATTTGGGCAAACTTAACGGCATTTGAATGAGGAAGGCTTGTACTTTTAAATGCCGTTCACAGATTTTTGAGAAAAAAAGTCCGAACGGCTACATAACCTCAAATATGGCCAAAAACAGCATTTTTTGCACTTTTAGGTTAGGATTACTAAAAAACCTTAGAGAATCAAGTGCCTTTATTGCTAGATTCGAATTCAGCGACCCGAAATCTACGCGAAATGACTATTTATATTTAATCCACAAGAGTCATGTCGACCTGTGTAATGTTTCATCTGCAATTAACACCATCTTCGGTTGATTTTGAAGTAATTGGGGGTAAACCATGTAAATTAAAAAGAGGAATAGACCCAATATTGGACCTCTAGGAACATCTATTTTCATTTTAGCTCACGGACAAGCTAGTGAAGTGTTACTAACATAGTTTAAGGTACTATTTCATTAACACAAGATTTGTATAATACCTATGTATGTTAGTTTGAAAGGTATGTGTCTATGGGTCATTGTCACCTGATAATAAATGTTTTATTATTATTATTAATGAGTTTATTTCATTACTTGAAATGGGGAAATTTTGACGTTCGTTTACTGTATTGTCGTCATGTCAAATAGATGTAAGAACCAAAACGAGTAGCGGAAAGAACTTAAAATCAAGCATCCCATAATAACTAAACTTAAACTTTTGCTGGCTTTTTTAGCTCGCAGTGGCTCCACTAACAGCTAAATTTGAGAGATCAGATAACATTTTTTGCCTTGGAATATGTTTATGATGTGTTTACCTTTGCGTATCGATTTTTAAATAAAAAAGGTATCATCAAATCTTGCAAATGAAGGTATCATCATGCCTCTAACACCCGATAAATGTTTCTGGATCATCACTATAGTGCAATTGGGCAGATCCAAAACACAAACGGCCAAAACAATGGGTGTGCGGTATTCTACTGTTCAACAAGTGCTTTGGAGATTTAGGGAGACTGTCCTTCACTTATGTATACCAAGTAATGGCAAGCCATGTTAAGCCCACGAGTACGAAAATTGGGGTGAGCACGTATGGGGCAGAGTGATGTGAATCATGTGTGAGAGACTAAAGGGGAGTTGTCGAGTGTACAGACAGCTAGGAGAAAGTTTTACACAAGCATGTTTCGAAGAACAAATCTATACGAAGGTTCTGGACACGTGTGGGCTGGTATGGTCTTATGGTCGCGCGCCACTAGAGCCGATAAAAAATTTATAGTTTTTTTCTTGGATAGAAATCTCGCCGATCAACCTATGTGGCTACATTAATAAATTAAGGCCTGCAGCCAGGGATTAAAAACATAACACTAGAGCGACTACTCGCTAAGGGCACCCCCTGTGGGGTACGGACCTCGGCTTAGCTCAACGCTGGTAGAGGGTAACAAGGGACGGGCTGGTTCGGATTGATATTATTAAGGGACAAATTTAAAGCTACAGGCTCAGTGGCGCGCGCAGCTTCGACCAAGGTTCGGGGCGGATAAAAAATAAAAATGTGACCGCTGTGAGTTATGTTTTGACATTTTCTATGATCATTATATATTTGGTGAATATAAGCGACAATGCATTGTTTATACGTAATAATGGGGGGGGGAGGGGGGCACTGCTTTGTGGTAAACAAGTACCTTCAAGGTGTGGGAATCCATCAAATATAGAGACCAGCGACAAGCCCCGACCGAAACACTATCGAACATGACTGGGACGAGTTTGGTGAATTTCGAATAACTTCTAACAGTCTATTCGAAATTCACCGCTAATCACAAATTCAAGCCCTGCAAAATGAGCTTATTGAAGAATATATTTATTGAGGAAGGCTATTGGATATATAATATCACGCTACGTCAAAAGCAGCGGAGCAGCAACGAAAAAATTTGTTAATAGTAAAGTAAAAGTAATAGTAAAACTTAATGATAAATTTTTCATAAACTGACTTTAAGAGTTAATTGTTTTATGTCCAAATAGCCGTATTTCTTTCTTTGTAATCGGTGATTCATCATCATCATCACTTCGACCTGTTCTGTGCTTCTCGCATCCAACATATTCCTGCGGCCTTCACCAGGTTATCGGTCCATCTTGTGCGAGGCCTTCCAACGCTACGTCTTCCAGTACGCGGTCGCCACTCCAGAACCTTCCGACCCCATTGGCCATCTGTTCTGCGAGCAATGTGCCCTGCCCACTGCCACTGTAGTTTGGCAATTCTTCGGGCTATGTTGGTACCCTTGGTTCTCCTACGGATCTCATCATTTCTGATTCGATCATGTAGGGAAACTCCAAGCATAGCCCTCTCCATTGCTCTTTGGGTGACTTTTAGCCTTCTTATGAGGCCCATTGTGAGCGACCACGTCTCAGTACCATATGTCATCACTGGCAACACACACTGGTCAAAGACTTTTGTCTTGAGACACTGCGGTAAGTGGGACGAGAAGATACTGCGTAGCTTCCCGAACGCTGCCCAGCCGAGTCGGATTCGGCGATTGACCTCTTTCTCGAAGTTGGACCTACCTAACTGGACAGTCTGTCCTAGGTACACGTATTCGTCCACAACTTCGAGTGTAGCGATTCCGATCTTCATTGGAGTGGGTATCACACGAGCATTGGACATGACCTTTGTCTTGTCCATGTTCATCCTAAGACCCACTCTTTCGGAAGCTCTACTGAGGTCATCGAGCATTGTACTGAGGTCCTCCATAGTCTCAGCCATGACTACTATATCGTCGGCAAATCGAAGGTGAGTGATGTACTCGCCATTGATGTTGATGCCAGCCCCTTTCCAATCCAGAACCTTGAAGACATCCTCCAGTGCAGCGGTGAACAGTTTCAGAGAGATGACGTCTCCCTGTCTCACCCTTCGCTACAGAAGGATAGGTTTCGAGGCTTTGTCCTGGAGCCGGACTGACATAGTGGCGTTTTCATATAAACACTTCAGCACTTCGATGTACCTATAGTCAATCTGGCATCGTTGGAGAGACTGCAGTTTGCATGTGCGTTTGTCTCATTTATGTATTTACCTACACACTAGATACACACACTAGACACTTACACTATACTCCATTTGTTTAGGTAGTTAACTAAAGGTATACAATACATACAAATAAATATATTAATAGTTTTTCACTAAATGCATATGAAAGTATATATGGTACTTACAATAAAAAATCATTGTTTTTAAATTTTGTCTGTCTGTCTATCTGTCTGTCTGTTTGTTCCGGCTAATCTGTGAAACGGCTGGACCGATTTTGACGGGATTTCACTGGCAGATAGCTGATGTTATAAGGAGTAACATAGGCTACTTTTTGTCTGAGTAGCACGTCCCTGTGTGATAATTTCTGAACACCACGCGGGTGAAGCCGCGGGCACAGCTAGTCTTTAAATAAAGAATGCAAGGAATTGTTCTTTTGTATATCATTATAAAGAGAGCAAAAAAAAAAAAACATATTTTTATTAATTACACTACTTTACTAGGTTTTTACCCATAGATGAAACTAGTGTGAATCGGTGGAGTAATAAACCCTATGTTAGATACTGAAGTGGGAAAATAAATAGGGTGTCAAGTTTTTTTATTTTAATTTATTTTATTTGTTTTTAACAACTTTTTATGTGTGACCTACAAAAAAATAAAAATGACACAGATTAATTTTTCTTTTATACTGATTAGCACCAGTTTCTCTTAAAATAGACCAGTTAGTAATCACCTAACATATTTTTATCTCAAAAACCTTGGTACCTCTCCTCATAAATCTTCAAATCTTGATGAAAACATTCACCATGTTCAGCGCTTACGCTTCCCAGGTTCTCAGGAAAAAAAGATTTTTTAATGACATATTCACCCCCATCTTATGGTAATTCTTCAACAATTTGGAAACAATTTCTACATTATCTTCTGATTTATGGTTGCCCAAGTAATTTTTTACTATTGCTTTATATGAGTATCAAGCATCTTTTTCGACACTGGAAAGTACTCAAAAGCAGGTCCTTCTTTGCCAAGTGCTGTGACAAAATTTTTCGTTACCAATTCAGTCTTCATGAACTCTGATTCATTTTCCTTACTTGAAGTACTGGGCAATGATGGGTAAGGCAGTCCTTCAGAAAGCAAAACAGGTTTTATGACGTATGGAATATCAGAGTATTCTATATACTTCTTTTTTTTGTTGTTAAAACCTGAAGTATTGGTAAGGCAAAAGTAACAGTCAGTAGCGTGATTTTTTGGTTCCCTCAATAACACTGGGACACCAAATTGCAAGTATTTTCTTTTTCCTGCAGACCAGTTCAATAATATATTTCAACAAATTTCAGATACCACTCGAGGAACTTAATTTTTATCATGATTTGTCACCAAGATTTGGAAATATTACAAATGGCTCGTTTTACGGCTTCAGTAATACGATATATCTCTTGTGTTTTGATAGGATAATTTGCCCACAGACATAGCAAAACTTATTTGGTTATTAATTTACACTATCTTGAGCCCATTTTAAAACCAATCAAAAATTTAATTATAAGATTTTTTTTTTTTTTTTTGGATGGGAAATCATCAAATTACTTCTCCCGCTCTGGGCGGAGACTTTTACTGACTAAAACCCACCCGTGTTCCTTCAGTTGCCCATGTGCCAGGGTCACGGTATCTCTTTCGAACAATCACGTGACCCCGGCAGGCATCGGTCCTAGCAGACCCCTTCAGTACTGCTGACATCTCTTTGAGGCGCGCGTGGAACACTACGCGCCGTCGACCCGAGCTTGGTCCTTACCGGGCGGCGAGCTACCCATTGCTCGCCACCCGCAAGCTCGCGCCTACGGTGGCCGGGAGTCCGCAATCGACTCCTGGCGCCCGGGGCGTCTCATCCTGCGGCGGCTAGGGACGTGAGGGCGCAGAGACTGCCACTCCCTCACGCGCCCAGCCTCCTCCTTCGGGAGCATTTCTGCTTCGCAGAAGGAGGTGACGGCTTCCCGTGCCCTCTCGCTCCGTACCATGGCTCGCACCAGGGCCGGACGCGAGAGGTCGCCGCCGCCGATCGCCTCCACGAGGACACGGCGGTGCTCCGCCCAGGCAGGGCAAACTTCCACCGTATGCTCCACCGTGTCCTCTAGACGATCCTCACAATGGAAACACCCGGGCGTTTCCTCCCGCTTTATCCTGAACAGGAACCCACCGAAGCACCCATGCCCGGTGAGAACCTGTGTCAGGCGGAAGGTGAGGACGCCGTGGCGCCTCTCTATCCACTCCTCAAAGAGGGGACTTACCGCCGCAATTGTGGCGTGCCCTGCGCTGGGTTGCGACAATCGTACCCGCCATGTCGCCATGAGTTAATTATAAGATTAGTGCAACAAAAGCGAGTATTAACTCAGTACCAGAAACAAGTTAACGAAATATTTTAATGAGGGTGTTAAAAAACTTGACGTGATTAAAATATAAGACATACCTATATTTTTGTAATAAGAGGGTAGGTAGAAACCACATCAGCAGCCTATAAATGTTCCCACTGCTGGGACACAGGCCTCCTCTCGGTGAGAGGGAGTGGGCCTTGAATCTACCACGCGGGCCCAGTGCGGGTTGGTAGATGTCACATGTTTTAGAATTTTTGATTCTAAGACATGCCGGTTTCCTCACGATGTTTTCCTTCACCGGTTTGAGAGCAGTGGTGATGAAATAATTTACACAAATTAATGCGCCTGCTCGGGTTCGAACCCACGACCTACTACTCGTAAGTCGCGGCCGTTACCACTGGGCCACCACTGCTCTCTCAGAAACCACATTCAGTATTAATAGTCTTTGGGTAATTTTGTTTTTTTGTAAAGTGGTGTTATTAAGTCTTGATAATATTTCCCCGAAATGAATCGAACATTATAATTTTTATTGTTGTGTTTCTACTTGGTGCTTCTTCAATGCGTTATTAAATACATTTGAATATTGCTTCAGAACGTGAGCTTTTTCACTTCAAGAAAGTATCTTACTATATTTCATGATAAGTTAGTGGCTTTTTATATTGCTCATCGGTTTATATGGCCACTAGCTAAAACACAGAAAATAAAAATACGCTGGCTCAGTGACTGGAACAGTAATTTCGTTTTTTGTCTCTCCTGAAAAGTAATGGTTTTGTGACAAAGAACAGATCTACAACAGTTTGTGATACTTTTTTGAGGCGAAGAACATTTTATAACGTAATCGCAATAGCTAATATGTCTTAGGTGAGTCAAACTCTTGCAGAGTTCGATCTTTAGCAGTTATTAAGGTTTTGAGTTCCCTGTATTCTCTTTCAACTGGATTTCCCCTCCGGTGTATAGCTATATCGCCGATGCTCGGCTGCCAGGAGGACGGCGGTCTTCTTATTTAACAGCAACAATAAAACTGACTCATTTCAAGCAACTAGGGCTGTAAATAGTCAGTTTTTCATTATCATCTCAGTCAAATCAACTAGGTCAAATTTCCATCACCCAGTTGGTAGAATTCCCGTCGACATATACTCCACGGGAATTTGGTGTCTTTGCTGGGTTCATCATTATTATCATCATTTCAGCCGTAAGACGTCAACTGATGGATAAGCCTCCCCAATTTGGAGGGCTTTGCCATAATCGCTACGCTTGGTAGGCGGGTTGGCGATCGCAGTTGCAGGGTTAGACTGCTTGGTTTACTGTTTAAACAGGCTTACATGGCTGTAATCGGGGTGCAATCAGTCAAAAGTAGTTGTTTCGTGTTTAAAAGATCGCGCAATGAAAAGGTTAATGTGGTAAAATAAAACATTAATAAAATCAGAGTCCCGTTGAAAATTATATCGTCACCCTGGGCTAATGTGTACATTAGTCCCGGGTGACGATATAATTTTCTACCGTGATTTGCATACGAAAGAAAGTATAATGTTACAACTGGCGAAGCCACGATCAGCAAAAGGCGATAAATAATTATAAACACAGAGAAAAAAGTTAATTGTTCAAAGTGGTGGGGGAGAATAATCCCTCGATTTGGCAACCCCAGCCGCGCGGGAAAGCGTGACGTGTGGTGGTGCAACTAAACAGAAAGATACAAAAGGCCGACTCCAATCAAGAAGCGAAAACAAGCGTACCCAAAGTTACACGCAAAGATCTCAAACAAAATTTTGCCAATATCTTTTATTTAAATTTTATTAACAAAATTTGCCCAATATCTTTTATTTAAATTTTTATTTGCCTTTGTTGGTGAAGTCATCTAATTTCTTTGATAAAAGTTACGTTGGATAAAGATGTTTCATCAGCAGCCTATGTGCCACTCTAACAAGTGCACTTGCACTCGCTTCAGCTAACATATGTATGTTCCCAAAAAGCCTCATGAAAGTTTATATTAAACCTGTTCAGGTTAAGTTCTTACGCAATCATTCTCTGAACTAATAAACGACATAAACATCTACATTGAAGATTTTGACTTTATATTATTAGTGAAAAAATCCTCGATCTTGGGTTAAAGTACACAAATAATTTAATGAATGCACTCAAGTTGTCAGCACTACTACAAATTGGCAACGACGGATACATTTTCTGATCAATTTGCTTAGATTTTGTGCAATGCAATAAACAATTCAATTGATTTGAATTTTCATCAAACTTTCAGAACGAAACGTACGGAAGTATCACATCTAACAGACATATTGTGTATAATTTGAGTTTTAACTCGAATGGAGTCAACCTTCTGCACCTATGTATTTTGTGTTGGTGCGGTGAGAATGCGAGCCCACGAACGAACCGATTGTATGGAGATACCTTCAGTGTTCCCTGACCGGCCGTGAGGTACGCGCGCTTCCGTGCTCTTCAAAGTTCCAATCTCCAACCGCCGCAGTTATTTCGTTCCACCCGTACGCGAAAAAGGTAAGCAATAGATTTAAATTCGTTTTTCAAAACTATATTTTGTATCTTTGTTTTTCTTTTATCAATGTTTATTTTCAGATTTGTTGGGTTTAGAGTTTAGTTTTAAAGTTTCCTATTTATTTTGAATTATGATTTGTTTAGTAACGACGCTGGTTTTTTAACTTATTATTTGAAAAGCAATCAATCATCAATATAAGTTCATGTGACCCCATTAATAAAATAGTTATTCAATGGGATTATAATTATGAACTAATTAGTTGGAGGGTTGTATTGATGATCTTAATTATTATAATATTGTGTAATTAGTAATTAAATACTTGATATTGTCGCGAATCATATTTTGTTCAACATACAGTCTGACACTGACTTGCAAATTTCAAAAATCGTAAGAAAAATGTAATTTCGCGGGCTACCCTCGTTTTTCCTCTTGAATTGTACTAAGCCATCTTTTCAAGTTTCTCAGGGGTATCACGAGTGGCATTATTGATGAAAACAAAGATTGTAATTCGTTGGAAAAAACGTTTATTTTGTAACTGCGTTTTAGCGGGTTCGACATGTAATTATTTATGCCACTATGACGTACTGTGGAATGTTCTCCCATATTTTCAAGATGGCAGTTTCCAGCTCCTACAATGTTTTTGAAGCTGGTCAGTTAGCTCGAACACGTGTCTTCATATCGGGGCTTCTTGCTGGCCATTTAGTTAGTGCGATACTAACGTCATGCAGGTATTTTCGAATAATCCTTGCAACAAGCGCACTTGCATTATTTATCATGCATAAAAATGAGATCGTGGTCCACAAACACTGGATAACATGTCTATATGTATTGTTTGTATTGATGAATGTATCGGTTGATATTTAAAGGCGTCAACCATGGTCCCGTCACAACCTTATGACCAGTTTTTCCTTTGGTGGACAGTCCTCCTCAGACTGTCCATGATTTACCACCATAACTTACCTTCTCTTCGATGCAATATTGCTGAAAATTTACTACTGTCACCGGTAGACTTTCCTACGTCCCTCATCGCAATACAGCGTAATCTTGGTTTTATCCTCTCCTCTTGGTTATAAAAATTTGGCTGCAGATTTCAATGGTAATTTCTTGAAACGGCAGAACGGCTTGCAAGAAGTTGTGCACTTACGTTTGACTGACTTAGCTCAGACTGAACGTGCTGTGTCTAAAATTTATACAATTAATAAAAAAATAAGGAAAATCTATTTCGGTACTCTTTACATCCCAATGGATTAAAAAATAAGAAAATACCTACTACTTTCACTCTGCAAACATCTTTTCCTGTACCATATAATTATTTTATGTTTTAAGCCATTAAACATTTTGGAGTCCAGTACTGCATTATAAAACCTACTGGGATTTTTTTATAAGATCTATGTATGTTAAGGATAATCAGTAGTAATAATTACTATTAAGTTCTTGCTTCGCTTCGCGTTGAAATATGTGGGTAGGTAGATAATAAAAGACTCCTTAATTATTAAATTGGTATAATTTAAGTGACATCACTTACATCGGTAAGGGTATCATTTTCTCAAAGAGATGTCAGCAGCACTGAAGGGGTCTGCTAGGACCGATGCCTGCCAGGGTCGCGAGATTGTTCGAAAGAGATACCGTGACCCTGGCACATGGGCAACAGAAGGAACACGGGTGGGTTTTACTCAGTAAAAGTCTGACACGCCCTCCCGCTCCGCCCAGAGCGGGAGAAGTCATTTGATGATTTCCCATCCAGAAAAAAAAAGGGTATCATTTTAGGGTATTGTTTTACATAATATACAAACATTACGCTGGTATACCCCTAAGGTAAGCGCAGAGATGTAGATAGGTATTTTTACATACGTACCCACATTTCACCAGTTCTGTTTTAAATCGTATGATATGAGGAGAAATTAAAACTTCTGAATGGTACCAACCAGCCATAAAACATTTCCTAACCTTGGGATCGAACCCAGGACATGTTCAACAGTTTCGCTTCCTAACACCAAGGCAGCCGTTTATTTATTTAACATAGAGGTAGAACCAATGTTAAAAAAATACGTATATTAGGGATGGGTTTTTCTTCCAAAGCACGTATTTTATGCATTGACACTTCGACAGCCACAGATATAAAATGTCGGTTTATCCACAAATTGCGCCCGCGCTTACGCAGCCACAACTCAACGTACAACTCAACAACATCACTTAACAACAAACAACAACTCACGTATCCAACCTAATTATTTAAACATGTAGTCGTCGTTTTGGTCACTAACTATTTGAATTGAATAATACGCTATAAGGACAAGCACAACAAATATTTTCAATAAAAATATGTTCCATCTACTAACTTTTTATCGTATCTAACTTGATCGCAGAATATAGTTCTAAATGTACGGTGTATCGTTGAAAATTCGCAACCACCGGCGGCTAGCTAATTAGCAGAATGCAACTAATGAAATAATTAGACCGCCATCAGTTAGCTACCTCATCATAATCCACCGCATAACGAACTCTTCACCCAAACGGACATATTGTGCTAGCTTAAAATTCTAGGTTACCTATATGGAAAAATTCAATTTAAATTAGATTTTTTTATTATTGCTGATTTATTTCGGATTTACAAATATCCATATAGGTGGTTGTTACTCGTACAGTAATGCTTATACTTTATAATAAATAATAGTTTAAAAAAACTAAAAAACACGCTTCCATTGAAAACCAAACTAAAAAGTACAAAATAATGGAAAAAAAGCGTGGGGTGCTTTTTAAGGTATTTTTTAAATGATATCAGGCACCCCACGCTTTTTTTCCATTATTTTGTACTTTTTAGTTTGGTTTTCAATGGAAGCGTGTTTTTTAGTTTTTTTAAACTATTATTTATTTTCTATTTTTTAGGGTATTTCGAATTTAGAGACGTATGTCAGCGTAGTTTCTGACAGTTTTTTTGCTGTCCTGGTAACCCTGGCAAAGATAATGGCACAAATTTATGAAATTATTGCATTGTCATCGGTCCTTGACAGGTGTGCAAAGTTTGAATGAAATCTGGTCGTTTAAAGTGGGTCAAAATCGCGCTATAAGGAGTCGGTTACAAACAAACATACAAATATACAAACATACAAATATACAAACATACAAATATACAAACATACAAGTGAAGCTAATATAAAGCGTGTAAAAAATACCAGTAATGTATGAGTTTGAGATTTTGACATTTGATTGTCGTCGAGGTGATATTGCGATTAGATTTTTGAACGTTTTTGATCACGAGAATTGGCAGGCGAGCAAGTAGCTGTTTTTATCCTCATTTCTATCAAATGAATTTGGCGCTTATAAGAATATTAGGCTTGTTTCATGCGAGCCTATGTAAATCCCAATTGGTACGAAAATTACGAAATTTAATACACGAAATCAATCTGTGAAAAAATTATCTACTTACCTCAATGAAGGCGTCACTAAAGTATTTAATGCTTATTAAATTTTATTTATAACACTAGCTGTGCCCGCGGCTTCGCTCACGTGGCTGGATTCCTTTTAGCATTATAAGTTAATCGGAACGTGAAGTCGTTAATTTAAACTAAACCCTACCTAACTCCAAGTAGGCATAGCGTGATGATAATAAATTCTGATTAAATCCTAAATGACGCAGGAGGAGTATGTAAGGATGGCAGAAGCAGGTGGCGGTTTGGAGTTCCTAACAAGAAACTTTAAATACGAAATACAAATAGAACACTATCGCTAACTCCGATACCCGTGCACGTGTTTACTTGACTGCGTGCAATCGTATCTCGCGTTCGAACATCGGAGGATCCCACCGGTCTCACAATACATTTCTCAATTTCTGGTTTTATTTATCAGCCGGTAAATATTACTTGGAAGTAATAAATGCGGCCATAAGGCGCCCTTGCTGGTACTATTTTAAAATCTACTACTACTTTTAAAGTACATTTTGTTATGTAAATTTTCTTTATGGGTTTCCTGAAAGCGCAGTATAAACAAATTTGCAAAGCAGTCTTCGGGACGTTGCAAAAGGTAGTCCTTAGTACATCTATACGTGTGTGCCGGTACATACCAGTAGCTGCAAAGGTTTTGGTATAAAGGCATAGGTACATAGCTGCAGGCAAGAAATATTTGATGCTTAGCATAAGCCGTAGGAGTAGTAAGGCCTTGGTAAAAATGGGCAAAAAAATTAAATGTAAGTGTAGATCCCTTGGTTCGTCAGTGCGTAGCCGTCGGCGTAGAACCCTTGGCACATATTTTTGTATAGCCGTAGGCACAGAATCCTTTGCACTTTGATTGTGTAGCCTACGGCGTAGCCCTTGACGGGTTTTTGTGCGTAGCCGCAGGCGTAGAGAAGTGGGCTGCGCGGACGTGGGCGTAGCGCACTCGGCGCAATCGAGTCGCAGGCGTGGGGCACAGTCGTAGCACATATTCACTACGTTTTTGAACTGTGTGTACTCAAACAGTCGTTGTTGTGGTTATTGTTTAGCTGTCAACGCGTTTGAAGCGGCTCGTGAACAAAGACGTAATGTTTTTAGAAGCTACGTCTAAACCAACAATATCCACTAAATAAGTAGTTTGTTGTTTTTTTTTTGCTTGGATATATCGCACTTTCAGAATGATACAGACGCAGACCTAATTAGAAATTATAAGATTTCAACTTTGCCTCATAAAATCATAAAACTGTTATTAAAAAAACGAGGTCTATACCTGTATTCCAATAATAGGACTCGAATCGACTACTAAGACAATTTCATCACAATTAAAAAGTACTAAAATAAAACTAAAACTGAGGTTACTCTGTGGTTCCTGAGGGTTCTGGTGGTGGTTGGTAAAAAACAAAACCAAAAAGAGTTAAGGAAGAAAATCAATCCATAACAATAGAAGCGTCTGTAAGCTTTGGACCTTTTAAACCACGCGACGGATTTAGTGCGGTTTTCATCAATAGAGAGAGTGATTCAAGAGAAATGTTTATATGTATAATAAGCGGGCGAACCCGCCGGGCAAAAGCCGGTAGATAAAGCTTTTGTTCCAGACCGGAGTCCATAGGATAAGTAATAAAATCTGTTGCAAACAGTCAATTTTTTTTACTTTTGTATCACTTTGAAAATAAATGGCAGCAATAGATTTTTAATTATCGAAAGTTATTTAAGTGCAGTACTCATGGACAAACTTGCTTTTGAAAGCAAAGATGCCACGGTTGACAGTATTAGGAGAGGATGAAGCCTTTTGCTTTAAGCATTTTCGTTGTGCAACATCAAATATCTATAAATAAATATCTTAGGACAACCAACACAACGTTATTTGATCCCAAACTAGGCAGAGCCTGTACTATGGCAACCAGACAACTGATAAACATACTTTTATATTTCTAAATACATACATATTATAGATAAATTACACCCAGACACAGAACAAATGATCGTGCTCATCACACAAAGATTTGTCCTGGGTGGGAATCGAACCCACGACCGCAGTCTTAGCAGACAGGGTCACTAACCATTAGACTAACAGGCCAGTCAAAGACAAAGACTCGATCCTGTCCTTTTATATTAGTTTACCTTCCTTATAGTTAGCTCAAGTGCTCAGAGTTAACTATGAGCACTTAAACTAACCTAAGTGAATATTAATAAAAATCTTAATCAACCCAAAAATTAATAGGCTCAGCTAATGATTGTTCTTCAGGTTACAATTACATTTTCTGTCAAGCAACTGCCAACAAGTTTGAAGCGATGATATGGTACTTACTACTTAATTTTCTTTTACTTAGATTTTCCGATGATTTGTCCTAAATGCATTGGTTTACTTCATTCTAGAATAGACAGGCAATTTCCTAAGTTAAACAAGCCAGGTAACAAACTAAAAGGTACCTATGTACCTAGATTACATCGGTGTTGTTTTCCGTGAGTTATTATAACAACGTCAATAACAAAGTCAAAGTTTAAAATATACATTGCAGCAAAGTTTCGTTTCATCATGAGCAGCCTATAATGTTCCCACTGCTGGGACACAGGCCTCCTCTCGGTGAGAGGGAGTGGGCCATTATCTATCACGAGGGCCCAGTGCGGGTAGGTAGATGTCACATGTCTTCGAATTTTTGCTTCTAAGACATGCCGGTTTCCTTACGATGTTTTCCTTATGTGGCAATGCAGTGGTAATGAAATAATTTACACAAAGTAAAGCGCCTGCTTGGGTTCGAACTCACGACCTACTACTCGTAAGTCGCGGCCGTTACCACTGGGCCACCACTGCTCTATCAGAAACCACATTCAGTATTAATTGTCTTTGGGTAAATTTTTTTTTTTTTTTTTTGTAAAGTGGTGTTTTTAAGTCTTGATAATATTTCCCCGAAATGAATCGAACATTATAATTTTTATTGTTGTGTTTCTACTTGGTGCTTCTTCAATGCGAACTCACGCCCTACTAATCGTAAGTCGCGGCCCTTACCACTAGGCCACCACTGCTCTCGAAGTTTAGTTTAGATCAATTGATCTAAACTAAACGGGGCTTATAAAATATATATTCGATAGGGTAGAAACAAGCTAGGAAATAATGATATACGGAGTGACTTGTAATGCGGCGTCTCGCCAGGACCTGATGCTGTGGCCTCTTGCATGTTTCAGAACACTTGAAATGTTCAGTAACAAATCTTTGATTTTGTTGAATCCCATAGGTTTTGTGTATTAACTTATTTTTGTTCACATTTCTACTGTACGATCTATAGTGAATTCAATTCGACATTAATTATTTATTTTGCAGGTGGATTGAAACGTTTTAAGTTAGATGTGTTCGTTTATGTTATTTGTGTACGAATCGAAATGTTATTTAGTAAATAATTTACTATAAAGAAAAACGATACCCTTGTTAACTTTACCATTGCTTTGTTTGTACAATATGTCTATATAATACCATATTTTATTTAAGTCCAAAAAATGTTCTCCAGTAAGTGAGATCCTTGCAATTTCTAAGTGAAATATATTTCTGTAACCCTAGGTTGAGGTTTAAAACTGAAAGCTCGCTGTAGGTCAACCTCTACAAATTGCCATTGTTTTGTTTACATCATGACATTTGGAGTGTGGCACTATTACAAGACGAGGCGAGCTAATGAAAAGGGAAGCTATTGGTAAAAGCAGCTTTAGTGGAAAACACATAAAATTATAAACGTTTTATAACACTTAAAGGTATCGTATCGTATCGTGCAAATTTGAAGAATTTTTTTTGGTGAAGTCTGGAGGTCCGTGGCGGAAATAACCTGATCAGAGTTAAGAACCAACTTAAGGGATCACCGTTACTGACTGAAAAACTTTAAAGATTTTTTCTAATACTGATCTGTTCTTTACATAGTATAAAACAAAGTCGCTTTCCGAGTTTGTACGCCTAGATCTTTTAAACTACGCAACGGATTTTAATGCGGTTTCTATCAGTAGACAGAATTATTCAAAAGGAAGGTTATAACATGCTGTCGATGCTGCTGGCAAAAGGTAGTGATAATATAAACACAACACAAATACACCATTATTATAATTTAAGTAATATCGGCCCTAAAGTGTCCGTGTGTATAAACTTAGTTGTCTTGAGAGCATCACCTTTTTACGAATTTCTGTCATATTAGGTCCTGTTCTTCAGGTTTTAAAAGAATAGCACATAGTGTCGACGAAACGGGATTTCAAGTTTTTTTAGGAGAGCTTTCTTCTACAATCTTTGGCAAATACATGTGTCCGCGCAGTCAACAGCTGCGCAACGGGTGTTATTAAATAATTCTGCTTTAAAAGAAGACGCTTGTTTATAAAAAGGCATGGATAGAGATAGCTATCTGTCAACTCCTTGGTACAATGGCAGCAGCGACATCTGGTGGCAGTTTTTATCCTAATTCAAATCGACTGCATTTGACGCTTATAGGCATATTAGGCTTGTTTCATGCGAGCCTATAAAAACCCAATTTGGTACGAAAATTACGAAATCCGTATTGAACACGAGTTCAAGCTGTGACGTAATAATTTATGCGTCAACGAAGGCGTCACTAAAATATTTAATACCTATTAACTTTTATAGTTAACACTAGCTGTGCCCGCGGCTGTTCTTTTAGCATTATAAGTTAATCAGAACGTGTAGTCGTTAATTTAAACTAAACCCTACCTATCTCCAAGTAGGCATAGCGTGATGATATTGAATTGAGAGATTAATACATATCATCTGCATACTTATAACATAAACGATGCAGGAGGAGTATGTCAGGAATTAAGGATCGTAGCGGGTGGCGTTCTGTAGTTTGTATACATAAACTGACTGCTGGGCAGAAGGTGTGAGTTAATGTCATCATCATTTCAGCTGAAAGACGTTACTGTTGGACATAGGCCTCCCCTGAGGGGGGGGGGGGGGGCAATGGTGGTCAAATGCAAAGAACGCTGCTGCCCATTCTGTAGTAAGTTTCTCAGTCGCCTTTTACGACACGGGAAGAAATGGGATGATGCTATTCTTTGTCTGGCATCACACGGAACAACGGGACACCAAACGAGACAGTAACTCGCGAAAATCGTCAAACAGTAAAGTGCCTACCATGGTACGAATCCACGACCATTTGTCGGGGCCGCTACCACTGGGACACATAACAAAAAGTATGATAGTATATATACTGAATCCATTCAGTAGTTGGTGTATCCATTGTATGTTACAAGTAGACAAATAGACAAACGAACAAAAATCTAAAAATAATAGTTTAAAAAAACTAAAAAAGTACAAAATAATGGAAAAAAAGCGTGGGGTGCCTGATTGATATCAGGCACCCCACGCTTTTTTTCCATTATTTTGTACTTTTTAGTTTGGTTTTCCATGGAAGCGTGTTTTTTAGTTTTTTTAAACTATTATTTATTTTCTATTTTTTAGGGTATTTCGAATTTTGGGACGTATGTCAGCGTAGTTTGTGACAGTTTTTTTGCTGTCCTGGTAAACCTGGCAAGGATAATGGCACAAATTTATGAAATTATTGCATTGTCATCAGTCCTTGACAGGTGTGCAAAGTTTGAATGAAATCTGGTCGTTTAAAGTGGGTCAAAATCGCACTATAAGGAGTCGGTTACAAACAAACATACAAATATACAAACATACAAGTGAAGCTAATATAAAGCGTGTAAAAACGATAATTTTCGGCATCAGAATCGTGCCCACTCCTACACCTATTCACTACTATTCGATACCTACGCTTCCATACCGAATATAACGTCAGTCAAAGCCATCGTAGGAGTACTAGAAACGCTGTTCACAAATTCGAAGCCCGAACACTTCGCTACTATTTTATTATACTTTAGTATACTCAGAAAATAATCGGAAAGAGCGAAGGGCGACCAGATTGCTCCTAACTAGTGTTCAAATACATTCTGTTAGGTATGAAGCAAAATGTAAATAAATTGCTATATCTTAGCTTTCGGCTCTTAGCCTAGAGGCTTATAATGGGAACAACGAATACCCATACAATTATTGATTGGTATCTACTTACTTCGAGGGACTAAGGCCCCGAGGTATGTAGCTGTAAATATTGTATTGTATGGACCGCCTGCCCCCCGGCGGCGCCTAAGGATTCTTTTCCAATTCTAAATCATTTTGGAAAAGCTAAAAGCTGTACTCGGAGAAATTAATATTGCATGTAACAAAATAATTGGCACGAAAATTGTTGAACACCAGTTCATTTTGGTGAACATTTTTAGATACACTTTGGTACCTTCCTTACGTCAGATACGTGCTGAGGTGCGACCACAGAGTAAAGATGTAAATGTTGGCATTAGCGGAATTTGTGGAAACGCCTTTTCTATTTAACTTGTGGCCAGTTTCACCTTCAGCGAATATGTGCAGTTTCTTGTCCGTGCAAGAAAATCCATGGACACTCACACTTTTCCTACCCTACCTACTACGCTTAGGAATGGGTAACTAGCTTCGTCTTTCTGACTGAGCAGCCCGTTGATAATTCAAAACTGCCTGTAACTGGTTTATTTGAAATAAATGCTTTGAGTTTGAGTTATAGTTGCGAATTATATTTTATAAACATACAACCTGCCCCTGCACCCTAATTGCGAAACGCACTATTTATCAGAATCTGAATGGGATTGAAGATTATTTCTAAACCATTGCGTCATTTGTTCGAATAAATTGTAAGCTCAGCAACGTAAATAACGCAATGAATGTTGTTTAACTATCAATATCCAATTCCTACTGATAGCAAGTTACGCAATTACCCCTCTGATCTCATACGATCAGAAAAATTGAATTTTGCGGGCTGCTTTAGTGCATCCTCTTTAAGCCATCTGCCGGAACATTGCATACAGATCGGTATTATTACATTTTAGTGCCTATTCGAAGGTGATGAAAGACCTACACACATTTAATAAGAATCTAAATTCATTGGAAGAATATTGCTAATCCATTGCTAGGTATGTTCGTTTTTTTTACAATGAATGTGGAAGAACTGTCAAAATGACAGCCATTAATACTTTTTACTTTTTATCCCGCAGATTCTTAATTTGAATTTCCAACTTTTTCTATATGCATTGCAATATTCCAACCTAACTATTACGCATCGCCTGATTTTGATTTGATTTCTGGTTAGAATGTGTTGACGGAAATACCTTACCTGCTTTGATGAAAGATTTATCCTAAGTAAAAATTGCTGGACAGTGTCAAACGTAGATTTTTATCTGTCTTTAAATGTACGTAATATTATTTGGCACTCTTTCTCCAGATAAACTTTAACAGCGCCAAATTTTATACCCTGCGTCCACGTAAATCACGTATTTTAATACATAGATATCAGCCCAGAAAATAATATTTTAATTATGTAATGTTTCAATACATACAGAAAGTAGAAATAATATGTACATGTATACTAAAATGGAACGAAAAGAATCACAGGGTATCAAAAAACTCGTCCGCGTTGCTGTCAATGGGAAATGTCCCCAAAAGGCTGGCAACATTGCCACTTTGTATGGTGATGAAGATTCTTTGGCCAATAAATAGCCCATCCTTCTGGTCCGTCAAGAGTCGAAAGTAGGTAGATTTTTAATTTTGCTTTTCGTTATCGTCTGAACGTATCAACCCCTTACGAACACACATTGAAAAAACTCACTCACATCAATGTGGACGAAGTCACGGGCTCAGCTAGTAGTTGAAAAGGAGACTGAGTTGGAAATTACGAGGATCGGCAGTGATCTCCAGACTACCAGCCGCCGGCCCATTCCAACCTGTTCCGTTGCTGAGAGTGATGTTTAGTAGTCCAAACGACCTGTATTTTAAGAATGTTCGCAGTGTAATCTCAGTCTCTTAAGCAGCCTATAATATTCCCACTGTCGGGACACAGGCCTCTTCTCGGTGTGAGGGAGTGGGCCGTAATCCACCATGCGAGCTCAGTGAGGGTTGGTGGACGTTTTTCGAATATTTGCTTCCAGGACATGCGGCGTTTCCTCACGATATTTTCCTACCCCGGTTTAAGAGCAGGGGTGATGCAATAACTTTTACAACGTAGTAAGTGTGTAAGTAAATCGTTTGTCTGGGTTTGAACAACCCACAGTTCGACGAGTCACGGCCGTTACCACTGCTCTCTTCTCAGTTCAATTTGACCATGATTTTCATGCTTTATTGACAAGGTATCGGCAAAGATTCTCTCTATGATATAGAGATATGATCGCGATTAAATTTTGAACCTCTTCAATTACGTCAATTTGGTGTTCTGTAAATTAACATAAATCTTATACCTTTAAACGAGCAATTCTTGTATATATAATCTGAATCTCGGAAACGGCTCCAACGATTTTCTTGAAATTTAGTATACAGGAGGTTTCGGGGGCGATAAATCGGGCATCCAGGTACTAAATAAATAATTTGGGTTGTATTCGAACTTTTCATTACAATTAAAAAATAAATGAACAGCTATTATAACGTATGCATGTGACAAATAGGAAACTAGTTCAGAATAATTATGAATACTCCAACAAGACCATCCACGTTTAATTAAAACTAACGCTATTATACACGTTCGATAAAATCTAGGTGACCTGACCTGGTTTGTTCTGCCCGGGGCAAGAAACATTAATAGGAAAACGGATCATTATTTTCCTATAAAAGTCGGTTCTGCTGAAGTGATCTAAGTTACTGAAATTCCCTGAAACAGAAGAGAAGAGCTGTGGTGGCCCTTTGGTATCGGTCCCGACTTTCGAGTTGTAGGTCGCGGGTTCGAACCGAAAAGCGCCTACCTGGCGCTTTACTTTTTGTAAATAATTTCATCACCACTATTCTCAAAAAATGGTGAAGGAAAACATCGTGAGGAAACCAGCATGTCCTAGAATCAAAAATTCGAAAACATGTGACATAGATTGGGTAGATTACGGCCCACTTCTTTTCATCGACAGGAGGCCTGTGTTCCAGCAGTGGGAATAATATAGGCTGTTTATTAATAATACGTTTATCTGGGCCAAACCATTCCCTCTGCACATCTCACATGTAAAGAAATAAAAAGGAGGCGTTAGTGCGTAATACACTATCAGTAGGAATCGGTTTCATTTTGACAGCTCCACAACATTCATGACGTTGTTTACGTTGCTAAGCAAACAATTTATTGAACTTATGAAATAATGGATTAGCAACAAGCTTCAAAATGATTCGGATTCTGATTAGAGCCGGATAACCGTATTGTGAAAAAGATACTGGTTCCTGGAAACAGTTACTAAAAACGAACAATACCTACCACTTAAACAGAAAACCAGATATTATTTAACGTTGTATTCTTCTTAGTATGACCTAGGGTTGCCAAACGTGGCCCCTATCAACAGAAAACATTAAAATATTTGTAGCATGGCAGCAAAACATAGAAAGAAGCATATTAATATTAAAGAAAAAATACAAAGAAAATCTTAACCTTATATGAAGAAAAACAACCGTAGCAGACGTGATTTACACGACTAAAAAACTAAAATGAAAGTGGGCAGGTCACGTCATCAGGGTTGAAAACGTTATTCCAGAGAAGGGTAGACGAAGACTATTTCAAAGATGGGAAGACGACTTGAAAACTACTGTGGGAGGAAAATGGAGGCAAAAAATCACGACCATGAGCTATGGAAAAGCCTGGCGGAGGCCTGCTGAAATGCAAAGCAATTTGGAGATTAATGATGTCGAAATATTTAATTTAAACACATTGAAAAACTAGTTTTACATTTGATAATAAAGGTTACTTGACATTTAAAAAGGGTGATATTATTATTGAAACAAAATCTACCTAATTATGGCTCGGCAACTTTTTAGGTTAATCCTAGATGAGATATTGAAATAATGTTCTTGTAAACCCTGGTTAGTTAATTATTGTCGCTCTGTCACACACAACATTATACAAGGTGGCAGAAACACTCGCAAACTGTAACCATAATAAACTCAGCACGTGATTTTAGACCTAGTGCTTCGGAAAGCACGTTAAGCCGTTGGTCTCGGCTGTCATTCATAGATCTGTAGCAGTCATTACGGGTCGTCGTAATCTCGACATTCTGGCCAATTGGTATCGTGTTACCCAGTAACTGGGTTCTGGTGGTGAGTTAGGCAGTCGCTCCATGTAAAATACTGGTATTCAGCTGCATCCGGTTAGACTGGAAGCCGACCCCAACATGGTTGGGAAAAGGCTAGGCAGATGATGATGATGGTGATGATAGACCCTGTAGCATATAAAAATCGGTTTTTAAAAAGAAATATGGTGGTTCATAGCCCATTCAACCGCGTAGATAACTATCTACGCGGTTAAAATGTACGAGGAAAGTATTTTTTATTGACCAAAACAAAATTTCAACTTACGGGGGTTCAGAATCATGATAACAGTTTGTGCGTCGATGTGATCAATATAGAAAAAAAAATGTTTCGCTAGTAAACAGATAGTTTATTTTACTATTGAGTGTTGTTTAGTCTCCTTCAACCAATAATAATGATCCAACATTGCTCTGTACTGCTCACCAGCCTCAGCTTTTCACAGCACAATGGAAAATATTTCAGTTTTGTTCGTGTGTGTTTGAAGTTGTTGTTGCGCGACCGCGGGCGTTAAGTCGATCGCTCAATGACTCAGTCCCGAAGGCTCCAGGCACTTTCAAAATAATTTTCGAAATGATTGTTCTGCAGATGAGCGCCTCGAGTTAAATTGCCGGGGGTATCAAAAGCAGAGCTACGAATAGGTGTGCTTTAATATCGTCGGTGCCGAGCGCTGCCGGCGACGCGGCGACGCCGCGGGCTCACCCCCTTCGCCCCACGACCCAAACCGCTCTACATTATGCCCGCTTATAATATAAAATAATCATATTTGTATGTAGGCTTCGCAACCAATGTGGCTAAATAATAATTTATGACCTCAGTGCGTTTTAAATACAGAGCCGACGGCGATGGACGAATCGTGATGTGCCGCGTGACCATCGCGCCAACTCTCAAATTGACTACATGAATTTTGGCCATTCTGCCGAATAATATATATTTCCAAAATGTCTTAATTCGGGACCAATTTTATGTGAAATTTGCGAACTTTCACATTTTCTCATATATTAAAGGCTTCCTAATTTTGGATGTAATAATTCAGTTTTCTCACGTCCTTTTACCGTTATAGGATTATGCTGGTTATGACCTCATGAATTATGTGGATGTCTCTATTATCAGGCACAGTAAAGTGAAACTTATTCCTGGTGGATAGAGTAGTTGATTCATTGTAGTGTATCAGCGTAGTGGGTAGGTGGTTAGGTATCAGTAGTAAAAGCGGTGTGAGCAGTAGCTTCAGTGCTTACTAATGCGACTATTCATAAGCACCTGTCTAGTGACGAATGACTGAACGTCCTTTGCCATAGAGCATGTGTAATTGCAGAAGTGTTACTTTCCACCATTACGTTTTTTCAGTAACTTCTAACCTTTGTCGACATTTTTGTTTAGGGATTCAAGTTTTCTAAAGAAAAGTGAGTATATTTATAGTTACCTACATCAAAAGTATTTACTAAAGTGACATTTCGTGCTGAAGAGTCCTGTTATAAAGTTAATAATCCAGCAACATTTTAAGCTGCGCTCTCTTCTTTGGACTACGAACTCCGATGAACATCATCTCCGATGAATCTCGACGTTATGTTTGGTGTAGTGTCGTCTCTCAGTCAAGGAAAAGCATTGCCGTCTCACGCGCAGGTTTGCTATGTTCAGAAACACGAGTTCGGCATAACAGGTCCGATGCAATCAACCACTACAGTATTTTTTTACTTAACTTCTACCGATTCCAGTTACTGTAGTTTTGCCATTGTTCATTATGGTAAAATGTTGTACCTACTATAAATAAATAATAGTTTAAAAAACTAAAAAACACGCTTCCATTGAAAACCAAACTAAAAAGTACAAAATAATGGAAAAAAAGCGTGTGGTGCTTTTTAAGGTATTTTTTTATTGATATCAGCACCCCACGCTTTTTTTCCATTATTTTGTACTTTTTAGTTTGGTTTTCAATGGAAGCGTGTTTTTTAGTTTTTTTAAACTATTATTTATTTTCTATTTTTTAGGGTATTTCGAATTTTGAGACGTATGTCAGCGTAGTTTGTGACAGTTTTTTTGCTGTCCTGGTAACCCTGGCAAGGATAATGGCACAAATTTATGAAATTATTGCATTGTCATCGGTCCTTGACAGGTGTGCAAAGTTTGAATAAAATCTGGTCGTTTAAAGTGGGTCAAAATCGCGCTATAAGGAGTCGGTTACAAACAAACATACAAATATACAAACATACAAATATACAAACATACAAACATACAAACATACAAGTGAAGCTAATATAAAGCGTGTAAATACAGAAATACGCGTGATAAGTAGTGAACGTCGCGAATAATTCCAACTCTGATAACTAGTAGATGCAGTATTTAGCTGAGACTGCGGTACGCATAGGTTTTTTTTTTTTTGTAAGTATGTCAGTTCGCTGGTCAACTTAAGAGGTTGTCGGCTGCTTAACAGGACTTGCTTGTGGCTACCGTACTAAATTAGAGCGACTACTCACTAAGGGCACCTTCTGTCGGGTACGGACTTAGGCTTTTTTTTTTGGTTGGAAAATCATCAAATGACGTCTCCCACTCTAGGGCGGAACGGAAGGGCCTGTCAGACTTTTACTGACCCCATCCGTGTTCTTCAGTTGCCCATGTGTCAAGGCCACGGTATCTCTTTCGAACAAATCTCGTGACCCCGGCAACAATGCCTGCTAGACCCCTTCAGTACTGCTGACATCTCTTTGAGGCGCGTGTGGAACACAACGCGCCGTTGACCCGAGCCTAGTCCTTATCGGGCGGCGAGCTACCCATTGCTCGTCACCCGCAAGCTCGAGCTTACGGTGGCCGGGAGTCCGCTACGACTCCCGAGGCCCGGAGTGTCTCCTATTGCGGCGGCTAGGGACGTGAGGGCGCAGAGACTGCCACTCCCTCAAGCGCACCGGCTCCTCTTTTGCGAGCATTACTGCTTTGAGGTGACGGCTTCCCATGCCCTCTCGCTCCGTACCACGGCTCGCACCAGGGCCGGAAGCGAGAGGTCACCGCCGCCGATCACCTCCACGAGGACACGGTGGTGCTCCGCCCAGGCGTGTGCCCTGCTACTCCACCGTATGCTCCACCGTATCCTCCAGACGATTCTCGCAATGGAAACACCCGGGCGTTTCCTCCCGGGCCTCGTCCCGGCGTTTCGCCTCCTCACGTCACTCCTACATTTGCGCGAGGATCTTTGCCTCCAGATCCCATGGCGGCACTCCAGCAACGAGGCTCGCCACCTCGATGGACTTCGGCTTAGGATATCATTGGTAGCAGGTAACAACGGACAGGCTCGATTGGAATGAGTGCGCGCAGGTGATACCGTTTGCACATTGCCGCCGTCAATTATCGCGGCGAGATGTTTCCTCGCCTTGTATCTTCTACGCACTGCTTAGAGTCGTGAGTTGAAGTGTCCAACAGTGTGTTCTCGACGCGCTTGGTGGCAGTTTACTGGATTCTCAATCCTCGGTTCAACACCGACGGTTGAAAATGCAGTATGCGATAAAATTCAGTCGCGATATTTTTACGTCCGCTCGAAGTACGTAATTACCGCGCAAGATTTTACAGGTCGGTATATCTACTATCTAATAATATTGCTTAAATTGTACACGAATTGTCAACAGGTCACAGTGAATATTATTCCTTTACCAGAGCTAAATAAAGACTACTTTGATTGGATTGAACGAGACCATGAAAAAGTTCTCAGATAGCATAAGCCTGCACATGGTACATATGCCTTGTTCCTATCTTAACTTATCACTTCTGCACAACTTCTGCAAATTTTAAGCAACCAGCACAATTTGCAACGCCACTACGATCTTCCCGTCTCAAAAATTTTCACTTTGATATTAGTGTTGATGATCTTATTCAGTAACTTAGTAACGAAAATGTCACGCCAGAAACATCTGTTTAACATCAAACAGAACAAAGAGTTACCGTGAAGAAAAGACGAAGACAAAAATGTCGTACAATTTAAAGCCACCCCTGCAGAAAAGAATGTCGCCGAAAATATTATGAAAATTTTACCAAAGAAGAAAAGAAATACACTGGTCTAATTTCAGAGATTTAATTAAGCAAGAGCAAATAAACTTTAGAAACAAACACGTATAGAAATCAATTAAAACAAACGAAAATTCTAGACGAAACAACAATTAACATGCACTTTAAGAAATATTAAATAGCTAGCTTCTGCCCGCGACTTTATCCGTGTTAAATTTCTTGTTCCCCACGTCGCATCGAATCGCCTGCCCCTGTGAGGTCTTCATATTCGTGGCTTCTTTTTGCTCGGCTCCTAAGTATCCTAGCGTGATGCTATATAGTCTATAGCCTTTTTTTTGGATGGGAAATCCTCAAATGACTTCTCCCGCTCTGAGCGGAGCGGGAGGGCGTGTCAGACTTTTACTGACTAAAACCCACCCGTGTTCCTTCAGTTGCCCATATGCCAGGGCCACGGTAACTCTTTCGAACGAATCTCGCAACCCTGGCAGTGGTTGTCCAACACGAAACGTAATTCCTGTGGTTCCATTTAACCAAACCAACTCTTCAGCTTTATAATATTTAGATTTGACTACAATTAATAACGTTATAGAAGTTTTTAAGAGGAACAATTCCATAATACATGATTGCTGCGTTACTTTAACCATCTACACAGCGCACGTAACAGAAGCTCTTAAAAAGAATTACTTTTCCTCGTTTACGCGACATTTTACATTATAGATATTATAGAGTACATAGCCTATAGCCTTCCTCGATAAATGAATTATAAACACTGATAGAATTTTTCTATTCGAACCAGTAGTTCTTGAGATTACCGCATTCAACCAAACAAACAAACTCTTCAGCTTTATAATATTATAGTATAGATAGTATAGGTTCATTATTAGTATAGATACTGGCACAATTTTTTTTATCTATATTCAACATTATTTATCACGAACGCTATAGGCTTTTACATCAATGGAATACATTCAGATTGCAGTCATGACGTCTTTTCACGTTGTCATCCTGTTCGACTCGTCACCCGGGGCACCGCAGTCTGAACTTTTACAATAAATACATTCGATGAAACCAGAGGCAATGAGTGCTGTCAATAAACAAAGCTAAGTAAACATTTTCACCGGATGCTGTTTCATGTAATTAAAACCCTGGTGTGGAGTCGAACACAGAATTAAATTGACTTTTCTCACCACCTGCTCGAAAACGTCACTTTATACAATGCCCTGCAAACCCAATCAAAAACAAGTAATTAAAGCCAGGCAATAACAAACAGCTGGTGAATAGTCTGATTTATATTTGGAGCCTCCACTTAAAAATATATATGAAAACTAAGACAAGATAAACAAAAAAAAAAAAAAACAAAAAAAAAACTATAGACATAAGTACAGATCGACCAAAGAGTTTTCACATAGGTTTTAGTTGCCTTCGACAGACAAAATAATGATATTACGCAATTTAGTAGAAGTATCTTAATGGTTTAATAAGGTAACACTCATTTTTAATTAAAAACATAACAAAAATAATTGCAACAATAAGAACAAATGTATTGTGTGTGTGGGCAAGTTCGATAATATTGTATTAATCAGTCTAATGGACGCGGCGAATCGCTCGTTTTTAATCAGTGGCAGTAATAATATATATAATATAATACTTATCATGTGATCATGTAATGAGATGTCATCGCAACAGCTTTTGGGTGCAATGGCGCGTACTGTGCTCGCGGTTTAGAATGTTAGATTTGGGCGGTTTATTAATTCAATTTGGGTTTTTTTGGGTTTCCCATACAATTTTATAAGGACATAAAATTGTGTAGGAAACTGCACAGAATTAGGATTTGCCAGGTTATTGAAAGCTAATTACTATTTTTCTAAGATAACTACTAATTTGAAATCGAGCTGGCATTACTTCGCTGCTAAAAGTAGAGTATTCTCGTCGGGATAATGGTTTCTTCGTCTTGGGCGAGCCGCACTCAGAATTCTTGTCTTGTGACTTAAAACACAGCCAACCCTTTAGATGATTAACAATTTCGTATTACGTCAATATTTTGTTTGAGAGTAGCGGCATGAGTTCTACAAATTGTCGACATCATGCTGGGCAAAAAATAGTTTGGTGTGGCTTGCGCCTTAGAGGCGAGTTGCCCTGGGGCACAAACATAAACTATTGATAAAACGGAAAGGGTGCCTACAGGCCGCGAGCGCCACAAGCGCCGCCGGCGGCCACGACATTGTATTAAGAGCGCTCTATTGTGTGTTCACCACATACCAATAATTCTCGAAAAACGTACCTACCTGCTCATTATACTTTTAATGCTACGAGTATCTACAATACATACATAATTGTTGTGAAAGGAGCACCACTCGTGAACGGCAGTGAAAATAACGAAGATGCAACTTGAACATTCCGATTTGTTTGTACATATTTGTATTCAAGCCAGAACAGCGAGGCAATAAGGTTCCGTTTGGAAATTGGCAGTAGATCTGGACAGGAACATAAACTGATATGCATTTTCTGTTTCTGTCTGGCCTAGCTTCGCTGTGAGGTTTCTATTGTAAGTATTTGTTGGAGTTCCCATCGGTAAATTGCAATTCTGATCGCAAATGCATCTGAAGTTGGTTTTACTGGTTATTAAATTGAAAACCTTGGGATTAAAATCAACGAAAAATGGCTATAGGCTTACGCCTCTAAAATTATGATGAAATCTAGTAGGTGCAAAGTGCCACTATAATGTGTATAGTTTAACACCCGTTTTGAATACCACTGAATTAATATAGGTATATTATTTGTATTTATTGAAATCTGTTGTCATAGTAAGGGGCCATCCATAAATTACGTCACACATATTTCATGATTTTTTAACCCCCATCCCCCCCCCCCGTCCTTGTCACGGCTGGTCACATTTGTGAGACCCCCCCTCCCTAGTGTGACGTCACATATTTTGCAATTATACATCTAGACATTGAATTTTTTTTCTAATTTTTCTTTCATCGTTTATATTTCGTGTTTTAATAGTACTTTAAATATGTATATTCAATTTTGAAATGTGACGTCACAAAATTTAGGGCTCCTCCCACCCCCTTGTCACACAATGTCACAATTCGTCGACCCCCGTTCGTCCCCCTTAACGTGTGACGTAATTTATGGATGGCCCCTAAGGGTACGTGATACGGCGGAATGACGGAAATGTGGTTCGGAAAGGTTTGATTCTGAATGTCGATGGCTATAAGAGTAGAGGCAGGCCAAAGAAACGATGGATGGATTGTGTTAATATGGATAGAAAGAGGCTGGTTACTGAGAAGTGTGGAAGAATAAGACATGTTGCGCCGAACCCTCAATAAATTGGTACAAGGGCAGGAGCATTATGATTTGCCTTCATTATTCAGATTAACTCCAAACTAACTTCAGTTATAAAACAGACAAAAAAAAAACACAAAGTCTACTCAAACATATGTTTGGAAACAAAGTTGCTCCATAATCCTGTTAGCTCAACAGTTTTATCAATGTAAATTCATTATATACGACGTATTGGTTAACTTACTCCCATGAACATACTAAGTATACGGGTTTCTCTTGAACTGTTCCGAGTTACATAGTCATCTAGTTGAAGTCAAAGTTGGAGGGGTTCTTAAGTATCGGTTGATTACTCTCGGCAGGAAATCGGTGAAAGACGCAGGAGTTACTCCATCGAACGCCACTTCCTGCCTTGTCTTGGCGAAGATCTAAAGACGAATAAATTAATCTCTGGCGTAAATTCGATGTAAGTACCTAAAACAGGTACATATTTATGAATTTATAAAACCTTTGTACGTATACAAAACTCGGAAATTTAAATAGTTATTCCAGTTTCATGTGCTGAAACCGATGTGACCCTTTTCTCATTCTCCATATCCTTAATTAATTATTGAGTTGTTTGCCATTTTTAACGTGGAAGGTTACTGAACCTAGAAGAGGGTGGGAAGACCTACTTATACTTGACTGCGAAAATGCGATGGAGTTCAACCATTGTCCATTTTGCAGAAATGGTTAAATTTTGCTAGAGGCTTCGTCTATCATCTGTAGGTAATATGATATCGTTTATTATGTAGGGAATATATATTTATTTTTTGTGGGTGGGAAATCATCAAATTACGTCTCCCGCTCTGGGTGGAATGGAAGGGCGTGTCAGACTTTTACTGACTAAAACCTACCCGTATTCCTTCAGTTGCCCATATGCCGGGGCCACGGTATCTCTTTCGAACAAATCTTGGGGCCCTGGCAGGCATCGGTCCTAGCAGACCCGTTCAGTGCTGCTGTCATCTCTTTGAGACGCACGTGGAACACTGCGCACCGTCGAAACGGGCCTGGTCCTTACCGCCTGCAAGCCCGCATCTACCGTGGCCGTGAGTCCGCAATTGACTCCCGACGCCCGGGGCGTCTCCTCTTGCGGCGGCTAGGGGCGTGAGGGCGCATAGCTCGCCTCTCCCTCACCCCGTCTTTTCCTTCGCGAGCATTACTGCTTCGCAGATGGAGGTGACGGCTTCCTATGCCCTTTCGCTCCGTACCATGGCCTGCACCAGGGCCGGATGTGAGTGGTCGCCGCCGCCGATCGTCTCCACGAGGACATTTCGGTGCTCCGCCCAGGCAGGGCACACCTCCACCATCTGCTCCACCGTGTCCTCCAGGCGATCCACGCAATGGAAACACCCGGACGTTTCCTCCCACCTTATCCTGAACAGGAACCTCCCAAAGCACCCATGCCCGGTGAGGACCTGCGTTAGGCGGAAGGTGAGGACGCTGTGGCGCCTCTCTAGTCATCCCTCAAAGAGGGGACCTACCGCCGCAATTGTGACGTGTCCATTAATTTGAAGTTCATGTTGATACTCCCAAAGCTCGAACCGGTTTGAAAGAAATAAATCGTTTTGCAAATCATTTCAGCCGAAAACAAAATATTGCAAATAAAATATTGTAACAATTTGTAAGGTACCTTGATATTTACGTTTCTAATAACAACTAGAAACAGTGGAATACCACACATTAGTTCTAACAGTGCATTCATTTTTACGTAGGTTGGCCCAACAAAGTTTTAATTCAGGTTATTCTGTTCGCGCACCTCGCCCCAGGGCAGTAATTACAGTTGAAATAGAAGGGCCGGCCTACCCCGGGGCCAGCCGCTGGCACACTGCCGCCCTTTGTACAACTTTTAACTAAAAAATGAAAATACCTCGTATATAAAATAAGATAAATTCGTCAACATAATTTTGTAAACTAGGACACTTTTCATGGTGGATGCATAATACCTACTAGCCCACGTACTTAATTCATGTTTTGTTAAAATTTGTAGTTTGAGCAACGTGTAGCAACTCAGTTATCTAACTATTGTATATAAAAATGCGTTCTGTATACAAAGTGTAACAGAATAAATCACGCTAGCAAATCCAAGCCCTTAACCGACTCGCTGACTTGTATACGATGTAGACTAATGTGTAACATTTGATATTGTTGTGTGTTGTATGCAATATGTCGCCGGGCACTGTTAGTGGACACAAAGTCTAATATAAGACAGTGTGCAGTCAACAGATTTTGTTGCTTTGTAAGCTTGACCACTGTACCAGACGTTTTGCACATCTTTTATCCATACACAACCGTACCTGTGGGAGGCTTATATCCAGCAGTGGACGTCTTTCAGCTGAAATGATGATGATGATAGTGAATCATACCTGTGCATACTTTTGTCAGGCTTTCTTTTACGTTGCTTAGATCCTGCGTAGCGTAAAAATTGGGAACGTAGCCGGTAGGGCAAACAGTTCTGCCCCCCTAGCCAAGTTAAAACCGTTTCGTGTCGAATTCCGTTCTCCAATCGGTAACGCCTCGGTGTCAGCAATTGTAGAAATCGATAAGTTGGTAGCCATGTTGACGCGCTTGAGTCGGCCGCTCGTTCTACAATGTCTTTAGAAAAACGACACATTATAACAAAGGATGTAGCGTTGAACATTGTAGAAACGATAAAAAATCATTCTATCATTTTGAACGTTTTGAACTGCACCCCTAGCCAAGTCGATAATCTGCAATCGTTAACGCTAGTCGCTCAACGTTAAGTCACGTGGTTAGAACAAACGAATAGAAAATTCGTAACCAAGTTCACCAAGTACCAACTTATCGTTTTCTACAATTGCTGACACCCAGGCGTTACCGATTGGAGAACGGAATTCGACACGAAACGGTTGTAACTTGGCTAGGGGGGTAGATTATCAACTTGGCTAGGGGTGCTGGTCTAATGAAATGCTTAACAAAGTAGACTTATGAAAATGAAGAAGAACAATACGAAGCTCCACTATGCTCCACGATAGAATTCCTATGAGTGGGAGCACCCATTGTAGAGTTTGGAGTTAACTGACACTTACTATTTGCATCAATTTAAATGTTCATTTGGCGTGTTCGCGCTGCACGTGTACGCGTCGACGAACACACACTCGGGAAAAATGACCAGTAAAATATACCCATGACATAAAATTGTATAATAGTTTGGACTAGCTGTGGGTTTTTATATTAAATTATAATTATGAAATATGCAGGCTCACGAACTCCACGAACATAGCAACTTACCCGTATTTGAATTGTGAGAATTTTGTCGTTTTAATTTTATTTTATTATAAGTTCCTTCATTTTGTGTACGTTTTTGTCATCACAAGTGACCCCAGACCACTGCAAGTTTGAGCCTTGAATTCCATATTTTATATTATTTGAAACACAAGTAATAAATTACAAATAATACGATTAAACAACACACTAGGCTTTAGTTTTTCCAACTGATAAGTATAAATCGCACATATATAGCTGTCAAATTAATCGAAGTGGACTAAAAACTGTAAGAACGAAAAAAAAATCGAATTAATTTGCGAATACTAAACTTAAACGTCTATCCAGCGTCATTAAAACGGCTGCTGAGGTTGCGCGATGGTTCAATGATGGATTTCAAATTGACTGGTGCCTCTTCTCTTCAATTGCATTCTTGAAAACACACTGAAAAAACTCGTTTCGCTTACTTTATACAATCTCTAACATAACCTAACTTTTTTTGTCTATGGTTTTATAAATAAAGGGGCTACGTGTAAGTAGATATATAACCGTACAAGACGTTTCAAATGAATATTGGCACTTATGTACATATAAATTAATACATACACGCTAAAAAGGTATGATTGATTGTATCGAGACATTATGCTCTTTGTCATAAGGGTCAATTGAACCAATTTAAGGCATAAATCTTCGACAACATTTCATTTGACCCGTGTATCAAATAGAACTGACGGAATAATAATCACTTATTAGTATCTTATATAACATTTACACAGTAACGCGTCACATTGGGAGTAGACAAGCGGTTTAAAAAAAAATAGTATAAAATTATTACATTTTTGGGATGAAGGTCCTTTATGCAGCTTGCGATAGGAATTCTTTGGTAGAAATCACGTGAAGAAAATCTTTTTGCCCCCTTCATGCGACTTTTTGTCTCTCTATCTCTTTCTTCTATGTTCTTAGAGCGTGTTTGCGCGCGAGCATTATGTAACGAACTTTGTTCCTGACGTGCCTCCGGGGCCGACGACCGTTTATGTTTTTTTACAACATTTTGACTGACGATTTACATATAAAACAACTTCTCAGTCACTGCTGACATTTCCAGACTTCAGACGTCCTTCCACTGATTTAAAGTTAAAATCCCGGGATTTTGAAAGAGTAAGTTCATGGAATAGGTTCATGGTGGTGTCCTCAGGCGGTGTTCCCGACCGCGGCCGATGGTGTACGAACACTTTCGGACACTACCACGTATAGTGGCAACACCCACAAACATTTGTTCCGAGGCTAACATTTCATCCATTCGCACTGGAAAGTCACACAAAACCGTGATAGTTATTTTTTTACCAATGCTGCGTACGGGGCCTTATACTCTTGTTAGTTGTTTTAAAAAATGCCACTGTACGGTTAGCCACGAAAGTTTAACATTGTAACTTTAGCAAAATCGTCAACTTATTGGATACAAAGTGCTTCATGTTATAAGGACATATATGATGAATATTTGATTCAAGCGGCTCAAACTCACGATACGGAGGTAGGTACCAAGCCACAGGCACTCCAACCGTACGCCTTTTTATTTAATAATACCTATACATATTATGTATACTGCTGGTGAAAAATGATTGCTGGTCGATGCCTCGGGCAGTGGTATCCCCGAAGGCGATGGGGGGGACGCTCGAGCGATCCATCGCCACCGCCGCAGGCGCATACCGCTGCTTCATGGTGTAGTCACTGCACCAATAAATATGCCTGTTATAAGCGTTGTGTTCTATCCACTTGTTGAAATCGCTTGCATGATATATGATATTATATAAGTTATCTGTTTTAAGTTTGATAGCGGAACAAAATGTTAAATATTTTCAATTAATGGAATTTATTGGTAATGTAGGAAAATTGAAACACTTAGGCATTTTCTGAAAAGTTGCTGACAGGCACATCTAGGCCGTGAAATATGTTTTCAATGATTAGTGTGATTAGAAACGAAAGAAAACGTTAACAGACTTTTTTATCAAACGAAATTAAGTAAAGTGCTTGCTATTTTTTTACCTCTGAAAATGTGTTGGTAAATATTCAGATATAATGAAAACCCAAAAAGGACTAATTGATCGTTTATTTTTATGACTAATCATTTCATAATTTCTTTTAATTTATTTATCTTCGATAAGGTTCACTTTTCTGTTTCTGTTTTTGCGGCATTCCAACTAAATAATAGACATGAAACAACTTCATTTGGTGTCTTATCAGAGTGGAGGTACAAATAGTGGTTCACATCCACCAGTATAGTAAGCGCTTCTACTGACCATGAGGGTTCGATTCCCAGGTCAGCAAAGTGTTATTGGGTTTTTCTATCTGGAATTTCACAGTAGCAGCCCGGAGTCTGGATTTGTACCCGACTGATGCCAACAGGCTCGCCCCCTATAACATAACAAGCAAAATGTGGGTGTTCTAAGCTACACCACTGCGCAGCTCTATGGGGCAAATGAGGCGTGATGTTATGTTATGTATATTAAGATGGAATAGCTGTTAGCTCCTAATAAAGTAATGATCTACGTCTGAAATGTATTTAACTCCTCATTTTCATTTCTACTGTTTATAAAAATAATTTTGCTTTTCCTAATACTCTGTACCTATTGAGATTATTAAGTATCTGAACCTATTCTGTAATGTATCGTACACACATATCGAAAACGTAAAACTGTTCATGTTTATTGCGTTCGTTGGTATCCAGTGATTAGGTATTTGGGCTGTCGCGGAGCGGGCAAACAGCCTGCGGCATATTTATAATGAAACCAGACAGGTAAGAGTGCTGGCTTGCTCCGCGACGTTACGCCCTCTAGCATCGCGCTACCGTAACTACAAGCATACAGTAGCCGACTTTACTCGCTTGATTTCCAACTCGTTTTTCAACCTCTATACTATTTACTGCTGGCTTCGCAGTTACGACGATGACGATTTTTTTATTTGACTAAATGACTGTACTCGTCAGTGATTAAAGTCTATAATAGCATGTGGCTTTGCGGCTCTGTTTGTGAGGCTCTTTAGAAATCCTTTAAGCTTTCATAACAGCAAAGTATATGCGTGCAATATTAAAAATTATTTTGTACTCCTGCGGCCTTTTTGAAATATTAAGGTGCCACTTTTGAATGAATCAGAATTATAATAGCCCTTATATTGTTGTATTACCTTTCACATCTTTATGGAGTTTATTTCTTTAACTTAAGCGAGCTTCGGAACGGAACTCAGAACGAATAAAGGACGCTTTACAGAAGCATAAGTGTACTCACATGAATAGCGCGAAAGGTGTGAAACCAGTGAGATAGGCCACGACACGACTGCGCCGGAGATGCATTCAAGCGATAAAAAATAATTGAAGTCGGACTTGGTCCGGTGTGTGGCCTCAGGCGATTAGTCAGCCACACGACATCGCAAATGACAATTTTCAAGGCAATTTGTTACTTACAAACGTCCTGGATATGTAGCAAACTATCATAACTAAACACATAATTGTTCGCATAGTGTTTAGAAATTTGTTGGTATTCCACAAATTAGGATTCTTAATTCTGATTAATTTATTGCGGCACGCATTTGATTAGTGCTGATAAAATCATATTAGTGGCATTCTAGATATTAGGACGCAGTGCGCAAAAGCGCGTCGTGCTTTTTCCTCTGAGGGGCGTGTAAGGGCGGGGACGCTGGTTCTCGAGAATGTGTGCGCAAGCGCCGCCCTATTGTGTCATAAGCTGTGGAGCGCTGCGTGTCGCGTTTGCTACTATTTATTTTCTTGTAACGGCCATATGGGCTAAAAGTTTTAGGGCAATGGTACTCACGTTTGAACAGCGAAATTAACAAGGAATCCTAAAAAAATATTATTATTATCTAAAAATAACTAAGTGTATTCATGTTACTATTTTGTTTATTTATTGTAAGTATTTATTTGAAATAAAAGTATTTTATAAATATTTTAGGACATAAATATCTTATAAATAAATATCTTAGGACAACCAACACACCGTTATCTGATCCCAAACTAGGCAGAGCCTGTACTATGGTAACCAGACAACTGATAAATATACTTATATATTTCTAAATACATACATATTATAGATAAATTACACCCAGACACAGAACAAATGATTGTGCTCACCACACAAAGATTTGCCCTGGGTGGGAATCGAACCCACGTCCTCAGTCTTTGCAGTCAGGGTCACTAACCACTAGACTGACAGGCCAGTCTGAAAATCTTATTTTTTTTTTTAATTCCAGATAGACCGCCGTTGTTGGTTTGGGAGATTATTGCTGGGTGTATGCTTTCAAAGCAGGAGATCCGTAGATTCGGCCGACCTAACTCGAGTTATCCATTAGCTCCATATTATCATACCGAATTAAAAATGCGACAGTACAACAGGACTTGTCCGTACTCTCGATGTGTATTTTTCGGTCCGAAAAAGTTAGTTAGGCGTAACGTTTATTTATTTATGTATATAAGGTACTCCAACGACTTCTTCACTAATAACATGTTACTTATTACTAACTTATATCTATTAGTATGGTGAATTTGTCACTTAAAGAAGTACACAGCTTACACATAAATAAAAAATACATACAAATTTTTAAAACTATTAGAGATTCGGAATAAACTATTTTTGTTACAGTGAAAGATACATAACAGATACTTAACCACAAGGAGACAGTATAAAAAAAACAACATCAGATTTACTTAAATAATAGATACTAGCTTAATTTTGGTGGTATTTATTATACGTGAAGCGACTGCGATAAACGTGATCAAAATGTTAAGCATGATTAATTCTTATGTATCGAGCTACTATCAGAAGGGCCTGTAAATTCGTTGACGGACTTACAGACTTTCAGAGTAGGCCCCGACGAAGCAGACTATGTGCAGCGAAATTTGTATTTTTTTTTTCTTTTCCATATGTATATCTTTGTTAACTAAAATTTACGCGCATTGTTACCCACAAGTTGGGGAGAAAGGTACCTACTTACGCAGCCTGACCAAGGCACGTTTGAGCTTCTTATACAAAAGACTATTTGATCTATACCCGAATGTTTGTGGCGTTTTAGAGCAGTGGTGGCTCAGCGATAACGACCGCGGCTTAAGAGTTGTAGGTCGTGGGTTCGAACCCAAGCTTACTTTACTTTGTGTACATTATTTCATCACCACTGCTTTCAAAACAGTGAAGGAACACATCGTGATGAAACCGGCATGTCTTAGAACCAAAAATTCGAACACATGTGACATCTTCCAACCCGCACTAGGCCCGCGTGGCCCACTCCCTTTCAACGCGAGGAGGCCTGTGTCCTGGTGGGATCATTATAGTCTGCTGATGATAAGGGAGCCTTGTAGTTATGCTACAGAAAACATAAATTTAAACGAACTTACAATATTTTAATACGATAGTTTCGGTTCTGCGGAGAAAAATAAAAATTTGCCCCGAATGACTCGCATGTAAGAGTATAGATTGATGGACCATCGGTGTCGTGTGCCGTGGGAGCGGCGGCAGTGGGTCGGCTCCGCGGGATGCTCCCACGCTGACGCGCCGCTAGCCTCACGTCTCTTGCACTTTTACATTTTGAAACATCATCGAAATCGGTGCCTACAGCTCAGTGCAACGCTACATTTGTGTTTATTACGTTGGCACATCTCAGTACTTCCCGCATACCGATCATTTTGTCTAATGCATCGTAAATACGTGTTTGGCGCTTTTCTTGTTGCGTAGACAAAACAATACCTAATGTCCTATCTCGCGCTGTCTCGTGAAAAGTGTGCTTATTCCATGCCATCCTGTGTGTTTTACAACCTACAGAGTGTATCATCAAAGCTCTATTCAGTCGCACTGTTACTGGGAATCTGGTATATATATTTTTATTATCCGAACTCTAATTTCGTGCAGCCGCGTCCCGCCGGCACATGCCGGGGGCTGTAAGAAGATGTGGTCCACACAGAGCTCGCGCCCGCAGCTTCCCGCTCCGCGATAACCGCAGGCACACCACCATTATGCGATGAATTAAAATTGTGTGTACTAAACTACAACAAAATTGAAGCCATGCAGCTGTAAATTAGACTTTGAATATACCTACGAATTTATAGAAGATAGAACTGAATACCATGGGAAACGGAAACTGTGTAGTCAGTCATACTTTCAGTGTATTATTTTGTGTAAGCTTATACGATCAACCCACCTTTACTGTCATCAGGTTTGTTGATATAACCCAGTACCTTATTAGACAGCATTAATATGATATGATAAGGTGTGTTACGGTGGACTCTGCATCCCTAATAGTGACTCCTGACCAATAATGAATTGACGTCACATATATCTTCCTGTGATATTGAAGACTAATTAGTTATGGATGTCAGTGAGACAATTCTCTTAATTTTGAGAACGTTCACAGTCTGGTCTCTGTCTGTCAAAATTACCTCGAGTTCCCATACATTTTTGACTAGTTATTGACATTTGTTTCTCGCCGAGATGAAACCGCGTTTAGTTTGAACGTTTTTAATAATGAGAATTGGCTGTCTGATCGTCTACCTAATTATACCTAATCCTTACAACTACGACTTAAATAGGTAAGATATTACGCTGTATCACCTGACCATGTTAGTGCAAACTTACATATTTTCAGTGTACCCTTGTGCATGATTTAGGGTTTATTGTTAGGGATGAGTCGAAATTAAATTCACTCTCGGTTTAATTGAACTACGGTGGTTTGAACCGATATTCGGCATTCGGCCGACATTCAGTTCAAATGCGTAGTAATCGGAGCAAGTAAATGTTATAACTCCAACTGTTTCGTCTAATATTTTACTCCTACTAAAAATATATTTTTTAGTTGTTACGTCTAAAAGATATAAAAAAGTTGGCATCGTAATACGTTAAAATAATTATCGCCAAAGCAACTATTTTAAAGTTTAAATGAAATCGTTTTAGCTACTGGTATTTAAAATTTACCTAGGGCAGGTGTAGATGCAAAAACATCAAGAATTCTGCGTAAACTGACAGGAGTCTGCTACGGTTTAATTCTTACAATGGTACATTAAAATAAACGAAGTTCAGTTCTCGGCTTGCGGTAGGAGTAAACTAATGGAAATCATCACCTAACGAAAAACCATTACGCCCATGTTACTGCCCACCCTCCCCTAGATGTAACTGTCTCTTTGGGTATAATAGAAACAGATAGAGAGACAAAGAGAGACAGTTTTCATGGTTTTCGAGGGTTTTTAAGCTGATAATGACATCAAAATGAAAATCCAAGATACCGGCTGGGATAATTTTCAAATTTTTCATATTGAGTATTGTTTTCATGATTTTATTAGGTGCTGAAGCAAATAGTGAGATCAAAATTAAATTTTAAGATGGCGGCTCGCCTGCGAAATGGTTAAACTTTTCGTCATGGGTGGTTTTTGTGGGTGTTAAAGCCGATAGCGAGGTCAAAATGAAAACCCAAAAGTGGCGACAACTTATGAGAGCTTCTCAAAAACGCTTCTAACTCATTCTAGAAGGGTTTTTATTAAAAATAGGTATTAAATGTACAGTTTCTCTAGCTATCTCTATCTATTATAAACGAGTGTGTGTACATGCGAGTATCGCATAAGGTACTGTATTCTTGACAGGGGTCCTCCGACCACAAACTGCTGCCAAAGTTTGTGTTCTGTTAAAATCACGTTCGGATCTTTTTTTTTTTAACTTGAAAATTCTCCAAGGTGGACAAGACAACAATGCTACTCGTATTGAAAATGTTTGTTAAATATTGTCCAGCACTGTGAAATATGGTGTGTAAGTTCTAAAGCTAAATTCTCCATTTTCTTTTCAGATGCTGCCTGCGAACCCTCAACCCGAGGAAAGACCTACGGAAAAGAAGTTGATAAAGGGCATACCACGCGTGGCGCCGACCAACAGGTACAACGCCCCGGTCCACATCGACGTGGGAGGTACCATCTACACCTCCTCCCTGGAAACTCTGACTGCGTGAGTATATTTTGAAACCTATTAAGTATGTGAAATCAGGGAAAAAATGTCAATCAAGTTGACTACGTAGAAACTTTAAATTGTTCATTCAAATCGCGACTGTCATTCTCTGAGAGTTGCGTGAAATACTTATGACACGCCCAATTGACGTAGGGTGTTAAATTGGTAAATACTGAATATCCCTAATTTAGAACAATGCATACTGGTGAGACATGACATAGACTAGACGTAGTAATGGCATCGATATACATTCATGAAAATATACTTGAAGTAATCCTGGCTTGCCATCTCTGTATGCATTTATCAATATTACATGGACAAGTTACGGAAAAGCGTCCTTGTGTGGATGTGCTTCGCGCTTTGGTCCATCCAATGCCATGTCAGATGCAGTAGTGAGAACCTCATCTACATGATGTCAGCAGTAGGATCTATCTGCAGCACCCAAGCAAGGGCTATGTCACCCAAAAAAGGAGCAGGTATAGTCACTAAAATAAGAAAATAAAAACAGTCAATTTGACAAGGGATCAATGAGATAATTTACAACTATTTTCTTACAAATCACCTATAGTCGGTTGTAAATAAGAAAACATCTGTTGACATTCGAAACTATAAACTACACACGTGTAGGAAACGCAAAGGACTAAAACCAGTTTCAAAAAGGGAATCACATGTACCTTTATTCTGTACAATTTTTTTTAAAGCGAACAAGCGTTTTTGAGTTTTCAAGCTTTTAAAGAGTTCCTATCGTTTACCCTAACAACAAACCCAAAGCAACAAGTTCGTATACAACTAATGTCCTAAAGAACAAACTAAAATAGAAAAAAAACTATAAAATAAGTGCCAAACCTTGTATCTCTCGAATGGTTGAACAGTTAACCTACCCGTTGGACATTTAATCAATTAACATTAGCCAAAAATTGTTTACACAATACATTTAAAATAATTTCCATAATACTACGTTGATGAGTGTATCCTTTACTTTTAGGCTAACAAAACATTCACATGTATGGTTTTACATAATTAAAAAGCCAATAGCATATATTGACAATTTATACAATAATTAAATAAATCCATTCGTAACAATAGTTATCTATTATAACATAATTTTAATTCAAAACAATAAAAAAAAACAGATAAATAAGATTAGCAAATAAAATTAAATGTCAGTATTCAATTTCCAATGAATAGAATAAAAGTAAAATAAAATTATCATAAAATTAAAACAAGAGAAATAATAATTAATATCAATAACCAAAATTCGGTAATGGTACCTCATTTCTTTGTCTACTAGTCCAGTCAGTAACAATTTTTATATTTTTGAGGTTGGCTCTTTGCCTGGTGATTATCTTATTCCGAAATGGTCTTAGCTTTTAGTGTTGAGTCCTTGTAATTCAGAGGTTGGCGACCCCGGAAAATGTTCCCGTTACAAGAAAAGTGATTGACTTTTGAAAGCCATTATTGTTATTCACGAAACCAGGTTACTTTTTATCATACTGAAAGATCAAGCAACTGTTTATAAATGTATTCAGCGCAATTTTCAAATCTGCCTGAATCATTTCCTGCTGATGCAGTTTTATATATATTTTTTTAAATAAAACAACAAAACGTTCTTATATTTGTTTTCTGACGTAGGCGAAATATTAATATTGCTATATCGGTATTATCCTTACGACTTTATCCCAATTTTGACCCGGTTTGTACCACATTAGGTACGTCTCTGTAAACCATTATCTCAGTATTTACGCACTTTCTAACTATTATATCTGTCTCTCCTTGGTTTTCCTATTTGAAATTGGCTTATTATTCGAATCAAACGAATTAACTTTCCCGAATTAATAGACTCACACGAATGATCTCGCCCAAATCAGGTGAATCGTCTCATTTAAATTATATAATATTTTAATTGCAAGTGTTGTATTTCTATGTAGTAAAGTCAATGTACTTTTTCCTTAATTTTACCTTGTTTCCTTAAAGTTTTATTCAAACCTTACCAATTGCCTAATACTTACATATTTCTGGAATTGTCGATTCAGCCGCGAGTCGCCCATACAAACAATTAAATTATTTAAAAGAGCTTATTCTGCCGATTCGGGCGAGTAAATTGGTGCGAGTGCACTAATAAGCCTAAAAATAATCACTTTTGCGTAATAATCAAGCCAATCTCTAACAAAACCTTATTGATTTTCTCACCAATTATATATTGGTGATAAAGATATATTTGATTGATGATCTGGAATGGTCACATTACCGATGAGCTGGACGACACGAGGTCACTGACTGTCGAGGATACATTGTAAAGTACTGATGACTTTGTCGATAAACAATAGGCAGATGGGTTGATTGTATTCGTCCACAGAAATTTGACATCGTTTCTTATGACGTTTTTCATAATGAACTAATAATTTATATGCATATCATGAAGTAGGTACTTAAGTATACCTTGTTGTAAACTGTATATTAGAATGAAATGCGCTGTTTCGTCACGGTAAACACCACATGCGTTACATATTATCAGATGACAAAGGAAAACTATCAATTAAGTGAATCAACCAACCAATCTAAATGTTTGTGATACGTTCAACTACACTAATACATAGTTGTTAAGACATGCAACTTTCGCGGCTCAGTAACTATGCTGACCAAGAAGACCAGACCGGATGCGATGACTCAGTCCTACTGCAATTTAAAATTTATTGTAGCTGCGTTTTTGATTACATAATAAGTGTTATATTTGCAGTTAGTTGGCATTGTACAAGCTTGTTTTATCTGAACTCGTCGTGTTATTTCTCGGCGGGAGCGTCGGTCGGAGCGCCGGCGGCGGCGCCGCGGGGCTTGCGGGATATGCAGCGAGGCTCCAACCTCGTCCCGCCGCACCGCCTTCGCCCCGTCACTGTTTCTTTTAACCAACCCACTTGGGGGCACAGTATAAAATATTCTTCCCTTGGAAACCTTACACAATCATGAATATTCAAAACTTGCTCAGCGATCGGTTATTAACCACGCGCAAATTGTTCAACAACCCCAGTCTTAAATGAGTACTTTGATGGAGAGCTCTCAATCTGGACCCATTGTAAATCTAGTTCATTCGAATCAGCGAGTAGGTACTGTAACAACGAGTCACTGACGCACGAGCAATTTGCAGCACTCGAGAATTGATCACACCGAATGTTCGAGACATTGAACGACGGATGCATCGATTTAGTGAGACGTATGTGCAATTGTGCACATTATTGAGAGCAGTTACATATCGTTAGTTGTGTGCAGCTTCCCGGAGTCGCGGCTCGGCAAGATGTTCAACGGCAGGATCCCAATCGTGCTGGACACGCTGAAGCAACACTACTTCATCGACCGCGACGGAGGCATGTTCCGCCACATCCTGAACTTCTTGCGCAACAAGAAACTGCTGCTGCCAGCCGACTTCCCCTACATCGACTTGCTCATTCACGAGGCCCATTACTTCGAGTTAGACAGTGAGTATTTTTATTGTGTTATTTTATTGCGTAAAATTTTTTTTTGTAGGATTTATTTTTCATTTGAAATATTTTTAAATTTATTATCCTTTACGTTTATTTGAAACCAAACATCGAAGTCAGCTTATTTAAGTTTTTTTTAAATTTCAGTTTGAACATTCAATTTTCATAAATTTATATTTTAAAATAAACCGCGTTTTTTCACTGTTTAATTACTCGGTGAGCTGCGCAAGCAGCAGGTAGCAGTAAACACGAGTGGTTTTCTGAAATAGCGCCCGATGTACTTGAGGAGAAACGATTAAGATATCCCAATTATTTAGTAGCCACAGTATTAATAACCACCTCGCTGAAACACTCTTGGTTTCAAATATCACATTATGATGCAGTGAACGACCACTTGTAGTTAATAAGTTCACATTTAGCTTTAAATAAATATATTTAAATAATAATTCACATTCAATTTTAAGAAGAATATCAATAATATTAAATTGTCATATTGAATTTCAACATCGTATGTTGTCGTCGTTATTATATGCGGGAATTAGGGGTTGCAAAACCGCTAATATATTAAAAAACCGGTTTTCCGATTTTTACAGTTATTCCGATTTCAAAGAAATATATGATTCTAAATTCTTTATTAATCAGCGTTATTGTTAAATCAGAGAACACTAGTATAAAATGAAGAACGCCTTTTGAGTGAATAAACAAAAATATAAAAAAAGAAAAACAATAATGATAGTATCTGAAAATTCAAAAACACTAATCTTATTTTTGATGCTTTGCTAATGCGGCTGTAAAATTGAAAAAAAAAATATGAACTGTCATCATTCAGCGTGGTTGTTAACAGGATACGAATTTTTCTCGAATTTCCTGTTATACTTAATTTTACAGACGTGCTTTTACAGTTGGTTTAAAGACGATTAATCAAAATCAAATGATAAAAATAAAAACGTAGCTCATTAATTTGATCAAAATTGAAATTAACTTTCATATGGTGCATATGGAAAAAGAGTATTTAACGTGTAAAATCACGTCAATCAGCTAAATCGGAAAAACTTCGGCCACTTAAGTGGTTACATACAAATGTAACCGGCTGATCAAGAGATTCTTTCAGACTCGACACTCGTGGGAGGAACTTTTAACAAATTATTGTACACCGTTATTAAAACCGAAAAAACCGAAAACACGGTTATCGCTAAACTGAAACCCTGTTTCTTAAAACCACGCTTTTTTCGATTTCGGTGAAACCGGTTTTGTGACCCCTAACATGAATGTTATGGACGATTTTTTCTGTTTCAGCAATTTAGCTATTAATAAACAATTTGTTGCGAATTAACTATAGATAGTAAATATTAATTTTGACCAATGGACGTCATGCTAAACATGGCTGCTTTGCAGTGCCTGCGAACGAATGGTTTGCCAAGCGATTTATTTTACTCTGTATTTGTTTAAGGCTTTCGAATGCATTGCGTTTTTTTTTAGTTTGGTTTGTAATTCCCAAACTTTTCTGAATTTGAAAGGATTTCAAATTAAGAAGTGTCGATGAAAAAGATATGCTGCGCTGACACCAAATAAATTGGAATGTGGGTAAGCGGACAATTTAGTCTCAAGTATGTGCCATCGCATCGGTGATCTATTTGTCCGGTTGTCAACTTATGTTATTATAAACTTTCGAGTTATATTTAGCTTTAAAAATATACAAGTTCTTTTGAGTGAACCCCATAAGTGTTGTTCATGTGCCAAAGTTTAAGTCCGTAATTAATTTACACAGAATTAATGTTTGTTATTTAACTAAAATTTATTTTTCCCTACAACCTCGACTGCAATGCAGTGAGTTACAAAACATTTTTTTTTTTTACAATCTGTCAACAATTGAATTTATTGATACGAGTCAAAAGCCTTGACGCTAGTAGTAGTTGTTTTACCAGATATTTTCAACGTACTAATTCCAACTTGACCATATAACTAAAACTAAGTTATCATTGAAATGATAGCTTTCTTGAAAGCCTTCCTAATTTCTAGTTTCTTACCGAGCAACACTAAGTTAAAATTGAATAGTGTGTTTCGTCCAGTTCAAGCCAGCTGGACAAAATATTTTTTCTGTTCTATTTCGCTTCTAATAAGTCTGACTAAACCTATTAAGAATCTTTATTATATACAAAGTACTTGGATCCCTACGAACTGGGTACTTGAAGAAATAAAGTAAAATAAATAATAGCTTTTATCAAAATCATAACCTTGGCCTCTCGCAATTGCCTTTTCTTTACTTCAAAGCGGTAACTGATGTGAAGCAAGAATTTAAAACAACGAATTCAAGGCAGTGAAGATATCTAAACTAATTACTAAGGTTCTCTTTGTTTGCCGAAAACTCCTTGGTCTCATCATTTATTAGCTGTGTAGAAGCACCACAGTTGTAGCATCTTTGTGCTGAAGAAGTTTTGGTCAGAGAATTACGAACCTCAGCATTACAACTATTGGTTCGTACTTGGCAGAAGCTTCAAATACATCATCAACACACTCTTTCGCCTTTATTGCGACACTCCATATGTCTCAGGTTCTGTGAATTCCGTGATTTCTTTGAAGACCATGACCTTAATTGGCCGTCAATACATGTGAAGATGGACGAGAGTTTTGCCAAGCAATTTTACCACTAGGGTCGAGAGATAATGGTACCGGTACAAGTGAAATACCAACAGAAATACATAGCTTTCATCAATGTTGGTGTTTTTTTTATACGTACTTTTCAGAGCTTCCATCACAACCCCACTAGCTCGTTAAAGTAAATGATGAGCCTCCACTATCATCAGAAGAACACGCATTGATGACTTCACGATGCGCAGTTATTTAATGCCGAGCGGGTTATCAAATACAGCTTGAAGCTGGATTTCAGCGCGCGTTTCGATATACAGGGTAAGGAGTTGAAACCCGAAGATACAACAGTATTCTAAGGCATAACTCTGGATGCCAAGCTTCAATGGGGCCCCCATATAGATAAATTGTCAAAAAAGCTTAGCTCTGCAGCATATGCTGTTAGAAAAATTCGTGATTTAACTGACTTAGAGACAGCCCATTTAGTTTATTTTAGTTATTTCCATAGCATGATGTCGTACGGTATTCTGCTGTCGGGAAATGCCGCCGATATCCAGAAAATTTTTGTTTTACAAAAAATTGCAATTCGTTCGATTTATAAATTAAGTCCCAGACACTTCCTTAGAGACAAATTTAAAGAGATTAATATAATGACTGTACCTTCTCAGTATATTTATGAAAATCTGCTGTATGCCCATAAAAATATTAATTTCTTTAAAAGATACAGTGATATCCATAATGTGAATACTAGAAACAAACAAAAATTTGTTGTTCCTACAACCAGGCTCAAGAAAATAGGTGGCTCGTTTAGATGCCAATGTATTAGTTTTTATAATAAACTTCCTAGCCTCATTCAAGAACTAAGCCTAAATAAATACAAATATTTTATAAAGCGTAAATTATGTCAGAAAGCCTATAATACTGTGAAAGACTATATTGAAGATAAAACGGCCTGGGATTGAGCTGCTCCAATAACACTGCACTAAATGTTGATTTTTTTAAATGATTATTTTGCTATTTTACTCTTTTTTATTTTACAAGACATGAATATTAATTGTATGAATATTACTTTGATTATTGAGAATTTGAGAACTATATGGGTCATGTTTCACTTTTGATTATGGTCTGGCAGTTTGAGTAGTTTGTGCGGCCTACCCAAATGTCCTTTCTTTGGTATTGTTCGTCAGACCGTTGGGCTCCTTATGTTCCGAGTTGAGCTAAACGATAAATGACAAATGCTTGCACTGACTGGACAGGTCCACTCAATCTGTGTGGTTCTTTCATCAAAAGACCATTTCAGTCACTATCTCCAGACCATGTGGTCTTCACATGATGTGACCAAGATTATGTCTGGACTTCAAAAGAGACTGTGACCTGTGAGTTTCTTTCAGCCTTTCTTCTCAGAGTAGTCAGTTAAAAAAAATATCTCTGACACATAAAAGTGTTTGTACAAACCTACATACAGAAATAAAATCATTTATCATTGATTATCTCATGTTCCTTAGGAATTAAAATTGCTTTCTTGGCTTTACGTAAGCTACAAAATGACGGAAATACCCTATGTAGCTTGCATATTCCACTTGCATGTCTGTTAGTACGCGTGACTCGTAGATTTGAAGTCTACGTAGTAGGTTAGAGGTGATTAGCTGATCACTGCGTTTCCGATTACCCAGTTTCTCAGCAACTTCATATGACAGTTTAACTATGTTTCGCTGCCCTAAGAGTCTAAATGATATTTCTGCAGCAACCATGATTTTTTCGGCATTTTGGGCTTAATCAAATTGTCAACCTTTCTACGTTTCCTCTCACGGACCTCGCGTTTCCTATCATGAACCTGCCTGCAATTAAGAATGTAATAAACATATTTGAGCAAATTAAATGCAACTTATTTGATATACATCACCTGATTTGATATTTATGGTTTTACAAACTTACCCTCATTAGCAGTGTTTAACGTGACGTCAAAAGAATATTTACCGATTCAGAATTGTTCTTGATGGTTTCATTTATTGCTCCAGCGATTTAGCGTAATCTTTTAATAAATAATTTACAGCGAATTAACTATGGATTGTGAATATTAATATTGATCAATGGACGTCATGCTAACCATGGATGCTTTGTGAAGTGGCAAGAGAGCTGGTTGGATAAAGTTCTCACTGTGCACAAGAATGTTATGCAAAGTAATGGGCATGTAATACCAATATTTTTTTTTGTCTCTAAGATAATGTCGTAACCAGAAAATAAAGTTTTAAGTAAAGATCTGTAGCATTGTTTAGTCAATATTACATCTAATCATGTCATCAGAATATCAGAATTCATTTCTATATTTCAGAAAAGATTACGAGCAGTATTTCCGTCATTGGTATTATAAAAATATGGCTTTTGTTTATCTACAATTAAACCAGTCCCATTTTTAAACCAGTCCATTAGTAAACAGTTTCAGGGATATCACATCCCCCTGTCTCACACTCACCCCCCTGAGCAGCTGGATGGGGCTGGTTTTCGTATCCTGGATCTGGACAGTCATCGTTGCAGCGTCAAACAAACACCTCATCACCTCGATGTGTCGCCAGTTAATTCGACATCGTTGCAGAGAAGCCAGAGCTGCCCAAATTTCGATGGAGCCGAAGGCTTTCTCGTAGTCCACAAATGCCATACACAGCGGCTGATTGTACTCTTCGGTCTTCTGTACAATTTACTGAACAGTATAGATGTGGTCTACGGTGCTGAAGCCTATTCGATAACCGGTTTGTTCTGGTTGCTGGAACTCGTCTAGACTCCTGGCGAGACGGTTCGTGACGAGCCGCGAAAACAGCTTGTATACGTGGCTCAGAAGTGAGATGGGTCTATAATTCTTCAGCAAGGTTTTGTTACCTTTTTTGAAGAATAGAACCATCGCACTCCTGCTGCCAACGCTTCAAGTGTTGTACCCTGTAGGATGATGGAGGTGACGAGACTCGCGAGTCTTCTCAGAACTGGAACCGTGCCCGCTTTAAGGAGCTCTGTCGTTATTCCGTCATCACCAGGTGCCTTGTTGTTTTTAAGCTGCTCGAGAGCCGCCCTAGTCTCGCATTGTTCGACATCCAGGAACTCCTCCGTGTATCGGTGCGTTAGTTTGGCTCGAAGGTCATATTTACTATGGCCCATTGGTTTCACCGTCTGCGTTGAGTGTGAGGTACCCGTAAAAGTTCTCAACTTCCTCGAGTATCTCGGACTTTGAAGTCACGATTCTGCCATCCGCTGTTTTTAGTTTTGTCAGATGGGACCTCCCTAATTGCCGAGCGAACACTATAGATCCTCGGTATTACTTTTTGACCACATCTATCTCATATCCAGTCCAAGGACTAATAGGGTCCATGTCTCCTGAAGAAAATGACGCCAACGTGAAGCCGCTGAAAAGCCGCTTGCATCACTTTATAGAAGTGTTCCTTTGAGTACTCCAAATATGAATGTTAGGTATCGTATGAGTTACGATTGATCTAATACCTATTTCGTATTCGTGCGGCTTACTCATATGTTTATATAATAATATACTTAGCTTCCCCCTGTTATTTCTTAGCTTTCTAAAACCACATCCAATGTATTTTCAGAACTTAGAATTCCTAAGTTTTATTTACTATTTCTTTCAATCCTTTCCTTGTTCTTTTGATGAAACAAGGCATTGGACTACCTCATATTTGGAATTCGGTTTATCTCTGTCGGTGGGAGAGTGACCAGGTCTGGAGTCGAGCTCTACAGGGCCGTATGGGGAGGCGTATGGTCCTTCCCTCGTAGGTGGAACCGACCTACAAGCAAGGTTTTATTGCCACACGTAGACACAAATTTACGACATGTGGCGGAAACTAGGACTATTGACACTGTATACTTTGCACTAGTTCAGTCAATCTTATCATTTTGCATAACGGCATGGGGTCGGAACCCAAAGACATGTTTGCTGAAGTTGGAGAGAACTCATAGAGCTGTACTTAAAGTTAGTTGCAAGTTTCCCTTTCTCTTTCCAAAGAAAGAACTTTACCAGAAGTGCAACTTCCTGACAGTTCGCCAATTATTCATCATGAACACTATCATTCGCAGGCATACTCAACTACCATACAATCCTGACGAAATGCTTAACAAGAGACGCAAACACACAGTGTGTAAATCAAGCTCCTTCGAAACCAGTTTCAACCGTAGATTCTTTTGCTTCCTGGGAGATTTCCTCTACAATAAAATCAATAAAGCCCTTTCCATCTACTCGTTAACCAATTTCAATTGTAAGACTAAAGTGAAAAATTGGCTTCCAACTCTCGATTATGAAGCCACAGAGACTAATGGAAGTCATTTTATAAAAAGCAGATCGGTATGTCTTACGATGATCATGTTAAATCACTTTTGATTATCTCACACACTCTCCTTTGCTGTCTAATTTATTGTTCTTTTTTACTTGTTTTCTTCATTATATAGAGTCATGTTTTGTTTTCCATCCCAACATCTATTATTAGATGTTTGTTTAACTGTAGCTTTTCCGGATAGTTACAGGCTCCAGTCTCCACAACACCAATATATTTTTGTTACCACTGTTATGTATTGTATTGATTTATCATTACGTAGTGGAGAAAATAAACGTTTTTATTATTATTATTGGGTTTTTCATCAGGAAATTCTCAGAAGCAGCCTGGAATCTATAGACTGAAATGCTGTGCTATCGGTTAGTGACCTTTTTAGGGTCGCCCCTATTGCACGGGACTTAAACGCAACTGTTGAAAAGTGGGTGTACTGTATTTTTACTATATGTATATCTCTGCCTATTACAGAAGTGTTGTGTTGTTATTTGCTTGTCGTCGTAAGGACATTATATTTATTCCCGTCATAATGTGTTCCAGACATGGTATTCGCTCTGACGAAGGAGAAAGGCGAGCGTGAGTGCACGGGACACGACCGGGACTGGTTAAAACAGACCACTGGGCGCCTCAAACAGGAGACAGAGGTGCTCATGCATGAGAGGGACTGTCTGCAGCAGCGTTGGTCCTGAAGTGAGGTATAGTACATTTTATAAGCCTTTATTAACTAACGCACACTCTAAAATTTCATAGATATAATATAATGTAGATTTCTAACAATAAAGTTGAAGAGTTTGTGTAGTATCAGTCAGATTTTAATAAAAACTTTTTACAGTTGATAGCCCAATTCTTTAGGCTGCTTAATATCATGCTAGGACCTTTAGATTCCGACCGAAAACTAGTCAGGAAAAAAACGCTAAGTGAAAACAAAGTATTTGCGCGGGCAGGCGATGCGACAGGGTGGGTGAGGGGAACAAGAAATTTCACGCGGACGAAGTCGCAGGAAGTACCTAGTAAATATTAATGTATCGGTTCGATCGATTGTTGACTGTTCCAAGTCAGGCAAAGTTTTATTGGTCTCCACCAGGAATTCGAATCGAATTCGCTCATGTTTTCCTGTCTATCTCCCTAATAAATGGGATTGAAAGAAAACTGATAAAATGTGGTAGCATAAACATCTTGCCGACCCATTCGGAGAAAAGCGTGATTTTATATTACAACAGATCTTGACCGCAGTTACGCTTCCATCTTACAGGAGAAATATTTATTGTGCTCGTATATTATGCATACAATGCAATAATCCAGAGCACGGCGTGCCCTGTTGATTTATATTCTGCTTCATGTACCTATATCAGGGCTGAATAATCGTTTCCTAAAATTACATATTTTGCAGACAAACAGTATCTTAATCATGTTTATATGCTTGCAAGGGTCGTGAGATTCGTTCGAAAGAGTTACCGTGACCCTGGCATATGGGTAACTGAAGGAACACGGGTGGGTTTTAGTCAGTAAAAGTCTGACACGCCCTTCCGCTCCGCCCAGAGCGGGAGAAGTCATTTGATGATTTCCCACCCAAAAAATAAAATAAAAACATGTTTACATAAACATGATGGTGGCCGCTTTTGCGCAGTAGGTATATATGCACTGTTGAAGATATGCCACGGAATTATATAAATGTTCCAAGAGGACATGCATATAAGACGTTTTTTTCTTTGTTGCATGTTGCAAATAGTATAAACACGTCTGGCAGACGGATTAATAAATATTGCAGACGACGGATAAAACTGTACAATTATGTACATATCAATCACGAACTTGTTGTTCGCTTTTGTAAATACTTGTAGGTGTGAAGGCTACCGTTTTTTTTTATGGAGGACCAAATAGGTATCGTCAGGCCCTCATGTAACACTATTGATACATCTACCTGCCGGTTGTAAGACGTAATTTCATTGTTTCATCAACCAGCGTTAATGATTAGCACAGGGTCAGTAGATGACTCCAAACTCGAACCAAGTCAGGGCTGACCCGTTACTGTCTTCATGTGAATAGATCTGCAGTCAGAACAGCGCTGTCCTCAAATTGGCATCTTGTAGGTCCACCTAGGAGGTCAATCTTGTCGGCAGCTTAACCGGACTTGCCTGTGGCTGGCTCAATCAATTCAAGCCTCAAGCCACGGTTTAAAAACTTAAAACTAAGCGACTACATACTAAGGGCACCCCCGGTGGGGTACGGTTCGGCTTAAGGTGGCGCTGGAAGTGAAAAACAAGAGACGGAACTTTTGTTGGAGTCAGCTACAGACCTTGTATGTAACCACTACTGACTGCTAGTATTGGTACAGTGAGAGTTAGTTCTCGGCATCAGCATTAACTTCCGTTGGTGTCACTGACCCTATATAAATCTTCTATTAACTGGAAAGGTCGTTTTAAGCCTAGATTTAGTACAAGCCACGTACAATAAATAGCGCGGTTACAATAATAGATAACACTTCCGAAAATATAGGAAAATTAGCGAAGTATTGTTTATAGAGCAGTGTTCACAGCCTCAACTTACGAATTGTATTGTAGGTCGTGGCTGGGTGTGAACCCACGCGGGCACTTTACTTTGTGTATTTATTTTAATCACCACTGCTTATAAAACGGTGATGAAAAACATCGTGAGTCATTGTGACCGGCTTAGAATAAAAAATTCGAAGGCATGTGTCATCCACCAACCCACGTTGGACCCGCAGTGGTGGATTATGGTCTACTCCCTCTCCCAAAAGAGAAGGGCTGTGTTACAGAAGTGGAAACATTATGAGCTGATTAGGCTTTTGAAAAAGGTTGAACCATCGATGAGATTGTTTTATAAGTTAAAGTATTCATCATCATCATCATTTCAGCCGTAATACGTCCACTGCTGGACTTAGGCCTCCCCCAATTTGGGGGGCTTTGCCATAATCGCCACGCTTGGTAGGCGGGTTGGCGATCGCAGTATGGTGGTAAAATTCGTAGAGAACGCTGCTGCCCATTCTCTAGTAAGTCCCTTAGTCGCCTTTTACGACACCCACGGGAAGAAATGGGGTGGTGTTATTCTTTACGTCCGGCACCACACGGTACACGGTAGTTAAAGTATTATATTGTTTTAATTATTGTAAATGTGAAGACTCTCATTTAATTTTTTACATGGTCTGGCAGTTTAATTTGTGCGACCTACACAAATGTCCTTTCTTTGGTATTGTTCGTCGAATCAGTGACCTCCTTAGGTTCTGAGTGGAGCTGCATGATTAATGACAAATGCGTGCACTGATTGGACAGGTCCACTCAAGCTGTGTGGTTCTTTCCTTAAAAGACCACTTCAGACACCAATCCACATGGTCTTCACGTGATCTGACCAAGATTATGTGTGACCTCTGATTTTGTTTCGGTCTTTCTTCTCAGAGTAGTCAGATAGGAAACGCCGACCTCATCTAGTTTAAAAAAAAAATATGATTGACGTGTAAAAGTGTTTGTACAAACCTACTTGCAAAAATAAAGTCATTTATGATTAATTTTTTTCTACACATCGGTTTACTATGAAAATTCTTAATGGTTTTTAAATAAAATACTAATAGTTTTCTTCTATGTTTTCAGGGTCACCATTCGTGAGCTACTTATGCAGCACCGAAGAGAAGTCGCTTTTAAGTGGCTATATTATTATATCCTATTTTTACATGTAGTATTAGTATCATTCCAAAGTATTCGATATTATGCTTAGTTACTAAATTATCTTCAAAACTTGTTAAATCGTGGAAAGATTTTCCGAATTAACTCTTGAATGTCTTAATCTTGTCACAGAGAATATTATTATGTTATTGTTACTTTATTCATTGGAAGGCTTGTTAGTACTTTAAGTTGTTGATCCTATATAAACGTTAAACGTAAAGTTAATTTTAAGAATTTTTAGGTATTACCTTCTTACAGATTTTTTTATTGTATACGAATACATCTTTTTATGCTTACGCGCCCCTTATATATAGTTTTTGCTTTTCCTACCTATAAGTACATAGTTTTTTGCTTTTTACGTAGACATAACTTTTGTTTTCTTTTTTATATACCATTGTTTAACTTTTAGAGCTGCTGATTTTTATATCTACTGAATTAACAGAAGCAACTGATTAAAAAACATATATATTATAATACATGTAGAATATTCATTATACAGGATATTTTTTTATCCAGTGCGCAAACTGTAACCATGAATTCAGCATATCATTCTAGACCCTCCAGCGTAGAAAATTTTCGTCGGTTATACAAAAAAAAAATCAGCTGTTCCATATATTTTGACCTCGTAGGTATTGCATTTTTCTATGAAACAGCTGATTTTTTTTTTGCAAAACCGACAAAAAATTTCTACGCTGGGGGGTCTAGAATAATATCCTGAATTCATGGTTACAGTTTGCGCACTGGATAAAAAATTATCCTGTATAATACATGTAGAATATTCTTAGAAGATGTAAGTTAGTTTACTTTATATGTATTTGTCGAAATGAATGGTTGCTGTATGGGTTGAGGCATGCAACCATAGCATCCTATTCTTAGCGGTAACGTTCTGACTATAATACCGTAATTATTATAACGTTATCACTATTCATTCTTAGATCACAACAAAGCATACCTTGATACATAAGATAGTTTTATTGTAATATTCTTGTATTTCATAAGATAGTTTTATTGTGTTACTCTTATACTTGTATTTGTTTTAGAGATCTCTTTGTTCAATAAGTTAGTAGACATTTATAAATGTATGAGTAAGTAAGCTTTTTGGATTAGTTTAGGCTATTTTATGTTAAGTTTTTTATTATAATAATCTGGATGTGTATCGGAAACTGTTCATCAAGGTGACACATTTGTAATCTAATTTCTACTATTGATATAGTTCTTCTGATTAGAAATGTTTAATTCACTAGTAAAATAGCTTCTGTTTAGCCCTTTTCACGTGCTTTGGTACCTTATGTCCTCGTTGAAAAATGTATATTTCAACCGGTTGAGGAAAATCGAACGAACGAACACTTTCATGCTGGCCGAGAGACAACTTGGACCTGCGTTGAATACGACCTTCGATATCAGTACCATTTTTGGTCAAGAAATTTTCTTATTTGTCACAGAAACACGTGCATACGTAAAAATAAGATTACATTTAAAAAAATCATGACCATATAACAGATTTGCACCTACTTACGAACACAAATCATAAAGCGGCAGCTGCACGTAGAGACTTAGACGCGAAGGTTCAGCATTTTTTTTTAGCACTGATTTTTAGTGGTCACTCAGAATTGATGAACGAAAATCACATCAGGATTTTGACAAACCAGCTTTTGGATTATTACAAACAGTGCACCGTGGACCGCTGTAGTACCATTCTGCCATCTTCACTTTGAACCTTTTTGGAAGTATACTCCCTGGCTGCTTTATAAAGGCATCCGGTTATATGAAGCTGCTGCCTATCTGACTTTCACAACCCAGTTACTGGGTAACACGACACTCCTTAATAAAACTGGCTGTCGGACTTTTGTGCTTCTGACTGTCCGCAACGACGGTCACAGATCAACAAATGGCAGCCCGGACTTACGGTTTACGTGTTTTCCGAGGCACAGAAGGTTCTCAATATGCAATTGGTGACCAATCTACAAACCTAGCCTTCGATCGACACATATGGCCATAATACTTAGCCACTAGCCCTTCACTGGCTTATAAAGTCTGGTTTTCTTGGTAAATCAACGACGACATGGAAACAAAAGTTGTTGCAGCAATATAGATTTTTTACCACTTTTCTTCATGCACTAGCATTTTTATTTTAGTTTCGTACAATTATTTTTTATGGTTTGCATTGGTTTAGTTTAGCCGTTTCCCACCACGATTAGAGACTGATTATCTTAATAAAATTATATATGACCGACAGTTATGATTAGTACATTAATTATGAAAAGGATTAAACTATGCCTTGAGTCAAGGACACTGACCTAAAAGCAACGTCGTCTTTTCATGAGTGAAACATGCAAAGTCTGTCAGTTTTACCAGAGAATTGCCATTCTAAATTTTATAACATGCTCACTATTTATGTCCAGCACAATTTGCTCATGTTGGCATAAATGCTACTGCTACTTTAGCAATGGGTTCAATTGTGTCATGCTACCGTTTTAATTTAATAAAAATTGGTTTTGTCAATTTCTCCTCGCTATATATTATAATTTATATAAGTTTCAGAAAGTTGGAAACAGAACTAGTAACATTACATATTAGTAATACTTAGACTGTACATTAAGAGTCATGTCGTATAATTAATTATTAGATATAATTTTTAATTTCATTAATTCTGAAAAACCCCGATGATATGCGATATGCATCTATGGCATCTTTTTAGTGTAATATGACATCCGTCTTTTTTTATAAGTCCGTGTTCACGACCCTTATTTTGAATATAGGACGCAGCTAAGGATTTTTGAGCTCCCGAGCGTAGTAGTCTCAGTTAATTCCAGAGCAAAGCGAGGAAGTTAAGACAAGAATCATGAGTGCAGCGAGGGATTCAAGCTCGCCCAAGAGGCAGACCCTTTTAACCCCGAGGAGAATACACAACTTTTCGCACATACTGCGATGTAATAAACATCAATTCCATTTTTATTCGTAGTATATGAATCTGTTTAATAACCGCGGAATCCCTAGTTTTGTGTAGTTTCAGACACTATTTTGTCTAAACCCATGCAATTTCAAACAATATCGTAAATATGACGTTTCAAATCCAACATTCAGACATGCCGCCATTACCGCCATAGATAATGTAGAAACAGCGGTTGAGCGAGTCTATTAAATACATCATTCAATCATTTTGCACTTGGCCTTATACCCACAGAAACAATTGGTTTTACAGTCGTAATTATTTATATTTTATATAATTAATATATGTGTCCGTTATCCTGTGAACCATTTGGCTCAGTTCAGCATTTACGTCAGATTCTGCAATAATATTTACTTCCAATTTTATCGAGACTTCTGTTTATAACGACAAAATTTCAAAAGTTTTGGTAAAAGTTTCCATAACGTTTGCTCAGTTGAGGTTCAAAATTTAAATCACATTAATGATCATGGCCATAAACAAATTTAGTACAATACTAGTGCCCGGCTAGAGCCGTTTTATTGCCCAAATGACTTGCTATAAGTTAGGTTTCCATGGCATAAACTTAATCTGTCATTAGCGAGCAGATGGTGTCAAAAAGAATGTTAGTGACCAAAACTAATTCAAATTATGTAAATTTTCTTACTAGTTCCTTTGTACAGTCAAACCAAACCATAATAGACTAAGTACTGACTACGTACTAGACCTTAATAAAATGCGGATGTGTGCGTGCGCAGATTTGTAATGTGACCACCAGTTTCTCTAACTTCTCTAACCGTATCTTAATAAATATACATAATAGTAAAAACCTATGTATATTTAATGATCACAGAATAATTGACTAATTATTGCGTTAAATACGGGACTAGTCTCATCGGACCTGTCCATCATTAGATTAAAGGTTTACTTTAATCGGTAGGATAAAATAGTTTTTTCATGAGTTGTAAGTACTCGAGTTTGAGTGGGTAGAGAACATGTGTCCTGCCGGATAACTAAGTGGACCCGAGGGTCATAACCAGAAAATGATCTCATAGTTTTTAAGTTCACCATCTTTTTCATTCAATCTAACTTCTGATAGTGGTGGTAAGATAGATCAATGATTGATGACTAGAAGAGGACGACGAGAACGCAACTCCTGGAAAAACTGACCATTTGGTGCGATTGCCTTCTTTTTTAAGTATCTATCTATAGGATTAGATAAATTCCTCGGGGGGGGGGCTGGATTATATTTAATTAAAAATAAAAGATTAAATTATCTTGACGACAGTCACGTAGTAGTCAGATAGCCTGAGATATCATCCTTATAATTATTATAGCCCCTACAATAATACAATAAAGTTAGTATAAAAATCGAATGAAGCTGTGTCGGGACACTGGCCGTTGCTTTAACATGAACCGTCTATATTAGCGAGTTACGTTTAACGGTAATGTCTGTATACCCCGCAGGACCCTACGTTTAATCAGATTGAAAGTTAAATTTTAACGTGCGTTGTATTTAGTACCTTCCAAATCGTGTAAGTAAAAAAATAGTACCTTAATTGTTACAGCGTAATCTTTAATTATATTCCAGCAGGGCCCTCCGTTGTTTGAAGGTCTATAGACAATATAATATAGTACCTTAAAAATATCTTAGTTTAATTTTAAAATCACGATTATTTAATGAGGAATGCACCTGCAAAACTTTTATGAAGCCAGCAGGACCCTATTTTGTTTTGAGGCTTTCAGTCCAGACAGTCATATTTCTTATAAGCATTTTATTAGTACTTTTCAAATAACCTTAGGTTTAATTGAAAAAGTTTGTATTTTAGCAGAAAAATTGTTTTATAAAACTTTTTGTACTTTTTCATGGAACCAACGTATCGTTTGGTCGATGTATGAGCTTTCACAGCTTTTAGTAGGAATGGTGGTGTTAATTATTGTAGTGATAATTCCGTGGAATACCTGGTGGTATTCCACGGATTTTTAACAGTTACTACTAATGAAAATTGAATTGACTTTTATTATCTCGCAGTAGGTGCGTTAACTATAATATCTTCTTCGGAGATAAAGATGTCCTCGTCTTGGACGACATTTTAAATCCCTCGCTGAACTTAGGATTCCAGTTCTAACTTCCTCGCTTTGCTCAGAAGCCTTAGGGGAATCCATCTTTGCGTTCGGGATTCAAAATAGCGTCCATGACATAAGACGCTGTTTCATCTCCGTAGTGAATAATCTTCTATAATACAATACTGACCAGAATGCTTTTAGGTTATTACATCTGGTGGATTGCCTAATATCCAATATACACTCAGGATAAGGCGTATTTAGAATTTACGTACATATTTTTTTTAAGTAGGTACGCAGGGCCAGGCTTCAAACTATACATTTCCAGTTTAAGCTAATCTCTCATTATACGGACATCCCATACAATCTGAGATCAGTTTATACTGGAAATGGATGTGTAGCCTTGCGTACCTACAATACTGTCATTAATTTAGTTACATATAATTAAGTACACAGTTATTTAGTATTTCTTAGTTTATTTTTAGGACCGACATTTTAGCACGGTCATTAAGTTAGATATATTTAGTTATATAGTTCTTAGTGTTTAAGATAAAACTCTGCGGTAACGTACAATTAGACATACGAAAGCTTTAATTTTTTAGGTTCTATTAGTTTATTTTTTTCCTTAACGAGGTGTGCGTTGTAGTGGTTTTTTACTTATCTATATAAACGTGAATATCCCCTACTATACATTCTTGATTTAATATAGGAAGAGATAATGTTTTCAAATGATCTGCATTGATTAGTTTAGACCTAGACGGTACCTGGTATATACTCGGTATTAATAGTTAGAACTGGATTGTTATCTCCAGGTAGTAATAGCATCTAAGATTTACTTTCATTAAGGTTAACTGTAAGTTTTTGTGGCACATAGTGGCACTCTCTTCAGCATATTTTTTCTCAGTTTATCAACAAACTATTGTACCCATATAGAATACACGAATAAAACGATAATGTGTGGTTTTATTTTTCATTTCATACCTACTCAAAAAGATTACAAATGTTGTGAATTTAACGGAAAAGCACCTGGATAGACCTTGAAATTAAAATTTTCTTACCTGAGAGGGTTTTGTTAATGATTTCAATGTTTATCATTCTGTTTGAAACAGTCTCAAATTATATTTTCTGAAGATAATTTTAATTTCGCGGGCTACCTACTGACGCTTCCCCAAAAAGGTGTTGTTTACAAATAGTGTTTAATAATACCAATCAATAAATAATGCCTTTAAGTATTACACAAACATTAAATAGTAGGAAGTTTTAAATAATGTAATATCTTTATTATTTCTAATAATAAAAAGAGCAAAAAACCTTTTCTTGGAAATAAGCGCTTATTCCAAAATTAGTTCTGTTTTTTTTCCTCTGAGAGTAATTAATGTTTTTTTCAAACAACGAGAATATTAATTCTTTTTTTTAACATCTAGCCTACCTGTTTCTCTTGGCCGAATATTTTACTTATAAGGGACAAAAACTACCATTCCTTAGAAAACACCTAGAATTGTAAAAGATCAAAAAACTTTTCTTAGAAATAAGTACAAATTCCAAAATTAGTTCTGGTTTTTTTCTATGAGAGTAATTAGTGTTTTTTTTTTCAAACAACGAGAACATTTATCCATTAAAAAAAAAATCTAGTGTGCTTGTTTCTCTTGTCCGATTATTTACTTTTAGTGGATTATGGATGATTATGGAATACAAACACTGCAATTTCTTAGAAAACACCTAGAATTGTAAAAAAAAAAATATCTAGAGAATATCAATATTCTTTTACGAAGAAAGTTTAAAGCTAGAAAACATCTATTTAAAGAGAATTGTTCATTAAGCCTATTTACAATTTCGATAATATAAACTTTTATTTTGATTAATTGATACCTAATATTCGACACATATGGAACCTATCATTAAACAGTAGAAATTTCATAAAATATGGTTTCATGGAAAAATCACGCTTTCGGAACTAGATATCAAAATGATGTACCGAACCCTCAGAATATTATGGCTAAATTACGTTATCTTTCCAAGCAAAGAAAAAGCAAACCACTTCAGTTAGTGGCGACCACATACATGACCAAACCCTTTCATTCAACCCATCGTAGGCTACAGTCAGCCGGAAATATACATCCTTATCCCTATACTAAATATATATCTAAAGATTTACCTATGAGACCATATATGACAGTCTAAATTACATTGACACAGAATTGGCGCCTTTGAAGGTATAAAATAAACAAAATAAAAACAACAAAAAAAAAATCAAAAAGGTTTATTGTAACAAAAGAAAAGGTGATAAACAGACAGAAAGGCTACCAACAGGCAACCACCAGTACCTGGTAGGCTAATAAGCAATACATATATCTACATTTAGATACATACCTACCTACCATATTATTAATGTCATCGACATCGGTACTTACATAGTTTCAAGAACATTATATTCTAGACACACAGTTAGTTTTTAAACAATGAATTTAACAAGTATTTGTTGAACATCAGAAACTGTAAAGAATATCAGCATAGCTATTCGAAACCGTTCGGTACACTTATGTGTCGAAGTGAATATCTATCAGAAGACTCTTCTTAAGACTTTTCATAAATATAAACCCGAAAATTTGGTTGTCAAACAGAGGACCGCTTTTCTTCCGACTGCTATCTGCTGTCAGGGGCAGGCAAATTAGTAATTTAAAAACTTTTTACAAAAAAATAAAAAAATAAAATAAAATTAAAATTAAAATTATTTTTGACTTTGTAGTGTTTTTTGTAAAAAGTTTTTATTTTTAACTTTTTAGTTATGGTAGATACCCCGCACTAATCTAATCGCGTTATTCGTTCATTTGTCGCGCAAATACTTAATGCAAATTTAAGACTTATATGGTTTTCACATGGGTCCAATTGTCCGAATGGAACCAAATTAAAATGGGACCACACGGGAAGCACCAGATTTCAAATAAAATCATCAAAATCGGTTCACCCAGTCAAAAGTTCTGAGGTAAAAAAATCCTCTTTTTTTTGAAGTCGTTTAAAAATGATTCATTTTCGAATCGACAACCTGTCGAAGCCTTGTGAACAGCTAGGTAGATCACTAAGTAATAAAATGTTCATGTGGTATAATCACCCAAAAAATGTTGTTTTTCGTTCCGAACTTTACTTTTCATGTCAGCATACTATTATTTATTAAGTGTTTTGAATTGCCCAGACCATAACATTATGACAACTCAAATATTCGCTGAAAGCTGACAGTTACGGCCCGAAATCTCCATCGAGTTTCCAATATGTACACGTACCTAATGGTAGGTATAGTTACAAGATACAAAAATGTAATTACATACTATTTATATAAGTAGATGCCTAGATGCTACTATCCTAAGTAGTGATACTACTTTGAAATAAAATCTTTCAAAAAATGAATGAATAATTTAAAAGATTATAATGATTAGTTGGTATGAACAAACAGACATTATTCGAACAGTGATTGGCACGACATTCATAAGTGAAAACCTAACTGATCTTCCACCACACAAAAGTTGTATTTACATAATATCAGATTACATTTTACAGCCACATAACGTAGGGCCTAATCGCAATACTAAATCTTAACAAAATGTGAGTTCTCTTATTCTTACTACGATCAATTTCGAAGTCTAAAAATATAATAATATAAAAAACAAAATACGACGTTGTCTACAGCTACAATTTATAACTCTAAAACGCGTATTATTAAATGAGATCTATTTTTGTGAAAACCAACGAATAACATGGTTAAGCACTATAATGGGTGACATCAACCGGCGTAGCATGACCAATTCTATATCTATTCTACCAAGAACAAAAAAAGTTCCTTAAGTATTTTAATTCTGTAAAAATGTTTCTATCTCATCTATAGTAAAGAGAAATAGTCATCATACTTGACATCGTACTCTTGTCGACTGAAGAATAGAAACATCTCTTTTCTTCAGTTTTACACAATTTTTCTACGATACAATCTATCATTTTGTCTTCTTTTCCGTCGACAAATTCCTTTTCTATGGCGGTCATGCTACGCGTGCAAGAATTATATTTATCTATATTCATGAATACGTTATTCTCACCTTATTTCAAATGCCAAAATTTTGGTTTATATAATATATTTTTGGCATTTAATGGCGCTATTTATGGCCATAGGATCAACAAGAAGGTTTCGCTTAAACCTTTCGAATATATATAAAATAACACTTGTTTTTATAACTAATGTATTGTGATAGGCAGAGATATGGCAAAATCGAAAAAATATCACAAAATGGTTCATTTTAATTACGCATCACCGGCTTTGGTATTATGTATTTGCTGGCTGGGTCTATCTCAAAACTTTGTTGGTGGACTTGAATTGTGTTAATTTAATTAACAGTTTCAAGATTCTGGACAGCCCAATCAATAAATAATGAAACAAACGGTATGAAAGCCGATCCAACTCGGTTTCCTCTACATATTTGAATACGACATAATGATTTCGGCTTTATAAAATTCTAATTTGACAGCAAGATTGAACTGATACTAGATTAATCGTCTAATGACGGATTCTCACCTTCTCTTTTTGAAATTGATTAATAATACGATTGTGTGTTGAAAAAAACGTAGTTTCCTGCTACAGTGATGCATAAAGAGATGATGTTATAATAAAATAAAAAAGATAGGCGTATAAAAGGGTCACAAAATCCTACAAAAAACATCTACAAAATGCTGAAATTTAAATTCTAAATAAATAACTTAAACATATCTTCTGAAATTAATCTGTTAAAAATACTCAGTCTTACGATACGTCAAAAATAAAAGGTCATTACTAGGTTCCGTTTTTACGAAAGACATGGATTAGTTCAGGTTATTTTTTTTTAAATTTTATATAAAATATAAAAGTTACTGGTTGAAGTGACTAGGTATTTAAGTTTAACGTATTATCTTTTTGTTTACCTTTGGCAATATATATCACTAATTTAAAAAAAAAACTTGCACTCCGGGAGTGCCGGCAGAAGTGAAAACTTGATTATTAACGTTGAGCATGTTTGATATTTTGGAATGGTTAGGGAATAATTTTTTGTTCAATTTCCATATTTTAAGCACTTTATATTCACGAATTTTACGAATACACAACAATGTGATCACTACACAGACGGTCGAGCCATCAGCTGTCACCATCCATGGATGCGCGTGGCACGCTGTAACATAGACGAACATTCGCGCAAGCGCCCTGCGCCGCCTAAACGAAACAGTAGGCCCAGGCATACATTTTCGCCGCGCCGTAGAGAGGGGATAGCTGTCTACTCTCCATCCGTCCTACGCTTTTTCGATCAGGTCACGTGTCCTGACGCGAGTTTAAGATTTTATACCCATTACAGAAAAAGTGCTCAACGCCGCTAAAGAAGTTTTCACTTCAAAAATGCTTGCTGCAGTAAAAGTAGTCATAACTCTTATGCACACAAGCAGCTTTTCGAATTCCCGCTTAGACTTAGTTTATAGTTGCGTGTCATAATTGAATCGAAATTACTCCACAAAAGTGTTCTTTGCCAATAAAAGCTACCATTAAATAATAATAAGCTATCGTAACATTATACACCAACGTTATTAATATGTACAAACAAGAATAGTTGTTAACTGTTGACAACTACTGATTTAGTTTTGACACTAGTTATTTATACATTCGAGCATCATATTGAAGAACTACACTGAGTAAATTCTACGAATTTCAACAGAATTATTCGCAACATCGAAATATTATAACAAATTAAATGCCAATATTTTTAATTTGCTTAGTGCTTATTTAACATTAAACAGCGACAAAGACCCGTAATTTTTGACATCTTGAAATTAAGGTCGAGTAACACTACATCCATTACTATTTTGTTTTCACCTTAACTAAAATCTTATCGTCTACCACTAACATACTTAAATTATACCGAAATAATCATTTTTCCGAGATCTTTACAATTTGACTTACTCCAAGTACTTTTTAATGACAATACATCATTTTGAATCTTTCGAAACGAACGATGAAATCAGTTGATGTAATATACTTCATTTGATTTCTGCAACATTTCGAAGGCAGTAGTGCTCAGCTACTACCGTATTTCAACAAAAAAGATTTTAAACAATTTGTTCCTTCTACCAATTTGGTAGTTTTGTTCCTCCAGCATTTTATGTTTTTATTCATAATCCGCCAAATTAAAATCCCGAAGCCTTTGTTCTTGCGCCGCCTCTTTTTCAATTTCGTCTAAAATTTGTTTCACGTCCGTCCTCTGGAAATATTTCAAAATAGTACTTTAGTGGTAGGTACATAATCAGTGATGTTTTGGATAAAGATATTCTATATACATAATTTTACCATAATTATTCGTATTGGTTAGTAAAGTAAAGCAGAAGATTTACCTGTAAATTGGGAAGCGTTGTATCCATGCATTCCATTTTACTGACTGCTAATTCTATTTGATCACTATCGAAAACTGAAAATATAAAAAATGTATTTAGTTAAACCGCCAAAAAGCCCATTCATGTTCACAGTAAGTAACTAATACTTTATTCTGGTCACTCACTAGATTCGTCGGAGAACAAATCCAGGAATGAGTCTGGAGATGATTCGCTTTGTTGGTCAAGCTCTACATCTGAAGGTGGTTTGTTTTGTTGGGAACATTCGACATTTGGAGTTGGTTCATTTTGCTGGACATCGTCTATATCTGTGGTTGGTTTATTTTGCACGTAAAGTTCTGAGTCTCCAGTTGATTCATTTTGGCGGAGAAATTCTAAGTCCGTAGTTGGTTCATTTCGCTGGACAAATTCTAAATCTGAAGCTAGTTCATTTTGTCGGAAACATTCAGTTTCCGTTATCTTCTTTTTATAAACCATATCAGAATCTTCAAAGTCATTGGGTCGTTTAGTTCCACATGGAAATAAATTACTCAGGCTCGCTTGCGGCAACGCTTGAGCTACATTTGGTTCGTCCGCATATTGAGGCACTGGCATGTTTTCTCCCATTTCTGTACTCTGATACTCATATTTCTGCATATTGGCGATTTGGCTCTCATCGAAGAAATCCTCGCCGTTTTGTAAATTTGCAAAAATTGAATATAGATTTGAGAATGGGCTTTGTGAGAAATCAAGGTATCCCAAGTCGGGGGATGCCACAGCATTATGAGTGTCTTCTGAATAGTCAGTATCAGAATAATTTTCAGCATTCAGAGGAACAAGAGAACTGTCGGGAGCCTGCACGTAACTAGATACATGAGCGCTCTGGTATGGAACTATCTGTGCTTCCTGTCGTACCCTGTGTGCGTCTTCTGGGGCAGGAGTACTTTTCACCTCTACCGCGTGTAAGTACTGAGGTGTAGTATCATTTGACCCTGCAGCACTGGTTTGTTTATAGTTCTCTTCATGAATAGGATCTCTTGAGAAATTTTTAATACCATAGATTTTTTCTATAGCACTAACGATCCTTTCCTTGTTGGGTGGAATGATGGTCAGCCGACGTGGTGACATGCTCTTCCTCTCCGGGGAAGCAGCTGCCATTGACTCATCTTCGCTGAGCTGTGGCGAAGGCGACGGCAAGTTTGTTACCAGATGTAAAATTACTTGTTCCAGACGCTTCGGGTCTTCAACTGGTGCTGGTTCGTCTTCATTTTCCTGAAAAATATAACAAAAGTATATGTGAGTATATGTTTATTAAAACCTACTTCAGGCACCAGTCTCTTACAATGTTGGAATATAATATAGTCATAAACATTATAAATTTTTACGAAAACCAATATTGTGAAGAGAGAATAAATAAATGAATTGAATTGAATTTAACTTCTGCATAGCTACGAAAGCAGTTGGATTCACTATTAATCGGCTTTTTGTTTCTTTGATATTATTCTCGATGAAGTTCGCCATACAACAAGATTTCATGAGGGCGTAGACGAGTTCTTGGGTGGAAACCGTGAATCGGCAAACGTAAGGTAGGATTCTGTCAGGCGAGGTGCAGCGAAGATCTTTTATTGTACTGTAGAGAATTGAGATGAATGACGTGCATTTAGAAATGCGTTCGTCCAACAGTGGACTGCTGTCAGTTGATGATGATACGTGGCTTAATATTTATGTTTTAAGAGCAAAACGCACACGTATGCCAGTTTTAAAGTGAAAATGAAACGATATCACGTATGAGAACGAAAAACTTACTTCTCTATCATTGGTCTCATCTTCAATTTCCTGAATGGTTGGGCCATCCTTGTTGTTGACCAGCAAAGTGAACTTCCTCTTCATCAGCTTGATTAGCTGCTTGCCTTCCTCCTCGGTGACCACGGTGTTGGTGCACATGAAGCTGGTGACCGCGCGAGACTCGCGGTCCACGTCCAGGCAGCCTCGGGTCCTCATGTAGATCAACTGGCCGTTCTTAGCGATCAAACGGTAACAAGACTCACCAAATAGTCTGTGCTGGTCGTACACTATAACCGAAAAAAAGTAACGTTATAGTCGATTTTTGACTATCACTAACGTTTATAATCTATTGTGTTATCGCAAATGCAATATTAAATATTTAAACCAGAAACGAGATTTTGAACATTAGCATTGCATATTGACGAAAACTTCGCTTGTACTTGTGCTGGAAAATAGAATAGGTGACACTTGTACCTACATTAGAAATTTTAAATACCTACTAAGGAAAGAAAAGTTGATTAGATGGGTTTTCTAATTCATAGTTGTACTTATAAAATACATTGGTCTTGAGTATTTGTGCTAGGTATAGACTTTGTCGCTATGCGACGTAATGGAGAACAGAAAGTAGTTATCTCAAATAATAACAATTTATAGAAAAGCGATAGACGTGGCAGATGTGCAGGCGGTAAACAAGTGCCACTAGTGAGATAATGTAACACTACTCGTCTGATTAGGTACATATTTACTTCTCATGAAGCGTTATGTGACAATTTCATACGCTGTTTACGAGAAAATGTACCTACGCTACAAATAAATGTTCGAGATATTGTTGTAAATTATTTCGTATAGATTCCTAAATAAATAGAACCATGTGTCACACAGCGCATTTGCAAACTGCATAAAACGTAAATATAAACAATCGTACATTTTCAGCAAGATGTTTTCCACCCCCACAATTCTTGAATCGACCATAAATCATTTGAGCCCACAACGATGACTGTAAGTTAACAATCAAGTCATTTTTAGTTAACACATTTTCCAGGAAAATGCGTTTACATATTTCTACAATAATATATGTGTTCATATTGAAACCACAGATGATATAAAATATCATGTCGGCTTAAATAAAGTACCTATTTGCACGTGTTGGTTTTATTTAGAGAGACTTCCCCAAACAAACGTTCTAATCTTCCCTCTTTCAGCAAATAGAGAGATAGAACAATTTTTCTTTCGTCTCAAATATCTAAATTTTATATCTATTTTCGACTAGGGAAATAAACCCACACAGAAATATTTCAAACACGACCAGGGCTCGTGCTATACCTTTTTCGGTAATAATACATTATGATACGTGTGACTTACGCCAGAAAAATTTCACCCGCGCCTTATTGCCTGTCCCTTTTTTGTCCCTTTTGAAAACAAAACACATTTTTTTTCCGCCAGCATAAACTTCGCCTAGCGTATATGTAGGTAAATAATTGAATTTGAATCTTTGTTAGTAAGTATACGCAAAATAATTAGATGAAACGACTCTATTCAATATTCCTAAGTATGTATTCCTTCGAGATTAAAGGAAAAACTTATCTATGCAGAAAAAAAATATTTTGTTTTATTTTCGAGAGCAGGTCGACTTGAATGAAATAATGACTATATCTTTAAGATACCGCTTGTAAATGTTCAATTCCTAATAATATAACTAAGAATTAACGATTGTCAGATATTTTGCTTTACCTATTTGTGCTGTAAATATGTATTTAAATGGAAACTCCCTAAAGAACTTTGGTAAACGTATTTTTAAGTTATTGAAATACATTTTGTATTTTTGTATTGTATTTCTGCTGTGAGACATTGGTTCTAGCAAGGCTACCGGGGTCAAAGCGTCAACGAGGAACCTTATAGCCTTCTATATTACTCAAAGTAAAACAAGCCTTTTTTATAATGATGACGTCATAGAAATCATATTAACGACGAAAATGTTTGAACAAAAATATCAAAAACCTGACAGTATTTTTTAAATTCGTCCCTACATTATAATTATTCCGATCTAGCCCGTCCCTAGCACCTAACCAGCGATGCCCTAAGTCGACGTCCGTACCGCACAGGAGGTGCCCTTAGCGAGTAGTAGCTTTAGTTTTAAGTTTTTAAGCCCTGACTGAAGGCCTTAATTTGTTATAGTAGCCACCCGCAAGTCCGGTTATGCAGCGGACAACCTCATAGGTTGACATGCGAGGTGCCATAAAAAAAAGCAATGTGTTGTGTTAGTTCAAATGACATGCGTCTTGTAAACCTTTTCCGCGGAAGCGCGAGTAGAAAAAATATCGAGCGTGGGTGGGTTACCATAAACGAAGTTTGTCATAAAAAGTCCGACTTTGCTCCGTGGTCCGACTACAGGAATTACGAGAAAAGTAAATTGATAGAAATGTAGAGCAATGGCGCTAGTTGTACTGTGAAGTAGTCAAAAAGAATATGGAATTTTGAATTTTTTGTAATATATTATAGGTTATTTTTATTTTAATGTATTGCTTTGGTATCTATTCAGTAAAAAAAAAAAATAGAAAAAAATAACGGTTTTTTATTAATATAATCCTTTCGGATATGGTTTTACTATTTATTTTTATGTTATAAATAATTGACCGTGTTTTTTTCTACAATGTGATCAATTACGAAAATATTATTCGCGAAAATTAATAATATCTCGGTGCAGCTGGATATTTGTGCGCAGTCGTCTCGACTCAATAAAGGACCGGCAATTGATTTGTGAAACAAAAATATACTGGAAGTTCCAGCAACATTCGTCGGAAGGTGACTTCTTCCACAAACAGACAAGATCGTGAGTACAAAAAGCTTTTAGTCTTAATAAAAAAAAAAAGAATTGATGGCAACAGGCTCGCCCCCTATACATGGGACTTAAACATAACTGGTGGAGTGTGGGGGTACTATAGGTACACTTCTGCCTAACTCTTCGTGGAAACAAGGCGTGATGTTATGTTATGTAAATCGACAAAACAAAGACGAAATTCAAAAACAACCTCCAAAAATGTTTTCGCGTTTTTAATACAAATCTATACTTAATATTATAAAGCTGATGAGTTTGTTTGTTTGTTTGTTTGGTTGAACGCGCTAATATCAGGAACGACTGGTCCGAATTGAAAAAATATTTTTGTGTTGGGTAGCCTATTTATTGAGAAAGGTGTTAGGCTATATAACATCACGCTTTGATCAAAAGGAGCGAAGCAGCGACGAAAAATGGTCGAAAACTGGCCGGCAATTCGATGCGACGGGAAGGGTTAGGGGAGCAAAAATTAGACGCGGACGAAGTCGCGGGCAGAAGCTAGTAATCAGTATTTTTTTATTCTATTAGTTGTTAGCATACAAATCATACATACGTCAGCGTACAAATTGAAAATGCGTGAAAATTTGTGGTAACTTCGTGATGTATCGAGAAAATTTTCTGTTCGACAAAAAGTTTGGAAAAATCATGTTACTCATACTATTACAATTTCTCTAAGTCTCAATTGCATGAAAATCTACTAGAATATAGGCAAGTTTAGTTAATACACGCACTTCTATATATAGCGTATCGAGGGTGTTAAACGCGAGTAAAAATGTAATACTTAAGTCACAGAAATGCATGACTTAAGTAAGGGTTTATGTCACACAATATTGCTTTTATAATAATATTAAAGTTTAAAAAATCTCCATAACATTTCAATGATAATATAGGTACCGAATAGTGACATGCCTCAGAGCCATGACAATTATGATGGTTGCTTAAGGTAATTTTTCACGTATTTTCATAATTTTCCATTCAAGCACGGTTTAATAAAATAATGTACAAGTAATAGTATTATGCGAAGTTGATAACGTCGACTCACACTGGTCACCTGTTGTTAGATTAGGTATGAGAACTGTTGCAATCTTATAACCTACACTCGGAGGTCGATTCAATACACATTTTAACCGACACGGAAACGAACGATGTAAAAACTACAGAATAATCCTCTATGTAATCTTTTCTGTTACGTTTATAACACAGACCTTTCACCTAAGTGACCTTTTTTGGATGTATTTACTTTTCGATACAGAAACACTTCATTTTACGACCAGATAACCTTCCTACATTTTCAAAGTTATCTTTATGAGGTCATTTACTTGCAATTTTAGCGTAAACTATAGTAATTTTACTTGCGTATAATAAGATAATTAGATAAAAACGTGTTACGTGTTGCTGAGGAAAAATGTTAGCTGAAATTAGAAAGTACGAGCGCAATCATATTGTTCAAATCTTGCTAGGTATGTTGTGCGAGGGTGCGGCGCGTGCTGAACGCGCTGGCGGCAGGCTTAGTCCACCGAATCGTATGGTCGTGGCGGCTTGGCGGCACTTACTCTCTCGCAACGCAATGATGACCCAGCGGACGTCGTCTCGATGCATGAAGTTCATAGCATTGACCCCGCTAACTTCATGTGTCATGTATCCAGTCACCAAGGCAATGCGCGATTCGCATTGTATAATCTCACCGTCGATCGAATGCCGGGTACGATACTCCATTCGGTACGTTTCTAGCGCACTCTCGTTGATGAAACTCTCGCTCGTCGGCCGCACCATACCTATAAAAACCTGGAAAATAATCAATAATAGTAATTATTGATATGTATATTAGATGCGGAAATTATTGTTATTTTTTTTTTCAATTAAAAACTCTGAATAATACAACTTCATTTAACTCACTGCAGAAGGATTAATATTGTCTTGTCGAGTAGAGAAGGTTTCAGATAATATGATTCAGTTAGATCGTTAATTAATCAATGTAAAATATGTTAAAAATAAGTATTTATAATTAAGTATATACCTAGTGGTTCTAAACCTAACCTCCTTTAGCTAATAGAAAACTAAGAAGTTACTTTAATTTGAAAAAGTTTTTTCACCATAACTTAAAATTACTTTGAACTCGGGAAAGTCAAGGTATATATGACAATTAAGTTTTTTTCTAGAACTTTGTAACAAACAAGTCGATCGATTTTTAAACTGATCTTCACAGCGAGGCGGAGCTTCTGCTTACGTAAATGAAATGATACAAGATATCATCAGTCCTGGCCGGGCACCCTAGGCACTCAAATTAAAAACTAGACTAAGATACACTATCATTATCTACAAAGCCTTTTCCCTAATATGTTAGGGTCAGCTTCCAGTCTATCCGGATGCAGCTGAATACCAGTATTCTACATGAAGCGACTGACTATCTGACCTCACAACCCAGTTACTGGATAATACGTTGTCCCTTTGTAAGACTGGTCGTCAAATTAAGAAAATGGATTATCAAAAAATCAAGGACTACTCTAGGTACTAAGTACCATGGCTAGACTTTTATTCTAGCCCCAGGAAATTAGGTATCAGTAAAATGCTATTGCTCATCTTCCAAATAATTTATACGTAAGATGTCTTGCTATGTTCCACTACACTATTCCAGCTTGCAATAAGGCCCTGATAATACAATGTTGGGTTAGATAACAATGTATTACAACCCACATGAAATTGTGGTCTACTAGACTTCGTGGGTGTAATTTGTAGATATGTAATTAAGTAGGTATATAACTCTAATGGTGTGATCACCATAATAGCAGTAACTATTCATTTAGTCATAGAGATATTGCAAAAAATGCCTAATTAGTGGAAATTACACTGTACACATGATGTGCGATAGTCAATTGGTGCCTAGTTGGTACTAATGTTCAAACCAGGGCTTCAACTTATGGTACGAGTGGTGCGACCACTGTTGGCCCAACATAGCACTGCAGTCTATTACGTTAAAAAGACGGGAAAAATCAATGTTTACTTTTTTTCGTAATCGGCTATTATCATTGAGTAGGTACCTTGCTACACAAGGTTAACTAATTGGTTACAATTTTCGATTATGCTCAAACAGAGATGCTTCTCACCATAAAAAAGTAAAACATAAAAATTAATTCGATGTAAAGGTATATAATAATTATTTTTTCCTATTATTAATATTATTATTTTCCTTTTTTGTGAATTGTAGTTTTAGATAATGTAGATACTATAAGTAATTTGTTTCTCAATGTATATTTCGAAATATAGTTTCTTTACTATTAAGTGTTAAAAGTCAATTGCTGTGTCCGTGGCTGTGTCTATTAAATAAGTAAGTAAATCCTGCATCTATAAGAACCACCAACTTCCAAAATACAAGCTTGACTTAGTTTGGGAGTTGGCAGATCATCTATTATGTGCTGCTGTACAACCATCAAACATCGTATAAATCGTAACACAAAAATTAAATTTTTGATTTACTTTGGGAGTGAAACAAGTTTATTATTAAAAATATTATTATTACGTTGATAGTTTTAGCAGCTAAGGGAAATATCGCAATACTTAATTATTGGCACTTAGTATTAACTGGGTGCCGACCACACTCCGCCAAAAAAACCAGTAACAAGGTGCTAAAAAGGTGCTAAATCGATACATATCACGTTCTGTGCTTGGAACCTGGAGGGCTCACTCATCTCGCATATGGGATGACGTTGATCCCGGAGAATCAACTTGCAATATGTATGGCGGCATGGCGGATGAGTTGGATGAAAAGTGAATATGATCGAAAGTGTTGAGGCACTGGTGTCCAACTCTATTGGTTCGGCTACATTTCCAAATATAGCCGACATTTTTCAACGTTTTTCAATCGATTTTCGCAACCGAAAGTATTAATTTTATTAACCACGTAGACGTCATGGTGGGATTTACCGGCTCCGAACCCTAGGTTTATGGAGGAACCAGTACAAAAGAGATACGGAAACCCGCAGCGCAGCATGTGGCGTCCTTAAAGGCAGTAGCGACGCCGCGGACCTCATTTCCCGGGGTCTTGTTCCTAATCTCTGGCTTTACTTTATTGACTGTTTGAAAAGAACACTAACGAGGAAAATAGCTCCCACCTCATTCTTGTCTTCATTGGCCGGCTTGAGTGGATATTCGCAAGGCAAACTCGGAAGTATTCCAGTAAGTAAGTATAACTATATTATTAAACAAGTGTTGTCTACATTTTCACATTAAGATTGACAGTGTCAGAGCCATTTATAATATACGTCACCGCCAATCTTTCAGGAAACCATTTAAATAAAAGGATTAGTATTAAGACGGTACAAGGGCCAATTCATTTATGAAAATATCATGGATGTTATAAAACAACTACATCTTTTTAATAAAAATAAATGATGAACATAATTTTAATACTACTACAAAATAGATCAACCATTTTCAGATTAACTAATGTTCATACATCTATTATGAGGTATTGAATTAAATGTTATAACAAAATACCTTGTTATATAATGCGTTTAAATGAAAGAAAATTTAAAACTCGTATTAATAGTACTACTTTGTAAACAAGCATATTACGTATTAGAGGATTAAATCATAGATAAGAATGGTTGGAAACATGCTGATTCGGCTCCATCTGATAATCTAGGTAGAGCCTTAACAAAATCATACTGGTTCCTAATTGAATCGACTGGCCTGTTAGTCTAGTGGTTAGTGACCCTGACTGCTAAGACTGAGGTCGATGGTTCGAATCCCACCCAGGACCAGGAGGATGAGCACGATCATTTATTTTGTTCTGTGTCTGGGTGTAATTTATCTATTATATGTATGTATTTAGAAATATATAAGTATGTTTATCAATTATCTGGTTGCCATAGTACAGGCTCTGCCTAGTTTGGGATCAGATAACGGTGTGTTGGTTAGAAAAAAAATAATTGTATTCATTATTTTTATGACATTTATTTACACTCTGTATTTACTTAAACTCACACACCGACTTATTTGTTAATATTGTAGGAAAATTGTATACTTATTTTAACAATGATTCAAAAATAAGAGCTCCATAGATCTACATATCTTAAAATTAATTTATCTGTCATTGCTTCATTTTTAATTATTTTTACCTATTGTGGTATGCAAATTTTTTCTAGGTACATCGTTTTATATATAATTATTGTATATGTTATGTATATGTAAAATTTAGTAAAATATTTTAAAAGAGTAAGTTTCGGGCCCATTCTTTTCATATGAAACTACCTTTTGGAAGGGGCGGTTAGAATCAATTCTAAGTTAATATTGACGTTCTAAAGTGCTTTTTATGTGCCTAATTGCAATATATGCTTTGACTTTGACATTTTAGTTCAAGTATTGGATACAACTTCAAATAACTAATCCAAGAATTGAATCTGCCATTTAGTCGAAGAAAAAAGGGAAAAGGCTAAGTTTTTTAATCTAGATTAATTACCGTCCTGCGTTTTTGGCACGCGGATAAGATTGTACGAACGATATACAGCTGTACTAGGCATCAAGATTGGTATACATAATTAAATCTAGCATTTATGACCGTTTAATACTTTCATTAGTTAGGTAGCGAGTTAAGTCCAACCATAATTGATAGGTTCGTTAACATGAAAAGCCCGTAAAGTATTTCACTATTTTCAAGATCATTTTTCAATAAAGTGGCGCGTGTCAAAGCTAAATCTATACAACAGTGAGCAATAAGTATCAAAAGCGGTGTCAATAGAATTCCCTCTCTGTTACAAATTGTTACCAGCGAGTGCCGCACTCAATTTACTCCGAAGCCCGACACCTCACTACCTGTTGCGTCAGTTTCAAGTAGTGCGGAGTAAATAATAGGAGGGATGTATGGCATTAACAGAACTTAAGTTAGTAGTTGCAAATAATATTATACGTTACTAAAACACGTGGTTTAACTGGCTAAGTATGCTGCACTAGTTACCGAAGAACTTGAAATATATCTTAACATGGTTAAAACGTTCAAGACATCCGGGGTGTTTTAAACGTCTTGGTGCATGCAACATTTATGTTTTTTGTTCTAATAAATAAATTAAACCATCTAAATTTCGCGAGGTCGCAAATCATACATTGTTCAACATACAGCCTGACACTGAGTTAGACTGAGAAAACACAAAAAAAAAAAAAAAAATTGCGGGTTACTCTGGCAATTTTTCTGTTAGTGTACATTCAAGCCTATCATAGATCGTAATTTGCCAATAAATACTTCATCAACAGACAACATATAACTCAAATATCGAAAATTCGGCCGGTAATGGTTTATGAACCACTTCGAATAGTGTATAGTCATGTTCCTTGTGTGACATTCAGCTGCATCTGACTAGATTGAAAGCCGACTCCAATACAATAATTGCGGAGAAATGTTCATTGAATGGGCCTTTGATAATATAACGGCAAACATAGACGAACAGGAGAGCGATTTTTGAGTAAGATTAGGTTCATCAACGGTCTAATCTTTTCCGACATCCAAACGGTAACCGCCGTATCGAATTTTCTTCTATCTTCCGCTCGGACACCGTCCTTACAGGATGACTTCGCGAAGGCACTCACTAAATATGAAAATATGACCACGAGAACGAAACTATCAACTCACTGACCTGCAAACTGCGGTCGATGTGCATGCAGGATAGGCACCAGTACATACCGAAACCTTCTTTTGAAGAAATGGAAACACAACCAGCTTTACGAATGAAAAGTACTTACAATATCATTTCCACTGGAGCAGGGGTTTTCAGAGCGTGCGCGGGCTCGGCGTACGATTTGGCAGCAACGGTTGTATCCACCGCAGGCTCGGTCCGACTTCCTCAGCGAGCCCTCCACGTGGCAGGTTACGTACTGGGTCGGCTCAGATCGCTGGCCCAACTTCTTGAGCCTGCCAAAGTTTAAATAGTCACATGAAAAAGAAGCGCAGCAAACAACACAATCGCGGAAAAATAGGGGAAAAGTTAAGTCGACCACGAGAAAGTAAACTTGAATCAGAACGTTATGTCGCAATGCACTGAGATTCTACGGTACAACGATTAGTATGGTAACAAAGTAGAGGTCCTTTTAGTTTCGAAGCTAACTGAGAGTGAGAATATGAAACTATATTATTACTATTTTAGTTTGTAATGACATGTTAAGAAATTATGTGACAAATCTAGTTGAAGAGTAATGAAAAAGAGAAGTGATTGATTCTACATTTAATGAAAACACAGTTAAAAACTTTAAGTGGCAATAGATTTGTATTTAATACTTTACCGAATTTTAAGCAGCCTTTTTGTAATGTTTACTGCGAGAACCTCACTCGTTGAACTCTGAAGTTACAGTGCTACAAATGATTGTGTGATTCTCCTGTTTCGCAAACCTTTCCTTCTTGGTCACGCGCTCTAACCACATCTATTTCGAAAACTTCATATAAACTCTGGCTTCAGCTGTGTAACCAATGAACACGTGGGACTCGGAATAATACAACAAAAATAAAAACAAGGATAAGTTTGCGGCAATCTTTGTAACTTTTTGGTAAGTTTTTGCTGTTTGGACGGATTGCTTCACTGCTTCGGTTGTGTTTAAAAAATATTTATACTGATTATTTTTGTTTGTCTTACTACTGAGCTGGAGCATAGGCTTCTACTCAAGTCTACATAGAGAAATTACTATGTTAGACCATTTTAGAGTCTAGGTTTTCTGATGATTACTGAAATCTAAAATTAATTAGAAAGTAGGTACTGATCATTAAAAAAGAGTAACCAGGTTCGTTCTAGGCCCGTTTTTTTTGCTCTAGAAGTAGGTGTTAAATGATTAAATTATACTTAAAATTATTAAATGAAAATAATAAATAAAGGATGGATGGATGAACCGTTTGGAAGCTGCCGCCTCTTCCCCAGGTCCAAAACCGCTTACAACTACACCGCATCGAATATGAGGCGGCACAACTCCATTCTGTTTAAAAATTCGCTTCCTGCAAATGATAAAAGCATTGGCATTTTACATACATTCGCATGCTAAGCCCTACTCCTACTACCACACTGCAACTCCTGAAAGACAGAGTCAACAGAAGGTTAACGATTCCAGAAGCAACGATTGAAATGTCTTGGAGCCCGCAACTAAAGAAGAAAAAGCGTACAGCCTACTACAGCATATTGCAGACTAAGATTGATTGAAAAGCACAGTTTACACATTACCATCACGCCTTGAACCGTACTGGTTGAGCCTGTGATGACCTGGAGGTACAACGGCATTCGTAGGTACACTTAGTACGTTGCTGCTGCGGTCGTAAAGCAAAGGTGGCATCTGGCTTATAATGCAAAAAATAATAAAAGCAGCATTAGGAGGTGCAAAACGCGTCCAAGATTGTGATCGACATTACATTTAGTTGAAATATGCAGTCCACGGTCTATGTCGGCTGTCCTGTAGTGAAAAAGTTTCTATTACTTACTTGACAGTTAGGTTGGTGCTCACCTTATCACAAATCGTCTCGTCTCGTGAGACAAAGCCTCTTTGACTTTGCGAGCGGCATCAGGTTCGTCTGGCATTAGGAGTTCTCCGTTGGGGCCCAGAGTCTGGGACCTGGGCATCAGCTGTTCACGCAGCATCGCCCGGTCACCTTCGTGAGTTATAGTGAAAATGTTCTGACCGAGCAAGTCAAGCTGTTGGGGGAAAGCGTTAACAAAATCACTTCAGTTTTGTTCATACACTAACTACAACCATAGTTGGAAATAGTTAAGACATTTAGTTGCATCTTTAGCACATCACGCGGGAGCTGTCTTTCATAACTTCTGTGCCATGGTAATTCCAGTGTGGCGCCTTCTTTTGACCAGTAAGTATCGATAGGTAAGAAAATATGGTGTTTTTTTTTTGTAGCTGTATATTACTTCCTGTTACATGAAATTTATATCCTAAAAGGTATTATTATTATGAATAATATGAATTTCTCAGGCTACTTCCGCTCTTCAAGGCTCCCACAAACAGGCCCGACGCGTTTCTCGTCGAACAATTTCTATGAAAACTTCATGGAAATTGTTCTAAAGTCTCGCGTTGCACCGTCGCGTTGCGCTTGTCTAAAGAAGCCTTTAAACGCAGCCATTAGGGTTACTGACGTCATAAGTGATAATCAAAAGCTTTTCATAGATGTATAGACTATATTGATGTTCCATTATCTTTGTGCAGACTCGTCTTTGTTCAAATATTGTTTGATGTTGTCATGTGAAGCGATAAGAGATTGCTCCCTTATCTGAGTGCAGTTTTTTTGCTCTCTATGGTATGACGTCATGGCTACTAAAAATGATTTTGATGCAATTATTTAAATATGAGTTCATAATAAATGTATTATAGTTAATTGGTTATGACTTGTTACGTACTCACGCATATTATTATCAGTCATTAATCAGTCGTTGATTATTTGGTACTTAGGTTTAGAAAAGATTTGTGGGAAGTTTTATCAGTAATGGCTCCTGGAGCAAGACACAAAGTCGATTTTTTTAAAGTATCTATTATTCATACTGAGTTGTAAACTGACTTCTATTGTAAAATAAATGGTGGGATATAAAAGACGTAACTTGTGAATACAAGTAAAGCTCGAAGTATGCTGTCGGAAAATTTTGTTTCCTGGCATTTTTAATATAATATCATCATAATCAGCCTATATTGTTCCCACTGCTGGGACACAGGCCTCCCTTTGGTGAGAAGGAGTGGGCAGTGATCTACGACGCGGGCCCAGTGCGAGTTCATCATCATCATCATTACAGCCGTAAGACCTCCACTGCTGGACATAGGCCTCCCCCAATTTGGGGGGCTTTGCCATAATCGCCACGCTTGGCAGGCGTGTTGGCGATCGCAGTATGGTGGTAAAATGCATAGAGAAAGCTGCTGCCCATTCTCTAGTAAGTCCCTTAGTCGCCTTTTACGACACCACGGGAAGAAATGGGGTGGTGTTATTCTTTACGTCCGGCACCACACGGTACCGAGTGCGAGTTGGTAGATGTCATAATATGTCTTCGAAGTTTTGGTTGTAGGACATGCCAGTTTTCTCAAGATGTTTTCCTTTACCGTTATGAGAGCATCGTAACATCACGCCATGTTTCCCCGAAGGGTTGGGCAGAGGTGTACCTATAGTACACCCACATTTCGCCTGTGTCCCATGTAATAGGGGACGAGCCTATTGCCATCAAACGAGCACGAATCCAGACTCCGGGCTGCTACTGAGAAATTCCAGATGGAAAACCCCAATAACACTTTGCCCGACCCGGGAATTGAACCCAGGACCTCATGCTCAGCAGTAGTAGCGCTTGCTACCACTAATTCAATGAGGCAGTCGTTATGAGAGCAGTGGTGATGATATTATTCACACAAAGTAAATCGCCTGCCTGAGTTCAAACCCACGACCCTCGTAAGTCGAGGCCGACACCGGCCATCACTACTCTCTGCTAATATAATTTACTAAAGTTGAAAAAATTAAAACTAGTTTACCTCTGAGTATCCAAGATATTGGCAGACATTTTGTGAGACAACCACAATGATGCCCTTGTAAGTGGTTGTGATGAGAAAGCCGTTCAACAGGGTCATTGTCTTCATGATGGAGGCAGGGCTGAACCGCTGCGGCGATGGGCGAATTGAGTCTCCGAACACTGCGGAAGGAACTTCATTATATAACTTTATATCACGCCACTCAATCAAATCAAATCAAAACATTTTTATTTCACATAAACCAACATGGGCACTTATGAAACGTAAGAAGCTAGGTGCACAGTTCCAAATAGTTGATTCCTATGGAGAAAGTAACTCCTGATACGCATTTACACCTCTTGCATCAGGCCAGTCATGACCTATGTCAATGCAGCCTTTGCACACGCGAAATCCCACCATATCCATAGGATGCAGGCTCTCCAAAACCATTTTCTCCGCAAGGCCACTCGTTCCCCTTGGTTCTATAGGAATGAAATCCTCCACCTTGATCTTGAAATCCCCACTATTCATCAATTCATGAAACGCAATTCCAAGCGTTTTTTTGATTAAGTCGTAACCCACCGCCACACTCTCCGAATCAGTAGATTTCGAGGGTCAATGCGACCTTCCACCAGTACAATACTAAAAACAAAACGTCCGTCATTCAGACCTCGCCGTCAAGTTCCGTCGTGAAGCTTACGACTAAATATCCCCCCCCCCCCCCCCCCCGACCATTGCTCGACGAAGTACCAGCCCGCGCCATAGCTGAGCCTGTAGCTTTAAATTCGTCCCTAAATAATAATCATTTAGATCCAGCCCGATTCTTTCTGCCCACTACCAGCGATGCCCTACGCCGAGGTCTATACTCCACAAAGGGTCTCCTTAGCGAGTAGTACCTCTAGTTTTAAGTTTTTGAGCCCTGGCCAGAGACCTTAATTTATTAAGGTAGCCACAGGCAAATTCGGTTGAGTAGTTACGACCCCTCAAGATCAACTACGGGATGTCATTAAAAAAAAAAAAGTATTCCCCGAAGAGAAAGACAGAGCTGTACCTATAGGATACCCACATTTCACCAGTCATGTTTAAGTCCTATGTCATAGGGGCGAGCCTATTGTCAAAAACCGGGCAAAAATCCAGACTCGGTACTGCTTCTGAGAAATTCCTTCTTCATTACTACTAACTATGTATTAGAAGACATAATACTTATAATGAACTCTTAGTGCATTATCTTCATCTTTTCGGCTGAAATACGTCCACTGCTGGACACAGGCCACCCCCAACTTAGTGGTGCTTATTGAGTAGTGTACAGTATTTAACTATTCTGTGATTGTAACACAAGAGAAAAAAAAACAGACTATCGACACAATGTCTTAATGATCTTGATTTATTTTGTCAATTGTAGTTAGTACTAGTACGTGGGATGTCAGAAAATATCGCACGGGAACATTTTACCGGGATTTACATATAACTCTATTGTAACGCGACGCACGCCAGTAAAGCTCTCAGTTGGCATGATATCTTCCGACATCTTCAAAAGTCGTCGTCAAATTGCAACAAATTTACATGTAACATTATCCTACATACCTATAACGAAGATGAAGAGTTTGTTTGTTTGTATGCTTGTTTGAAAGCGCTACACTCTCGAACAACCAGTCGGATCTGAATAATTATCTTTGCATTTGATAGTTCAATTCATGAGAAAGGCTATACGGATTTTGTTCAATTTTAGTTAGTTCAATTCATTTGCTTCGATGGCTACCTGACAGGTAGCCATCGAAGCAAATGAAAAAATATCAATAGCATCTGTCAAAGTCCTACCGCGTGGTATTTCAAGCCACCGGATTCAATTAAAACTTGCAAAAATAAACTGAAGAAGGACAGTTCAATTTCCAACTGATATCGAATATTCTCTGTCCTTTACGTAGTCTTGTCGGTTGAAAACAAGCCCTCTTAAATGAATCAGCAGATAATAAGTGACATTACTTTTGTATAAATAATAGGAAAAATAATGTAATTGAATAGTTAAAAGTGGGAAAAAATAAACTTGTATAATGCTAATAACGAAACGTTTGTATGAAAATATATGCTTTGGTGAATATACCTACTTAGTAAATCAGAGAAAAATACACCACTAAAATTTACATAATAAATATTTACTTCAAGCGCCATGACGCCATGATTTTATAAAAAAAGACATTGTCTTGTTGCACATCACTAAGTATAACAAATTAATGATAACAGAACACACACTTATATCACAAAAAGTATATACATAATAACGTTGATAGTCATCTGTTTTCAGTAACAACCATTTTACTGAATTTTAAAACCATATTTCAAAGTTGTGATGTAGTTACTCATGTTGTATAAGGTTATGGCTACATTACGGCACCGCGTAATGACATGACATGCTCTCGCTGTCTACGGTGACATTGAAACTAAAATAACTGAATTCGCAATGCAGTGTGTGGACGTCCTTAGAGAGGAGCATGGCGCAGCACGTGCACGAACGCTCACGTTACTATACACGACCGGATTTTATATTGATAGACAAATATGTTACATTGCAATAACTAATTGTACTAAATCCTATTTAATGGGGAAATGTTTTGTTTAACTAAAAACACCATTATTTTTTACTGCATTTAAGTGGTTTACTGCTTATTTACCTAACGACGCACGCAGAGAAACGTTTAATACAATAATTGATTCAGAATTAAGTGACAGAACCGCCCATTATGATAAATCGATAAGAAAATATCACAGAATAAGACGCATTATTTTTTCTAATGCAATTTAAGTTGGGTATAACATTTTATAATTTGAGAATCCAAAGCAGAACAGTCCCACAGATAAAATTCCAGACGTGTTATTATGTGTGTAAGCGTGGTTAGTGAAATGCATGTTACATTTCTTGGGCTAACTATAATAGTGACACGAATGTGTGAGCCGGTACTATGAATAGATTTGCACTTTGCACTAGTGTATTGGCTGCGTCCAGTAACCGACGGATCCTCAGCATTGTAGTACCTGCAGTTTTCAAATCATCGTCTTTGATATTCCATTTGATACGATAGCTATCTATCTCTGTGGGCGGAAAAGTGTCGCATTTAAAAAAAACCACGCTGCAACATTGTTCAGAATAACAATATAGATACATCTAAGAGAAGGCATGGCTCACTTTGTACCTATTGATCCATGTGTGCTACGTACTAACTTATGTATATTCTATCTAAGTAGATTGAATGTGAAATGTAAATGGTTAACTACTATCCACAGAAGTTAGAGTAATAGCTGTTGTCATTACTGGTTTATCTTTAATCTTTATTTTGCCTAACCCACTTTTTTCTTCTAAACATTTGAAATTAATATTCCAATTTAGTGACTCAGTGTTTATACATTGCAAGTGGTATGTACAGAGATACCTGTTCTGCGCAATTACTATAGGTATGTACCTAAGTAGTCAGATAATAAATTATTGTCTCTTTTATCGTTTTAGTCTTGATTAGTATTCTTAGGTCAACACCATGAGAATGATCAATTATTTAATTATTCTATTTTTAAGGACAGATGTGGAAATCAGCTAGAGTTATCACTCATATCCTCTCATTAAAAGATGTTCTTCTTTGAAATTACTGGCTAAAATACGGTGAAACCCGCGGGCAATATTCAATAAAAATTGTGCAAATGTACTGTTATTCGTTAACACAAGAACGTTAACTTTCCAATACATCACTGCTGTCTCCTTATTTTATCTAAGTAATAGGTACGCTCGTATGTGCAAAATGACATGCCATTCATAACATGATACAAATTGTGCGCACCTGCATCGTCCAGCTACTACCCAACTAAACGTAATTGGCCTTTGTTACAACGCTATCATAGTTCTTATTACAACTCTTCAATTCGTCCGTGTATGCCCATCGTAATTGGTATGGGTGGAGTTTGCATTCCAACACATAACAATTACTGTACGGAATGTGGTGAAACTAGAAAATATTTGCAAATTAAAGCGTAGAACTAGATCACTCAACTGCGTCACTGAATTCATGAGGGGAACAAGAAATACAGGTCTGCGAATTGACGAGGAGACAAAAGAAATATTCCGTAAAAACGAGTTAAAAATAAACAGATAGACTTTCTGCGAAAAAACCTACCCTTCGAACTAGACGGGATTTTATCTTTAAATCAGTTATCAGTAACAAAGCTCTTATCTCAAATTACCGGAGGGCCTTAAATCTTTAAATAAACAAGCTTTTCAGACAACACATTTTAACAAAAATAAGGCCATTTATGCGACATTTTGTTGAATAAAAGACTTGCTATTGACTTAGAATTGTGGTATTTGGCAAGAAGCAAGGTTTCAAGACAAAAAAGGTAAATTAGTACCTATTAAAATGAAAATTTTCAGTTAAATAAAATAAAAATATTATTTTTATGACTACAACTTGTATTTGCCGTTACAAAATTGACCGTGACGTATATCGATGTTTGGGAGAGTTATTTTTTCAACTACAATGGAAGAGGCACTTTGTCGGTTTTTTTATTATTAAACTCACTTCTGCCCGCTATTTCCACGTGTTTTTTCTTGTTCCGCCGACCCACCCCGTCGCATAACATCGCCTGCTCGCGCCTTTTGACTGTTTTGTTTTTGCTATAGTTCCTAAGAGTCCTAGTGTGTTTTATATGTTTACTAACCTGCACCCTAATTGCGAAACGCACAATTTATCAGAATCTGAATGAGATTGAAGATTATTACTAAACCATTGCGTCAGTTGTTAGAATAAATTGTCGGCTCAGCAACGTAAATAACGCAATGAATGTTGTTTAATTATCAATATGAAACCAATTCCTGCTGATAGCAAGTTACGCAACAACCCTTCTGTAGTCTTCTTCCCGAATGCAAAAAGTTTTTTTTCAATCTGTCTGAGAGTAATCAGAGATAAGCGCATTCAATTAAACAATTTTATTACGAGCTTAACTTAGATTTATGTTTTTTGCACCCAAACGACTATTATTGTGACTCGTGGTCACAATAATATTAGTTCAGCGAAACGAGAAAAATAAAACTATCCAAAACCGGATATCGAATGGTGATTCGATATCCGGATTTGGATAGTTTTATTTTCTCTCTTTCTGATAGTGTCTTTCTTTTTCTGATAGTGATCACATGTTATGAAAGCGAGAAGCATTTATTCTAGGAACCAGAGGGGTAATTGCGTAATACACTATCAGAAGTAATCGCTTTCATTTTGATAGTTCCACAACAAACATGGCGTTGTTTACATTGCAAAGCAGACATTTTTTTTTCTAAAATTTTGAATAAATGAAAGATTGGATTAGCAATAATCTTCACAATGATTCAGATTCTTATTAATTTGTGTTACACATTTAGGGTGCTGGCTTTTAAAGTTTCTGCCTGAATCTCGTGTTTATAGTCCTATAGAAAATTGGATGCAGTATGCACAGTACTATACTATAAAAGTTGTATGCTAATGACGATCTTACATAGTACGTTAGGGCTATAAAATATTTTAAAACATTCGAATTGTCAAATTAGTTTGGAAGCGGCATAGAAAAATAAGCGGCGAAAGATTGGGCTGCCAAACTGAAGGAAGAAGACATAAATGAAATTCGTAAAAGGATTCCAGAAGTAATTATTTACAAAACACAAAAAAGTGTTCTGTTGTTAGATCTCGGTAGAATGAGACCTTTAGGACTTTCTTACCATGCTGGTGTGTCCTGAGGTAGTGTGCGGTCAGCCGCAGCACCGTGGTCTTGTCGATCTTCCTCCTGGCAGCCACCACGGTAGGCACCATGGCTGCTAACTCTGCCACCGACTTGTTCAGCCGATCCCTCCTTACCTTCTCAGCTCTATTGCGAGCCTCTCTGGGGTTTTCCCTGCAAAAGAAAATTAAATTAGTAAGCAACAAATCACAGAGCCAATATTCTAGCTACACATCTATTCCCACTGACATGTTATGGTTGTCTGATAAAGTGACTGATCAAATAGTGAAGTCTGATACTTTTTTTTCGCTCGTTTCGTATTGATTTTCCAGAATTGTTTACCTTTATCATTCTGTGTTTTGACTTTCAGCTCCCGGCTACGTTTGGTACTTATGAATTCTAACTAACAATAATAACAGACAGGGCTAGTGTCCTCTAGTATTATGCCAGGGTCAAACTAAGCTGACAATACTTTACCTTTTTTAGGAATAGAACAAAAAAAAAAACGAAAAATTTGTCATCAATCGGTGGGCGATTTTGCGGTTTTTCGCGGAACTTATATATTTTTTAAGAATTTCCTAAAATTATTAGTCTAGGTATCGGTTACTTAGTGTTGCCTTAATGTACTTGTCAGTGTATTACAAGTATTGAAAAAAAGTAGGCTGATGAAAAAAAAGTCGTTTTCGATTGATACCTAAAACGTGAGTAAAGCAGTGCCATCTAATCCGTATACATGCATTATTATGAGTATGAACTAGCATCTAGGAATAGCCTAATTGAAAGTTTACAATTCATGACTATTGTATAATCAAACATCCTGTTAGTCGAACAGATTACATTGTAGTGCTCTGGGTACGTCAACATCATTATGCGCAAACCCACGGACGCATCCTGATTTAGTATGGGACTGATGTTCACACTCACGGATACTATAAGTACTCTAAATTCCAATGAAAAAGTCAACAATTTCACCGACTATACAGGGTCGTGTTCTTTGTGGTGCCAGAAGTAAAGAATAGCACCATCCAATTTCTTCCCGTGGGTGTCGTAAGAGGCGACAAAGGGACTTACTAGAGAATGGGCTGCAGCGATCTTTCTGATTTTACCACCTTAGCAATCCAATCGGTTTTTGCTTTCTTTAAGACTTTTCTCAATGATTTTAGTATGGTATTATTTATGGTGAAGCCTTGGGGAGTGGACTCATGCGATGGAATGTTGCTGCGTGGCGCCATATTAAAGATAGCTAGTATTTATATTGTTTTGATGAAATTGCATTGGTTAAGACTGTTAAGATAAAGTAGTGCATAGTACTGCACAGTTTCAATAACGTTAAAAATTAGTAAAAAGTTCTAAAGGCACTTTATGGACTTAGAAATTAATTATCTAACAGCAATCTAAAACTTAAATGAACCTTGGGTATTCAAATAAACATAGAACATTCTATGTTCAACTGTTCCTACGCCAAGGGAATTATCACGATATTGGACCACCTTGGACATATATTGGTCCTGCCAGGGTCGCGAGATTTGTTCGAAAGAGTTACCGTGAGCCTGGCATATGGGCTAATGAAGGAAAACGGGGGGGTTTTAGTCAGTAAAAGTCTGACACGCCCTCCCGCTCCGCCACAGCCGGAGACGTCATCTGATGGTTTCCCACCCACAAACAAAAAAGAAGACATAATATATTGATGAAAAATTGTAAGTTTAGATATTTGTTACTCAATCACACAAAAAACGGCCGAACGGCTTAGCATGAAATTCGGCAGACAGATAGTCCCGGTAATAAATTCCCGTGGGAAAATTTGTGACCTTGTGATTTTGGTCACACGAGAAAGTCGCTGGCAAAAGCGAGTACAAGCTTATGTAACATTCGATGTTCTATTATTGCTACTATACAGATTAAACTGTCTATTAATGTGTACTATTTTTGTCCACACCTAAGTGTTCGTTGCGCGGCCATAGTTCCGGTGTTTTAGTACAGAAGTAATCGGCTGCCCTATATCAAAACCCAGTAAGTGCATCAAACAAAAATTTCGTGAGAACAGAAAAGATCTTGCTAGGTTGTAATGTGAAAGCGCCTAGGAAGCACGCAAAACTCATTTTTCTTGCGTTTTTTGTAACTCTCGGTGTAAGGTTGTCATCATCATCATCATCATTCCAGCTGAAAGACGTACACCACTGGACATAGGCCCTCCCCCAATTTAGGGCATTTGCCATAATCACCACGCTTGGCAGGTGAGTTGGCGATCGCAGTATGGTGGTAAAATGCATAGAGAACGCTGCTGCCCATTCTCTAGTAAATCCCTTAGTCGCCTTCTACAACACCCGCGACAAGAAATGGGAGGCGTTATTCTTTACGTCCGGCATCACACAGAACAACAAGTATGTCACAGAAGTAAAATCAATAATAAAATTATCTAGGTTAATAATTGAGGTCAATTGGTGATTTCTATGATTCCAATTCTGTGTTATGTGTTCACTTGTTTTGGCGTTACAAAATCCCTGTTATTCCATTTTTAAAGCAAGACTGTACAATTTAAACCAACTATTTATTTGTAATTGTCGCTTACTAGGTTTTGTTATCTGACAGTCGTACGAATAGTATTTCGGAACGTTCAAACATCCCTACGATAACATTGTACCGCTTTCAGAACAGACTAGTTATTGTTGCATCTTTAATGTATGTTTGTTAATTTATTTATTTCGGAAAAGCAAAAGCTTTTAAATGTTCAATAAACTAGGTTCATATACATGTCATTACAGGCAAAGAAGAAGCAGGCAAGAAGCCCAAAAGTCGGACAACCAGTATTACCAAAGGGGGGTATTACCCAGTAACTGGGTTGTGTAGGTCAGATAGGTAGTCGCTCCACGTATAATACTGATATTCAGCTGCATCTGGTCAGACTGGAAGCCAACCCCAAATATTGTTGGGAAAGGCTAAGTAGGTTATGATAAAAAAGGAAAATTTTAGGGAAAACAAACGCACTTATTAATAAACGCGGAGTGAAGTTATACCAAACACAAACCCACATTATATTTATGGTAAATCAGAAGTATCCTGAGTTAAATTAAACTAGCTAGCGAAACTTTACGGAAAAGATGAGTATAATCAGCCTATAATGTTCCCACTGCTGGGACACAGCCCATCTTTCGGTGAGGGGGAGTGCGCCATAATCTACCACGCGGGTCCAGTGCAGGTTGGTAGATGTCACATGTCTTTTGGTTCTAGAACATGCCGGTTTCCTCACGATGTTTTCCTTCACCGTTTTGAGAGCAGTAGTGATGAAACAACTTACACAAAGTGCAGCGCCTGCCTGGGTATAATGACCAGAGGTCGGAGTAGGTAGACTGAAATGGGATCAATGAACTGGCACGTATATATTAGTACGGATAAGCCTCTAGGATTCCGGTATTTTGAAACTAATTTTAAAATGTTGTAATGTGTAGAATAAAGAATACATTAATATGAATAAGACATGTTTCTCCTTTTGCTGTATTTTTAATAGTACTATATAGGAGGCCTTCTACAGTAAAAAAAACAATTTTAAAGTTTATCTATCGCATTCTATAAATTTCTAATGTAGTATCTAGTTTAAAAATCCTTACTTTCACAATATTTGATTCAATCCCGTTAGTACCAAAATGAAATCCTGAAAAAAAGGCTTATCCTTGTTATGATTTCTATGACTATTCATGATGCGAGTACGTAAAATCAATCTACCTACTCCGACCTCTGATAATGACCCATGACCTACAAGTTGTAAGTCAGGTTTATACCACTAGACCACCACAGCTGTTTACTTGCAATATGAAAACTTTCACTGTTTAGGTAGGTAGATAGGTATTATAAGGAAAGCGTGTCTTTGTTTGTTCGTTACATTGAGACGCCTGAACTATCAACCTAAATTCAATGTAGGTCAAACCTAAGATAGGACCCGGAAACATACTAATAACTTTTATCAATCAAATAGTTGCCTAACCAGGCAACTTTTTATGGATAAAAGTTACATCGCACCTCTAGGTCTAAAGGGAACTAACTCAAAATTCATAATTTTTGAGTTATGCACACTTTCGAGTCTGTCATTTCAATACCTATCGACCAATAAACCAGATTCAAAACTATTTCCAACATTCGACTTCAAATATTGGAAATAGTTTTGAATTTGGTTTATTGGTCGATAGGTATTGAAATGACAGACTCAAAGGTGTGCATAACTCAAAAATTAAGAATTTTGAGTTAGTTCCCTTTAGATCTAGGGGTGCGACATGTTGTTTTGTTTTTTGTGTCATATTACCACAATATCAAAATATCAATCTATTGTATCTGTACCGACTCATTTCCCCTTTCTCTATGAAATACTTCGAAAAGTATGCAAATGAGCAAAGTTCAAAACAGCCTTCGTTGGATGGAATCTAAAAAAACCGCCATTTTGTTTTCAAAGTAATGTACTCAGTACTACACTCCTTTCAATCGAATTTAAACTACGCACTGGCTCGTGCATGTATCAAATAGCACAGCCGTATCCCTAGTTGATTGGTATTTGTTCAAGCTGTTTACTAGAAATATGAAATACTGGTAACATTGTCGCCGGAAAATTGAACGTTCTCTGGGCTGTAATGCAATATTTTAAGCTAACAAATTATATTTTAGTAAATGGTCATACCTTTATTTTGAGAAATCATAAATACAATACAATATACAAGCTAACACTAAAGCATATTTAAATGTACATGGTAATAAAAAAAAAATTGGTCTGCATCTCTGTCAATGGGAAAAGTGTCCAAAAGCTTTGCCACGTTGGGTGGCAATGCTGATTCTTTGGCCTAGAAATAGGCCAGCTGTTTGGTCACGTAATGATTAGTAAATAACATCTCAATTAATTAATCTAATAAATCCCTTTTAATCTCCAATAGATTTCACGGAATAATTTATTATTGTCCTTAGATTAATTATTTACAACCACAAGGAGCTGCTCGCGGCTTTTAGTCTTACCGGATGCAGCTGAATACCAGTATTTTACATGAACCGACTGTCTATTTGACCTCTTCAACCCAGTTACTGGGTTAAACGATGCCCCATTGTAAAACTGGTTGTCTGAATTTTGGGCATCTGACGACCCATGAAGACGTGTTTTGTGACACTACGTTTTCGATTAGTTAGTTTTACTTTCCTTAAGTGAATGAGTTAACAAACACATAAAAAATACAACAAAAACTAGTCTGTTTGTGTCAAAGGATTTAATGTTTTATTGTATTATTATACCTATGTAGTTCATTTCCTTTCGAACGGAAGTCACGTGCTTCTGCACGTGACTAGAATCAATAATATATTGAAATTTGATTCAGGTGGTTGGTTATATTTTAATATAGCAAGTGTTTTGCTATAGGAAAATTTTACCGTGCCAAAATGAAAGTTATTAGATCTGACTGAGGTTTGGTAGAAGGTAAGATTATGGTCACTCCTCGCAATCGACAAAGAGATAAATGATTATAGAAAGCAAACAATTCGTAGGCAAAAAGGAACCCAATGATTTTGGCTCGGTCAGTACGACATTTATTAAGTTGCTCAAGTGCTTGCCCAGCTTGCACCTACAGAAAAAAAAACAAAAATAAAAGTGAAATTTTATTTCCATTAACTCCGCTAAGCTATACAATTACGGAATACTGTATCTGTTGGTTTTCCTAGTTAGATTTTCGCCACTATTAAAATTTCATGAGTTTCGAACACGCAAAATGCTGTTATTACTAAAAGCAAAAGCCAAATTGAAAACGCTTTAATTATGATCCTACCATTTGCTGATACTATCACACAGCGCGGGCTTAATGAATACTTAGTTAATTAATTAATCTCTGCACCATTATCGCAATAGTGTGATAGATTAATTTTATATCAATTTAAGCTCTTTGTTATCCAGTGATAAAGTTGATCCACAATTGGATTTACAGTACCATTTTTCTGCTGAATCCACGTTTTCAGTTAAACGGAAGTCACGTAATTTACCGATTCATATTTTGACCAAACAAATACATTTTAAACCCGGCTTCGAACAATAAGGAAGTAAGGGAAAGGAAGAAATGATGTAAGCGGAAAAAAAAAACAGTGAGAGTTTGCACGAAATGTTAAGTTTCGGAAGGGGTAAGCTGTTTTGCAATACGCATTATTTTCTGAGGCATTATTTTCTGAGGTTTGTCGCCAACGAGGTAAAAAAGTTGCAAAATAAAGTCACGTGCCAAAATATGCGTGCTGCTGTGATGTAGAGATTCTTCACTTTAGTGTATTAGTTACTCCATGCTTTTCACATTAAGAGCTTTTCTTTAATAAATAATTCGTTTTGTGCCGCTTTTATCTTCCTTCCATATTTCATGTGTCCACTTAACTTGGTGGAGCAGCTCTTAGGCTCCTTTAGCAAGTACTGCCACTTGAAATGGTAAATTCTTAGAGCTAACTCGATTCTCCATTCCGGACGCGGTCAATGAGAAAGTTCCTGCATTGTTCTAGCTAAGGGCCAGTAAGAGACTGAGTCAGACTGACAGATTTATGATTCGTATTTTTTAAAGATGTTTCATATACGGGGCAAAGATTGATTTGATACAGGCTGTTATCTGAAATATCATCAGTAAGTTGGCGTAGTACTCGCAACCGGCGTGCGAGTATGACTAAATGAATGAACGTAAATGAAGCATAAGGAGCATGTATGGATTGGGCACGCCACAATTGCAGCGGTAAATCCCCTCTTTGAGGAGTGGATAGAGAGGCGCCACGGCGTCCTCACCTTCCGCCTAACACGGCTCCTCACCGGACATGGGTGCTTTGGGGGGTTCCTGTTCAGGATAAACCGGGAGGAAACGCCCGGGTCTTACCACTGTGTGGATCGCCTGGAGTATCCTCCAAGGAGGAGGTGTGCCCTGCCTAGGTAAACCACCGCCGTGTTCTCGTGGAGACGATCGGGGGTGGCAACCTGTCGCGCCCGGCCCTGGTGCGAGCCATGGTACGGAGCGAGAGGGCATGGGAAGCCGTCACCTTCTTCTGCGAAGCAGTAATGCTCGCGAAGGAGGAGGCGGGGTGCGTGTGGGAGTGGCAGTCTCTGCGCCCTCACGTCCCTAGCCGCCGCAGAAGGCGACGCCCCGGGCGTCGGGAGTCGATCGCGGACTCACGGCCACCGAAGGCGCGGGCCTGCGGGCGGCGAGCAATGGGTAGCTCATCGCTCGGTAAGGACCAGGCTCGTGTCGACGGCGCGTAGTGTTCCATGCGCGCCTCAAAGAGATTTCAGCAAACTGAAGGGGTCTGCTAGGACCGATGCCTGCCAGGGGCGCCAGATTAGTTCGAAAGAGGTACCGTGGCCCTGGCATATTGGCAACTGAAGGAACACGGGTGGGTTTAAGTAAGTAAAAGTCTGACACGCTCTTCCGCTCCACCCAGAGCAGGAGACGTATTTTGATGATTTCCCACCCACAAAAGAAAAGCATGTGTGGATCATTGCTGGTGTCGTTCTGTAATTTCTGACTACTTCCACGAGAAGATGACGTGAGTTTATGTATGTATACCTCAGCTTTAGTAGCCCTCTTTGAGACTGAGTGGGCCTTAATCTACCTCGCGGGCCCAGTGCTGGTTGGTAGATGTCACATGTTTCCGAAATTTTTGTTCTTAGACATGATTCCTCACAATGTTTTCCTTCACCGTTTTGAGAGCAGTGTTGATGTTATAATAAACGCAAATTAAAATGCCTGCTTGGGTTCGAACCCACGACCTACATTTTATAAGTCGCGGGCGTTACCACTGGGCAACGACTGCTCCAACGGTATGTATACCTACTTCTTAGCATAAATAAGCCAAAACCTCCCTAGCCTGACTAAAGATTCGACTAAATTGCAATGGCAGTATGTCTTCCTAAGGATCTCCTAACATGAGGGCATTGTGAAATAAAATTTAAATGAAGAAAGAAGACTTGCAAGGTTATACCAGAACTTTAATATTAGTTTTGTAAAAACAAACCATAGTTTTTGCATAGTTCGTCATTTTCGTCAACGTAGACAGAATTCGTTTAACATTCAAGTCTAACTTTGCAGGTCTTCTTTCTTCATTTTGTTTTTATTAAAAGCGTTTCCTATGGAACTGGTTGTTGGCGATTGGTTCTTGCCTTTGTAAGGGGAATAGAGGGATAATTGCCTTCTTTACGATAGTGAAGGTTTTTTATACATTACACCTATGTTTTATTTTTCGAGACATCTTTGTAGATGCCTTGTGATAGGCTTTTTTGGCTTGACTGCACACCGATGGAGAAATGTAAGTAAATATTAATTAATTGTACTGGCAAGTAAGTAAGTAAGTAAATTTTATTTGTTTAAACATGGTAATAAGGAGATACAGAAAAGATCAGAAAGCGTATCCACTTTTGTTTTTTTTTTCTTACAATAGCATACTGTTTTATTGAAGGTTAACTGCCCCGTTGGTCTTGTGGTCGCAAGCGCGACTGCTGAGCGTGGGGTCCTGGGTTCGATTCCCGGGTCGGGCAAAGTGTTACTGGGTTTTTCCATTAGGAATTTCTTAGTAGCAGCCCGGAGTTTGGAAGTTGGCGGTGTGATACCCCCGTGCCTCGGAAAGCACGTTAAGCAGTTGGTCCTACGCCTGATCTCTCTCCGGTCGTGTCGGATTGCCGTCCCATCGGACTATGAGAGTGAGGGAAGAGTGAGTGCTCCTGTGTCTGCGCATACACTTGAGCACTATAATATCTCCCGCGCCGATGGCTAGTCTCCGTTGAGATTGGCCGCCGTGGCCGAAATTCGGTCTGGAGGACTATACTATATACCGGATGACATTTTTTACCGTCTCGACCTTCATATGGTGTGTTGTGTAACTAGAATAGAAGGCAGGAAGGCCTTCAGATTCATCATAGGTGACTAAAGGAGAACGGGACACGGGCGGAAAGGGATGCGGGTGCGGCTCGTGCGCCTGCGAAAGATCAATGAGGCCGCCTATTGGCCGGCTTCAAAGGGTAGGACCGTGCTACGAAATCATTAATACATGCCGCGCATTGAGTAGGGTGCATGTGATTTGAGTTTCGATAGGTTTTTAATTGTTTTTTTGTTTTTTTTTTTCTCCTAATTTCTGTTTTTGTTGTTCTAGTATGAAAATGTTACTTTAAATGTGTAATATTTATTGCTAGATCAATTTCATTACATGTTATTCAAAAATAAAAATATCAAAAATTTCTATGCCAAAGGCTTCTACTCCGTTCACCTATTACCCCCATTTTTTTTCAAGACGTTAAAAAATGTCACCCTGTATATTGAAGGTATATTTTCTTAAGATTTTTAATAAGATGTGTTGTGTTCATGCAAATGAAGTTTATTCGAAATATCGAAGTAAACCTTTCGAAATGGCCACAAATTTCTTTCAGCTTTTCCAATGGAAGTAATTAGCATTCAGCTGCAAGAATAATATTAAATTAAAGCCATGCGCAGTAAACCTTCCGATGAAAATGTCTTCAGTTGTTGATGTATCTCTTGGCACTGCGTTTAATTTCCCAGCTGAAGGATACCATCACTCGATATTGGATCCCCACATACGAACGTAAACAAGTCGATGGGATGGACTTTTGTAGCTAAGTTTGTCTGAGTATATAATGAGTGGTTTTAGCATTTGCTAACTTTCGATTAAAACTGTTTTGTTAATGAGTTTAGTGTTTGATTGCTAACCTTGTTCTTGGAGGAAATTTTGCTGAAATTATACACTTTATATTAATATTGAAACCTGCCCAGTCTTAGAGGTTTCACTAGGTTTTTAATTTGCCCTTGTATTCTTATTTGTAATTTGAAATAACCCAGTTAACCTAACATGATAGAATTTTAGAATGATAGTGTATTTAATAAGCCAATAATGACCTTTTGTTTTTGGTGTAATGTGGTGTATGCTCTGGGGCAGGGCAATGTAAAGTAACATTACTCTTACTCTTAAAATAATTGGCAATATTTTAATATCGTTTTGGACTGTGATTTCAATATTTTGTATAAATATATGCAACAGTATATACATATGTAATCAAAATATTGGAATCATATTCATAAAAGATTCAGAGGTTATTTTAGCACTCAAGTACTTTTATAAATTTAGTGTGTAAAATTTCGTAATTTAATATTTACTGTCTTGTGGGAGGCCTTCCAACGCTCCGTCTTCCAGTACGCGGTCGCCACTCCAGAACCTTCCGACCCCATCGGCCATCCGTTCTGCGAGCAATGTGCCCTGCCCACTGCCACTTAAGTTTGGCAATACTTCGGGCTATGTCGGTTACCTTGGTTTTCCTACGGATCTCTTCATTTCTGATTCGATCGCGTAGGGAAACTCCAAGCATAGCCCTCTCCATTGCTCTTTGGGTGACTTTGAGCCTTCTTATGAGGCCCATTGTGAGCGACCACGTTTCAGTGCCATATGTCATCACTGGCAACACACACTGGTCAAAGACTTTTGTCTTGAGACACTGATGGACCGATGACCTGGTGAAGGCCGCAGGAATACGTTGGATGCAAGAAGCACAGAATAGGTCGAAGTGGCGGTGCTTGGGGGAGGCCTATGTCCAGCAGTGGACGTCTTTCGGCTGAAATGATGATATTTACTAGCTTCTGACCGCGACTTCGTCCGCGTCAAATTTTTGCTCATATCGTTTGGAGCTAACAGATAATTGTGACTGTCAAATAATAAACAAATCATTTGCAATAAAATAAAATAGCGACTATAAATTGAGATGTAAGCTATCCTGTCTTTCAAGTTGGATCAAACTGTACACGGTGTGCAAATTTTATTATAATCGGTTGAGCAGTTAAGGAGTCCATCCTGGACAAACAACGTGACGCGTAATTTATATATATTAAGAATTGGCCCATTTAAGTTTTTATTCTGGAAAATTTATTTAGTTATTTGATAGTCTCGACGTTCCTCGACTTTTCGATTTAAATATATTAACATTTAAATATATCAGCTGATAAAAAAATAAGATGCAGCTATCTTATTTTTTTTCATTCGCAGGGTGTTGGATATTAACTAAAGTGTATTTTTAGATAAAAATTAGAACCTATATGCTATACCTTCAATGAGTCGGTAGCCGATCTACCTTACTACCTGGTGTAAATAATAACTTTAGGATTTTAATGTTAAGACAAAAATGAAAAGACCTCTATGAAGAAGAAAACAAGAATCCGTTTATATAGAAGGCCGTAACGATTAGTTCCGCTATATCTTGATAACGTTAAGAAACTGCGTATATCTGGAGCCATCAAGATAATAATACTGCATCTCCTATGCTCTAGCATAGAGACACTCTAGTGTTTCTGTACTTATGTTAGCACAATTAGGTAAATTTAAAGACCAACTTTGAACTAAGATAATAAAAAATCCGGCAATAGCAACCATCATATAAAGCGGAAGGTTCATGTACGACTTTTGCAAACTTAACCAAACAGTAAATAAAGTCTGCCAAGTCCATATAGTGAAGAACTTCTGAGATCTCAAGAGAGCACCAGTGCCGCTTCTGTATAACTCATCTCCGGAAAAACGGGTGATATACGTATAATCCTACCTGAGGGATGTTTACGTGGCCAGCTCTATATTTGAATCTGTACCGTGTTTGAATCTGTTTATCAATGTGCTACTGGACCACGGGACCTAGCTAGATAAAGTGACATTCTATTAATGCTAAAGGTGATGGAAAAGTAAAAAATGGTTGACATAAGCCAAGTAACGAAAAATTCCATTCCATTTCTTTCCGTGGTTGTCGTAAAACGCGACTAAGGGACTTACTGGAGAATGGGCAGCAGCGTTCTCTATGAATTTTACCACCGTTCTGCGATCGCCAACCCGCCTGCTAAGCGTGGCCATTACGACAAACCGCCCCACTTTTAGGGGAGGCCTATATCCAGTTGTGGCCGTTTTTCGGCTGAAATGATGATGATGATGATGATGATTTAATAGTGCTATTGTACGTTGTTTTCTTTTGCCTGCACCAAATAAACTATTTATTTTTCTATCTCCTAAATAGTCCTTACGCTAATTTGCCTCCCCAGGATCACATTTGTCCACACTTAACCAAAGAAACGATGACCTAGAGCAACTCACAGTACGAAAGACATTCAGTCTGCGGCGTTCAATTAGTCAGTGTAACACATTACATCACTTACTATGAAAACCTTGAAGAAAATTTCTAATCTGTAATATAAATAGTCGGCAAGTATTTGCATTCTCACCTGTATTTCATGACTTTATCACAAAGCAGCGTCTGGCAGGTGTGAGGACATTATTGTTTTATACTATGTCACAGTTAGATAGAGTGTACCCTATTGTAGATATTGTGCGGTTATCTGCACCAGTATTGAGATTTAAATCCGTTGCCAACTGCCATCAAATGCAAGGTCGGTCTACGATTATTGTTGTTTACGGCAAAATATAATTTGTGTGTTTCTGATCTTTAATTAATTATTAATTTTATCTGCCAAGCGTCTCGGGAGATAAAGTTAATCATTTAATGAAATCTTGTCTATTAGGTTTACCAAAGCAACGATTTAATTCACATATTTTTTGTAGGATTGGCAAAAAAGTGCTCTATATATAACTTTATCGTTACATTAGAATTTAAGTGCATTTAAAACATCCAACTAATTTTCTGGAACCATATTCAAAGCCGGAGATAATTCAAAGTCAAGAGAACTACCCTTATACATAGATTACGCAATAAATCAAGTTTTGCCATTTCCATTCATATTTTTGTTATACAGTGTGGCAGGGACATCAGCGCGCAAACTGTTACGATTCAGTATGTGGTTCTGTACGCCGGGCGCCTTTACGATGTTTTTTTTTTGTCGGTTATTAAAAAGTTTCTACGTAGCGGCGTTCAGAATCATGCCATTTTTTTTTTGTAAAACAATCGTTTCATAACTCTTCTGATTTAAAAAAATCGAAGACAAAAGTACCTACTTCAAATTGTTTACATTATTTAAAATGCTTCAGATTTGACAGTAGCTAAATATACACAAAGAATCCGTTAACATTTTCACGATAAAGGTAAATAAGATAGGAATGTTGTCATTAGTGTCTAAGACAAATAAAATGGGCCAGGGCGCTGACTCCTGACATACAGGTACACCTAGTTCAGGAGTCAGAGGCTTCAAAAATGTATGTAACAATTATGTCAATAAAGAATTACGAATTACGAATAATGTTTGAAACGAACACACATGACACACTATAAATAAGTTGGTATCAGCATAAAATAATGGCAACGATGCCTACTTTATTAGTTTTAATTTAATCATTTATAACGTAAACATCTCCTACCTAGCCTTTTCCCAACCATGTTGGGGTCGGCTTCCAGTCTAACCGGGTGCAGCTGAATACCAGTACCTTACATGAAGCGACTACCTATCAGACCTCGACAACCTGGTTACTAGGTAAAACGATACGCCTTGGTAAGACTTGTTGCCAGAATTTCGGGCTTCTGACGACCCGTAGCGTCTGTCAAAGATTCATAAATTAAAGCCGGGACCAACGGCTTAACGTGCTTTCCGAGGCACAGAGGGGTCTTTGTATGTAAAGATGGTGACCCATCTACGAATCAACCGCGGCAAACGCAACTTAACCTGATCGATCGATCTGTGCGTCTGTTATTACTAAGGTACAACTCACACTTTATTACGTAATATGATTTGTAAAATTGAACCTTAAGTAAGTTAATTATAGCCATTGAAATCATAAAACCTTGAATGTATCAAGGATGCATTCATTCTAAACATGTAGTGGAGCGGTAGCAATCCTTATCTAGTTTACCGATAAGTGCCACCACCATGTTTAAGTGTAATTATTGTCAATAGATATTAATTATTATACCTAAGTATTTTTTATTGGTTTCCTTTTTAACTGTTATTGTTATTTAAAGACAGTCATAAAAACTCGTTCTGTAAGAACTGAACTGTACTGGTTTTAGTTTTTTGGACTTGAACTGTAAATTTATGAGATCTGACAAAAAATAAAATTTAAACATTTTGACTGACTTAGGATCTCATTAATTTGCAATAAATTTTACCTATGCAGTAAACACACTAATAAAATAATACTTTGCAAGCCGTATACAATTTTTGTTTCTATTGACTGGATAATTCCAAAATAAACAAATATTTACAGTAAATGAGAATATAGCCTGATAGTTACATTTTCAGTTTCAGGTAGTCAACTATTAATAACTTCAGTTATGGAAACTCTACCGCATGTTTGCTTCGATATTGGATCGGTCGCAAGCACCAGCATTCCGGCCCACGTGTACACAATCTTACCTACATCCTTAAGTACATACAACATCAAGCCTGTGTTCCCCAGAGGTGTAGGCAGAGGTGTATATTCCCCCACACTTAGCAAGTCCCAGAAGCGGGTGAATAGGTTCAGCTTCTCTTGAGACTAGTCTACATTTATGCATTGTTGGCAATCAATCAAGGCACGAAGCTAAACTCCGGGGCCCTAACTGAGATATCCGTCCAATATTTACTTCCTTATAAAACAGAACGCCTCTCTGCTCGTCTATAGCCAGTTATAGCTAGAGGAGCACTATTATTTTTTTACATATATTTTACAGCTTTATCGTGTAGGATTTCGCGTTTTCGTTTTATAAACATAAGAGTATTTTATTTAAGTTCAAAACCGGCCAAGTGCGAGTCGGACTCGCGCACCGAGGGTTCCGTACAAACCTGCAGCTATTCACGGTTTATGCATAAGGTTTATGTTTATGAAATTAAATGTTTTTTTTTAATTTTTATATTTGACTTGACTAAATGAAAGGTAAATTCTGGTTTACGATTTATGACGTATTAAAAAAAAACTGCTTACTAGATCTCGTTCAAACCAATTTTCGATGGAAGTTTACATGATAATGTACATCATATATTTTTTTTTAAGTTTTATCATTCTCTTATTTTAGACTTTACGGGGGGGGGGGGGGGGGGGGACATTTTACCACTTTGGAAGTTTCTCTCGCGCAAACTATTCAGTTTAGAAAAAAATGATATTTGAAACCTCAATATCATTTTTGAAGACCTAAACCCCAAATATTATTGTTTTTTTTCTATTTCATTTTCTGTTCACAGAATACATCTACTTACCAAGTTTCAACAGCATAGCTCTTATAGTTTGGGGAAAAAATGGCTGTGACATACACAGACGGACAGACAGACAGACAGACATGACGAATCTATAAGGGTTCCGTGTTTTGCCATTGGCAACGGAACCCTAAAAACCCACAAATATGCATCTCAAAAGTTCTTCCGCCGTTGTAATTGCTATGGTAGAAAATGTATTTATCAAACATAAACAATGAAAGTTGCCATCACATAATAAAAGATGTCGTAAAATCGTAAATGTTAAAGAAAGTTGCCAAAACCTCTAAATTTAATCCAAACATCTCGGAATTATTTTGATATACATAAATAAAATTTACTAAATGAGTTATAACGTACTGCTGGCAAGCCGCGTAATATGTCAATTAATTAATATATTACTCGTTCGATCGATGCATTTGAGTTGATACGGTTGGTAAGTATTTGCATCGAAGGGTCATGCATCACTACGGTTGTCAAATAAATAAGTGATCATCATTTATTTTTAATTAAATAAGAAGACGCTTCTACTCCTCCCCTAGAACTATCCTTCAGTTTCCATTAATTTTGCGCAAGACTGGAAAGCTTTATGTAAATTAGTCACCGTCGAGAGACTCGGAAGCAACATAACACCAAGGTATTTTTTGTTCTAATGTACACTTGATCAAGTCACGTTCCAGAGTCTACACACTTTCACATTTCAGCAAAAAACAAAATGTTTTACAAAGTTCCCCTCCAGTTTTCCACTAACTGAGTTAGTTATTTTTGTAGTACCTCCTTACAGTGGCGAAATTGTTACTTATCAAAATGTCTGTGTTGTGTAAATAAATAAACCGTTACAAATTAGTACTAAAACAATGTATATCGCTGCCAAAACACAGACAGACATGTACCTCTAAAAATGTGAAACATGGCCTAGACGAGCAGACACCAACATTACAAACGTATATAAATGACACGTTGACTCACAACGCATGATTGAAGCACATTACATTTGATGCAGAAGTAATTAATAAACTTGGACACTAAAACACGCGGAGAGAAGACTCATAAACAGAGCTCGTATTAATTTATCCGCCGCTAAACATGTCTGTCTCAACCAGAATTATAATGGCCGTGTGGGAATATTTCCATAATAACTAGATTTTGGCAATGGGATTAGTGGTGGCACAATGTTGACATCTCCTTGGGAGGGCTGTGCCGTCCACACTGTTGTCATTCTTAATCTATTTGCCGTTTACTACTGCAGTGCATAGGAGAGTGGGCGGGGCCTATTCTTTTCAGGAGTCACACGGCTTGGCTTCAATTATTTGGAATAGTAGAAACATTTGATAGTAAGAAGGCAAGTAAGTGATTACGTTAAAGCTGATGTAGAGTGCATCGCGTACGTAAGCCATGCCAAGTTTTAAATATAGCGTCTTTCGCCAGCCAGTACACTGTATCACAGCTGACAGCCAAGTCACATGGAAAAAAATGTTATACGTATAATTTATTCGGTTTCGAGAAAATAATACTGATTTCGTAGTTAGGATAAAACGTGTTAACAATTTTTTGTTATAGGACTTCGCAGTAGGGTTGATTTGCGTAATATCGCGTGGCAGCGCACGTTTCGAGACCGAAAACTTTTCCCCAATCGTTTCGTCATTCCAAGTAAAATAAATAACTTAAATATTACGATTTTTATAAATATCTTCAAAAACTTAGCAAGGGTTTGTAAGAATCGTTTGGCTGGCTTCATTTGTGGGTGTAGTTTATTGAGAAATTCTTACAAATCAATCTAATTTTGGAGAACTACCCCTTGGTTTATAAAATAAAAATATTGTTCAAGAACTGCTATGTACAAATTGAAATAGCACTAGTCTCCACCCTAGGATTCCCTGTGTCGTGGAGGCTAGTCTCCTTCGTCTTACACTATTACATCATAGTAGGGAGGCACACTCAGCGAGGGACTTACTAGAGAATGGGCAGCAGCGTTCTCTATACATTTTACCACCATACTGCGATCGCCAACCCGCCTGCCAAGCGTGGCGATTATGGCAAAGCCCCCCAAATTGGGGGAGGCCTAAGTCCAGCAGTGGACGTCTTACGGCTGAAATGATGATGATGATGATGAGGGAGGCACATACCGTGTGGTGCTGGACGTAAAGAATAACACCACCCCATTTCTTCCCGTGGGTGTTGTAAAAGGCGACTAAGGGACTCACTAGAGAATGGGCAGCAGCGTTCTCTATGCATTTTACCACCATACTGCGTTCGCCAACCCGCCTGCCAAGCGTGGCGATTATGGCAAAACCCCCCAAATTGGGGGAGGCCAAAGTCCAGTAGTGGACGTCTTACGGCTGAAATGATGAGGGAGGCACATATGTAATGTTGGTTGGAACGATAACAATAAACAAATGCTATTCCTAAACAATAAATTAGCAAAGTTAAATGAGTGTTTAACTAAAATGTTTTTAAAAGGCGTATGTAGTGTGCTGTGTTCGTGTATGGTGTGAGTGTGTGATGAATGAGTTAAGATGGTGTTGGACCAGACGAGGACAATCAGACCACGTGACCACTACATACAATATTATCAAGTAGGTAGACACGTTGCGTGTTTACTTTACTACTTATTATTAGAATTTTCCAGTAGCGGCCTGGAGTTTGAATACCCCGGATGATAACAATAGGTTCGCCGCCTGTGACATGAGACTTAGGATGGAAGCACTAAGGTATCCCGCGGTTTTACACCAAATGACTATTTCATGAAAAGTCATCCAATGGGATTAAATGAACTTATAGGATTGTATTAATGATTATAATTCTGTAAAGCCATATTGTTACGGTCACGAATCAGATTTTAATCGACATACAGACTGACACTGATTTGTAAATTGTATAAACGAAGATTAATCTAAATTTCAAGACCTACCCTTTCGGCGATTTCTCCTGAACCATAAATGGTGAAATGCGGGTTCATTGTATATTAGGTTCACCTCTGCGTTGCTCAACGGGCAATACAGGCGTTATTTTATGTGATGTATTTACACCAACGTAAATCTAAGAAACAATAGTAGGTACATTAGTGTCCACAGTCCACCTGCACATGAAAATATTGCTAAACACGGACCTAAAGTATAACATGTTTTAATTATTATTTTTTAAATAAATATAACAAAATCATATTTTAAATTAACCAAAACTATACACAAACTAAAATAAAGTGTCGAAAAATCATCCTCGTCGCTGTCGACCGGCAATGTACCTAAGAGATTGGCGGCATTACCACGCTGTATAGCAATGATTAGCCGCTGGCCAAAATAAAAACCAGCCCTTGGGTCACAAGAAGTGTCAACTAGCCGTTTTAATATTTCTTTAAAGAGGCCATGAGCATTCTGACCCCACGACCCGAGGGTTTCAACACCAAACGGCTCGAGAATATAATTTGCCAATACTTTCGCCGCTTGAGGTTTTCCACAGCTGCAGCGGCAGCGCCAGCGCAGCAAGCCGAGCTAGGAAGATGGGATGGCGCAAGAGTATCGACACACGTTGCATCCCATCCATGTTTTAATTATTGTGAATGTGAAGGTTATCTGGGTCACTTTCTTGGTTTCTTTTTGTTCTCATTTTGTTTAAATAATGGTCTGGCAGTTTGAGTAACTTATGCGGCCTACCCAAATGTCCTCTCTTTGGTATTATTCGTCGAATCGTTAAACTCCTTAAATTCTGAGCGGAGCTGCATGATTACTAATAAATGCGAACACTGACTGGACAGATCCATACTATCTGTGTGGTTCTTCCCTCAAAATACCATTTCAGACATCAATCTATATAGTCTTCATATGATCTGACCAGGATTATGTCTGGACTTAGAAAGTGATTTTGTTTCTGTAGTTTCTGTTTGAGCTTGTTTCTACAAACAAACTACTTACAAACATAAAATCATTTTTTTCAAAAATATAATTGCCATTAAAAAAACCCTACAATAAGTGGCAAAGAAATGATATTTCAATGACCGTAATACTCGGAATGTGGAACGCTCGTCCTCAACATACTATGTTGAAAATCAATGCTTACGACGTTGATTCGTGTTGTTGCGCCTGCCATGAGCCACAACATGGTGCCATGGGAGCTTAGTGGAGTTTATTGAAGGAACAATACCTGCACCATAATGACGAGTCAGTAAGTAGGTACCTTAAACGTAGTAGCCAAAGGAAAATGCTCTTAGAACAGTTCATTTTATGAGTCATTGTTAACAACAATCACAGATTTTGGAATAATTGTACAGTCAACTAGAAAAAGGTAGGTATAGCTCGCCGCCCGGTAAGGACCAGGCTCGGCTCGGTCGGCGCGTAGTGTTCCACGCGCGCCTCAAAGAGATGTCAGCAATACTGAAGGGGTCTGCTAGGACCGATGCCTGCCAGGGTCGCGAGATTGTTCGAAAGAGTTACCGTGGCCCTGGCATATCGGCAACTGAAGGAACACGGGCGTGTTTTAGTCAGTAAAAACCTGACACGCCCTCCCGCTCCGTCCAGAGCGGGAGAAGTCATTTGATGATTTCCCATCCAAAAAAAAACCCATAAAAACAAAAATTCATTCTGTATATCATTGTAGGTATAAAGCAAGAACATTTTGATCAGTAATTGAACATAAGTAGTATGTTTTCTCCAAGTAATAAAGTAAAATATATCAATGCGGAAACGAAGCTCTTTCTCGTATTGATTCCTATCTATTAATGTGGTTTTAAGTATCTTGTTATGAGCTTGAGCATCCTACGTCCTACTTAGGGTTTTAATATTAGTACCAATAACGAGCAATAGAAATGCGGTTTTGAATGCAGGAAACTCTTACGTACCCACTTATATCTTGAATGCTTTTTGATTGGGGTTTGCCAGGGAGTTTTTTAATCCTGGTTAGACCAATCAAGAAGCTTTTATCCAATTACCTACTTATTTTTGTTATCCTTTTTACCGTTTTATTTTTACTTTTTCAAACTATTTATCTAAAATTAAATGTACATATCAATAACTTAAGAATCATGTTTTTTTTAATTGAATAAATCATACCAACACGTCTTTATGGTTTGGTTTAACTTGATATATCACGAAAATTGTTGCAATATAAATGAACTTACTAACTTATCTGGTTGAAGAAATCAAGTCATCATTTTGAAGCATTTCCAAAAAAAAAAAAAATTATGACGAAGAAAAAAAAACTACGATTTATACAAATAACTATGCATTTATAACTTAGACAGCTCAGTGTTAGTGACTGTAAAGCTTACAGTACAATGTTACATTCGTGTCTGACGCAAGACAACTTTGTAATTCGTGAACCCCGCGCCGTAAATACTGCTTGCTTTGAAATGTTACACACACTTTACAGGCGAGAATTCAATAAACCTACATCATAAAGAGTAGTACTTACTTCTTACGGGAATCCGCACATGTAAATGATAAAAACGGCGTCGATATAATTATGCATGTGACACACTGCCCCGCGTTGTGTTGATTCAACAAGTATTGTAAAAGACTTGTCATAAAAAAAAACACTACAAAGACAAAAATAACTTTAATTTCGGAATTCGGTGTCATAGGATCTGTATTTAAAGATTTTTGCCACCGACTTCCGAAATTAAAGTTATTTTTGACTTTGTAGTGTTTTTTTTTTTAAGGAAGTAGGTTGTAATTTTTTGTAAAAAGTTTTTATTTTTAACTTTTTAGTTATGGTAGATACCCCATACTAATCTAATCGCGTTATTCGTTCATTTGTCACGCAAATACTTAAAGCAAATATTTAAGACTTATATGGTTTTCACATGGATTCTATTGTCCGAATGGAACCAAATTAAAATGGAACCATTCGGGAAGCACCAGCTTTCAAAAAAAAAAAAAAACATCAAAATCGGTTCATCCAGTCAAAAGTTACGAGGTAACAAACATAAAAAAAAATACAGTCGAATTGATAACCTCCTCCTTTTTTTGAAGTCGGTTAAAAAACATGTGTACATTTTTTTTTTGTTCTATGCATTACCATCTGTCCTAGATCATTAAGTCACTGTTTTAACCTATTTCTAGTATGTTTGGTTTTGTATTATGACAGAGCTTCCAATGGAGTGGCGTGGCATCAATCTCTTTATGCGAAACTGTCGCTAAGGTTGATTATGTTACATCTCTTCAGCCTCGTGTAGTGCTGTTCTCCTACTCCACTCAGCACTAGTGCTTTGCAAGTCTATTCTGATATCTAAAGCTATGCTGACGTATTTCGTGCGTTACTTTTCGTATATTGAGGTCTAGGTGCATGTATTCGTTGCTTATACTTTGGAGTATATTGTGTATATTTCATAGCGCTGGCGCTGTGCTCTGGAATGTTTCTAAAATGTCGACCGTGTCTCTCAGTTGAATGCTTTATGTCTAGATTGGCTTATGTATATGAGTATTGACATTATTTATTGTTTAGTTTTCGTTACTTGTTTAAGGTAAAAACGATACACAAAACAACTGACAATATATAATACATGTTTTGAACGCCGGGTTGTAGGTACCTACATAATATGCACGTTATGATCAGACAACGACTAATGTTATGAGTTTGTCACGATCATGTGTAAGTATTATATCTCGGGATATACTCGTATTTGCATATTGATAGATATTTATTTGATCAAGATAGTAAATTGTCTGTAGGCAATGCAGACATCTTAGTGCAAGAATAAGATAACAATATTGTTTCTAAGTCTGGTTAAGGCAACTGAAAACTTTTTTTACATTTAGTAGATGAGAGTACCACGTTGATTTGAGAAAGCATAGTAATTGAGAGCATGTATGTCATGCTCCCTTCAATTTATCATTTGTCGCTGATGGTGCCGCGTGTGTTGGGTTATTCGTTCCCTAAAAAAGGATTGACCTGAATGGTGCTGATCCACCTACCCTCCTCCAAGAGAGCAATAAGGCCACCAGTACAGTTGTAAAACACAAACATCCGTCTTACCGACCTCGCCGCCGCGGTCCGGCATCGCGACAACCCCGACTAAATAGTCCCCCCGACCCTTGCACGAGCCAGCCCGCGATGCTCAGCTCAGCCTGTAGCTTTAAATTAGTCCCTAAATAAGGATAACCCAGATCCAGCCTGTCCCTTGCTGCCCTCTACCAGTGACTGCCTAAGCTGAGGTCGGTACCCCACCCGGGGTTTGCGCTTAGGTCTTAGTCGCTTTCGCGTCGAAGATAATTTCTAATCCATTGCTTAAAATGTTTGAAAAATTTGTCTGTTCAAAAACGTAAATAACGCAATGAATATTGTTGAATTGTCAAAACGAAAGCGATTCCTACTGATAGTGTGTTACGCAATTAATCCCAGTCTTTATCTACTACATTATTTTTTTTTGTCAATATAACTAGCCCACTACTATGTTCCCACTGGTGGGACACCGGCTTCGTCTTTGTGAGAGGGATTGGGCTATAATACACCACACGGTTAAGTGCGGATTGGTAGATGTCACATGTATTTGAATTTTGATACTAGATCATGCCGGTTTTCTCACGATATTTTCCTTCACCGTTTTGACCGCAGTGGTGATGAGAAAAAAAGAGTGAATTGCCTGCCTGGCCTCGAAATCATGATCTTCTACTCGTAAGTCGGAGCCTATACTGCTGTTATTGTATTTTATTGTACTGAATCATAACTGAAAACCTCCTGGTTACCAGAGCTATTAAAGATCAAGTTACAAACATTTTTTACTTCTCTTTTCATGGAAACTCTTTTTTAAATTTCAAATGTATTTGTTTATTAATAAGTTTATAGTTCGTACAACAAGACTGGTCCACCAGGCATTTTCCTGTATATTGGCGGTCGGGACAATCGTCAGAACTTAACTTTAAAGCCCCTGCAACTCCTTTACTGTTTGGATGTACCCGTTAGCACAAAGTATTGTGTAAGTTACATTGTTACCATAAACAGCGACTTTTTTAATAAAAAATAAATGGTATTTTCCAGCTATAATTTGTTTTCTATAATGTAACTTAGAAACATGAATACGTAGATACCGGCTTTGTGATAAATGTTATTAGCTCCTGGATCTAACAACAGATGGATTATCAGAAAGCTGGGCAATATACGCTTAGATGATCAGCAAAAAAAAAAATGTTTTTATAAATTATCAAATGGGATCGTCAACCCGCCTGCCAAGCGTAGCGATTATGAAAACCCTTCCCAAATTTGAGGAGGCCTATGTCCAGCAGTGGACGTTTTTCGGCTTAAATGATGACAGTGAAATTATAAAAAAATACATTTTGAGATACCATCTGCGCATTATTTCGGGTAGGTAACAGAAGAGTAACAAGATCTACATTGTGTTACTGACACATAAAATAATAACCATGCAATGCGATACTGCCTAAATGCATATAAAGAGTAAACAGAGCAGACTTATTCTCTTTGGACACAATGTAAAAAGAAACTGCACTTCTCTCATACTGGCAATTGACATGGAATTCGAGTCAAAAAGCTGGTAGCTAAATAATAACACCGCACTGTTAGAAGTCCTGTCGAAGGTAAGCTACGCCTGCCGCAGCCGGTCCGTGGATGGTTGACCATCTCAGTTATATCGAAACCTGTGCTTCGAAAAACACGTTAAACCCTTAGACCCGGCTGTAATTCGTAGTCTTTGTCATTCCTTGACCAGTCAGAAGCTCAAAACTCTGACAACCAGCCTTACCAAAGGATATCATGGACTCATGGTACACAGTCTCCATAACCCAGTTAGGGTTATAGAGATCAGCAAGGAAGTCACTCTATGTTAAAATACTGGTTTACAGCTCTATCCGGTTACATTGGAAGCCGACCCAAACACAGTTGCATAAAGGCTCGACAAATTGAATCAACATGGAGTTCGATATTAGTCAATACTAAAGCCTTACGGTGCCGCATTGTAGCGAGCAGCAAACCGCAGGACATTGTACGGATAAGAATAGAAAGTTTTATATTTTCGTTTAAAAGTAACATTGCACTGTTACATATAATACGGTTATACATGTTAAGTATTAAAATGGTGGTGGTTTGGTAATATTCATCTCGAATGACATCTCGCAGGTTAACCTATAAGGTTGTCGGCTGCGTAACCGAACTTGCCTGTGGCTACCCTAATAAATTAAGGCCTACAGCCAGGGCTTAAAAACTTAAAACTAGAGCGACTACTCGCTAAGGGCACCCCCTGTGCGGTACGGACCTCGGCTTAGGGCATCGATGGTAGAGGGCAGCAAGGGGCGGGCTGGATTGTAATGAAAGGTTCGAACCGCTGTTCGCTTTACTTTATATAAATAAATTCGAAAACTTGTGATATATATGTGCTGGCGTAGTAAATAACAGACTACTTCCTATCGAAGAGAAGAGTCCTGTCTTTCCTGCTGGAATATTATAGACTGATTAATTATGATAATGTATTTGTTAATAGCATATTTCAATAGCTTTAATTGCCACACGACGCGACATTTGTAAGGTTTTTACTTAACAAAACCTCGATTTCTTTATTATTTATGTACTTTAGTTTAAGAAAATATTTTTATTAGCATGTGCATTCAAAATGTACCTGTTGATACCAACACGGTTAATAATTCGATCTCATCAAACTACATAAAGCCATAAAAATAACTTTATCCCTACATAGCTTCTGCCCGCGACTTCGTCCGCGTTAAATTTCTTGTTCCCCCGACCCTTCCCGTCGCGTAGAATCGCCTACGCGTGCGATTTTACCGGTTTTTGCAACATTTTTAATTACTGCTCCGCTTCTTTTGGTTGTAGCGTGATGTTATATAGTCTATAGCCTTCCTCGATAAACAGACTATTCAGCACAAAAATATTTTTTCAATTCGGATCAGTAGTTCCTGAGATTAACGCGTTCAATCAAACAAACAAACTCTTCAGCTTTATAATATTAGTATACCTAGATTTAAAATATTCCAAAAAAAGGGACTCCCTCTTAAACAGTCGTTAATCCAAACTATTTAAATGGCTTATTATTTAAATAGCATGAAAGAACTTTATTGATAGAAGTATCCGATAAATTTCGTTACTACTTGGTCAGCAGACGACTGTTCTAAATTAAAGTAATAATTATAAGAGTTTTAGAGGAAGTCTTGTATTATCCGTGGCCATTACTGTTGCCAAGTACATAACGTAGCATTACGCTTTGTTTCCCCAAACGGGATGGGCAGAGGCGTACCTATACTATAGTCACATTTCACCAGTTATGGAATTGTGGGCAAGCTTATTGCCAGCCATCCGACAAAAATCCAAATTCCGGGCTGCTACTGAGAAATCCTAGATAGAAAATCACAATTAACCTTTGCCTGACCACAAAAACAACCATGTTTAAGGATCGAAATGAAGCGACAACAAGAAATTCAATGCGCTGAATGATAAAACGAGGTGCTTAAGACAACACGGTAGAAGACAAGACTAATTTGAGCCTATACGTACAGTGCTGAGTACAACCAATTCAGCGTCACTGACCCGAGCGTCACTGTTCAGTTGAGTTCAATACTGTAATTCCAACATTGATTGTGAATTTCAGATGTATGGAACATTGTGTATTCAAAATTACGGAATATCTGTTCTCACGTGAGGTCCTGCTGTAATGATGCTCCTTTGTTTTTTAAATGATGTGTGGGACGTTTGCACCAGTTGATTGCATACAGACTCTTGCTTTTCAATTTCTATTAGGTACATTTTCCGTGTGGTACCGAACGTAAAGAATAGCACCATCTCATTTCTTCCCGTGGGTGTCGTAAAAGGCGACTAAGGGACTTACTAGAGAATGGGCAGCAGCGTTCTCTATGCATTTTACCACCATACTGCGATCGCCAACCCGCCTGCCAAGCGTGGCGATTATGGCAAAGCCCCCCGAATTGGGGGAGGCCTAAGTCCAGTAGTGGACGTCTCACGGCTGAAATGATGATGGTGACATTTTCCGTGTGGTACTGGACGTAAAGAATAGTAACACGCCATTTCTTTCAGTGGGTGTCGCAGAAGGCGACTAAGGGATTGACTAGAGAATGGGCAGCAGCGTTCTCTATGCATTTTACCACCATACTGCGATTGTAAACCCGCCTGACAAGCGTGGCGATTATGAGAAATTCCCCCAAATTGGGGGACACCTTTGTCCAGCAGTGGACGTATTTCGGTTGAATTGACGACAACGACATTATTTGTATGAGTTACAAGTTCAAAATTTTCCATAACACTTGGCGATACTCAAATTGTTTATTTGCTTACTAACTTGCGCATTAAAGTGGGACACATGAGCTATAAATTATCCGAAGAAAATTCGGCGTGTTTATGTTTACTGTGCAACGTGACGTTATTTTAGCCTGAGCCGTCTGAAGTTATTTAAAAAGCGTTACTGGTGCACGTCCAAGAGACTTTCCGTTGCTTATTTTCACAGTTGTGGCCTGAGGAAAACTGGACACAGACGTTTCGTAAATATTATTCAACTAGCTTCTGCCCGCGACTTCGTCCGCGTCAAATTTTTGCTCCCCTGACCTTCCGGTCGCATCGAATTGCCTGCCAGTTTTCGTCCATTTTTCGGTGCTGCTCCGCTACTTTTGATTGCAGCGTGATGTTATATATCCTATAGCCTTCGTCAATAAATAGGCTGCCCAACACAAAAAGATTTTTTCAATTCGGACCAGTAGTTCCTGAGATTACCGCGTTCAACGAAACAAACAAACAAACAAACTCTTGAGCTTTATAATATTAAGTATAAACATAATAAATGCTCATCACCTGCCTAGCCTTTTCGCAAGTATGTTGGGGTTGGCTTCGAATCTAACCGAATGCAGCTGAGTACCAGTATTTTACAGGAAGCGACTGCCTACCTAACCTTCACAACCCAGTTACTGGGTACCCCTTGATAAGACTGCTTGTCAGACTTTCGGGCTTCTGACGATGCAGTCGCCTTTTACGACACCCACGGGAAGAAATGGGGTGGTGCTATTCTTTACATCAAGCACCACACGGAACAAAGTAAAACTAAACAAAAACTAATTAATTACTCATTCTCTCTATTCTCTTATGGGAATATAAAACACTGTGTGTATAAATAAAAGACAATGATGATGATGATTAAAAACCAGAAGAACTACTAAAGATTGATGTTCTAAAGTACATTCTAAGTGACGTCTGCCGGAGAAACTTTCTACATAAATATATAGGGACGGAGCGCGTGTAGTGTCATCCCAGCAAGAATGATGGCTCCTCATTGAATAGTTTGAAAACATAATTTTGTATCGAAAAGCCTTAACTTTAGAAACTAAAATGGCATGGCGATACTATTGTATGGCTTATTGCGCTAATTTAATTCAGATTTTTTGGTTGGACATGCATTTAGTTGATTGCTTCTGAATTTGCTCCTCGATTTTGGGAGCACTTTTAATAATTTAAAGGTGTTTTGGGATAACCTGGACGCTTACCGTATGACGATTCTTCTTTACATAGTATAAAACAAAATCATTTCCCGCGTCTTTACGCTTAGATCTTTTAAACTCCGCAACGGATTTTAATGTGGTTTTCATTAATAGACAGACTGATTCAAGATGAACGATTATATGTATAATGCACGGGCGAGGCCGCTGGCAGAAACTAGTTAGAGATAAATAATAAATAAATAATATCTTAGGACAACCAACACAACGTTATCTGATCCCAAACTAGGCAGAGCCTGTACTATGGCAACCAGACAACTGGTAAACATACTTATATATTTCTAAATACATACATATTATAGATAAATTATACCCAGACACAGAACAAATGATTGTGCTCATCACACAAAGATTTGTCCTGGGTGGGAATCGAACCCACGACCTCAGTCTTAGCAGTCAGGGTCACTAACCACTAGACTAACAGGCCAGTCTAATAAATGCCTAATGAAATTCCAGCAGTGGAACAGTAAACGCAACTAATAATTTCTTTTTAAATACCTTTAAACTGTACATTTCCAAAGAACATTTATAATTAATACCTTTGGGGACTGAATTAATTCCTAGCGCTTTGTTCGATTTCTCCTAGGTAAACAACGATTTTTAAAGCGAACAGCTATCGAGCTTCATGAATTCCTCAGTAAAGTAAATTTTTCCTAGTATTCAACCTTCCACACTTATTATTTACAATGATTGGTAACGGATTCCAATTGTTAATGAAAATTCTCTGGAAAAATAAGTGTATGCATTCAATTGTATGCGGTTTTCTTTTAATTTTAATAGTTTGGTAGATTATCTAGTGTAAAAATACCGGCATCTTGTAAGCTCGTATGTCCGAACTTCGAATCGACCGCGGTATTCAATGCATATGCTTAAACTAACACCAACTATTATGTTATAGAAATTTCATCCTACTAGATCATAACCACAGTCATTGTTTGAGAGCTTGTCTGCAAAGATTTATGTACTTACTATATTTTATCTTATCGCAAGCGTCTATTTGTATGTTACTAGTTCCATTTAAGTCCTCGCTTGGCCCGGAGCACGTAACATAAATCAGACTATAATGTTCCCACTGTTGGGACACAGGCCTCCTCTCAGTGTGAGGAAGCGGGCCGTAATCTACCACGCGGGCTCAGTGTGGGTTGGCGTATGTTACATGACTTCAAAATTGGGTGCTTGCATAAGCCGGTTTCCTCATGATGTTTTCCTTCACAGTTTAGAGAGCGGTGGTGATGAAATAATGCAAAGCGAAGAAATAAAGCAATGCAAAGTATCTGGATTCGAACATGCGCCCGTAAGAGGCGACTGTTACCACTAGACCATCACTGCTCGCCCATAAAGTCCAGCATAAACAAGCGTTTCATAAATATGCGTCAACTAGCCTTAGAATGTATAAAAGTGCAGTTTTAGTTTCAACATTCTGTGACAATGTGATCAATCAAGCTCTCTGTTTACAACAGCGTGCGCCGCAATATATAGCTTCCTAGATACGGCTATGATATAGTCACTGCGTCTCGTATTCATCGCTGATAACTATAGCGGACGATGCATACGACACGTCCTCAGCTCCTCTCGTCAGACCTTTGCAACAAGTCAACTAATGTCATTCAGACTTTTTATGAGGTCTGGAATGTTCGACCAGAATGTTGCACGATAGTGCGCTAGTCATTTACATTGGTAGAGTGTTGGCGGTACATATATCAATGTAAAGGCTGTACTGCACTAAGCAGTCCGGAGCATTTTTTAAAATCTGCCAAAAAAATAAGAGTTTAAAAAATTTCTTCCATTCCATTTTTTCCATTATTTTCTACTTTTTAGTTTGGTTTTCTATGGAAGCGTGTTTTTTAGTTTTTTAAAACTTTTATTTATTTTCTATTTTTTAGGGTATTTCGAATTTTGAGACGAATGTCGGCGTAGTTTGTGATGTATGTCAGCGTAGTTTGTGACGCAAGTCAGCATAGTTTTCGAAGACAGTTTTTTTGCTGTCTTGGTAACCCTGGCAAGGATAATGGCACAAATTTATGAAATTATAGTATTGTCATCGGTCCTCGATAAGTCTACAGAGTTTAAATGAAATCTGGTCGTTTGAACTGGGTCAAAATCGCGCTATAAGGAGTCGGTTACAAACAAACATACAAGTGAAGCTAATATAAAACGTGTAAAAAGCTGTCCTTCGAATTAATTTTCTTTGTTTCTAAATAACTAATATATAGAGCAGTGAAGGCCCAGTGGTAACAGCCCCGACTTACGAGTGTTAAGTTGTGGGTAAAGAATCAAGCGAAGCAGGCGCTTTACTTTCAGTAAATAATTTCATCACCACTGCTCTCAAAACGGTGAAGGAAAACATCGTGAGGAATCTCAAATGTCCTTCAACCAAAAATTCTAAGACATGTGACATCTATCCATCAGCACTGGGCTAGCGTAGTACGTTATAGCTCACTCCCTCTCCACGAGAGGAGGCCTGTGTGGCAGGTGTAGCTCTATTTCAGTACCTACTGAACAACCTACAACTGTACTAAATGTAAACAGCACTCCCAGATGGCAAGAATAAAATAGTAGGAGCTATGTAAAGTTGCGGACCGTAAACCTGTGCGACGCACAGTGGGACATAGGTGAGTTTTTTTATTCAAATGCACTTTCCGAAGTCAATTCTTATCCTATTACAAGCTTTTTTTTAAATTTATGTCATCAAATTCCCCATCGATCTGTTGAGCTAGATTTTTCATTCAAGACATTATTTTTTTACAGTTTTCACTATAACCTCAAAAAGTCACATTTTTAGTATATTAATGTATCATACTGATAGCAAATACATTGAAATACAGGGAAGTCTTGAAGTACAGGGGTTTTCAAGGTCGCTGATTACGAATTCCTGGTCAAAATTAATATTCAATATGGCGGATTCAACGCCAAATTTTTTTGAAACATTCCCAAATTCGGTGAAAAATTATGAGTTAAGGTTCATTGGGTTTGCAGATAGGACATTTTATATGAAATACAAAATATTCGAAACGGTGGATCCAATATGGCGAGAAAAATTACTATGAAGTCTAAAAACTATAATCAAAAAAAATATATTTAGTTTTTTTGAGGTCACTGATGACAAATAAACTATCAGAAAAAAGTAATGGTAGAATTTCACGCATGCATGTTAGTATTTCATTTAAAACCTCAGTTTCCTGTTATTTTCCGTATGAACTAAAACAAATTGCACTTTTAGTATACCTACAAATTATTTTCATTTTATGATGATAAAAAATCATATTTCAAATTTGGCCCTATTTTGAATCCGCCATATTGAATATTAATTTTGACCAGGAATTCGTAATCAGCGACTTTGAAAACCCCTGTACCTCAAGATTTCTCTGTATTTCAATGTATTTGCTATCAGTATGATACATTAATATATTAAAAATGTGACTTTTTGAGGTTAGACTGAAAACTGTAAAAAAATGAAGTCTTGAATGAAAAATCTGGCTCGACAGATCGATGGGAAATTTGATGACATAAATTTAAAAAAAAACCTTGTTATAGGATAAGAATTGACTTCGGAAAGTGCTTTGAATAAAAAAACTCACCTATGTCCCACTGTGCGACGTTCATACACAACGCATCTTAAGTGCAGAGCGGACTTCATTTTTTTTATCCATTCTGTGGTCAGATGTACCTGAATCTGTTTCATCGAGGAAAACAGAGATCGATTTTTGAAATTCGAATACGGAAACGACAATCAAATATCATCCGCAGACACAGGCACTTAAGTAATTACCAAGGAACTTATACCCGACCCCTGGAATGCGCACAGGCTGTCAATGCGCGGTCCGAGCGAGATAGCTTCGCGAGAGCCCTCTGTCCCTTTCATTAGGGTGACCAAGCAATATGATGTAGGTAGATACTAATAAAACAGGATATAATATATTAACCAATAATCTGATTTAAAAAATAATAATAATTATGCTTTAAGGATGGATTAACGTAAAACGCATTGTGGATAATTTATAAATATTTATTTGGTAAATATTTACAGTCAGGTTCACACATTACTAAATAAAACAGTTTTATGCAATTTCTGTCTTAAACTTGATTTTCAGTGTTTGAGTTTTACCGTGGCTCATCATACGGGCGGTAAGATAATGAGACGCAATGCTTAAATAAGGTGCATTTCGTGTGAATCTTATTAATTTACACAAAGTAATGTGCCTGCTTGGGTGTGAACTCACGACCTACTACTCGTAACTCTTAAGTCGCGGCTCTTACCACTGGGCCACCACTGCTGAGTCTGAAATTATATTTTTTAAATTTATTTAAAATATACGAAGTGAGACACCAACATGGGAAGTCGTAACTTTTTTGCCATTTCCCTAGAATGTTCCTCGGGAAATGTGAAATTTCATGATCACTTCTATTGAGTATTCGGTACATCATTCCTTGTAAAGTTATATGCGTGGCTTGTACTAAAGAACAGTCTCAACACACATATTACTAAAATAAATGTTAAAATCAGCCTAATATAAATATAAAATACCTATAACAGACATGCGTAATTATGCTTACGTTGAAGACTACCTCCTATTTAGCTGTATTGTGTAAATAATCTTATAATTTCGTTCATTACGGGCACCCTACCTTAGAAAGGGACACAGGGCTCTCGAAATGCTTTCTCTCTCGGACCGAATTTCTCTTTGACCAAGTGATTGTCTGTAATAGAACTTAGAGTCATATACATAAGGTTTATTTTTATAATGGTGTCAAATTGACAATGCACATTCCAGGAGTCGGGTATAAGTTCCTAGTTCTACCGACTGCGACTGAAATGTTATTAAAAATATATGAAACATCAAAACTGTACCTATATGATTTCGATTTGGATCATATCAGAGTTAATGGCAAATGACAACTTAAAGCATGCGTTCATACAAATATGTCAAGTATATCCGACGAACGCAATCTAACGAAAGTTTGGTACGACTTCGCATGCTGTTCGTAAACTTATTAGAACATCATCTGCCTAGCCTTTTCCTAAACATGTTAGGGTCGCATTTCAGTCAAACTGATTGCAACTGAATATCAGTATTTTACATGAAGCGAGTGCTTATCTAACCTCCACCACCCAGTAACATGATACCCTTCGATAAGACTGGTCGTAAGACTTTCGGGCTTCTGACGACCCAACTGTCAAAGATCCACGATGGAACTTATTATGGAAAATAATATGGATAGAGAGAAATAAAGATTTGTCAAATTAAAATAAAGTATTACTTATATTTGTGTTTGTCACATGGTTTTAGTCTTAACATAACGTAGTTTTAGGTAATTGTGGTGTGTTTTTAGGCTTTGGATTTCCCTATGGAACAAAAATATAAATAAAGAATGGTGGGTCGCGCTTAGCTTCAAATTTGTGATCTGACTTCGCCTACGCACTTTGCGTAGGTACCTCTTTCATTGCTATACAGGAAAAAAATTTATCCAGTGCGCAAATTTTAACAAATTAAACTTAAACGCGTTATAATAACCATGCATTTTTTATTTTGATATATCTTAGTAAACAATTAAGTTTAATTTAATTTAAATTAAAAAAACATGCAGCTGAACAACATTAAGAAAATAATAACTTAATAACTGAAACGCTCTACACTCCTTAATATCCTGGCGCAGAAAATCGAGGGTATTCTGTAACGAAGGTATCAACGTGACTTATAAAACAATGTATGTAACTGACACGGCAGGATGCTGCATTGAAAGGAAAATAGTAGTGGAAAGCATCCGGAAATTACACCACGTCGTGAAAAAATAACTTTTAATTACATTTCTGGTTGAACAGCACCATTTGCAATATTTTTGCGCCTGACGGAATTTTTGTAAATGTATTTTCTTAACGCTTTTGTTGAAAGTATTTTAATTATTTATTTAATTTCAAAGAAGTTATTATGTCTGCTCCTCGTCTGAAGCACTGCCACTACAAGAGATTACTTTTAATTCCGCACGAGAACTGCACAACTGTTCGTAATGGTTCTCGGCACGACTTAACGAACCTCCCTCCCTACCTTCTTTAACTTTTACGGCTTATCATAATCACTGGTACGTACCCAGAAGTTTCTGAAGTATTATTCTCCATATGGCACGGAGAATATACTAAGTCTTTAATCTGCATCATATGTGGGTAGAACTCTGTGCGAAAGGCGGAAGACACACTACTTAGAAGAGGCCGCAGGCTGAGTTATCAGCGGAAGTAAGGGGAGTCGCACACGGGACGCGTCGCGGTGGCGCATGGCGCAGCGATGCAAGGGTTCGGGGTGTGTGGCGTCGCGCACAGTCGAAGTGCATTTGACTGCACTTAAATTTCTAGTTACCGTGCGCGTTCGAGTTTTTATCCATGTCTATGAAACCGATTTAAAACTACGTATCCTTCATAATTTGATTATGTGTGTCATGTAGCTCGTCATTTTGATCCGTTTACACGCTCCAGTTGGTCAGTTTGGTGTTTAGTTTACATCACGGTAATTTTTACCACTTCTTTTACGTCAGTGTACCGAGTTACAGTCCATTTCTAAAATCTAAGAACCGTAAGGGTAAATAACTTTTCTATATTTACCAATAATTAAGCAAAATCCATCTAAATCCAAAAACGATCTTCGCAGGGTGGCTGGGAGCAGCTGGATGAGAGTTTCCGAAAATCGAGCTAAATGGCGTGCAATTGGGGAGGCCTATGTCCAGCAGTGGACTGCTATAGGCTGATGATGATGATGAAGCAAAATCCTTATAGTTTTGCATAGTAGACCGTCGCGAAGCGTCGATCATTAAAAGATTTCTCACAGCAGAATTTCGCTTAACGCTATAGAATTGTAATGGACGACGGTAGTGAAAATATGTTCTTTCTTGGCTTTTATACATTTAGGCTGAAATTACCTTGATGTTGCAGTAACGTGGTATAAATACTTATATTTTAATTCGGTGGGTGTGTTAGTCCCTATTCAAAAAAAAAATTAACTGTAGAGAGCAGAGTTTAGTGCAGTTTCCATTAATAAGTAGAAATACCTAGAACCTACATTTATCTTCATGTAACTTCCATTATTATTTATGTTGTCAGTTTCCGTTTACCCTACTGAAATTAATACCCTTTCCTGAACTGATAGCAGAACAAGTTTGTTTGTTCTTTAGCTACACGAGGATTGATTCAACCTACGTATATTAATCAGACCATGCGCTCACAGGGTTTATATAAGGCAGCATAGACACAGGAGCTAATAGCGTGAAGACTGGTTTTATACTTGTAAGTATATAATTGCTTATGTTATTAAGCAACGCTATGTAATATGCAACAGAAGCGTGTTGTGAAACAGTGCGCACAACAGAGTTGAACAGATTTCTATATCGTCATCATCATCTACCTAGCCTTTTCCCAACTATGTTGGGGTCAGCATCCAGTCTAAACGGATGTAGCTAAGTACCAGTATTTTACATGGAGCGACTGCTTATCTGACCTCCAAAACCCAGTTACCGGGTAATACGATACCCCTTGGTAAGACTGGTTGCCAGACTTTCGGGCTTCTGGCGACCCGTAACGACTGTCTAAGATCTACGAAAGACAGCCGGGACCAACGGCTTAACGTGCTTTCCTAGGCACGGAAGGGTCTTGGTACATGTAAAGATGGTCACCCATCCACGGACCAACCGCGGCAGGCGTAGCATAACCTGAACGATCAACCCGTGCGGCTGATATTAGTTAGCCACAAGCCCTTCTACTAAATTTGTATATCGTATACCGTTCAATTGTTTCTGTGTCATACGTAATAGCTGTAAGCAAACTTGAGTCAACTTAGACTTGTTCTTGCGACGCTAACAGTTTCTACGCGAGTTTGCAGCCTAACCAGTGCGGTAATGCTGCAGACTCACAGTTCTTATTATTTCGAGTGATATCACTCAATCATCACCTTTAATTATGTTACCATCAAAATAGAAACGTTTCAGATAGTTTTAATTTCATTTCTTCCTGAAATTATCACGAATAAATGGTCCGATCCAGCATATTCCGTGCTGCACTCTTCCAACATCGCCTTAAGCCAGGGTTCGTACCCCCCAAAGGTGGTGCCCTTAACGTATAGTCGCTTTAAAAGTGTTATATCCTGGCTGGCGGCTTAAATTTCTTAAGGAGTTTAAGGTTAGATAGTTTGGTCATGTTGAGAGGATGAATGAAGAGCGGCTAACAAAAGATATTTACAAGGCAGCATTGACTGGACACGCCAGAAGGGGACACCCTAGGAGAACATACAGTGGTGAAGTTCTCCAGAAGGATCAGGTGCGTAGTACTGGTAACCGGCATGCATGTATGACCAGACGTATGAACTTAAACGAGGCAAAAGGACTATGTAAAGATCGTAGCAGGTGGCGTTCTATGGTTTCTGCCTATCCCCATGAGAAAAAGGCGTGAATTTATGTAGTAGGTGTCTAAACGTAAACACTACTAGTACCCTATAATGACTTCATTACTCCATTCACGTCTCAGAACTGCAATTTAGGTATCAAATGAATGAATAATTGATTTTAATTGATTTACGACAAATCAATTAATTTTATTATAAATTGATTCGCATCGTAAACAATGTAAGGATAATAAATAACGTTGGCTTACTTTTTCTGTCGACACGGACAGCGTGTATACATTTATAGTATAGTATAAGTATAGCAATAGTTATGCGACTACATAGGTGCTTATTCGAATGATAAACGGTGGCGGACGTAAATTTGTCATTATTATTATTAGAAACTTAAATGACTATTACAATTTAAAGGAAAGTTAGAGTTCGTGCCACAATCTAAAATTATTTATATTTTTTATTTCATAAGCGTCGTTTTGCCAATTATTAAATAATGCATTTTACACCTTATTTTCAAAAGCGATAATATGTAAATTACAATATAAATCATTACAGAGCTACATTTAAGGCTATTTTCACATCACCCGCTCGCGAATGTTAAATTATATGTCATGCTAACCTAACTTAAAGTAAGTAAGACATTTAAGAAATTAGAACCTCTACTGAAAAAATCTAGAGACCCTTAAAAAAAAAACACGCCCTTGACTTAAGATGATGCGGTAGGTATCCCTCGATAATCTACTAATAAATAACCTTCAGCCTATCTCATGAAGAAATCCACACTTTACAGTTTACTGTAGAGCTTTGTTTTAAGTCAAACACCGAGTTAATAAAGGACTGGGCTGCCAGTGCTACGAGTGGTCGTCAGTAATAACAACGACCAGTAAAAACTTTTTTTTACAAAAATAGACAACGTAATTGGTTGCTACCGACTTTCAAAATTAAAGTAATTTTTCTCTTTATTTATGTCGGTTATTTCGTTTTAATTTTTAATCTTCCGCAAAATATCAAACCAACGTTAATACTTTCCTAATAAGAAAAGACTTTTTTAAATCTCCTCCTTTTTTAAATCGTTTAAAAATTACTTGATACGACTTTTGACAAAAGGTTATGGGAAAATGACGACAGGGTTTAAAATTAATCGGTATTAGGTTTGCACTGACCGTCATCACGGATTATTTTCATCGTTAACCAATGGACCAAAATCTTAGAATTTTATTTTGGAAATCATCTGTCGATTACAAAAAACCCAGCTCCCGCCATTTTCATGTGCGTTAGGCGTGCTTCACACTTGATCGAGTCGCCAAAATCCTGCACAATACGGCACAGCCGGGTGGATAAATAAATATACAGTCGATTTTGCATACAGACGAAGAATGCTGGACGTTAACATGTGTGTAGCATAGCACTCTTTACTCCCATCCCTCCAAATCTACGGGGTTATTTTAAAGACAATATTTTTTAATACATTACAAAGCCCAGGACTATCAAATGGCTGAAGGCGAACATCCGGGCTGAAATATGTTGCTAAGTTCACTCCGATGTTCCGAGGTATGTAAATGAGGAATGCTCTCAAAAGAGCCCGTCTTTGATAGGCTAAAGGAGGTCCTAAAAACGACGTAGTAGTTAAAATATCTGTATGAGTTGTATTTTATTATACGAGTATAATTAGCATCCGGTGGTACCGTGGTACAGGTACCGTGTGGTGCCGGACGTACAGAATAACACCACCCTATTTCTTCCCGTGGGTGTCGTAAAAGGCGACTTAGGGACTTACTAGAGAATGGGCAGCAGTGTTCTCTATACATTTTACCACCATACTGCGATCGCCAACCCGCCTGCCAAGCGTGGCGATTATGGCAAAGCCCCCCAAATTAGGGGAGGCCTAAGTCCAGCAGTGGACGTCTTACGGCTGAAATGATGAATTAGCATCCTGCCCTGGTTTTGCACAAGCTCAATCTACATGCAGAGGGTATACTGTTTACACGTTGTGCACAAGTTCAAGGCTGAAGGTACAAGGCTTGCATGCATTGAAGATAGTATCCCATTAATATTAAGTAGAACTTATGTATTGTATGTTTACGTAACATAAAACTTATGTCGCACGACGACATCGCGGCAGGTAGAGACGAAGATGGCGGGGTGCGCTTGACTCCTACTGAACCGGACTGGCCAGCACTAGCAAAAGACAGAACTTTGTCGAAAGGGGAGAGGGAGGCTTTTACCCTGCAATGGTACAATACAGGCTAGTTAGATAGATAGATTAGAAAGCCTATGTGCATGTGGAATAAAACACCTTTCAAATGATGTAGGAAATTTACAAATTGAAGGTTACTGGGGATTACAATCTACTTACTCACAAACTTACAAAAATCGCACTCTTTCTCTTTATGATATTACTAAAGATATGAATTAGAGAAGAGTAAAGAAAGAAGAAGAAGGTGTGAGTTCATCGTTATGTGTTAGGTAACAATTAAGATTATTTTTATTTTTTTTAAACCGGTGAAGTGAGTTTCGGACCACACACAATTAAGGATACGGAAAAATGTGATAAATGTGCAAATTATGTGCAAATTAACGATTTACGAACTTTTCCTTTATTTGTGCTGTAAGACCGTGCTTCTTGACAAACTTACTGAATCAAGTACAACGGAAAGTATCTTATAGATTTTGATATATTAGCAACTTTAAAAAAAAAACGAATAAATGATTTTATTTTTATTGCGTTGACTACGTATTTGATACTAAATTCAACTTGATATTGTCATGTGTTCCTGAGAAAAAAGGAGCTGACAGACTGACAGACACACGAACGACGATCTGATCCTTTAAAGACTTCATTATTTCCTTATTAAATAAAGTACCAAAACAAGTTACAAAATGATAAATTCGGCACTGTGGATAGCATATTGAAATTCAGAATGCTGTGTAGGTACTATACATTTCAATAAGCCTTCAGAAACCGGGGCTGACTGTTCCATTGTCTCTACACGTTGGCCTGCTTCAAAGGCAGCTCTAAGTAATTAAATTCAGATGGACAAGACCGAACTGTGTGTCTATTCTATAGTCTTAGTACGTATTGGCTCTATGTAACATTGTTATCAACGAGGTAGTCTTGATTGGATTTAAATGTGATGTTGAGAGGAGGTTTGTGTTTGAAGCCTGAAAAAAGTACTAGAAACCAAAAAACAAACCATCTATTTGCAAAAAAGTAAAAAACTATGTGAACAAACTTTCGTATTTTTTACACCAAAATTAAAATATACTTTTTTTACTATGAGACTGTTTTGCTACGCCATTATTGTTGTTTTGACTTGGTAAGCACACAACCTAATATTTAAACAATAGAAATTCTTGTCGCTTTGCTAATGACGTATATAAAAAAATATATGTATAACCCAAGTCAGGTGTCTCCGCCAATGTAATCAAATATTCGACGAGTGAGTCATATCTGCCAAATATTTATTTTAAAAGGTTAATTTAGTTTTATTATCAATAACTGAATAACGATAGTAGGCTCAATATGTTAGCACATTTACTAAAGTATCTACCTATTGTTATCTGTGATATTTCTTCAACATAGCAGGACGTCTTTATTTTGCAACTTCCTTACATCTGCCATTGTGTTTACGACCTAAAAACAATCTGAATTTTACCACCAGTGACCTAAAAATAAAATAACACCTTATTTTCTAACATTTTCATGCAATCTAATTAAAATATTTGAACGCAAACTAATTAATATATTTGAACGCACCGTATTGATAGGAAAACTTTTTTGGTTGTTTTTTTTTTTACAAAAATGTTTTTTATTTTTAGTAATAGTATCACCCCGCACTAATTTGTATACCACTAGTGGTCAGATCAATAGCATTGACAGGATTACAGAAGCTAACGCAGAAACTACCAAAGCAAACTGGCTCTTGTGATACAGGAACTCCTAGTACAAGAGCCAGGGCTACAATGATGTATATAACCTGAAGTGAACAATAAATAAATAACTTACATAACTTACTTAAAGTCAATAAAATTTATATGGCCATAGCCATCCCTGAAGCATTACCTATCCCTTAAAACAATTTGAAATCGGTCAACACTTGGTGGAGAAATCGGTGAACATACATAAAAATATATATTGAACTTCTTTCGTTTTCTTCCTGAAGTCAGTTAAAAATAAAACTACATAAAAGGAAAGGTCTTACGAACGACATCGGAACGCCTCGTGGAAACTGTAAACACGAATGCAGCAAGTTACTAAATATTCCTGCATTCAGTGTTTTTGTGTTATAATTCCATGTGTACATAGCCGCATGATATTCAGCAAGAACGCAAAGTATGTATTTTATTCACACCGACCCAAGTGAAAGAGATTTTAAGAATAAAATGCGGTTGAGGGGCGTGTTAAGTATGCTTCTGCACGTGTATGTGAGACCTGCGTGCGCAGAATCGTTGGTCGAAGGTGGCGAGAGTAAATAATTGTATATGTTAGTGTTTCTTTCCATGGTCAGATCAAATAGGAAACAAGAAAAGAAAACAACCAATGAACAGTTTATGAACGATATCACTTCTTGCATTAAAAATTAGGTACCTATACGAAATGAAAACCTGTACCTACGTACGTATCGTAAACTTCTGAGCTGCTTTTATTTTTACAAGCGTCTATTTTCTATGTTCTATAAATTAATCCCCATCAAGTTCACATTTAAACGTATCGTATTACCTATATTTATATGTATACACCAGGTTCAAGGATTAAACAGGAGAATTTTTGAAACATTGTAAAAATCACACGCTCAATAAAAAAAAACACCGAGTTCAAATTGCTTAAAAAATACGAAAACAATGCTGTTAAAATTATTTTGTAGGCACGGCTCAGTGAAAAACCTAATGGACATGGATTGTAGACCGGTATTTTAGCTGGGATTTCATAGTACATTAACGGCACACGCTAAAATGTTGCGGTGCTGGGCTTGCAAAACTTCTCTATAATCCCTTCAGTTAGTGTGAACCTATTGTAACAATATTGATTACTATAGATGTACTGACACATGTTGTCCTGTTCATACTTCAACCGCTCAGACAACAAAGGACGTTCAAGGATTGTCGAATTTGAATATTTTCCGGAAAACTTTTGTACAAATGATTAATTCGGACTACTATATATCAAACATTTAAAAACAAGTGCCGCACTCAAGTGATGCACTAAATAACGATCAGCTTTTCATTCGCATAAGTATCTAAACCAACAACATACACAAAAACAGGATTATATACTTTCCTATTCAAAAAATAAGAAAACGGTTTTATATTGGGCCTATTGGGCCAGTTATGGTGTTCACAATAAGAGCAACTTATTAAGTTATTACCGAGGAGCGGAAACGGTTACAATTTTTTTCAGACACCTAATTAACCGACTTAAGAAGGAGAAGGTTTTTAATTCGTTTTTTTGTTTTGTATGTATGTTTCGCGATTTCTCTGGCAATTAGGAATGGATTTGAAAACTTATGTTTTGTGGATAAGGTGGGCTCAGGGGTGGTCTCATATTACTTTTATTTATTTTGTTTGGGTTTTTTTGGCGTTAGCCCAGACAGTAAATTTTTAATGCACTTTGTTTATCGAGATGACATTGTACTGCTTTCTGTCACTTTTGCTTACATAGCTAGTAGTGGTATATGAACTGGTGTGAAGTAGGTACCCATACCTAAAAAGAGAAATAGAAAAGTTTTTCCAAAAACAAAACTACCGACTTCGGACGTTGACAAAAAGCTAAAATATACAATGTATATCCAAAGACACCGACTTCCGAAATAAAGGTTATTTTCCACTTTGTAGTGTTTTTATCGGAAGTCAGTTGTGTTTTTTTGGGATTTTATTTTATTTTCGTAGTACTTACGTAGTCTGAAAAGCCACGACGTGTTGAAAACTGACCTAAAAGTATTGTAGCCTAATCATTCCTCAGCTGTACACAATAATAGCCCCGGAATGCTTACTCATACAGTAGTAAGTCATTATTATAGTATCGGTTGAGGTTCACTACGAGCTAGTTGCTGCAAAAATTACGTCACTCGAATAATTGTCAACAATGACGCATGAGTTATAAAATAATGCAGTACGAACGCGAATCAATTTCAATTTATTACCCACTTTTTTACGTGAAAAAAGGGAACTTTTTTGGGTATAATATCAGCTTTTCAAAGTTTTACTGTAGAGCAAAGATCTCTTGTCTTCTCAAACAGAGAAAACATGAGAACAATCATTGGTCACATGCGTGCTCAAGGCGATTTCGTAAGTATAATAAATAGAAATCCAGGGTTTCAGCTCCCTTTCAGGGTCACAGGCAACTGAAGGAACACGGGTGGGTTTTAGTCAGTAAGTCTGAAACGCCCTCCCGCTCCGCCCAGAGCAAAAGACGTTCATTTGATGATTTCCTACCCCAAAAAAAAGAAAGGGTTTCAACTTGATATTTGATGTCCAATATAGTATGTCACTAGTAAGTCACATTGATACCTGCTTGGATTTTGAGCCTACCACCGCATACAAAAATATAGGTACCCATGATTTTTATAATGACCATTGTAATCAGGGGGTTCCTCTCTCTAGAACCCTGACAACCGGCAGCTTGGACTCTGCTCTCGATGCCAATTGGTCGCATTTTTTTTAAATTTATGTAAAAACGTACTTAGTATATAACAAAATAAATCAATGAAAATAATATCTACCTACTATCTATCTATATATATGGGGTGACTTGTAATATTGACACGAATTCACAACGCGTGGGTGCGAAATATTGCTCTACAGTCTAACTCAACCGTGTCCTATACTGCAATGATTAGTATGTATGTATTCTAAAACATCGTTACCACAGATATAAATATCGGAGTTGTGTCTATCGTGCATATTGTAACAATTTATATGGAGATTTGGCTAGAATACATCTACTGATGATTCGTTTGATTCAAAGATTGATACATTCAGTTTTAGCTCTTCTAGTGGGAAATTTTGAAAAGAAAAAGTAATTCAAGTTACAAGAAGAAATTTATACATTTCAATGTATAAAATACTTCTGGATACTTAAATTATTTTTCATTCAAGGTTCACCTTCAATGTTCACTTGTGTACCTACGTCTTCAATGATTTTACGACAAATTGTTGGAAAAACATCCTTAGAATTGGATAGATAGAGGTTGCAGATAATTATGTCATTAGATCATTACTGTGTTTTCAATGGCATTCCATTCGTCTAGAACTCTAGATGATTAGTCGGTTATACAATTCCATATTACATTTTATGTTGGTCTCATTATCTGCGTTTAGATCATAATAATAAATACAGGTTACCTGCTTGATTGTCAAGAAATAAGTATTGCACAATCTGACTTTATTTTTTGCAACGATGTCTCGGTTTAACATCCTTGCTGATTTTTTATCGTGTAGTCTATTTTTGTCTGTCTGCTGCGTCGTTGTCACCATCACTGAATATATTCCCGAAGGGTCCATAAATACATGAATCATATTAAAAACGGCATTCCCAGAAAAAAAAAACGGCACATTGTGTACGACTGATACAACATCGAGATTTTTCTGGGATTGGCATCTTGCAGATCAACGTACGGGCACCCTTTGTACCCCACAAAGGGTGCCCTTAGGTTGCCCCGAACTTGTGAAATAAAGGTGATTGTCAAGGATCACACCAACCTGGGTATTTGGCTTGCTTCTGCCAAGGGATCAATTTGTATACATAGTGATTGGAGTGGGGTAGGACAGGGCTGTATCACTTGTCTTTAATATACCATTCAGCTTGATAATCTAGATGGACAATAACGATTACTTATTAAATTATTACGAAAATTTTCCTATTAAGTTTCAAGCGTAAACAAGTTGTCAGGAAAACTTAAGTGAACTGACTAAGTTTTTGCCGGAAACGACTAGCTCGCTGTCAAGTACAGTTATGGTTAAAGTTCTAGCTAAACAGCTTTCATCTCTAATGAATATGGAAATTATGACCAACAGCACGGAACGATTATGACACTAAAGTAAATGAACCTAAGTTTTATAAAAAATAAATAAAAGTTAAAAAAAAAAACTAAAAAACACTGCTTTTTAAGGTATTTTTTTATTGATATCAGGCAGCCCACGCTTTTTTGCATTATTTTCTACTTTTTAGTTTGGTTTTCTATAGAAGCGTGTTTTTTAGTTTTATTTAAACTATTAGGTATTTATTTTCAATTTTTAGGGTGTTTCGAATTTTGAGACGTATGTCAGCGTAGTTTATGACGTATATCAGCGTAGTTTTCGAAGACAGTTTGTTTGCTGTCCTGTCCTGGTAACCCTTGCAAGGATAATGGCACAAATTTATGAAATTATAGCATTGTCATCGGTCCTCGATAAGTCTACAGAATTTAAATGAAATCTGGTCGTTTAAAGTGGGTCAAAATCGCGCTATAAGGAGTCGGTTACAAACAAACATACAAACGTACAAGTGAAGCTAATATAAAGCGTGTAAAAATAGGAGTTCGTCGGAATGGCAGAAGTGGTGAATGTTATTATCAATATTTAATCAACTCAGCCTGTCTCTGTCTTAATTATACTAATACTATTTTAATTGTGTAATCTAATTTTAGATAGGTTAATTCGCTTGATTCCCCTCTCTTAAGTTTAATTTCAATATTTTTCCTTCATATAATATAGGAATATCGATAAAATAGGAACAGCTCTTTTTATAGGTTTTGGGCTATTCTCAGTTATAAGAAACAAATGATTTGAGTTGCTTGCTACTAATATTATTTAATATCACTGGTGGCACAGTGGAACGAGCGCAACTCACACGTCCTAAGTTATGGGTTCGAATCCACTGTGTACTTTAACTTGTGAAGGAAAATATCGTGTAGAAATCGGCATCGCCTAGATACAAAAATTCGAAGACCGGTGATATCCTACCCGCACAGGGCCCGCAGGGTGGATTATGGCCCACTTCCTCGCACAGAGTGAACCCCTGCGTCCCAGCAACAAACATAAACACAGTTAGCCTATAATGTTCCCGTAGGCTGTTTATGTTTTAGGATAATTAGTTCTAACTAGTCCTCACGTTACAGTTTTGTTTATATTTCCCCACAAACAAAGGTTATAAGAAAAAACAGAGAAAATCTTTTATCTTTCCATGGTTATGTGCCAATTCCGATTCACAGAAAAATGTGTTTAAAGGTGCAAATCATACGATATATTTTTTGAGTTGTGTTGACCGCGTCGAAAATGAACTGATGTGGGTACATAGTAACGAATGAGATACATGGTATTATTATACGTATTATTATTGTACGTATACAGAGGTACTTACCTTACCATGTAGCCAAAAAACCTTATCCACAGTCGAGTATGCTTATTATTTGACAGTTACACTGGTTCCTCCGTTGTTGCATACACGCAACGTTTACGTTTGGCATTTTCAAAACACGCAGACTCGAAAGTCCTTAGTGTAATTTTTCTTTTTTTTTCCGCAATAAATTGGTTGAGAGCACCTTATTTAAAAATCGTGAAGGCTTTTTTACTAACAAATACAGTATAGATTTTTGATGTAACATTTCCGTTAAAAAAAAAACAAACACTTTTGATGTTCAGGCAACCTCGTTTCCTACATACATTATTTGCGTCTGACTGACAATTCGGGATTCGAAAGAGTAAAAAAAAAACAAAAAAAAATATATATAGGCGTCGAATTGATAACCTCCTTCGTTTTTTTTCGTCGTTTAAAAATGCATCGTTATGTTGAATGGGTTACTGCGTGCGACACATAATGGTACCATTTGTGTCCATAGACTCAGGACTTACGATTGACTTGTATTGAGAATACACGGGTATTATTTTTTAAACGATATAAGAGACGAGCGACGATGAGGAATGCGTCATGCTGAGAGTATAAATGATCATTACGTACTTTCATGAACTAATCAAGATGCTACTGAACCAGCGTGGTGAGTAAATACGTAAACTTGACCGTAGGACGGACTAAGCGACAGTCTATTAGCGATAACAATGGAAATGACGTTAATATAATAAGAAACGCCTTAAAAGCCTTCTTGTAAGAAAACACAGGCTATTCATAAATAGAATGCTAATTTAGGGAAAAAACGTACACAAAGAAACGTCTGGTAAATAAAAATAGAAATACGAAAGTAAGTCTCAATGTTGAAAAACACAAAAGATTTCGAAACGAACTTTCTGAAAATAAAAATCAACTTAAATTTTATTAGCAAAGGATATTGAGCAAATCACATTATTTGTAAAATAGCACTCGTACCGTTGAACGGTTCTTGAACTCGAACCACACAAGGAATCATAACATAGGAATTCATCCTGAGTCCATGGTATGAATTTGGTAGCGAGAATTTCACACAGTATAACTTGTATAAGTTTGAAGAATTTGAAGTGCAATATAACTGCTGTGTACGAGCAGCTCTTATGAGACAGCTGTAGAGCTGAATCGCACTTGACCAGCTTTATTCCAAGCATCGAGTGTCGAGACACAACAAACGCTATTTGAAGCGGTTTAATTGATTCCTGCCTGAGAAAGTTGTTACTTGTATTATTAATAGTATACTGGGTATTGCTCGGTATTATGTGTACCGAACCGAGTATTCTGTGGAGTGACTCGTTTTAATGGACGCAGGTATTAGGAACGTATGAAAGCTCCAAAAATGTTAGAAGAATGCTCTGGAAGTAATTGGCATTTCTACAAGGAATTAGCATCTACAGCGACGTAACAGCGTGAGGATCCGAAAAGAGCCATCGCTATGGAGTGAGTCCAATATCTGACCGACAACTCATTAGCGTTAGATAAAAGTTCATTCGATCAGTGGGCAAAAATAAATACAGCGAACGCTAGACAGCTGTGTTTTGTTTTGCTACACCATAATTTGCCATAGGTAAAGTACAAATATTAATAAACGTTTTAAACCTGGTTGTTCTTAATTTGGTTGGACTTCATTCGTACTAATAAAAATGTATTATTCAATTAGATAGAGTCGGTTGTTGACATTAAACTATCGTTTTTATGATCAGTGTTCATTAAAAAAATATATGATTATGTGGGTAGTGGTACTCCAATGTTAAGCTTCATTTAAAGCAGTGGAATTTGGTTTTTCACAAAAACAGCCCAATACCAACCATACTAGCAAAACAGCAAAATTTATCTTGTAATAAGTTAAGCTATTACATACTGGAAAACTAAAAACTGGTAATAATGTGTTTTCAAAACAATGCTTAGTGTAGTATTTGTAACAAGTTTTTCTAACAAATAGCTAGAGTACAGCTGTAATTGGCGAACGCGCCAGCATTACGGAATTATTTTGAATACTCGAGCTTTTGCCAACCAAAACCTTGTAAGATGAGAAGCACCCCGATTTATCGAAGAATGTTTTAATAGAGTTTCTATTGTTAGTTGCTTTATATAGCCGCTAAAGATAAAAGAATTCCGGTATCCCCCAGACCGATAACATTGCTAACATTTTGGTAACTGGTAAATATTTTTACCACATTTTGGCAATTCTTATTTTCGGTTATCATCATCACTTCACGCGTAAGAGGTCAATGGACCTGAAACCTGACCTGGAATGGCTGGAAATAGGCCTCCCCCAATTTGAGGGGCTTTGCCATAGTCGCCAAGCTTGGCAAGCGGGTTGGCGATCGCAGTATGGTGGTAAAATGCATAGAGAACGCTGGCATTCTCTAGTAAGTCCCTTAGTGGTGACTAAGGGCCTTACTAGAGAATGGCAGCGTTTTACTACACTCACGAGCAGATATGGGATGGTGCTTTTCTATACATCTGCCACCACACGGCCAATATTTTCGGTAGTTTGTGGCAATAAGAAAAAAGGACATACCATCCGGTATGTGGAAAGATTAGTAGGTACCGTATGCGTAAATACTAAAACCTTAAGTATAAGTACGTGTGTACCTACCGGTTCAACATAAGTATAGGCCCCAGGTCAGTGCGCCGTTAGACGTGCCTTATAAGTAGCTAGAATAATAGTGTTATTGTTAAGATCGAATTACTGAGCTTTTAACATCTTGTCACTGCTAATGCTATCTAATACGTGTTTTGCTCTCGCATTTAATGTCATATCATGGAAAAATATGAGATCTTATGACACTTTACTCTCAACCAATGGTCTCGCTACTGAATGTTCATTTTAATTTTTATTTACTGATTTTATTTCTTATTTATTTGAATTGAATAATGAGATTTTTTTAATTTTTATTTGTTAATGTTAACAATCTGTTATTTTTTCACTTATGTGTTATAAAATTTATGTTATTATAATATTATTGTTACGCGTGAATTCACCATCATCATCATTTCAGCCGAAAGACGTCCACTGCTGGACATAGGCCTCCTCCAAGCTCCGCCACTTCGACCGGTTTTGTGCTTCCCGCATCCAGCGGATTCCTGCGGCCTTCACAAGGTAATCGGTCCACCTTGTTAGAGGCCTTCCAACTCTACGTCTTCGGGTACGCGGTCGCCATTCCAGAACCTTTCGGCCCCATCGGCCATCTGTTCTGCGAGCAATGCGCCCTGCCCACTGCCACTTCAGTTTAGCAATTCTTCGGGCTATGTCGGTTACCTTAGTTCTCCTACGGATCTCTTCATTTCTGATTTGATCGCGTAGGGAAACTCCAAGCATAGCCCTCTCCTTCGCCCTTTGGGTGACTTTCAGCCTTCTAATAAGGCCCATTGTGAGCGACCACGTTTCGGTTCCATATGTCATCACTGGCAACACACTGGTCAAAGACTTTCGTCTTGAGAGACTGCGGTATGTGGGACGAGAAGATATTGCGTAGCTTTCCCACACGCTGCCCAGCCGAGTCGGATTCGACGATTGACCTCTTTCTCGAAGTTGGACCTACCTAACTGGACAGTCTGTCCTAGGTACACATTTTCGTCCACAACTTCGAGTGTAGCGCCTCCAATCTTCACTGGAGTGGGTATCACACGAGCATTGGACATGACCTTTGTCTTGTCCATGTTCATCCTGAGACCCACTCTTTCGGAAGCTCTACTAAGGTCATCGAGCATTGTACTGAGGCCCTCCATAGTCTCAGCCATGACAACTATATCATCGGCAAACCGAAGGTGAGTGATGTACTCGCCATTGATGTTGATGCCAGCCCCTTTCCAGTCCAGAACCTTGAAGACATCCTCCAGTGAAGCGGTGAACAGTTTCGGAGAAATAACGTCTCCCTGTCTCACCCCTCGCTGCAGAAGGATAGGTTTCGAGGTCTGGTCCTGAAGTCGGACTGACATAGTGGCGTTTACGTACGCGTGAATTACCAAAAAATATTTAATTAATTGTAAATATGCTTTATGGCTTTTTAATAATGTGTAAAACCATAAATGGTGCACGTGTTGTTAGCCTATAATTAATCGTAGCAATGATGAATGTTCTATTATCGAAATTATATTTAGTGTGTTGACAGAAATGAGTGAACATTTGTTGGACAACCTAAATAAATAAATCTTCCGCCTAATTGAGGAAAAATTGGCAAAAACATTTTTTTCCTATACTCCTTTTAATTTTGAATTTATTGGAAAAGACTTTCTCGTATACGACGCTATCTTCTAAAAATAGGATTTCGAGAATATAATTGGGATAGCTCCAAAGATAATCTCTTAAGCCTATTTTCGCAGGTAAGAAGATAGCAATCTTTCTTCAAGTAATTGCAGGATAAATTATGTTTTTTTCCGTATTTACACAATATAACATTTTCCGTATGCGCCGTATTACGCGGATGGTGCCGAACGTAAAGAATAGATTCATCTGATTTCTTCCAATGGGTGTCGTAAGAGGCGACTAAGGGACTAACTAGAGAATGGGCAGCAGCGTTCCCTAAGCATTTTACCATCATACTGCGATCGCCAACCCGCCTGCCGAGCGTGGTGATTATGGCTAACCCGCCCAAAAACTATCCGGTCAAATTGGCTGTGCTTGGGGGAGGCCTATGTCCAACAGTGGACGTCTTTCGGCTGAAATGATGATGATGATGAACATTTTCCATTAGGTGTGCCAGTACCTACAGCACGTAATAAAAAAGTAGCGAGTCCACGGCCGCATAGAACCTATAGGAACATCATATTACATTACAGTAATTAGTATAAGTAGAAGAAATTCTTTCCCTGGGGCAAAAATATTTTCCTTACTTTAATCACATACAATTTTCCAGCTAATAATACAATTTCCTATGCATTCGTTATTCAAGCAGTCAACGATTAGGAATCAATTATAACTAAGTATAAATGTATGGTAATTACTTGATTGTTATCATTTCCTCAGGTCAAGAACGTTTCTATATCAAGTAGGTATATAACACAATAGAAAATCTTTCTCCCGGCAAATTAGAACAGCATCAATAAAGTTTTGGCAGAATTAACTAATCCTCTACATTGTATGAGCGTGGCTAATAATATAAGTCACAATCAATTTCATGCGAAACGACCGTATTATTTACTATAAGATTTCATGAAGTAAAACTTAACATATTCTGAAAAAACTTTTCTAATTCTCCTACTGTTGATCGCCCTAGCGGAATGCTTGCAAACTTTTCACAAACTTGAGAAAATTCCGCTGCGATTATATCAGTCAACGTTTCACGATCTTAAGTCTTATTGCTGCTGACATAATGTCTGTATTACTTTATCACGTAATAACAAGAGATAAATAAACAATGATGACGATTATTCAATTAAGTATAAATAACCTCATCATCTCTGGTCATTAATTAAATTAAATACTGCACAAGATTCACCAGAGTCATGAAAAAAGTTTTTAAAAACTTGTCCAAAGTTTTTCAGAGAGCACTTTTCACAATTTTCACCAATCCATTCACAATGACTTACCCCTTGGGCACCAAATCTGTCGAGCTGCCATAGGGCTGCTGAGGCGCGAAATGGAACGCCATGTTCACTGCTGGGGCAGGCAGGCGGTGTTGCGCTTGCGGCGGCGGGTAGTGGAGCACTCGCGGCACGCGCGACACCGGCTCGTGCTGCTGGCACGAGGGGTAGGTCGCGTACTGGTACGAATTCAGTTGGTTTATCGGAGTGTCGAGGTCGGGGAGAGACCACTCGGCCATGATCTGCTCATCGACTCAGACGACTGACAACTGCGCAAGACGGACACGCGTGCACCGGTCGAGGCAACGCGCGCTCACTGACGCCCCGCTTCGCTTCTCCCGCCGCCGATGCAACGCATAAACAAACTGCAAATCCTTTATCTGGCCGCTTCACGGCACTCGGCGATGTACGTCGTTAGCCGACTACTGATAAAGGGCGGTCTTGAGCAGTATTCACACTTCACTAATTAATCACTATGCAACCGCCACTATCCTTGCGATTCGTTTGCATAGTCGACGACTAATTTAAAAGACTTTATATTTCTTTTTGTTTACATTATTACGCAGTTTTCGCGAGTACGATAATCGTTTTCGTCACAGTTTTACGGTTATTGTAGTAATCATGCTAAGCATGGTTTTTGTATTATACATTGCACAGACCACATTTTGTCGTATAAACTTAGCTAGACAAGGTACTTTCTGTTAAATTCAACAACGGATCGGGATTATAACTGGTTGCATTATGCGCACAAATCAGGAGTTATGATGACCTCGAGTTTGCGCATCATTGAAGGAATATAGACTTACATACAGACATATTTACCTTTGTTTTTAGGTAAAGTGACATGACATAACTAAGATTATAACAAAGTTGCGGAACGAAAACACGCCTTGTTTACACATAAATGTGCTGTCGCGGAGTATTAGATAGGTATGTGGAGCTGATATCAGACTGTCGACGTTTACGGCTGAATGTTGGCCTCCAACGCACACGCTTCACACTGCAGCGCCACACGATTAACGCTCGGCTATTCGAAAGGCAATATTGGCATTCTGGGAGTGAGTGTGAGGGGGGGTGCTCATGCTCTACCCGACTTTTCTTTTCAATTAATTTCAGAGTGTGGTTTGTTTCAAGTAACAATTAGATAAGAATACTAATATAACTTATTAACAATCATTGTTGTGCTGGTATAACCGATTCATACACGTTCGGTATATGCAAATAATGTACTTCGGTGATATTGTTTGTAACTCTATTGCCACGTACTTACAGCTTATTTTTGTTCAGTAGCGTCAGGTGGAGTTCGCTGCTGATTTCAATTACTACACACAGTACGTTCACAAGAATATCTCATCGAGAAAGGTAAACGTTCAAAGTTGAATTAGTAATTCGTTTTGTTTTCGATTTCCTTTGGTAGGTAAGCAGTTTCCTTTAGTTGTATTTAGGTTGTGACGTAAAATTGACTTTGAAAACATGACAATAAAGTTAAGTCGTCTCCAAAAAAATCTACAAAAACATATCTGTTTCCTAACGTGGTGATCATGGAATATTCCCAAGTGACTCTAACGTTCCACTAATGCTGGTGAATGTCATGCATATAAAGCAAACCGGGAGCTACTCATTGTGCAATATGTTTTGGTCATAGATACACATTGTTGGTTCACTTTATAAGCAACATTTCTGCAGATTCGTCGAAACTGAATGCCACAATTAGGCGATGCTGACACCTAACGACAAAATTTGTTTTGAAAAGAATTTGTTTCTGCACAGTAGGTTCACTTCAAACCAGCAGATCAAGCGTTTAATATTATTTTCCCTTTTTTATAAATCAACATTTGCCGAGCGTTTTCCGAACTATTTTGAGATCGACTTCCAATTTAACTGGATGCAGCTGGATACCAGTATTTTACATGGAGCGAATGCCTCTACAACCCGGTTACTGGGTAAAACGATACTCCTTGGTCAGACTGCTTGTCAGACTTTTGACAACCCGTAACGACTGTCAAAGATCAACAAATGACAGCAGGGACCAACAGCTTAACGTGCTTTCCGAGGCACGGAGGGTTCTTGGTATATAAAGATGGCCACCCATCCACGCACCAACCGCGGACAGCGTAGCGGTTGTTATTACTTAGCTACCAGCCCCTTCCATTTTCATAAATAACTATTGCAAATGTTGTTCTTAAACTAACAATTTTCGCTAAATTGGTAAAAAGCTACGACAGTACAATTTGTATTATGTGTATTTAATCATATGTTGTACCGGCAAAAGGGGTGAAGAAACATTTAAATAATAACACCTCTCACTTTGCGCACCTGGCGTCTTTCAAGGTTCAGAAACTGGTTAAGTATAAACAAAATTAACGAATAAAATACAGTGAGAAGATAGGGAGTGCACAGATGCAATTTACATTTTGAGTACGAGTGACCTCAGCCCTGCGAATGACCTTCATTGCAAAATTGTCCCCAACCCCTGTAAATCGAGATGAATCGGTTTTCGTGTATTTCAATTCCCATAATTTTAATATCAATGGCAATACGCCAAATTATTTTTACGATTTGATAGGTGTTCCTTCATCTTATTTTATACATATATTAAAATCCGTTTTCATGAGTTTGTAATGCTTGAGCTTTCCGGATATTTTTTTTTGTGCTGATTTGAAAATAAAATTGTCCAGAGATGAAGTAAATATGTCAGTTTCAGAGCTTAAAGTCACTCCATAAAAAACAAAGTGTTTTCTTTTACGGTATAATCAAGATCTCGTAGGATGCGACTCCTAATTCGAAGAACAGAGCATTTTTTTAAACCGATGTGCAGGACGTCCGGTAATTAATGGGTAACCGATGAAAAGGATCATGGAAGAAATAAAGGCTTTTCAGAAAAAAAAAAACCTATTCATTAATACAGGTTGTGAAGTTGATGGTGTCCGGTAAACTCATCAAATATTTATAGATCAGAGATAAAGTATTTATACAGCTTTGTAGATAACTGGCCATCATTTCGCTTTCACTATTTTTGACTGGCCTGTTAGCCTAGTGGTTAGTGACCCTGACTGCTAAGACTGAGGTCGTGGGTTCGATTCCTACCCAGGACAAATCTTTGTGTGCTGAGCACAATCATTTGTTCTGTGTCTGGGTGTAATTTATCTATATTATGTATGTATTTAGAAATATATATGTCGGCGAGGCAAAGAGGTGCCACCAACGATAATGCTGGCAACCATTCGTGGCTAGCAGTTGAGATTGGCGTCTGTCACAGAAAACGTCACTCGGCTAGCGGTCGACAGGCGCGAGTCACTTTTTTATTGGAACCGCTGTCAAGAAACACTGAACATAACGTTTATAAAAGTATCCTTATCTATTGGTGCATTTATTATTACAATCCGTCCACCATGAACGAAGACAATCTGCATAACCCTGCACACATGAATAACCTCTCTCCTACATATAAGTATGTTTATCAGTTGTCTGGTTGCCATAGTACAGGCTCTGCCTCATCGATATATATGTACTTGCTCTGCCTAGTTTGGGATCAGATAGCGTTGTATTGGTTGTCCTAAGATATTATTACTATTGTTCCAAATTTGAATTCACGAATATGAAAAAGAAAAGGAAATCAAAGGTTACTTGCTCTTAGAGAAGCAACAAGCTTTGATTAAAGCATCTTTATTTAAATAGTTATTTCTTTATTTATTTTGTTTTGGCGATGAAATTACAAATACCACATATAATGGTATACCTGAAGAAGCCTCGCAAGCTGTGGCACTTCTTTAGGCCTCTGCCTCGAATATTGCGGGCAGCGGGTTGGCGGCGGCGGCGGCGGGGGAGCGGCAGGATCTAATGCGTAAAATCAAATGGACCGGCCCTCGAAAACAGCGGCGCGTCAGCGGCGCGGGAGCGGGCAACGAGCGGTGCACTCCAGTCAAGCGGTGACCGCCCGCGCGTCTACTTTGCAGTGTTGTACAATTTATTTTAGCTAGCTAGCTTCAAGAATATAGGCAAAAGTTTCTATACTCATAAAATAAATAAATAAATTGTCTCGAATTGTCTTGTTTATTTCGATAAAAACTCGCCTTTTCTTTTCCCTATTGTAGTGATTCACTTCTTTTGCCCACAATAAATCGAGTGTTAGGGATAAATTTGATTCAAAAAGATGTTGTCGACGTTGTTCAGACATTTCGTTCGGGAATAAAAACAAATTAATATCTCGGCGACATAACCACGAACACAACCGCAAAAGTTCCGCGCGATCTGTCCGCTACTTTCGAGAACGGGTCTGCGTTGCCCGCACCGCTCCCGCGCCGCCGCCGCCGCCGCCGCCCCGCTGCCCGCAAGATTCGAGGCAGAAGCCTTACTCTGAGCTAAGTCAACAAAAAATAGGTGAACAACTTCATGCCAGTCGTTCCGTCGTTCAAGAAATTTACCAATATACTGGTGACTATGTACGCTATCCAGGAGGACCTCGAAATCTAGTCACTATGGTACGACTAGATCAGTATATAATTACCATCAGCTTGCGAAATCGTCGCCTGATCTCAGTACAGGTCCAGGAACAGCTTCGAAACTTTCATGGGCTAACCGTTTGCGTTCGAACTGTTGGAAATCTCGAAGCATTCGGCCGAAACTCTTAAGCCAGCCAATGGTCCCAAACTGACCCGAGCTCACAGAATGGCGCGCCTACAGCTTGCACGCGAATATTTATAGTACGAAAGTGCATTTTTTTGCGCCAAAAGTGATATTCTCATTCTTCATATATTGAGTAGGTTAGTAAAGACAATAGATCTTAATATACGGTAATATTGCCAGGTCACTAAGCAGCGTAGCATAAGTGTCAAAGTGATTTCTTTCCACTATGTAATTGCGCTCAAAATAAATGAATAGATAATCGATTTGGCCCTGAGTTGCGTATCGACAAACTTCATTAGAGTCCACCAATATTCATGTAGTTTAAATATAAATAGCTCCTGCTTGATATCCATAATGCAGTGTTTACAAAGCAAAACAAACATTCGAGAAGATATTAATTTCTAGGAAGCCTAGGTAAAGCAACGTATAGTCTGGTACACAAGTAAAATCTAGTACCCAATACTGGGAAATATTTTATGGCCTTCGGCAAGCTAATTGCCATTTGCCGGGCTCTAATACAAAATTCAGAGAGCTACTGAAAACGCGTAATACAATACAATAATTTTAATAAGAATATCTGCAATTTGGATCTGTTCGCTATACCGCATAGAAAGTTTAGACTCATGTACTCAACATATTAAGTTAATGTGACATTGTTGTTCAGGTTGATCAGGGTCGGGTCGACGGCGTGCTGTGTTCCATGTTCGCCTCAAAGAGATGTCAGCAGTACTAAAGAGGTCTGCTAGGACCGATGCCAGCCAGGGTAGCGAGATTTGTTCGAAAGAGATACCGTGGCCTTGGCATATAGGCAACTGAAGGAACACGGGTGGGTTTTTGTAAGTAAAAGTCTGACACGCCCTCCCGCTCCGCCCAAAGCGAGAAACGTCATTGGACGATTTCCCACCCACAAAAAAAAAAACTGTTGTTCCACTTTTGCGGCACTATTAATGGCTTCATGATTTGTTGATTCTTTACTTTGATTTTTCCTCTTTGTTTATTGTTCACAACGCTAGTCCTAAAATTTGCCAAATTATCTCATTATGTATCTGTGAAAAACGTGGTTGATTTCCTTTTTGTATCATTTCTGAACCCTATTTTTTTGTGTCTTAATATGAAATTGTTTAGTTTCCTGAATAAATAAAATCTATATAAATAAAAATTAATGTTGCTAAGCGCATAACTCGAGAAGGGCTCGACCAATTCGGCAATTACATACACACGTACGTTACGTACATTTTTTTTTGTATGTTTTATGGCCTCACAGAAGGTTTAATTTTTTTTTTTAAATGCCTCAAGAGAAAAAGTCACGAATACGAAGACCTCGCACGGGCAGGTGATTCGATGCGACGGGATGGGTCCGGGGAGCAAGAAATTTGGCGCGGAAGAAGCTAGTAAAATATAAAATAAGAGCTTTGATTGTGTTATAAGAAACCGTACCCATTCAGAAACCAAAACAATACAACAAACATTTGTTTCACTCATTTCGCAGTAGGGCCTATTATTTGTTCCAATGTTGTCCGTTTAAATTATTAATCATATTTCTCCTCCCGTTTCATAGGCTGTTTGGTAATAAAAAGTAATACGTGATGTACAAACTAACCAAGAGATAAATAATGTCATTGGTGCCGATTCCGTTGCCACAAAATTCTCTAAACTAAACTAAACGCCATCGTCTCTCAAAAGAAAAAAAATACCACGTTGGCTCGCGACTGTCAAATTCGATTTTAGTCGTGTCTGAATAACTTTTAAATTTAGATTTTTTTTATTCCAGAATAGCATTACAATTTTCAAAAGTAAGGATGTTTAGAGATAGTTTAGTTAGTTTAATTCGGTGTACAACAGAATCGGCACCATTGTCAGTTAAGTTTTCGTGATTTTAGTGACAACGAGACTTTCGTAGCGCCGTAGGCGTTCGTAGCCGCTACGAAGCTACGAAGACTTTTATTTTGTTTCTTTTCATAGTTATTCTTGGAAAAATCGGTATGGATACTAGAAATAACTAATTAGTCTAGACGCTAAAAAAATATCTGTAAAAACGTTTTGTGACCTTTGATGAACTTACAAGGAGGCTGTTTTTTTAAGATTTGCATGGCACCGTTGTTTTTATAGATTTATAGTCTATCTAATAGTTGCTTTGGCTTCCACGTAAAGAGATTTATCTCTTCTTTTTTATAATCTTGTTCTAGAAATTGTATTATAACTAGCAAAATAAAATCAAGATGGTGCAGTAGCCGGAGAGGCTATACATTATATAGCCTTAAGATCATATTCATGAGATAACCTTCACGTCAAAGCTTAAGAATTACCGCTGCTTTAAGATTTAATCTGCTGAGTTTGTGAACACAAGCTAGACTAGTTAATCAGAATTAAATAATAAATTTTAAATACAAACACCTTCATACTTCTACACCATACCGTTCTTGAGATTTACATTAAAATGTCCATCCCCAGCTTAGTCTGAAATAAATTTACATGATGTGCACTACAAACAAGCTCATGTTCAATCATTTGGAAACGTCCGTGTATGCCATTTTATTTACTAAGCGTCTTGGCACTTTCCAAATGAACGCGAACTGAGAGGTCTTTAAGAATTAATTGTTGATGATATGTCCTAGTTACTTTAAACAATTTGTTAAAATATCACACCTGCATTTCTCGACTGGGTAGGCAGAGGTAGGTTTGTATGTTACACGCACTACACGTCATTAGGTACACACGTATATAGCGGATGACATTTTTTACCGTCTCGACCTTCATATGGTGTGTTGTGTAACTAGAATAGAAGGCAGGAAGGCCTTCAGATTCATCGTAGGTGACTAAAGGAGCGCGGGACGCGGGCGTACAGGGATGCATGTTCGGCTCGTGTGCCTACGAAAGATCAATGAGGCCGGCTATCGGCCGGCTTCAAAGGGTAGGACCGCGCTCCGAAATCAATGATACATGCCGCGCATTAAGTAGGGTGCGTATGATTTGAGTTTCGATAGATTTTAATTATTTAATTTTTTTCCAAATTTCTGTTTTTGTTGTTCTAGTATGAAAATGTTACTTTAAATGTGTAGTATTTATTACTATATCAATTTAATTACATGTTATTCAAAAATAAAAATAATAAAAATTTCTATGCCAAAAGCTTCTATTCCGTTCACCTATTACCCCCATTTTTTTTCAAGACGCTAAAAAAGTCACCCAGTATGTTACTCCCCTTACACGTTAGGCAGGTATGTATGTTACCCACATTACGCGTCAGTAAGGTTTATATGTTACACGTCAGATAGGTTTGATAAATCCTGTGGTTTATTCATAGATGCTAATCACAAAATAATAGGCACGGCGCATGTTTGATTGCAACCTAATTGAGTCAAAAACCTCCGTAGCCAAGGGTACTTTGTAGACAACAGTTCTCCCACGCACTGTTATAAAAATATCGTTAAAGCAAAAGAAAATCTTATCATGAAAAATACCTTCGAGGATCTTCTTTCAAGCTACCCACGGTAAAAGCCCTGGAGGGCAAACAGTCTGAACGTTTTTAGAACTCGAGGATCATTTTATAAGAAATAAGCGATGCCCAGCCCTTGCACTATTAATATTACTTATAATTTTGACACGTGGCGCAGTTTCCATTACAGAAAATGTGAATGTGTCTTTTTGTCAGTCATATTAAATAGCAAATAATCACGGAAAATTAATGGTATGTTGCAGTCTGTTAAACAATTACGATTTAATTCTACTGAGCAAAATAAATAATTATTATCTAAATTGCCTTACCTGGTTGTAGAGACAGTGGAGGAGTCATCATCCCCTGATAGAGTAGAGATGGGTGACGGCACGCGGGCATCCTCCGAGTCTTCAGGTGACTCGGGCGCCGGCGACGACTCGGATGCCAGCGACTCGGGCGCAACGGAATCGGGCGCCAACGAGTCGGCCGCCTGCAGGTAGTCTTGAGTGCAGCGGATCACTCCCGGCGTGTGGCTCTGCGTGTCCGCCATGCCTGCTAAATCTGGAGACAATAAAGCTAAATGCATAGTCTGCCAGTAATGTTACCACTGATGGGACAGGGCTGTACGCCCTATGAGAGGGCTGTAATTCACCACGCGGTCACAAGATTTTGAATGTTTGGTTATAAGACATGCTAGATTCATCAAGATGTTTTCTGTCACCATTAAGAGAAAAGTGGTGTGGAAATAGATTAGGTAGCAAACTCATGTATATAACATACATACATACATACAATCTCGCCTTTTTCCCATGGGGGTGGGCAGAAACCACGGAATAAACTATGCACAAATCAAATTCCTGATAGGAAAAGACACCTTAAGACCAGTTTATCGAACCCAGGATTTCATGCTCTATCGCGTTTGCTGCCAAAAGATCAACGAGGTCTTCGAGACATACACTAACAAACATTGAAGGAAATAAAGCTTGCCTACGATTGACGATTAGAGGTAATCTTAATAAATTTTAGTATATCCAGACTAGGTTCTGGAGTTGTGTCCGAACGATGGTATTAGGCTCACGCCAATAGGCTTACACCAGTTATGATAAGTCCGATGAATAGGGGATCATATTACATGTGCGTAATGTGGCTGTACCATAAATGCACCTCTGCTTAAACTTGCCATATTTATCCTGCACCCTAATTGCGGAACACACTATTAATCAGAATTCGAATCATTTTGAAACTTATTTGCCATCCATTCTTTCGTATGTTCGAAAAAATCGTTTGCTTAGCAACGTAAACAACGCCATAAATGTTGCGGAACTGTCAAAATGAAACCGATTCGTACTGATAGTGTAGTACGCAATTACTGAAGCGAACCTGCTACGCACAATTCTGAAAACATTCTGTCATCCATTCTGTCATTTGGCAGTGTACACTATCAATCGATAAAAGATTTGCAGTGTGCCGTGCCTCTTAAATGTCACATGAAAGCAATAAAATGACGTCACACAATTAGTCAATCATTTTATTTACTATATTCGCGAGTAAATTTGCGTTTTATTTAGCAGACGATCGGAACCCAATGCACTTTAATAATGGTTTGTGGATGGAAGATTTCTCTGAGGTGGAGGTAGGTATGTCGTGAAGATTCGGCACAGTCAGGCTGCGTTATCGGAAGTTGTATTTATATATATGTCTGGCAAATAGCCGCTCAGCTTAGCTCGAATTATGCCGACCCAACCCAAGCTGAATAAAAGCCGAATATGCGTATAGATTGCTCCGCATTGGCTTTGTTGTTCCACAAATATTGTCAAATTAAAGTGCTGACCCGAATATGTGTGTTGCACTCTGATTGAAGGTAACCGCAAACAATTTTTAATTTACGGTAGTTTGGACAGTCGAGCACAGTTTAGAGACGGAACCCTATAATCGCAAGTCCTACTTGCACTTATCCGGTTTTTATGTATATTATAAAAGATTATTTGACTGCTTCGTTAGTAGTGTACGCAAGTACTATTGCCAAGTATGAAGTTCAGGGTTCAATTCATAGGTCAGACAAAGTGATGGGTTTTCCTATCTGTAATTTCTTAGGCACAGTCCGGAGTAGCCCGGAGTCCGGATTTGTACCTGGTTGACGGAAATAGGATCTTTTACAAGTTATGTTTAAGTACATAACTAGCAAAAGCTAGTAGAATAATATAACGACAGTGCATTATCAGCTTATTTATATGTATATTTTATGTGCACTTAAATTTAATGAATTAATCTGTTTAAAAAGTATAGTGATATCCATAATGTAAATACAGGTACACCAGGGTCAAACCGTTTTAATTACTGTAATAGACGATAAATTCTTAACATTATGCGAATAGTCGGGAAATGTAGATAATTGTGCAAGTAATGAAATAATAATTGACTCGACTGAAGGAAAGTTCCGGATAAGGGTTAGAGGTGGTATGTAAGTACTAAATACGTTTTGAGGGGTATGTATTAGTTTTTTTTTTTGCGATTTACGGGTAAATTATGCATCCTGGCGAAAAAAGCTAAACTTACAAATTGTAGGTAATAAAAATCCAGAAAAATTAAATACTTAATCCGTTTTTATTTCTAGTTCATATCTCTCGCAATAAAAAAATATGAAATTCTGTGATAAATTTCTTTTATTTTTAAAAACCATCCATTTGTTTTCCAATGCAATATGTTTATTTTTGGAATTTTATAAAAAAGAAAATCATACACATGAGCCCAGTTTCAATAGAAAAATATGGCTATAATACTTTCGATTTTTGAACTTTACCAGGGCTCATTTACTTCTTTGAAATATCACATTTACCAAAGAATGTAAATATAATATTGTTTACATAGAAAAATATACCATTCTACTTAAACAATGATACGAATATTTTCTTTGTTTATTATAGTATTATTTTAATTATTGTGAATGTGAGGATTATGTGTGTTATTGAATTTTTCTTTTCTTTTAGTTAGTTTTAATTATTGTCTGATAGTATGAATGTCCTATGCGGCCTTCCCAAATAGCCTTTATTTGGGATTGTTCGTCTAATCGTTAAGCTCCTTAAGTTCTGACATGAGCTACACGATAGTTGACAAATGCGTGCACTGACTGGTCAACTAAAACCTGTGTGGTTCTTTCCTCAAAAGAATCGACACCGATCTACGTGCTCCTCAAATGATTTGACCATCAATATTCCCGGAAAAAAAAATCTAAATCTTTGTGTGATGAGCACAATTATTTTTTCTGTGTCTGGGTGTAATTTATCAATAAGATGTATGTATTTAGAAATATATAAGTATGTTTATCAGTTGTCTGGTTGCCATAGTACATGCTCTGCCTAGTTTGGGAGCAGATAACGATATGCTGGTTGTCCTAAGATATTATTATTTTTATATACACAGGGAGCGGGCCGTAATCCACCACGTGGGCTCAATACTGGTTGGTAAATATATTACATATAATGTTTAAATTATTGTGAATATGAAGACTCTTGTTTCGTTTTTTTTTTTTTTCATGTAGTTTTTATCATAGCCTGGCAGATTAAATAAATTACGTGGTCTAGCCAAATGTAATTTCTTTGGTATTCTTTGTTGTTACGTTGAGCTCCCTAAGATCTACCTACATGATCACTGCTACGTGCACTGACTGGACAGGTCACCTCAATACGTGTGGTTCTTTCCTCTAAATACCATTTCAGAGGCCAATCCCTATGTTTTTCACATGATTGGCCCTAGATAATGTCTGAACTTTAAAGAGACTGTGTTCTGATTTTGTTTCGCTCTTTCTTCTCAGAGTAAACGCCGACCTCATCTAGTTTTCAAAATATGATTGATATGTAAAAGTTGCAGCTCTCGCTGTGCAGGGTGTCTTACATAAATACTGAGTATTGTTTTGGTTAGTTTTTAGTAAAATTATAACTATTACTAGCTGACTGTCATAATCATTATTTTATCTTTAATCATTATTTTTATATTATTTTACATAGTAAGTTTCCTAATGCTACAAAATTAACAAATGCTTCCTCTCTCCTAACTCACTTATTTTGCTGTGCCCGACAGGGACCATGTGATCTAATTATAAGTTTACCACCTAAGAATACATGTGGAATGCAATTAAAGTATTGAGTATTGACTGTACAGACGTTGTCGTGTTTCCTAGAACTCGATAGCAGCGCCACCTACCGGGTCCAAAAGTGAATCTAAACCATCCAGGGTGCCACCCAAACGCATTAAAAAAAATTCATTCAAATCGGTCCAGCCGTTTAGGAGGAGTACAGTGACATACACACGTACAGTAGAATTATATAGGATAAGTTTTTTTTCTGTCGGATATTTAAAAAAAAATCAGCTGTTCCATTTATTTTGACCCTGTAGGTATTGCATTTTTCTATGAAACAGCTGTTTTTTTTTTGTAAAACCGACATATTTCTTCGCAAGGGGGTCTAGAATGATATGCTGAATTCATGGTTACAGTTTGCGCACTGGATAAAAACTTATCCTGTATATATTAAGATTAGTATTGAACTAAATACTTTCGTTAAACATGAGAATGTTTTCGAACTTCATCATCATCATTTCAGCCATAAGACGTCCACTGCTGGATACAGGCCTCCCCCAATTTGAAGGGTTTGCCATAATCGCCACGCTTGGCAGGCGGGTTAGCGATGGCAGTATGGTGGTAAAATGCATAAAAAATGCTGCTGTCCATTCTGTAGTAAGTCTCTTAGTCACCTCTTACGACACCCACGGAAAGAGATGGGATGGTGCTGGTGATGGTGACCAGATACCGCTGTCAGTGATTATACATTAAAGTCAGTCCTTCGTCATCTAGTCTTAGGTGTCACATAAGTATTTAAGTCATTTTCCAGGGGAAACTCAGTAGTTTCTCACAATGGCATCAATCTATACCAGTGTATAGATTCAAATTCGCGCCATGTAATGGTCCGGGCTCTACAAAGCTATATCTGAACTTATATGAGTCTTGGTCACTCAATGCATGGTCGCATGTGTTGGATCATTCCGTCCCTTACAAATTGTTTGTGGTGATTTATAATCAATTAACCAATCTAGCCATTTCCAGCCATATCGGATGTACCTGAATACCAATATTATACATGACTGCCTAATGGTGATGGTATGTCTTTCTACCTTATTAGCAGGAACTACCGAAAATAATAGTCCCTGTGGTGCCGGACGTAAAGAATAATATCACCCTATTTCTTCCCGTGGATCTCGTAAAAGGCGACTAAGGGACTTACTAGAGAATGGGCAGCAGCGTTCATTATGTATTTACCACTATACTGCGATCGGCAATCCACCTGCCAAGCGCGGCGATTATTGTAAAACCCCCTTTTGGGGAGGTCTATGTCCAGCAATGGACGTCTTTAGGCTGACGTGATGACTGCCTAACTGACCTCCACAAACCTGTTTCTACTGGATATCACGTTATTTCTTGTTACTTATGATTGCTTGTCCGAGTTTTTGGACTCTTATACTACTATACTTAAGCCGCGGGCTTAAGCAAGTTATAATATATCCAGCCAACGATATCTTCATATTCTAGCATAAGAGAGCAAAGTAGAAAATTATTGTGTACAAAAATGTTTTAATATACTATATTCCAGCTAAATTCCTTTCTTTCCTTCAACGTTTTGCATTTCAATACGTATGAATCCTCAAGTTCAAACACGAGATAACCTAGTTTCATAATTATTGGGTAACTATAAAAAATATACGAATTCGTGTTGTAACTTTAGTTGCATAGGTACGACATGTTTGGGTATCCATACTTCCATCCTTACTATTCAAATTAATATTATAAAGGGGCTCATGTCTTAATTATAAGAGCCGCACCGGTCAACCAATGTGGTCGGTTTGTGAATTGGGGACCATAAATCTCATGTCGAGACCGGTGCTTCGGTAAGCACATCAAACCGTTGGTACCGGGTACCTTTTGTTGATATTTGACAGTCGTTTCGGGGAGTCAGAGTCCAAAAACTCGGACAACCAATCATAAGTAACAAGAAATAACGTGATATCCAGTAGAAACAGGTTTGTGGAGGTCAGTTAGGCAGTCATCACGTCAGCCTAAAGACGTCCATTGCTGGATATAGACCTCCCCAAAAGGGGGTTTTACAATAATCGCCGCGCTTGGCAGGCGGATTGCCGATCGCAGTATAGTGGTAAATACATAATGAACGCTGCTGCCCATTCTCTAGTAAGTCCCTTAGTCGCCTTTTACGAGATCCACGGGAAGAAATAGGGTGATATTATTCTTTACGTCCGGCACCACAGGGACATTATTTTCGGTAGTTCCTGCTAATAAGGTAGAAAGACATACCATCACCATTAGGCAGTCACTCCCAGTCATGTAAAATACTGGTATTCAGGTACATCCGGTATGGCTGGAAATGGCTAGATTGGTTAATTGATTATAAATCACCACAAACAATTTGTAAGGGACGGAATGATCCAACACATGCGACCATGCATTGAGTGACCAAGACTCATATAAGTTCAGATATAGCTTTGTAGAGCCCGGACCATTACATGGCGCGAATTTGAATCTATACACTGGTATAGATTGATGCCATTGTGAGAAACTACTGAGTTTCCTCTGGAAAATAAATACTTATGTGACACCTAAGACTAGATGACGAAGGACTGACTTTAATGTATAATCACTGACAGCGGTATCTGGTAACCATCACCAGCACCATCCCATCTCTTCCCGTGGGTGTCGTAAGAGGTGACTAAGAGACTTACTACAGAATGGACAGCAGCATTTTTTATGCATTTTACCACCATACGGCCATCGCTAACCCGCCTGCCAAGCGTGTCGATAATGGCAAACCCTTCAAATTGGGGGAGGCCTGTATCCAGCAGTGGACGTCTTATGGCTGAAATGATGATGATGAAGTTCGAAAACATTCTCATGTTTAACGAAAGTATTTAGTTCAATACTAATCTTAATAGTATATACAGGATAAGTTTTTATCCAGTGCGCAAACTGTAACCATGAATTCAGTATATCATTCTAGACCCCCTTGCGCAGAAATTTTTCGTCGGTTTTACAAAAAAAAAAATCAGCTGTTTCATAGAAAAATGCAATACCTACAGGGTCAAAATGAATGGAACAGCAGATTTTTTTTAAATATCCGACGAAAAAAACTTATCCCATATAATTCTACTTACGTGTGTATGTCACTGTACTCCTTCTAAACGGCTGGACCGATTTGAATGATTTTTTTTAATGCATTTGGGTGGCACCCTGGATGGTTTAGATTCACTTTTGGACCCGGTAGGTGGCGCTGCTATCGAGTTCTAGGAAACACGACAACGTCTGTACAGTCAATACTCAATACTTTAATTGCATTCCACATGTATTCTTAGGTGGTAAACTTATAATTAGATCACATGGACCCTGTCGAGCACAGCAAAATAAGTGAGTTAGGAGAGAGGAAGCATTTGTTAATTTTGTAGCATTAGGAAACTTACTATGTAAAATAATATAAAAATAATGATTAAAGATAAAATAATGATTATGACAGTGAGCTAGTAATAGTTATAATTTTACTAAAAACTAACCAAAAACAATACTCAGTATTTATGTAAGACACCCTGCACAGCGAGAGCTGCAACAAATTGACACGCTAAGAAGAAGAAGATCACATCACACATTATAGTGAATGGCAGATTTAAAGAATTACCTTTAATGGCTCCAGCAAAATGGCGCGACAACGCGACGTTACTAGACCAAATTCCAAGAAGTTTTCATATAAATTGTTCTCAATATTAAAAACGCGGCCTGACTGTCTGACTGACAAAAAATTAAAGGCTTGTTTGATATAACACGTGAAGAAATCGTCGACCTACCATAAGCTTTTGCAGGTAAGTACTGTTTTTTAACACGGTACTAACACCGCGATAACGTCATTTGAGGTGTAGGTCAGTAACATTCGCGCCGGTTGTAACTTGTTCAAACCGGTTACTCAAAGATTGGGATGTTTAGAGCTAGCTGTTTTTGAACTTCTCGTTAGTGCGTGGCGAGACGTTGACTAATTTCAAGGCTTGTCAAGATAAAGAGTATTGAGGAAGGAACCGCGCACACTTAAATTTCATCAAAGTGCAGTTTTAGAGTAAAAATGTATGTTTCATTATTATTAGTATTTAAATAATGAAAGACATAGTAAGTTTTAAGTTCATAATAGGGCTCGGAAGTAAGAAATTAACACCGATTCTCTTATAAATCTTAATTGATACAAAATTATTGGTTTGGTGTATTTCAGCCTCATATTCTTTAAATTTGATATAATTCCGATTTAGGTTAGTAATTTTTTTACTGAATTGAAGGAGGAGGTGGTTCGTATATATTCGTAGTGTTTCTATTAATGCCGATACTGCCATCAATTATGAACCGATTTTGAAAATTGTATTTTCATTCAGTAGATTAAGTTCGCGTGGTGCCTTATGAACTTAATTAGTTTCAAATGGGTTCAATTATAGATATTTCTCATCTACTTTCTGTACGATGATAATGATTGTGATAGAACTTTCTATCACTGTTGTTTACATGGTAAGTAGTGGTAAACAATTTTAATGGACTACTATGACAGCTAAAAAGGGAAAAATAATAGGTAATCTAAAAAAAACCACCGTCTTAAAAAATTTAAACTTGTGTGAAAAATAACTTTATTTTCGGAAGTTAGTAGCAAAACGGAAAATATAAAGCTGAAGAGATCGACGTAGTTATATTTAACTTAGTAGTGTTTACTCGAAGTTGGTAGTGTTTAATTTCAAGTTTTCAGAAGAAAGTTTGATGTCATTTATAATATCAGGGATGTGAACGTAAGTTTGTTCATCATGAAAGTTTTTACACATATTCTTGGAGGTATTAGAAGTAACCTAGGATACTTTTTAAGAAAAAAAAAACTACATATATTGTTATTTTTAACACAAGCGAAGCTGTGGGCAAAAGTTTTTGTAAATAAAAGTGATATAGGTATTGGTACTATAGATTCGGATGTTTGTCATAGTAATTTATTTAAACATGGGTGACGAAAAGAAAATACAGACAGTATCAATTAGGGTGCGACCTATCAGACTGCACCCTAATTCCGTAACACACCGTCAATCAAAATCTGAAGAATAATATTGAAAGATATGTTAATCCAATGCTCCGTATGTTCGAGAAACTCCTTAACAACGTGAATAAATAAATAAAATGCCTTCAACGGTTGGGTCATGCCGGTTTCAATGTACTCGGCATACTCAAATGGACTCAGACCGAACTCACCGCTCTGGATAGACGGGCCCATATACTGCTGATCGCAAACTCACGATCATCGGTGAAGAGAGTAGACATACCGCGCAAATGCCAGTCTTTTTAAATGTGAGCACTCTCCACAATCACGAGTTGTGCTGTTATGAATCGTTATGTGGTCGTAGTGGACAAGTGGCTCACCGCTCTCCATATCTAAAGAGAACTGGCCGAAACCTGTAGTACCTACTTACTACCGATGATCGCCAGGAAGTAGGAAGTATGGCAAAGCAAGGAGCTCTACGGTCGCTTCTACCGGGCTCTTCATGAGTCTGGTGTAAATTTCTTAACGTCCGAATTCTGGTTATGTTTTGGTGACATTTTCGGGAAACTGAAGATTTGATTCTTTTCGAGGGACCATTCATTTATACATATGGAAAACGTTATCATAACGAATAACGAGCGAAAACATATTATTTAAAACGGGATAATTGACGTGTGGCAAGCGTGTCACCGTTTGGGTGAGTCCATCAGACATATTTTGTCTGGTTGTTGACGTCTGGCGAACGGCGGGTACTTATACAGGCATAACCAAGTAGCCGGGATTATTCACAATCTGCTTTGCAATATAAACTTGTAGATTTTGAGGTACCGTATTACAACTATGTGCTATCTATATATCTTTTCTCGAAAATGACCATGTCACGTTGTACTGGAATCGGTCTATCGTTATTGATATGATAATTGTCACCAATAAGCCTGACAAGATGGTGACAGATTGGTAATTGCGCCCACGAAATAAAGAAAACTAGATTGCGCCGTACAAAGATAGTCGATGTTACCATTCCACATGACGGGAACCTCGTGAAAGAAGAGAAAGAGAAACAAATTATATATTCGACTTAGAACATGAGGTTGTTGACATGTGGAATGAGAACTCGGCTGTCATTGTACCGATTGTCGTATTGGTCAATGGGTTGATGGCGAAAAGCCCCGAGTTATGTACAATAGCTAGTGCTCATTTTGTTTCAAAATCCACTGCACTATCGTTCAAAGAAAACGTTCAATAACTTCACCGCTTACAAGTCAGCAGCAATAAGTTGGATTATTTTTAGTTTTGTCTTCTCGTTACTTCTTTATCTTTGGCTGATGGAAGGATTCTTCTTCTAGATAACCTGCCTTATAGGGATACATCTTATTTTGGTTCATCGGCATCTACACCGCCACATATGAATCATATGGACTACGTATCACACTGACGTTGTGCACAATCCTGGGTCGCACCAGCAGGGTTACTGCGCAACTAGCATATACAACGTCCCGTCATCAACGGTGAACTATATTTTCTTAAAACTCCCTTTATGTTTAGTTTTAGGGGCATTTTGCTATGTATTTTTATCCTAACATCCCATTTTTAGGGTTTTTCATTTTTAGGGTCACAGCACACATACATATCAACTCAGAAACGGATCGTAACCGTATCAACTCGAGCCGTTTAATATGATTTTTATGAAACTCCCTACTGAAAAGCACACTAATCGGAATCGTAACGTAAACGATTCGCCTTGGGACAAGCTCACGAACCGCGACCTGGCGCGTGGCAACCAGCGGTCCCCGCGCTTCCGAATCGTCGTCCCCGCGCTTACGCCTCTCCGTTGCCGTGCTTGCGTCTCTTCGTCCACCCTTGCCCCTTTCAAGGCAACTTCAAAGTCGATTCAAACTGATCTGGTGCCAGCCAGGTCAACCAGCAGTCGGCGAGCCGTAAGCGCGGCGTCGCCTAGCTGTAGCCGAATCGACGTATCGGAGCTGCTGGTCCGCTTTGGTTCCGTGCTTACGTTATGTTGACGACTGTTTGACGGCGAGGCGAAAGGCGTTACGGTGACGATCCTTTTCCGAGTTGATATGTGGGCTGTGACCCTTAACACACAAATTCAGAATATAATAATAATAGGACTGGCCTGTTAGTCTAGTGGTTAGTTACCCTGACTGCTAAGACTGAGGTCGCGGGTTCGATTCCCACCCAGGACAAATGTTGTGTGATGAGCACAGTCATTTGTTCTGTGTCTGGGTGTAATTTATCTATAATATGTATGTATTTAGAAATATATAAGTATATTTATCAGTTGTCTGGTTATCATAGTACAGGCTCTGCCTAGTTTGGGATCAGATAACGGTGTGTTGGTTGTCCTAACTTATTATTATATTATTAAATTCAGAATATAAAAATTCCCAATTTTATTTATACCTAATTATAATAAACTATAGAATATGTGTGACATACTTACATTTTAAAAAATCCAGTAATTACCTATTATAACATTTTTTACCCGGAGCATCACACTGCACACAATAACAACAATTGGCGCGGATACGTGGCTTACGAATCGTAACTTGTTCGTCAAAAAATCGCGGAATTATATTTATTTATATAAACTCGTATTTCTATTGGACGATTCAAAAAATTGTCATATGGGTCAACGCCAATCACAGTTAGTTGCGTAGGTAGGTAACTGACTGTGATTGGTATAGACCCGTATGAGATATTTTTTTCAACAAAATTGAGATTTGATACTTCAAAAATGTAATACGGTATTGGACTATGGACTCGTGGACTATGTTATTTTCCCATCGTTGGGTAATTCGTCATCAAAGTGACCAATGGCGTTTGCCTGCAATAGCTAGTTGACTAACTTTTCGTGAGGCAGGAGGGCAGAAAAAGTTTTTATTTTGTTATTTTGACGAATCGTTATAGCGAGGGCAAAAGGGTGAAATTCATTGTACGAGTTTATAATTAATAAGGTTCGTAGTAATTTGAAATACTAATAAAAAAAAATGAAAATATGTAATATGCCTCAAATGATGGGACGTTTAAAAAGAATCTGAGTTAACAGTTATCGAAAAAGTACTCTATTTTATAGCCAAACAGATTGGAAATGTGATGTTTGGGGCATTTGTTCGCCTAGTTTCTAAGTCAGTTGTTTTCGAGCTTCGAAATTAAAACGTTGTCTTCAAGAAGTCTGTATGATATAGACTTCTTGAACTCTTGCTTCAAAAAGATTGTTACATAAATTATAAAAATATAGTTTTTTTTTCTGGTTAACATTATTATGATACAAAAGAACCATTCTTTATATTTACTATTTTAATATTATTTCTTTTAAACGTAGGCCGTAACTGTGGTAAACATGGTCCATCTGAAATGAAATTTAAGCGCGTAATTGTCAGAACATTTGGTACCACAATAAATATAAGGAATGCTTCATATTTTATATGACCATTACGATAACCTGATAAAATTGATATCTGTCTATGTTTTTTTACTTTTGAAAAAGTACCTTGAAATGAATCACCCAATACATCTGTGTAAGAATTTAAATACATAAATATTTATACTGGAAAAGATGGGATCATTTCAGATTTGTGGTGAAACACAATGTAAAACAGGATATTGATGCAAACAATGAGATTATGAGACTCACACATAAAAAACTCTAGAAAACAACCGTTTTGGTTTTGATGAAAAGTAAAAAGTATACGATTTTGCTGAAGTTCTAACTTTAGAATCGGTTGTTTGTGTTGTTTAGTATTATAAGGCTTATTGAAAACTAGCTTTTGCCAGCAGCTTCGCCCGCGTGGAGATCGAAAATTATCCCGCGGGAACATACTACTGGGATAAAAAGTATATGTGTTATTCCAACTATCTGTGTGCCAAATTTCATTTAATCGGGTCAGTAGTTTTTGCGTGAAAGAGGAACAAACATCCACACATCCATAGTATGTATGTAAACTTTCGTATTTATAATATTAGTAGGACGAATATTGATTAATTTTGCGTGGTAGATTACGGTTCCTCCCCACTCACCGAGAGGAGACCTATTTCCCAAGAGTGAGAACAATTAAGGCTGATTATGATAACATAATTACTCAACCATTCTCATGATTTTACACTTACATAATTACTGTATCAGTCAATCTAACTTACTCCCGTGTACGAGTTAAGGCTCCCGCAGACAGGCGTGACTTTCGCATCGCGCTGTCGCGTCGCGCCTGTTTGAAGGAACCTTTAGATTGACCTGGTGGGTTGGTTAACCCACCTCGTTACTGGGGCAGATTGACTAATAGTTCTTGTTCTGCAAAAACCAATGAATAACAATGACTAGGATAAATATTATGATGATACTAGCTTCTGCCCACGACTTCGACGGCGTCAAATTTTTGCTCTGTTGACCCTTCCCGTCGCATCGAATTGCCTGCCAGTTTTCGTTCATTTTACATTGCTGCTCCGCTCCTGTTCATCGTAGCGTGATGTTATATAGCCTATATTATAGACTTTCTCATTAAATAGGCTACCTAACACAAAAATAATTTTTGAATTCGGAACAGGAGTTCCTGAGATTAGCGCGCTCAACCAAACAAACAAACTCTTCAGCTTTATAATATTAGTATAGATAGTTCTTAAGACGTGGTATACGAAGTTTTGACGATTTCCCTTATTTACTTGATTTTATAGTTAACTACTACTACTACTGTCTAGTTTACTTGTTTTTTTAGTTTTTTTTTTTATAGTTAAATACTATCTATATAAGTGATAATACACAACATGGATGATCGTTTCAGTTATTGTCTAATGAAATAATTTCGTATACGGCCTTTAAATATATTACTGTGCTGCTACCCTCACGGTGAGAGCGAGTGGGCTGTAATCTACCACGCGAGCCCAGAGCTGGTTGGCAGGTGGCACACCTCTCCTGCCAGGGTCGCGAGATTTGATCGAAAGAGTAACCGTGGCCCTGGCATATGGGCAACTAAAGAAACACGGGTGGGTTTTATTCAGTAAAAGTCTGACACGCCCTTCCGCTCCACCCAGAGCGGTTGACGTCATTTGATGATTTCTCAACCAGAAAAAAAAATGTGTCACACGTTTTCGAATTTCTTGTTTCTTAGACATGCCGGTTTCCTCACATTTTTTTCTGTCGCCGTTTTGAGAGCAGTGGTGATGAAATTATTTTCACAAAGTGCCTGCTTGGCTTTATATAGGGTAAAATGAATAAAGTAGGTATTCAGATAATTTTTTCAATGAATCAAACCCAATCTGAAGTAACTACCCCTAACTTTTAAGAGAAAAAAAATGAATTTATGGGGACACATTTACAATGCGCTTGGCAAAAGGGTTGGAGACACCAGGAGTGAGCCAGTCCTTAATAGAGGTATAAATGGAGACCAAGTTTAAAACGAAAGCGTGTTGAGTTGAACAGGTTTTTTTTTTCGTACTATTTGAGCTCGTTTTGAATACTGCTATTGTTATAACCTAACTAAGTACCTATACTAACACAATCTAATCTGCAGATGTAAAGGGATTAAGACGACATTGTACAATGACGGGAACTCTCTTTGAACATCGCAACTGACCGGTTTTTCTTATTATCTTTGTATGACCATCATTCCGAAGACGTCACCGCAAGTGACAACACAACAAACTAGTGCAGGGGTCACCAAATGGCGGATCGCGGTCTGATCTCGTCCGCGGACCGATAAATTTTACGGTCTGCACAAGATACGATATAATTTGTAACTTGTACTTAATACCTAGGAAGTGTATAGGTAATTTAATTTGATCTCAAATAATCGCTTGATCTCAAATATCTGGCGTTTTTTAGGAATTCCAAATTCAAATTTTGGCTTGTGTATTTGTTTTTCGAATTATGTGTTTAAAATATTTGTTTTCTTTGGCATCGTCCTGTTCACAATATGGAAAACTGAAAATATGGAATTATTCACGAGTAGGTGCGAGTGAAACTGTGGCACCAGCGATGCACAAACAGTTTGAAGGATTAATGATGTGTATGGGAAAGCTACTGTAAAAGGAAACACGATACGATTTTGGTGCCAACGTTTTCGTTCTGGAAATTTTGACACATTGAACAAATACCGTAGATCAAAAGTGATCCTGAAAGCGCATCCTTTGCAAGCCACTACAGAGTTAGCGGCAGGCTTCTGTGTGAGTGAAAATGATAAAACAATGTTAATTCACTTGAAACAAATTGAATATGTGAAAAGGTCGAAAAATGGGTGCCGCTTGAATTGAGTGAAGCGTCACCTACACATATTACTCGACCATCACACTAACGAGGGAAATTTTGGATCGAATCGTTACTTCTAATGAAAAATGTATCTTGCGCGATAGTCCAAAACGCTCATTATGCTTGAACTCAGGAGATCAGGCCTAATCCTGCCCAAGCGAAAGTTGATCCAGAAAATGATACCGGTAATTAAGTGTCTGAGGGACCAGTGCTGGTGTCATCCACTACAGCTTCCTAAGATCTGGCCAGACAAAAAAAAAATACAGATCTGTAATGTCAACAAACCATGATGGTAAAACTTGCCATTAAGCAACGGAGACTGGACAATTTTTCTAGCCCACTACTGCTTCAGGACAATGTTAGACAACAGACTGCACAACAGACGGTCGCGAAATTAGAGGATCTGCGATTGGACTGTTTCCGACACCCACCATGCTACCTGGACCGTGCTCCAATAGATTATCACTTTTTTCAGGACTTTGAACAATTTCTTGCAAAGACAAAACAAGTTATACAGATGAGGCAGTCAAAACCGCTTTCATAGATTTGATTGATTATCGCTCCCACAATTTTATCAGTAAAGGAATCAATCAACGAAGAATATTACTTTGATTGATAAAGTATATTTTTATCGTTTCGCTTTTTAAAACGCAAATAATTTGTAAACCCAACATAAGAATTTTATCACCTCACAGTCTCAGAAGAATCTATTTATCATTCGAAATCTGAGGGTAAAACTGCGTTTTATCCGCTAACGTGGAAAGATTTTCTTAAATTCGAACATTTCTATTGAAGAAGTCGGTTAACAATTTTCTATTCCACCAGTACACTGAAAATGCATTAACTTATTTCATGACAGTGCGCCAACCTGAGTTTTAGAATAATCGCACTGGCCAGAAAAACACTTTTAAATAATATAATTATACTATTAATTCTAGTATTTTTACTTTTAATGTTTGAAATAAATAAACACTAATTTAATACATTTTCTATGCAGTTTTTCTTGCTGTAGTGAGGTGAAAAATTATGTGCATCGGCACACAATTTTTTGCTGCTTTGATTTTTTGCTGCTTCTGCTGCACGCTCGGGATTCTATAATAGAACCACTGGTTTCGCTTATACTTCAATCCTAGACTCTTCCGAGTCGTTTAAATGCAAGTACACGTGCCAAAAAATTTAACCGCCGAAAAAACTGAAAAGCAAAAAATAATAAACCTTAAAATTATGAGTCGGCGCTTTGAGTGATCTTTGTACATTGATTTTGCAGCGCCGACTCATAATTGTAAGGTTTATTATTTTTTGCTTTTCAGTTTTTTCGGCGGTTAAATTTTTTGGTAAAAAGTTTTTATTTTATATTTTTTTGTGGCTTTAATGTACTTATAATACTTGGCAAGGTATACCCTATCCAATGAATAAAGAATGATCAAAATCGGACTACTCTGTATAAAGTTATGCGAGGTTAAACAGTACAATCAGTGAGTGAACAATCAATCATCCCCTGTTTTCTGACCCTTAGAGTTTGATATTGTTTTCCAAATTTATATGGGACCATCCTCGGAGTATACCCTTTCCAATAAAAAAAGAATTATCACAATCGGACTACTATGTAAAAAGTTATGCGTGGTCATACATAAAATATATATATATATACGCGTCGAATTGATAACCTCCTCCTTTTTTTTTTCGTCGGTTAAAAACAACTTTGCAGCCTTACTTATCAAATAACTATTTATAACTTAAAAAACAAGTTCGTTTTCGTTTTTTTTATATATAATAATTGATAAATATTTTTTAATATTGGTTGTTCACTTCTTAAGCGGACCCCAATGAAGCTAATTGGTGATTCCTGTTCTACTGCTCTGCAAGACATGAAAGACCACAATTAAGTAGGTATTTACCTATACTAAGTATTGTAACCTCCTGTGTCGACCCCTCGATTTGATGAATTATTAACTGATATTATACTTCCCGTTCAAAGTTTAATATATTCTAAAGATAAGATATTTTCAAGGAGCGTCTTCTGTGCAGTTTTGAATGACGTGAATGGAATAATAACATATAATTTTGGTTGGTTTTTAAAAGAATAATAGGTATTAAGTGACGACATGAATAATTTTAGATAAGTAGCAAGAAATGTCATCTCAAAAAGGGTTAGGTACCCTCCGTTGTATTAGGTATCCGTCTAGAAATGTCCAGCTTTTTAAAAACGACTTCAAAAAAAGGAGGAGGTTATCAATTCGTCTGTATTTTTTTTTTATGTTTGATAGCTCATAACTTTTGACTGGATGAACCGATTTCGATGATTTTTTTATTTTAATTTGAAAGCTAGTGCTTCCCGAATGGTCCCATTTTAATTTGGTTTCATTCGGACAGTGGGATCTATGTGAAAATCATATAAGTCTTATATTTGCATTAAGTATTGGCGCGACAAATGAACGAATAACGCGATTAGATTAGTGCGGGGTAGGTAGGTATCTACCATAACTAAAAAGTTAAAAATAAAAACTTTTTACAAAAAAATAAAAACCGACTTCCTTAAAAAAACACTACAAAATCAAAAATAACTTTAATTTCGGAAGTCGGTGGCAAAAAATCCTAAAATACAGATCGTAAGACACCGAATTCCGAAATTAAAGTTATTTTTGACTTTGTAGTATTTTTGTTTTAAGGAAGTCGGTTTTTATTTTTTTGTAAAATGTTTTTTATTGTTCAATTTTGTCAGGCTTGGACTTTACGACTACTTTCTTTTAGCAGGTTCATTTTGTTACCTCTAATTTTGCATCACTGTCCACATTAGTGATTTTATTATTGTAACGATAGGGTTGCTTTTAGGTTGCCGATTTTAGAGGTAAACTTACCGTGAAAGGACTAAGGGGCATTTATAAATAAAAAATCAAAAGGGTACCTACTTAAATGGTTTTTAAAAATAGAAAATAAAAGTATTATATTAGCAGTCTTTGTTGCAAATTTTACAGTTGAAATAAATCGTGCAAACTTGCTTAATCAGTGCCCCATGCCCCAAGCCCGGCAAGTTATAGAATAATCGGCTGGGGGTTCGTTGCCTTGACAACGGAGTGCACCGCGCGGTCGCTCTAGACCTACACTCAGATATAGAGCAGAGGTCGTTCACCCCAGCGCTGCACCCAAATAAACACCAAATTCTTAACATATTTGTAACACAAAAACTTCTAAACGCTTTGCTAAACTATCTTTTAGGCTAAACTTATGTCTTACTTTCTTTGGTAATGAATATTAGTCGTTATTTTCCACGTACCTTGAGGCGGCTTAGGAATTTAGTCATCATAACTTGTGATTAGGCCTAAACCGATTTAAAAACACCATCTAAAGCCAAATTATATTTACAAGATATTGAACACTCACGTATCACATATTCTGACACTATTATAAAAGTTTACTGTAGTTATTTACACCTTTAATACTGTTTTTAACATTATTTACATGCTGAATTGTTTTGAACATCCAACTTGGAAAAATTAACAATAACAATTGTAGCGACATCTAGTAAATTGTGCAAAAAGTATTAGAAAAGATACAAAACATCTTTGGAACACGGTTTTGTAATTGTATACTAGATGTCACTAGTAGCTATAATAAAAAAGTTTTATTCGGTTTCAATTCATTATTTAAATGGCACTGTGTTAAAACAAAATCACTAGTGTAATGTTTTTGGCATGAAATCATTTAATACGACTGACAGAAAAATACTAGGCCACCGTATTTGAACATTCGCGTGCAGTCTCTTAGATGGCGCTGTTACAATGCGCAATACATAGTTCTTAACTAATATCAGAGATGGCGGTGTTTTCAAAATGAACAATGAGGATGTGAAAAGCAGGCCAACATAAAGAATACCTATTGTTTTCAATTTATGGTGTAAAGAATAGTTCTTTTTTAAATCGCTTGATTGGACCTTGGTTAATTGGATCATCTTAATTAAAACCTGAATTTTATAGCACCACTATACGATTCCAAACATTGCATACGATTCAAAAATGAACTGGGAAAGTATTCCATTACAACCAATAAATGATTATTTTAATTAATGATTGCAGTCGAAATACCAATCATAACATACATAATATTGTAGATTGGTTACCCTGGGAAGATTTCACACCCTACCTAGGTCCCTGCCTATATAAAAACAGGTCGACAAAAAATTCGTAAGTGATCTCGAAGCCATTTTTTGTAGGTATTTGTTGTTATTTATCTTTAATACTTAGCGTAAATGCATCATAACGTGCCCACAGCTAGGACACAGAGACTATGAGAGGAAGTGCGCCATAATCCACCACACGGGCCCCGGTGCGAAATGGTACCTACCTAAATGGAAGTAAAGGTAAATGGTGAATGGCTTTTTAACCGATGAAAAAAACGGAGGAGGTTCTCAAGTCGACGCGTATATATTTTTTTTTTTTGTATGACCACTTTTTACTGTGTCCGATTTTGATTATTCTGTTTTTTTTTAAACCTTTAAGATGATCCCATATAGATTTGTAAAAAATTCCTACCCTTTAGGTGGGAAAATAGAGGTGATTTATTGTTCACTCTCAGATTTTAATGCCGAGTTGTGTATTACAATATTTTTTTTTTTTTAAACTTACGAAACCTCAATTAAGCACGTAGTAGCCTGCCGGGGTCGCGTGATTGTTCAAAAGAGATACCGTGACCCTGGCACATGGGCAACTGAAGGAACACGGGTGGGTTTTAGTCAGTAAAAGTCTGACACGCCCTCCCGCTCCGCCCAGAGCGGGAGAAGTCATTTGATGATTTCCCATCCAAAAAAAAAAAAAGCTCGTAGTAATTAGTAGATTATCGTCTAAGTAAAGGTTTATTATTTTTTCCTTTCCAATTTTTTGCCGGTTTAATTATTTTGTCAAAAAGTTTTTGTTTTACTTATTTTCCTTGGTATAGTACCTACCTATAGGTATTTGTAAAAAATCAATGGCATAATTGCGTAACCCACTTACAGTCAGCATGATTTTCATTTTGACAGTTAAACAACATTCACTACGTTCGTTACGTTAGTGAGCAGACAAATTTTTCGTACATATGAAGCAATGGATAAGCTATAAGAGTTTGATTCTTTATTGGAAAAAAGATTGCGTTCAGATTCAGCACCCTAATTGCGAAACGCACAATTTATCAGAATCTGAATGGGATTGAAGATTATTTCTAAACCATTGCGTCATTTGTTCGAATAAATTGTCAGCTCAGCAACGTAAATAACGCAATGAATGCTGTTTAACTATGAATATTCAACCAATTCCTACTGATAAAAAGTTCCGCAATTACCCCTCTGGTCTGACCCAATTCATACTTTATAGTAGTCCACTTTGGTTAATTTGCATTCTTCGATTTGTTTTGATATGTTTCTCGTCTTGTCCTGAAGTCCCAATATCAGATATACTCCAACTAAAAAAGAGATTATAATGAATACAAACACGGGTTCGTTGCGATACACGTACTGGATTGCATGCAAGTGACTTGATGACAATTTAATCATAGAGCTTTTTTAGAGTTCCGTACCCAAAGGGTGCCACCTAGATCCTATTACTGAGACTCCGCCGTCCGTCCATCTGTCACAAGGCTGTATCATTTGTACCATAATAGGCAGACAGTTGAAATTTTCACAGAGTTTGTGCTTCCATAGCCGCTATAACAACAACAACTAACCTAAGGGTATATTTAGAATATTAAAAAATATATAGGCTTAACGTTTTGCGTCCGTCGCACAGACTCTCCATGGGATTGTGGTAAGAAAATAAGTCAGTCGTCTTTATTGTTTGTCAAGATGTAAGGTTTGTAGAACTAGGCCATGTAGAATCAAGGCTGTAAATTGGATCTGATGACTTTTTAACAAAGATAGCGTGACAATCTTGGACACGTACTTCACACGAAATGTTTTGGTGGGAATGCGTTTCTTTTTGTACGATGTTCGAACCCGCCTGCCAAGCGTGGCGATTATGTCAAAGCCCTCCAAATTGGGGGAGGCCTATGTCCAGCAGTGGACCTCTTACGGCTCAGATGATGATGATGATTAAAAATACAAAAATAATAAAATCATTATCCTTTACTTCTAGCATCATCATAATCATCATTTCAGCCGAAAAACATCCATTGCTGTACATAAGCATTCCCCAAGCTCTGCCTTTTCGACCGTTTTTGTACTTTCCGCATCTAGCTTATTCCTGCCGCCTTCACAAGGTCATCGGTCCATCTTGTGGGAGGCCTTCCAACTCTACGCGGTCGCCACTCCAGAACCTGTCAACCCCAACGGCCAACTATTATGCGAGCAATGTGCCCTGCCCAATGCCACTTAAATTTAACGATTCTCGGGGCTACGTCGTTTACCTTGTTTACTTAAATAAGCTCACGGTGAGCATCATCATTCTGCCGAAAGACATCCAAAGCTGAACATAGGTCTCTCCCCACATCTCCCTTCTATAATCGCCACGCGCTAGGTAGGCGGGTTCGCGATCGCAGTATGGTGGAAAACTGCATAGAAAACGCTGCTGCCCAATCTCTAGTTGCATTTTACATCACCCACGGGAAGAAATGGGATTGTGCTATTCTTTATGGAAATTTATTTTTAGCCATGAACGGCTGTAAAAGCTAGACAAATGAAACTTTACATTTTTTTTAAAGGCTACTAACTACATAATTCCTGAGAATATGAGCTGTCTAGCTTTGTCAAAGCTTGGGTCGAAGTAGGGTTTCAAAAAACGCGTCGATAAAAGGTAGGTACTGTCTCTGCTTTTGTTCTAGCTGTTGTGGTTCGTCTTGGCGGGGGCATTGCCGTGCCCATAGATAAATTTAATAAAGTAATAAAGGCATATATGCCTTTAATAATCCACATCCACACTATATATATTTAATATTATAAATGCAACAGTAACTCTGTCTGTCTGTCTCGCTTTCCTGCTAAAACTGCTGAACCGATTTAAATGAAATTTGGTATACAGATAGTTTAGAGCCTGAGAAAGAATATAGGCTACTATTTTATTGCGGAAAAGGGGTTTTAAGGGGTTGAAAGGGAGGATGAAAGGTTGTAGGGAAGTAATGTCATTTTTAAAGCTAGAATGATGAAACTTTTTGTGTTGGGTAGCCCATTTATTGAGGAACGGTATATAACATCATGCTACGGTCAAAAGGGGCGGAGCAGCAAGCGAAAAATGGACGAAAACTGGCAAGCATTTCGATGCGACGGGAAGGGGAACGAAAATTTGACGCGAACGAAGTCGCGGGCAGAAGCTAATCTAACATATATTAAGCTGTTATAACCAAATATTGTAAAATGCTTAGCCTTTAATGCCTTTCTAGTACCTATATCCACAATTCCGTATTAGTGCGATTATGTAGTTACGTGTATGTAGGTCCTACACTGAAGCATAACCGGGCACTTGCCCTCCCCCGCATTCGCCCGCCTCCACACTCCAAATGATGAATGTGTCAGCTGGAGCTAGAAACCCACTTATAACCTATATCGTACAGCTATAGGTAGGTAGGTAGGTGTCTAAGGAAATACATTGTGCAGCTAAGAGTTCCCACGCCAAACTTTGCTGTGTTGTAGCTATTTCATAGAACTTTCAAAAAATTACAGATGTGGTTCAAGTATACGGACTATTTTACTTGGTAGTAATTTTGTTTACTAATTAATTGTATGAACTTAATGATATGACTAATCGCAATGCAAACCGTTATCCTAATATGAATATTATCGGAGGATACTGGAATTTCCTTCTTCGGACACGTATCCAATCTATTCTTATTAATGTTAAGAAATTCTTTTCATTACAAACCCTGCAGAGCGCCCTGCAGGGTGAAACCCAATTTTCCGTCTTCCTATTTTTCTCTCTCTTTTGTAATTTGAACACAATTGTTTAGGTATCTAACAGTTCTAAGTTCTTCTAACTTCTAGGCTTCTAGGCTCAGGAAAATGATCCATACAATTATTGCAACAGTCACTAGGGCACCCAGGAACGGGAATCAAGGACTATAAATAAAAAAACTTAACTTTAAACTAAGCGAGAAAGAAACAAATTTATGTATCGAAACGATTTTTTCTTCTCGCTTATGTACTTTGTATGTAAATCAACAATAATTCAAAAGGCGTAGCAAAGATTCTCTTTAGATAGGCACATGGTAGGAAGTTATAGTGTTTAAATATATTAGCGGTGTAGATACTAACAGCGAAAATGACAAAAAATGTATTGATAACAACTCATAAAAACGTCCAGTATGCCAGTGTCAATTTAATTAAACAGTAATTTAATTAAAGGTTTCCGCAGACCAGCGTGACCCAACAGCTGAGTGCGTATCTAGTCGATTAACTTCAAAAAAATTGGTCACGTCGCGCCAGTCTGTAGGAGCTTTAACTTAAAACGTGCCGATGCTGTTTGCAAAGCCTTTAGGTGTGATTGTTTCAGGCCTTTCGTAGTTCTCTAACGGACATGTAGGCATTGTTAGAGGTACGCTCGACTACGCAGCTAGTGCTAAATGTTATCTCATATCCTCCTCACTGAAGGCTCAATCTGTAGATAACCATCTACCGACAAATAATTAGTTCATTGACGTTAATTGAGTTCTAATATTTTGTAATCAACTGTTAGTTTTAACCATACTCGTTCACAGGGTCATTACTTTTTTGTTTTTGAATGTTTCAGTTAACTTTATAGTTTAAAATTGCTCAATTTTTGAAAGAACTGCTTACGTGTACCTGTAATGAAATTGTAACTAGGTCGTGCGATACTAAGTTGTCACTAAAGTTTTTAATTTTGTTATAACTATAACAGTTAAGCTTTCCACCAACAGGTATGTAGGAAGCTATGTAGGATTTTTATTTGATGAATTGTTTATTTTCAAATTCATTACTGAAAGTAGATAAGCCCACAATGTAATTTCTTAACTAAAACTAAAATATGTCGTCGAAAAATTATTTCATTTTAAATTCATCGTCATTATTTCAGTCAAAAGACGTCCACTGCTGGACATATGCCGCCACAAGCACCGTCACTGCGACCGATTCTGTGCTTCTCGCATCCAGCGGATTCCTGCGACCTGCGGTCATTATATGTTATTATGTTGCGGTGACTTACAGCTAACAATACAAAATTAGTAGTGAGGTAATTCACGAAACGCCATTTACAAGCCTCCAAAGAAAGCAATGGAATATTGTTGAACGAGTTATAAAGTATGCAATGAAGTATTTAAGTGATCACGTTAATCCTGTATAAACTCTATTCCTTTTATAAAATAATTTCTTTTTTAATGTATCACCCACGAAAGACACAATGTATCACTTTTGATTTCTATAAATCGCGGAAGCGGGTTAATCACAAAGTACTAGGTACTTCAAACTTCAAAGCATTTGCTGTGTCCAAGTTAACAGCGGTCATGTGACTCAGAGACCCTTGAACAGTGCGCTGTCTTAGCCTCCACTCAACTTGTCTATTGAAGCTAATCAATGTTCTGGCTACTCTATGGTTACAGTTAATATTGCTGTGGGCAACACCAGCCTTAACTTATAATTGACCACAACATTACATAGATTTATTGCGGCTGACCTAGCAGAATTGTTCTAGTCTCGAATCAGAAAATCTGAATTGAGCTTTGAATGTCGATAAAACGTAAACAGACAGGTCTTAACCAATCTTTAATCGGGACTAGCTGAGTGATTTCATAGTTCAAAAGCAAAATCTAGAACACTTTGGCAGTAAGAAAGAAAGATGTCTCCATTAAAAAGTTGTTTCCGTTACATCCAAAGCTACAATCATAGCGATATTAATGAACAGTAGGTAATGGCAAATTATGCCTGGCTAGAAATCAGTAAGATATCATTAATGTCGCAGATGGATTGTTCGATCCGCTGTTTTAAATAACTGCTAGCCGTTTTACAAAACAATTCCGTTTTATAAAACAGCTGAACAACGATTAGCGATTTTACATAATTACTGATCTTTTTCACCCAGAATCGTATAAAGATTTTGCTTATGCCAATGCAACTGGCCAACGATTAGAAATGATGTAAACTCACGTGAAATGAAAGGTCATATAGTAGTAGATTATAGTTCTTAATTTTGACGCGAGTGGCTCTGTGTCATAGTTCTAACCTTAATCAATTGGTCAGGGTGCCCTAGCTTAGCCACTGCGATGGATAGAGCATTGGAAGCCACACCAAACTGTAAATAAGTGATTTTGCATTACATCTAAACGTGTCTAGCATTTTTGTTAAACGTAACGGAATTACAATCCAGCTAATCGTTGTTTTGTAAAACAGCTAGTGGTTATGAAAACAGCGAAATCGATAGTCCATCTGCGACATAGACATGATTTTCATCGGCATCTAAACCATATACCTACGTAAGTATAGGTGTAACATCTGTGCTTTCTAAGGGGGCGTCCATTAATTACGTGAGGTGTTTTAGGGGGGGGGGAGGGGATCAAGCTAAATCTTTCCAAATCTCACTTAGGGGGGAGGGGGGGGGGTCTTAGCAAATATCACGTAAAAAAAAATCTCGCAAAAAACGGTGTAAAATGGCGTGAAAAATTGTTTCTACAATAAAATATGGCCAAATCTGAGACAATAGTATACTGATAAAAAAATTAACTTGACTCAAGAACGAAAATCTTGAACCAAGAATACCATTTTGATGAAAATAATTTTGAGTCAAGAGAATAAATTCTTGAGTTAATAATTATTCTTAGTCTAAATAAATTTTGTTGTTTGTTTTTTTTTTTTCTCAATAATCCAACACGTTTACAGCCCAAATAGAAGTTTTGAAGAATCTCGCGTGAGATTAGGTAAGGGGGGAGGGAGTTGAGGAAAATCTTACGATATCTCACCAAGGGAGGAGGGGGGTCGAAAAATTCTCAAAAATGCCTCACGTAGTTAATGGACGCCCCCTAAGAGAAAACTAGCCAAAAGTTATAATTACCTATCTATTACCAAAATGTACTAAATATTTGAATCTTCTTACAAATCTATTTGCGTCAACTCAAAAGTGACCTCATAGCGTTGGCAGTCAAAGTATCACAATCGGTACAGAACTAAATTTGCCTTGCAAACTTTTTTCTTTGAAGGTTACATTTAAATATTTCCTGATCTGTCGACACCAATGCCAAGTATTGCGCCAGAAAGCAACCTCTGGAACCGACAGCCTATCTTCCACTCGAAGGTTACAGTTCCAACACTTTTCCTGGAAACCAGTGATCGATCACGTAGGCGTAGAATAGACTATCGGAAATTGAACATTGAACTGACCGGAAAATGTACTAATCATTTTCCTATCTGATACGAACATTATTGGCATTATTTATGTCGTGATTTCCTTGGGTGGAAGATTTATTATTGTAGTTATAGCGCAATAATCCCCTGAAGAAAGCTGCGCAGATATGCGCACTATGCACACATGATAAGCTAAGATTGAGTCTTGACAAATAGTCATAAAATTTATTAAAATTGTTCTGTAAGTATGTGTTTTAAAAAATAAACAAATATAGCCCTAGCAACATTCATTTATTAACGCTTTATCGTCTATATTCGCTAGCAACATAAACATATTAATTAAAATTGCAAGCGAAATTGCAAACTCAAAGTAAGTGGACAAAAAAACTAATTATAGTTTGTGTCCGAGAGTGAGTCAGACGCTTATCTTGTAGTTCCGGCTATAACTAACAAGTCGATTATCATGTTCCGTATCCACGTCCTATATGATCAGTTATTATGTATCTTACATTAAACAAAGTACTGTCGGCTGTGACGTGAAATGGATCGCAGAAAAACCAGTTTGCAATAAAATTTATAACGTAGGTTGAAATCGTGAGACTTAATTTAAATAGGTGATACTTTAAAAGAATTGTCTGTTATGTATTTCTGGTACATTTTCGCGGTTTTACTCCGAATCTACTTTTCATGACAAATCTCACTGGAGAGACAAATACACTTTTCAGCCAGTGACACATCCAATCTGTGGCAGCTATTTATTTCGATCCCGATAAACTTCTTTTTAGTGTAATTTCGATTTACATAATGTACCAAAGAAATGTCTACGGCGAAGTGAGTTTTAAGCTGCTTTCTATATTCGGCCTATACGACCTAAGCTTTGACTACAAATACCTACTAAAAATAATCTTAAAAACGGCAAATTTTTGGATTTATGCTACACTTCCAGTGAGAGCAGTGGTCGCCCAGTGGAATCCTGACAGGCGCTTCACTTTGTGTAAATTATTTCATCACCTCTGCCAAAACGGTGAAAGGAAACATCGTGAGAAAAACGGCATGTCCTAGAACCAAGAATTCGAAGACATGTGACATCTACCAACCCGCACTGGGCCCGGTGGAATACGGCCAATATTGAGCAGTACACAATGGGAACTTTAAAGGCTGCTTGTGTGATTTACTAAGGTTTTTATTGTTTTTTTTTTTTTTTTTTAAAGTACATCTCGTAGTTAATCTAAAAAAGATTCTGACTACTTAAACGGATTTTTGCCCGGCGATTTCTAAAACGTTAAACTTTTTAGACCTCCAGCCGGGCCATAGGTAAAATTAAAAACTAAAGCGAAAGTCCTAAGGGCACCTCGGCTTAGGCGATCACTGAGGGAGGGCAGCAAGGGAGAGGCTGGATCTGGGTTAAATTATTTAGGGGCTAATTTAAAGCTACAGGCGCAGTATCGCGGGCTGGCTCATGCAAGGGTCGGGAGGGACTGTTAAGTCGGGGTCGCGACGACGGACCTCTGCGGCGAGGTCGGTTTGTGTTTGTGTGTCTTTCGAACTGTACTTGTCTCTTTTCGACTCTCCTGGAGGCTCTCCTCCAGGAGAGTCGAAAAGAGACAAGTACAGTTCGAAAGATCATCAGTGGGATCATCGGGTTCTAACTAGCTGCCGCGACAACCAGAGGGTTGCGGTGGGTTGCGGCTCTGTCGAAGAAACGCTTCGAAGCGCGTTTCATAAACTGATGGATCGTAGGGATCTTGAGATCTACGTGGAGATTAATATTCCTGACGGACCAAGGCGCGCCTGTTACTTGTCGTAGAAATCGATTTTGGGGTTTTTGTTGTAAATAAGCAGTCATATTTATTTAACAGGCTACCTACGGGTACGGTTCATCGTTAGTAGGTTGTATGTCTGTGCAACAAAAGTCCTTACTGCTTCGAAATAAAACCGGGCAAGTGCGTGTCGAACCACGCATAAGAACGGTTCCGTAAATGAATATTTTATGCACAGTAAAGTAGGTATGTCTCCAAGAAACTGAAATCAACGTTATTCACGCGGTTATCACTGGGGAGTTTGTTGCGCCACTTCTTCTTCCCAGCTAAAGCACTAAGAAGTGGTGAAGGGCGGGCGTTTATTGCATTTTCGACGGTCGAAAAGTGCTGATTCTGATAATTCAGCCTAATTTGAATAAATGACTTTTGATTTTGGTTGTAATCGAAAATATTTCTTTTCTCAAAAACTATTAAATTAAATAGACAGTCAAAGTGGAAATATTATAATATTTTGCGTGCATAGATTTTATGATCACCCTCGGTAACTTTACGTCGGGGAAAACTATCTGTTTATGGTTTGTTTCATGATTTCACGACACCATTGGTTAGCGAGGAACAAGTTTTATCCAATTTTCATCGACTTATTGTTAGTTCAAATCGTGTTCGAGTAAAGTGGCCGGAGATAAAACCCGGGCGGACAGAAGATATCACGAAATTTAAAGTTTCCGTTTTTGCTATTTGGCTACGAAACCCTACAAATCAAAGGCAAATTATTAGGTAACAGAAACATTGTTTAAATGTTTTTGAGGCTTCACTTAATCGCTAATGATTGGGTTCAAACTACTAATGCTGATCTTCTGAATGACTGTATTTTTTTTTATCTTGTAGCTTTTGTGTACGTTACAATTTTACCTACAGAAGTTCTCAGGCTGCTTCTGGTAAAATGGAGACCGACGTGGTACAGGGAGGTTATCGTCTAAGCAATATAAAGGAGGTAAACGAAACTAAATCAATCTGATCAGCCGTTTCACAACTACGTTTGCGTCGGCATCCAGTCTAACCGGATACAGCTGAATACCAGTATTTAACATGGAGTGACTGCCTATCTGACTTCCACCACTCAGTTTTTAGGTAACATGGTACACCTTGGTAAGACTATGCATCAGACTTCTAGGCTTTTGGTTACCTGTATCGATAACCAAAGATATCCCATGACAGCCGGGTTCATCGGCTCAATGTGGTTTCTGAGGCACATAATACTCTTAATGGTCACCCATCCACGGACCGACTGCGGCAACTATAACTTTACCTCCCATTGACCCATTTTTATTTAGCACGAAGCCCCAAGGAATCGAAACTACATACCTAAGTATGGTTAAATTTTACACGAGCGGTTCTTTCAAAGAAGTTTTTTGTCCACGGCTAAAAATAATACTAATGAAGTGGCAATGATTGATTAGTCATTTAAACTAGTTCGGTTTACTTTTGGTTTCATTTATTTGTCGTTGAGTTATCACTGGGTTTGCAAACCGGACATACAGGCGGTAATACACTATTACGTCATTGGCACGTCTAATGTTTTGTTTTAAAGTAAGGACTTACTTATATTTCAATTGTTATATGACATAAACACACTCATATTAGCACACCCTCACAAGCACCCACTCTCCCACACATTGTACCTATATACAAACTCTTGCATTTCGTGAATGTGGCGCATTCATAAGTTTGTGTTTTTTGGGAATGCCTAAATTGGTAATCCAGTAACTAAATTTTTTTTCTTTCTGCTACATACTTTGAAGTAATTCTTCAAGTGAGATTTAGAAGTGGTCCCTAGTGTCCGTAACATAATTCCTAGCACGGAACTGGGTTCTGCTCCGTTATCCACTGTCATATTTCTATCCAGCACTATAAAATGTACTATTTAAGTTAACCTGTACTCAAAGTTTATGAATTAAATTTTTGTTTGATTTGATTTTGATTTCTTAGAAGGTAACCTAGGTAGTCGAATGCCTCCCTTTGGTTCAACTACTGGGGTTGTAAGTACTTACTGTGTGGTTAGACAAGTTAATGTTACTGTTAAATTAGGAAAATTTATGTAACTGTGTGCGATGAATTCGACATATTTATCAAAAAAAATACATTTTGCGTAATTTTTACCAAAAGTGCTGCTTGACATAGTGGAAAACTGTGTAAGAATCTTACAAAAATTGTCGAATTGCCTGATTGTCGCATGTCACCCGGTCACCTGCTGCGTGTCAGTTCCTCCCATGCTCCCTTTATTGCTAATATGAACTCTTACGGCGCTGCCAAAACTTAGGACACTCAGTGTGTCGCACGATTAGGCGTTCTGAAATACATTACAAGCCAGAAAAAAGAAACTGTGAAAAGAGAAACTGTATTACGCCGTCAAAATTACGTGTTCAGTTAGATTTTAAGTTTTGTTTTTATAGATTATTACATAGTTTATAGTTATTGTTTTTATGCTTATTTATGTATTGTGTTTTTATGGCCTTAGTTGTCCGAAATAAAGGACTATATTGTTTTGTATTATAAAATGTTTAATCAAAAGACTTAAGTATTCTGGAGTTTTTTGCGGAGTCTTCTCCATAGGAATCAACAAATTGGAACTGCTCACCTAGTTTCCAACGTTTTAGAAGGGCTTGTATAGGTTTACATCAAGTAAATAGTTTGATTTGATTCCATTTGCAAAAATAGTACATAAAACTAGAATAGTACCATGATAAAAAAAAAAATATATATAGGCGTCCGCAGATAGGCGCGACTCGACGGTTCGTGTTTATGAAAACTTCATGGAAATTGATCTACTGCAGTCGTGTCCCGCCCGCGCCGGCCAGTGGGTGCGTTTGAAAATGTATAAAAATATTTTTCGTTGCTTATGTTCTCATATTTTGAGCGGAATCTATCATATTTTATTTATGTACTGTTATTAGAAAAATAATAAAATATTGCACTGAGCCGTGCATTTATTATTCAGTTTAATAACATTATCAGCCTATATTGATCCCACCGGTGGGATACAGGCTTCCTATCTTCAAAAGGAAATGGGCTGTAATCTACCACTCGGGCCCAGTGCGGCTTAGTAGATGTCACATGTCTTCGAGTTTTTTATTTTAGGACATACCGGTTTCCTCACAATGTTTTCCTACACCGTTTTGAGAGCAGTGGTGATGAAATTATTTACACAAAGTAAAGCGCCGATTCGAACCCACGACCCCTCGTAAGTCGGGACCGATACCACTGGGCCACCATTACTTACTGGGCTTCCACTGCTCAGCCAATTTAATTAAAACTGTTAAATTCCTTGTATTTTGGTGCTCATAAGATTCACTACTATCATCAAACGCGTACAAATAAGGTTCAAAATAGCGTTGAACCTTATTGCTTTACGCGATTTACTATTTATTTATTTTATTTATATTTAAAATACAAGTAACAAATGACTCAAATGTGTTAGTAACAATATTTCTTATCAGCTATGTTAGTAAACTTATCACGCCTTAAAATTAAACGTGTACTATTTCAATAAATATCGTTCATATAACAAAAAATTGCGACAAGCAGCAACATAGAAGTAGCGACATACACGATGATAGAAGAAAAAAAGAGAGATTTAGAGTGTTAGATAAGGAGAGAGAGAGAGAGTTGTATCTTTCTTCTCTCTTCTGTAACGAAATATGCCTCAACGTGACGCGTCCTTCAAATTTCACTTTGAACTCTCGTATCGAATTACCATCTAACAAGTTTCAGCTGTAGACACGATAAAATGTCGACATCGTACTTACCTGCATTAAAAAAAAAATGTTAGCTACTAGACTACACTTACCTTAATTATGAATTCATTCGATAAGTGAACAATGTATGTTCTTCTAGAATAAATAAAGAATCTTTAAACCCAAACCCAAATAATTAGACCGATAGGGACGAAGGTCTCCTGCCAGAGTCACGAGATTCGTTCGAAAGAGTTACCGTGTCCGTGGCATAGGTAAGTGAAGGAACACGGGTGGGTTTTAGTCAGTAATCTGATACGCAATTTTTTACAGACAGGTAATTTGATGATTTCCCACCCAAAAAAAAAATGTGATACAGGTCATAAACTCTAAAATCCCCAGTTAGTTCCTGTTTCACAAATGCGTCACCAACCTTAATGTTTAATATTATCTTGGTGTTAATTTAGTTTTAATTTCAATCAGTAATCAAGCTTGAACCAGTAATAAAGCGTGAAGTGGAACTCAGAAATGACATTGACACTGAAAGACACCTCGTTACGCTAAATTAAAATGTTCTAATTACAACAGCGGAGTAAGTCTCCTAAAAAATATTGTACAGAATCATGACTAGTAAAACAAAAATAATTTAAATCAATATTTTGTTTTTAGCAGACATCCAAGTTTCTCGAACTATGAAGAAATTGAACAGATACAATTTAAATCTTTTTTTTCCCCCAAACATCCAAGTTTCTCGAAGAGTAAAGTAAAAAATACAAGCGTGGTCGTATTTTAGCAAATCTTTAATAAACACTCCTCACGGTTTCACTCACATAAGTCTCAATTCCCTGGCAATATGGCGATAAAAAATACCTATCGACCTAATCCAGGATATGGTATACCCACGTGCCCAATTTCATCCCGATCCGTTCATCCGTTTTACCGTGAACGCGTAAAAAACAAACGTAAAAACCAAATCATTTGTCTTTATTATAATACTAGCTTCTGCCCGCGACTTCGTCCGCGTTTTTCTTGTTCCCCCGACCCTTTCCGTCGCGTCGAATCGCCTACCCGTGCGATTTTCCCCGTTTTTGCAACATTTTTCATTACTGCTCCTCTTGGTTGTAGCGTGATGTCTGTAGCCTTCCTCGATAAATAGGCTACCCAACACAAAATTATTTTTTCAATTCGGACCAGTAGTTCCTGAGATTATCGCGTTCAATCAAACAAACAAACTCTTCAGCTTTATAATATTAGTATAGATTAGTTTAGATATATTTTGAGAGTTACATATTTTGTTCATAATCATTTAAAATGGAGTCAAGTATGTGGTATAGCGAAGTCAAATGTCACGCGTATATGTAAAAATGTTCGTTGAACTCTTTTCTATCAAAGCTATACTAGGTTACGATATGAAAATCGAACCTTCCTTTTGCTTGATATCTTACACATGAGCTTAGCACATCTGTAGTGGCCACCTTATGGATACGAAGTCCAAACAATGTATGTAAAGTGCAATTAATCGATCGTAGGGCTTTTTAGCTTAGAAGTTTGATTTTTTCACAGCAGACTTGAGTATTTGATATAAATTTCAGCTTGATACCTCCACGCGTTCCTGAGAAAAAGGGTCTCGACAGACGGACGGACGGACGGACGGACGGACGGACGGACGGACGGACGGACGGACGGACGGTCGAATGGACGGACGGACAACAAAGTGATCCTATAAGGGTTCCGCTTTTTCCTTTTGAGGTGCGGAACCCTAAAAATCGACTTTACATACTAATACACAACTTAAAATTATGTTACACTATCTTTGCGATTAATACCTATGTTTACGAGCCTGTACAGCATCTTTGCCATCCCATTTCTTCCCGTGGGTGTCGTAAGAGGCGACTAAGGGACTTACTAGAGAATGGGCAGCAGCGTTCTCTATGCATTTTACCACCATACTGTGATCTCCAACCCGCCTGCCAATCGTGGCGATTATGGTAAACCGCCCCAAATTGGGAGATGCCTATGTCCAGCAGTGGACGTCTTTCGGCTGAAATGATGATGATGATGATGATGATGATGATGATGATGACAGTATCTTTGCTGCTTCCGTAGCAGGAGCAGCAAGGACGCTGTTACATACCCCAATCTTGCACATACATACAATACTAACATCTGTCGTCTTTCCGGCTCGTTTCAGACACATTGCATAATGATATGGTCCATAAGACTTGCAGTCTCCGAAATCAACAGTGAAGGAATAAGAAAATATTCATGCCTATTATTAAGACATAGCACTCAAAAAGCAGTTACAGTAATATTAATTGGAAGCTATTAGTAAACGATAAACGTTATTTAATTAGTATTAGTAATATAAATCAGCATAGTCTACTACTTAATGTAGATTATATTTCCCCGCTTAATCTGTGGCACGTGGCAAATTAGTTCGTAAATTAGTTAGTTACCTATTAATCTACTTTTTCATACAATATATTATAACATTTATAACGTAAAATAAATTATATGGAAATTAACTAGTACTGTATTGTTTTGTGCACGCTTGGGCATGACGTATTTCATCACTTTTATTACATATTTCGATTACTTTTTTTAGTGTTCCGCACCTCAAAAGGAAAAAGCGGAACCCTTATAGGATCACTTTGTTGTCCGTCCGTCCATCCGTCCGTCCGTCCGTCCGTCCGTCTGTCAAGACCCTTTTTTTCAGGAACGCGTGGAGGTATTAAGCTGAAATTTATATCAAATACTCAAGTCTACTGTCCCTTGGAGCTGTGAAAAAATCAAACTGCTAAGCTAACGCAATCAAAAGATATAGCCGTTATGCCGCAAATTTCCGCAAATTTTTAAAACTCGCAAGGGAATCAAAACCTAAAGGGTACTTCCAGTCTATCTAGAATTTTGAAATTTGGTACGAAGCACCGTCTCATAGCACAGATAAAGGAAACATTGCGAAAACCGTAAATTTTTAGTTACATCATATAATAAACAGAACAAAACACAAACAGAAATAAAACCAAGCCAAGAAACAGAACTACGACTCGATTGTCGTGATGGGTGAACTTTTACTTATATACCTACAGGTTTGTACGGAACCCTCGGTGTGCGAGTCCGACTCGCACTTGGCCGGTTTTTTATTAATCTTAAGTACCTTGAACTATGACGTTTGATTACATCATTGCTGTTAGCAGATCAGAATAGTTGGTTAATCAAGAATGATCCTAAACATTTGCAACAAAATATTTAAACAACTTTTGGCTATACGTCTACAGAAGGACAAACAGGCCGACAGTCCCCAAAAATATTTGGTTTTAAACATCTTTATAGTTATTGTAGCCGTATTTCGTGTAAAGGCTCCCGCAGACAGGCACGATGCAAAGACACGACGCGAATCTGGTAGAAAAATCCATCAAGTTTTCAGAGAATTTCTTCAGTCAGCGTGAGCCTTTTAGATTTTTAATGGAAATACCGACATTTTGACGTCTTACCGACTTTATTAAATAATTAATGCATATTTATAGACTTTAGTCTTCTTGCACATCTATCATGGATGATGATGATGATGATTATTCATCATCATCCATAGGCTTCCCCCAATTTGTGGGGTTTAGCCATAATCGCCACACCTGGCAGGCAAGTTGGCGAACGCAGTACGGTGGTAAAATGCATAGAGAAAGCTGCTGCCCATTCTCTAGTAAGTCACATCATATTCAGTCATGTGCCTTAAACGATGATTTATATAAATATTGATTTATATTTTTGTAATACTTAAGTACCTATTGATATAATTTTATTAAATCGCAAACGCAATAGGTTATATATTGTATAGGGTATACGTATTTATTTTGTTTATTTCAATAGTTGCAATGAAAACTTAAACTTTTGGCTTTTAATACGTAAGTAATATAATATATGTATAATATATCGTTTATTTATAAAAAGGGGCACATTTACAAAGTAACTTAATAATTAAAATAGGGCACAGTTGCTCATTTGCCTGAACTAGGTTGAACCTGTGCTTCAGGCTGGTAAGTGCATAAATACACACATCAACACGGTCTAGGGATATTTCATACTCAATTAAATAACTCGAAAAGTACTGGCCGCATTGGAATCTTTTATACACCGATTTGTTTGTAATTTATCTCAGACTAATTCCAAATTCAAATTTTTGAAAATTCTTTTGTTTCGGTGGCATAAAAATGTCTTGATGTATAGGAGAGGGAATTTTCATTTGTGCGAAATTTAGAAAACAATACGAATTACGTTTAGTTACAGTTTTTTTTCATTTTTAAACGAAAGATAAAGTTAAAATTGAGGTATTGTAGCCATGCAACGCCGACATTTGACGAGGTCGGAGATGTTACGAGCTGTGGGAATGCTGGAAGCTGGATCTGTTCAGCGTAATGTTGCTGAGGCCATAGGGACCCATCAAAATGTAATTTCAAGATTGTGGACACGCTATCGTGCCACAGGTGAAGTAGCGGAGAGGCACCGGGGGCCAAGTCGCATCACTACCCCCAGACAAGACCGATTTTTGCAAATTACTGCGCGAGCACAACCAAATGCAACGGCGACTCAATTGGTCCAAAGGCTGCGAGTGGAACACCAAGTGCTTGTGAGTGACCAAACTGTAAGAAGGCGACTGCATGAAAGCAATCTACGCTCTCGTAGACCACTCCGGGTCCCACCTTTACGGAGAGGCAATCGTGGACGACGATTAGAATGGGTTCGGAACCACGTGGACTGGGGCCGTGACCAATGGTCCAATGTGCTGTTCACGGATGAATCCAGGTTCGGCTTCCATCCAGATTCACGAAGGACGCGTGTTTGGCGACTTCCTGGACGATGGAGCCGTCTCCAGAAACCTCAGGAAGTTCACCCATACCAAGGAGGAACAATTATGGTTTGGGCAGGAATTCGTCTTGGAGGACGGACGGATCTCGTTTGGGTGCGGGGCAATATGACGGCAGAACGATACATCCAACAGGTGCTGGGGCCCGTAATCTTGCCCCACAGAACACAAATGGGGCAAGATTTCCTGCTCATGCACGACAATGCCCGGGCACACACGGCGAGAACGGTAGCAGCTTGGTTACATACACATAATGTTAGGGCCTTAGACTGGCCTGCTCAATCGCCAGATCTAAATCCCATTGAGCATGCGTGGGATATGCTGCAAAGAAGAGCTCTGAAGGAAGTTCCTGAAAATCTGGCTACAGAAGATCAACTTTTTGCGTACCTCAGAAGGACATGGGACAATATTCCGCAGCAAGACATTGACAACCTTGTTCTGAGCATGCCGAATCGTTGCCGATGTGTTATGAACATCACGGACGCTTTCTCAGACTACTAACTTCAAGTTTATAAACACAAATTAAATGATTTTTCTATTTTTTTCAGTTTTTACTCACAAATTAAAAGTTCATTCATATATGGTTTCCGTCTATGCTTCATTTTTTTTCCATAAAATCCTGAAATTTTAATCTATACCTTAACCATTATTAAAAAATGGTAGAATATTAAATAACGTATCTTTTAAATATATACATGTCATATAAATAATTAACACATTGATAGTAATTCGCTTTTTTAAAAATATCCCTAGACCGTGTTGATGTGTGTACTTAATTTAATAAATTAACAATGAGTATAAAGTAAAAACTAAATTAAAATTACGAAAGTAATAGTAAAATAGCATATTATGTTATTCGTTCTATTTGCAGAAAACAAGTAGGTCTTCTGTCTGTGCATAATCGATGGTTAGTAAATATTTAAGTATAATTTGTTTACAGCTAAAGTTATTTAATTTAAAGATACTTAGTTTTCTATTTAACCTATTGTACAGGAAAGGGCCTAAGAATGTAAAAAATCTTTCTACAAAAACATGTTTTGAGGTTGCATTAGATGTGCATACTATATCATTCCGCCTTTTGTTAGTATTGTCAGCAGTGTAGGTAAGCATGGTGTGTTGTTTTTATACTAAGTGCATTATGAAAAGTTGGCGCACAGTCAGCACGTTGCAGGATTTATATAGCAAATCTGTGGGAAAGAAAAATGGATGGAAGTTTGCTACCTTTAAAATTGCTCTCTGAGCTCTTTCAAGAGGAAGCAGATTAGTTTTTGGTGCGCCACCCCATGATGTGATGCAGTACTGAATTATTGATTGACATAAGGCCAAATAAACTTGTGTGATTAGTTTGGAATCGGCGAATGTAATTAATTTTTTTTAAACATATTTTAATTTGCGCACTCTTTTAACTAGACATTCGATATGTATTCTAAAAGACAGAGTGTCGTCTATTATTACGCCAAGGTATTTTATGTTGCTCGTTTTGAGGATAAAAGGACAGTTACATTTGGTGACTGAACGGTTACCACATTGATGGGCAAATAGAGGCGGGTTAGCAAACTTGACATGGGGCTTGCGCATGGAGAAGTGAATATATTTTGTTTTCTCAGCATTTAATGTTAGTAAATTTCTTTGAAGCCAATTAGTCACAGTATTAAAACCTAGTTGTGCGATTTCGAAGAGTTCGGTACTGGTTTTAGCGCAAAAAATTAACGCCGTGTCGTCTGCATATGATATAATTTTGCCGTCTCTAAAATTAAGGTTACACAGGTCATTAATATAAATCAGGAAGAGTGTTGAGGCCAGGATACTTCCCTGAGGAACACCGAAACCCGTACATTGCTGCTCATCGCTCAAGGTTGTATCTATTCTAACGCATTGGTATCGGTCATGTAAATAGTCAGCGAATAGTTTTAGTGGCGTTCCCCTTATTCCTATTTTATTTAATTTATCCAGAAGAACAGAAACAGACACTGTGTCAAAGGCCTTGGCTAAATCAAGGAAGACACCCAGGGTCTGGTTTCCTTTGTCAAGTTCTTTTGAAATGTAATCGGTCAAACTATGTACCGCATCGGCTGTAGATAATTTAGCTCTAAAACCAAATTGCGCAGGGGATAAGAAGTTATTGTGTTCGAGATAGTTCACAAGTCTACTGTTTATAATTTTCTCTAATATTTTTGATATTGAAGGGAGTAATGATATTGGCCTGTAATTATTAACTACATCCTTATTTCCAGATTTAAACACAGGGATTACAACTGCCTTCTTTAGACATCTAGGGAAAATTCCATTGGAAAGACAGATTCGAAAAATGTGCGTTAATGGAGGTACCAAAATATGCTTATAAAGTTTAAGAATCTTGTTGCTTATATTATCCCATCCAACAGCACAGTCTTCTTTTAGGCCAGAAATAATTCGGGTTATCTCATCTTCGTCGGTTCGAGCATAGCAAAAGATTTCAGGCTACATATTTTGCTTAATTTTTGGAAAGGTTGGTCACAATAATGTTTCGGAATCTGTTCGGCAAGAGTTTTCCCAACATTGACAAAAAAGTTATTAACGTTGTTAGCTGACAAGAGTGGCGAACGATTAGTAAGCAGTAAACTTGAATTTGATTCACACCGCTTCGACATATTGGTGACGTTTTTAATATGTTTCCAAAGTTGCTTGCTATTGTTACCTGCTTTGCTCAATGCATTTTTATCGTAATTATTTTTTAAATTCTTAAGCAGATTGTTGCAGAAATTCCTGTATCTTTTATAGGTGGTTAAGTTACTTATCGTACTTTGTATTAACCCTATTGAAAAAGGGTAACTTACTTAAAGGACTTTGTAGTAAACCTATTGACAAAAAAGATGGTGGAAACAGCCTTAACGCCTAGTCACCTAGTTTCCTCTTACTAAGAGATACCTACGTCTTCATAAATCCCCGGGAGTTTTCCTGCTACCGAGGTACCAGGAAAACTCCCGGGGATTTATTATGATGAAGTAGGTAACTCAGCTCTACTGTTGGCGCGACTGGCCAGGTACCTAGGCAAGACCGGTCCTTGAATTCGCGGTTGGAGTTTCCCGTCTTACTCGTTCACAATTTGAGGTAAATGTTTACCGCCTACATTCAAAAGTTTCAAGAGGAAAACCGCAGAAGCTCCCGCCATTTTGAGACCCACTGTCACCGCAGAGAAGAGTGGTTATTTCCGGTGTTTCAATTCCAACCACAAGTAGACCTTCGATTGTAATCGATGTGTTATTGTTTGCGAAGGTTTGGAAATTCCCGTTACATTTCAATCAGCACATTAATTGTTCCACCGTTCTGACTTTGACCAGTGTGTGTCGACAGCGATAACCTACGGTACTGAAACGTGATCGCTCGCAATGGGCCATTAGAAGGCTGAAAGTCACCCCAAGTGCAATGAAGACAGCTATGTTTGGAGTTTCCCTACGTGATCGAAAGAGAAATAAAGAGATCCGCAGGCGAGCCAAGGTAATCGACATAGCCCGAAGAATTGCCATACTTAAATGGCAGTGGGCACGTCGCAATACAGATGGCCAGTGGGGGCGAAACATTCTGGAGTGGCGACTGCGTACCGGAAGACGTAGAGTTGGAAGGAATCCGCTGGATGCGGGAAGAATAAAACCGGTCAATAGCGGCGGAGCTTAGGAAAGCGATGTCCAGCCGTGGACGTCTTTCGGCTGAAATGATGATGATGTTGAAAACTGTTCAGATAATTTAAATCAATAACATTTTTTCCACCACCCCATTTCTTCCCGTGGGTGTCGTAAGAGGCGACTAAGGGACTTACTAGAGAATGGGCAGCAGCGTTCTCTATGCATTTTACCACCATACTGCGATCGCCAACCCGCCTGTCAAGCGTGGAGATTATGGCAAAGCCCCCCAAATTGGGGGAGGCCTAAGTCCAGCAGTGAAAGTCTTACGGCTGAAATGATGAATGATGATGAACATTTTTTCACAATTATACAAGTTTCTCGATCAATAAAGTTGTTTCTCAGTCATAATTTTAGCAACACTTTATTGAAAACTCCTTTCGGTCTCACCCACATATTATGTCTTGATCCCGTAGGTATAAGGGGATAAAAAGTATACTTAAATCTAATCTAGGTCATGGTGTCACCCATGTGCCAAATTTTATCTAAATCCGTACAGCCGTTTTAGCGTAAAAGCGTAACAAACAAACAAAAACCAAATCTTTTCTCTTTATTTATTTATAACACTAGCTGACCCAGCCACGCGTAGCTGTGGCTCAGTAGTTATAGTAGATTGAACTTATTTCTGTCATTTTGACAGTTAAACAACATTCATAGCGTTATTTACGTATTTGAGAATTTTAATATCCTTCAAAATGATTCAGTTTTTTTGATTGATAGTATTACATAATTATTCTGCTATTTACTAATAAATTCACGACCAGAACCGTTCTGTCGTAGTTCTCGAAGTTTTTCCAAAGCCACATCGTAGTCATTGTTATTATTTAATAACAGGCAATAAGGTCTATTATCATTTAATACGTCATCTTTGTTAAAAATATAATAAATGGGCATAATTTCGTGAGGTTTGGCAAAAAAGGTCCAACATGTTCATGAAAATTGCTCAAAGTTTGCGCGTAATGTTAATTTATTACATAAATAATTCACGTAACATGGAAATGGACAATTATTTAATTTAGAATATTATTATATACCTCCAATTAAAATGAGCGGACATCCTCTAAGTTAAGGCAGAATCGAAAGGAGGGCAAGTTGCCACGGTCTGGCGAGTCCCGACTGATTGCTATACCATCGCAATTAACAGAATCTTTAATTTAAAAATAATAAATCTGTTCCTATGCCATTTATTTATTGAATCGTCTGAGTTTGTGGATACATCTATACTAATATTATAAAAGCTGAAGAGTTTGTTTGTTTGGTTGAACGTGCTAATCTCAGAAACTACTGGTTCGAATTGAAATCCTTGAAGTGCTGGGTAGCCCATTTATTGAGGAAGACTATAGGCTACTTAATATCACCCTGCGACGTAAAGGAACGGAGCAACAATGAATGTTGCAAAAAACGGGGACAATCCTTTCTTTCCTTTTGAGACCTTTCTATGCATGCGCTGCATAAACGGTTAAAGTAATGCAAACAATCATATAAGACGGAATTGTTCTTCTTAAATAGTTCTAAACAAAAGTCCGCGACAGCAAATGTCTCTCTTTCAAGGTTGGCTTACTATAACTTTTTAATTGTAATCAATAATATAAAGTTGGAGAGTTTGTTTGGTTGAACATAATAATGAAAGGAACTACGTTAAGTGTTGGAGGAACTACGTTTAGTTTTCGATAACACATTTATGTACCTACCGTGTGGTGCCGGACGTAAAGAATAACACCACCCCATTTCTTCCCGTGGATGTCGTAAAAGGCGACTAAGGGACTTACTAGAGAAAGGGCAGCAGCGTTCTCTATGCATGTTATCACCATACTGCGATCGCCAACCCGCCTGCCAAGAGTGGCGATTATGGCAAAGCCCCCCAAATTGGGGGATGCCTAAGTCCAGCAGTGGACGTCTTACGGCTGTAATGATGATGATGATGATGAACCCATTTATCGAAGAAGGCTATAGATTATATAACATCATGCTAGGATCCTGAGGAGCCGACCAGAAAGAAAAAGTCAGAAATATGAAGACTTCGCATGGGCAGGCGGTTCGATGCGACAAGAGAGGTCGGGGGAGCAAGAAATTTTGACTCGAAGTCGCGGGCGTCACTAGTTAATTATATGATTGTGGCCCGTGTTAGGTAGTACACTCTTGTTAGCATTACGGACTGATAGTAAGCGACACCAACATGCGTGGCATGACGTCCATAAAGACAAGAATGGAAAGACATAATGATGATTGTAGAAAGATTTCTCTCAAAAATGAAAAAATAAAATGTCAGTTTGTGTAGAGGTAGATAATATTAGTCTATTCCTCGTCTCTTGTATTTGATAGACATAAACTAGCTTTTGCCAGCGGGTTCGCCCGCATATTATATATAAACCATCCTCTTGAATCACTCTGTCTATGGATGAAAACCGTATTAAAATCTGTTGCGTAGTTTAAATGATCTAAGCGTAAAGACGCGGGAAGCGACTTTTATACTATGTAGAGAAGTGATCATGGTACACGATACAACCTGATACATCTATGGTCACATGGAGTCAGGGTTCGTAGATGTGCGAGTATCAAGGTTCTCACAGACCCGGCGCGATACAACTCTACTAAATCAATTTCCGTGAAGTTTTCTTAGAAAGTGCAGGTGTCTGTGGAAACATTTATTCGGGCCCGACTTATGGTAGCAAGTCAAAAGAAGCCGTGGAATTTTCTGTCAGTCTTCTTATTGTGTCACCTCATGTATCTACCATTTTCAAACAAATAAATGATTCGTTTTTTTTTTAAATATAATTCTCTTAACCATCATATCATTCTTCCATCACAAAGGAAAAAAAAAATTACAATCTCGTTGCCCTTTAAATTAAAATTATATTTTATGTTTGACCACCGGATTCCGTTAGGACCGATGCCTGCCAGGGCCGCGGATCGCGGACCGTGGTCCTGACAAGGACAAAAAAAAGTAAAATGGGAAAAATGGCGTCTTCTATTTTTGAATAACAGTTTTAACTGGTAAAAAGGCCATAGTTAATTTGATCTCAGTACTTAAAATAGGTCGGTGATGGTAAAACTCACAAAAAAACCTATTAATTTGTTGCATCTTCGCTGTGACATAGTCCATCCTGTTACGTAATTTTGAAGGTAGGTAAACCTACCTGATCCAGCTGAATCAAGGGCTACAGAAACAAAACCAAAAATAATGGATTATTAAGTTTTATATCTTCAGAACGACCTTAGCGTTTACTTAATTTCCTAGTTTTAATTGACAATAAAAGTAATTGTACTTAGATTAATCATAAAAGTTTAAGTACTCTACAGTTTTCATTATTATTAAATAAATATGTTAGTAATAATACCCATTTGGTCAACAACCATTTCCTAGGTAGAGCGGGTGGTGAAAATGATAAAAATCAATTGGAGCCTCTATCAATCAATTATTTTGGTCTGAAAAACAAAAAATACAAAAAAAAACCTTTCACAAAGGGTGTAGATAAATATGACATTATGTTTAGTACAGCATGCATTTCGATCCAGCCCCTCCCTTGCTGCCCTCTACCAGCGATACCCTAATCCGAGGTGCCCCCACAGGGGGTGCCCTTAGCGAGTAGTCCTTCTAGTTTTAAGTTCTTAAGCTTATTTATTTAGGTAGCCACAGGCAAGTCCGGTTAAGCAGCCGACAACCTTATAGGTTGACAAGCTTGATGCCATTCCGAAAAATAAAATAGTACTTCACACTAATAACTAACTCGTTAGTCATTTCATGCAATAAATTCAAAACAACTGTACTTTACATTTCTGAAAGTTCCCTTAAATAACAAAATAAAAAATTTCGTGCCGTATGAGACGATGTATACGCGGAGTGACGTCACGACCCCTTTCACTTTCAATGTGCGCAGGTGCAGTATTGATTTTCCGTCGCCGACGTCCACTGAGCCAATGTTTCTCCATACTAGCGAGCCGCTAACAGAATTTGGCAGGAGTTTCGTGTTTGTTTCCATTGATATCCGATCAGATAATCCGAATCTGATTTTTTTGTTAACAGTAATTATGTCAGTTTGTAGTTTATCAAAATCCTTTTAGATTGCAGATGGGCAATTATAGATTTTTCTAAAATTTATGCCATTTAATTTTTATGTAATCTGCATGTATGAAGAAGCCTGTGTCCCAGCAGGTTTAAAAGAAGATGTAGTGACAATTTTTTTTTAAAGTATGCTTAGATGGTTTGAACATGTTGAGAGGATAAATGAAGGACGGCTTATAAAAGGTATTGACATATACCAAGCAGACGTGACTGGTAACACCGGAATGGGATGCCCTAGGAGGACATAATATAGTGACCTTATTGGTGATGTTCGTCAGAAAACTCAGGTGCGTATGCGTAGTACTCGCAACCGGCGTGTGTGTATGTTTTTTTTTTTTAATATATATCTTAGGACAATCAACACAGCAACGTTATCTGATCCCAAACTAGGCAGAGCCTGTACTATGGTAACCAGACAACTGATAAACATACGTATATATTTCTAAATACATACATTTTATGGATAAATTACACCCAGACACAGAACAAATGGTTGAGCTCATCACACAAACATTTGACCTGGGTGGGAATCGAACCCACAACCTCAGTCTTAGCAGTCAGGGTCACTAACCACTAGACTAACAGGCCAATTGTATGAACCTAAACGAGGCAAAGGGAGTATGTAAGGATCGTAGCAGGTGGCGTTCCGTAGTTTCTGCCTACCCCCATGGGAAAAAGACGTGAGTTTATGAATGTAGTAAATCTAAAACTTGAAATCTTTGGGAATGGCTGAAACTCTACTGTATATGTAATAATAATAATAAAATGATTTATTGATATAAAATGGTTTGACAACATCAATTGAAGCCCTGACTCCTGAGCTAGGTGGTACCTGTGTTACAGTAGTCAGTGTCTTCACCCGTTTATGGAGCAATTAATAATTTATACAATCAAAGAATAATACAAAAAAAAATCATAATAATTAAAAGAATAAACAAATTTAAAAAAAATATAATTTAATACATGCTTGCTCTTGCGAGGTATGGCGTGTGTTTGTGTATGTGTGTGTGTTTTGTGTGTGTGTTTTGTGTGTGTGTTGTGTGTGAGTGTTTTGTGTGTGTGTTGTGTGTGTCTATATATGTCAGTGGCATGCATTGATTTTCTGTATAGGTAGGCATGTCACCTGAGAGGAGTAATTGCGTATTACACTATCAGTAGGAATCGGATTCATTTTGACAGTTCCGCAACATTCATGGCGTTGTTTACGTTGCTAAGCAAACAATTTTTTCGAACATATGAAAGAATGGATGACTAATAAGCTTCAAAATTATTCAAATTCTGATTAATAGTGTGTTACGCAATTAGGGTGCAGGTGAAGGCCACAAGAAACCGTTGGATGCTTGCAACCAACGGTGTTTGTCGAAGCAGAGAACCAGTCAAAGTGGGGGTGCTTGGGGGAGGCCTATGTCCAGCGCTGGACGTCTTACGGCTGAAATTATGATGATGATGATGATGATAGGTAGGCATTAGGCCACCTGTTCTTGTCGAGCCAGATAAACGAGGGTTTCTTTTAGGTATGATAATTTAGGTAATTTCTTAATCATTTCGGGACACATTCAAATGTAATTGATAGACTTATGGTGAAGTTTAGAGGTAGAGACTGCTTATGTGCCTATGTGTAATGAACTCCACAGGTACGAGTACCTTCACATTTTTTTATTAGGACTTACTATTTGTTGCACGTTGCTACCTATATACAAATGCGTTAACAAGTCCATGTTTAATAACAATACTAATGATCGAATGATATTCACTAGTTATCAGCAAGGATAGCGTGGCACAGAAACTCAGCGCCGATGTAATTGCAGGCATTGTTCGTCTTGCTGCTGATTTGTCTACTTCCAACAATATTGACCTCTTTGCTTTCGTAATGTTCACTGACGCACAGAAGCTACCGACGAAGGAAAAATAAGCCTTAAGTGTGACGTGAGTTTAACTTGTACACGAAGGGTTCTGTACCACCGTACAATAAATACGACAATTTTTGTTTTTTTATTTATTAAACACTTTTTCTTTATGGAGGACCCTCTTGAAGGTTGAACTTTTTTTAATGATGGCAATGAAAATACATACTCTGTGAAATTTTAAATTGTCTATCTATTACTTACGATTCATGAGATACAACCCGCTGATAGACAGAAGGAAGACCAACAGAAGCTTAGTAATAGGGTTCCGTTTTGCACCCTTTGGATACGGAACCTTAAAAGGTCCAATAATTAGACATACCTAGGTACTTTCCGTTCAGATCCCAGATAACGACTGTTATCTAGATTTAAAATTATATTGCTGAACGATTTTAGATTAAAATGATAGAACCACCGTTGTAAAAACGCAACATCCCCTTTAAAATATAGCAAATTATCGCAGCCCTATAAAATGTGGCAACATATCGCAACATCGTAAAATTGAGCACACATAAGAAGCCACGTGAAGATTTATCAAAACTTATACTGTAGAATAGAAGTGTGATAATGGTAGACAGCATGAATTAATGTTAACTTGCAAAGATTACGTTGAACTCGACGTAAAAATGCAAGTACGTGACCAAACTCCGCGTGGAACACAAACAGTCGAATGTAGATCAGCGTTGCCAGCGCCGGTGTCGCGAGATGGCGTGTACTTGACCGCGGAGGAGACGCGAGCCGCCTCGAGACCTTAGCCTGAATGTGCATGACTCGACTTTTTATGCGAAGGAACCTCGCCCCAGTAATCATTGGACACGACTCGTCTTCCGAACCGACTTCGTGAACGACACCAAGCCTCTCACGTACTTGACATTGAATTAATCAGAAGATTACGGACGACCTCACCACGAATGCTCACAGTAGCCATCTAAGCCATAGTGCCTTGGTGAAAAACATGACCTGTCCACAACACCACTCACCGTCTAACCGCGTCATACATTATCCGTTCATTAAAGTTACGCTACATGCCCGAAGTAGCATTGATGTTGGAGGTAAACCGATTACGTAGTTAGGCTTTATTTACATTTTATTGTTTACCTATTGTTTACTTGTAATAATGGCAAATGTACGAATGACTGAAACGGCGTGCGTGACGGAGGGTCCGTGTCACTTCGAACACATATTCGCCTTGATCCGTTTGCCCGACTTGAGTCAAAGAGGACAAGGCTGCACTTTTCAGTTCACGCCACGATCACAATCAGAATCATTGGTGGCCGCCGTGTAATTATTCAGCTTTTGCAATTAGAAGTAATTTTTATGACTCCGCAATGAACAGTTCGTTATAAACAGGATTGAGTGTATTGTCCAGGATTATTAATTATTAAGTGTTGAGGACGTTGTGGCGGTAAATTGCTGGAACAATTTACTGCAGGTAGATATAACAATAGATTATTATAATAACTACTTAAATCAGTTGTCTGTACGACTCGCAGCTGGTTTGTCTATGAATATTCAGCAGCGAGTATTATTATTTGCAGCCTCGACATTGCCCCGGATGGCAGTCGAACTGTGCGATGCCGGAACACACATGCTCTTGAAAGGGTCACACCGACTTGTAGACGCGTTAATTAGGCTCACAATGCATTATGTAAACACATGAAGTAATTACGTCAAGTTCACTAAGCGTAGTTGTAATATATTGCAAACACGTATAGTAATTACCGCACAAAATATATTTTTTATTATTATATACAGTAGCAAAATAAATGGAAAACAGTTCGATCGAGAAAGTCATTTTCACACATTCGGGCCTCGTTTCCCCGAAGCTTTACCTTAGCAGCTTAACACAAGCGTAGGTGTACCTATAACCACAACCAGTGTAACCATATTTTGCCAGTCTAGTGTAACCACATTTCGCCAGTTGTGTTTAAGTCCCATGATATACAGGGTGTGGCGTAAGTAATGGTCCACCGTTCAGGATTCGATGAATCAGATAATTAACTATAACAATTAAAAATTTTAACCATTTTTACCCAAGGGTTCCGAAAATATTTAATTTTAGTCTTTTATTTAAGAAATTTCTACCTTTTATTACATATTTGTTTGTAGTTTCAACAAAAACCATTATTTTTTCATTCTGATTTCTGTTAATTACTGCTGAATACTAGAGCTATCATAATAAATTATGATTTTTAATGTAAATTCAGCTCTTTTGAAGAAAAAGTTGAGTCTTCTCTAATTTTTAACACACCATCAAGTCCAAGACCGATTTTTGTAAAAATAACGCCTTGGGTGAAAATGTTTAAAATTTTTAATTGTTATAGTTAATTATCTGGTTCATCGAATCCTGAACGGTGGACCACTACTTACGCCACACCCTGTATATAATAGGGGGCGAACCTATTGCCATCAACCGCAACTCAGACTCCGGGCTGCTACTGACAAATTTCATATAGATTAACCCAATAACACTTAGCCCGGTCTAGGAATCGAACCCAAGACCTCATGGTCAGCAGTAGCACTTGAGACGGAGTCAATTTGGAATGTCAAGATCTTACCTTATTCTTAATTTTTCACTGACAATTTGTATAAGAAGGCTAACCTTAACCCTTTCATGGGCGGTGACGTGTATATACGTTCCAAGACAGCTACGAGTGGTGACAGAACGTACTACCACGTCTATTTTAATTTACTTGTTTTAAGCAGACCGTATACTCACGTTGACTCGCCATACAAAATTGTACTAGCTACGTCTTTCCGCCACAACGCATGAAAATTTCAAAATTGTTCTGTTTTTTTTTTTCGACTCGACGTCAATAAACGTCTAACCATTTTGTACGAAGAATTGATGTGTCATTCGACATATACCACGTGATCGAGTACCGTCCGCGAAAGGGTTAATATCATGCATTTTGTCCTAAATATAATGTACGTGCGATCCACCGCATCCTTGTGTCCACCCAACCGTACCACTCAAACTGACACCGGCACTAAATTCATAAGTAAAAGAAAAATTAATAAAGCAAAAACTATAGAACAAGTCGTCATTTTACAGTTTTTACAGACTACAAATGTCGGATTTTGTAAAAAAATAAATACTACATTAAGCCAAGTCTTCAACTGTAACTAAATTTATCAACTTTTTGTCATTTATTAGATGTCGCTGAACCTAATATTTCTGTGTACAAATGAGTGCAATCCTACTAATATTATAAACGCGAAAGTTTGTATGTATGGATGTGTGGATGTTTGTTCCTCTTTCACGCAAAAACAACTGAACGGATTTGGATGAAATTAAGCACACAGATAGTTTATAATCTGGATTAACATATAGAGTTATTTTTATCCCGGTAGTACGTTCCCGCGGGATATTTTCCGACCTACACGCGGGCGAAGCCGCTGGCAAAAGCTAGTAACTCTATAATATGGTGGCGATTCGTTAGTGGTCATTGAACTTTATTCGTGCCTTCTATCCCTTTAAAGGATGAATATATCATTGATGACACCTTGTTTTTAATATTTAATATCAAAACAGCTTTAGCATATCACGACATGTTCACGAAATAATTATGAACTAATTACCTTTGACGATTGAAGTTTAAAGGAAAATATCTCACGTAAATATAATTATCCTCAGTTGTTTTTTATTTATCAGAATTTTAATTTTTTTTTTTTTAGGTAGGGCGACCAATTTTGTAAACGCGTTTCTCAACATATCATCCCGAAGAGTCTAGTTAAAGTTTAATAGGCTGTGTGCGCCAATGAATAAATCATTTGAACTATCAGGTTACCTTTAAATGATAACCTTTTCTATCAGTCTGTCAGAATGTCTGTCAAATCTGTACGTGTAGTAACCTTTCGTCCTATAGGTCAAGTTGCTAGGCTAAGTACATGGTGCTCCCACTACGATCGATCACTACACGTGCCTGTAGGAACACTCTAAATGAATCGCTTTAATAATTGGATTATATGCACCTGACCTTGTGGGACGTTCAAGGTACACTTACAAAGTAGGGGAAAGGGTGGCAAGATGGGGTACTTAAGCTTTAAAGGTCAATAATATAAAAAATTACATAGTGTAACAATCATATTTATTTTTTAATTAACAACTAATTATTATTATTCTAATATTTGGTGTGATTAGGAACTTTTGGTACCACATTTAAGAGAAAAAATTAAAATAAAAAAAAGGTGTTTTGCCCCGTCTTGCCCCATGGTGCTGGTAAGATGGGGTACCCCCCTGAGGTAAGACGGGGTGATGAGAATGATCACAGAGAAAGATGATTATTTGAGCTGGCAGAACTCGCAGACATGGGTGGCTTCGTCATCATCATCATCTATTCCTGCGCAGCTATTATGAGCCCATCTTCCACATAATGAACATGATATCCACCCTTCAATGGAAACGGAATATACTTCCTCACAATACATACATGGTGTGTCCTCCTCTTCTTCACTTTTATCTCCAGATGATAAGACTCTTCGTCGTTTTGCTGTTTTAGCTGATCGGCTATTCTTCTTTGATTTTTTATGTTGAGCTTTTGTAGTAGTTTTCTTCTGTTTTTTAAATTTATCTTTTCTCTTTTTTGTTTCTATTTTCTCTAGTTTTTTCTGTTCAGCATCTTTTTTTTTCTGGGCGATAACTTCTAATTCTTGTTTGTAGGGAGACGACGTGATAATTGCTGTTTTTCCACGCTTTTTAGCAACACGAGAGGATTTTTTGGTACGCGGAAGTGGAAAGAGTTGATTTGGAGAAGTCAAAACAAAGCTACTGTCGCTTTTATCACATGTGGGCACATTAGCTGGTTGTGATGTCTCTGGTTCCTGACAAACATGGTTTTCAGCTGATTCTAGTGAGTGCGTCTGCTGGTCCGATTGATTTTGTTCTGCTTGTGATGTCTCCGGTTGGTCTTTAGTTTGATACGGTGCTGATTCCTGATTAACTAGCCTGGGTCTCCAGTGGGAACACCCTGGCAAAGAGTCATCAACAACGTCCCTGCTAAAAGTCGGAGCATTATCAGCGGTTTGTGCAGCTACTGTGTCTGAAGTTTGGGCAGTAGTGATATTGCTTATATCTTGCAATACTTCTCGGTTTGTGGAAGGTTGACCGTCATTTAACTGGATCTCGGTGGTCAAAGAAGGGGCAAAATCTGTTTCGGAAAACACGTTTGGATTATAGGGCCAAATCCCACATTTACGAAATCCATGTACTGCTGTAGACATAGTGGCTGCTTTAACAAAAGCATTTCCAAATATTTCAGCGACTTGGCGGATAGTAACGACTAGTCCAGGGTTAGAACGCAGCCAGGCTGTAACGGCTTGTTCATAATAAACGCTCAATGGTCGCATGAACGCAACATCCGCTACTTGTAAACGGTGTGTCGTGTGTGGAGGAAAGCACAAGATTATAACACCATGAGCTCTAGCTTCATTGATCAGATCAATATTCTGAGTGTGGGTGCTGTGCCCATCCAATAAAAGAAGCACGGGTCTCTCTTTAGATGCTCCACTGAAAATCACAAATCTCTTAAACCATTGGAGGAACAGCTCGGAAGTAATCTAGCCCGAATCACTACATGTACCCCAAGCACCAGCTTGTGAATTCACCATCAGCTCTGGATTCATCCTTTTTCTTGGAAAGATAAGCATAGGTGGCATGTAGTTTCCAGCTGCACTGAAGCATATCTCGACCGTTACCGTCTGTCCTCGTTCTGCTGAAACTATGACCCCAACCTGTTTCCGTCCTCTTTTAGCGATTATCTTGGAATTTGTCTTTGGCACAACAGAAACCCCCGTTTCGTCACAGTTATATATACGGTCAGGAGTTAGTTGGTGCTCATCGTACACGTTGCCGAGGAAATTGTAGAATTTGTCGACTGCAACTTTGTTAAAACCAGATGCTCTGGCAGCAGAAGTATTTTCAGGCTTTCTAATTGAAAGCTCTGGGTGTCGTTTTAAGAAGCCATTCACCCACTCTCTACCAGCTTCTTTTTTCTCAGCGTTGAATGGATTAGGCTTATTTTTTTTTATTGCTAACTGGTATACTAATGCCTTTAGATCTTTAACTGTAAGTCCATATAACCTTTCTTCCATTTCTAATAAATAGGCACAAAGCTCATTTTCTTCAGACACAGAAAAAACAGGCAGCCTAGGACCCAATGGTACTTTAATTGGTATGGGTAAGTTTTCATCAGATGTTTCGTTCAATACTAGACGAGCAGCCTTTACTTTTCTCTCTAATGTCGTCTGTGGCACATCAAATTGTTTAGCTGCTTTATAATAACCTATTTTTCCTTTCAAAACCGCTTGAATTGCTTCCCGCATGGATTCTTCGGACCACGACCCTCTGTCAGTCGTGCGTTTGTAGTCACGAACCATTCTAGAAAGGCAAACTATAATAAGCTCACAAAAAACACACTCATTTTTGCGAAAAACAAACAAGAACAAAATTATTTTAATTGGGGGTAAGATGGGGTACCCCGTTACCCCATCTCGCCTGCAGAGCCATTTTATAAAATAAAAAAAACAAAACAAAAAACAGCTAACAATCTTAAGGAAACACAATCCCTACCTTATTTTAGGTTAGTTTAAGCGTCAATCACAGCAACACCTCACCAGCTAACGTTATTTAACAAACCACAGTCACGTGTCAAACCAGAAGAAAATATGATAAACAATTTGCAGTAAAACACTTTTTTTGAATTTTTTTCGACACTGTGCACTTGTGAACCACTATCCACTGGGCGACTGACAAGTGTCATGGCGGCACGTCGAACGATGAATGAACGAGCGTGATTGGTCAATTTGAAATGCGAATTTCGCTGCGTACCCCGTCTTACCCGCTACCCCGTCTTACCTCCTTCTCCCCTACAACTATGAACTAAGTTAGAACTTTACCTTCGCCTTTGATGCCGTATAATATCTTCAAAGGTTGCAAATTAAAGGACATTTTATGGGTAAGCCTGCTTGCCACCACTAATTGGGTTTGGGAGAGATATTGCTTCCAAACAGTATTAAAATGATGCTTAATTTACTATCCCGAGAAAATCGGACCAGTCTCAACATGTGCTTACTCGAGTAACAGGAATAATTTTGGAGAAAATGTCATATCCACATTAGGTTTACAAAAAGTAAGATAGAAGATAGATTGGCGATATAATATAAGCCAACTTTGTAATGTACTTATAGAGTCTTTCAAACTCAACTGGAAAGTACTCATAAACTTTTCATAAACTTGATGAATGCATAAAACCTTTACTTATAATTTATACGAATTTAAATTTTCAGATTCTGTGACGCAATATGCAAAAGTTGTGCATATCTGGTATTGACGTTAAATATTAGTCGCTGTCCACTGAAGTGCTTCTTATCGCTTTTTGTGTTAATGTTGTTGACGTGTCATATTATATAATAGAACTTGAATACCGAGCTAAACGTGAGACTGAAAAAAATAGTTAAAGACAAAACATAAAATCATATTTGGCGGATTAATTTATTGTTGATTTCGAATGTTCCAGAACATTTTAATTAAAACCATTCAAATTTCCATCAAGTTAACATAACCAACAATCACAAAAAAAAATGGCGAAACGTAATTGGTGGTCCTAAATTTAGAATAAAACTACTTATAGATTTTAAAACAATAAAATCAAGAAGCGTGCAAATTCACGACTGGCTGAACAATTCTTTAAAATTGCTATAACAATCGTAGCTTTTATCGAAAATTGATCATTACTGGTTACATAATGTATGGTGTCCACTAGATCAGAGTTACGTGTGACCTTGACTTTCACCTTCGACATTGTGTGCGCGGGCGGCGGCGCGGCGCGGTGCAGTACACGACGTGATTCGGGACGTTACGTAGTTACCTTGACTTTACCCAAGGTTGTAAAGTTTAGTGTCGAACAACACTGGCCACCAGTAGCCGGACGGCATCTACACACATGCGTAAGTTGTGTGCAGCGTTTTAAATTGTTGCTAGGAGAAGTTTCTCTAGGTTAAATTCACTAAGTCGTTTGTTATCATCATCCAAAGTATTGTTACCTTTTAGAAATAAATATTAAACTGAAGATGCTGTATTATCAGAGTTGAAGTGGCGATCGCTTTCGAAGCGTTTCGTATTTCTACAACGACTTTCTACGAGGAGGACCAAAGATTTTCCGTTGCACATGTTTGTCCCATACATTTTTGATATTTTCATCATCGTTTTCGCTGGTAGATTAACACTTTGTCACTCTCTTGTAGGCTCCCAGTTGAACGCAGCCAAAATCCTCAAGTTTTTCATTGAAGAATAAAATTAGAATGAGGAAACTCCAGCGTAACCACATAGGAATTCTTGCACTACATGCAGTGTTATACAAGATCGTGATATCGATTCGTCACGATATTGCCAATATTGTAGTTCCGTAACACAACTTAAAACTATATTATGGTACGCGAAAGCAAATATGCTATTGCGAATTCGTTTTTGTTCTACATTATTGAGCTTTCTGATCTAACTTTGACACACATGAAAACAGACTTGGAAACTCAAATGGCGCTTGTCAAGAAAAAAAGACATGCAAAACTGTCAAAAGTTAAAGATTTCAGTGGGAGAGTGGGAGTTAAAGATTATTTTGTTGGTACACGAATGGCAGGACTCCATGTAGTTTGAGTTCACACTAGACTTCGCGTACATTCGTGCAAAAAAGCAAAGAGTATTTACTATGCAGTAAACAGTATATGACATTCAAAGATGGCGGAATTAATTACTTCCAATAATAGCTACTGAAGGGAAAAGTGGCATCATACAGCGTAGAGACACATTGGCCATCTAGAAGAGCGATGGAAAATTGACATGTGTGTGTTTATATGCGAAATAAGTAGCCCCAATAAAGTGGTGGTTGATAAAATCTCTTCTGTTTTACGACTAATATTATGTTTATCTTCTGTTAATCTCTCTGTTACTTATGTGGGCGGGAAATCATCAAATTAATTCTCCCGCTCTGGGTGGAGCGGAAGGGCGTGACAGATTTTTACTGACTAAAACGTGTTCCTTCAGTTGCCTATGCTGGCAACCAACCGAGTTACCATGGCTCTGGAGCCACGGTAACTCTTTCGAACAAATCTCGCTACCCTGGCAGGCATCGGTCTTAGCGGACCCTTTCAATAATTGCTGACACCTCTTTAAAGCGCGCGTGGAACACAACGCGTGGTTTGTTACCCTACTACTGCAAACCAACGCGCTCCCTCCAGAGCATAATACCTAATAAAGGCGAAATCGAGCGACATCGGACCACGTCGACTGACATGTCGTGCAGCATAGAAAATGATGAAGATCGTGGGACATGACAGAGACGCTGGTCGACATAGCTCGACGTTACAAGCGACGGGTATCGCGGGATATTAGTCCAGTGAATACGAGGTTTTATCACTGGAAATACTTGTCAGTAAGCTTAATGGGACAACTGTCAGTCGTGATGTCCTTTACAAGTATTTTCAATACCTACTACTAGATAAATATCTTTGTTTATACCAATTATCTTATTATATTTATGCAAGGGGCCAACGGATCCCATCATGTTTACTTACTATTTTGCTCGGATTTTTCCACCCTACTATGGTTTCACCAAAAATAAAAAATACATTTGGTAGTTGATTTAAGCATCCCTTTATTATAATATTACTTTGTAATGCAATAAGAACTTCATTGAATAACTGAGAAGATGGCGTGGGCATCATTCGTGTCATTGGCATCACCATACGATGTACTCTTCACACATACTAGCAGCACCACCAATAGCAATGCTTTAGACTCGATCATCTCTGCGCACCTGGATCACGTACCTACATTTCTCGTGCACGTACTTCACCACATAAAAAATAAAACTAGTAGGTAAACAACGAAATCATAACCATCTACAACGAAATATTAAGACAAAACAGAGTAACATTAAAATATGACAAGTATACCATGAAAGCTTAACTGTAAAAAAGACGTTTACGTAGTGGATTTATGTTGCAAATATTATGTTTCAAGGGACAGGAATCTGTTTCTCCAAAATGTCTTAGATTTAATGTAACAGAACTGATTTATCCCAGTGAATAATTAACATCTTTCAAAACAACGAGGTATTAGTACAGGATTTTTCAATTGGAACCGGCGTATATTTGAATTAAAATAAAACGCATTAATTGCTTACAATCAGATTATATCGTAGCGTGAATAAAAGAAATTAAATTTTCCATTACTTTTAACATAATGATACCTTTAATATGAAGCATCTTAAGTTCCACTTTGGCTCTTTGACAGTTCTTGGCTTGTGGCAGTCTCATGTCGGTGACAATTAAATCTCAAAAACTTGAGGTATTTTTGACAGATTGAGACTTGAGAATTGCCCCTCAGATGTAAGAATGTAAACGAGGCAAAAGATGTATCTAAGAATTTAACTTCTGCCTAGTGCCTACTCCTGTGGAAAGGGAAAGAAGGCATGACTTTATGTATGTATGGCGATGAGAATAGGTCAGGTTGAAAAATACTAAGTTTTTTTAATTGCAATTAATCTAATTATAGTTATTTCCCACGAATTTGTTTTGAGCAAGATAATTAAAGCATTTTACCGAATGACTCCGAATACAAATTCGGCTATATGTAATACATTTCCGTCAACAAAAAAATGCCGGATATCATTTAAAAATATGTTAACATGTCACGGAATTATACATATATACTTGTTGGTATAGATAGATTGGACTTATTTCGGTACTTACTTATGGAAATAATGAACAGTCAAAGTCCGTATCTTACCTTTTAATGTAAGACCAAGGTGTCCACCTCAGTATTAACAATAACTTTCCTGGCAGGCCATCGGTACCAATTTTTTTAATATTGATTTATTAAAGGAAGGGGTCGAACCCTAAATCGTCTGAGCACAAAAACGTCGTAGTAATTAAACTGAATCAGTCAGAAAAGGTTAACATGGTTTATAGGTGGATTATAAACTGCACGACTAAATTTAAAGCATACTAGTGTAGGTATAATTAAAAAGAGATAAGAATACAAAGGAATACTTGAATGTATTAAAAGAAGAAGGCTACAGTATTTTGAATAAAATTCACGAAAAGTATTGTACTCGAGAAGCGATTACTAGCAAAACGATACTGGATCATGTTTCTACAAATGTGAAGGACAAAACAAATGACTTCCGGTTGGCCATTGTTGAATCTGCAATGTCTGACCACAAACAAATTGTATTTGAAATAAGAAAATGCGATCCTGTGCCACCACAAAAAGTCCAGTACGTAGCTGTCAATTACTCACAATTATATAAAACCTTAGAAGAAACCATCTATGAAAATGTAAATAATGACTTCACTACATTTGAGAAATACCTAGAATCAAATATAAACAAAAATAAAACAACTAAAACTAAAATTTTAAATACAAAAAAGACAGATTGGATTAATAAAGATCTACTATTGGATATAAACAAAAGAAATGAAGAATGGAAAAAGCTGAAAGAAAATCCTCAGAATGATGAAATTAAAGAATCTTTTATTTGTACTCGAAACAAAGTGTCAGAGAAAATTCAAACTACTAAGAATAATTATTACGTGAAAGAGTTTAGTAACTGTTCTAAAAATCCCCTAAAAATGTGGTCCCTTATAAATGACCTCACCTGTACTAAAACAAAGGTTAGTTGTGCTCCGGAAGTACTTGATGGCCTTGCAATGGACAAAATACAAGTATGTGAACATTTTAACACTTACTTTTCGACAATAGGTTCTAAATTGGCAAATGATATTCCTAGTAAATACCATAATAATTTAACAAACACACTTCCACAAAATCAAAGACATAATCAATTAGTCGAACTTATACCAACTACCGCTAGTGAAGTAGGGAAGATTATCGATGACCTTGAAATCAACACAAGTGCTGGTTTGGACGGACTTAATGCAAAGACGATAAAATGTGTTAAAAACCTTATTACGAACAATTTAAGTAAGTGCATAAATTCTTGTTTACTAGATGGAAGTTTCCCTAATAGTCTGAAAATTGCAAAAGTTACACCAATACATAAAGGTGGCAGTAAATCAAATGTTGAAAACTACCGTCCCATTTCTGTACTCCCTGTTATCTCTAAAGTCTTTGAAAAAATTTTATATATACGATTACATAAATACTTAGTCTCCATAAATTTCCTAACCGATAAACAGTATGGTTTTCGGCCAAAATCGAACACCTTATCAGCAACAGTAGATCTTGTAACCAAAATTAAAACTAGCATAGATAGGAAACAACTGGCCTTGGGTCTGTTTATAGATCTAAAGAAAGCCTTCGACACAGTAAGTCATGAACTGCTTCTAAAAAAACTGAAGGCGATTGGTATTACTGGAGCAGCATACAAAATCTTTAAATCATACCTGACAGATAGGGTTCAAGTGGTAAAAATCGATAACTTTCAAAGTAACCCCCAACTGATTACATGTGGAGTTCCCCAAGGCTCTATACTGGGCCCTTTGCTGTTCTTAATATATATAAATAACATTACAGATATAGGATTACAAGGTGATGTATCACTATATGCCGACGATACAAGTCTGTTCTATTTTGGTAATAAAATTGATACTCTTATGGAACAGGCTCAAAATGATTTACATAGATTATTTAATTGGTTCCAGTGTAATCTGCTGACAGTCAATACTAATAAAACAAAGTACAATTTGCTGCTAAAAATAAAAAGACAAAAACACAACACACTCTTAACATAAATGGTAAAATTATAGAAAAATCAAATGCAGAAAAATACCTAGGACTTATACTGGACAGCGAATTGTCGTGGAAGGCACATATTGAGAAAATAAAAAATAAGCTCTCTGCCTTAACAGGCGCACTACGCGGCATTGTTCGTAGTCTTCCACCACAAGTCTGCTATATGATTTATAACTCCATGGTGAAACCTCATTTGGACTACCTAATTGAAGTGTATGGCTGTACTTACAAATCTAACCTACAAATCTTGCAAATAGCTCAAAATAAAATTATTAAAGTTCTTTTTAAGTACAATTACCGAACACCTACACTAAAACTTTACAATGACACGAAGCTCATGAATATTTCACAGATATTTAGGTATAACACCTGCATACTTGTATATAAAATTTTAAACAAAAACTTACACACACAAATAACTCTCACAAAACAATCACAATTAAAAAACAGATACAGAACTAGACAAGCAAATGACATAGTGTTACGGGCACCTAGAACAAACTACGGCAGGAGAACTATTCTGTATGAAGGAGCACAGCTTTACAACAAATTACCTCGAAATGTAAAAGATCAAAAATCCATGTATGGTTTCAAAAAATCTCTAAAGAAACACATTTTAGCGGATTTAAAATTTTAGGCTATCTTCGGTAAGAATTTTTTAACCATTTTTGTTGTGTAACCATCGCGTCGGTTAATATATCTTATTAGAAATAAGTTTTTTCTCATATAAGTGAATGTAATTCTTTTTGAGAAATAAAGTTCTTAAACCATAAACCATAATTTTCGCTGTTGCTAGGGAAAATACTGGCACTGAGAACTAAGAACGCAAAACAAGTAATAATTATGAGACGAAATTGTAGTGCATTTTGCCATACATTTTGATAGAGTTAAAGAAACTTATTAATCACAATCGTTACAATCTATAATTAACACAATTGTGATTTAGTCACCTTTTCTTTTTATCGGGTGAACAGAGGTCACGAGTGTGGTGACGACCATTTTAATTCGAGTTTGGGTCTTACCTTCTCTCCCGGATCTGTACATTTATATTGTAGTTACCAACCACATAGTTTTTGTATTATTACTGCTTATGCTATTAAAGTACTGGAAGGTACAGCCTCCACGTTAATTAAACTAACTAGATAATTTACTTTAATCATCAGAAAAAATGATGATTGGAACTTTGTTGAGTTAACTAACTTAATTGTCGACCTGGGAACCGATGGAAAATATGAAGTTATCAGAAGGTATTACGACATTACTCGATACTGATTGCAATACCATTTAATTTAAGATAATATTGACTCTTTTCAAAGTCAAAGCATTTATTTCAATTAGGCCCAAAAAGGCACTTTTGAACGTCAACTGATACATGAAAATAGAATTGATTCTAGTTGCCCCTTCCAAAAAGTAGATTCATATAGAGAAGAATGGGCAAGAAACTCCACCGTTACTCTTTTAAAATAGTTTTCAGTATTCGTATACAATATTTATACAATGATATGTGAAGACGATGAACCTACAATAAAAATTACCATACCACAACAGGTAAAAGAACTGAAAATGAAGCAATGCTCACATATTTACAAAAACATTGCAAAGACAAGAATACGAATTTCCTAATATATTTACAAGTTACAAGTCAGTGTATGAGTTACAGTAATCACAGAATGTAAATCAGTGTCATAGAAGAAAAAATAAATATTATCTACACAGTTAAGTAAGCAACCAGTTTGATAAACTCTAAGAATATCCTATGGAGCGAGACCAGCATGTTTCCAAGCATTCTTATCTTGGATGTAATCCTCTAATTTGTAATAAGCTCGTTTAACAAAGTGTACTTTTTGATAATCATATTCTAGAGTCCTTGGAGTTATGGAGTCATAAATAAGAAAGAGCTAAACCGACTTGGGAGAGCAGTGGTGGATCAGTGGTATCGGCCCCAACTTTCGAGTTACAGGTCGTGAGATCGAATCCAGGCAAGCGCTTTAATTTATGTTAATAATTTCATCACCACTGCTTTCGAAACGGTGAAGGAAAACATCGTGAGCAAACCGGCATGTCCTAAAATCAAAAATTCGAAGACATGTGACATCTACCAACCCGCACTGGGCCCGAGTGATAGACTACGGCCCACTCCCTCTTGAAGAGAGGGGGCCTGTGTCCCAGCAGTGGGAGTAATATAGGCTGATTATGTAAACCAACTTGTGTCCAATACCCAAAACATGAAGTATTGTGAACAAACACTCAATTCTGAAGGTTACTACGGCTTAAAAGCTTATAGTAATAATGTAATAGATTAGTAAGTTGACACTACTTAACCATTTAGTGATTTACTAATGTTATTATTACGTGCTTACTCGATAAACTTACGGGCACGAATTCGTACTGCTTTTAGAGATAATCAAATAATTCACAAAGCTGTTAATGGTTATCATTTGTAAGAAGGTGAATAAGGAAGTCATCTTCATTATTAAAACCAGCGATGTGTCGGATATCCTTATCCGTATCCGCGGATATCCGAGAGAGAAGAAAGAGAGACGTGTCCGTATCCGTATCAGTTACTTTTTCCCTTGTTAATTTTCAATACATTGATGAAAGCCTATATAGGTATAGGTGATTAGGTAGCAATGAAAAACGATTTAATTCCATATAAATTATTTTTTATTTCTTAAGATTTACATTTGGCACCTTTATATTGTAAACATTGATCATAGTGAGTTAACATACCAATAGTAGATAACTCAACGGAACTAAATCAACTAATAAAGCGTCAAGACGTTAAGAACCGTATCTGTATTCGCGGATCTTGACACCAAATATCCGTATTTGGATCCGTATCCGCGGATATACATTTTTAACGATCCAGTTCATCAGTATTAATAACATACCAGGACATAAATTGTCAATGTTTGATATATAACACAAAATTATAACCGCGCTTGACACACCCAGATGGGTGCAAGATTTTTTTTCTCAATTCCTAAAGCGATAAAGTTTTATTTTTCCTTGATTGTGAATGCGCATTTCATTTTCCTCTTAGCAATAACGGTGCAGATCATCGATTGTCCTACAAAAAGATCAATTAAGTTGATCTTAGAAACATACAAAGCCTCACTCACACAGCCTTTGTCCGTAGTCGGTAGAACAAATCGGTGCACTTGATGAACGTAGGCTGGTAATATGACCTTAATATTTATAAGCTGCTTTTCTCAATACATTAAGTTTATAGGTCGTATACAGTATCCTATTGAGTAAGTATAGGTTTTGTCTTGCCGCATTTTCTGCCTTGCGTAACTTAGCTCCTGGTTAGCTTTATATTCTATTTTTGAACGCTTACACAATGATACGTATAATATATTGTAATTATTTTTGTAATTTTAAAAATTATGTTTTTTTATTATTATTTGTCAATATATTTTTACATAAATAATTTATTATATTTTTAAACGCTTACACTATACTATAATATATTGTATTTTTATATATATATATTTTTACATTTAATAAACAATTCGTAATACCTATGTATGGGGAGCAGTGGTGGCCCAGTGGTATCGGCCTTGACTTACAAGTTGTAGGTCGTGGGTTCGAACCCAGACAGGCACTTTACTTTGTGTAAATAATTTCATCACCACTGCTCTCAAAACGGTGAAGGAAAACATCGTGAGGAAACCGGCATGTCTTAGAACCAAAAATTCGAAGACATGTGACATCTACCAACCCGCACTGGGCCCGCGTGGTGGATCACAGCCCTCTCCCTCTCACCGAGAGGGGGCCTGTGTCCCAACAGTGGGAACAATATAGGCTGATGATGAATACCTATGTACCTACTCGTAACATAACATAACATTACGCCTGCTTTCCCCAAAGGGTTATCCAGAGGTGTACGTACGTAAAGACCTAGACCCGCATTTCGTCAGTTATGTTTACGCGACCAACTCGTATATCCCCTTAAATGTTCTGATCTTCATCTGTGACCTTACTGTGGTGAAATGGAAATAAAGAACAGTCTTCTGATTGAGGTTCATGTATTAACATAATTTAATCAATTATGTAGCAATCATCATCATTCATTATGAAGATGTCAGGGGTACCAGTAGGTAGGTATGTTGGACAGTGAGCGTCAAATATATCGGAACATACAAACTTTCATTTTCGTAGTTGTTGAGATCATTTTGATGATCTCAACAACTACGAAAATTAAAGTTTATTTCCGATTGGATAAAGTTATTTTCAGAATGACAGTTGTCGTGTACTGTCCTCATTCTAAAACATACCATGTGACATCGAATTAATATTTAATTTTCATTCAGATCATTTTGAACAGTTTGTTCGTCCCTATATTGTTGACGCTGACAGTACATACTAATTTCATGGTAATAATTCATGTTACTTTTTGTAATTAATGTGATGGCAGTAATAAAATAAAACAACTTATCAAATAAATGGGCATACATACATACAATCACGCCTTTTTCCCATGGGGGCAGGCAGAAACCACGGAACGCCACCTGCTACGATCTCTACACACTCCTTTTGCCTCGTTTAGGTTCATACAATTGGTCATACACACACGCTGGTTGCGAGTACTACGCACCTGACCATTTTGAAGAACATCACCAATAAGGTCACTATATGTCCTCCTAGGGCGTCCCCTCTCGGTGTTTCCACTCACATCTGCCTTGTAAATACCTTTTGAGAGCCATCCTTCATTCATCCTCTCAACATGACCAAACCATCTAAGTATACTTTTTTCAATTTTTGTCACTACATCTTCTTTTAAACCACACCGTTCTCTTATCACATAATTCCTCAGCTTATCATTCATAGTCACACCACACATGCTTCGCAAGGAACGCATTTCCACAGCATTTATTCTACTTTCATTCTGCTGACTGAAAAGGTCCATGTCGTTTTGCAACGTTTGGCCGCTCGAAAAGTCTATATTATGGTAACATTTTTGGATGACACCAATTCATTTTAAAACAAAAATAAAGGTAGATAAGTAGATACAGTTAAATCATCATTTACCTAACCTTTCCCCCACTATGTAGGAGTCGGCTTCCATTGTCATTGTTTGTTGTTGTTGTGTATAGTTTGACTTTGCGTCATATTTACCGAAAATAAACGTATTTTCTTCCTTTTTTTCTTTCATTGTAACCGAATGCAGCTGAGTACTAGTATTTTACATGGAGCGACTGTCTATCTGATCACCACAACCTAGTTACTGGGTAATACGATACCCCTTGGTAAGATTGATTGTCAGACTTTCGGGTTTCTGACGACGCGTATCGACTGTAAATTATTTACGCCTGACTTCCTGAACCAACGGCTTATTGTGCTTTCCGAAGCACGGAGGATTCTCGGTATGTGAAGATGGTCACATATCTCCCGACTAACCTGCTCGATGGACCTGTGCGGCTGTTATTAGTTAATCATAAGCCCTGTCTTATTCTTACTACTTGAAATTAAATATACAATGAAAAAATCTTGGCTAATATCTGGAAAACCTGATAAAGTCAAAAGAAGATCCGTAACCCCTTTATCAACCTTTTTCTGTAACATTTTTTTCCTTCCAACAGCACGCAAGCCATTGACAAAATAATTGAACAAAAAGTTCGGATCGATGAGTTTTTGTCAATGTTACCTTCAGACGTTTAGTTAATCAGTCCTATAATTAGTTTTGATTGATATAAAAAATGGAAAAAGAAACTCCAACGGCATAGTAATTTTAGTTGATACTATTTCTAAAACGTCCTACGAAACGGATTTATTTGCAATTTTTTTTCAATTAGTTGTAGACAGTTTAAGAATGAACATTAAAAATGATGGAAATTAAAATTGAAAAGAAAACAAAACTATTAAATATATTGTTTTAAATGGCCGTTATGTAGGCTCGAACATTTATGGTTGTTTTGTAAAAAAAACATTTAATTGCAATTTAAAAGTTCTGAACAAGCAACATTTACTCAACTGGCCTCTTAAGGTGGACTCCAGGATAGTCCGTGAAATACAATTTTTCTTAAGTTTCTTGCCATTTGTAGGTCAGGGTCAGACCGTATGTTGAACAAAATATGATTTATGACCGTAACTCGTATATATTTCAAAAATTATAATCAGTAAGTCATCGTTATCGTTGACGAGCATTTTTGCTGTAGTCGGTCTTTTTGGTGCAGCCGTGAGGCACACTGTATTGCTAATTTCTGACATCGCACCTTACACTTTTTGGAATTTACTCCTTAAGAATCGATTTTTATATATAAGTGCGGGGTATGAAAATTTATGGGGAGCAAAATCAAACTTTCTGCCTTACGTAATGGGTTACGTTACGTTATGTTATGTTTATTAATTTAAATATTTATAATCGTTCGTAAAGAACTCACGTCGTGCGTCGGAGCTGACACAATTTTTTTTTAAATTACTCTTTCATTCAGTATACCTATTGTGTGCCTTTTAGTCGGTGCTAAATAAATGTATTTTCTTCCTTTTCTTTATTTCTTTACACTTATCAATACAACCCTCTAAGTTCATATTATCCGGTTGAATGATTTTTCATGAAATTGTCATTTATTGGTATTAAATGAACTAAGAGTGTCGGATTAATGATTTTAATTATTAAAATTATGTAAATCCTTATTTGTTACGGTCGCGAATCATATTTTAACCTTTATTGAAACTCCGCACTACGCTGGGTCAGCGCAAGGTCAAAGTGGTACCACTTACATACAGCCTACTGTGGTTGGCTTGTGAGCAGTTAGTGCCGCGTTCATTGAAGTCTAATTAGCAAGAATGCGTAAATTTGAATAATTATATACTGTTTAAAATGTATATGCGGGGTATTTTGTTATACAGTTGTATGTTCCGTATCATAATTGGTATTATATACTGCTTATGGCTCCTATCTGTCTAGTTTTCTCTTGCAACGCCCGATGCATCAGACGGATGTAAAAATTAAGTTTTAGTCCCAGTTCTTGTTGCATATTTGGCATGCTTATTAGTCGATTCGCACAAAGGGTCTAGTCGTACTTAGATCTACAAAACATTGTAATAGGCTATTGACACCACCAACCACTAACATACTTTTTACAAGTTGTCAAAACGCTACTTTGTCAAAGATTATTAAAATCTAATACAATTTATAAGCGTCAACAAAGCGGTCATATGGTGCCCCACTAATTTTTTTATTTTTCTCTATGTTGCACCATTTGGATTTTAATGAAACTTGACGCGCTGTTAGGCCGGGTATAGGCAATTGTTATATATTTTTTGCAAAGTGGTAATTCAATTCGATCTAATAGAAATCAATAAAAAATATTAATTTTTACTTTTTTAATATTTTTGTTTAGGCTTGGCTCATAGTAAATTGCTATTTAATAAACTGCAAAGTATTCCATAAATACTAACATTTGTTTTATTTTCCTAGCTTTAAAATTAACAAAGATACATCACTTTGAAAAAATGTCATCTCCGGACACTTTTTTTCAAATAGCTACTAAGATATCGAGCTAATATCTACGTGGTGAACTACTATTAGTACCCTCTACAATATAACACAGGTTACGATATAGGTTCCTAGGGGGGGCAGTTTGCCTCTGGAAGTACGGATAGACCCTTTTATGCAATAAAGTCAAGAAAAATATACATTAGCGCACAGACCATATAATTTTACAATTGCCTATTACGAATATCTAGAATTGTCGATTGAAATTAAAGTCGTGCGAATTAGGTACAGAAAATAATATAGCCAGGGCTGTAAGGCTTAAACTAAAAGCAACTACTCGCTAAGGGCACCCCCTGTGGGGTACGGACCTCGGCTTAGGGCATCGCTGGAGGACGGCAGAAAGGGACGAACTGTATCGGAACGAGATAAGAATCATTTTTATAGATATTTAATGAATCCAGCTGAATCAAAATCTTTTGTTAAAAGTTGAATGGTTGTAATCTTTCAGTTCAAGTCCTACAGCATTTCTGAAACTTAGGGCATCCTGGCCTTGAATCTATTTATGGTGATGCTTAAGCAATTGATACGCTAACATTTCTTGCATAATAGAGCCGAGATGACTACTAAAACGTTATTTCTTCCATAAGCTATGAGGCGCAATTCGTTGCGTGTCCTGAGATAACGACTTGTTTTTATAAATTACTTACGTGTCTTGTGCATAATCAGTCTGTCAGTAATTTAGCTAACACAGACTGCATTCGGCGTAACTCGAGAGGCTAACGCCTGTCAGATACGACGTATGAATACATGACAAACTATGAAGTGTAATTACATACAGTCTGTCTATCTGTCTGTTTCTCACGCAAAACATGGCCATAAAATGGGTCAGTGTGGATTGTAATTATGACATCTTTGTTATCCTTCACAATAATAATTTGCTTCTGGTTCAAATTTAAACTTAACAATGCTAACTACTAAACTTGATTTTAATGTCGACTTAATATACTTATCTTTGCCTGCCGGGGTCGCGAGATTGTTCGAAAGAGATTCCGTGACCCTGGCACATGGGCAACTGAAGGAATACTGGTGGGTTTTAGTCAGTAAAAGTCTGACACGCCCATCTGCTCCACCCTAGAGCGGGATACGTCATTTGAGGATTTCCCACCCAAAAAAAAAACTTAATACCCATGTTGAACAAGGAAATTGCAGTTATTGGAATTTCATAACACATGATTATATACAACTTTGTTAGTTACAATACGATGTGAATAAAAGCAGACTTTAATTTTATCTTTGTCTTTGTTTATCTCAATAAAAATGTATCGAGTCCATAATAATTTGTTGCTGTGAGCACTTGCAATTTCCTGATTTGAAACCGGTTTGTGAATAGCAAAAGTCATTCGGAAGTGCAATAGACTCTATATTAATGTTCTTTAAAACTAATATTTTATGTTCAAATAGATCAGTATCTTCGTAGAAATCGTGTTGAATCGGCATCTCCATATTATAGGTAAAGTATACTTTATTTGTTTATGTTCCCAGGCGGTCGTCTCTCGGGTTTCTAAAGGATGTATGTTTTCTCTCATACCAGTTTAAATACTTGTTCCCCGGGTAAGCAAAATGTGCGGCTTACATTTGGTTTATTGTCTCTGTTTCAACTTTACGAAACCAAGTCATCCGTCCAAGACGAATAATAAGTACGAACTTAATCGTACGAGCATATAACTTTCTACAGCATTTTTCGAGTTTAAAATGCAATAGGTGCCTAAATACATAGTCCTGTTTTTAGTTATGAAAGGAACAAACCGGTACGGCGCGCGCTGTATGCTCCCGCGCCTGCCTGCTCCGCCACTCACGCCTGCCGCCAGCCCATTGCTTGGGTCAAGGCGACTGCCACGTTCAACTTTATTGTTAAATTGCTGCAATTTATATTATTTGCTTTTTTTGAATCGCGATTACTATAGATAAGGTTAAACGTAATTGTTGTTGCCTAGACATTGGAGCATCTAAGTGGTTTGTGTGCACCTCCATAAGGCAAATCAACCTGTTTGTAACGACCGCGTTTACATTCCTAGCAAGACTTTAAGGACGAAAGACTCTACGAATGTGCTAATGTTATAAAACAAGGCTAATAAAATCAGAACTGAGATTAATAGTTCAGTTACTAATTCAATTACGAATAAGTATAAATTAATATGATTAAATAAATTGCTTATTAAACTTTTGGCGGGCACGAATTGCGAAACGAACTAAACGTACGAAGTGTATTATCTTTGAACAAAGCGGGCGAGAGCAATTGATCGATAAATTGTAAGGCGATTTGCAATAAATCGTCGGTGGTCTGCGTCGGAAATAAGTTCGCAATAAGCTTCGTGACCGGAAGGTGCAGGGTCCTTGCTGTGACCACGAACAGCACCGCCTCTGCAGCACCCAATGGCACGAGTCTGCCATTTCCTTCATTCACGACACTTGATCTGTGTACACTACAGCACATGCAGTTAAGGTGAAGCTTAGACTTGAACGAGGTGATTGTATTTTACAGAGACTGAAAGCATTCCTCAGCGAGCATTAGCCTTAACCTTGACCGGCAAACACGTGGACCACCGACTAGCACTCCACACTCGTCCAGGTTGATGACATGTGATGTTTCAACACTCAATGCTCGCTCATTTCGTACATCCAAGATGTTGTTTCACGCGCTGATTAGGATGATTATTTTTTATTTTAATATAAATAATAAGGGGTTGACCTTCGGAACAGGTAAATGAAAAATAACAGTTAAAATAATAATTAAAGTGTTAATTATCCGGCCTCATCTATTTCGTCTCAGTTGTAATCACATATTAACGTATGAAAATAATATAAACTTCATATTAGTAACGGCAGCCAGTTATAAATATCTACTTCCGCGGTTTTTCAATCGTAATTATATGTAGTACGACAAAGGCACAAGACTGACTGGTATATTTTGCAATTTGCCTTTAATGGTTTGCACTTATTTAACGTAAGAATGTACGTTATGTTTTGTTGTCCAGGTGTTTCGATCTGATTCAATCTTGTAGGTAGTGCCGACCTGACTTGGGACACAATTATTAATAGCTAGCATTGCTTAAAAACTTCATTAAAGTTGGACCTACGCGCAGAATACGGACACTGATTTTGGATATTTCTGTTCTTTCTTACCTGAAAAGAACATCAACTCACGCCTTTTCTTGATCGGTATAGGCAGGAACACACAGAACGCCAACCGCTCCTTCCGCCCTATATAATCCCCTTGTTTCATCTACATTCCTACACTTGGAGCATGTTTGGGGTCTATTTATTAAAAACCAAGGATTGATAGTTGACCTTTCGTCACTTTCACAAGTTTTTTTTATAGTTTAGTGTTTTATTAAACAACGCTCGTCGTGAAAATGTGTCCATCTTGTATTTTTTGACCATTCCTTAGCATTGCCAGATTGAACATGCGCGGCGGTAGAGGATTAAGAATTACGCAGGCGCATAGTCACCTTTCTGAAGTACATCACCATTACTAAGTTCTATTGGTATCTCCTTCTAGGACATCCCCTCCCGAGCCTTCCACTCAGGACACCCATCTGTCTAATGCATCCTCTCAACATGAACAAACCATCTTAGCTAATTATACTTACTCTTTTAAACTGCTGTTCTTGTATTTGGTCCGTTTACAAATCCACATACTAACCTGATTATTGAAGGTGCAGGCTGCAGGAATCCACTGGATGCGAGAAGCACAGAACCAGTAAAAATGGTGGTGCTTGGGAGAGGCCTATGCAACAACAAACGTCTTTCGGCTGACATGATGAGAATAATGACCTACTTACCATCTCTTCAATGACCCGTTTGAGACATTATTATAGCGGATTCTGTTAAGATTTTATCAGGAAAACAGCGTAGAATATACGAAATAATAATCAACCTAATTAGAATAAATAATCTAATCTTATGATCTAATCAGAATAAACATCATAAATCATGTTTTTATTAAGAACGATGTGCATTGAGGTTGTTGAACTGTTAGAATTGTGTTGATCACTTATCCTGAAAGGCAAAGTTGTTGATTTTGTACACTTTACCTATTTATCTACACCTTGTATCTAGTTTATTTCGACCATAAAATGGAAAATTATGGTAACAGGAACTTGCTATAAATCCTTTCATATAGTAGATCTTAGGAACCAACACGTCTATGTGTCTGTCCACTTGTTTACAGACCTACATCCCTTGTGTGCATCTCAAAAACCAATAACTCGATTAGCGAGTTCCTTTTTATGGAAAAAGCTTGATAGACGTTTTCTTGCAATGGCTAAATGGCTTAGAAGATGTTTCGGAGCGAAATATAGAAGACTGGCTTCCCAGTAACGGGAACATTAAATAGACTGATTCTGCTAGACATTATTATTACTTTTTGCATTAAACGAAAATATTTCTTACTAAAAACACTATAAAATGTAAAATAACTTTAATTCGTTGTAATTTTCGCTTTTTAGCTGTCGTGCAGACGCCAGTACATCAAGCTAACCGAAACTGAAAAATTCTGCCATTGAACCTTGAATTTAATTCTTTAGCGATAAAGTTGACAATCTGTTAAAGAAATTTGAAAGATTGTAGTAGCTTGATGTGCTGGCGTCTGTACTTACCTACCCCACAGAAATTTATATACCTTGTTACAAATGTAAACAACAGTGAAAAGAACTTAGTAATCATCAACACACACAAAGTGGATCAAGTACGTATTATTGCAGCTCAACAACTACACATCTTCACAAAGCTCATAAACTACTCATCAGAACTAGACCACATTTATGTGGGACCAACTCAAACAACAACACATTTTTTAAATTAGATCCATAGTTAATGAACATATTATGCATAACCCCTCCTTTTTCGAAAACGTTTAATAAAACCTATAGCACAAACAAAAGAGCAGTTTTTCTATCAGTAATGACTATTAATAAATCATAATTATAATCAATACCTTGTGCAGCTAGTTGATTATGCTCGGTAGATAACCGGGGTATATCGAAACACACACTTAGTAATTATAAATTGTTATTTAATAGATGACGTGTATTGCTTACTTTGTGCATATACCGATTAGCGGTAACTCGTTTACCTCGTCATTGTGTTTCTGTACTTCTATAAAGATTATTTCGTTATTTTATGAGGGAGAACTAACTATACTAGCAGTCGAAATTCAACCATTTTCTTTGAAATTTTAAGTTTCTACGTGAAATTACATAATCAGAATTATTTATATTAATTATTATGACTTATTTTTGTACATTTAGTAAGACCATAGATAAAAAAGACGGAATAAGGTTAATTTTTTCTCAGTTTGACCACAGACTTTAACCCAAAACAAATGAGTATACCTATATGAGTGTGTGTGTACGTGTATTTAAAGTATACTAGTGTGTCTAATGTTTTTTTTTAAAATTAATGTATTGTAATTCTTATGCATTTTTATATAAATTATATGCTTTTTGAACTCCTTGAAACTTTAATTGTGCTGAATTTCATACCCACAAAAAGTATGTAACCCTTTTTGCGAAAAAAAAAGCCGACGGAGGTCCGCGTAAATTTCGTAAAACGGGGGACAATTTTTTTGCATCACGTATTAATACATATAATAAATAAGATGGGCTAGAAATGGGGTGACTGCTGAGATGGCGACTACGAATATCTTTTTTTTATTAATTTTTTATTATCTATAATATGGTGACAAATCAATTGTACAATAATTTGGTACAGAGATGTGAAACTAATTTATCTACTGGCTCCCAAACTAGGTTTATTGCCTGTGACTTGGGAGTCAGTGATTCCAAAAACTTATGCTAACATAAACTACGTACAACAGACTTATTATATAGTTATGGTTACATATTAACTCATTTACAAAAATAATTGAAGTAGAAAATTTGCTGCACCGGCCACTAATAAGTTGGGTTAAGGGCAAAAGAATGATGATGATGGAGAATAAATTGTTAAAATATGAGTCCTCACAAAAAGATACTTCCTCTAAGAGAAATACTCTTTGTGTACCCTGAGCAAACATACCTGCAGCCATCGTGCTCACTGGCTTAAATATTTTCACCTTGGTACTCATTACTTTTTCTTATAAAAGGGGGAAATTTTGAAATAGGCCAGCAAGGCCTTAACCGCTGTAGCTGCAAGAAAACGGTCTAACAAGACTGTTCTGAACTTTCAAAGATTTACAAAAAATACATACCTACAGAGAGCGATAAAATGGAGAATATTCACAAAAAACCTTTTTTTGTTGCTAATCTATGACACTCGCTGAGGTTCAAATACCAAAAAATTCGGAAATGGCAAAATATAATTAGATGAAAATGAGAATTCAACTAACTTTGTAATGATCTATATACTGGTCACTACAAAAGCCAAGATAGTTTCCTCAAACCGTCTTTTTTTTTTGTAGCTACATGTGTTAAAGTACATATGTACTGCCTTTACTGCCCCATCTCAAAAACCCACCCAGTAAAGTTCGAGTTCTTGCGAGTAAAGAATTCTATCGCCCTTTTATTTCTAACTAGCTGCTACCTGCGCCTTCGTCCGCCTCAGAATTCTCGCTCCCCCGACCCATCCCGTCGCATCAAATCGCCTGCCTAATATGTGTATTCGTAACTATCTTTTTGCTCGACTCCTGCGGATCCTAGCTTGATGTTAGCCTTTAGTCTTTCTCGATAAATTGACAGCCGAACGGTTAAATAATTTTTCAATTCGAACCCAGCCCAATATCAAGATATCACCCCTTACAAAATTATCCATCTTTCTAGACCTTTCCACTTCAGTGGAATCGAATTAATGGATCACGCAATGGAAAAAAAGCCAGATAGAGCATCGGTATCGATTGGCAATTGGCTGCACTATTCGTTATGGGCGAATATTACACAATCATTTAACAAAGACCTTTGCCCTGAAGTGGGACAAAACAGGCTAGTTAGATTAGATTAGATTATAATTTAACATAATAGCTGTCACATCATATATGACTGAACTACATATTAACACGCGTAATCTAAAAATATCAGCTAAGATAAATGACATGTCATCGCCTCCACGCATTTTAAAACAGGTGTAACATATACAAATGATATTGAAACACGGATGCTCTCGTGTGATGGTAGTGTTCGCTGTAACTATGGAAACTTCACCAGCGGGCTCCAGCATAATTGATCACGTTATCGACAGCCCTCGAGTTGAACTCGGCAGTCGGCAGACGAGTGGGGCGTGACTATTCCACACATTATAACCGCCTACTGAATTAATACAGCTTACAAATGCATCCTGTACGTTTAAGTCAATAATAGTTCCGTATCCGTCTAAACGATCATGTTAATAACAACATTTTTTTTCATTTATTGTCCTTTGATTAACTGCTTCACTTCCTCGTATCAATAACGGAATGTTATAAAAACTTTGTGTCAATCGTACATTTTATAAGAATTAGCGTTGCTGTCGAAGTGGGTTTTAATTATTTTACTTTGATCCATGATGACGTGTGTTGTCGTTAAGGTCTAATGTTCGGTATTCTTAACCGAAGTCTATCTAAATGGTTCGATATCTTGACGCATTCCCCTTTATTACAAGACAAGGTTTTAATTTAGCACGCCAGTTTTTGAATTAAGAACCGAATGTGTATAGAAATGCGGTTCTTTTTACAGAACTAATTTCGTCCGTTGCTAGGTTGTCACTTTGTATTTAGAACTTAACCTGAATAGAAATAAAGTTGGAAATGCAAAATATGGCTCAGAGCTTTAGGGTTTAGTTAGACGGATTCCGTTTTTATACAATACAGTCAGTTATTGAAGAACTACGCCGAATAAATATCTCAAAAGTCAATCTGCCTAGCCCTTTCCCAACTACGTTGGGATCGGCTTCCATCCTTACCAAATGAAGCTGAATACCAGTATTTTACATGAATCGACTGCCTATCTGACCTCTACGACCCAGTTACTAGGCAACACAATAGCCCCTTGGTAAGACTCGCTGTCAGACTTTTGAGCTTCTGACTCGAGTAACGATTCTCAAAGATCTGCAAATAGCAGCCGGGACCAACCGATTTAGGTGCTTTTAGGAGCACGGAGGAGTCTTGATATGAAATAGACCAACCGCGGCAGCTTAACGCACGATCCCTTCGGACCCAATAATTATTGAGAGTTAATCTGAGAACCTCAGAAACCGGGCATTAATCAATCAACTTTGGCAGGCGCAGTTATGAAAGGAAATTAAGTAAATCAAATAATTTATTTGCAAGAATATTGATCACCTGTTAGTTTTGCTTAATATGAATAAGCAATATAATACCGGTACGTTGCGAAATAAAACAAAAATGTTACACCATATTACATTATTGTTACTTAAAATACCTACAGCTTCATAAAACGTAATGGCCAAAAAAATTGTAATTGCCGATTGTATCTACCCACATTATAATTATGACGTGCTTGTGCTGTTATGGGTAAGGGGGACGGATACAGTAAAGAAACCTCTTGTGGCATCCATTATCCACTTAACTATATCCCATGTATGCGAGGCGCAGTTTTGACGGGCCTGTTAGTCTAGTGGTTAGTAACCCTGACTGCTAAGACTAAGGTCGTGGGTTCGATTCCCACCCAGGACAAATGTTTGTGTTATGAGCACAATTATTTGTTAGAAAGAAAGAAAGAAAAATAATTTATTCTGCACAAACAAAACGCACAACATGAAATAAAAAATAGTTACAAAAAAGAAGAATGCACCCGTACAAGGTAGCCAAAAGCCCCGTATTCAAGATAAAAAAGGTGTACAATGTTATCTATGGTCTATCTATTGTTCTGTGTCTGGGTGTAATTTATGTATAATATGTATGTATTTAGAAATATACAAGTATATTTATCAGTTCTCTGGTTGCCATAGTACAGGCTCTGCTTAGTTTGGGATCAGATAACGGTGTGTTGGTTGTCCTAAAGATATTATAAAGAAATAAGTTTGTATTCGAACAACAATTTTCATAACTTTCGAGAGCCCCCCAGCTAGTTGGACCGACGACTTTAAGAAAGTGACTGGGACAGACTGGATGCGGAAGGCAGAGGACAGAGTAGTCTGTGTCCAACAGTGGACTGCGATATGCTGAGTTGATTGACTGCGTAACTATTTTTAATCTATAAGTAGTCAAACTCAAACTCAAAGCATACATATATTTCAATTAAAATATTTACAAACACTTTTATTTGCACTTGTCAAAGAGTCGATTAGTCAAAAAAAAATATTACCAAATTTATCTAGTGAGCTAAATTTTTCTGACTGCAGTCTACTTACTGGTAATACCGACATCCTGTACGGATAGTCCGGTTCTATTACCTCTACCTGTCATGCGGATCTGGAGCCTGTGGTTTATCCAAGTTTAACGTACTCTATACGGCCTCGACGTACTAAGAAACAATGGTGACAAGTCACAACATGGTCCCTCACAGGATATAATTATAACCTAATAGAAGCTAGTAATAACATTGTCTTCTAAACAACGTCTTACTTACCGTTGTAAGTTTCCGCTGCTTTCTCATGCTTTTTGCATAATATTATGTGATATTTGGTTATATTCAAAGCGCGTGTAGGCAATGTAAACATTCATTGTTAACAATCTACGTCATATCGGATCTCCATAACATTAAGTACCGCTATTAATATTATAATAATGTTTTATAGCTACTTCCTCTTCGGTGACCGGCCTTGTGATACACCAGCCGGGTGCGGGAATTAGGAAACACAAATATACTCTAACTATTACGCAATGTTTACGCAATGTACTTTCTTGGCACCTATTAGCACTTATCATCAAGGAAACTTACAGTTGAGATTTTTTGGGGAAATCTCATTAAATGCTCATGGGTATTCCTCAGTACCATAATTATGTTTTTGTCTAGGGTTTCGGCTGTAGCCATAATTGCTGCATTCGAAAGCGTAACTTATCAATAAGCTACCTACCTTACTTAGAACAATAACTTTCCTGTCACCAAATCAGTGTTGACAATAGACTTGTCCTTGATAAGTTAAAATTCTACGAAATATGAAGTATTCTACAATTTACGACATAAATTATCCTGGTGCCACATGAGTCATTTACTTAGAAAATCTACCGGGATTTCACCTTTATGGAAACGCCTACAGACGGTGTAAATTGTTTTATTTTTCTATTAAATTCTGAGTACGGGGTTTGCGTATTTCGTGTTGAGTCAACCTTGGACTCACTTCCCTGTTGTTCTCGCGAGCTGTGACTGAGCTGGTTGCAGGCGCCGCTCCTCGGCTGAGCATCGTCGCCTTGGCACGAGTCGCTTTCCCGCCTTATCAGACAATATTACTGTAATGGATAAATTAATTCGTATAATATCAAAACCCATTTGTTGACCGATTTCTGATTGTGCAACACAAAAGTTGAATGTCGAAGGTTATATGCAGATAGTTTGTTTATATTTTTTTATTAAATAAGCAAAACAGCAGCCGGGCTGGCTGGTTGAGACTGGTCTGTTACGTTTAAATGGTTTTGTTTTGATGTGGGTCTAGGTGCACATGTATTGATGATGATCACTGATTAAATATAATATACATACACATAATATACATATGTATATAATATACATACATACATACTATGTATCTATTAAAACTATGCTAGCGTTATACGGTCCAGTTTTTAAGTATTTCAGCAAATTAACACTTTAAATTAATTTATTACGACGAGCTTGAATAGTCTTGTTTTTATTGATTACCCTATCATAGGTTTAATCATTTAACCAAATGGTTTTGAATTGTATATTTTTAAATTATAATACAAATGGTGTGAAAATACACACATGAACCGAATTACTTCAAGGTGTCAATAATTTTTTTTTTTTTTTAAATCTGTTTAAAAACGAGGAATTGCTTTTGGATCATGCATGAGTGAGCGTGGAAGGGTAAGAACCTTATGTAGGTACCTACTGCATGAATGATACATTTACAAACCGCCGTACTTTTCCTTCCTCATGGAAAAGTAACGGTTACTTCGATCTAATCTTTATATTATATCTTCATCAAACATCGATGAATCAGAGTAACATCACGTTTTTGTTACTTACCTAATCTAAACTAATAATATGAATGCCAAAGTACCTCTGGCTGTCTGTTACGCTTTCACGACTAAACTGCCGAACCGATTTTATTGAAAATTGATACGGGGTAAGTTTGAGTTTGGGAAGCTTCGTCGAGTCTTCTCGTCGCGTATTCCACAGAGCCTAAAGACGAAAGTCTTGAACCAGTGCGTCCTACCTGTTATGACCTACGGAGCCGAAACGTGAACACTCACGGTACGGCTGGTCCACAAATTTAAAGTCGCTCAGCGAGCTATGGAACGAGCTATGCTTGGAGTATCTCTGAGGGACAGAATCCGGAATGAGGTGATGCGGCAGAGAACCAAAGTTGTCGACATAGCTCATAGGATTAGCAAGCTGAAGTGGCAATGGGCCGGCCACATTAGCCGTCGAACCGATGACCGTTGGGGTAGACGTGTTCTTGAGTGGAGACCGCGAATCTGCAAACGTAAGGTAGGACGCCCTCAGGCTAGGTGGAGCGACGATCTTCGCAGGGTGGCTAGGAGCAGCTGGATGAGAGTTGCCGAAAATCGAGCTAAATGGCGTGCAATTGGGGAGGCCTATGTCCAGCAGTGGACTGCTATAGGCTGATGATGATGATGATGAAGTTTGAACCCCAAATAAACCGGCCAAGTGCGAGTCGGACTCGCGCACCGAGGGTTCCGTACAAACCTGTAGGTATTCACGGTTTATGCATAAGGTTTATATTTATGAAATTAAATTATTTATTTTTATTTTTCAGTTAATTGAATGAAAGGTAAATTGAGGTTTACGATTTATGACGTATTAAAAAAAACTACTAACTAGATCTCGATCAAACTAATTTTCGGTGGAAGTGTACATAGTAATGTACATCATATATTTTTTTTAGTTTTATCATTCTCTTATTTTAGAAGTTACAGGGGGGGGGACACATTTTACCACTTTGGAAGTATGTCTCGCGCAAACCATTCGGTTTAGAAAAAAAAAATGATATTAGAAACCTCAATATCATTTTTCAAGACCTATCCATAGATACCCCACACGTATGGGTTTGATGGAAAAAAAATGTTTGAGTTTTAGTTCTAAGTATGGGGAACCCCAAAATTTATTGTTTTTTTTTTCAATTTTGTGTGTGAAATCTTAATGCGGTTCACAGAATACATCTACTTACCAAGTTTCAACAGCATAGCTATTATAGTTTCGGAAAAAAATGGCTGTGACATACACGGACAGACAGACAGACAGACATGACGAATCTTTAAGGGTTCCATTTTTTGCCATTTGGCAACGGAACCCTAAAAAGGACATAGGTTACTTTTTATTCCGCGAGTTTGTCTGCGTCTGCGATTTGCGACATTTACGCGAAAGAAGTCGAGGGCAAAAGCTAGTCATCCAATAACAAAGGAAGTTTGTTTATTAACTACACAATGGATTTTGATGTGGTTTTCAGCATAATTTAAAAAATAATTCCTTAAGGTATAAATGGATTATACTTAATAATGAACACAAATATAATAAAGAAATCTGTATGTCTTTCAAGTCGTTAGAACCGTGTGGCGTGAACCAGAGGCGACGTTTGCTACTATTTAATTATACCTACGTAGATTCCTATTTCCTAGTGAATCAATAGTTCGCGGCGGTATCGAGCCCGACATATGAGTTGTAGTTTCGAACTCAGACTGGCACGTAACTTTGTGAATTTAATTTCATCACCACTGGTCTCAAAATGGTGAAAGAAAACATAGTAACGAAACCGGCATGTTTTAGGACCAGAAAATAGAAGACACGTGACGTATCAACCCGCACTGGTGAGTTGTGGCTACGGGTTGGATCATAATCCACTCCGTCTCACTTAAATAAACAATAGCTTTTCGCAAATTATATATTATATTTTCATACCACAACTAAAAGTAGAAAATAAAAAGTTTATTTAAAAAAAAAATAGTTTAAAAAATTCACTGCAACGTGAAAAATACGTTTAATATCGGAAGTGGGTCGCAAAAATAGAGAATACAAAAGTAAAGACTTAGGATGAAATTAAAGTTATTTTTATCTTTGTTGTTTTTTTTTTGTTTATATTTTTTTTACAGAATAGCACTTCAGGCAGTAAAAACTCAGTTTAGAAAGAGAAAACTGCTCTGTGGTTTTTCCTTTTGCCCACGACTTCATCCGCGTCAAATTATTTGCTCCCCGACCCAGCTCGTCGCATCGAATAGCACATACATAAAATGGCGATCAATCGCAGTTTTCTTTCATTATGACATTCAGTGTTAAAAAAAAAACATTCGTCTGTTCAACAACGTAAATAACGTAATGAACGTGAATAAGCTGTCAAAATCACGCATGGCACTTACTATTCTACTGCACCCTTATCATTTCACGTGAGTGCACTCTGAAAGTGGGCAACGCAGCAAATAGCTGTCAAATATGCAATAATAAAATAAATGTACTTTATATGGGACCATTAACAAAAATTTCGTTTTTGGTGTTAAAAAAGTATTGCCAAATCCAAATGCTTTTTTTCACCTGTTACAACAACCAATTCGTGTTATTATTGCAATTCATAATCAGTAATTATTTTAATACACTTCAAAGCTGTTCCGTATATTGTCAGACGTAAAGAAAATCCCATTTCTTCACGTGGGTACGACACCCAAGAGGCGACTAAGGGACTTACTAGAGAATGGGCAGCAGCGTTTTCTGTGCATTTTACCACAATACCGCTATCAGCAACCCGCCTGCCAAGCCTGGCGAATGGCCAACCCCCCCAAATTTGGAAAGGTCTATGTCCAGCAGTGGACGTCTTTCGGCAGAAATGATGATGATGATGACTTCAAAGCTTTTCGTACTTCCATATTTTAAGCTATTCGTCATCATTCTACAGATCTGCTATACAAATCCTGCAACGTGCTGACTGTTCGCCAACTTTTCATAATGCACTTAGTACTAAAACAGCACACCATGCTTACCTACACTGCTGATAATACTAACAAAAGACGGAATGATATAGTATGCCCATCAAATGCAACCTCAAAACATGTATTTATAGAAAGGTTTTTTACATTCTTAGGCCCATATCTGTACAATAGGTTAAATAGAAAACTAAGTATCTTTAAACTAAATTACTTTAGCTGTAAACAAATTATACTTAAATATTTACTAACCATCGATTATACACAGACAGAAGATCTACTTGTTGTCTGCAAATAGAACGACTAACATATAATGCTATTTCACTTTTATTTTCCTAATTATAATTTAGTTTTTACCTTTTACTCCTTGTTAATTTATTATATTAATTATTAATGCACTTACTAGCCTGAAACACAGGTTCAACCTAGTTCAGGCAAATGAGCAACTGTGCTCTATTTTAATTTTTAAGTAATATTGTAAATGTGCCCATTTTTATAAATAAACGATTATTATTATTACTATTATTCTGTTCCCCTTTACCGCATTTATTCGGGGTCAGCTCCATACTTCAGCTCACTTAGGCTCAAACATCTTCTTCCATACAGAAGTATCGAAAAAGATGTCAATTAGTCATCACCAGAGTAGTCAGCCCCTTTCTAGCCATATCATCATACACATTGTCCATCCATCGTTATTTTGGTATTTCCCTACTCTTTTACGTTTACGCTTTATTTCATCCACTTACCCAAAACCATCATCATCATCATCATTTCAGCCGAAAGACGTCCACTGCTGGACATAGGCCTCCCCCAAGCACCGCCACTTCGACCTATTCTGTGCTTCTCGCATCCAACGTATTCCTGCGGCCTTCACAAGGTCATCGGTCCATCTTGTGGGAGGCCTTCCAACGCTCCGTCTTCCAGTACGCGGTCGCCACTCCAGAACCTTCCGACCCCATCGGCCATCCGTTCTGCGAGCAATGTGCCCTGCCCACTGCCACTTAAGTTTGGCAATTCTTCGGGCTATATCGTATTATATATTATATATTACGTATTATAATATTACCCAAAATATTCGTCACAAAATTTTCCTTAATCATCCGCAACCGATTTGCCATTTAGTAGATACTAATAATAAAGCTGCTTGAATAAAAATGAAATTCTGTTCGTTGGTAAGCACATCACTTAAGAACGGCTGGATATGTATAGTTTTTATTTATTTTTTGTTTTGCCCGAATAAAGTTTTTAAAAAAGGAACAACTTGAAAAGTTGCCCAGAATATTAAAAACTTTTACTTTTAGCAGGTTTTTTTTCTATGGATTTCATGTATTAATCATTGAAATTCAGACAGGACAACAGGTTGTATAGTTATTATTGACAACTAGCTGCTGCAGCTGCCTGTGCTTTCGCCCGCGTATTATAAATTTAAACCTTCCTCTTGAATCACTCTGTCTGTTCATGAAAACCGCATTTAAATCTGTTGCGTAGTTTAAAAAATCTAAGCGTACAATCATGAAATGTGACTTCAATTTTACCCGACTTTAAAAAAGGAGGAGGTTATCAATTCGACTGTATTTTTTTATGTTTCTTACCTCATAACTTGTGATTGGATGAACCGATTTTGATTTTTTTTGAAAACCATATAAGTTCTAAATTTTCATTAAGTATTTGCGCGACAAATGAACGAATAACGCGATTAGATTAGAGCAGGCTATCTACCGTAACTAAAAAGTTAATAAAAATAAAAACTTTTACAAAAAAATAACTACCGACTTCCTAAAAAAAACACTACAAAGTGAAAAATAACTTTACTTTCGGAAGTCGGTGGCAAAATCTTTAGTTACAGATCCTAAGACACCGACTTCCGAAATTAATGTTATTTTTCACGTTGTAGCGTCTTTTTTTTTAGGAAATCGGTTGTTATTTTTTTATACTAAGTATAGATAAAGAAGACTGATATTATGTACGACGCTGTCAACTTTTATAATGAACGTTCTTAAGCTTTACAAAAGAGGGAATTGCAGCTGCATCCTGCAGTTTCAAAGCTCAATTCGATGAAATGGAATATCGAAATTATTTCCGTCTGAAAGTACTAAAACTGAATGCATTTGATTTCCCAAGGGAGGAAGGTTCCGCTTCCATTTTGTGCTGGATTCATCCTTGCACAATTCATAAAGCTATTTAGATTTCGCATTTAATTGTGAAGGATTGCAGACGTATCTTATACTTGTAAGTAAATTGTCAGGTTAATATTTTCTTTTTATATTTATTTAATTTAGCGAAGCGAGTATAAGGTGATGGAAAATGAAAATCGAAGGTGAAAACTTTAAAATATCTATCAGGTTGATTGGTATATTAGAAAACTCTGTTTGTTGTTATCTAGTAAGTATATAGGTATCCTAGCAAGTAACGAGTTATACGTAGTTGCTGCCTTCATAGGAAAAAGGCGACACAAATGAATTTATATAAGTATCCAATGTGTATGTAGAATTTTCTACGTCTACTCGTGACTGAATTCCGAATCACCATTTCGGACACTACAAGGGTGGTATGTCCTATGCTTGTCTACTAAACACTTCTAAGACAACTCTTAGCCATAGACAAATTAAAAATGGATTATCATTACATCGCTACTTACGCACGAACGATAAATATATCGAAGTAATTATATCACTCCACTTTTAGCGCGGCCGGAGGTCAGCGCAGAGAGACCTTGTGTACTTGCAATTTGGATTTCATGTCCCCTTTTGTTCAATTATTACGTAACCATTACTTGTCCACCTTATGCTAGTTAACCACACATGGTCAAGATATGGACATTGTGAATAATGTAACATTAATACTAAATCAATGTATAATATTTTATGAGCCCTGTCTTTACATGTCACGGTAATTACACGTAGTTTTAGATGCGTAGACGTTCTTTTTGGGGAAGTGATTAAGTCGCATATTTAGCATCAATCTAAATAAATTATGATAAAAGAATGATGATGATTTAATTGTTAATTATTACGTGAGTTATTTGACATTTGCCAAGCACAGTCTCGGATTAAAAAAAACTAGAAACACGAATCCGAAACAGTTGCAGGGTTACGCCGGTCAGACAGCAATTTCTTGCGAATAAACCTTCATGGCCATGGTAACCGGATATAAGCGGCTACCATGAAAGCCGGCAGTGAGCTTAGGAAAGGCTAGGACTAAGTTACTTTTGTCTTACTACATATTCGTCTGAATTATTTTATTAATAGGTAAGATTCGTATGTCTGAGCAAAAGGAACGTCGTCAGACATGGTATAGACGGTTTATTGATTTATAGAAGTCATCTATTTTGCTGCTTGTGTTTGAAATGGGTGCATCTCAGTGAGATCTCTTTGAAGATAAAAGTCTTTGACTTGATGGGTTCTTTTGTTAAGAACAAAGACACAACATTTGGATAACGTTACTGGCTGTTTAAAATTCAATGGGGTGACACGTAACATATTGTACTCTGTATGACTTCTGCCGGTACAGAGTCAATACTTGGGACTTGTTAGCTAACTATGCACGTAATCGACAGGTATGCATTAGTCAATTTAAAAACTTTAGTTGTGTGGTTTTTGTGTGGCGTCTCTGAGTATGAAAATTGTAACTACCTACATTCTTGTATTGGGTTCCCACCTGACATTAGTATCTATAAAACAAAGTCGCATTTCGTGTCTCTCTTAGATCTTTTAAAATACGCAACGGATTTTATTAAGATGCTTAGTTTCATGGGTTTTTCATCATTACACAGATTGATTCACAGGAAGGTCTTATCTTCTACTGCCAAGAAAATTTTTAATCATATTTCAGCTGCCGTATACCGTACGCTGGCGCTGGAAGGGATACGTAGAATACGCGGGCAAAGCTGCTGGTAAAAGCAAAGCTAGTAAGAAATAAACCATTAAAATTGTGACTTAATAAAATACAGTATCTTTCTTGAATTACATTTACTCATGTAAGTACCTAGTAACATATTACAGTCGTTTTTTTAAGTAATATAACTGAAGTGTTAATAATTAAATGTTTGGGTCTTGGGTGGGCAAACCCACCCGAAAGCAAATGATAGGTACATCGATCGCTAAAATATAACTATAAGTTACAACAAGTCAATTATTTCTCTCCAACCAACAGTCAAAGATGAAAGATAACTTCAGAAGTGTCACTGTCACACATGCAAGGTTACAAAGTCTATCGGTGACCAGTAACTAGTTATATGCAATCTACAATAAATTAAATCAACGAGAACATTAAAAGAGTTCTGCGGGACGTAATCGTCTTGTACCAAGGTTCTGTACTGCCTTAGGCCTACTCAGATGACGGCTGGCTTATCTCAACTGCATCTGTCACGATTAGTTGTTGACTTGGTTGTAATACAACAATTTCTTGTTTTGTTTTATTACGATGATCTATTTATTTGTATCATATTTACAGAATAATTACTTTGTAAACAGAACAAAAGCAGGAGCGAAGTAAGATGTTTCTACGTCTGTATTATGAAAAAAACTTTGAGGATTTTTTAACACGCTTTAGCTTCACCTGTATCTATATTTGAATTATCCTAAAAAAGCATGATTTCAATTTTTATAAGTATTATTTGTTAGTTAATGGTACTATTAATTATGATAATACCGTAAAAAGCAACCCAAACTTTTATTTTTAATCACTCTATTCTTATTTTAAAATCATTAAAGATTATTGAAAACAGAAAAAATGCTGTGAAAATGCGTTCCTTGCAAAGCATGTGGGGTGTGACTATGAATGATAGGTTGACTTATGTGATAAGACGAAAATGCCGTTTTAAAGCAGATGTAGTGACAAAAATTGAAAAGAGTATAATAGGTTGGGGCAAAAGTTTCTTCGCATTTTTTAAGAAAATGCAAAACATTTTTTTAATAAAGTTTATTTACATTTAACTAAAGTATGTAGGTACCATTTTGTTCGATAACTTTTTGCCATCTTGTAGGTAGGGACATGATCCCATTGCTATAGAAATTTTGGGACTTCTGGTCAAAATACCGCGACAAGTGGTTTTGGCAGTCCTCTCGTGATGTTAACCTGACACTGCCTAAAGAATTCTGAAGAGACCGAAACAGGTGGAAATCTGAAGGTGCAAGGTCAGTACTATACGGCGGATGCATTAACACCTCCCAGCCAAACTCTCTTAATTTTTGTTGGGTGGCTAAAGATGTGTGAGGTCTAGCGTTATCATGATGAAAAACCACACCCCTTCTGTTGATTAATTCCGGCCGCTTTCTCTCAACTTCTTGCTTTAATCTCATCAGTTGTTCGCAGTAGAGTTCAGAATCGATGGTCCTGCCTGGTGGTAACAGTTCATAATGAATAATGCCCTTCCAATCCCACCACACACACAGCATCACCTTGTTGCGAGTTAACCCGGGTTTCGCCACAGTCTGTGAAGCCTGACCGGCCTTTGACCACGACCTTTTTCGCACGTTCTTGTCATACGTGATCCACTTTTCATCACCAGTTATCAGCTTCTTCAAAAATGGTTCGGTTTCATTACGTCGTAATAAAGAATCATAAATGAGTACACGGTTCATTAGGTTTCTTTCAGTGAGCTCGTGAGGTACCCAAATGTCGATCTTTTTTGTGTACCCAGTTTTTTTCAAATGCGCCAAAACTGTTTTGTGATCAATTTCCAGTTCTTCAGCTACGTCGTAACTACTGGTATGCCGATCTTGCTCCACTTTTTCAAAAATGGCATCCATTTTATCCGTAATAGGGCGACCAGAGCGACGTACATCTTTGACATCAAAATTTCCGGATTGAAAACGCTTAAACCAAATTTGTGCTACTCTCACAGACACTACACTAGGTCCATAAACATCGCAAATTTTTTTCGCGGCTTGCGTTGCATTTTTACCTTTTTTGTAGTAAAATTTTAAAATGTATTGAATTTCTTCATTAGATTCACTCATCTTGACGGTACGAAAAACAAATGAAAATCACACATTTTCCTAATTTGAATTTGGAATTAAGTTCTTTAAAATTTAAACTTTCAATGATACCAAAACCAGCCAGATACGAATAGTATAGCCAAAGAGATTTTATTACAAGTTCATACATACTATAATGCGAAAAGACTTTTTCCCCAACCTAATATTTAGATGTTTTGGTCATGTTGAGAGGAAGAATGAAGAACGGCTTATAAAAGGTAGGCAAGGCAGGACGCCTTACGAGGACATATGTATAGTTCGTTAGTTATTGGTGATGTACTTCAGGAAGGTCAGGTGCGAAGTAGTCGCAACCGGTATTTTTTTTTTTTTTTTGTGTGGTTTATTTTCAAATTACGTCTCCCGCTCTGGGTGGAGCGGCAGGGCGTGTCAGACTTTTACTGACTAAAACCCATCCGTATTCCTTCAGTTGCCTATGCCCGGGCCATGGTAACTCTTATGAACAATTCCGCGACCCTGGCAGGTATCAGTCCCAGCGGACCCCTCAATGTGTGCTGACATCTCTTGAGACGCTCGTGGAACACAACGCACCGTCGACACGGGCCTGGTCCTTACCAGGCTGCGAGCTACCCATTGCTCGCCGCCCGTAAGCCCGCGCCTACGGTGGCCGGGAGTCCGACTGACTCCCGACGCCCGGGGCGTCTCCTCCTACGGCGGCTAGGGGTATGAGGGTACAGAGACTGCCTCTCCCTTACGCGCTCCGCCTCATTACTAGTATACGACTGTTATATTGATAATATTAACTTAAAAGCTAATCTTATAATATTAATTAAACAAACTTCAATACCTCGTTCTACCAAGTGCGGAGTTCAGAACAGTGCTTTTCTGTATTTCTGAGTTTTATATTAAAGTCAGTCAGTCACAAAACGTTGCGTGTTATACATATCTTGTACTTGGACACTGATAAAATGTAGCTGAAATTAATGTCCTTCATGCGAGATTCAGAAATTCTGCCTACTCACTATGAATAATTAGATAATTTAATTAAAGGAACATTACTAAATAGTATTCCCCACGTGTGGTCAATTATTTGTTCGTATTTACAAATTGCTACCAATATAGAAGCAAGTACAGTCTACGACAGAAGTTTTCTTAATACATGATGAAATTTGTAAAATTGTTGCCTTTTTAACGAATATGTTCGTTTCATAAGTCATAAACTACTAGAATTATTATCAAAAGTAAGTGTTAGTGTTGAATTCATGTAACAGGGCCATCAACGGGCAAAGTTAATTTATCAAATAAAATTTCATTCGAAAACATTAATTTGTTTCTTACTAAACTTCGACTATATCTCTTTTGGTGACTGTACCTAATTAGAATCAGCTGTTGGTCATAACAATCAACGTAAAATATCCCGCAGCCAAAACGAGAAACATAAAATTAAAATAATAATGTTCATGTCACTTTTTATTTTTATGTAGGCTGTACAACCGGTAGCGACTAAAAAGCTTGAATAAAAGATTCAATCTATTTATAGATTACCTAATTATAATTTGTAATCCAATCAACACTCTCATTCTCAGGCATAAACTTGAGGAAATGAATTACTTAATCAGTTTGTTTTTGTGTATTATGCGTTATAAAATATTTTTTGTTTCCGCTTAGAAACTCCCGATGATTGCTACGACGTGATCCTGAGGAAACTGGCAGGTCCAAGAACCAAAAACTCGAAGATATGTGAAATCTACCAACCCGCTCTGGGACCGGGTGGTTAATTATGGCCTTTTCCGAAACGGAAAGGATGCCTGAGTCCCAGCAGGGGGAACATAACAATGATCATAGAACTAAAAATAACATCTGCGTGTAAATATTGTCTTGGGCAAGTTTTACAATTAACTCTTAAATCAGCAGCACTAAAAATAACGAAGCAGAACCCTGAGCAAATCTTCCCATATGTATAAATCAGAGGGGTAATTGCGTAACTTGCTATCAAGAGTAATCGGTTTCATTTTCATAGTTAAACTACATTCATTACGTTATTTACGTTGTTGAGCCGACGATTTATTCTAACAAATAATGCAATGGATTACAAAGAATCTTCAATACGATTTAGATTCACAATGATAGTGCGTTCCAGAATAAGGCTGCAGAGAGACAACGTGACAAGATGAGACGTAACATGATGACAACGTGATAAGAGAGTGCCAGAATTCGCAAATTTTCCACCGTGTGTCACTCGATCGTTAAATTAGACACATGAAAACATCATCTGCCTAGTTTTTTCCCAGTCATGTTGGGGCAAGTTTCCAGTCTAACCGGGTGCACCTGGATACCAGTAAATTACTGGGAGCGACTGCCTATCTGACCTCCACAGCCGTATTACTTGATAACCTGACACCCTCTGTTACTTTTGGGCGTCTGACTTCTCTGAATGATTTTTAAACATCTAGGAATGATACAGCTTGTTAAACAGAACCAATGGAAACGTTTTATCGATAAAGACACTACAAGAACTCGCTTAAAGCAGAATAAGAATTCTGTAGATTAAATTTTATTATAATTTAACCAAGTTCCTGACCACATAATGTGGGTTTCATTATTCTGGCAATTCGGGAAAAATACTAAAGACGTCAACGAACAGGTATCATGGTTTTTACCAAACTATGTTTAGAACGCATTTCGACGAAGTCCGTGTAAATTATTTTAATACAGGCATACCGCTTTTGGGCCGTTATTTATTAAAATATCGATATAATTTGTAATAATCGTTAATTAGAGGACGAGTAGCTCCTTCAATTAGTACTTTATCTTGCTTTTAATTACAAATAATAAGGAACCGGATGTTTTAATAGCAAATTATTGAACCAAATATAATGTAAATGTTTCATAAAAAATATTTGATTAGTCAATTATACATTTTATTATTATTATTATATTTCATCATCATGTTTCTGCCCTTATCGTCGGTACAACATGCCATTTTTATTATTAATATTTTTGTGTTGGCTTAAGTAAAGATGATTTGTAGTTTATTTGGAATGTTTTTTTCTTCTTATAAAAGAAACAATACTGTTATGATGTTTTACTTCAGTTTGTAAATTCTAATCTATGACAATGTAGTGGGAAGTTTATTGTCAAGTTATTCCGATTATTTTTAACACAGTACTGTTTGTTTTCCCTCAAGAAATAAAAAAAAACTCGATATTTAACGTTCTTAGTCATACTCTCGACGCAATAAAAATCAAAATTATTCAATAAAATCTGTATTATCGTTCGCAAATCAACATAAACTAATGTATTACAAAATTATTACAACGATGAAACAAAAAGTTTCCAATACAAACGTTTTTAATAGGAATAAAGGCAGGTTTCGTTGAAAATAAATATAACCGGCCACTAAACATGAAAAAGAAAACGCTTTAAAAAAAACTTTAAAGGAGTCCTATCATATTTTTTTTGACGGATAACAGCAAGATCTTATGATATTTTGCTGCAAAAAGTTTTTATTCTATCAATCAAGAGGATAACCTCTTTTATAAACACGAAATTGTTCTTTAACATGTTACGATGTTTCACTCAAATTTAAATTTTCGGAAAACTTTACCAAAATAAAACTCAAAAGGTTTTCACAGACTTTTTACAGATCATGGAAATACTATCAAGTAATAATACACATAATATTATAGCTAACTTTTGGCCGCCTCTTCGCCAGAGTTCAATAGGTAAGACGTAGATTGTTGTAGCGCCTGCCAAGACAGCGTGAGATTCCTACTGGTTGAAAAATACTTTTCAGATCAGTTATATTATTCGTTAATATAAGAACATAGCCATAGTAAAGTGTTCTCAAAACTTGATAATAAAATGAAATGACTATTATGAAATGCAACGTAGCAGAAGTTTTCGGTTTCGTAGACAGCAAGTAGCTACGAGGTTCTACGAGAAAGTTACATAGAATGGCTTCGCAATAAAAATAGTATGTCTAAAAATCACGTTATTGTGATATTATAATTCAATATTTTATGTCTGGATGTTTGTCCCTTCAAAATTACTTAGGTACTGGATAGATTTAATTGGAACTGAGTACTCGCACAATAAAACCATTATTTAGCTGAGAGTTACATTTAGAATTATTATTAGGTACATCGCCCGCGAATTCTATTGTTTCCTACGAATTCAAACGAATTTAATGTTTATTCTGTATTAATAATAAAGCTAAAGTGATTATTTGTTTGTCTATTTAAACGTCTCTGGAACTAACTAGCCGGTCGGTAAAAAAAATATTTTTGCATTTTATAGCCCAATCCTTGGAGCAAGCTATTTAACATCGCTCTTTATAGGATCATTAAAACCGAGCCAGAAGTTGGAAAGAATACTTAGCGAAAACAAAATAACAGCCCCGACAGGTGATAGGGTCGCGAGATTAGTTCTAACGAGTTACCGTGGCCCTGGCATATAGGCAACTGAAGGAACACGGGTGGGTTTTAGTCAGTAAAAGTCTAACACGCCCATCTGCTCCACCCAGAGCGGGAGGTGTCATTTGATGATCATCAGAAAGCCCCGACAGGCGATGCGATGTGATGAGGTCGGTCGGGGGAAAATAAATTTAATGCGGACGAAGCTTCGGGCATAAGTCAAACATTTGTTCTTGTCTAATCAAATCTTACAGAAAACCTTTGAAGAATACGGATATAGGTAATACAATATTGATAATCTCCCGTAGCAAATAGCGTGTATGCATATATTACAGAATCTACATCCGGAACATACATCGACACAAACAGGCAAATATTCGAAAAAAGCAGATTCTCGGCAGCAGAATCTTACACCTAGTAGGAATGAATTTTTTCCAAAAATGATCAATGTACAATTTTGACTTCATTACCATTGTATTATGTACCCATACTAATATTATAAATAGGAAAGTGTGTGTGTCTGTTTGTCCGTCTTCCACGGCAAAACGGAGCGATGAATTGACGTGCTTTTTTAAGTGGAGGTAGTCGCAGGGATGGAGAGTAACATAGGCTTTTTGTCTCTTTCTAACCCCCCACTTCCCTAAAATGGGGGGTGGAACGCGCTAATCTCAGGAACTATTGGCTCGAATTGAAAAAATCTTTTTGAATCGCGTAGCCTATTTATTGAGGAAGGCTATAGGCTATATTACATCACGCTACGATCAAAAGGAGCAGAGCAGTAACAAAAAATGGACGAAAACTGGCAGGCTGCGATGCGACGGGAAGGGTCAAGGGAGCAAATATTTGACGCGGACGAAGGCGCGGGCAGAAGCTAGTAATCTATATATATATAAATGAATCCCTATTTCCCTTGGTCACGCCATCACGCGTGAACGGCTGGACCGATTTCACTTATTTTGTTGTTGTTGTGTTTGTAATTGTCAGGAGAAGGTTCTTATGACAGAAAAAAAATAAAAAATGCGCGGAAAATTAGAAAATTTTAGAACACTTATTTAAGAATACTTAACAACCATATAACACAACACAACAACACAATGTAAACTTTTTTAATGTAACATTATGACATTTGACATAGAATTGACAGAATGCGTGCTCAAATATTATCAAAGAGACAGTACAACGTCTGTCGGGTCAGCTAGTATATAGATATACATTAATTTATAACAAGGAGTGCAAATTTTCGAATTAATTCACCCACAATGAATCAATGACTATTGTATACGTCACCGTATGATTGTGAATACCGTTAGATTATAATCTATCCCGCAAGATGGTTAGCGTTCGATAAACTGTGAACTGTACCATATTACTTACAAGAATGTTTAATTTTCGATAGTCTGCAATATATCAATTTTAAACCGTCAAATTGGGAACCGGCACTTGCTGATAGGGTTAACAATCAATTCGATTTTATCAGCAGCCAAATTGTGAACCGTCACTGATTATCAGTGTTGGCGGTGGCCAAGTTGGTCGCAGTATGACCACTATTACCAACCTTGTGCAAGACGAGCAAGCGACACCCGCAGCCGCGGCCAGGGAGCGCTACTTCCAAGTTGGTCGCAGCTACGTGGCTCAAGATACGATCCATCGCATGCAAGTTTGATACTAGTCCACAATTTTTTAGTTTGCCATGGACAGAATAGCTGACAAAAAAAATGCGTTAAATTGTAATAGGTTGTTAGACTTCATCATTATCGGTAGTTTATAATCTCGCGAGATCCTAGTGGGTTCTGCTAAACTACATTTTTTTTTTTGGAACGAAGTTCCTTATCGCGCGTTGTGAAAGGGGACTAGACGGATAAAATTCTTACGAAAAGTTGTTACGACATGCTTTAACCGACTTCAAAAAAAGGACGAGGTTTCTCAATTCGACCGTATATATTTTGTATGTTGTTTTTTTTGTTGTGAGTAGAGAGGGAGAGAGGGGGAGAGGGGGAGTGGGTGTAGAGGGGAGAGGGGGGAGAGGGGGTGGGGGGAGGGGGAGAGGGGGAGAGGGAGAGGGAGAGAGAGGTAGAGAGAGAGGGAGAGAGAGGTAGAGAGAGAGGGAGAGAGAAGGAGATAGGGAGAGAGAGAGAATATTTTTGTTGAGTGTATACAGGTTTTTTGTACATAATAAATAATTAAAAAATTATAACTATTATGAATCCTGGAAAGGAACTTCGTTCCACCCGGGTGTCCCTTGACACCTCTAAAGTTTTTTAATTTTCTTTAGGAATCTGTCCATCCGTTCCATCACACAGAGAACTGATGTCACTTTGAATGCGACCACGCTAAACTGGAATTGGGCTAGACACGTACATCATGTCAGACGACCAATGACCCAAACATACAACCCAATAGGTCCCATGTAATAGCCAGTGACATTACAGTAGACCCAGATGGAGATGGCGGGATGAGCTGGACTGCTTCAACGAGAACTGGTCCGTAACAGCTTACATTTTAGTAAAAAAAAAATTATTAAACTTATTATCGAAACTATAGTAGTGTCGCTTAGATATTTAGGCCTCTAATATAGTAGGTTACTATATTATATGGTGTGGTTGGCAACCGTAGGTGACATATATAATTATATAACTTTGACGTTCAAAAAGTGCTGACTCTCAGCCTAGTTTGAATAAATGACTTTTGATTTTGATTTTGATTTTGATATGTTAATATTAGTAAAATATACAGGCCACTTTTATAATGGCTTTCAGCAATCCAATGAAATATTAAAAACATCCATTATTTAAAATAACCGTAACTTAATCATTGTTTAGAATTTTATGTTACTACGTGCAAGGTCTGAGCTATAATAACGATGAGTCATAATTAATAGCTGAGTATTTTATAATTATTTAAAATACGGCAAGCACGATCGGGCCACACATAATAAAAGATTCCGTAGAAAAATAGAAAACACCTCGGAGGAATAATAATAAGATAAACGTTGTACTATACCTGTCTCTTTTTTCCTTACGAAATATCCTATGAGATAGAAAGAGTTCTCTCTAGCTTTCACTGTATAGTTCCTTCTTTTTCGTAGATATTAGGCGTTTGTTCACCTGCAAAATAATTTGTAACAATGAAGCGTTGAATGATATGAATATAGGCAGTTCCTAATATACAGGGTGTGGCGTAAGTAATGGTCCACCGTTCAGGATTCGATGAACCAGATAATTAACTATAACAATTAAAAATTTTAACCAAATTTTAACCATTTTTACACAATTTTTTTTTTTACAAAAATTGTTCTTGAATTTGATGGTGTGTTAAAAATTGGGGTTAAAATTAGAGAAGAACCAACTTTTTCTTCAAAAGAGCTGAATTTACATAAAAAATCATAATTTACCATGATAGCTCTAGTATTCAGCAGTTATTAACAGAAATCAAAATGAAAAAATAATGGTTTTTGTTGAAACTACAAAGAAATATGTAATAAACGGTAGAAATTTCGTAAATAAAAGACAAAAATGAAATATTTTCGGAACCCTTGGGTAAAAATGTTTAAAATGTTTAATTGTTATAGTTAATTATCTGGTTCATCGAATCCTGAACGGTGGACCACTACTTACGCCACACCCTGTATATGGTAGTTATTATTCAGAGGCAAGCTACTCACTTGTTGGAGCCGGAAAACTTTTCTAAGGAAATATAAGATTTTATTACAGAAAACAGCGTTTTGATACAGTCAATGAGGAAAATCCCAATGCGAGTGAACTTTAGTAACACAGATCCTTTCCTTTTTTTATGAAGGTAATTCATCATAAAGGTTCATTCAAGTATCGATAAAAATTATATGGTGTAGTCCTTTTTCATTCGATGGTCTTCATCCGAGATTTAACGGTTTCCTTAATCTATACATCAATACAAATAAATAAAATTAAAGGGTCTGTTTGTAATTTCAAATTAACAGCTTTTCACTAAATGCATATGAAAGTTTATACGGTACTTACATGAGAAAAGATTTTTTAATTTTTCTTTGTCTGTTTGTCTATCTGTTTATTTCAGATAATCTCCGAAAAGGCTGGACCGATTTTGACGGGACTTTCACTGGTAGATAGCTGATGTTATAAGGAGTAACATACTTTTTGACGTCCCCGTGTGTTAATTTCCGAACCTCACGCGGACGAAGCCGCGGGCACAGGTATTTTTTAAATAAAAACACTAACAAAAACCAGTATAAATAATCTTCGGAATCACCACACTTTTTCAGGGTGTAAGTTTGGCATAACTTCATCATCATCATCATCATCATTACAGCCGAAAGACGTCCACTGCTGAACATGAGCCTCCCCCAATTTGAGTGGGTTTACCATAATCGCCACGCTTGGCAGGCGGTCGCAGTGTGGTGGTTAAATGCCTAGAGAACGCTGCTGCCCATTCTCTAGTAAGTTGCTTAGTCGCCTCTTACGATACCTACGGGAAGAAATAGGATGGTAAATACGTCCAGCAGCACACCGAACTAACTTCATTCAGCCTTAAGATTACCCCATAATTAATAAAGCCCAAGTACCGTGTGGTGCCGGACGTAAAGAATAGCATCACCCCATTTCTTCCCGTGGGTGTCGTAAGAGGCGACTAAGGGACATACTAGAGAATGGGCAGCAGCGTTCTCTATCCATTTTACCACCATACTGCGATCGCCAATCCGCCTGCCAAGCGTGGCGATTATGGCAAAGCCCCCCAAATTGGGGGAGGCCTATGTCCAGCAGTGGACGTATTACGGCTGAAATGATGATGATGATGATGATGAATAAAGCCCAAAAATATCGTGGCGGGATTTTTAACTCTTGGTATTGAACCGAACATTGAGAATCCAACAGAATGCATGCCAGCGCTTCGAAAAAATCCACTCCTCGATTTTCAACTCTCGGTGTAATGCATGAAGCTCCAGCGCATGAGAAATAAATAAACAACATTTATTTCAGAATTTCTTCCATAAGTGTGAGTAATAGTGAAAACTTATGAAGTGTTACTAACTAAGCTGTGTGAGGCTCACTGGGAAATGCTCCTGGGGAATGTCTACTTGACTGCGTGCAGTCGTATCCACCGCCCCAAGATCGGAGAGTCCCACCTATCAGCCAACGCTCTAAGAATACTGTTGGGGCTGGCGCGAACACGGCGAAGCAGAGATGCAAAAAATACCGCTGAGACATTTTTACGTCCGTGCATACGTGGACTTACAGTTTATATGAAAATACACTGACAAAATATTAATTCGTTTACGTCATTTTCGAATGATTTCTGGTTTCGCTACAGAACCCTTAAAAGTGATGCACGTATTCTCATGTATCGACGTCGTGCCTTCTGTACTGCAGTCGATGTATTATGTTATAATAATCATGATGTTCAATTAATATTATGTAAATAGTACGAAGATATGTTATCTACAGTCACGGACAAAAACGTTGGCACCTATTTAATATCTTCATGCATATGTATAGCCAATCATTATAATGATGGTGTCGACAATAATTGTAACATAAATTGATCATTGATACTCAATATATTACATGCATTTTAAATTGAAACACAATCTGCCTATTGATTATGTAAGATATTTAATTAATGATTCAAAAATGTAATGTAATACTTCTGTTTTACAATATTGTATTGTGATTTTTAACTGTTTTGATGTCGATTGTACTTGTAACTGCACTTTGATTTAAGTGTTCTATGTTAACACAATCGTGAAAAATCGACATTTTGAATTTGTAAGTACTAACGTTATCAATATTTAATCACATGATTTTCATTACTGAAAATATACCAAACAGCGGTTAAAAAAACTGCATCAGGTTTTTTGTCTGAAGATTTGACATGGTTATAACATTTGAACGGCGCGACATCTGAGAAAGCAAATATATATTATTTTTTTTTGGAATGACGTACAGGTCCGCCTATGAGGTTGTCGGCTACTTAACCGGACTTGCCTGTGGCTACCTTAATAAATTAATGGCCCCCCAGCCAGGGCTTTAAAACCTACAACTAGAGCGACTCCTCGCTATGGGCACCCATGTGGGGTACCGACCTCGGCTTAGGGCATCGCTGGTAGAAGGCAGCAAGGGAGGAACTAGATCGGAATGAAGTAATAATGTCCATAACGGAGTACCTAAGTATACCTAAGCATCGAAAGTGTTGACTGAATTTAACCCAGCAGTGCAAAGCGTTCTCTGTGTTTCATGAAAGATGGCATTAGACACAACAGAAGAAAAAGATTCGGGACCAAGTCCGTCGATAGTACGGTTCCAATTTGCTTTATGTAAACACCTAAAGTCATCATCATCATCACTTCAGCCATAAAATGTCTACTGCTGGACAAAGGCCTCCCCCAATTTGGGGGGCTTTGCCATAATCGCCACGCTTGGCAGGCGGGTTAGCGATCGCAGTATGGTGGTAACTTGTATAGAGAATGCTGCTGCACATTCTCTAGTAACTCCCTTAGTCGCTTCTTATGACACCAACGGGAAGAAATTGGATAATGCTTTTCTTTACGTCCGGCACCACACAGACGGATACCTAAGGTAAAACAATAAAATGCTGAGGCAACGAAGATGTCATGCGTGTAGATACTTATGTTAATTTGATCAAGATAATGTACTGTAAACTTATATTACGAAGTGCTAAAGTGGCAATGGGCTGGCCATTTTTGTAGAAGAACCGATCCCGGGTGAAGCTGACGAGTCCGAGAGTGAAGACCGCATATTGGCATGCGTAGTGTGGGACATCCCTCAGCTATATGGACCGACGACCGTGAAAGGTGGCTGGAAAAACCTGGATGCGGGTGTTGTGGTAGCCTGGGAGAGGCAGATCTCCAGCTGTGGACTGCAATAGGCTGAGTTCAAATAGGCATCTATTTTTGTAAAAAGTAATGGATGCCTTTTTGAAACCCGACCTAACGTTTCCACAAATCATTCATTGGCACACCAGCATTTTTTGCATCCCGTTTTTGTATTTCTCAATGAAACTTCTATACGAACGTAAAATGTTACTTTACGCAATACCTATAAAGATTAGATTCGCGCAAAAAATGTATAGAAACTTTTTGTGGATTGTGTACATTTGAATATACATTTTCAATAGATTTCTTTCACGCCTAAATAAATCTGATGTATGTAGGTACAGCTACATGAACTTTTTGTTTTTAGATTGGGAAACCATGGAATCACGTCTTCCACTCTGGGTGAGGCGGAAGGGCGTGTCAGACTTTTACTGACTAAAACCCACCCGTGTTCCTTCAGTTGCCTATGCCTGGGCCACAGTATCTCTTTCGAACTAATCAGCGACCCTGGTAGGAGCTATGAACCTAAGCTACCTACTACTTTAATTTTTTGGCGGATACGTGAGTTCTGAAGAATCAAGCCCTGTAGGAAAGTCACCCGAGCTTTACACCGCTATCGCAGTTTTCTCGATTTTTGTATCTTTCAAGAAATTTCATTAATACTATTTGATTTAATTTATTATTACTGTCATCAATAAGTACTCGCTGTCCTATTAGCCTCTAAAACTAAGCTAAACAGCACATATTTTCTTGCATAAGTGTTAATTTACATTGAATTCCTTTTTATCTTACCATGACCTTACCTCAAAGAGGTCAGCGGAGTTATATTTCAGTCATGATCAGACCCTATCTGGGTTATGTTGACGTTCGTAATTTATTCATTACCTTAGTACTGACGTGGTGTTTATGAATATAACTAGACCTATAACCTTGACCTTATTATGATCTTATAAATCATTTTTCTTTTCAGTTTACGAATAGCGCACTTTAATCGAAAACTGTATTATCTTTTACATAGAATATGTTAATGCAATCTTCAAAAACCAAATGGAGACTGTTCAGAACTCGACATGTTTCTTACAATTTTTTATTATTTTTGTTCAGTAAGACATGTGTTAGGTCTTAACCGATAATATCCTCAAGGTCCCAGGTTGGTTTCACTTTCACGGACAGTCATCGTCGAAATACGTGTACAGGTTACAGAGTTGACAGTAACTAACGATTTTAATGGTTTCCTTTTTCAAACATCAAAGCCTAATTCCTTAATTCCTTTTTTAAACGACAATGACATGTTTGATAAAGCCGAAACCTGGTGATTGGTGTGTTAATGGCCGATCCCTATAATTTACGAACTGTTATTGGTTTAAATTAAGACTCTTGTATCTTTACCAATAATAAAGCAAATACTTCATAGTTTTGCATAGTAGACCCTCTCATATGAAACTAGTTATCACAGGTAAAATTAACAGTAGTTATTTACCCACTATAGCAATAAAAAATGATACGATTGGTAATCAAAACGATTCGTTTTTGTTGATAGGAACTGAGAATGTCATTCTGCGCGCTACAGAAGGGAGATACTTGTGTGAAGTAGAATTGCATTGAATCCACAATTATGTGATCTGACGTTGAGAGCATATTATGCCCAGCGGTAGCAGGACCAAAGCGTTTGGTCCCAACATATGTCAGTTTCTGAAAAACCTTAAATAGTTTCATAGCTCAGTAGTAAAGACAACGGATACCTTTGGCAAGAACATAAACATAAGCCCCACGTTAAAAATCAACAAAAAATCCGCGTAAACTTGTATTTAACGGCTTACTGTATTGTTTTACAAAAACGTGTTCTACTCAAACCTGTGGCGGGTTCAGCCGGTTGTCCTTGACAGTCTGGTCTAATTCGCGCCACCACGTGCGGTGTCGTGAACGTATGGCTACGATTAATAGGTACTATATCAGTTTGAAAGGCTAAGTACTTAGTCACCAACTTTAGCTTGGGTTTCCTGAGCCGTCCCGTCATGGTTACACGGTTGAATTAATGACGGCTGTCCCGAACATTACGGTGGGTCGACTTTATAGTTTTTAAAATGATTTCTTTATTGGCGGTTTTCACTTTAGCTGGCTTATGGATTACTATATATTTCTGAGGAAACCGAAGCATATCCTACAACTTTATTGCTTTGGTAATGAAATCAGAATATATTATTTACATCTATACTAATATTATAAAGCTGAAGAGTTTGTTTGTTTGATTGAACGCGTTAATCTCAGGAACTACTGGTCCGAATTGAAAAATTCTTTTTGTGTTGAGTAGCCTATTTATCGAGGCTATACAACATCACGCTACAACTAAGAGGAACGGAGCAGTAATGAAAAATATTGCAAAAACTGGCAAAATCGCACGGGTAGGCGATTCGACGCGACGGGAAGGGTCGGGGGAGCAAGAAATTTAACGCGGACGAAGTCACGGGCAGAAGCTAATATTTTATATACTGGGTCTATTCAAAGATTCTATATCAAGAGTAGTGGTGTCCAAATGGTAATGGCTGCCACTTACAAGTTATAAAAATAATAAATAAAACTTTATTTTCATAAGACAAATACAGTTTTAACATATTTTATATAAAGACAGTTTAAATGAGCTTAGGTAGAATGTAATACAAATCTAGGAACTGAAATCTGTACACAATTATGGAAAACCCTTCATCTCAAACTAAGTAACCAAATTAAAATATTAATATTATACATATATATATATAAGTATATAAATATTAATTTAATTATAGGTCGTAGGTTGTAGGTTCGTATCTAAAGTATAGTTATTACATCATCACTGCTCTCAAAACGGAGAAGGAAAACATCGGTTCGAAAGAGACACCGTGACTCTGGAGTCACGGTGTCTCTTTCGAACAATCTCGCGACCCTGGCGGGCATCGGTCCTGGCAGACCCCTTCAGTTCTGCTGACATCTCTTTGAGGCGCGCGTGGAACACTACGCGCCGTTGACCCGAGCCTGGTCCTTACCAGGCGGCGAGCTACCCATTGCTCGCCACCCGCAAGCTCGCGCCTACGGTGGCCGGGAGTCCGCTATTATCTCTCGACGCCCGGGGCGTCTCCTCCTGCGGCGGCTCCCTAGCCGGCAGAATCAGCGCTCTCACGTCCCTACGTGAGAGCGCAGAGACTGCCACTCCCTCACGGGCCCTGCCTCCTCCTTCGCGAGCATTACTGCTTCGCAGAAGGAGGTGATGGGTTCCCATGCCCTCTCACTCTGTACCATGGCTCGCAGCAGGGCCGGACGCGAGAGGTCGCCGCCACCGATCGCCTCCGTGAGGACACGGCGGTGCTCCGCCCAAGCAGGGCACACCTCCACCGTATGCTCCACCGTGTCCTCCAGACGATCCTCACAATGGAAACACCCGGGAGTTTCCTCCCGCTTTATCCTGAACAGGAACTCACCGAAGCACCCATGCCTGGTGAGAACCTGCGGCTGGCGGAAGGTGCGGACGCCGTGGCGCCTCTCTATCCACTCCTCAAAGATGGGACTTACCACCGCAATTGTGGCGTGCCCAGCGCTGGGTGGCGACAATCGTACTCGCCATGTCGCCATGAGATCCTGCCAGCGCTGTCTGTCTGGTCTGTCTGTAACAGCTTGGAGTCAGGATGTGCACCCGGTTGATGGTAATAGGCTCGCCCCCTATTACATACATGGCACTTACACATAACTGGCGAAATATGGGTGTACTGCCTACCTCTGCGCAACTCTTCTAGGAAACCGGACGTGATCTTATGTTCGCTGAGGCTGCGGTCTGTAACAGATGCTTAAAATTATATTGACTGCTCTAATTTTAGTCCGTTCATGTGACTTCGATGATGGTAACGTAAAAATTGTATGGAACTGAGATAAGCTATCGAAAGGCTTACGTTAATCCTGTTAAAAATCGTTGTAAGAATACGAAATGCTTTGAAAGTGATTGCCACATATCTAGGCCCTGGTCAGTTTGCTTCATAGTCGAGACTAAGAGGCGCGGGCGTAGACACTTCAGGTTTAATAGTTTAGCAGCTGTAATTCAGTGACACTATTTAAGATATTGCGCTGGAAACGAAACACGGACATCAGAAGGTAAAACATGTATCATCATGATATCACAGTATTTCATACCTAAGGTATGATAACTTGCGTCAATGGTCTTTATCCTTCGATAAATGACTTCAGCTACCGTGTGCTGGGCTAGCCCCGCAGACAGCACAAAAACTGACTAATCAATAGAAAACCTATTTACAAAGTACTCAGGCAAAACCACAAACAGACATGTGATTATGTATAATAAATGAATGCCTACATAAGTTCTGAATAGGAACTGGCCACTAATGTTTTGTATCTCATTTCTTTCAGAAGAGGAAGCTGGTAGTCGGATTTTTTTTCGCGCACTCGTTTATCAACCCTTTGCTTTGCCTCGAGAGCTTAAAATCCAACAGAGATCCAGTGTATTGGATACTCAATGCTCGACGCAACAAAGAGAACTTTTGGAGTGTTGGTGTTTAGTGATATTGCAAGTTTTTGACCTTAACTGACCTCCGGTCGTTATGTGCTCTTGATTGGCCTTTACAAACACATCCAGTTTTTGGCTTTGACCACTGCGCTTAAAAAATAACATGTATATTTGGTTTACGAACCATCTTTCTGTTTTTCAGCTGGACTACTAGAGAGTGCAACGAAGACAATCCGGAGCATGAAAAGTTTTCCTGCTCTTTACAGCCAAGAGTAGAGAAAAGAGTGTCCCTGTAGTTAATTTCCACTTGTTCATGAAATTCATTTGATGGAGATGATTCCGGATCCTGGTTTCTGTGTGTTTAGAATTGACCCAAAAGACTGCCTCGTTACCCTAGTGATCGTAACCGCTACTGCTGAGTATGATATCCTGGGTTCGATTCCAAGGTCGGGCAAAGTGTTATTGGGTTTTTCTATCAGGAATTTCTCAGTAGCAGCCCAGAGTCTGCATTTATGCGCGGTTGATGGTAATAAGCTCGCCCCTATTACATGGGACTTAAGGCCCTCTTGTAGTTGACGACGTTTCGGCGAACATTGGCCGGTCGTTGCGAGCGCTTGAGCTGCTAGATTTTGTGTATAATTGTTTCGTGGAAAAAAAATGATAAGGAAATTATAAAATATTTTCTCAGCATGCCCTAAAAAACAATAAAACCTATCTTTTGGTATGAGTTTTACATGGTTTAATGTGGACTCTCTTCAAGGTACACGTTTTAAATAGCGATTTAGTGTCATCTTTATGATTATTTTTATCGAGCCAATTATTTTAATTCACGTTTCTATCTTCACACAGCGCTTAACAGTATGTTCAATTTACCTTATTTTTTTTTTACGGAAACTCGTCATTTTGCTAGATTTACAGAGGTTTAATAAATTTAAAAAGTACTGCAACCTCGCCTTAAACATAACTGGCGAAATTTGAGTACACCTCTGTCCAAATTTTTGGGGAAACAATGCGTGAAGACCCACACGCGGTCACAGAAACCACTAGATCAGCAAATGACCACAACAATATTATTAGGAAATGCTCTGAAAATGGTAGTGTCCACATTTCCATCAGTAATTATAACTTGCGTAGTAATTACTATGCAAACAAGACTAATAGGTTTATTTAAAGTTGCTGTTATACATTACAAACTATAAGTAACTTTAACAAAAACGTAAATTATATGCAGTGGAATGTCCGTGCAAGCTTATCGTTTATGATAAATGAACCGGTGTGGCGGCTATTTTAGAAATGTACTCAAATATTACGCTACTGCTTACGATTGCCGATGAGATTAGAATAAATTATAATTGTTTTAATAACTGTTTCATTGGTCTAGCGGTCATAAGCATGGCAAATATCCCTAGTACACTCAAAGTCTGTTTCAAGATTGACTCGAGTGCAGTTTCCAGTTGAACAATATGCCTGACAATCGATACTTTCGTTGAAAAAACTACATAAGTCTTAAATTTGCATTAAGTATTTGCGCGACAAATGAACGAATAACGCGATTAGACTAGTGCGGGGTATCTACCATACCATAACTAAAAAGTACAAAAATAAAAACTTTTTACAAAAAAAAAATAACAACCGACTTCCTAGGTTTTTTGGCCATCGACTTCCGAAATTAAAGTTATTTTTCACTTTGTAGTGTTTTTTTATGAAGTTTTTATTTTTAACTTTTTAGTTATGGTAGATACCCCGCACTAATCTAATCGCGTTATTCGTTCATTTGTCGCGCAAATACTTAATGCAAATTTAAGACTTATGTGGTTTTCACATGGACCCCATTGTGCAAATAGAACCAAATTAAAATAGGACCATTCGGGAAGCACCAGGTTTCAAATAAAAAAAGAACCATCAAAATCGGTTCATCCGTTCAAAAATTATGAGGTAGAAAACATTTTTTTTTAAATACAGTCAAATTGATAACCTCCTCCTTTTTTCTGAAGTCGGTTAAAAGAAGGCAACAGTACTAACAGTGCTTCTACCAATTACCTATAGGAACAAAGAAGTGACGTCACACATTCATGGGTAATTTTCCTTAGAGTGACCTATGTCCAGTACTGACAGCGATAAGTAAATGATCGATTGTATAAATACGCTAATAGACTTGTTCCGTTCATTTTCGAAATACAGGGAAATAAGCGGCAACTATCAAACAAACCGCAGTGGCGCATACGCAGAACAAAGACCTACGTTGTTATAATGATTCAGAGGTGGAAGAAATTCCCAGCAATACGGCCATACTTCCTGGCGACCTTCTACTTCCATAACTAATTACAAAGCTAATTAGAACAAATTCACTTTAATACTTTTTAGAGCGATTCGCGGTACCGCATGCAAAAAATGCGTGACGATTTTTTGTTGGTTTTTTTGTTTACCAACTTTGATGGTTTTCAATGTTCATTGATGAGTAACTGGGCTTTTTGTTGACGCTAACTTAAGACAACAGAGTTGGAACAGTCCGCTTGAAATAGCAACCAAACAGTCCAAATAATTTTGAAGGCCGTCTTCACAATACTCAGTGATCATTGTTCAATATAGCCAGATTAGTGTAAATTCTTTCATAATATTTGAATTTCGATCAATAATTAATTCTTGAGAATCGTTGGTCCTGCAGTTATAAAACCCAGAATAATTATGAATTTAGGGAGATACAGTAGTGTTTAGAGACAGTTAGTGTTGACCTCAGTTCCTACTTGAGGCAGGTATGTCTAAACAGAGTCAGTAGGTCAGTTAGACTGCGAGTGAAACAGTTTATTGTTTAGACCTGGGTACGACACAATAGGCGGCCTTTGACTCCAGTCCAACACCATTGAACATTATCATCTGAATAGCCGTTACACATATTAAAACCGTACTTTACAAGGAGCGACAGCCTAATTGACCCTTCACAATCTAAGTCACTGAGTAACAGGATACCCTTTGGTAAGACAGATTGGCTTGTTAGATTTTCAGGCTTCAGGTGCCTGAAAGTCTAACAAACCAATCAGTCTGTACGGGAACCTGAACGGCTGTTGTAGAGCTAGAAAGTCGGGACCAACAACGGCTTAACGTGTTTTCCGTGGCACGGATGGATCACCACTTCGTCATCAAATGATTGGTCACCCACCTAGGGGCCGACTGCGGCAAGCGTAGCATAAGACCCTTAATTATTAGTGTTCATGTAGGTACTTACTGATTGATCCATAAGATTAGCTAATCACCACCTTTGTTCTACCAACATATTCAAGATGATTTAATCACGCAATCCATTTTTTGCGTAGTTAATATAAAGGAAATATTTAATTTTATAATTGGGCCCATAAAACGGATAAGGGCTCCGACAGATTCGTATTATTTTTAATTAATTATATTTTTTATTACCGCCGTGTCATCTGTCTTCGTTTAAATCGCTCGATTAATTTGACTTTGCCATAATATTTAATTACCATGGAATTTCCTCATCATCATTTCAGCAAAAAGACGTCCACTGCTGAACATAGACCTCCCCTAATTTTGGGGAGGGGGGGGAGGTTGCTATAATATCCACGCTTGGCAGGCGGGTTTGCGATCGCAGTATGTTGATAAAATGCATAGAGAATGCTGCTGCCCATTATCTAGTAAGGATTCTAGTAGGGATTTCCTATCGGCTACATATTAAATTTTCATAAAAATCCTGTTTTTATACTTACCTTTGTTGTAAAAGGAACTCTTGTAATAATTTTTATAGCTGAACCTTCTCTGTCAGTGAATTGATAAGTTTCAGTTTATTATGTAGAATATCATGTTTTCTCTTTTTATTTTCACACACTATTGTCTACATATCTTTTTCACTTCCCCTTTCGCAGGTCCGGTCGAAAATGTTTTTAAAAGAAATTAGCAGTATCTATGTGCTCAAATTATCTTTATTTCGTAAAAGTACCTATGTACCAATAAAATACATAAACAATAAAAGGTCAAAAATTATCGAAATTGATATACAAACCTTACCTCAGAAACGTCATCTGCGAAACTTCTCACAATTGGCTGGTATACAAAGGTAGCTAGGTATTATATTAGCCTTCGCGAGTACTCGGAAACTTCGAGGTGATACCTTCCTGCCTGTCACCCCCAGTGGCACAGTCACTGCACTACCATCGCACTGACTGCATGCCATATATTTTTTACAAAGAGCTATTTACTTCATTGCAATGCGATTGAAGAAAAAGTATTATTAAGGGCTATCTGATTGCTGATTGTAAAACCGTTTGATACGCTCCCTTGCACAATCGAACATCAAAAGAAGGTTGTACAATTAAGATGACTCCCATTCTTCCAACAGCTATTTGCTGTCGGGGGCAACGCAAATTAGTAATTGTAAACGTGCCACTTTCGATTCGATAAACTATCTTATTTGTGAATAGCTATAGTGCTACAGTATGTTGTATTCTAGAAACCTTACTGCTGTGTAAAGTGTTTCGCTTTGAGGACAATGCAACACATACAATAGTTTTATTCAACCCCGCTTAACTTAAAGTGAAAGCTCCAAAGTAGCGCGAGAAATTCATATTTATTTTATTTTTTTCACTATTTCATGAAAAAGTCATGGAATTAAATGAACTTAGAGGGTTATGGATATACTAGGTTTATTCAACAAGGCCTTTTTATACAATATACAAACTAACACTAAAATAAATATATTACTTGTCATTATATAAAGGTAAAAAACTTTTTTACAAAAAAAAAAACCACCGACTTCCTTAAAAACACTACAAAGTGAAAAATAACTTTAATTTCGGTAGTCGGTGTCTTAGGATCTGTATTTACGGTTTTTTTGCCACCGACTTCCGAAATTAAAGTTATTTTTCACTTTGTAGTGTTTTTAAGGAAGTCGGTGGTTTTTTTTTTTGTAAAAAAGTTTTTATTTTTAAATTTTTAGTTGTGGTATTCACCCTGCACTAATTCCAAACAAACAATGCATATTTATGCGATAGCAGAACTCGCGGTTGATTTCCTGTCATTTTTTAAAGAGTTCCGGTGTCTGTCTCCCGAACTCATCATCAGATCTATATGAAAATTATATGGGACCATTTCGGAATAAACCCCTTTCGAACAAAAAAAGAATTTTGCAAATCCATCTATATATGACGGAGTTATGCCCGAACATACATAAAAAAAAAACCAAGCATGGCCAGGCCAAAATGATTAAGGCTGCTTTTTTTTTATTAAGCAGACAGTAGAGTGGGTAAGAGCCCACTCTAGTGTCTGCTGAGGAATCAATTCTCGATGTCAACGAGTATGTCTATCTAGGACAAAATATCTTCTAACTCCTGATCGATAAGGAGTTGTACCTTCCATCATCAGCTCAACGGAATATAAGAATACAAGTAACGGTCTAAACGTGCCTATAATATTCAAAGAATTATCCCCTAACCTTCTAACCTTTCACTGTAAGTTCCTATATGTACTGTTCACCGATGAGGAGTTCCATGCGGTATCTTCGAAGACTATAATTAGTTCACCACGGATGGATAGATAGAACCAGCAATTATTTTTGATCTTTAGTACAATATCCAAATCACATTACGCGTACTGTTTGTTTTTGAGGAGTTCCTTCGTTTATCTCCCAAAGTATACATCAAATCTTCACAAAATTAATATGGGACCACCTCAGGAGTATACCCTTACGAATGAAAAAAGAATTTTCAAAATCGGTTGACAATTGGCGGAGAAATCGGTGAACATACATATAAAAAAAAAAAAAAAAAAAAATACATACAGTCGAACATATAACCTCCTCCTTTTTTTTAAGTCGGTTAAAAAAGGAAGAGCTCACTCCGCATCAAAGAATTCGTCCGCATCGCTGTCGATGGGAAAAGTCGCCAGAAGGCTGGAAGCGTTGCCACGTTGGATGGCAATGCTGATTATTCCTGACTCAATGAGCACTCAGACCCCACGGCACTAGTGTTTCAACCTCAAATGACTCAAACATATAGCTCCCAATAAGGTTATTATATTTGCACCGTTTGAGGTTTTCTGCACCTGCAGCAGCCGCCCTAGCACAGCCTGCCGTGCTCAGAAGATGGGATAGCGCAAGGGTGTCAACATAGACAGCATCCCATACCAATGGCCTACCCAACTTCCATAGCATTATGATGATTCCATCTGGCCTCTTTCCATCGTCACGTGCCAAGCCATTGATGAGTTCTAAGACTGCTGGCACCCCGGCGGTGACAAGAGCCCGACGGATGATGTCATTAATGCTGGCGTGCCGTGCCAGCCGACCAGCGTTCTTGCTGCAAGTAAGCCCATGGGGTCCGAGGCGGCCAACTGCTTCCGCGCACTGACACCTGATGCGGAGCCACGCAAGGAGCACCCAGTAATGGGTTGTGTTATGTAAATTCATATTTGTTGCGATCGCGAAACATATGTTGTTCTACATACAGCTTAACACTAACCAGTAAAGAAAGAAAATAAAAGAAGATTTGAATTTCGCGGGCTACCCTGGATATTTTACCTTAAGAAGCCGCTGTAAATAAGAACAAATAATTCAATATTACGAAAATCACAACACACACATCAACATTTTTATTTTAAATGAGCCTACAACGAATAATTAGCAACATTTACGCATTTTATAATAAGAATCTCCGCGTGTGCCTTTTTGTATCTATCAATCATAATTACGTTAAATAATAATATTCACTTACGTCATATTAAATAACACACTGCCTCTAATTATTAGCCAAACATTATTATTATTATTCAATATCGCCCATATAATAATTACATAAAACTTTATTGAACTTGACCGAATGGGCATTAAATTGAATGTACCCATACAGCTAACGGAAAATGAAGGACAAATGTATAAAAACTAAGCACATCACAGTCTATGACAACAGCAAATTATTAGATTTATTAACACTGGTTTGGGGACTACAATGTTTTTTTTTAATAATAAATAATAGTAATAATACCAGTCTAACAAGAGGCCTGATCCTAATGGTGAGTATTGTACGACAGCGGTGTCATCTCACACAAAGAAAGCAAAAGTTTTTTTTGGGAATGACATTTTGCATTTCAACCTATGAGATACCTTAATAAAGAGCATGGCGGGATAAGCATGGGGTAGCGGCCCCAGCGGTAATTTCAACTGCCAATTTTTGTGTATGATGTCTTATAGAGTACAACTTACCTGTAAAATATTACTTAAAAATATGCATCAGTTTTCGAGAAAATAAAAAAAATAAAATTACTTTTTTTTTTTTTTGTTCATAGTTACAAATATATCAATGTCGTATTATGATATTTGTGACAAAAAATCTCAAGATAATTTTCAAAAAAAAAACTGACATTTTTGAAAAATTTAGTTTCATTCTTTCTAAGCATGATACACCTATGAAATTTTCACAAAAAAACACCTTCATCATAATCTACAACATATATTTGAATCCAAATGTTTACGTGGGGTACAAGGTTTTTTTTTTATTGGAAAACAAAGAAGTAAGTAAGAAAAAAAGAAGGAAAACTAAAAATCATTCTATCAATACATGTGGGTCAACAAATTTTTTTTTTCAATGACTAAAATTTTCCTCATTTAGACAATATTTAAATAAGAAAAAACACTTTTTAATGTTTAAAAAAAATAATTCAACGAGAGTTCTTATTACTTACGCGAATTCTTAATTTTTTGACCCAGTGTTTTAGAATTTAATGATTATAAACACAGAAGATACATTTAATCGATAATTTCAAAATATGCATTTTAAGGTAGAAGTACAAAGTGAACCTAATGTCAAGTGCTAAAGAATAATGCGTAACAATCATCTTTTGTGGATTATTCATATCTAGTATACGTGCTCTTAATTTTTTTTTTACGTGTCGAGACACGATCATATAAATTAATATTCCATGGTGTATCTCATTCAGTCAAACGTTGATACTTCATTTTTTGACCTTAGGTTCACTTTGTACTTGTACATAAAATGCATATTTTGAAGTAGGTAATCTTAATAAATAATTGTAAGTCGTAAAATTCTTACACATGCCTTTAGTTGTTTTAAATGGAGTGCCAAGCTTTTGCGCCAAAGTTGACACACTGTTGATAGTTTAATAGTACATATATAGCTCTTTATTTCGACTTGCAAGTTCCATGGAGTGTGGCATGTGGGCTTGTACAATATTAGTATTACAACTATTCAATTTCAATAGCAAAAAACCTTTATTAGCAATCCTCATCAGACATCCGAACTTGGAGATTTCGGACATCCTAATTGTTTGTCGAAGGACCGATGGCCGATGGAGCAGACGAGAGAGAGCGAATATAATGTGGGACGCGCTCCAGCTAGGTAGTCCGACGACCTCAGAAAGGTGGCTGGGACATATTGGATCCGAAAGGTGGAGGACAGCAGTGGATTGCAATAGGCTGGGTTTATTGAATCCTTAAATTGCTTTGCTCTACTTTAGCACAAGCCTCCTGCAGGCTTCCCCTATGGCTGTGAGTTCTTCTCTTCCATATGGGATACCGCAGTAGTTTTCAAGACGTCTTCTCATTTTTAAAATGGTAACTACTGTACTTATATACAAATAAATGAAATTGAAGAAAAACAGTCTTTTACTAAATGCATATGAAAGTATATAACGGTAAAACTTACTGATAGTATTATTTATTTAACTGTTTTATTAACTATTTAACTGCTTTTCTGGAGGAAATTTGGTAATACTTAGAACCCTGAGGAAGGTAAACATATGCTACTTTTTATCGACATAACAATCTGGTGACGACGCGGGCGCAAGCTAATAATATCTATATTTTGAGATAGAACTGCAGAGCGCCAAAGGACACAATGTATAAAAGAGATATGTGGTCGAACTTAAAACGCAGTCAGTTCTTCAAGTACAGAGTCTGTATAACAGCAATTAAGTTTTATTAATAACTAGCTGACCCAGCGAACTTCGTATCGCCTAAGATTCAAAATGTTGTAATAAACCTTCCAAGTTTGACAACCTGGTACGCGGTGGTGATCTGGTAAGCGTTTTCTAGCTGATACTCATATGTTTGGGTAGCTCCTACTCGGTTATGATAACCTGTTACTTCGAAGGCATAAAGCGTTTTCTGGCTGACACTGCTGTTTAATAAGCTCATACCAAGTTATGACCGCCTGGTACCTCGAAGGCAAAGTTTTTGTCATACCACGTTTTATAGTGAAATATATTCTCTTTGACGTTTTATGTCACATCACACGAGAACGCGGTCGAAGGGGATAAAAAGTATCCTTTGCCAAAAGCAAAAAAAAAAAAAAAAAAAAAGTATCCTATGTCCTTCTCCTGGCTCTAAACTACCTCCCTGCCAATTTTCAGCTAAATCGGTTCAGCCGTTCTTGAGTTATAAGTGAAGTAACTAACACGACTTTCTTTTATATATATAGATACTACTACAATCATAAACTTTTTATGAAGTACTATGATATCACCTCAGATTACTTTGCACAGACACAGCGGCTCAGTAAAGTACATTAAATCAACATTAACTAAAATAAAAATCTTCTAGAACAATTTGTAAACAATGACACTTTGCATGACGATCACAAAATACTGCACAGATAAATCAGCAGGCGGGCTATCATTGTTTTTGCTTCGACAAATTAAAAAATAAAGTAGAGCTTCGCGATGATTTTCAAGGAGCAAGCGTTAATTCCACAATTAGTTTAATTTTAAATATCGTGCGAAAATCAGGGCGTATCGGCGTAGAGCGTGTTGTGGGCCATTGTTGTAGCCTGTTCGTGACTGAGTCTTCAACCTTGTTAATGTGACGATACCCGCGACAACCCCTCACGACTTTCTGATTTTCATTTTAATTGAGAGATTAACGAGCTTATAAATTATTTATACTTCAGCTTTGCTCTATTTATGTCACTTTTTATGATGAGTAATTATTGAGAACCTTTTACAGATTCATGGATTCACTCTTTGCGATTCTCATAAAGACGATACCTAAATGACAACAGCCTCTGGCCTGTTGTCATCTAGGTATAGTCAGAAACAGCAAAATGATTTTAGATCAAATGTTTTCGTTTTTTAATGTCTTATGATAAGATCAATAATAATTTGTGAGATGCTTCTCGAATTAACATATAAGAAGCATTAGCGAAGTCCACGGTCAGGTACACTTTCCTTAATATTTTTTGCTTCTTTAATTCTTATTTCCTCTGTAAACACTCGATTGACTCACTACTCAATTATTCAAGTACATTAAAAAAACAAATGCAGACAACTGGTACTTATCCAACTAGTTTTCCTCGTTTTCCCAATAATCTGCGGAGCAATTCTCGTAATTTCAAGAACGTTCACAGTCTGAGGGACATTTCTCATAATTTTAAGTACGTCCACAGTCTGTCACAATCTATGAAAAAAAAAAAAACTCAAGTTATATTCTTTTCAGTTATATTCTTGACAGGTTTTGACTTGATAGTCGCCGAGATGGTTTTGAACCTTTTTAATTACGAGTCTTAGCCTTGAGGTCAGATAATACGCAACGATTTTGTTTACGGCATCCATCTGACCTATTTTGAATACTACAGGTGTTGCTGCGCAGTACTGTCCACTACTTAAATTATCAAACTTTTTGCATTCCTGAATATAAAAAATTTTGTAAGTATATATATGTAGTTTAATCTAGTCTATAGACTAATCTTTCTAGTCTAAAAACTGGAATAAGGCACAAAATAATTTTAGTTATTTGCCAGCTAAATAAAGATCAATTCTGTTAATAGTACTTCATCAAATTGACTTACAACAATCTGCAAGCGTTGGTATTATAACAAGAGCTATTGTAGTAATCCTTAAAAACCCAAACTGAATACAAATGTCCCTTGTAAATAAATTTGAGGTTACATAAAGCCCTAAGCATACACGGCAGCGTTCATAAATCAACACCAAAATGATTGAGAAAGGTCAGTTTTCGTTTGGCCCAAAACCCTTGACATTCTTGAACAAATATTTAATAAATATCTTTAAAATATAATCTTTAGGGGTAAAACCGAACAACAAGCAGGTATAGTTTTAATTACGTCTATCATAATTAACATTATAAATGTGAAAGTCAGTATGTTCGGACGAAATTTGACACCCAAATAGTTTATAACCTAGATTACAATATAACTAGAATGCTTTTATTTATAGTAGGTTCCCGTGGGATCAATTCAGATATCCTCGCGGGCGAAGCCGCTAAATAATGTTAGTTTCATAATAATATACATCTCTCTGATTCAGGTAAAAATAGAGTGCCTTTACTGGTAGAAAAGGAGCCTTAAGGAAAACTTATACCCACGCCAACTGTATATGCTATCTATATTCAAACCTATGTTCCCGTGAGATACCTTCTGACCTCCACGTAGGTGAAGCCGCGGACAAAACCTAGTAATATATAAACTTGTAAGCAAAAGGGAGTGTCCGTAATTAACTACAATTAAAACTTACACGCAATTAAAGTCTTAATCCCGCAGTTTATCATTAACTCGCAATAACAAGTTTACACAAAATGTGTTAAACATAAAGAGTAGTTTATTGACTGGAGCTCTATTAGTAATGTTACGGGTTTAAATGGTTGTTCTTAATTACTTACTTTACTTGCTTATTATTAGTTTTTCTCTTTTATTTATTTCGTTTATAAAGTTGACCGTACACGTCAGGATTTGCATAGAGGGGTTCACCGCGTTTCTGCGAGGTGCAGTTGTTTGCCACCCACACATCCGTGCATAGCATGGCCCTGGCTCGGAGTGGACCCTTACGCTTGAATTTTTGTACAAAGCGAAGCTAAGCATACATGCGTAACTTAAGGAGGCATGCGGTAAAATAGCCCGTTTTTTGCAACTTATAGGTCAATACTCAATACTCAATAGAAAAAGAAGAAGAAGATTGAAGATTGTCATTTTTGTCATTCAGCTGGAAGACGTCCACGGATGAGCATAGGCCTCCCCCAATTTGGGGGGTGTACCATAATCACCACGCTTAGTAGGCGGGTTAGCGATCGCAGTATGGTGGTAAAATACCTAGAGAACGCTACTGCCCATTTTCTAGTAGGTAAGTCCCTTAGTCGCCTCTTATAACACCCACGGGAAGAAATGGGATGGTGCTTTTACATCTGGCATCACAAGGAAACGTGTCAGCTTTACAGAATTATAATCACCGATACATTCCTCTAAGTTCATATAAGCCCATCTAGTAGTAAGAAATGATAGTTTATAAATATATACATGTACGGTCATATTTTGTTCAACATTCAGCGTGACACTGACCTGCAATTGCATAAAACGTTACAAAACAAAAAAAAATCGCGGACTACCCGCCGTTTTCTCCTTAAGCTAGGGTGAATTGCGTTCATTGTAAAATAGCCTATAATGATACTGGCATTGAGGCCCCTCAAAAAAGGAGTACGTTTCTGAAGATGTTTCTGTCTTTACACCATTCCTTATAGAGGTCACCATCAAGTTCGCCATTGTTTTCGTCAATGAAGGCTGCAGCAATTTGTACAAAAACAAAACTATTTACAAATATCAACGACCCCTTTTTTAGGTTCTTGAAATATTAGTGACAGGCCATTACGACACTCACGACTTTATTACATCTTGTTTTTATGCGAATTACCATTTACAATAACGATAATCTGGTACGGGATTTTGCAAAAAAATATTGGTTGTCAAAATTCGCTACCTACCTACCTAATTAGCGATTAATAAAAACACACATGAAAAAATAAAAGCCTGTGTAGACACATACATAATGGAATCCAGGCAGTCTGGCTAAAAAGGAGATCGTTGTTGCCGAATAGGGACGAGGATGAACAGAAAATTCACACCACAGAGATGAAGATGCTACGTGGGTCTGGTGAAGTTTCCTATAACCGTGGTGGTACTTTTAAAGTCGCTAAGATACCAGACAAACTTAGTGCAACCGCCAGCGCTTGTACGCCCATGTGATGAGGCGAGATGATGACCAATAGAGTCGTATATATAGAAGACGGAACGCGTCCGTAGACGACCATCAATGACTTGGTTACAAACAGTAAGAAAAGGACGTGATAGCTAACAACATCAGAAAAGAGATGACCCATAAGTGAAGCTGTGACACAGAAGTACTCGAAGTGCTGACCCTAAATAAATTGGGGTAATAGCCAGGAGAAAAAGGAAGAAGAAGATACATACATGAATGCAAAAACTCGATTTAGGTGGCAGATTTTTATTTATTACCTCCTACAAAAAAATATACAAGCAAAACATATAGGTAGGTATGTAAATGAAATCAGACTGTGTCATTGTTGCGAACAGTGTTTTTCTGAACAAAATTATTAGTGTTACTTTAGTTTTTTGAAATAGCTAAGTAAGTACTTACGTAATGCTAGGTTGCAAGTTTTGTAAGATTTAAAATAGCACATTGTTTAAAAGTTCACATCAGAAGTGAAATTACTTCTTCGAAGTCAGGCCATCTTAAATGCATACCTAGTAAAAGGAAAAGTTATGATATCATTCATCATGCATTAATTTCAGCCGAAAACCGTCCACTGTTGGACATACGCCTGCCCCAAGCGTCGTTATTTCGACCGATTCTGTACTTCCCGAACGCAGGACATTCCTGCGGTCTTCAAAAGGGCATCTAATTTTCCAAGTCTACGTCTTCTAGTACGCGGTCGCCACTCCAGAATACTTCGGCCCCATCGGCCATGCTGCTTTGCGATCAACATAGCCTGGCACAGATTAGCAATTCTTCGCTAAGTCGATTACTTTGCTTCATCTGCGGATCTCTTCATGTCTGATTCCTTAAAGTATAATTTAAAAAATGCATTAGAAATGCGGCTAAATTGAATTAGCTACCACAAGGGCTGGTACAAGGTGGCGCAGGAAGATTATACGTGGGAAAAACAGCAGTGGGGCATTATGTTTTCTTTTTGTCAGTCTGTGGTATGCCACTGCCGGTACCGTGTGGTGCTGGACGTAAAGAATAACACCACCCCATTTCTTCCCGTGGGTGTCGTAAAAGGCGACTAAGGGACTTACTAAAGAATGGGCAGCAGCGTTCTCTATGCATTTTACCACCATACTGCGATCGCCAACCCGCTTGCCAAGCGTGGCGATTATGGCAAAGCCCCCCAAATTGGGGAAAGCCTAAGTCCAGCAGTGGACGTCTTACGGCTGAAATGATGATGATGATGCTACTGCCGGTCAAAAACCTACTTTTCCTGACTAACTCCAGCTCTAAATGAGGATGCGTCAAGCTCATCTCGCATCCATAGTAGTCTAATGAAGCTAGAGTGCATTAAGGTGGAAGCCCCGAGGTAACCCACGAAATTCTAACATTCTTACGTTTTTCGCAATGTGCTGGTCAGTGCCAGGCTGTATGGTGAACAAAACATGATTATAGAGCGACCGTAACATGTATGTGTTTACAGAATCATATCATAAGACCATCAAAACCTGCCAGGGTCGCGAGATTTGTTCGAAAGAGATAACGTAGCCCTAGCACATGGGCAACTGAAGGAACACGGGTGTTTTTTAGTCAGTAAAAGTCTGACACGCCCTTCCGCTCCACCCAGAGCGGGAGACATCATTTGATGATTTCCCACCCACAAAAAAAAGGCGATATTAGCTATTCTTGTGTACTTAACATGTCCTAACAGGGAAGTAATGACGAGTAGTCAAATTGTATTTTCTATAATAAGATGCACGTAAAAAGCACCCTTGTGAAGATTAACATATAACTACCTTTTCATTGAAAGCGCGAGAGCCAACGCTAAACTTATCTCACTACGAATGCAACAACTGCAGGATAGGTCCTCGTCACGGTAGGTCGTATAACGGCAGAGCCCATCGCTAGGATCAAAACGTAGTAAGGGTTGGCATAGCCCCCGGCGCGAGTGGGCGAGGGAACAGGGAGTGGTTTCAGTCAATCCAAAACTCATATTTTTTCCCTTTAGCTATAGGAAGCTCGTTTGTATGATCAGCTCCCTAAAGATGGCTGAAGGCACTTTTGAGCTGCATCTTATTATTTTACTGACAAAGTCCTTGCCAACATTTTGAGAGAAAATGACAGCTCGAAAACATCCGCAAGGTAAAGCACTCCACCAGGTGTAGAAAGGTTTTTTGGAAAATAGCTTAACATTGACTGTGTGTTTCAAAATCTCCATGTGACTTATCAACGGCTGCACACCGTGTCTGTGTTACTGTATGTGTGTGTCTTTTTCTGTCTTTTGTCTTCGATGCATTACCAACTAGCTCGACAACAAAATAAACAATCGCATAAGGAAGTGCAATGTAAAATAGGTCAGGTCACTCAACTGGTGGTCATTGTTCGAAAGTAAACGTGCAAATTATCTGTTATTTGGGAGTTACTCACGCTTTCGGCCATTGAATGCACTTCCTACTCGGCGCGGGCGCAGACCGAGCTCTCATAGCAATGGGTTATTGACCCACTTCGCTGGCCACATACGATTCACATGGTCATTATTTCAGTTGCTGTCACACGTGCTGGTTTTAAATGCTGCGTTTTGTAATCGTATTATGTCAACCCTTATAAATAAGGCCTTGTTTAAAGAACTTTAAGCTACCTTTATTTTGCATCCCGTGACATCTGTTACCTATCTCTAAGCTTCGAAACTCCGTGACCTTGAAAAGGATTATAGAACAATTATTGAATGTTTCGTGTTAGAACGGAGCATGAGGTCCTGGATTTGATTCTTCGACCGGGCATGGTGTTATTAAGTTTTTCATCAGGATTTTTTCTTATCAGGATGATGGCAATAGTATCGCCCCTTATAACATGGTACTGAAAACATAATTGGCGAAATGTGCGTGAACTGTAGGTACGACTGGCGTGATGTTATGATAAACTCAGCCTATCGCAGTCCACTGCTGGGCTTAAGCTTCTCCTAGACCGCACCAGAACACCCTGGCTTAGACATCTAGCGGAGGGCCGTCACACAATACGCTTGCCGATAAGCGTACTACAGGCTAAAACTCATCTGCTCCTGCATCAGCCATCAGTCCATTGTCAAATGTGACCAGCCCACTACCACTTCAATTTGCTTATGATAATAGAAATTTAATATTTCTGTCTATTTCAAAAATGAGTTAAAGTTTACAACTGATTTAAAATGCTTTGGCAGACTCCCATTCAACATATATGGCGTCAACAGACAATTTTAATTTGGAAACTTTCAATAAATTGTTGATTCTCCAAGTCACTTGAGATTCAGGCAAATAAAAACATAAAATAATGGGGTTGTGTTAATACGTCCTTTTAACAAAGCGAAAGATTTACAATAAGTAATATGTAAAGTAAACTTTAACTTAATCGCATTATGCAATGGTTGGGGACTTTTGTGTTTTTGGATTTCTACTTAAGACTTCGTTGCCTTAGTAACGACAGTCGCACAATTCGATCGGTCAACTAAAGCAACGCTAGCTTTGGGTGGCCTGTGGATGGGTGCCTGCCCAAGAGTCTGACCACCAGTCTTATCAAAGAAAAAGAGTTGCACATTAACAGGCTGCCGGAGCTCTGATAGGCAGTCACTCCATTGAGCGAGGGCAGGCGAAGTGATGCGACGGGGAACTAGAAATTTCACGCGGACGAAGTCGCGGTCAAAGGCTAGCGTAATATGATATTATAAGAAGTTAACTAAACTAATATGAACACCATGTTGAGGTAGGAGTCCCTAACGGTCCCCCCCAGTGGGTTCCCGCATTGACGAGGCGGGGGGCTCAGTAGCCGTGGTCATCGGAACTGTGTGCTCCAGTATATTACACTCTCTCAAATGTTGTGTAATGGCTATGCAGATGATGATGACCTCTTGGAAGTCCTTCCGAGCCGTTACAAGAAACTAAATCCTTTGATGATCTTTAGGATGATGTCATCAACTGCCTAGTCTTTTCCCAACTATGTTGGGGTCAGCTTCCAGTCAGTAATCGGATGCAGCTGAGTCATTCATCATCCATCATCAATAGCCTATAATGTTTCCCACTGCTGGAACACAGGCCTTCGGTGAGAGGAGGCCTGAGGGCCATGATCCACCACACGGACCCAGTGCGGGTTGGCAGATGTCACATGTGTTCGAATTTTTGGTTCTGAGACATCAGTCTCTTCACGATGTTTTCCTTCACCGTTTTGAGAGCAGTGGCGATGAAATAATTTACACAAAGCCTGCTTTGGTTCGAACTCACGTCCTACTACTCGTAAGTCGCGGCCGTAAGCACTCGCCACCACTGCTCCCTGGCCTGCAGCTTTGTACCAGTATATTATACGTACAATATTATCAAGCTGAAGCGTTGGTTTGTTTGGTCGAACGCACTAATCTACGGAACTACTGGTTTGAATTGGAAAATTTAATTTAATGTTGGATAGCTCATTTATCAAGGAAGACTTTATATTATCACGCTAAGATCCTTAGGACCCGAGTAAAAAGATAAAAAGTCACGAATACGAAGTACTCGCACGAGCAGGCGATGGGCAGGGGAGCAACAAATTTGACGCGGACGAAGTCGCGAGTAGAAGCTATTTAATAATTTTTGCAATACATTATTAAAGATTTCCTATTTGTATAAGATACCTCTTATGCGAGCTATGGAACGAGCTATGTTTGGAGTATCTCTGAGGGACAGAATCCGGAATGAGGTGATCCGGCAGAGAACCAAAGTTGTCGACATAGCTCATAGGATTAGCAAGCTGAAGTGGCAATGGGCCGGCTACATTAGCCGTCGAACCGATGACCGTTGGGGTAGACGTGTTCTTGAGTGGAGACCGCGAATCGGCAAACGTAAGGTAGGACGCCCTCAGGCTAGGTGGAGCGACGATCTTCGCAGGGTGGCTGGTAGCAGCTAGATGAGAGTTGCCGAAAATCGAGCTAAATGGCGTGCAATTGGGGAGGCCTATGTCCAGCAGTGGACTGCTATAGGCTGATGATGAAGATACCTCTGTAGACAAAGTCCTTACACCCACGCAAACAGACCTAGGTAGTGATCAATGTCTTATCTTAAGAATAAATAGCAGGAACACCAAAAAAATATTAACATTATGCATGTTTTTCCATGGGCGTAGTTTCTGTAGATACCTAGTAACCGGCAATACAAATCATAAATAAAATATAATTGCAAACAATCATGAAGTACTATAATAGCATTTGTGTTGCATAGTTATAGTAACATGAATTATTGATGATGTATGCTGACCTTGGCAAGTCACACCACGTCCATTTAATTGTCAAACGGGAATAACTGAATCAGGAAGAAATATAACCTAGGTTGACCCCTTTGAATTGAAATCCTCGTGTATAGGTTGGTTTACGGATAGTTCCATCATTGAACATCTTGGAAATACCCAAATACCTCATCATCATTACAGCCGAAAGACGTTGACCGCTGGATGTAGGTCTTCCCAAGCGTCGCCACATCAACCGGTTCATAGTCTTATATTTAAAGAAATAGCCATTCAAAATGTCGATATGTGATTTCCCAATTCCGGGGAAACTCATTTGGTAACAATTGACAATCCATTTTCCCTAAATACAATAGTTCAAAGAACTAATCAGAAATAACAAGAACTCATTGAAAGTGTGTTTACATGACCACTTGGCAAACTATTAGAATCTATAGTAGGAACTGGTTTAGCCTAAGAAAAAAACATATGCTATTTTCTACTCATCTATGACGAAATATTTTATCTTAATATACCTACTTGTTAAATAAAATCGGGCTGTTCTGTTTGTTTTAAAAATGAGTATAACAGTTTCATAAAACAAGTTCAGAATAAAAGTTTAATTATGGACAGAAGGTCAACAAGAAGTGCAAATGATATGGCCGGTGGCCAAAGCTTGGCTATTTAAACAGGCCTAATTTACGGACTTAAGATATCAGCTCGGATCGGTCGCGAACCGGACTTTTGAGCGTCGACTTCCGTAACAAATTGAACATATTATTACTAGTTAAATAAAATACCTACAGCATTGCATATGAGAAAAAAGACACGACCTACAATCATTAGTCATATTGTATGTCACTGCATTGCTACCTACTAACCTGTTGCGACCTATTCGAGTCAAGACAAAGATAATAATCGTTCTACTTTATCAAATCTAATCTAAGCTTGTTCAGCCTTGGCCCTGCGAATTTTATATAATTTTTTGCTTATTTTTAATGACATAAAGTGTTCTACGTAATTTATGTAACTATATTGTATGTAATAGAATGAATGTCGATGGCTATAAGAGTGAACACCAAAAAATCGATTAATGGACTATGTGAATGATCATTGATCATACATGGTTAGACAAGAGGTGATTTCCGAGATGGTGACTAATAGAGAAGTATGGAAGAAAATGACATGTTGCGCCGATCCCAAATAAATTGATCAGTTCTACGTAATGTATGTAACTATATTGTATCTAATAGAATGAATGTCGATGACTATAAGAGTACGGGAACACCAAAAAATGTATGAATGGACTGCGTGAATGATCATATATGGTTAGACAAGGGGTGATTTCCGAGATGGTGACTAATAGAGAAGTATGGAAGAAAATGATATGTTGCGCCAACTCCAAATAAATTGGGATATGGCTAGGAAATTCATGATGATGATATGTAACTATATAACCTTAAAGGGCTTGTGGCTAAGTGATAACAGCCGCACGGACTGATCGTTCAGTTTAAGCTTGTCGCGGTTGGTACGCGACCATCTTTACATACGAAGACCGTTCCGTGCCTCGGATAGCACGTTAAGCCGTTGGTCCCGGGTGTCTTGCGTAGATCATAGACAGTCGTTATGGGTTGTCAGAAGCCTACCAAGGGGTATCGTATTACCCAATAACTGGGTTGTGGAGGTCAGATAGGCAGTCGCTCCATGTAAAATACTGGTACTCAGCTGCATCCGGTTAGACTGGAAGCCGAACACAACATAGTTGGGAAAATACTAGACAGATGATGATGTTGATAACCTTTTCAGCATCATGTGTTATAGGTAGGTACATTTAAATTACCCTGTAGTTGCTGAGCTGTTGGTAGATAATACTGTATTTACACAAATTTTAATCCATTTTTTTTTTAATTTTTGGCAAATCAAGTTTTTTTCTGTTTCCTTTCTCCAAATGCGGCTTGTTATTTTTTGTTCTTTTTGCGAACCCAAGCAAAATGCTGAATTTTCACGTGGACAACTTCTTTACTTAGAACATTTTTAGAGTGGGCCTATTTAATAAAATCGTCAGGCGAGCGCCGACAGGCGACAAAATGAACAAAAAAAAAATTATACAATACAAAAAGAAGAATAATTTCGAAAAAATATGAATTATGTGCATTGTCAGTGAATTAAATAGGGCCGAGTTGTTCAAGCTCGTGTAGGCGACAACGGGACTGCCATGTCAGCAGATTTTCCAGTGTGCGACGACTGGACAACTAAACAAGAAATATCGGAGCTAAACTGTTTTACGCACTCGGGCAATACCATACATATATATGTGTTGTAAAAGCACTCATAAGGCCACAATTCCGCCGAAAGACGCACAGTCCACTGGTGGACATAAGCCTCCCCCAATTTGGGGGGTGTGCCATAATCACCACGCTTAGCAGGCGGGTTGGCGATCGCAGTATGGTGGTAAAATACATAGAGACCGCTGCTGCCCATTCTCTAGTATGTCCGTTAGTCGCCTCTTACGACACCCACAGGAAGAAAAGGTATGGTGTTATTATTTATGTCCGGTGACACTCATAAGGTCATCGATGCTATAGTTCTAGTTCGATTCATACATCATCATAATAATTTCAGCCGAAAGATGTCCACTGCCTGCACCCTAATTGCGAAACGCACAATTTATCAGAATCTGATGGGATTGAAGATTATATCTAAACCATTGCGTCATTTGTTCGAATAAATTGTCGGCTCAGCAACGTAAATAATGCAATGAATGTTGTTTAACTATGAATATTAAACCAATTCCTACCGATAAAAAGTTCCGCTTTTACCTCTCTGGTCGTAGGTCTCTCCCAGGCATCAACTTTAAACAGGTGTATTTCTCAGATGTTTAGATGAGTAAAACTATTATAAAAGCAATTAGGCTGAAGCTGTAGACATCCCGTATTTATTTTTTTATTGATAGTGATGCACTAGAATACCAAAAAATAAAAAAGATATAAAATTTGGCTTCATAACTTAGCATAAACACGTTTTTGTCCGTTAGGATCGTCTACTGATTATAAGATAAAAACTTTTACTGATAAAACTGACTTGCAAATCTACAAAAAAGAAGGACGTTTGACATTTCCTCCTACGATCCCGTTTATTGGAACTGGAATGTCCTTAAGCAAAAATCGGTCATCGAAGATTCCTCATATGTCTTTGTTCCTTTGCCCCCTTATGGGCCTACGAACACTCGGAATATCAAACGACTTTAAATACTCGCATCGCACATAATATTTACTTAGTTTTAAGACTAACAATCTACTCATGTATGGATGGCTAATTGAGTTTGTCCCAAAAAATTTAATCAAAATTCTGTAAGATAGCGGTATTCTCAATTCAAATATCGTTCGAATTTACGCGCAGTCCTACAAGAGCCTCAATAGCGCCCGGTGTCAATGGGCAATAACTCGATATATTAAGGCTGCATTTCCCCGAGCACTAGATCACAAAGTATATTAAACGCTAATAGGATAGCGACGCTGGACCAGGAGCTCATTACTTGCAGGCTAACACGATCTAAAAACCATTTCATGTTGGATCATAATGCTATGAGCGAAAAGATATCCCATCCCACCCGCATGATAGTTTTCATTCATAAAAGGAGTTTTCATTCTCATATTTTTATGGAGAGTCCTTTGGCATCTATGTAAATATTCATCGTCTTTATTTTGAATCCTGTAAACTTAAGGAAATTAAGGTGATTTTATTACAACCTGAGTCTTTTTATTTTTGCCATTGTGTCATCGGTTACTGAAAAGTTGTTGGGAATCGGTTGTCATGGTATGGGCACATGATACGGAGGAATGAGGAAAATGTCGTGAAGTAAGTTTTGAGTATCAATGGCCGTAAAAGCGGGGAAGAGCAAAAAACTATGGATTGACTGTATGAATAATGATATGGTTAGGGGGTGACTACCGAGATGACAACTAGTAGAGAAGTATGAAAGAAAAAGATGCGTTGCGCTGACCACAAATAAATTGGGATAGGAGCAGGAGACTGGTGATGACGTTTTTTTTTTTAATGGTTAGTTGCAAACTTAAGTCCACCACGCAGACCGTCAGGAATTATACCCCTGTATCAAATTAGTTTAATCAATCATGGCACTCACGGAAATAATGAAAGATTAAAAAGTGCCATGCCTGATTAACAGAGGTTGGGATTAGGTAGAGTTATTTATGTTCTTGCTTAGAAATGTTGATATTAATATGGATCTTCCCGGGATTGCTAATAGACAATCCCGTGTGACCAACAATATTGCAAATAAATAATAATAAAAACCTCAGAGATAGATAAGACAAATAAAACAAAGATAATTAACATACAATTTTTATTAGTATTAAATTCACAATACAAATATTAATAGTCTTAAGCAAATTCTCATACTTATACTTCGCCTTTTTACACGCTTTATATTAGCTTCACTTGTATGTTTGTATGTTTGTATATTTGTATGTTTGTATGTTTGTATATTTGTATATTTGTTTGTAACCGACTCCTTATAGTGCGATTTTGACCCACTTTAAACGACCAGATTTCATTCAAACTTTGCACACCTGTCAAGGACTGATGACAATGCAATAATTTCATAAATTTGTGCCATTATCCTTGCCAGGGTTACCAGGACAGCAAAAAAACTGTCACAAACTACGCTGACATACGTCTCAAAATTCGAAATACCCTAAAAAATAGAAAATAAATAATAGTTTTAAAAAAACTAAAAAACACGCTTCCATGGAAAACCAAACTAAAAAGTACAAAATAATGGAAAAAAAGCGTGGGGTGCCTGATATCAATAAAAAAATACCTTAAAAGCACCCCACGCTTTTTTTCCATTATTTTGTACTTTTTAGTTTGGTTTTCCATGGAAGCGTGTTTTTTAGTTTTTTTAAAACTATTATTTATTTATAAATAGATCGCGGGAATTTTCTGCTCTTCAAAATTATTCCCGACCTCTGCTGATAAAGTTCTCATTTCATTACACAAATACAATTTCCTAACCTGTAAAAATGAAAACGATCACAAACTACTTTCAGTTTCATAGGTCACATCGTGTACAAAACCTCATTGAAATAATAATGATATGACTGTCTTGCTACTCATTTTAGTTAGAGAAGGAGCAGTTGCAGTCAGGAGCAGTGGTCGGCCTCGACTTACTAGTTGTCGGTCGTATTTTCGAAGGGAGTGCTTTACTTAGTCTTCATCACCATTACTCTCAAAACGGTGGAGGAAAACATTGTGAAGAAAACATATCATCATTTCAGCCGTAATACGTCCACTGCTGGACTTAGGCCTCCCCCAATTTGGGGGGCTTTGCCATAATCGCCACGCTTGGCAGGCGGATTGGCGATCGCAGTATGGTGGTAAAATGCATAGAGAATGCTGCTGCCCATTCTCTAGTAAGTCCCGTAGTCGCCTCTTACGACACCCACGGGAAGAAATGGGGTGATGCTATTCTTTACGTCCGGCACCACACGGTACTGAAAACATATCCTAGAACCAAAAATCCTTACTGGGCTTGCGTAGAGGATTACGGCCCACTCTCTCTCATTGAGAGGAGGTCTATGTCCCAGCAGTGAGAACGTTATAGGGTGATAGTGGATTTGAGTTTGTAACTCCTTACTTTTGAGTAGGGTCGTGGACAATCGGCTTTTTTTTATTTAGATAGGTAAACTAAGGCCGTTGTTGTTGTAAACTTGTTCCGTGTGGTGCCGGCTGTTAAGAATAGCACCATGTCATTTCTTCCCGTGGGTGTCATAGAACGCGACTAAGAGACTTACTAGAGATTGGGCAACAGCGTTCTCTATGCATTTTACTACCATACTGCGATCGCCAACCCGCCTGCCAAGCGTGGCGCTTATAGCCACCAACCTTTTTGGGAGGCCTCTCTCCAGCTTTGGACATCCTTCAGCTGAATTGATGACGTAAATTACAGTTTCAAAACGCGTTTAACGATAAAAAACGTACCGATCTCCACGCCGAGTACTAAGGCACTATTGTTTGAATTCCATAAAGGAAAATCACAAAGATTTCTATTGACGTAATAATATGCATCAGCCACGCCAGTTTACCTGATTTCCATTATCTAATCATAAACAATCATAGCTTTTCCCAGGCCGTCCACTTTCCTTAGAAATAATCGATATGGATTCAATAGCATTCATCATACTTAATTAGTTTCGTTTTCTGCATATTTCATTGTCATGGAAGCCTTGCAGAAACCGTTGGATACTAAATTTAATAGTTACCAGGAAAAATACTAAAGAAATTGTATCATTCAATTAATCTACGTCTACATAGTAATTAAGTGTCTGATCTAGATGTGATATAAAAAACCGGAAGCTATAGACTATGACTTAGGTACTTCCTATCACAGACTTTACAGAGGTTGGCTTCCAACAATGTTAATTTTGATCGCTTTGAAAAATAGAAATGGTTCGTGAAGTAGATTTCGGTAGAGCTTCATCATCATCTACCCAGCGTTCCTCAAGGGATCAGCTTCCAGTCTAATTGGCTGTTGCTGCACACCAATATTTTACACGGAGCGGCTACCTATCTGACCTTCACAACCCAGTTACTGGGTAATACGATACGCCTTGGTAAGACTGGTTGTCACACTTTCAGGCTTCTGACGACCCGTAACGACTTAACGTACCTTCCGAAGCACGAAGGAAGATATTATTGAGTCAAATAGGTTTTTTTTTTTAAACTTTATAAGCAGCATCCATTACGTAGTAGGCGTTAGGGTAAGATAAAAGAAAGAATATACGTTCATTTGCGGCAAACATGACGCAAGGAAAGACCAAACACACAAAAAAAGAACTGGAGGAAAACATGCGTCACATGTAGTACCTATTTATGCTTTTAAACGGAAGGCCCTGTCTCGTTACAGTTATTTTTAACTAGTAGGTACAAGATAACTACAGGTTATATTTCCACTAAAGTTATGTACTATATCGTATGGCATCGTTTATGCTTATCAATAACTGGTGGAAAAATTATCAGTAACATTATATTTGGAATAATCAAAAATAAAAAAAAATATTATTACGTTAATCAATAACTAAATGTACAATGCGTACGTTACTCCTGCCGTCCTTTAGGCAACGATAAACGTTCATTGGCTTGGCGTAATTAAAATCCTTGAATATTGTATACCTAGTTTTTATTACCATTTTTTACTAGCAAACATTATGTATGAGGCACTGAAAACAACACTTAAATGCAAAAACAATTTGTCAAATCGCAATGTTTTAGTTTAAAGATGAGAGAAAAAAACAAATATTTCTGGTAGATGCAGTGACAATTAGCACTTTGTAGTATATTATTTTGACGCATTACCTACTGGCTATATGGGTGGATGCGACCAAGTATTGTCATTGGCACAGTGAATGACGTTAGTACCTGTGTCCCAGTTGAGTGACCCCGCTGTCTTTATAAGCCAACTTCTTCGATATTATAATACCCAAACGTAAAATCGCATTGAATAATTCCATGTCGTAAGTGATGCTTTCGCAGCAGAGCCAGGCCATTTGCCAATGACGCACTAATGACGTGGTTGTCGCAATTTTACCTCAGTATACCGTTCGGTTCAGTTAAACGGGCGCGGAGGGATTCCCCAAACGATCTCTAAGCTATCACTTTCTGTTACTTTTTTTTACCCTCATACACGCCATACATGCAGCGTGGGAAAACCAGATGAAGATGGGAACATAAACGATATTTACTTTTAAGTTTATAATAGTTACTTTGATTTTCGCACCTAACAAAGACACACATTAAAAACAAAGGTTACGCACATAATAAAAATAAAAAACGAATGCAAACATAATTATGTACTTCCGTTACTTAAACAAGGGCCTGTTAAGTTGGCAAAGTTGAATAAAGCGAACTATCACGTAGGCATTGTTGGAGAGACGGCGAATAGTGATATAACCGGCCGTATGCACACTGATGCACCAAAATAAGGGCATTGAACCGAGTCCACATAAGGCTATGTCAATGTTCTGCGGGTTGTATAATTTTGATATGACTAGGGGTCCGAATAAACAGTGCCTCAAAAATATGGCTACAGGGTAGCAGAAACAACGACGCGTAAACTGAAATCATGAATTCAATACATGATTCTGAGTACCCCTGTGTTGAAGTTTTTCGTGGAATAAAAAAAATGCTCTGTTATACATTTTGACCGCGTATGTATGTATGCACTTTTTTATAAAACAGCTGGTTAAACACTGCCACCTATAAAGTACCTTTATGTTTACCAAAAAAACTGCATCGCGTTGTTTTGTTTTTAAAAGTTCATACAGTCTCAATGCAGATGCAGTCGTCTCTAGACCTACCCTAATGCACCAAACTTCTCATACCATTTCATCTTTCACTTACGAACGTACAAAACCATCTCGTGAGGAAACCAGAACATCCGAATCACGTGCGTCACACTGAAATGATGATCAAATACATGATTTAGCACAAACATATTGCCAATATTTGGACAGTCCATCACGATGTAGATTTATTCACTCGTTCACTTTAATCGATTGATTGTAACGTCACTACTCACCGATTGGAATAACCGAATCGATTTTCGAAAAAAAGAATCGTAACGCCTCATTAGTATGACCGGTATCCGGTGCGGCCTTCTAAATAAAATAATCGACCTAATGTGACGTACAGGCATGTTTTGACATTGGTCGATGTCGCATAACATGTGTCACTCACTTAATGGTGGTATTAGTCGAATAACGTGGTTTTTGTGATTTACCTTGCGTTGCAGTGTCATTAATTCAGCTGAGTCCTCGAGTTTGCGGTCACATCCGATGATTCTCCCATTGTACACTCTGATTGGATGTTTTTTCCTTACAGCTTCTTTACACTATATTATTTATGTTCATTAATTAACATAATAATGCGACATTTTTTTGAGCTAATGTTTACATTTTGTAGTAATGACGATACACAAAGTGTTAGGATAAATTATACTGACAGAACACGGCACGTGTGGAATTAAATATATTATTAGATGGACGATCTAGTAAACATGTCATTAAAATTTTGGAAATTGCATTTATTTTGCATATTAAATAATTACGGTATATAGGTACAGCGTAATTATTTACAGTGGCTACTTAGATTTGGTACTTTTTAAACAGTTCAGTTGTTGAATATACGATTGTTGAATTCTAACTTCGTAACAGATTTATAAAAGTCAACAATGATGTTCTCAAACGCCGTAATTTTAACTGAAGCAGGGCAAGGAGAGCGATTCTTCTAGGTGACTGTAATAATTGGGCTGATTTATAACTAAGCTATAGATAATGAGTATAAGAATATCTGCTATCAACAATGGTATTCGGTCCTGACGATATAAAAACAACATTTGTTCATAAAGAAACATCAATAGCAACATCAATTTGTATAAGTAACCAAGATAACTAACACAAAGCCAATTATAGGTTTTCACTAATAGCTTAGTAAATTGGACCTATGTAGATACGCGTCTGTCTTTATAAGCAGTTATAACAAGAATGTTATCTGCCCGAATGATGTACCTTTTTCCATTTGATTGCTTTAAATATTATAGTGTACCTACGTTTCATGTTATTGTTTGACGTCTTTATTTAGTTTAAATAAACCGAAATCCTCCTTAATAAAGTGCGTTTTAATCATGATAAATTCGCGTGTTTTGCCTCATTGCCATTAATGCAAAAAAAAGAAAGGCAAGTTAAAGTAAATATTTACATCGACACCTACCTAGTAGATACCTACATTACCTACCATGTGACCTTGTATATAATGTAATGTAAATCATAGCAAATTAAGTAAATAAATTAACAGTAAAAATAAATGTAGGTACTCGTTTATTTTTATGAACCATGGTATTTTTTTATTGGACCGATGGTAATGGAGCGAATATTTTAAGTGGTCTATGATTTTTTTGGAATTAAAACCATAAATCTAATTATGGTTTTAATGCTCCAAAATTAAAGGAGCGAAATGATGACATTGAATCATTCGCTTTAATTATGCTGTTTTATTAACTTAATAAAATGTTTTTTTCTAAGTTCCTGTAAATATATTATTTAAATGAAAGAAAGTAATTTTGGATACACGCTAAAGAAAGTCAGTTACAAGACTTACCTTATATAACAATTTCATACACACAATCGCTTTCGTACCTGACAATTACAAAATATTTATTAAGATTGTTTATGAAACATTTGAACCAGTTGAAAATTATCGTAAAACCATGTGGCGGTAACTTATACGTCTATTAAATGGTAATTATATAAATTCATCTCGTACGATAAGGCAACCACAATGTTATCTTCAGCGTAACATCTTATCAGTGACGAAACACTACACACTACCCATAATATTTGATTACCTACGATTTATAATTATAAAAATAAATAAACTCTTGCACAATCTTCTCGTAGCACGCGTAGCGATTAGATGATTCCCGTAGGGATAGGCGTAGCAGCCCGTACGGCGTAGCACATGGGGGTCTACGTAACGCTACGCGTCACAGGTAAATAAGACTATCACTCAAAGAAAGTTTCCTGGAAATTATATTGAGAAACGCAATTTAGGTTATTTGTTTTTGTCCTTCCTGTCTTTGACCATGACATAATGAGACTATGAGCAATTTTTTACAATGAAATGTAATTTTAAGTAATCATCGCCTCAAATTCATTAAAATGCTCTAACAAGAAAATATATCTCTTAACTTCCCCGTTTTAATAGTATTTAGTGAATATCAGTGTGTCCAAAAGATTCTAATCGCTCCAATTTATACTAGTAAATATCTTTCTACACGACTGCCGAAATCTTAATAATATTTTAATAATCAAGATTTTATCGAACATTATTATTTACTTAACATAACTATAACGTCACACTCATATATTTAATAGTTACAACAGTTTACTTCCGAGTATTAATAAGGCCATTTCCGAACAAGGATCTAAGGTTTGGAGATAAGGACATGTCGAATACCCAGCCACCAACCAATCGCAACCTGATACTCCAGATTGTTTAGCCTGCATCATCAGGTCTGGAACTGATGATGCTGGCTTAGGGCCGGGGGATGCCGGTGGAGCGGCGTCGGGCGCGAGAGGGGCGCGGGCGGCGCGCGGGGCGCGGATCATGACGCATGCGCGACGAAAGGCGCTGCGGGGTGGGAGGCGCGCGCCTAACACTATTTAAACTGTTCTTACGAACGGTCATCATGCATTGGTCTGTTTGCAATCCAAAGTTTAGTTAGCTATAGTAATCCGACAGCTCGAGTCGCAGACAGACAGGCACAGAAGCCCGTGGTCGAGACAAAAAGCTCTCGCAGACAATAAGCTAGCTAACCGCGCAGTGAACCCCTCGTTCAGGCCTTTCAAATACCAGTGGTGTGTCGTGAGAAGAATAGAAAGAAGCCATGGCCGTCGCAGCTGCCCAGAAGAACCGTGAGATGTTCGCCATCAAGAAGTCCTACAGCATCGAGGTGAGGAGCTGCAGCAGCCGGCCTGCACGTATACGCAACGCGTTGCCAGCTCGTTTTAAACTCATACTCACACACACATTTTATCGCCCCTCATCTTAAATTGCCATCGTAAAAATAATTCTCTTCCATCATCAAAGTTCAGTACGTTTTTAAATTGTTTGCAAACAAAGCAGCCGTCTAAACATCGTAACAAGTTACTTGTTGTTTTTGAACAAATATTACTGAATAATCTTGAATATACATTGATTAACAGTTTTTAAAACTAATTTTTATGCAATTTTAAAGTAGTTATTCATTTTAGTTACAGTAATTCATTAGAAGCATAAATTGTAATTGGTAATAATTGAGATGTCCTAAAAACCAACAATTAACTTTATCCACTGACAGCCTAGAGAGATAATTACAATAAAAACGCATGGTATATAACTATTCCTGTATTTTCAACAGTTTGACTGACTTAAACAAAGAAACCAATCTGATACCTTTTGTAGGGGCTTTTAAACATACTTTAACTTAAAAAATATTAATAACTTCAGTGTTTCCCGAAGTAAAGTTCGCCAGTGTTTAATAGCCACATATTTTAAGTGCCATTATTAAGATGAGGCACGAAAATAAATAAAAACAAATATCAATATAGAATCTCGACTGTGTAAAAGTAGCGAATTAGATGTTAATCGTCTCGTCATCAGATAATCACTCTTGCCTACTTATAACTTGTCAAATTCGCCCTTGTACTACTCTGTAACAATGAACATCAACAATCTTAACTCAACGAGGCATTAAACTAAGAAATGCATAAGAATAACCGAGTGCTTTAACAGCGGTATCACTGCACTTATCGAGAGATTTACCAAAAATGTTTATGTTTACGTACACCAAAATAGTGAGAAAGTGACCAGCAAGGTAATAATATCGGTCGTTTTGTTATTTTCGCTTTAAAAATCCTTCGTTTAATTATGATACAAGTTGAGAGTAGTCCGGGTCTCATTACGCGATGCAGACAAGGTCTGTGCAACGTTGTTGTTGTGGACTGTAATAAATTCACTGTTAATGTGACAAAGACACTTTCTCGGCGAAATCGCATCTTCGTGTGACAAATTGCACAATATACACAACAATATGTTCTAAATAAGTCATTGTTCCACATAAGACGAGTCTGCAGCCTCAACAGTTGCCTATTACAACAAAAAACAACTTTTATCAATCTCTTCATTGTTTATGAACAGATTAATTAGCATTGTGAATATTCAACGCGCCGCGGACTCGTAATCGTTACCTCACGTAGGCAACTTTGTATTGAATAATCACTTGTTGATTGTTTACTATAGTAGAATATTTCCATCGTGCTTTTCTGGTGGTAGGACCACAAAAAGCTTCTGCGAAATTTTTGTTGCGAATTATGTCAGAGCATGTCAGCATCGAGTCGAGTTCACAAAGTTTGACTTCGTCAAAACCAAAATTTATTGAACAACTTTTGTGCACACATGCTCTGAATTGCATTGCGATCATTTCCATTTAATTTTTTTTATTTGCTTCTTTTTAAGTTATTTAAATGCGCTGTGCTATAAATATGCCTATCATGCTATGATATTATCCTTTATTTTATGATTGGTGGCTGAATGATTGTATTTCCTTGACCGTCGAAGGTCGGAATGCAAGGCGGTGCGACGCTCACCGAGTCCACTGCAATCAGCGAACATCGTTAAAACTCTATCAAGGGACACGATGCGCACAATTAGCTTGTCACAGCCGCTCTAACTCACCAAAATCGAAGCTGATCCACAAACGAAAATATAACCAGCTCGATTTTTTATTGCACTAAAACCGCACTCGATTCACTATTAATTAGACGCCGTCACGCAAAGTGCAGAACCTGAGAACGCGGTCTACAACCATATCGAGGTCACTCAGGTACGCCCTTGACCATTACAAGCTATTTGGTGCACTTAGATGTTTGTTTAAAGAGACTCTCAGGCAATTACACATTGCTCTCATGTAGCGATCAAATATAAACTTCCTTTTCGTGAACAAACACGCGGAAAGAATATTCGTTCTGCTTAATTATCGCTTTTGTTTAACAATATCGTGACTTAGAGATCAAATTAGTGGTAGATACAATTCAACTCGACACTCGTGCATGCCGAAACAATAAAATCCCCAGATTGGATGTTCTACCACGTCAAAGTGATTGAGTGCTCGTAGGTACATGGAGTACATCGGAGGGTGGGCACAGGTCGGGCCGCACTCTGGCTCGGCTCAATTACCCGCCGACCGATTGGAATGGTGAAGTGGCCACTCGGGCACACCAAGGCTATATCAACCGGATTCCGAGTCCTGTCCGCTCCAGTTAGGCGGACCTTTAAATCTACAATACAGCGCGCGACACCGTTTCCGCAATCTTGTAACACTTACTACGCATACTAGACTTCTGTTTACTACTGCTACAAGAAAATGTATTGGATCTGAGGAAAAAAGCTTTTAGGTCGCGTAATTACTAACTCCGTTGCATTTCAGGGGCTCGGTAACAATAGTGAGTGATTAGCGCAACCCTTGACATACATAGTTAGGCCCGCACGGCCACTCTAGTGGAAAATGCTAGGTCTCGACGCCCGCGCACTGCCAGCCAGCGCGTCAGCACCGCTCCTTAGCGCTCGCGACGCAAATTACGTTGTCGTCAACACAACATACCCAACGACACGCTAGTTGAGGATAACAGCAGTTATCACACGCAACACGCGCGTCACCGACTTTGATATTATCCTTTGATATCAGACTCCGGGTTTTTTGGATCTTTAGATGCAGCTTTTCGGTAGTATTTGTTTATCCTAGGGATAATAAACTAGTATGACTACTCTGACATCATCAGTAGTACATAAACGTTTGATAATATCAATGTAAACTCTCAGATTTTGCTATGAAAGTATTAGAGGAATATGGTTATTAGACCGTCTTTGTTTCGCGACAGTGCTAAGTAAAGACATGAACGAGCGAACGTCGCATTGTTACGAGAATCAAGTCGTCTAGTCACAACTCTCGAGCTGTATAATTGGCTCCATTTGAGCGCAGCGGACCAGAAAGTCGCGTTCCTTTGAAAGATTTCAGTCGCACGACTTCGCATCCGGAGCGAGGCGCAAGGCGGGTATAATGGGAGCACTTTACACCCGGCCACACTCAGGAAATAAGCTTACGAACTTCGTAAAAGCAATTCCTACTCTCACATGAAATATAATGCGATGTGACCGCTTTATATTTATAAGGATTTAGAAGATCAAACTGTTCTAGAGACGACTCCTTTGTGCTCGCTCGCCGGAGTGAAGACGTTTCTCGCCCACGCTTTAGCCTTTTCATTTTATAGTATTTTCTTCAGAACTATAACGTACCTATGGCACTATGGCATAAAACATAACGATGCACGCTACGATATAACATGAACTATAATAATTTTAATTTGAAAAACACAAGATTGGCAATTAACTACCGGTCATACTCAGACAATAGACATGCATAATTGTATACTGCGTTAATAGAGTTATGGAATCTGTACAGTTGTCGGTCAGATTATTAATTACTCGGACATCTTACATAAACTCATTCTTCATTAAATCATTACTCTTTAAGATTTCATTCCTTTGTCAATTCAGATCGTTTACTTACAAATAATTTTAAATAAAGATATAATTGTACTAAATGAAGACTTATTGTATTGTTTCAGAACGGTTACCCGTCTCGTCGCCGTTCGCTTGTCGACGATGCCAGGTTCGAGACACTAGTTGTCAAACAGACCAAACAAAGCGTTCTTGAAGAGGCTCGCGCCCGCGCCAATGGTAAGTCAATCAAGGATACAGATAAGCACAGCAGTCGAAAGGAACCAGTGATAATTTTAACTTCGTTATCTAAAAGTGTATACATCTACAAACGAAATCTACGCGTCGGTATACGGGCGACTTTCTTACTAACTGACCGCCAATTAAAAAGTAAATGGATTCATTTTGGTGTAGACACTCGAAAAACTACCAACGATATTTTGAAACTCGAACAACCGTGATTGAACCCAATTTCAAATCTCCAAGATTTAATTGCCTCTCGTAGAAGCAAGTTATATTGTGTAGCACTAGTTGTGCCCGCAGCTTCACCCGCGTGATTTCGGATATTTTCGTAGGGAACGTGCTTCCGGGACCAAAAGTACTAGTAGTGACAGCTGCAAGTTTTAGTTTGCAGTTGTGTGTGTTTTTTTTTTTTTGTATGACCGGATATACTGTCATGCATTTAGTAAAAAGCCGTTATTTTGACATTACAAATTATTTATTTGGTTGGATAATTAAATCTAATTTAGTTTTGAAACCGCAATAAATTCACCGTGAAGAGAATAATGTCGTATCAGGGACGCTCCGTGTGACTTTAACGCCCGAATCGAACCGTCATTTTTGTTTACGTTTATTATTTATCATTTATTTTTTTGGTTCTTTTTTTATTTTTTACTTATTTTTGTTATTTTTCCTTTTTTAATTTAGACTCTGGCTTGGATTCCGATTTTATCCAAGACGGGATTCATATTGGCAATGGTGATAACTCCCCGACTGTTGAAGATGGAACCCAACAAGATGAAACTAAGAACGGTCATCTCGGTAATTGAATTTTATGCTGATTTGAATTTTAGTTTTGTTTTTATTATTTTGTTTATTTTTTCTTACTTTTATTTTATTTTCGTTTATTTAGCTGATGCTGATATCGGTGATGATGCAGCGAAAACGGACGACGGTCAGTATTTTTACAGTGTCTTTAATTTAACGACAATAATTTTATTAAATCGTAGTATCGTGTTCAATGGGTAACGTCTTTGCAGACTATACTCTGACCGAGGAAGAAGTGATCCTGCAGAATGCTGCAAGTGAATCTCCCGAGGCAGAGCAGGCTATCCAACAAGCCGCGCTACTCCTGCGCATGCGAGATGGAATGGGCTCCCTGGCTCGCATCCTGAAGACCATCGACAACTACAAGGGATGCGTCCAGCATCTCGAGACTCGTCCGTCCCAACTCACCGGTGTCCAGTTTGATGCTCTCGTGAAAGTGAGCATGTCTCGCATCAACCTATTGCAACTTATCAGATCTCTTCGTCAGTCAACATCTTTCGCTGGAGTTAACCTCGTTTCCGAGAACAACATGTCAAGCAAAACTCCGTGGTTCCCTCGCCACGCTTCGGATCTCGATAACTGCAACCATCTAATGACCAAATATGAGCCTGAATTGGATATGAACCATCCCGGTTTCGCCGACAAGGATTACAGGGAACGCAGGAAGCAAATCGCTGAGATTGCTTTCGGTTACAAATACGGAGACCCAATCCCAATCATCAGCTACAAGGAGTCTGAGAACGCTACCTGGCAGCGAGTGTTCAACACCGTTCTGGACCTGATGCCGAAGCACGCCTGCAAGGAGTACAAAGTAGCGTTCGGCAAGCTTCAGGCGGCGGACATCTTCGTGCCGCACCACATTCCTCAGCTGGAGGACGTGAGCAACTTCCTCCGCAAGCACACTGGCTTCACGCTACGTCCCGCCGCTGGTCTCCTCACCGCCCGCGACTTCCTCGCGTCCCTGGCCTTCCGAGTCTTCCAATCTACCCAATACGTTCGCCACGCCAACTCGCCTTTCCACACTCCTGAACCGTAAGTATCATGCTCTTTGAGTTTATAGCTTGTCAATCACCCTGATTTCGCGTCCGTATAAATTGTTAATCAGTACATTTCATGATAATTACCAACACGGAAATACGGGTTTGGATATGACCGAAATATTCATTAACGATAATTAAATTAGGTTCATATTATTGCCTTGACGCGTCTCTTTACGGAAATGTTACGCAACAAGTCCTTGCTGATGATATGTAAATTGAATAAAAATCATAAACTTATATAGATTAAACCACTTAATTAATTACAAGTACTCGTATTCAGTTTCAAGTAAGCAATTCATTTTGTCTAGGAGCGCGCATATTCGGCATCCTTGAACATAAAACAATTTGCGAGTCCGAAGAGAGGACGGCGCAGTGTCGTGATGGAACTGTAACTCTGTTAAATTGAATTGCTCGCTTAGTATATAACTTAGTTACACTTTACGACCGTAGGAGGACAATCTGGATCATTTTGAAGGAGGTTGCTGCATATTTTCGAATTTAATTTCTACTGTTAGTGTGTTAAGCAATTACCCGGCAGGACTTTGCTATCAAAGGCGATAGCTATAACTGAATTGCCACTTTCCATCAACTGCATTGCACTTTGTTCTGTGATACAGATAATAGTGTTAGGGAGAGTTTTTAAATTACATTAGATGCCACCCTTTGAAGATATAATTAGCCAAATGTTATAATAAAATGTATTCTTTGCAGTGATTGTATTCACGAGCTGCTTGGACACATCCCTCTCTTGGCCGACCTCAGCTTCGCCCAGTTCTCGCAAGAGATCGGACTTGCATCTCTTGGCGCTTCGGACCCTGAAATCGAAAAGCTCTCTACTGTAAGTTTCGAATCTAGAAGGCCTAGTTGAATAACTAATCATTATAACATTTTATTTGTGCCAGTGCGAATATGTAAATTTTGTGAATGGGCCCAGCTGTTGCGAAACGTATCTTAACAGTGTAGCTGCATTAATACGCCCGATGGCGGTGCATTATAAACAATGTTGTCTTGTCTCAGGTGTACTGGTTCACCGTTGAGTTCGGCCTGTGCAAGGAGAACCAACAGCTGAAGGCGTACGGCGCCGCTCTCTTGTCCTCCATCGGCGAGCTGCTGCATGCGCTCAGCGACAAGCCGGAGCTGAGACCATTCGAGCCCGCGTCCACCTCCGTACAGCCCTACCAGGACCAGGAATACCAACCCATCTATTACGTAGCCGAAAGTTTCGAAGATGCCAAAGATAAATTCAGGTAGTTATAGCAATTGAATGTCAAGACAAAATATTGAAAAGGTTTCATAAGTTTTTGCACAGTTAAACTAACCTGTTTTTCTACTTGGCACAGACGCTGGGTGTCGACCATGTCGCGACCCTTCGAGGTGCGCTTCAACCCGCACACGGAGCGCGTGGAGGTTCTTGACTCCGTGGACAAGCTGGAGACGCTCATCTGGCAGCTCAACACCGAGATGCTGCACCTCACCAACGCCGTGAAGAAGCTCAAGGACTCGCACTTCGAGTAATCAGCCTGCCCGTAGTACAGTTCCATGGTTCATTGCACGCGGCCTCGCCGCATTCTGTATAGCTAGTGATATAATAGATGTAAGACTGTTGTTGGCGTGTGTGGAGCGTATGTGTGAGCGATTGTGAAAACCATCCGATGGTACTTCGTTGAATTCCTTTTTGTACCTTATTGTATTATTTATTATGCCAGCTCATTGCCCGGGTCTCGGAAACTGCACGGAACTCCCGATTGCCCATTTACGGAGCCTGTGTGCGTTTACAGAGACCTTTACTATTATTAGTATTAATTTATAATTTAATGAAACACAAATAAATAAAAAATGGAGCACCAAAAATATATAAAAATGAATCATAAAAATAAATATGCGTTTGCGTGGAATACAATGTTTCATTTAGCAACCTCACGAATGGTCTTATCACCACCAGCTACTTACAGCTAGAGTTTAGTTCTTGAACTTTTCGAAAAACCTTTTTTAAATTACCTGGGTACTTACATCCAATTTATTATCCTAATCAATTTGAAGCTGCAAGCTACCAGAGCTTTATTTCAATCACCAATCAGATTTAAAAGACATTTAAAAGCAAAATTAAATAAATGGAAGTGATTCGTGAAGGCACGAAGCAATCAACAAGGCGACGGGCCCCGGGGACTCCGAGCACAGCCAAGTCTAATAAAATTTGGCGTCCTCTTAGGAATACGATCGAACCAAGTCGTCGAACCTAATCGGATTGTGAAAAAGATTTAAGACTGTAAAAAAGGAAGTTCTACAAAAGGAAGACATTGAAACGTAATAAAATCTTTATACTACTACTTCCTTCCTATACAATTAGCACGGCTATAATTATTACTTTTGGAGGCAATGCTAACAGTTCGCACCTCGTTATTGTTTCACTCACACATTGTTTTAAACATAAACTGCAAGACGTGACTGTAGGAATTCAATACAGGTACGCATTTAAGGCCTAGATTCCGCTTTATTTAATTTTAACTTGCCTGAAGGTTATTTAGTAACAAGTTAACGACGAGCTAACCTGTTATAGTTTTATATTTTATATTTTGCTGTTGAATGCCTTCGAGATAGTTTTTAGTACTTGTAGAATTTAAATTACCCCAAATGTAAACATGTTTTGATTATTTTTTGTAGCAATAAACTTTTGGTACAATTGGCATAATTGATTATGTTGTCCCAAGTGATAACTCTATCAATGCAGGTAATGGAACTTAAGTTGGTTTAGCTCGCAAATGGTCACTTAAAATACCTTGTTGTTTTAACACTTGCAATATTAGATTAAGAATACTAATTTATAGGACTTTTTTATCAGTGACGACCTCACAACAAACCTACCCATAGGCCTTTTAACATAATGCTCTCACAGCTAGCTGCGATCACCAAAAATCCAATAATTTGCTTATTAAAGCAAGTAAATCGCAGAACAAACTGGAAACGTAGAGGTCTACAAGAGTATAGGGAAACTCTTGAGATGTAAAAAAACGTAATAATAAAAATTAAGTGTAGCGTAGCAAGCGGTGCGTTGACATTAAGCGAGCAAGTGGAGAGGCACGGCCTCAAGTCGAACAAGGGCGCAGGCGCAGGCTGCGCGGCCGCTCGAACAAAGCCGCCAGTATCGCGGCCGGCGTACGGCCATCGCGTACGCAATATGCACGTAATATTTGCGCACTTGTTGACCACATGCGAACCAGATAATATGCGAGAAGAATGTAAGAGTTTTCGGCTCACTTGAGCCTGAAATCTATATTTCTATACTATCTATACAGACAGACAGAGTTACTTTCGCATTTAAAATATGCTAATATTTTAAATGCGAAAGTAACTCTGTCTGTTACGCGTTCACGGCTAAACCACTGAACTGATTTTGATTTGCTCCGAGGTAAGATTGAACCCCAAGAAAGCACTTATGCTACTTTTTATCCCACGACTTCGTCTGCATCAGCAATAATACGCGAACGAAGTCGCGAGCAAAAGCTAGTCGCTAAGAACATTTAAAGCACGATAGGAAACAAATATTTAGATGTTTGACAGTAGCGCATCGCGGCATCTGATAAAGTTCAAAACAGCGATGCGTATGAGGGTAGTTGAATCTGATGACCATAAAAAAGTTGTTTTAAAAAAAACTCTACTCAATGGAATAATTTTAAGGTATTTCTTTAGTTGATTGAATTGCCTTACCTTTATTATCTAGACTTATATTAGAAGGAGGTAAAGTTTGTAAGCATGTAGGAAGTAATCTCAGGAGCTACTAGTAGGATTGGAAAAAAAAATTTCGCCTTTGATAGCCCAGTTCTTGAGGGCTACGACTACAACTCTTCGAAGCCAGCTAAAATGAAAAAAAAAAAACGCTCAAGAGCGATTCGGACTAGCGCACCAAGGGTTCCGTACCATCATATATACCTTTTACCGTTATTTTAAGAGAGTCCAGTTCATCCCGCCATCTCCGTCTGGGCCTGCCGCGATGTCTCTTGCCATTAAGCGGGACCCATTGGGTCGCAAGTTTGGCCCACTGATCGTCTGACATACGGCAGATGTGTCCAGCCCAATTCCATTTAAGCGTTGCAGCTTTCCGAGTGACATCAGTTATTTTAGTAATGGAACGAATTGTTGTATCCCGGTCCACAAGTTTAATACCCAGATTACTCCGTTCCATAGTTCTCTGACAAACCTCGAGTGTGAACCTCTGTTGAATTGTCAAACACCATGTTTGAGAACCATAGTAGAGCATTAGATAAAAAAATATAGTTTCCACTTAACATGTTGGAATTATAAGATGTAAACTAATTTATTGAGCTTTATTTGACGGTTTAATTATACGGCCTATTTGATTTGATGAAATGTTTTTGAAAAAGTCTTTTCTTTGGAAACAAGATTTGTCAACACAATCCATTTACCTATTTCTGGTTTGTAATATGTACCAAAACGGTGTGGCATAATATTGAGAGTTTTACGGTGTCTTATACTCTACACGTATTTAAAGCATTGTTCTGTGTCTGTCATCTTCAAACGAATGACAGAAATAGAAAAGTATTTTAGGTGCACTTAGGGCTAAATTCCTTTAGTGATTTGTGGTGCAAATGATCACTACACACTAAGCTGCAATTATTATTGTAGTTTGAGTAATTTATGCGACCTACCCAAATGTCCTTTCTTTGGTATTGTTCGTCGAATCGTTGAGCTCCTTAAACTGAGTTGAGCGGCACAATTAGTGACAAATGCGTAACTGACCAGACAGGTCCACCCAATCTATGTGGTTCTTTCTTTAAGAGACCATCTCGGATTCCAATACATGGTTTTCACATGATGAGACCAAGGTTATGCCTGGACTTAAAAAGGAATGTGCCCTCTGAATTCGTTTCGGCCTTTCTTCTCAGAGTAGTCAGAAAACGCTGACCGAGTTTTAAAAATATGTTTTACGTGTTAAAGTGTTTGTGCAAATCTACTTACAGAAATAAAAAATCATTTATAAATACTGTGACATTTCGAGGGTCAGCTTCATTTGCGTCGTTGCTTTCATCATTGGATTTGCTAGAACTTTACCTCTTTATTTATATGTGTTGAGCCGATTTAAATGTTTAATTTCTTTATGTGTGAGTTTGAGCGAGTTCCTGGCTGGTTTATATGGTGCTGTTCGAGCAGAACAGAATAGCGTCTGTCAGGACCGCTAGTACAGACATGTAATTTTACTATTTGTATTTGTTCCATGGGTTATTTTACTGAACTCTTCCTAAAGCCACTGAACCGATTTGATTTTTTTTTTGTGTGTGTTTGAGGTAGGGTAAGGTGGCGCTACTTTCGGGTTCTAGGTAATAGGCCAGCATCTGTCCGGTCAGCTATGTAGTTTTGAATAAATCAGTTAATACCATAGCGTAATCGTATAGGTATCATGTTCATGAATAATTTTTAGTAATTCCTAGGTACCTACTTATTAGGGCATAGGTACAATTTGTCGCCACATTTTACTATCCGGATAATTCGTGTATTTCCAGAAGAGTATCCAAACATTTCCGGGTAATATGGATATTTTGATATCACTTTTTTTCGCAACAATGTTACAAGGCAAAATACGCCATTCATACAAATCAGCAACAACAGCCGCACCGGGTTGATCGATCAGGTGAAGTTACGTTTGCCGATGTCGATCCAAGGATGGGTAACCATCTTTACATACCGGGATCCTTCCGTGCCTTACAAAGCTCGCTAAGCCGTACCGGTTGACTTTTGTGGACCTTTCTTTGACTGTCGGTACAGGTCCGAGCCCGTAAGCCTGACAACCAGTCTCACCAAGGGGTATCGTACTGCCCAATAACAGGGTTATGAAGGTCCAGTTGTGTTCTGTGTGGTGCCAGACGCAAAGAATAACACCATCATCCCATTTCTTCTCGTATCTGTCCTAAAAAGCGACTAAGGGACTTATTAGAGAATTTTACCACCATACTGCGATCGCCAAACCGCCTGCCAAGCGTGGCGATTATGGCAAAGCCTCCTAAATTGGGGGAGGCCTATGTCCAGTAGTGGACGTCTTACGGCTGTAATGATGATGATGATGATGATGATGATTTGATCCCCAACACGGTATCAATAGACCAACAAGAAAAGAGCCCAGAGTCACCCAAAGAGCAATGGAGAGGGCTATGCTTGGAGTTTCCCTACGCGATCGAATCAGAAATGAAGAGATCCGTAGGAAAACCAAGGTAACCGATATAGCCCGAAGAATTGCCAAACTTAAGTGGCAGTGGGCAGGGCACATTGCTCGCAGAACGGATGGCCGATGGGGTCGGAAGGTTCTGGAGTGGCGACCGCGTACTGGAAGACGGAGCGTTGGAAGGCCTCCCACAAGATGGACCGATGACCTGGTGAAGGCCGCAGGAATACGTTGGATGCGAGAAGCACAGAATAGGTCGAAGTGGCAGTGCTTGGGGGAGGCCTATGTCCAGCAGTGGACGTCTTTCGGCTGAAATGATGATGATGATGATGAACAAGAAAAGAGTTTATGACGTTATGTCCTGAGGGTCCATATTCAATTAAATGTAACGTCACTTAGCCCATAATACCAGCCGACGATCAAGACGCCAACGACATCTCATTCGTCAAATGATGACAAGTCGTTTAGAAGTTATGAGGCAACCGATGAACAAATAATAACGAAGGGCCCGTTATTATTTTATTGGAGTGGCCTTTATCCAGTTTTGGACGTCTTTTGACTGAAATGATGACGATTATGATGCAGGTCAGATAAGGAGTCGCTTCATGTTAAATATTAGTTTTCAGCTGCATTCGAATTATAAAGGAAACTGACTGCAACATAGTTGGAAAGTTACTAGGCAGATGACATTTTCATTCTTTGGTAATGAGACGAATCGGAAACTCAAGTAATCCAATATTTTTTTCGTTTCGATATCCTCAATGTATTAACTATATAAATGGAGATAATATCTTTTGAGCTGGTTGGAGAAATTGTCAGGTGAGGTGGTTGAATACCTAAGACGAATGTTTCCTGAGGAGGATAGGGGGGCTCAAATTCAGGTTTGAAGTATTACAACCGAAAACAAAAAAATATTAGAATTTTGGATTTGGGCACTTTTATATTGATTGCAAAATATAAACTACTTAAAACAAATGATGTCACAATGACACGATTGCGAATACCTATTTTATTAAAATGTATCAATACCAATATCAAATCAACTGAGCCTATCGCTCTCTACTATGTCCCAGCCACCTTTTTGAGGTCGTCGGTCCATCTAGCTGGGGGTCCCACACAACGCTCGCCGATACGTGGTCTCCACTCCAGGACTCGTCTGCTCCATCGGCCATCGGTATAAATGTGCTTTACTATAAAAGGAACTATCAGTATTTTTTTTTCATCCCGATAAGAGTTATGGTATCCGGATATTGTATTCAAAATATATCCGGATACTGTATTCGACGAATATCCAGATAATTTGGATTGATATACCAGAGATCCGGGTAGTATGCCCTAGTAAAACGACTTGACGTGATAAAAGTCCCGAGGGAACTTTTAGTAAAATAAGCAGTAACGAGGGATCAATCAAATAAAACAACCATTTTGCACTAAGTCAAAAACAAAAACAGTTTATTGGTTATATTATTATGCATAGACATCGAATTTTTTTTATGTATTTATTTATCAATTTACGAATGTGTAGGTTTACAATTTTCACTACTTATATAAAAACAGTAACTACATAATACAGTACCTAAATGAATTTAAAAACAATCGTTTTTGCTATTTTTTTAACAGGTTTTCCTATCTGCTGTGTTTACATCTTTATAGTGACACATGAATTACGAAACAGCTTTGGAGGGCTAGGATTATTGGGCAACAATCTTGTTTAAATCAGTGATATCCTCATTCTCAGCTAAGACAACAGTGTAACTGTTTTTCAGAGACGTCACTTGGTTTTGTAGGGCCCGGAGTCTGATCTCCGATAACTCAAAATTTTCTTGAAGATTATTAATTTGTATTTGCATGCGTTGACGAATCTAAAAACGAAAACTAATTAATTACAACAACTGTTCATGTAGATTTTTTCTATATACAGCTGTTTACCTTCTTTTTACTTTCATACCTGTTATCGAAAAAATTAAAAACCTCATTATAATATTGTTTAAGATTTTTGTCAATCAAATGTATTAAATGTAAGAACTTTCAGGAAGCAATCATGACCAGCTTTTTGATGGGTGAAGTCTACAAACCTAATATAATTATATATAGGCTGGGGGTCTTCAATACGACATTAAATGAAACTTCGTAGGTATCGATAAAATCTAAAACCTACATATAAACTAAAATAAAAAAAGAATCATCTTAATCGGTTCACCTAGTCGAAAGTTCTGAGGTCACAAACATTAAAAAAAAAATACAGACGAATTGAGAACCTCCTCCTTTTTATTTATGAATTCGACTAAAAATTCATCTAAATACATAATATCCGACTAGTTTCTCTACAGTTAGTCGACTAACCAGAACCAATAGTCGACCAATCTAAATAGATTGTTTTTTTTTTTCAATTCTAATTATGAATTTAGGTAGGTGGATGATTACAAAATCCTCCTATGAGTATGCCAGTGTTTTCATTTATGGTGGCATGTCGCCCCAAATGGTACATAAATCGGACTCAAGTGATGAACGTAAAATAACATGAAATAACTAAAACTAGAACTTATATTAAATAGTAGGTAACCTAAGATCAAATGACACACAACAAGAATAAATACATGAGAACCTAGGTTCTTATTCTTACAAGCTTTGCAAGTGCGATCTTAGCAATGAGATGTATATGTAGATAAACAAGGTGTAACAGAATAAACGCAAGTCCTAAAGTAGGTAGTTTGTTTATAATTCACTAATAAATCGGTTCATTAACTTTTAATATTGGTTTCTTTTTGTCAACAATTATGTGTTTTGCCATACGGACCGCGGATTGAGACCGCCATTTTAAATGCTTAATGCATTGCGATTTTCTTAATATTGATAGTTAGTTTAAAAAAAAGTTTTGGTATTTTTATTAAGTTTCTAACACATAACCCTAATTGAGGTATTGGACTGCGTTAATTATGTTACATATTGTATGTCTATATTTGAACGGTATAAATACAATGTGGCTTTTTATGTGTGTACATAATTATGTGTGACTGCTAAGGTTCTTCTAAAATACACAATGGATTTAAATGCGGTTTTCACCATCCCAGAGTATGAATTAAACGTTTAAAGAACTTTTCTGAAAGTTTACGGGTACACACGATACATTCATTACTTAGAGAGAGTGCAGACATTATGATTTTTTGACAATGACAGGGCGCCATATTGAAGAGTCAATTCCCGCGTTTTGAACGTTCGCATTCTAGTCCAAGGAACTTATATAAAAGTTCCTTGTTCTAGTCTCACTCTAAAATGTTTGACAAGTTCTTAAAATAGGTTGTTGCTGAGATGATCTTGCAACTAGATGTTGAGCGTTTGAATTACGGAAATTGATTTTCAGCACCAAAATCGGTCGGTTTTTATTTAAAACTTAAATTAATTTTCATAGTCTAACTCATAATTCTTACTCAAATTGACATATACGAGTACCATCTTCAAATTAGACTGATTATGTTATACAGGTATTCAGAGCTTATCAATTTTATGCCACATGTATGTAGATTTTACATTATTTTTATCTTTACAAAATTGATAATTGATAAAATGCGCGATGTTATTGAAGTTCGTCTGTGACGTACATTTGCCAAAATAACTGAGGATAAACGTGAATTCAGAATATATTTACTATCTAAAATACATACACGTGATTAGATCATTATTATTCGAAGTTTCTAATGATTGGATCCTTTAAATCTGATGTTGCCCAAAGAGCTCACTAAAATTGGTATATCAGGTTGATTGCGTACGTTTTTACTGATTGTCACCGACCACTCTTCCCAAACCTGTCAGCTCTAAAGGAATGTGCATGAGTGAATGAAATTCCATTTGCCGGAAGAAATCTACGGGATCCTGGTACAGCCCCTAACAGATTACTAAACTTTTTGGCTTCACCGTTCACTCTTTTCTCGACAGCGCAACTGAATTTTGAGTAAGACCAACCTTAACTTAATACCACAGTAAAATTACTGTGCGAAGATTGTTTCATATACAATGAAGAATTAAGACTAGGGATTAAATTCTCCTAATGTGTAGATGAGTCCCTACCAACTACAAAATTCTAAGTCAATTTGTTGAGATTATAAAGTATATAATACTTGAATGACTGAATTTAATATAACCATGGTAAGTATACCTTGCATATTATTTCGATAAAATGACCTTATTAATATATTATTATGACGGTGGTGCATGAAGAATTTATTAATAGAGAAACTCCATCTAAACATGATTGATTAATAAAAATCTATCGTGCTTGTATTAATTACCTAGATTAAGATCTCAGTACTTAGAAGAATGGCGTAAAAGGATGGAGAAAATACAGGACATTGTTTTCGATTATGATATGTTATCTGAGATCTAATAAGTATGTGGTTGCCAAAGCCAAAGGCCATACGCTAATGCATTGTTACTAGAAAGATACATTATTATGATACTTACATTATTTAAACAAAAAATGATGAGGTTTTGTTTAGTCTAACCGTGCGAAGCAGAGCTAGCCGCTAATTTATAAAAAATTAGTGGAATTCCAAATTGTAAATGATACTATGATATTTGTTTACCTCATCTCGTTCTTTCTGACAAGCTCTGCAGTGCGCTCGACTTTGGATCAATTGTCTTTCTAGCTCTGATATCTGGGTCTGTAAGTATCTGCGCATGGAATCTGCTCTTTCTTTACTACGAACTATTGTTCTGCTATTTTCAATTTTAAGTTCTTCTATATCTTTCAGTAACTGCATGCATTCGGCAGTTTTCTCCTTGTATCGTATCTCTTGTTGTGACAACTTCTCTTCGGCTCTCATTGATTTGATTCTAGTAAAAAAATAAAAATTGTGAGTTCAGAGCCTGTATTATCCCTGTACTAGACTTTTACAACTACGGTAAACGATTTCCTTATAGGCAGGAACTAAAGGCTATGATGGTTCTTAAAAATACGGGAGTAGTTGCTGAGCCAGCCGCCTGATTGTTCAAAATCAGGTTGTAATGTCCTTACTGCTGGCACTTGGGACATAGGCAGGAGACCTCATTGAGAGGAAGTTGACTGTGCATCAACGGTTGGGTACAATCCCGACGCTGGGTATTTCCGTTCACCAGTTTTAGATAGAACAGAAATCAAGAAGAAAATTATGCTTGCCCACATGAAATGAGAGAGATAACGTGTCGGATGCAGTTACAGAGTCAATAAAGATCTTTATAATTATTTTATTTACCTATAAATGGCGCAGATCTGGACTCCAGTAGCCAGCAAGTACGTGGCAACTTACAAGTAAGCTAGGAAACGACTTATGAAACTACGAAACATACCATAAGACAAGTTAATCGGAAAAGGGAAAACATAAATGTACCTCACGAATATAATTATTAAAATAACGTATTTTTGAGAAGTGTTCCGTTAGTTTTGAGCTGAATAAAGAGGGGGTATTTGATGCTTAACTACCTAGGAGTGTGTAATATCAAATCTGGTAACAAGAAACGAGTGTAGGTACGACTAGAGAAGACAAAATATCTGGACTTGGAGGTCGTCTGGTAATTATCGCTATATCGATAAGAAGGTAGAAGACATTTTATTCTGCTGATGCACGAGAAATGGTTAATTTTATGAGTTATTGTTAAAATTTTGTGTACAATAAAGCATATTGTATCGATATTTGTATCTACTTATTTTGGAATCACCACCGTGCTAATAATTGTAAGACTAGGCATCGGAAGAGACGGCTTAATCTATAGTTACATAAAAAAATGTTTGGTTTTTATTGTATGTTTACGAATCGAGCTCCACTGTTGACTAAAGCGTAATAATATCGCACAGCACTGGACAAACACATACCGAGATACAATAAAACCATCCGGTGGAAAAAGTAAAACACTGACTTGTATTCCTCCAAATTTTTCGCGGTATCCTCAATTTCTTTTGTTTTATCATCCGTGGCGGCTTTCAGCAATTTATTCTCGTCCATGAGTTTCGATTTTTCGACTTTGTCTTGGTTCAAATTGTTGACAGCAATAACCAACTGTAATCGTCAAATGTTATTAGTAAATCTATAGGCGCAAACGGTTTTACATGGATTTTAGTGATGGTATAGAATGGTGTTTCAACATCAAATTTGTAAAACAAATGTAAAACAGAATTGCTAATGTTAATGGCAGAGTAAAATAATAAGTTCTTCCAGTTTCCTTGAATCCTTGATCTGTAAATCAAAGCCAAATTATTGATAGCACGGAAGAGAACATACATGGTATCGGTCTAAATGGAACTGTTTTATTTTTTATTCTGGATTTAACCACAGTGGATTTTTAAATTGTTTAATTTTTCTTTTTACTACGAATATTGTATTAAGACCACTCATTCATAACATAAATTAATTCGTTTTTTTTTTTAACTAATCATTCATGTTGTCCTAGTTTTTACAGTAACACATTTCGACACAATGTAAAAGTTGTTGATGAAATAGAATATGTAGGTACCTACTAAAGGTTTTAGAGTTTCCGAACGAAAGAACCTAGAAAACGAATCTAGTACCAGTGATGAATTGCCACATAGTTTCAAAGGGATACCTTCTAAAGATCATTGACAAAGCGTCTGTGGCACGGTTTCAGAGGATCAGTTTCAATTCATAAGTTAAATGGTTTCAATGGGTCCATTACAAACCTTCTCCTTAACTCGGTGTAATTCGTTAGAAAGTTGCTGCGAGCTGTCCTCAGCTAAGCGCTGCAGTTGCTTAGCCTCTTGAAGCTGTATCTGGGCGCCTTTTAGCAAATCTGGCAAAGGAGCCAACTCTTGTAACTTCTCTTGAAACTGTAGCTGTAATAAAATATAGTTGCGTTTAGTAAAACTTATAATGTATACTGTAAAAGTATAATATATGAGCCAAATTTGACACGTTAATGTGAATTAGTTTTTGAGTTATGAGGGGGTCAAAAGTGGCTCCAAATGGTTCGTGTAATATTACACACGGTGCTGCTCACCAGTTCTGTTACTTGAACTTGGGTTTGACACGCTGCCGCGTGTCTAGATAATAATAGAACGTATATCGTAATGATGAATGACGAATTTTAGAAAAAAAAATATAGAAAAGAAGATTCGTTGATGATACATTTTAATTATCTATACAAATGCATTGTACATAATAATAAAATTTAAATGTCTGTTTGCAATGACAAACTACTCCATTTTCGGCTATGTAGAAGGAGGCTTATGGTTTTGACCCATATTATATATATGTAGGTCTGTATGTATGTTCATCGGTTCCCTCATAACTTCTAAACCACTTGTCATAATTTGACAAATGAGATGTCGTAGGCGTCTTGATCGTTGGCCCGTATTATGGGCTAAGTCGCGTTACATTAAATTGAATATGGATCCTCAGGACCATAACGTCATAAACTCTTTTCTTGTTGTTCTTTTGATACCGTATTGGGGATCAAATAAAAAAGTTTAATAAGCTTAGTTCTTATAAATCTATGGTACATAACAGATAAAAAAAAAGTTAGTTTAAAACTAAAACCCCGAATCCTGGCATATCACGCATAGCCGTGGTCGTATGACACCTACCCTAACAAAATATACATTCAATGAGTAGTATGCGATCATAAACTTTATGTTAAAGTGGCATACAACGACCACGGCTTTCAGACGAGTTTTTTTTTTTTTTTGCCTCCTGCTCTATGGTCTATGTTATAGGAGTTTGGTTTCCACACTTAGTCCTTTGCGTGGACCATTGTGCGTGCTTGTTTCATTTTCACTTTTAGAGCGTGATTTTTCTGTAGTCGGATTATAGTTTTTGAACTTACTTTCTTGTAGAAATGTGAAGTGGCCCCCAGCATTTTACGTGGAGTGGCATCTTTATGCGCACGCTTTACTTTGTGTAATTTATTTCATCGTCACTGCTCTCAAAATGGTGAAGGAAAACATCGTGAGGAAACCGGCATGTCTTAGAACCAAAAATTCGAAGACATGTGACATCTACCAACCCGCACTGGGCCCGCGTGATGGATTATGGCCCACTCCCTCTTCCCGAGAGGAGGCCTGTGTCCCAGCAGTGGGAACATTATAGGCTGATGATGATGATCATGACATCTTTCAGTGTTTTAAAACCCAGTTATTCGAAATTATTTATATATAAAATTATTTTAAACTAGCCTTTGCCAGCGACTTCGCCCGAATGGAGTTCGAAAATTATCCCGTGGGAACGTACTACCGTGATACAAAAGACACTATATATGTTAATCCAGGTTATAAACTATCTATGTTCCAAATTTCATCTAAATCCAATCAGTCGTTTTTGCGTGAAAAAGTAACAAACATCCATACTCACAAACTTTCACATTTATAGTATCAAGTAGGATAATATTTAGGTATTTTCTAAGAATTTGTTGCTTAATGGAAACCCCCCAAAAGACTTACTTGCCCGACCCGGAAATCGAACCCAACTTGGAACCGCAAGATGATCGATGTGGCAGTGTTTCGTGGGTTTCATCTATTTACATATGACGATTTTTTTGGATAGACACATCTCGCAGGACAACCTATGTGGTTGTCGGCTGCTTGACTGGACTTTCACGCTACGCAACACGCCGGCCAAGACAAAAAACTTAAAAAAAAAAAACACTACTCGCTAACGAGCTCGGCTTAGAGCGTCGCTGGAAGAGGGCAGCAAGGGACGGGCTGGATCCCAATGATTATTATTTAGAGACAATTTAATGGTACAGGCTTAGCAGTGCGAGCCGGCTCGAGCAAAGGTCGGGACGGGCATGTACTGGGACGTCGCGGCGAGCCACGGCGGCGAGGGCGGAAGGACGGCGGTCTGCGACGTTGAATCTTGAGAGTGGTGGTGAACTTACGACTCTTCTAGAGGAGGGTTGTAGCATCATCAGGAATTACCTATGTCTTGATCGGCGAATCCAACTAAAGGCTCGTGCAGACTAGCGTGACGTGACGGTCGCGCGCGGTTTGGCGATTTATATTCGTAGAACAATTTCTACGACCGTGTCGCGGCGCGACAGGTCGCCCCTATGTGAAGCGTCGCGCCGTCGCGCCCGTTTTAATGGGCGGTTACCGCAAACAGGGGATTAGTAGCAGAGTCGAAGAAACGCTTGGAAAGGCGTTCCGTGAATTACGTATGACGACTAGAATTACTGTTACTTAAGATAACGTATGCTGTGACTTCATAGTCACAGCATACGTTAGCTTTAGAAAATTAGCGAAAATTAGCTTCCCACTTCTCAAGAAGTGGGAAGCTAATTTTCAGCATGTTAATGAAAGAAAGAAAAAAAATCTCTCCGTGTCAAACTCCAAGCACAGTTTGTTGATCATGCAGATCATTCGAGCCGACAGTTGTCTTTTCAGTAACCGTTTCGTTACCAACCAAAAATTTGGAATGGATCAATTATAGGACCGGCAGCATTCTACCCTTGTAAATGCACTCCAATGAAAACCGATGGCAGTAACCTAATTTCAATATTTTTTTTCCGAGGAGATGGCCTAGAATAGGTACTTTAGTATAAACCATCAATATGAATTTGATAAATCATTCTTATTAATTAATGGCTTCATCGATAGTTCTTTTCTATAAAGAGCCCTTTAAACGTACCAAGGATTACGTCGTTTCTTTCTTCTCCTAATGTTCTATTATTTCTACATTTTTGGAAGAACAATTTTAATAAAATTAAAATAACCTGTTTTATAAATTGGTACCCACGCCATCTTTAGCTTGAATTTTGAACTATTAGTCTACTACGTTTACTCTTTTTACTCGCTGTTTACTTCACTAGCACTAGATGGCGCGCTTTACAAGTGGGAGGAAAGTTCCCAAACATTATAAGAACAAATCTACTACTTACTTTCATCTTTTGTATTTCTACCTGTATTTGATCGGACACTTGCTTGTTATCAAATTCTATGACTTCTAACTGCCGTTTCAGTTCCTCTACTTGTTGCTGAGCTTGCAGATACTGGAAATAAATTTCAATAATTATTATTAGTTATCAAAATCAAATATATGCTTGTTTTTGGTATCTCGAATCTATACTAGAATGGAAATTTATATGATCCAATAATCAGGAGCTCTGCTGAACATTGATAGGCGTTTAATAACTAGGTACTAAAATAAGAGTGACTATCCCCATAGGTTGGTAGGTAATCACTAAGTTCTTGCATCCGTATCATACTTTCTAGTGAGTCAGCTGGTCTTCGCTGCTAGTTAGTGTCCTAAAGTGTCTCAACACCAGCAGTAGAAGAGGCTGCTTTTGATTAGTCGGATTCCAAACAACAAAATAAAAAAAATTGGTAAGTAGAAAGATATAATTAAAGAAAAACTATAAAAGTCTGACCTTAATACGATACCCCTGCAATTGTTCAGATTTCTCCACTAAGGTAATTTTTAACTCCTCCGCCTCCTCCTTGACATCTCTGATTTGCGTTTTCAAAACTGTCATCTCTTCGTCGGAAAATTTTTTGGTGTCCTGTAGTTGCGATAAAAATACCTACATATTATTTACTGAATAATTACGTAAGAATCTTCCTAAACCATTATTTTACATAGAATACTAGCTGTAATTACCTACTAACTTACTGACATAACACAAAACAATAGTGATGATGCGTTTATGTACCTACATAATTAGAATAAGTACCTTCTCAATGCCACTTCTAGAATGATGAAAAGTTACCTATTCCAGTTTTTCTTCAGATTTACCCAAAGGTCTGGAAAAACACTGACAGATTCCTCAATCTTAAATCCCAACTGAATTCTGATTTCTGATTCATGACTGAATTCTGATTCATGACTAAGTATCTTTCAAGAATTATCCCCGATACCCCAACCCTAAATAAAAGTAGATGCCCTCACTGAACTCAGTAGGTAACGGGTAGGTATAGCTACTAATGAAAAAGCAGTTAGTGATTACGTTCATAATACCTGATGAGTTAACGTGGAAACACCTGGATGCCCGCGAATTTTAAATTGTCTTACGATTTTTTAGGTCACGTGGCAGGCTGTAAGTTGAACAAAATGTGATACGCTATCGTAACACGTTATAAAATCATCAATACAACCCTCGAAGTTCATTTACTCACATCGAATTATTACTTCATGAAATAGTCATTTAAAAACCTTGAGAGGCGTGTAGGTACCTGCTGATGATTTTAATCGTCAAAATTCTGTAAAGCCATATTCGTTACGGTCGCGAATCATATTTTAATCAATACATAACCTGCAAATTGCAAAAAATCTAATCGCCGAAACGCGCGCGACGTCGCGTCACGCTAGTCTGCACGAACCTTTACGCGGGCTAGCCCGGGCTTCCAACTAAAGTTTAAAGCTACTTACGGAGTCATTTTAACGCTAGGCAAGGGCCGTAGTCAGCTACTGACTACAACATGATATTAAAAAACGGCGCAAATCACATCACATTAAATACTACCTCATTTAAAAAAATCATACTGGTAAATAAACTAAGAAATAGGTACTCAGATCATGCCTTTATCTCGGCTACCATTCCAGCACCACAAATATTATTAATCTTTAATTCCAAGTCTTTGAGTTTGGCTTCATATTTCTCTCGCTGAAACCTTTCTTCGTCAGCTACGTTTTGAGCCTTAATTAATTCATCCCGCAGCTTGACAACCTAAATTTTATAGTAAAGATTATTACGGTGCGATCAGACTGCGGTTGTTCGGCGATCGCATAATTTAGTGCCATATTAAATATGATGTAAAACACCTATTAAATTAACATTATTTTTGTGGGTGGGAAATCATCAAATGACGTCTCCGACTGGAGCGCGTGTGCGTCAGCGTGACAGACTTTTACTGGCTAAAACCCACCCGTGTTCCTTCAGTGGCTTATATGCCAGGGCCACGGTAACTGTTTAGAACAAATCTCGCGACCCTGGCAGGTAGCAAGCAAGTACCATTAAGTCATTATCTGGGCTACACTGATGCACAATGGAAATTCAAGGACTTTACCTCTGGTAAATTTGTGAATTGGTTTACTGGTGGCGGGACGGTTTGTACTGTCTTAATCACATCTTCAGGTTCAGCTGCCTGAAATACAAATCCCGATGTACAAATAAGGCTTTATACACAAAGTTTCCTACCTACCCACCTTAGCTACTATTTAGGTAGGTAAGTTACGCACGGCCACACATCAAGCTACAAAGTCCAGTATAAGCTGACATCTCATCGCACGGAAAGCCTATACAATGCGAAGCCAGCTAAAACTGGAAATGTATATCTTGACCTGTAGCCGCGTGCACATCATCTGCTTAGCCTTTTCCCAACTATGTTGGGTTCGGCTTCCAGTCTAACCGGATGCAGCTGAGTACCAGTATTTTACATGGAGCGACTGCCTATCAGACCTCCACACCCCAGTTATTGGGTAAGACCCTTGGGCCCTTTGGTAAGACTGGCTGTCAGACTTTCGGGCTTCTGACGACTGTCAAAGGTGCACAAATGACAGCCGGGACTAACGGTTTAGCGTGCTTTCCGAGGCACGGAAGGTAACTGGAAACATGAAAGCTAATAACGTGGAAGTTGGTAATTCAACAAAAATAATGGCCTGTATAGGTACAATGTGCCTGTGTACATATTCCTACAGAATGTCAAAAATGTATGATATCCATTCGAAATTATCCCACTGCCTACTGTTATCTGTACTTATCGTACAGATAACAGTAGGCAGCCGCGACTTCGTCCGCGTCAAATTTTTGCTCTCCTGACCCTTCCCGTCGCATCGAATTGCCTAACAGTTTTCGTCCATTCTTCGTTGCTGCTCCGCTCCTTTTGATCGCAGCGTGATGTTATATAAATTATAGCCTTCCTCAGTAAATAGGCTACCCGACACAATTTTTTTTTTTCTATTCTGACCAGTAGTTCCTGAGATTACCGCGTTCAACCAAACAAACTCTTCAGCTTTATAATATTAGTATAGATATCTATGGGTACGGGAGACAGCACCCAATGTGACTAATCGCGCGCGGATCCCTGATACAGTGAGTCTTATCTAATTGCCTTTACTGCCTATCTACAATGTGGATCACATGATCGCGTATCGTTTTTCACCCAAACTAGTACTGCGTGGTCAAGACTTGAAAGTTTTTATAATTTCTAATATCATTGTTGACTGTCTAAGAACTCTAACTCCTATACCTACGCTGCTGAGACGTGGACGGTTCGCGACATTGAGAAGAAAAAGATAGACGCACTGGAAATGTGGTGCTAGAGAAAAACGCTTGGGGTATCGTGGAACGAGTTTCGTACCAACATCTCGATACGCCAAGAGCTCAATATCAAAAAGCGTCTCTCTGATCTGGTCCAAACGCGCATACTAAAATACTCCGGACACGTCTCGAGGCGTGACGGTGACTCTTTAGAACGCCTTATCGTGCAGGGTAGAGTGGAGGGCATTAGACCACGTGGACGGTCACCCATGAGATGGTCTGACCAAATAAAATCAACAGTGGGCGATCCATTATATAAGTGCACCCACAATTCCAAAAATCGGATTAGATGGCGAGAAATCGTGAGGCGAATCACATCAGCCCCTAGTTAATAAATTTCCTGAGGACCACGACCGCTCTGACAAGAGTGTTACGAAAAAGAAGAAGAAGAACTCTAAGAAATATGAAAAAAAAAACAACCGACTTCCTTAAAAAAAACACTACAAAGTCAAAAATAACTTTAATTTCGGAATTCGGTGTCTTAGGATCTGTATTTAAGGTTTTTGCCACCGACTTCCGAAATTAAAGTTATTTTTGACTTTGTGGTGTTTTTTTTAAGGAAGTCGGTTGTTTTTTTTTGTATAAGTTTTTATTTTTAACTTTTTAGTTATGGTAGATTCCCCGCACTAATCTAATCGCGTTATTCGTTCATTTGTCGCGCAAATACTTAATGCAAATTTAAGACTTATATGGTTTTCACATGGACCCCATTGTCCGAATGGAACCAAATTAAAATGGGACCAAACGGGAAGCACCAGCTTTCAAATAAAAAATCATCGAAATCGGTTCACGCAGTCAAAAGTTATGAGCTAACAAACATAAAAAAAAAATCTAAAAAAAAAAGTACAGACGAATTGATAACCTCCTCCTTTTTTTGAAGTCGGTTAAAAAGAGGAAAGTCACCTGTGCACAATGACGACGGCCTTGTCGAGCATTTTACGATGTGAACTATTGTAAATAAAAAATACTCTCTAAGTTCTATATTAGCAGAGCAGTGGTGGCCCAGTGTTATCGACCCCGACGCGTACGAGTTGACGGCCGTGGGCTCGACAGACAGGCGCTTTACTCTACGTTAATAATTTCATCACCAATACTCTCAAAACGGAAAGCATCGTGAGGAAACCGGCATGTCCTAGAACCAAAAAATTTGAAGACATGTGACACCTACCAAACCGGCACCACACGTGTGTACCGTGTGGTGCCGAACGTAAAGAATAGTACCATCCACGGATATCGTACCATCCCATTTCTACCCGTGGGTGTTGTAAGAGGCGACTAAGGGACTTACTAGAGAATGGGCAGCAGCGTTCTCTATGCATTTTACCACCATACTGCGATCGCCAACCCGCCTGCCAAGCGTGGCGATTATGGCAAACCCCTAAGGTTGGATTATGGCCTATGTCCAACAGTGGACGTCTTTCGGCTGAAATGATGACACCTACCAACCCTCACGGGTCCCGCGCGGTAGATTACGGCCCACTCCCTCTCACCGAGAGGAGGCCTGTGTCCCAGTAATTGGAATAATATATATAGCCTGATTATTATGATGATGTGATGCCATAGTTACCTGCAGTCTAGATAAGCATACTTTTGCATTGGTATAGGTGTTTCACTATCGATTTTTGAACAATGACAGAAAAAGTTTGTCTTTGTATTGGCAAATGTGTTCCAATAAATTAATAATGTTTTCATTTATTGTAAGAATTTTATTCCTTAGTGGACTATACTAATATTTGGGCGGCTTCCGTAACCTCCGCTTGCACCGTGAAACTATGTGAAACTACCATAGATGGATATAAGAAAGGACTTTATTAAAATAACATATACGTATTTTTTTAAGCTATCTTGGAACAAAATTGATTACATCAGAGGGGTAATTGCGTAATTTGCTACCAGTAGAAATCGGTTTCGTTATGATAGTTTAACAACATTCATTGCGGTATTTACGTTGCTGAGTCGACAATTTATTCGAACAAATAACGCAATGGTCTAGAAAAAAATCTTCAAAACAATTTAGATTCCGATTGGTAGTGCGTTCCGCAATACCAGGTGCAGGTCTTTTAATACAATATTTTTGGTAATTTTTATTTACAGAATATATAAGTATAGTATTAGCATATAGATTACAGTGGTAATTGCGTAACACTTTACGGGTAGGAATCGGTATTGTTTTGACAGTTCTACAACATTCATTGTGTTATTTACGTAGTTTGAGCAAACAAATTTTTAGAACATAGGAAACAATTGATAAGCAGTATGCTTCAAAATGAATCAGATTCAGTATGTTGCACAATAATTGTGCAACATACTGAATCTGATTCATTTTGCTTTATCAGATTTACTTTATCTAACCTGCACCCTAATTATTAGGGTGCAGGTTAGATAAAGTAAATCTTGCATAAATCATCTCCAAAGCTGCATGGGGTTTTAGGCAATTAAATGCATTTCCGTCGATGTATACGTCATTGAAGGTAACTGTACCTATACCTACTAAATGATTACCTACATCGCTTTTAGAAGTATGTCACGGGACTTCTACTATCGGGATATTACCTAGTTACGTGAGTTTGCGCGTTGCCTACTAAGGACCTAAAAGCATGCGGTGCCGGGAACAAAACTGATTGCTCAACAGCTCGAGCAGGCGCTCCGACAAATATTGACATAAACTCACTAAAATAACGATAATAGTGTGATTAAGCTATTTTTGGCTAGACTTAATCTCTATTTGTAAAAAAAATATGCATTTTTAGGCAACCGTAAATTAAATTTAAGTCAGTACAAAGCATCACTAACCATCGAAGACAAAACTCGATGAGGCTAACTAACATTAAGAAACTCACGCCATCTTCACACCTTTAAACTTCCGTCCTCCTCACTGTTACTCCTAGTAGGCAAAGTAGTTAATAAACCGAATAACGAATTATTTGTGATTTTGTAGTCTTCTAAACTAACTCATTCTTGCAGACTTAAATAAGAAAAGATCCTAATATGATTTTATTTTACGTAGGTACTCAATTCTGTAGATTGGTAGGTAATTAGGTCTTAGGTCTTACTTACCGAGACAAGTCCTGTTAATTGCTTGTGGTTGTATAAATCCAATCTATCTTTTTTGATTGCCGCCAACTCCTTCCGAATCTGTCTTACATCGCCTTCCATGTCGCCCAACTGTTGTTGCTGAATAAATGTAGACAGGAGATCATAAGTATCGAACAATTATTATTACCAGAAAGGGAATTAAAAGATAGTAGGTATGTAAGTGTCAAACAACTGATGTAACTATATTTTGCCACATTATTTCCTCATCAGTTACGAACAATTTAAAGTATGTTAATTAAATAATTACATAATAATAAACGTACTAAAACTTTCGCATTGTCACCGTGTTCTGTCTTTCCTTTGTGAAACGGCCAGAAATCTGTTTGAGGCATTAACACTGTATTTGTATATAGAGCTACTAAAAAAATATTCAAAATCAATTTATAAATATAAAACAAAGACTTGGTATATTGGTCACTTGATTTCAAAAGAAGATTATGATAAGGAAGCAAAATATTACGAAATCAGATAGACTATGCAAAATAATCACAACTACCAAGAATCTTTTAGGAAACGTCAATCATCTAATTTTATTAATGGCCAGAGCTAACATAAAATTAGTGCGTAATAAAAAGGAGCAATATAGGTGGAGGGCCTTATTACAAAAGTCGCTTACTAGTCCTTGGAGCGCGAAGTCATGGCGCACTGCATAAACTACGAGCATAATTTGCACATACATTTTAAATTGTTGAAACAACATTACAATCTAGATATATTAAAGGAATATGTTCCGACTTGTTGCGTACGCCACCGAAAACTGCAGACAGCCGGGTCAGGGGAGGCTGTGTAATACGTTATTGATTCGTGCAACTGAAACATAGGTTCGCACAAATTATATAGGTCAGCGGGAATAGAGTAGGTAAAGATCAGGGTTTATTGTGACGCCGCGCCGGAAACGACAGTTTCAGGTAGGTGCCTATATTTTAATTTTTGTTGCTAATGTATAATTATTATCAACAAAGTATTTTGTCGGCATTTTTAAAATAAATTAGCTACACTCATTCATCTTAAATACCTGTATGAAATGAGTATTTGTCCACTTTGATTTTGTGCAAGTCAGCATAACAACAAACAACATTCGCGTATCTCTTCACACATAATGACCTTGGAAGTGTGACAGAGCGGGACGAATGCACATTTATGCTGACAGTTCAAAAAAGATAGATTGCCAAGGACGAAACGCAGGACAGTAGCGTGACGTTGATTGAAATATCGTAGGTATCGATAAAAATGTTAATACTGGGCAAGCCATTATTGAAACAATTGAATGGACTGATTTTATTCAATGAATGGAGCAAAAATGTAACAAGCCGTCTTTTAGCAAGTGCAAGCAAATTTGAGTTGTAAGTCAAGTGAAAATTGTATTCGTAATCAAGTCTTCGAGTTTACCATGATTTTACTACCTATAGCAGTTATAATTGGGACAATCTAAGAAGTCGGATATGACGTTTTTCATTTGACATGCCGCGATAACTTCGTATGAACGTCTATGTAAGTAACTGAAAAATCAAATTCATAATCCTAAATAATTACTATGTTACCCATACTCTATAACAACGAGTATCATTCGTAAACCTCAAGTTTAAATTTGTATGGAAAAAATACATCAAAAACACGAATTAATCGTTGATAAATATTTTGACAGGACGTTTGTACAATGTTATATCTATGGGTTGGTTGCCGTCAGCCGTAGTGTTATGACCGTTAAAAGCTATTTTTTGACCGAATAAAATTGATTTAATGAAAAATCGTTACTTTTACAAACATTACGTTAAAAAAGAGACAAATGTACAATTACTGTGTTATTAAATATTTAAACGTATAAAAACAAAATCTGATCACATATATTTTTAGCCTTATTTTTATATTTGATATGAATATTTTGATATTATAACCCCACTGGTGCATAATACACAATGTATACCGCAACTAATACATGAACCTTCCGGAAGAAATTACGTTTACGTCTTGTTTTCGTTTTGAATCTCGCCCAAATTTAAACTTCATTGGAATTTTTGTAATAACTGTTAAATATTATAAACTAGTACCTACGTGTTATTAAACGATATTCCTCAAAAATCAGTTTTAAACTATCTAAATACAATAGTCGATTGCAAACACTAACTATTTTTAATCGATAAGTCTCAAGAATCGGATTTTAAAGCAAGCGATTTTTTTCTCCCCTCACTACACAAAGTATTTTGATAGCTGTCATATCGGACTTCTTAGATTGTCGCCAAATAGTCAGTTTTCCTAATTATGAGATTGGACCAAAAACCAACTATTACCTGTCTGGCCTATGGGGCCATCCATAAATTACGTCACTTGAGTTTCATGATTTTTGAACCCTCCACCCCGTCCTTGTCACAGCTGGTCACATTTGTGAGAGTCCCCTCCCTTGTGTGACGTCACATATTTTACAATTTAACATCTAAAAATAATTACCTATTGAATTAAAACAGCAGTTCCTAAAGAAGTTTTATTTCAATTTTAATGATTTTTTTAATAAAAATAATTAGAGGTGTCAAGGGACACCCGGATGGAACGAAGTTCCTTTCCAGGATTCATAATTTTTATAATTTTTTTTATTTTTTATTATGTACAAAAACTGGCCAAGTGCGAGTCGGACTCGCGCACCGAGGGTTCCGTACAAACCTGCAGGAAGTGTCTCCCGCGCAAACTATTCAGTTTAGAAAAAAATGATATTAGAAACCGCAATATCATTTTTGAAGACCTATCCATAAATACCCCACACGTATGGGTTTGATGACATTTTTTTTTGAGTTTCAGTTCTATGTATGGGGAAAGCTAAATATTATTGTTTAAAAAAAAAATGATATTAGAAACCTCAATATCATTTTTGAAGACCGATCCATAGATACCCCACACGTATGAGTTTGATGAAAAAAAAATTTTTGAGTTTCAGTTCTATGTATAGGGAACCCCAAATATTATTGTTTTTTTTTTCTATTTTTGTGTGAAAATCTTAATGCGGTTTACAGAATACATCTACTTACCAAGTTTCAACAGCACAGCTCTTATAGTTTCGGAAAAAAATGGCTGTGACATACTCGGACAGACAGACAGACAGACATGACGAATCTATAAGAAGAAAACGGAACCCTAAAAACCTGTATACACTCAACAAAAATATTCTCTTTCCCTCTCTCTCTCTCTCCCTCTCTCTCTCTCTCTGCCTCTCTTTCGCCCTCTCTCTCCCTCTCTCCCTGTCTCTCTCCCTATCTCTCTCCCTATCTCTCTCTCTCTCTCTCTATCTCTCTCTCTATCTCTCTCTGTCTCTCTCTCTCCCTCTCTCCATCTCTCCCTGTCTCTCTCTCTCTCTCTCTCTACTCACAACAAAAAAAACAACAATATACAAACAAATACAAACAACAAAATATATACAGTCGAATTGAGAAACCTCGTCCTTTTTTTGAAGTCGGTTAAAAAGTGTCGTGACAACTTTTCGTAAGAATTTTTTCCGTCTAGCCCCCTTTCACAACGCGCGGAAAGGAACTTCGTTCCAATTAACATAATCAGACATTAGAAGAAATTAACATAGCAAAAACGATTAATTATGTTAATTAAAGATGGAACTTAGTCATCTTGAGTACCTACCTACATGGACTTTGAAAATCATTTTCAACTGACATAGTAGCCACTTCGTTACCGTTTTTGGGTTGTTAATGTCGGGAACATTTTTTGTGTCATTCAGACAGACATCTTTTTCATCGAACCACACAGCATCATCGCCATCATCCAAATAAAGTATTTATCTGGCACGTCAAGCAGCAATTCTATGAGGACGAATCTTCGCGATGGGCAAAACTTCTTGTTTTGTCTTATGTAATTGCTTGTGTTGATTAGTGGCCTTGTATGATGCAAAATATAGACCACAGAATAAGCTGCAAGGTATGCTTCATATAGTTTAGGGTAAAGATTACCTAAATAACTCTTTTTATTCATTTTAAACTTGTTAAGTAAGTAAGTATCACAATAGCAATTTAATCTCATAATAGCAGAACTAAGAAACCGACGACGTTTCATCCGCAAAATGTAATTGTCGAATGAAATAGAAACAATATCAATCAAAGGGCAACTATGCGGTCGGCACGTAACACTACCTGAGCGAGTGGCTCAACATAACAATTTGAACCTTATAATTGTACCAATAGAGTTGCAAATGTTTATGATTTAATAGTTCAAAGTTCGTGTTTTACTTCAGACTTTTGAAATGTGATGTGACGTCACGAAATTTAGGACCTCTCCCACCTCCTTGTCACACATTGTCACACTTTGTCGAACCCCTCCCTCCCCCATAACGTGTGACGTAATTTATGGGTGGACCATAAACGTTGTTGAATTGTTACCAATTACCCTACACGTTCTGTTCTAGAGAAGTTTAAATACTACTTTTTAAAATATCTTCGATTGCACTGTGTGATTACGGTGATGAGTAAATAATTACGATATGTGCGCACGACGACAAAAATCAAGCTATCTATTTCCAATATGAGCTGACTTCTTCTTTTGGTACACCAAAAGCCTATACAATGTTAGGTCAACTTAAACTAGAAATGTATAGCATGATATATGACGGTCGGGGGAGCAAGAAATTTGACGCGGGTGAAGTCGCGGGCAGAAGCTACTAGTTCTCAATGGGGCGAACGACCGCGGAGTAGATGCGCAATTTGCACTGGAGTGACAGTTTGCTGCGGGCGGTCAATATAAAGTGAAGACTACAGAGAGTGAAGGCGGCGCAGGAAATACCCGACTTTATGTGCTCCCTGAATGAAAGATGCTGGTCCAGAATCACATCTAGATATAGATGGGGTGAGATATAGATGGAGTAGTTGTGATGTGATAGTGCTTCAACTGTACTTATGTTCTGTGCATTTTAATATAAATCTGTAGCTAAAGTAAGTAAACTTTTCAATAATTTTGAATACTTCTACTGACTTTGAATACTTCCTCCCATTCAAGGTCGCTTTTTTGGTTCTTGCAGCTTGTTTTGATATAAGCAGATCATGGTTAAATGACTTCTCCCGCACTGCCCGGAGCGGGATAGTGTGTCAGACTTTTCTTGTCTAAAACCCACCCGTGTTCCTTCAGTTGCCTGTGCCAGAACCGAAGCCCTAGCGGAGCCCTTAAATTTCTGCACAAATAACGAACATTACTGCTTCGTAAAAGGAGGTGTCTCATGGAGTCTTACTCCGTACCATGACCTGGACCAGGGCCGCACGCGAGTCGTCCGCCATCCGTGGCCGTGATTGCGCGTAATGTTCCACGCGCGCCCCTCTTAGACATCGCGGGGGGAGACAAATACCTCACTCCCCCTGCTTGACCAGACGGGTACCCGCAGTGGCGGGCCGGCAGCAGCCGAGGGCTGCGTTGAAGAGTGCTAAAGAATCCCCGTAGCCCCTGGTGCAAGTGTGCGAGGGAACACGGGATGGTTTTAGTCAGTAGAAGTCTGACAGACCCCTCTATCCATCCCAAGGCGGAAGACCTCCATGAGGATTTACACCCCGATACCAAAAAAATAGGTTCGCACGCGAGAGATCGCCGCCACCGATCGCCTCCGCGAGGCGACGGCGGTGCTCCGCCTAGGCAGGGGACACCTCCACCGTATCCTCCAGATGATCCACACAATGGTGACACCCGGACGTTTCCTCCCGCCATATCCAGAACAGGAACCTCCCAAAGTACCCGTGCCCGGTGAGGACCTGCGTAAGGTGGAAGGTGAACACGGCGTGGCGTCTTTTCAGACACTTCTCAAAGAGGGAACTTATTGCTGCAATAGTGGCCTGCTTGCGCATTCTCACATATGCGCGAGGACTTTTGCCTCCTGATCCCATGACGACAATCTGACAAGGAAGTTCGCCACCTCACCGGAGATCGTGCCGTATCCCCGGACTACCAAGATGGCAATGACCGTCTGGGATGCGCTCAACCGGCGGGCTCGGACTTGTGCAGGGCCACTTCGAGTCCCTTTCGACGATTACCAGAAGCCCGCGTGTCGCTAGTGCGGTCGCCACTTGGTGCGCCTTCCCCGGTCCCAGAACCAGCATGTCGCATAGTTTGCTACGCTGACGCCGCGGTCAGCACGCAGCACCTAGTCGTACCCGATGTCTCACAGATGCGGACCGAACCCTGTGGGACAGCGCACGACATCTCTCGCCGGTTCCACTCTCCCTGGTGACCGTGGTAGATGGCGGCCCTAAGTGACAGAGGTAAGGCGGCATCCAGTAATATCGACACCGGTATTACCGGATGCCGGTGCCTCCCTGTTGCAGTTCCAGGGGGTTCTTGCAGCCTAGGTTCTCTTAGTTCCCGGCCTTTTCTACTTAGATTAACCAAATAGATTTTTGACACGCTTTTACTAGCTTCGCCAGTATCTATCTTCTATACATATAAAAGCGAAAGGTCACTAGTTCATACATTCATTCACTCACTGATTAATCACAAAATCTCAAAAACTACTGGTCCTACGAAGATGATATTAGGCACAGAGGTAGATTATGATTAGGGACGTCAGACAGGATTTTAGAGAAACTACTTCCGTAAAGGGGTAAATTGGGTGTGAAAGTGTGTATATGTGTGTCCATGAGTCTTGAAGCTAGGTTCTTTAAATTTTGTGTTTAGGCGGACGGTTAAAAATTAATTTAAACATATCTCAGCCTTTTTGATAATAAAATTCTATTCCCGTGAAGATGAAAAAGGGAATGATTTGTGTGGAAAATCCTTCATTTTCAAAATAATGGTTGAATGGTTAGAAACTAACGCAACAAAATTTGCGACATTCACAGGGGCGAATCCACGGGCAAAAGGTAGTCTATTTATACAGGGTGTCCGACGTATATGCCACATGGAGGGAAAGTACCTGGAATATTGTAGATAGAATATTTTACTGAAAGAAGACATTATTTGAATTTAAAAAACAATTTAAACTGCATTGATAGATATTTAAATGATTGCATGGCTGAAACGGGAATCGAACCCGTTACACGAGAAAAATAATCATCCTGTAGTTTTATCATACTGATCGAAAGGCTTCATCATAAGGATTATTTTTTGCTAAATAACATAACAGTGTCACAAATAAAAGGAAGACCATGAATTTTAACATTCGATGTGAATTTTTGTTCAGAAAAATGAAAAGCTGACACTGCCGTAAGGATAAATTGATTAATTTTGTATTAAAAATGTAAAAACTCATGGTCTTCCTTTTATTTTTGACACTATGTTATTTGGCAAAAAATAATCCTTATGATGAAGCCTTTCGATCGGTATGATACAGCTACAGGATGATTATTTTTCTCGTGTTACGGGTTCGATTCCCGGTTCAACCATGTAATTATTTAAATATCTATGAATGCAGTTTAAATTGTTTTTTTTTAATTCAAAGAATGTCTTCTTTCAGTAAAATGTTCCATCTACAATATTCAAGGTACTTTCCCTCCATGTGGCATATCCGTGGGACGCCCTGTATATGTAACGGTATCATGGAACTCGAATTCCACCATAATTTGACATCATATTAATTTGAAATTCACAGACACATATCAAGGACCGATGGCAAAACATTAATATCATGTACCATTTGTCTGACCAGGATCACTAGGATAGCAAAAGAAAACACGTTTTTAGGGTTCCGTTGCCAAATGGCAAAAAACGGAACCCTTATAGATTCGTCATGTCTGTCTGTCTGTCCGAGTATGTCACAACCACTTTTTTCCGAAACTATAAGAGCTATGCTGTTGAAACTTGGTAAGTAGATGTATTTTGTGAACCGCATTAAGATTTTCACACAAAAATAGAAAAAAAACAATAATATTTGGGGTTCCCCATACATAGAACTGAAACTCAAAAAAAAAAAACATCAAACCCATACGTGTGTGGGGTATCTATAGATAGGTCTTCAAAAATGATATTGAGGTTTTTAAAATCATTTTTTTCTAAACTGAATAGTTTGCGCGAGAGACACTTCCAAAGTGGTAAAATGTGTGCTCCCCCCCCTCCACCCCGTAACTTCTAAAACAAGGGAATGATAAAACTAAAAAAAATATATGATGTACATTACATTACCATGTAAACTTCCACCGAAAATTGGTTTGGACGAGATCTAGTAAGTAGTTGTTTTTTTTAATACGTCATAAATCGTAAACCACAATTTACCTTTCATTCAGTCAACTCAAATATAATTTTTTTTTTTAAACATTTAATTTCATAAACATAAACTTTATGCATAAACCGTGAATACCTGAAGGTTTGTACGGAACCCTCGGTGCGCGAGTCCGACTCGCACTTGGCCGGTTTTTTTTAATAACCCGAACAAAAAAATAGAAAATAAAGAATTGCCTAACCCTAAAAAACACGCTTTAATCACCATCCACCTAGCCTTTTCCCAATTATGTTGAGGTCGGCTTCCAGTCTAACCGGATGCAGCTGAGTACCAGTAGTTTATATGGAGCGACTGCCTATCTGACCTCCACAGCTCAGTTACGAGTAATACGATATCCCTTGGTAAGACTGGTTGTCAGACTTTCGGGCTTCTGACGATCCGTTACGACTGTCTAAGATCTACGAAAGACAGCTGGGACCAACGGCTTAATGTGCTTTCCGAGGTACGGGATCTTGGTATGTAAAGTTGGTCACCCATCCAGGGACCAACCGTGGCAAGCGTAGCTTAACCTGAACGATCTGTTACATCCCTATTTTGTAATAGTCAATGCTGACACTAACGCCAAGTCAGCACCGGCATTTCTAGAACTTGATTTGCCAACGAGCTTCTAGTCAGTTCGGGTATGGCACTCAATTAGTTGGGACGTTTACCGGATTTTCCAAAAATATATTGTCATAAATCTTAGGAAGTAAAATAAACCTTTTTTTAAAAGGTTCGGGACGTTTCCATTCTAACATTTGGTGGCAGCGGTGGGATAAGGCATCCCCAGTGACCTAAAATAAAACGGTAAATACGTCGCCGAAACTAAAAGTTAGTGTGTATCTGTGATCCTAAAAGTGCCCAGTGATTGTGTCGCCTAACAAGCACCTCTACCCGAACTCATCATATTGAAGGTCGGTACTATTCGACCTGGTCCAAAGCTGCATATCGCCACTCCGGGTCCACTACGCCATAAGTGGTACTAAGCAGTTGGGTAGCACTTGCTGCACCCAATCCATATTGTATCCAGCGCCGACCTGACGGCAACCTTCGGCTTCTTAACCATATGTCTTGTTCTTCTTCTTCCCAGCTAAAGCACTAGGAAGTGTCGAAGGGCGGGTGTTTTGGGGGGACTGTTTCATGTAACTTTGACGTTCAAAAAGTGCTGACTCTCAGCCTAGTTTGAATAAATGACTTTTGATTTTGATACGTCTAAGGTAGACGTAATCCAGTATGAAAAATTCCTACAAGCTGTTCCTGTAAGTCCAAATTACTCTATTCAGTGAATTTTCAGTGAAATTCGTGTGTGTTGTGCGTAAAGTTCGCTTATATAGCATCATAATCGTCTGTGTTAACTTAAAATAAGATTAGTTTTAAAGCATCTATAATTAGACTTAAGGTAACTTTGTTAAGAGGCCTGCGCTTCGATCTCAGTCGTCCTTTATCAGTTGTGCATAACTTACACATCCGAGCAGAGTCAACGTAATTCTCAGAACTAGAAAACGTTTTATAAGTCCATATCGGTACCATAACGTCACAAAAAAATGTCGATATCTGGATCTAAAAGAGACGTTAAAGAATTTAAAGGTGATGAGGAAATTGCACTAAGTGTTGTGTTAAAATTTATTAAACCATTTAACGGTGACAGGGATAAGCTAACAGCTTTCCTAAGGTTTCCTAAGGAACTGCGAAAGCGCAATATCCTTGGCGTCTCCTCAACAGGAAGACGTCGTCTTTAAATATGTATTAAGTCAATTAGAAGGCAAGGCAGAAACTGCGTGCTCTATTAAAGATTTCGAAACATGGCCATCACTTAAGGAATTTCTAAAAAACCAGCTTGGTGAACGTAAACACTATGTTCACCTGCTCACCGACTTACAAGACTGTAGGCAGGGAAACCAGGAACCCGTTAGTAAATTTTCTTTGAGAGTAGAAACCTGTCTGCAGAAACTTCTTACAGAAGTAACAGTCTCAAGTCGATTATCCCCAAGAACAGTGAATATTGTAAGATGTAGAGATTATAGGAGCTTAAATGATGCCATTAATGCTGCGACATCCGAAGAGAAAATACAGCAGTTCTCTTATCGCAATTTCAACAGGCAAAAGGCCGTAAAATAGAATCCGTTTATAAAAGGAATGAAACAAATAACACACCTCAAGCAAAAGATTTATTAAAAGCAACACCAACCAACTCAATACTTCTTCCAATGATTCCACCTTCTGCAGATACTGTAAAAAATCAGGACACATGCTTGAAAATTGCAAATTGCATGATTTCAATAATAAAAGATTTTCAAATGGTCCTCAGCCATTCACTTCATCGAAACTTTCTCGTGTAAACTTCACAGATAGCCCTGAGGAGGAGGGTAAAGATGAAGTAGACGATTCCGTTGATTTAAACTAAATTATGTCCCGTTTAAGTATCGCACGGGACAAACCCCTTTCAATCAAGCCAATACTACACCTATCACTAATAAGTACCAATGGACAGGGTAACCAGCCCCAAACCCACGGCCTTTCTAAAATCAGAACTACGCCGCAGGGTAACCAGCCCCACAAGGAAAGCCTGAACCCTTCTAATTCTTTAGAAATAAATAATCATAACATTACATTATCCTTCAATGAACCATCATTATATTATGTCATTGAACCTCGTACCGAAACGGTAATAGAGTATTCAGTAAAAACCCTGAATTAAAAGAGGGAATAGTATAAGATCAACATATTTCCGATTCCCTTCTTATATCAAATTGCTTTGTTAAAGTAAAAGACAATAATAGAATTAATGGGACAATTGTCAACGTATCCGAAAAATCAGTTCATTTAAACATCAACCTTATGCTTAGTTTAAGTCCATTTGACCTTACTCAATGTAATATAATACAACACAACAGATTGGTTAATAGTCTTGAAAGGTCCCTACAATTATCTGAATTACTACGTCTCATTTAAATCAGGAAGAATTACACCATCTTAATGAAATATGTGATCAGTACTCTGACATATTTCATCTACATTAGTGTTAATGGAACAATCTATTATAGCCGCGAAAAGGAATATAAGAATGATGTTATGTCATGCTTTGCTTTTTAAATAAAACCTACATTTTACCGTGTTCTTTCATTTTCATTGTCATATAGATAGTGATAGTAGTATGTACCCCATATACCTGACGACTTCATTATTCATCTGTTCAAGTTTATTTGATATGGCCCGTACTTTACGAATGCGCCATGTTAGAGGTAGTCTCCGACTTCCGATTAGTTTCCGACAGTAAGCAGCTGTTAGTAGCCTTCTTGTCGACTATAAACTATCATCATTCTGTCTAGATGGTGGCCGCAAGTGCGATTGTTGAACATTATTTCTTGGGTGTCGTCGGGTTTAATGGTCATTCCCTGAGTATGAATTAATTATTTTTTATTCTGAATAATTTTTCATTATGTTATCATGATGGCACTCGCATCTCGTAGATAAAAGGTTATTCTAGCGAAATAATGCGCAATCTACTAAATACAATAAAAGTAAAAGCCTGTGTGTCTATCAAATCTTGAAATGTTGACTGTTGAGAATTCCCAGGATCTCGTGTTTGTTGATTAAAAAACCAAGTATCTTATCAGTTTTAGTCCTAGTATACAGGGTGGCCATACCTGCTAAACAGGTGCCCTCATTTTTTCCAGACTCTTTTTTGCCAAGCTGTAAAGCTTATTCTAAAAACAGAGAACTCTCACCTAAACCTTACTTTAATATAGTTATTAAACCCATATTTTTTTATTTCAATCTTAACAGCGATCCTTGTTGCGACAGAGATAAGTTCATGTTAATTAGATCAAAACTAAAACCTTTGAAGTTAAATGACTTACATCTAGAAAAACGTGTAACTGCTTCAAATTACCAATTAATGTCAGACATTAATAAGATTATTAATGAACCTAGTCCGTTCATAAAATACAAATCCTATTATCCTATCATTGCCTATTGTATAAATGTATTATTTTAAATTTTTATATTATACTAGCTTTTGCCCGCGGCTTCGCCCGCGTGGATGTCGGAAATTAATGCAAGAGGACGTACTACCGCGATAAGAATGTGTTATTCCAGGTTATATAGGTAATATAGACTCTGTGTGCTATTTTCGATCCAGATCCATTCAGCCATTTTTGCGTGATTGAGAAACAAACACCCAATCATACATAGTTTCACATAAAAAAAAAAAAGAAATACAAAAAAAAAGAATAAAAAAAAAGCTTTCATCATATATATAATATTATTAGTAGTAGGATTATAACTCATATTACTTAGGATTCATAGTTTATGAGAACATCATGTGTGTTGGTGTTTTTAAAATAAAAGTAATAGTATTCAGAGTAAGAAGACTGCGACATAGGGGTTGGTTTAGTTGAATATAAGTCTTCCTGGTTTTGCTTAACGCTCCTATTTTACCTATACACTCAATCATTTACCAGACACCGAACATAATTATAGGAATAGTACTTTTGCCAGTGGCTTGGCCCGTATAGCTGTCGGAAGATATCACCCGGGAACCTACTACCGGGATAAAGTAGGTATCCTATCTGTTACGTATCCATGATATAATATTATATCTTTGTGCCAAATTCGATCTAAATCCGTTTGGCCGTCTTTGCATCATTGAGAAACAAACATCCAAAAATCTAAACATCTAAGCCATTTCGCGGTCTCTTACTTGGAATAATACTATTAGGTTTATTTTGAGTATAATGAACACACATGATATTCGCAATGAAGCCAAAGTAATATGAATTACAATCCTACTTATCCTGTACTATTACCCGGCCGCTGCCAACGCGCTCTGCGCCCGCTTTTTAAATCTCTAATATCTTCTAAGATATTCATTTAAATTACATGCTGTAAAGGGCCAAATTGATCTATATTAAATGCACAATGTATTTAAAGTACTTAATTGGATAAGGATTAATGCTGTATTGCTTAAAATCGCTTCGTAAATAAGCCCTTATTTCTCGTAAAAAGTAAAAGATAAAAAATGGTTATTGTGGGTTATCCCTAAGAGATAGACATATACCATTGAGGACATTTTTGTAGGCCTTTTTAAGGTGTACAATACTGTAGTACATTATTTTGATCTATTTCGTAGGATTCAGCCAGGGTTTATCGAATTTTGAGACGTATGTCAGCGTAGTTTTCGACGACAGTTATTTTTTTCTAAAATAAAAGAATCTTTCTAAAATTAAAGTAGCCTAAGTTACTCCTTGTTACACCAGCTATTCGCCAGTGAAAGTCCCGTCAAAATCGGTCCAGCCATTTCAGAGATTAGCGGGAACAAACAGACAGACAGACAGACAGACAAAAATTGTAAAAAATGTTGTTTTGGTATATGTATCGTGTATACATCCATATACACTTAGTAAAAAGTGGTTATCTTAATATTAAAAACAGACACTCCAATTTTATTTATTTGTATAGATAACATTTGTAAAAAATTCGGTAAACGTCCAACTTTCAAAACTAAATTAGAATCTAATAATACAACTGATGAAATTCAGGAACTAGAAGAAATTCCAGTCCCAAAACTCCGCATTTCTCCCTGAAACTTAGTATCATCAATATATAAGTTTCATCTTGTTGGGGGGGTTGTTACATCCCTATTTTGTACTAGTAAATGCTGACACTAACGCCAAGTCAGCACCGGCATTTCTAAAACTTGATTTGTAACGGGCTTCTAGTCAGTTCGGGTATGGCACTCAATTAGTTGGGACGTTTACCGGATTTTCCCAAAATATATTGTCATAAAACATAGGAAGTAAAATAAACCTTTTTTTTAAGATTCGGGACGTTCTAACAGATCGACCCGTGGGGCTGTTATTACTTAGCCACAAGCCCTTTGCTAAAAAACACGCCTTAATACACGCAAAAAATCAAAATAAGGACAGAATGATTAATAGAAATGGGGTATTTCTTTAGATATTAATTTCTTCTTTTAAGTTTGGTTTTCTATTCTTCTCTTCTTCTTCTTCGTAACACTCTTGTCAGAGCGATCGTGGTCCTCATGAAATTTCTTGACTAGGGGCTGATGTGATTCGCCTCACGATTTCTCGCCATCCAATCCGATTTTTGAATTTGTGGGTGCACTTATATAATGGATCGCCCACTGCGGATTTTGTTTGGTCAGTCCATCTCATGGGTGACCGTCCAGTCCACGTGGTCTAGTGCTCTCCACTCTACCCTGCACGACAAGGCGTTCTAAAGAGTCACCGTCACGCCTCGAGACGTGTCCGAAGTATTATAGTATGCGCGTTTGGACCAGATCAGAGAGACGCTTTTTGATATTGAGCTCTTGGCGTATCGAGGTGTTGGTACGAAACTCGTTCCACGATACCCCAAGCATTTTTCTCCAACACCACATTTCCAGAGCGTCTGTCTTTTTCTTCTCAATGTCGCGAACCGTCCACGTCTCAGCAGCGTATAGGAAAATAGGGAAAACCAGTGTTTGAACAAGCCGAACCTTGGTGGCTTTTGTTAGATCTCTGTTCCTCCAGGCCTTTTCCGACCGTGACCGTTTTCTATTACAGCATGTTTTTAAATAATAATTTTGTAGTATACGATTTGCTTGTAGTTTGCTTGAAGTGACCGTTTCTGTGGTTTAGGCTCAATTTTTTCTTATACTTTTCTGCATGAGTTGTTTATGTAACCCAAACGTCTATTTCTGTATGAAAATTTAAAAGATATTCCAATCTATCCCAGATAGGGTGGTAAAATCTACGAGCTCGCTTCGTTCGTTTTTACAGCCAAGTAGGTTCTTAATTCTCATAATTATTAAAGATTTTATCATAAGTCGACAAATAACGAACTCCTAAATCTTCATGAATGGTCAAACCACCTACTCTATCCTAGGTAAAGAAAATGCCACTCAGCTGCGTTCACCATCGCATTCTGGGTTCTTTACGTAAAATCAACTAAATGTACAGAGGGACACACTCGTAATGTAAATCCGTATGTAAGTGGTGCTTTAACAGATAATATCATTCATTCCTACATAAGTGAGCTGCCATATTTACGTGCACCCCTAGTGGCTAAACCTACGCTACGCCACTGTCTACTTACGTCAACGACACAGTGTGAAGCCCCGCGAACAAACATAAACGAAATAAACGAATACAATAATTGTATGATTCTTACCTCAATTTTATGCCATCAATTCAAGGAATAACGTAGAGCCCGTTTAATAAATCTATTCTATCGGTAGGTACTGAACATATATCATCCTCACAGTCGTTTCTGATTCGACTTCTTAATGCTTCTATATTCTGGCTAGGAAGTAACGACCCACGATACGATATTCAGGTTTTCTGTGGGCCCGGCAGTATTAATTTATCCTTTGACAAACATGAATTAACCGTGACAGGGAAACAAACTTTATCGACATCGTCAAAATAGCTCTCAAGACATCACTACGCACAGTCTTCAATCTATGGACAAGACTATTTTGGCGTGTGGCCATTATTGGAACTTACGTCACCACCTTGTTTCTTCACTCAAATTACATAAAAATATCACAATTAAATGATTCCTTGTCAATTTTATTCTTTAAGCGCCTAATAATCCTTGTATCATTTATGTATGGAATCTTCATGCCAACACGGATATTTTTGTGGTCGCCCGGTAAATCTAATCCTTCTCCCTATTGTTTGAATTAATTGACATAGTCTCGTTTCAACAGAATTTGGAAATAGCATTCGTGACGCTGAAAGTCAAGCTGAAAGTACGTTAATTTCCATCACAGACCGCCGTCCAAGCCATAAGATTCTATGTAGGGGTCTGCTAGGACCGATGCCTGCCAGGGTCACGAGATTGTTCGAAAGAGATACCGTGACTCTGGCACATGGGCAACTGAAGGAACACGGGTGGGTTTTAGTCAGTAAAAGTCTGACACGCCCTCCCACTCCGCCCAGAGCGGGAGAAGTCATTTGATGATTTCCCATCCAAAAAAAAAAAAAAAAACCTAAAGATTCTTCGCGTCATTTGTGTCGTAAAGCTAGTAAATGGCGACATTGACACGCTAATACATGCATTTAATGCAGTAATAACGATGTCGCTGACAAAGCGTATTTGTTCTTCAATTAGTGAGAAACGATGGCCGCTATCGTGAATGTGGTGGTGGTATAAGATTTTGACAGCTGTCAAATTAAACGATTTTTCTATTTATTTTATATAAGTTTAACATTAGCAACATGTACTCGATGTACCTGTGTAAGCAACCGTTCCATGTGATGTGACACTGGTTAATACTTTATGCGACCCAGTGACCCATGTCGAGAAGTCGCGTGGTTTGTACGGTTTACAACATGTTCACACGTGAAGTGAAACGTGATTTGAATTTCTTTATTATCTGTGGTTTACTCCGATCTGTCTATTTCTCTGTGTTCTTCAGTGCTTTTGTGTGCATGTTGTATTGTACAGTTGTACTTCGTTTTTTGAACGTGATAATCTTGGAATTTATTTTCCATTCGTTTTATGTATGTACTTAAAACATCATGTTATTGAAACTTTGCTTTCGGAGTGACGTGAGCGTGATTTCTGAGGACTTGCTGAATGCCATTCAATTTGGCAAACATTTATGTAAGAATAATTAAAAATATTTGAGGCATTTGAAAATGGCATTGCCCTTTTTACTTTGCGGACGTGGAGCTACCTAGTTTTTTAATTATTAAGCTCTCTATTTTTGACCATGCTTTGAGAGCATTAAATATACAAACATTAGGCTGACAAAATTAAATGAGATTGTTGAAATAAGAATTAAACTTTTCTTGTTTTTAAATCCTTACCGGTTCTAATAAATTTAAATACTAATGGCTATTTTGAAAACTATTTCAATGATCGACTTTTCCCGTTTCTACAGAACCTTTGAAAAGTAAGGTAAACTGCCTATACATAAATATCTGATTTTAATTCAGCTCACTTGCTAAATCGCAATTTTAGCTGCAAACATTATAATTGTTATGATTTCATCATTCGTTTTTGTTATTACAGAAAAAATATGTTAAAATAATAATGCAAAAGCTTGAAACAAAGATTAATTAAAATCCAAAATGGATATGAAGATAGAGTTCAATGACTCTGACCAGCTACCAATAGTTCCTCCAAACAGTATAGGCAAATGGAGTCTTAAGAGTGACACCTCAGTTCTGATCACAGATCTACAACAGAGTGGATCACATAGGAAAATAATTAGGGTAAGTCAATTCAATTATTTTATCTGTAATCAAAGAAGAAGAAACAAAGGTGTCAAAGGTCACCAAGTGCTCTCTGGATCACTTAATTTTATGTTTGCAAAGTGGCACATTTAAAGCAATGTATGAGTCAATAATAAAACAATGCATTCTGCCCGAAATCTCATGTTAAAAAGTCACCTTATTTATGGTTTTTATTGATATTAGAACCTGGTTGTTCCAGTATTATAAATGTGTCTGTGTCTGATTCACGTTTACTCTAAAAACTGTTCCTATAAAATCTGATTTAAATTCTCTGAACAGAACATGCTTTATTGAACACAAAAATGATAACACGTATGCTCCATAATGATGACACAATAAATGAACAACTTAAATTTAAACAAGCCACATTTGCTTCTATAAATCCTCCTTGATATTGGGTTATTCCAGAACATGATTGGTATTGCCAATGAACTATAATCTTTTTATATACAGCGGTTTGAAATTGTTGTGAAAGATTTGGGTGCTGTGACTTGACCATTATCTTGAATTCATTTACATAAAAGTATTGGAACGGAGCTGACTTGTTTCTTTAATAATAATTTTTATTTTCATAAGAGTTTTCCTGCTATGAAGTAGATCTCTGTGTGTTCAACTGTTGTTTAGTTAATTTTATATTCATGTAAACAGACTGTCAATAGTGTTTTGTACAGACTTTTTATTAGAAGCGACAAGCTTGTTACATTTTTCAAGTGAAAAAGAGACAATTTGGTTTACTTAGCTTGTGCATTGTGCAAGTTATTGCTAACTTAAGGTTTAAGGTATACACAATATGCCTGTGCAAGAATTAACAGTATGTATTCCATGCATGATTGCAAGTAACTACTATATTGATTTATGAGTTCATGTGCATTGAAATTGAATATATTCAGTATAAAGTACGCCATTCATTTGAATTGCCACTGTACATCTCTATCTAATAATTATTACAGTAAATTGAAGTAACTTTGAGGTCATTGAATTCAATAATATAAAAGTGTCAATAGATAAAAACGGTAATATTTACAAATAGATATAATTCATGCATTCTATGAAAGTGCATTGTGTGGTACATACAACTTAAATAAATTAGTGTTTTCAAGAACAGATTCTTATACTTTATGTATGTATATGTATGGGTGTTATGGGTAGGTTTGTATGTTACTACTTTGAGTCTAACGCATAAAATGGGTACTCTAAAATAAAAAGCTTTACATATTATTTTACATTGTAAAGCATTCTTATTTTCACGAATCTTATTTACTGTACTCTTTAGTAAAAGTTTCAGCTAACCTACCTATACTAATTGCTGTTTTTTATTTTCAGAGATGGAATCGCCTATCAAGACTTCAAAGATCCATAGTTTATGCAGTATTTGTTATAGCAGCAACTATACTAGCAATGTTTTATATCTCAAAAATTTCTGCTGCAAATGTAAATAAGATTAATCATAGTGATTTAGCACAAGTAAGTGATTGATATACCTCATACTGTTACTGTACCTACTCTATCGAACAAAAACTTTGTCCAGGGATAGGTTTCAAACTAAATAAAGATAATGATGATAAAATACAATAAATAATTCAACATTGGTGGTGTTTAGAAAGAAGTTGAGTACATATTAACATGAAAGTAGTCAAACCCTTGTTACATTAAAAAGATTATTGTTAAGTCAATATTAATACTTGTTATCAGTTGTTCAATAACTTATTGATTGCCTTGTAATTCTTTATTTACAAATCACGCTATCTAATATTACCATGATAAAAATGATTTATAACTGTAGATAACAACGTTATGGCCAATTATGATAATGTGGAGTTATCAATTGTTATCTATTGCAGCTACTGTCGTCATGGGATAAGGACGCGCTATTTATTCTATACCTCGTGATTCCGCGCATATACATATTTACCGAAATAATCCCTTTTTAAGAATAACTTAATATACACAATGTAATTGCTAGTTGAAATTTTTCCTATAATTTTATCAGGAAGTTAAATCGAAACTGTAATAAAATACAATGAATGGACCGTTCACATTTCCTGCTACTATACATCGTGAACACTTGCTGGTAGCATTGTATAGAGTTACCAGATAAAAGTTATCTAAAAATTATGTTGCCGTGTATTTTAAGACTGTTGTATTTTAATGAGATAAAACACAGTGTAGGATACTAATAATACACCAATGTGATAGTATGATGATAGTTAAACATTGAAAATGTCCAAAAAGGCGTGGTTAATTATTACCTAGAGATCTTAGGCTAGTAATCCGACTCAAATTGAATCGGGTGCATAGCTAACATGTCAAAACTTTGAGATTTCTGGCTAAATCTATGTTACAGTAGTATATAAATAATATATTCCAGTACATTTATGTGTTTATACATTATACAGAAACATTCTGGAATATATTCTCTAAATGATGGTACAATCCATTGTATAGTTAAGAACATCTTAAGTGGTCGTACAGACACACACAAATAGCAACTGTAGGTATTTTGTAATAAGTAGGTATCTGCTAAAGATGTGTTTGTTGTTTTAGGAAAATCTTAAGAATGTGTCTCTAGTCAATGAGCAAGCAGGTCAAGGAGCTGTCCCCAAGAAGACTGTTGTAGAAGTTGAAAAACAAGAAAGGCCTATTTTTACAGGTATTGCTATACTAATTTTTTTTCTTGTATTGAAAACTGATAAGAATGTAGTAACAGCTGGGTGATTGAAATGGATTATTGTTTCAAGTTTCAACAACCATTACAAGGTCTTTTTATCAATAAACTCGTATGCATAGTGCTACGTACTTGACCACTCGTTGTCCTTTTTAGAACTTAAAACACATAACCTTTTTCAAAAATCTATCAAAACTTTCAGTTCACAACATCCATGTTCAAAAATATCTGATGAATATGTAAACAAACCCTGTTCATGTTAAATTCTTACGTAATGACTCACTAAAGGAAATTAGTATCACATTCATCTGTTCGAATGTTTCAACTTTATATCTCACCAATTCTTCCTACAATTATTGTTTGATAGAATTACATTGCAACTAAAACATCATCGGCGATAATTGAAGTTATAAAAAGACCCTCAATTGCCTCATTTGGGTTTATTTTTAAATAAAGAAAGAAAAAAGTAGTTGTAGACAATACTTGACAATACCTACACACAAAACAATATTAAAACAATGATTATATTTTTTAGGACCGATAAATGCTCGTCAATACGCCGTAGTGGAAAGCTTCAGGCACGCGTGGCGTGGCTACAAAGAACATGCGTGGGGCCACGATAACTTGAAGCCAGTGTCCGGCATGGCATTCGACTGGTTTTCTCTTGGCCTCACTATAGTAGACTCGCTGGACACGGCCTATATTATGGGACTGACTGAAGGTAATATATTAATTGTAAGTCTTCTTAGTCTGTCGATGGCAATCCAAAAGGATTCAGCTCAGAATTCAGTTACGAGTTTGTGCGCCATCAGTGATAAATGATTTTCTTTCTGTAAGTAGGTTTGTACAAACATTTTTACATGTCGATAATATTTTTTAAACTAGTTGAAGTCGGCGTTTTCTATCCGACTACTCTGAGAAGAAAGCCCGAAACAAAATCCAATCCCCCCAAAATGCTCGGGGAGGCTTATGCCCAGCAGTGGACGTCTTTCGGCTGAAATGATGATGATGAAATTATTGTTGTAAGGGAAATTAGTATCAATAAAACACATAGAATCACTTCAGTGCATGTCGATTGTCGCAGTATTTTCCCTAAAAGTTTTAGTACTAACAAATGTGAGATTTGACGCATATGTTTGAGATTCAAGTGTATGGTGGCGGGTAATATTCATCTATACTAATGTATAGCTGAAGAGTTTCTTTGTTTGAACTCCAGAAACACCAGTCGAATTAGATTTTTTTTTCTGTTGTTAGCTCATGTCTTCAGAAAAATTATAGGCTATTAACATCACGCTACGACCCTTAGGTACCAAGCGTAAAAGAAAATTGAAATTTTCAAAACCTAAAAGAAATTAGAAAGTACGCTAAGTGAAATCGAAGTAATAGCGCGGAGAGATGCGATGCGACGGGGTGGCTACGAGGAGCATAAAACTGCTTGCACACAGAGCCGCAGGAGTAGCTTGTTGTTAATATATTTCAGAACATGTAGATTACTTTTTAACCGACTTCAAAAAGGAGGAGGTTCTCAATTCGGATGTTTATATGTTTTTTTTTTAATGTATGTTCGGCCATAACTCCGTCATATATAGACGGATTTGCAAAATTCTTTTTTTTTTAGGGGTTTATTCCGAAATGGTCCCATATAATTTTCATATAGATCTGATGATGAGTTCGGGAGACAGACACCATGACAGGAAATCAATCGCGATTTCTGCTATCGCATAAATATGCATTGTTTGTTTGGAATTAGTGCAGGGTGAATACCACAACTAAACATTTAAAAATAAAAACTTTTATACAAAAAAAAACAACCGTCTTCCTTAAAAACACTACAAAGTGAAAAATAACTTTAATTTCGGAAGTCGGTGGCAAAAAAACCATAAATACAGATCCTAAGTGTTTTTAAGGAAGTCGGTTGTTTTTTTTTTTGTAAAAAAGTTTTTATATGTAGGTAATTTTTACATTAATTCAACTCTTTGTTCTCAGAATTCGAAGAAGGCAAGCAATGGGTTAAAAATGAGCTAGTTTTTACAAAGAACAAAGATGTAAATTTCTTTGAAGTCACTATCAGAGTTCTGGGGAGTTTGCTGTCCTGTTATCATTTCACTCAAGATCGTATGTTCCTTACTAAAGCTGTGAGTGTCTTTTAACCCATTTTATCATTACCATTATTGTTTTCTTACTTTGTAATGACCACTTTCCCTGTCAGAATGAACAGAATCTCTGTTCTTTTATCATTATTTATATTTGCGAGAACCTAACCCTATAATAGTTACAAAGAGTATGGTGTGATTTTCAAATCCAATTTTAAGGAAAAACCTTAAAATTAGATTTGAAAACCACTTCGTGTAGTTCACAAAGCCCAAATAAAATTAGTGACGGCTCCTTAACATAAATACCGTTTATACCATGTCATGGCATTTGTCATTGGAAACCTCGTTCCGAGCTGCTTCCATTGAAACGTGACGGCAGTAAAGAATAATAATGGGAAATAGAACCACGACAGGAAATTATATGACTGTTTTATCTTTTAACTGCTACACAACTGCAACCGATACTTAAATTGAATGTAAATTAAACTCAAAATAAAATATCCTATCTACATTTTAGATCGACCTCGGCGACCGATTAATGGCTGCCTTCACGTCACCTTCTGGTATACCATACTCCGATGTGAACCTTGGAGAGAGAACCGCCCACGCACCGGAATGGTCCCACTATAGTACTACCGCTGAGGTGACTACGGTGCAGTTGGAGTTCAGAGAACTATCCAGAGCTAGCAATAATCCTGGGTTCGAGGTGAGTGTCATTGCTAGATCTTCTCCATAGTAGGTCTACTCTATATAGGAATGGGCAATGATCTTTATCTGTCCGACTGAGCAATACAAAAGGGCCTGTAAATGGTTTATCTTTACATGATATACAACAAAGTCGCTTCCCGCGTTGGAACGCTTAGATCTATGTTCTAAATTACACAGTTTTCATCACGTACGTGGGCGAAGCCGCTGGAAAAGCTACTTTGAAATAAATGCCTGAGTTTGAGCCAGGGATCTTGATTCAAAACAAAAACTATTAACTACTAGCTGACCCGACAGACGTTGTCCTGTAATTAAAAAAAAGTTTAAATTGTCCTATTATATGGTTGTTAAGTATTCTTAAATAAGTGTTCTTAAATTTTCTAATCTTCCGCGCATTTTTTTTAAATTTTTTCTTCCTTAAGAACCTTCTCCTGACAATTAAAAACACAACAAAAAAAAAAGTGAAATATGTCCAGCCGTTCACGCGTGATGGCGTGACCAAGGGAAATAGGGATTCATTTTTATATATATAGATTATTGTATCAAATTTACAGGCAAGTAAATTAAAATCACAACCATCTGTCTTTGTCAGACGTATGTAATGGCTTTAAAATGGCAAATTTACTTTGTGTGCAGGTCTGCTCAACAATCACGTTGCCAAATTGTACAGCACGCACCCGTTTATATATAGCAGTGACAAGTTAAAAAAAAATTGGCTTTGTAGAGAGTCATATTTGTCAATTTCCACATGCCATATTAGCATCTGAGTACCTAATGAACTACTAGCTGGTCTATTCTTTAAAAAATGTCAACGTGAAAATGGTGAAGTGAGTTTGCAATGAGCTGTCTCCTTAGGTAATACGGGCAACTCCACGTCAAAGCTCGTATTTTGCGTACGGGTGAGAGACTCAGTCATTCGATCCACTCAGTTCATCGAGGAAGGCCAGCAACGCCTTGGTGTTACTGACAAACTCACATAGAGTACCTGGGTTACCGAAGTACTCAGCCCTATATGTGGCGATCACTGGCCAGTAGACTTGTGTAAGTAATGCGAGTGTTGCATTACACGTCATGTGTCTCGACCGAGTAATGTTTCATTACACATGACTCGACTAAATCAAACATGGCACATGACACTCAAACATGACTTCATGACTTGCGGACCGCGGCATGGTTCGACCGGTTCGACGTTCGTAAACTACGTATTATCTCGGTAATGTTGGCTATGCGTGCAAGTGAGAAAGAGCATGCGCCGGTCGGTTTGCTGCGAAGTGAACTATTATTTAGAATCGTATTGCTCTAACTTTAAGGTATACGTTATATTGACATTGCGGACTGCTTAGGTGATGTTTTTATCATTTCGCGCACTGTATGACAGTTATGTTTTGCAGCGCGCGCGCGATACAATACAAAACAGTAACACGAAACAAAAACAAATCTGAATGTAGTGTTATTTTTTATGGTAGTTTGATTATTAATTCATGTGTCCGTACCGTGCGAGCGTGTTTTTTCAAAAGCGGGTCTGACATTAAATGAAAGACGGATACGTCTTAAGACAAAAAAAAAACTATCTCAGTTAATATTTATTAGTTGTAATTAACGTATAAATAAAACAAAACAGGTATAAAAAAACATAAATCTAAAAAAAAACAGTCATTGTACATAAAATCGATTTTTAAATACGCCAATAGTCATAGTCATGGTCAATAATCAATATTGCAATCCATGTTTAATACCAGTCCTAAGCCTAGAATGCCCTTTTGATTGAAATATTCCGTAGATTGGGGTAAAGTATGACTGAAAATCGACTTTATGGATATGAAAACAAAAGCAAAAGTACGTTTGGACGGATCTCACATCACATATCATATCATATATGCGGTATCTCATGTAATGATGTATTTCTTCTACAACGCGAGCATTTCATTACAATAGACATCGCCTATGACGCATCATTTCGTGTCATGTTTGGAGTCATGGTGTAATGAAACATTACTCGGGACGAAAAGTAATGTCATATGACATCACTTTAGAACGCACTGTTTTGCGCATGTCTACTGGCCAGTTTAGCAGCACATGAGTCTTGTCGTTCTCCATGCAGGCCCTGCACAGCGGACTGTCTGTCACTCCTATGACAAAGAGGTGTTTATTAAATGACCCATGGTAAATTACAGCTGCTATAACTGTACACAGTTATTGTTTACTTAAAGGGAGAACCTGTTTAGTGAGGCGGGCATCGATAGTAGGAAGAGCTTCCTTAGCCTGCCTGCACTCAGATTGATCCAACCATTGTTTATGATGTTGATCCCTGGTGGAAGAGGAATGGCGCGATAGTTCCACCACGCACTGGTGCCATGCTGGGTCCTTGAACTTGATGCTAGGGATTGTCACTGTATGACAGGCTCACTTTAATCTCGCTTCACTCGGTGAAGATCGGATTCACTCGGGTCTCGGTGAGATATTTATTTACAATGTAAATATCTCACAACGGAGTGTCGACCGATGCGACCGTGACTTATGTTAAGTGATGCAGTAGGGCGAGGTTTTAGTGGCCTCGAGCGTGGCCAAGGTTAGTCGCATCAACACGCGTTCTTACTAAAGAGGAGGTTTTAACCAATTTCTGGCTTGTTAATAACGCACTTTATATCCCTAATAATCTAATCAGTTTTGCAATAACAATGGAGTAACCCAGTCAAAAATATTTTCTTTACTATCATAAAGTACTGAAAATATAATTATGTCATATTCCTATGTATTTTAATGTGTACATAAGTATTAAGGGCCAACAAAAAGATAGCACTTAAAAACATTGTCAAATGACTGGTAGCCACGTGTAGCCACTAGACAGTTTATTAACATGGTAAAGAAGGAGATATGTAGAATATTTGTCTAACAGAACTCCCACTGCTAATATGTATTAATCTTAAATTTGCGAGTAATAACTTTTATGCGTGGCATTATGTAAGAGAGTGATGAAAAGAATTGACTGCTGACCGCACTCACAACATTGTTCAAGAGTATTTACAAGTACCATATCTTTGTCTGTACGTCGCATACGCACCTTACGAGTAACCTGAATAACATTGAAGAAATAAACGCCTCACATATCCCAATCACCATAATAAACAAACGTGGCTAGAACACGTCAGTAAGACGAACGATACAACGTCATTGGTTCTTACAAGAACCGTGTATTCACAACAACAAGCTCATATTGCCTGGTGGTGTAGGTTTCTACCTAATGTGCACTCTATACTTCTGTATAGAATGTACATTTCGTCAATTGAAATCACATAATTAACATTTAATATTAACAATGCTTAGCCGCTGGCCAAAATATAAACAAGCCCGTGAGTCACGAAAGTGTCAACCAGCCGTTTTGAGCATGAGCACTCGGACTAAGTATTGCTATACAACGTGGTAATGCCGCCAGTCTCTTGGGTACATTACCTGTCGACAGCGATGCCAATGAATTTCTCGACGCTTTATTTTAGTTTGTGTATAGTTTTAGTTATGTTAGTATATTATTTTGTTATTTTTTATTAATCTATAGAAGACTACCTTCTGCCCGCGACTTCGTCCGCGTTAAATTTCTTGTTCCCCCGACCCTTCCCGTCGCGTCAAATCGCCTACCCGTGTGATTTTCCCCGTTTTTGCAACATTTTTCATTACTGCTCCGCTCCTCTTGGTTGTAGCGTGATGTTAGTTGTAGCTATAACCTATAGCCTTCCTCGATGAATAGACTACCTAACACAAAAATAATTTTTCAATTCGGACCAGTAGTTCCTGAGATTACCGCGTTCAATCAAACAAACAAACTCTTCAGCTTTATAATATTAGTATAGATGAATTAAATTAAATGAATTAACATTAACAAAAAAACAGGATGGCAGATACATCCACCCACAACCTGTTACCCTGCGTTGAAATATTTCACACAAGTCACTGTTGTCGGTTTTAGGACGATAATAATTATACCATTAGCTGTACATAATTATTTTATTATTGCCTAAACACTTAATGACAATGATGATGTTTGGGTTTTACATATTGCATTAATAACTGCAATGTCCAATTAGTCTGTAATCGTGGGAATGGCCTTCTAACATTTTCCTTTAGTACTAACAGTCGGCCTCAAGAAGATGTATTTATGACAAGAGTTCATTTAATTGTCTACATCTGTGTTCCGTAATTTTATTAATTTTATTCATGTGTAGAAACAAAACAAATTACATACTCGGTACTTAATTGTGTCTCTTCTCTCGACTCTTTAGTACAATATTATGTCATACAGATTGTAGATAAAAATCAAATGAATACTTGTCACTGTACACAACTTTTTGAGAATGACTGTACTTATAAATTACTAGCTTCTGCCCCCGGCTTCGCCCGCGTGGATGTCGAAAATTATCCCAGTGGAACGTGCTGCCAGGACAAAAGGTAGCCTATGTCGTTTCCCAAGGTTAGTCTATCTCTGTAACAAATCTCATCAAAATCTGTTCAGTGGTTTAGGCGTGAAAGCAAAACAGACAGATACAGTTAGTTACTTTCGCATTTATATCGTAATATTAAATAAGGGATTATTTTTAAAATAACTGTTTTTCTTTATTTTAGGATACCGCCGCTGCTGTGTCGGAGAAGATTCATCATTTGCCGAAGAAGCATGGTTTGGTGCCAATATTTATAAACCCGAACACTGGTCATTTCCTGCCGCACGCGACCATCACGCTTGGGGCCAGGGGAGACAGCTACTACGAGTACTTACTGAAACAATGGCTGCAAACTGGAAAGACTATTAACTAGTAAGTATTTAGATATAGTACAATACTTATCGGGTCTATAGACTGAATTCTCAACGTCAACTTAACTTTTAGCTGTTACTAACACCCGGTTGCTGAATTGAGAATTTGTTGAAAACTTGTCAAACTCGGTTTTATCAAAATTCCACGTATTTTCCTAAGTAATATCAATAAAGTTGTCAACTTCAAATTTTCAAATCAGAAGGCCAATAGTCGTTATTAAAAATGTTCAAAATCTAGTCGCAGTCTCATCTCGCTCACAACCAAATGTCAAAAACTTGTCAAAAACTTGTCAAAAATGTATAGAACCCGAGTTATTTTTGACATATTGAGACTGAGATCAGACTGTGAATGTGCTTAAAATTAAAAGAATTGCCTCTCAGAAGTCAGGTGTAAGTCTCGTTGTCACTATAAATTGATGTAGTGTTTAACACATTGATGGTTTAGTATCGTTTAAAATAGGGGTATACGTGCCACTAAAATATTAACCTAAGCTCTAAAATAATTATTTTGCATGGCATATTATAAAACAAATAAACAGAGCATAACGAAAACATAGTGTTTCTTTCGGGACAATGTAATGATGCTATTAATGTAATGATGCTATTAATATAATTGCTATATTAGGACGTCCACAACAAACTAAATTTATTGTGGAAAAACACATACTACGGGTTATAGGTTATCACTTGACATGAACTAATTAAAGAAAGTATAAAAATATTTGATAACAGTTTAAAAGCTGCCCTCGTATTTATTTTTTGTCATTATACCAACTATATCGGGTTATTGCCCTTACTTGACTGTAGGCTAATAAAATACTAGTCCCAAGTTTAAGCGCTTATTCAACTTCACGATTTATCGGGCCCTGGAAATCGTTTTCCCTGCCTATCAGTTAGGGCGCGACTTATTCCACTACCGCTCGGACGCCCGATTTAGGGTCCCCAACTCACTATTCGCGATTACACTACCCTGCCCCTGCCGGCAGGGCCCGATAAATCGTGTAGTGGAATAAGCGCTTTAACTATAGCCTTATAAAAAAACAATAAACCTATTTATCTTTCTTAACTTTAATAAGTTCAACATTATTAAATTAAATTTAAATACTGCATTGTACACCAAACAAAAATGTAGGTACAATGGGTGGTCTTATCGCTCGAGGCGATTATATTTCTTGTTATTGCTATACGACATGCGCCTTCACGCGAGATTCTGTTTGTTCTTGAACTTCAAATTGAAATGGCGCACAAAATAGCCATTTGTTTGGTTTAGACGACCACGGACATCCTAATATTTGTGTTACACTCACCATTTTTACAATTTGGTTTATTAAATGTGAGATGTTAATAACCCCCAACAGCTGTGCAAAACAAATCATGTACAAATAACATCAATCAACGCGACTGATGCTCTTAATAACTCGTATGTGCGACAATTAACTTAATTATCCTTTTAAAAGGTCAAATAACTAGACCATGGACATGTGGCAAGCGTTTAGAATTAGCAGTGTGTATGTGAAAAAATGGAGAGGTCTACTGATGTCGGTTCATGCCGACGATGAACCTCAAAAACTTCGAAACCTGCCTAGCGAATAATAGATTTTGTTTAAAATATTCAAATAACTTAAGGACACTCGTTTCCTATATGCCTTCGCCTCTGGCGTTGGTTGATATCACGTTATCACGGCAATAATATATTATCGTGACATTATGAGAATCTAACTTTGTTTTGGTAAAACGTTAGCGTCGTGTATATTTAAGCTACGCTAGTTGCGAAGGGAGCTTTGCGAAACAACTTGTATTCATTGATCAATTAACAAATATAGGTAACGTTCGTAGTCCAATTTCCATGGTCTAATTGACGTGCCTACATATTGTTCAATTTTTGACGATAATTGTTTTCAGTCGAGGGGTATGTTGTGTTTTGTCGATCTATATGATAGCTTATCATAGATTTTATGGATTTTATAGATGGTTACTGTCGACTGTCCAAAAAACAACAGGGTCACATTGAGCTTATTTGTTGGAACCTACCAGCTTATTTATACGGGGGTCACACTGAAAGTTCTTAGAACAGGCCAGTAAGAAAGGCAGCAGAAAAAAAATCGAATGAGAAACTCTTTGGGAATCGGTTGTAATGAATTCATATGTCATTTGTTTTTACAAATTGGCGGCAATTATGCCGTGCGCCAAAATTGATTTCAGTAAAGAAAATGTTCGCTGAATGATTTATTACGAATTTTATTGTGATCTTACTCAACAAATCAGAAACCTTTGTACTCCATACTCGATCGTCGTCGTTTAGATTGATGCCGCTCAATGCTTGAAAAGCATGACGGAGGTGCCTGGAATTCTGTATATGACATCGTCACATGTGATGAAAGCTGGATATTGTAACGAACTCGAAACCAAAAGACAATCTGCGCAATGGATGTTTCCATTCCTAGATTTGCCCACAAAAGGAAAGAATAGCAGAAGTCAAGAGAAAAAGATGATGGCTTTATTCTTTGTATGGACAGGTCAATTTACAACAATTGATCTAGAAGATAAAAAGACTTACTGCAGATTGGTACGTCAGTCACTGTTTACCAGTTGCCTTGGGAAATTTTAGACAGCACATCCAAAACGGGATCCTCCTTCACCACGACAACCCTTCAGGTCACTCCGCCAATATCGAATGTGTGGAGTTAGTGGGTCATGCTTCTTACAGTCCTGAGCTGGCACCTTGTGCTTTTTGTTGTTTCTAAAAATAAAAATAAACCTAGAGGAATTCCTTTTATGAACCCTGAAGATGTCGTGGCTGCGTTTCAAAAAGGCGTGCCAAAGATCCCTAAAGAAGTTTGGGCACACTGCTTCAGTCATTGTGTTCCATCGACGGCGCTTAGAAAGGAACGGAGACTACTCCGTTTTTATATTTCCTAAAAATTTCAGTGTGACTCACGTATTGCATCGTTTTTGTTGCACAATGGCGATCGACAAACAAAAAAATGCGTTGTTTACACATTTACTCGATCTCATTTGATCCCACCTGTTGGTTGTCAAAAACTGAACAAATCTGTTGGCACCTTTACTTAACAGTTTGCAATTTTTTTTTTCGTGTTGTATGTGTATGTTATTTCAGGCGTTTTGTTTACATATTATTTTCAGTTTACTCGACGACTATCTGACTGCTATAGAAGGTGTCCGAAACTTCCTGGCGAAGCGATCATCCCCCAACAAGCATTTATTCATCGGAGAGCTGTCGGCCGGATCAGAGGTGAGATATCATGATCATTTGTAAAACATACGAAACTAGGTACTTTTTTTTCGTGTGGATATTTTATTAGATACCCTCTTTCTGGAAAGAACAGTAGGTTACGTCGGTTACTCCCACCGACTAACACCTCACAGTTCCTTATATTACCATAAGCCCGGGCCGGGAGATATTGTACATTCGCCGCACCTCCGACTGACATTAGATACCCTAAAATTAAACAACTAGGTCAGGCCTTTCGAACAAAAAACCAAGTAGATCTCAAAACATTGAAACATTATCGACATACATCCATACTATTATTATAAATGAGAAAGTGTGTGTGTCGGTTTGTCCGTCTTTCACGGCAAAACGGAGCGACGAATTGACGTGATTTTATAATTGGAGATAGTTGAAGGGATGGATAGTGACATGGCTACTTTTTTTTTCTTTTTTAGGTGGCTGGGGTGGACTTAGAAAAGCCGTGATTTTCCCATGGACAGTTGTATGTAGCATTTTCGCGTGTGTCCAATGCCCAGAATCTTTACATTATATCCCCAAATGGAAAGACATATAATATCGTCTACAGTAGCGTATTAAAATTACATTCTGTTCTAAGTTCTCTCCTGTGTTCTAAATCAGGAAAGGGGAACCGTGTTACCCCGAATTTAATGCGAGCGAAGCCGCGGGCAAAAGCTAGTAAATTATAATACAGAAATGTTAATAACATTTCTGTGTAATAATTATAAAATATATATAATTATATCAATGATATGTTATGTCCAATTCGAAATAATTAGAATTCTCGCAAGTTGAGCCATGCAAATATTTGAGAACATCAAACAAAATATTATACAATGCCGGTAATCAGCCTTTTCAGAAACTGGTTGTGCAGTAATTGTTAACAATGTCGGTAAAAGAAATAAATTAACTAACCATACCTACTTATAATAACAATGATAGTCTTTTATAAAGGCTCCCACAAACAGGCGCGGCGCGACTCTCATAGAACAATTTCTGTGTAAACTTTATGGTTGGTCTACTTCTACAAGCACCGTGTCGCGCTCTCGCATCGCGCCTGTATAAAGAAGTCTTAACAAACAGTGTAGTTCAATCTTTATACAGTTGCCTTCATTCTAACTATGGCATTAATGAAATGCCTTATCTTTCTTTCTCTAACTTTTCTAATCAGGTACATCATAATTATGCCGTCTTACTGACATTCCACTTATGTACGTAATTTTATAGTCATTTCAGATTAATTTAACAGCAACGAAATAAGTGAGTCTGTAGATGTTTATTTTTTAAGAGGATATCATGGCATGGTTGAAACAGGAAATAAGGTCGCTTTATTAACTTCAACTTGTGTTGACCATTTTTAGGGTTCCGTACCTCAAAAGGAAAGATGGGACCCTTCTTTGTCTCTGTCCCTTGTCTGTCTGTCCGTCTGTCAAGATTCTTTATCTCGGGAACGCGTGGAGGTATCGAAATTAAAACAATATACTCAAGTCCAAAGTCTCTTGAAGCTGTGGAAAAACCAAACTTGAAGTTAACGTGAAAGAAAAATACGGACGTTTATGCCGCAAAAAACGACACTCTCAATGGAATCAAAATGTATAGGGTATTTCCAGTTGACCTAGAACTATGAAATTTGGCAAGTAATACCGCCTTATACTACAAGTATAGGGAAAAATCTGAAAACTATACATTTGTAATTAAGTCATAAAAAAACACAGTCGGAACCCTCGGTGGGCGAGTCCGACTCGCACTTATCCGGTTTTTTTTTTGTTCCAGTTCATATACTGTACTTGAATACTATAACTAGCTTTTTCCCGCGTGGATGTAGGTATAAACCCACGGTAACGTACTACCAGGATTAAAATTATCCTGTGTTAACTGTTAATTCACGTTAAATAAAATATTAATTCCGTAATACATTTTTTTCACAAAACTGTATTGGTTTACGCACGGGTTTACGCGACGCGCGTCCATCACTAAAGTTCCCAGTTGGTGTGATTTATTCCGGCATCTTCAAAAATCATATTGTAGTCAATTTACAAAAAATGTTCATGAATTATGGAACAAAACTTACCTCATTAATCCACCACACACGCCCCAATACACGCAACATTGGGGAAAACCGTATGAAAATCCATTCAGGCGTTAGTGAATTTTTGCGTTCAGACAGATAAACAAACGCGGCGTGGGACGTTTTATAATATGTAGACTATGTAGTGACATGTGTACTGTGTTTCAGGTGACTGTAAGGTATACATATATGTATTTTGGTAAAACATAATCGTTTCAGCAAAAAGTAATCCGCCAACAGAGCGTACCGTATAAAATCTATCGAATAATGATATCATTTCAATTAGCGTACAGTCATGTCCATTGACCTCTCTTGTAGGCTATTAGTATTGTGATATACCCAAGTTATCAACACAGATTAGATTAACATTGTCACTTGATTCTGTATCTTGAAGTGCCACCACGTTGTTACGTGACCTCTAAATATCGCCATTCATTGTCAGATATGCTGTGATCGTGAATTTTCTTTTTTGCTAGGTCATTCACAAGAATCGGCAAGAAATTAGGTTGGCCCATAACGTATTACCTTACAATCATTTTAGCCCAAAAGACGTTCATTTCTGGACATAGGCCATAATCGCCACCCTTAGCTGACGGGGTTCATTCGACATTTTTCAATACAGTAGCGCGGAAAAAGACATACTTGTATTGGTGATTGCTCTTCTTCCCTACGTAAAAATCCTTTTTCTGACTTGGGAATCGAGCCCTGGTCGGGAAAATTTTTACTGAGGTTTCAAATTAAACCTTAATTACCTAATAAAAACACATTGTAAAAAAATTTGGGTTTAGGTAAACCTTTTCATTATTAAATCATTGTAACTGGCACCACAAGTTCCAATTCTTTACATTTTCATAAAATACTCTTGGAATCGACCATACAAACTTCAGTAACTGTGACATAATTACATAATAATAGGTATAAGTAGTAATCTAGCCTTACCTAATAAGCTGTTATCATACAAGAATAATTCACTAGTACAAAATGACAGGCGGCTGTATGCACAAAGTTCTAATTTTGCCGCAAACCTCTATAGGCATTATGTTTTCTATGAAATAACACTATTAGAGGGGTCGTGGCTAAATAATAACCGCAGCACGGGTCGATCGAAGGTTAAGGTACACTTGTCGCGGTCGTTTCGCGGATGGATGACCACTCATTGCATATCGAAACACACCCTTGCTTCAGAAAGCACGTTAAGCTGTTGGTCCCGGCTGGCATTCGTAGATCTTTTGCAAGTCGTTACGGGAAATCAGAATCCCAAAAGTCTGACAACCAGTCTTACCAAGTGGTATCGTGTTACCCAGTAACTGAGTTGTACTCAGATAGGCAGTCCATGTAAAAATAATGGAATTCAGCTGCATCCGGCTAGAATAGAAGCTGACCACGTCATAGTTTGGAAAAGGCTATAGGCAGTACGCACATTAAGCGATAAATGATTGGCTGTGATTCAGTCATGCCAGACATCTACTGTTGTCATATTCGCATTTTTTTTTTTCTTGAAATTGAACAATAGACCTCATAACTTAAATGTGTAAAAATAATAAGACACCCTAAGCATGATATTCTTTACTTACTACAGTTTTATTCTTAACTTAATATTGACACGTTCACTCCCGAGATTCCTCTGCATTATATTATAATTCTGTCATTATACGAACCAAAAGAATGCTCAATAAATAATTTTTATACCACCTATTAAGCTAGTTGACTTTAATCCTGTAATAACACCGTCATGGCTATATGGCCTCCTAGAAACGTGAGATTATAGTGTTGTTTAGATTAGATTCAAGTACTAATCTACAATATCTGTCTGCTTCATCAACATATAAAATCATTGGCTTTTGCCCGCGACTTCGTCCGCGCAAATGTCGGTTATCGCGAACGCAGACGAAGTCGCGGCATAAAAAGTAGCCTATGTCCTTTCTTGGGGTTAAACTAACCCTGTACCAAATTTCATCAAATTCGATGCAGTGGTTTAGTCATGAAAGCGTAACAGACAGACAGAGTTACTTTCGCATTTATAATATTAAGTATGGATGTTCTGTTTGTCGGGTCGTTGCACTCTAAATTTATGACTGATCCATGCATGTTAACAGTCAGAACAGGTTGTGAGTCAACTCATGTCAGAAATCTATAGCTAGTCCGAAAAGTGTAGGTAAAATAAGCTCTATCCATGTTTAATTCTAATGCAATCACTCAATAAAGAGTTTTGTGTGACTTCATCGTTCAACTTTATTTATATCTCACCAATTCCAAAAAATAATATTTCTAAAAAAATATATTTTATTGTCATTATTAAATTGTTTCAATTATAAGTGGAACTAAATATTGGCATCCACAGACAGGGCTTGTAAGACCGGTATTTTTGGGAACCAATACCATTGGCTTTGGTGTGATACCGCTACCACAGTAATCACTACTATTTGTATTTATATATCAGTATCGATTCAGTACTAAAACAATATTTCCAAAAGTAAGTCCACTTAGCAGTAACGTAAAAATTTCGCGGCGGGATTTTTGCGCGCAATGGATGTTCACCGCATTGCTTAGCGTCGAGCGATGAAAAGCCTATAGGATGTTATTCGACGCGTTGGAATGCACTCTTTTAATTCCAATGCTCGGTCCAACATCGACACTTAAAAGTTTAGTGTGCGATAACATCCCACTACGACATTTATACGTACGTGCGGACGTAGTCTTAGAGTGCGAAAACAGATGTAGTATGTGAAAAGAATAATGAATAGGCATTAGAAAAATAACGTACGAGTTTTTTCGTAAAAATCTGAGATGCCGGTTACATGAATTTGGTACCGGTGTTAGGTGTAGTACTCAGGTACTGAAACTGTACCTTTGGTACCGGTTCCTACGATAGGTCTTCTCCATAGGTACGTTTTAAAAAAAAAATTGAACTGTTTGTTAACATTTTCTAAAATACATACCTTTTCCTCAAAAAACCAGTCTCTGCTGTTACATGGCTCTTACAAAAACGATAATCCCTGAAAAACAGTAACAAATATCGTTGTTCGCTATAATTACTAAAGCGGAACGTAACATCCAAAATAATCAATAATATAGTGTTCTAAATCATAAACCTTTTAAATTCCAGGCATTCAACCCGAAGATGGACCATTTGACCTGTTTCCTGCCAGGCACACTGGCGCTGGGTCACGCCAACGGTCTCCCTGACTGGCACATGACCATGGCTGAAGAACTCCTGTACACCTGCTACCTCACGTACGCTGCTCATCCAACATTCTTGGCTCCTGAAATTACTCATTTTTACATGGTGAGTACCTATACCTTTATACATTATAACGACCTTCATAGTGTCGTTGTTTGCTATGAAGCTTTACCGCGAGAGAGCTCTGTGTGTTTGTCGAATCTCAAAAAGATCTTGAATGAAAACGTGGACCAATCGGCGACGAGACAACACATTTACGCGAAGAAAAATACCAAATTAGTTCCACGTAAATGGAGCTCAGTGTTTGTTACTTGAATTCAGCTGCCAAAGAAGTTCTTTGTTAAAAACGTGGTTGCAAGATGGCAAAGAAGACGTAGCGTTGGAAGGGTTCCCACAAGATGGACTGATGACCTGGTGAAGGCCGCAGGAATCCGCTGTATGCGAGAAGCACAGGACCGGTGTAAGCTGCGGTGCTTGGGGGAGGTCTATTTCCAGAAGTGGACGTCTTTCGGCAGAAATGATGATGATGAAGGTGGCGAAGCTTCCAACAAACAACTCCATTGGCTCACGTTCTGAATGAAGAGGACCTACACACCCTGCATTGGGAGATTTTTTGATTGCTCCATCAGACTAGATGCCTGCGAGAGTGCTGAGTAAGCCCGGCTTCAAATTCCAGGTTTTTTAGGGTTCCGCACCTCAAAAGGAAAAAGCGGAACCCTTATAGGATCACTTTGTTGTCCGTCCGTCCGTCCGTCTGTCAAGACCCTTTTTCTCAGGAACGCGTGAAAGTATCAAGCTGAAATTTATATCAAATACTCAAGTCTACTGTCCCTTGGTGCTGTGAAAAAATCAAACTTCTAAGCTAACGCAATCAAAAGATATAGCCGTTTATGCCGCAAATTTCCGCAAATTTTCGAAACTCGCAAGGGAATCAAAACCTAAAGGGTACTTCCAGTCGATCTAGAATTTTGAAATTTGGTACAAAGCAACGTCTTATAACACAGATAAAGGAAAAATTGCGAAAACCGAAAATTTTTAGTTACATCATATAATATAAATATTTTTAATTACTTACTAACCCTTTCCTCATGAACGCGTAGAGGTATTAAACACTACAGGTTTGTACGGAACCCTCGGTGCGCGAGTCCGACTCGCACTTGGCCGGTTTTTTTGTCTGCGTCAGGATGACTGGACCAAGAGCGATTTTGGAAGTTTGAGTTATACCAAGTTTTAGTACCTATTTAGTACTATTTGGTACCAGACATCAAATAATTGGTACCTCGTTAAAGAGGGAAAACTATTACCAGGAAAGTGGCCAGCCATTCTGACTTCAGAATGGCTGGACCAAGTCGGTTTCACCTAGTTGTAGGCGTTATAACTAGTTCGTCTTTTTGTCAAATTTAGTACCTCATTGGTACCTCAACATATGTTTTTCTTACATTTTTTCGATAAGCCAAAAAAAAGTTACACCTAAAAGAAATTTTGCATGTAATCTGAAGCACGTTGATTTCTCCAAGTTGTAGGCGTTATAATTAGTTCATCTTTTTGTTAAATTTAGTACCTCATTGGTACCTCAACATATGTTTTTCTTACATTTTTTCGATAAGCCAAAAAAAAGTTACACCTAAAAGAAATTTTGAATGTAATCTGGAGCACATTGATTTCTCCAAGTTTTAGGCGTTATAATTAGTTCATCTATTCATTAAAATTTTGTACCTCATTGGGACCTCCACATATGTTTTTCTTAGATTTTTTCGATAAGCCAAAAATAAGTTACACCTACAAGAAGTTTTGCGTATATAAAATAATGTTTATTTTTGTAGTAAGAAAATTACCGAAAATAAATCATAGGTTGATAACACATAAATATTACATATATTTATTCATCATTGATACATTAATATTTTTTTGCATATAAATAACAGTGTGCATACATTTTGTTTTTACTAATTGTGATTCTACTTGACATGTCGTCGTAACATTGCCATTTAGTTGCCCTCTGCGGCAATGTGATTTGTAATGTTCCACGCCTTTTGGAGTCGAAGGTGGCACAAATTCTATAACAGACAAGAGGTTTCGACGTCAGAATTGGGTTCAAAAGCAGCAATATCTTTTAAATTATAATCTAAGCATCTTATGCCTTGACAACCAGAAAGTCTACAACTAGACATATTTTTGTCACTTTAGCATTGAATTTGCAGACTCACTTGAGGTGTTTTAGTTAAAAAAAGAAAAAAACAACTGTGCTCTACATTTTGACTAGTTCGATTTCAGGTTTGGCGCCATAGTAAAAGTTGTTCATAATGATAAAAAAGAAAGAAAGAAAAATGTGTTTATTGGCATTATTTCATTAACATAAAACTTAAAACTATAAAAAAACAGAAAACAAAACAATGATAATAATGCCAAAGGGGCCTCAGCTCAGCATGATGTCAGAAGACAACACAAGGTTTGCCACCTGACGCTGATTTTCAGCTGCAATCCACATGATAAGTACAATGACCCCCTTTTTTTTAATGGGTGGGAAATCATCAAATGACGTCTCCCGCTCTTGGGCGGAGCGGGAGGGCGTGTCAGATTTACTGACAAAAAACCACCCGTGTTCCTTCAGTTGCACATGTGCCAGGGTCACGGTGTCTCTTTCAAACAATCTCGCGACCTTGGCAGTCATCGGTCCTAGCAGACCCCTTCAGTTCTGCCGACGTTTCTTTGAGGCGTGCGTGGAACACTACGCGCCGTCGACCCAAGCCTGGTCCTTATTGGGCGACGACCTACCCATTGCTCGCCGCCCGCAAGCTCGCGCCTACGGTGGCCGGGAGTCCGCTATCGCTACCGCTATCCCGACGCCCGGAGGCGTCTCCTCCTGCGGCGGCTAGGGACGTGAGGGCACAGAGACTGCCACTCCCTCACGCGCCCCGCCTTCTCCTTCGCGAGCATTACTGCTTCGCAGAAGGAGACGGCTTCCCATCCCCTCTCGATCCGTACCATGTCTCGCACCAGGGACGGACGCGAGAGGTCGCCGCCGCCGATCGCCTCCACGAGGACACGGTGGTACTCCACCCAGACAGGGCACAGCTCCACCGTATGCTCCGCCGTGTCCTCCAGACGATCCTCGCAATGGAAACACCCGGATCCTGAACAGGAACCCACCGAAGCACCCATGCCCGGTGAAAACCTGCGTCAGGTGGAAGGTGAAGACGCTGTGGCGCCTCTCTATCCACTCCTCAAAGAGGGGACTTACCGCCGCAATTATGGCGTGCCCAGCGCTGGGTTGCGACAATCATACCCGCCATGTCACCATGAGATCCTGCCAGAGCTCTGTCCGCCGTGCCGCGATTTGTCACGGCAGCGGAGTTTCGCCTCCTCGCGCCACACCCATATGAGGGCGAGGACCTTTGCCTCCAGATCCCATGGCGGCACTCCGGTAAGGAGGCTCGCCGCCTCGCAGGAGACCGTGCGGTATCCCCGGACTAGCCGGATGGCCATGACCCTCTGGGCCGCATTCAACCGACGCGCTGGCCGCAGCCTCACTGAGGGCGCCCACATCGGTGCCCCGTAAAGGGCCATGGACCGCACAACCTCCGTGTAGAGTCTCCGGCAGGAGGCGTTTGGACCCCCCAGATTGGGCAGGAGCCGCTTTAAGGCAGCCCCAGCCCGCTCGTCTGGGAGCTAAACGTCGGAAGTGCTCGACGAAGTTCCACCAACTGTCGAGGACAAGTTCCAGGTACTTCATCGTCGACTCGACGCCGACGTGAACCCCTCCTACCGTTAGTTGGGAACCGGCAGGTGGCACGTTCCGAGGACCATGAAAACCCATGGACTCGGACTTGTGCAAGGCCACCTCGAGTCCCAATTGCCGGATCCTTTCGAAGATTGTCGCAACCACGCGGGTTTAATTCGGCCGCCGCCTCATGCGACCTCCCCTGCGCCAGGACCAGGGTGTGAGACATTACAAATCACATTGCCGCAGAGGGTCTAAACTAAATGGCAATGTTACGACGACATGTCAAGTAGAATCACAATTAGTAAAAACAAAATGTATGCACACTGTTATTTATATGCAAAAAAATATTAATGTATCAATGATGAATAAATATATGTAATATTTATGTGTTATCAACCTATGATTTATTTTCGGTAATTTTCTTACTACAAAAATAAACATTATTTTATATACGCAAAACTTCTTAAAGGTATAACTTATTTTTGGCTTATCGAAAAAATCTAAGAAAAACATATGTGGAGGTTCCAATGAGGTACAAAATTTTAATGAATAGATGAACTAATTATAACGCCTACAACTTGGAGAAATCAACGTGCTCCAGATTATATGCAAAATTTCTTTTCGGTGTAACTTTTTTTTGGCTTATCGAAAAAATGGAAGAAAAACATATGTTGAGGTACCAATGAGGTACTAAATTTAACAAAAAGATGAACTAATTATAACGCCTACAACTTGGAGAAATCAACGTGCTTCAGATTACATGCAAAATTTCTTTTAGGTGTAACTTTTTTTTGGCTTATCGAAAAAATATAAGAAAAACATATGTTGAGGTACCAATGAGGTACTAAATTTGACAAAAAGACGAACTAGTTATAACGCCTACAACTAGGTGAAACCGACTTGGTCCAGCCATTCTGAAGTCAGAATGGCTGGCCACTTTCCTGGTAATAGTTTTCCCTCTTTAACGAGGTACCAATTATTTGATGTCTGGTACCAAATAGTACCAAATAGGTACTAAAACTTGGTATAACTCAAACTTCCAAAATCGCTCTTGGTCCAGTCATCCTGACGCAGACGTTTTTTTTTAGATAGATTAGGGTCGCTTCCCTATTACAGAATTACAACAAAAGGTCATTATAGACATTACGTACATCTATACCTCGTTCCCATTTGAAGAACACAAGCGTGATGGTACGTTTTCTTATGTGACTGACATGATGCTTTCAAGAGTACATCGAATTTTGGGACCCACTGTTGCACTTTTTTCAGACTTTTCATATAATATTGTACCTTAATTTATATTAGATTTTCTTGTCTTTTATTTGATTCTGTTTCTAATGAGTTTTTAACAAAAGCAGGCACTGAATACCTAACGTAGGCATAATTTTAAAAGTGCGTTTTATGTGGCGCAAGCAGATCACGTGACATATAGAAAATGTGGGAACACTTTCACCTGTTCTGTTCTATGCAGACGGTGGAACGTGATAAATTACCGCATAATGCATTTGGAGAGTAAAAAAAACTACTAGCAAAATATCGCTCTAAATTAATCATTCATTTAATTAATGCCAGTTATGTGATTGTGCCACAGCAAGGCAAAAACATCTCTGAAGAAGATATTTGGCATGAACTTACCACACTTGCTCATTGTACGTTGGCGATTTCATAGTTATAGGTTTCTTTACTGTGCTCACTTTCAAGTTAGTCAACTTTGTGTCGTATAAACTAAGATTCAACACTTGATGATGAAAAAGTCACTTGAATACTTGCCAGGTAGAAATCTTTTTTTCTCTGTTTATGGTTTTTTTTTTTTTTATTTGTTTTCCTTTTTTTCACATAGGAAAATGTTCCAACACCCAAAAATATTCCGCAGGCAAGCGTGGCTGAAGACATGTACACTAAAACGGCGGATTCTCACACACTCCTACGTCCAGAATTTGTCGAGAGTCTCTGGTACATGTATCAGATAACAGGCAACACTACCTATCAAGATTGGGGCTGGCAAATATATCAGGTAAGACTAATTTTATTATTGTTCTTTCAGCTTAGAATAAAACAAAAAAGGATAGTTATGAATATCTGCTATTAATTATTAAGCTACATCACCAACCAGACAATCCCTGAATAAGTGATGGAATGGCCTTTAGTATAGAAAATAAAATACGGTAAAGTACTACACGGTATACAATAAATAGTTTCGGTGGCAGGAAACCAATAGGGAAGATGCAAATATAATATTTATGAAAATTTTATGATTTAAATGTTAAAAAAGTATAAAAGAAGGGCCTCTGCAATGTTTTTATTTTACATAATGTTGATTTTTAACAATAATTACGTATTAAAAATTACTTGAAACGAAACGTATTTCAAAACACCAATCAGCGTTCAGTGACGTCACTCCGGTTACGATACGAAGATTTATTGAGGTTATGGTTGTTACAGTGAATATTATTTTATGGTAATATTAATTGCGTTTTTTTTAAATAATAATGGTAGTTGGGATTATCAAAGCAGACTCCAGGAATTTACCAAGAGTTAGTGTTGACATGAGATCTTTTTTCAGAAAAAGGTTTCCTCCACACATTTTAAACTTTTACCAATAATTATCGACGTCGATCTCAAACTGTAAAATTTAAAATCTACTATAGACAAGTTTTGTAAGTATTAGGTAGGTAACTAACGTGTTTTTACGTACAAGCAGATTAACTAAGCATACTATATAACAAGTATATTCGCCTTATGACGTATAACACACACGACATATAACAAGTATATTCGCCTTATGACTTACGTCAAAGTGTTCTTCACAGCATCGAATAGTGGTCTTTGGAGAATAATTCTCATTTCTTTTTGCAGCTTGATATCACTTTTTTCTCAATTTTGGGTCAAAACGTCTAGTCAAAAACAATTTATTTGGAAACTTTGTTGAAGTAGTCACGGACTCATTGGCACAAAACATGAATAAACGCGGCTTTTTTCGGATTATTAGTGGTATTGTTATGATCACCTGATGTTGATGGATAGTCCATTTTAAATTTTTACAAAATATATCTCGAAAGTCCAAAAAATATGCAAAAGTATGAAAGCCGACGAACAAATACGGCCAATGACAGACAGGAATGACGTCATCGGAACTATAGGTCCGTTTTCGCGGGAAAATTTAAACTGTCAATTTGAAACCGAATTTTTCCCGATAAATTACAATGTTTTAATTTTTTAATATATTTGTGGTCTATTCTACATGGAATTCTTTAAAGTGAAAACAAAAATAAAAATATTGCATGTTCCCTATTGGCCAATTTACTTGTTATCGATAATAGAGCAGGGGTGGCCTACTGCCAACCGCCCCGACTTACGAGTCCTAGGTCGTGGGTTGGAATCCAGGCAGGCGCTTTACTTTTTTTTAATCATTTCATCACCGTTTCTCTCGAAACGGTGAAGGCATACATCGTGAAGAAACATAAATGTCCTAAAATCAAAATTTCGAAGAAGTGACATCTACCATCCCGCACTAGGCCCATGGTAGATTACGGCCCACTCCCTCTCGAAGAGAGGAGGCCTGTGTCCCAGCAGTGGGAACAATATAGGCTGATTATGTATTTGTTATCAGAATTTAAAGGAAGCTGTCTTCAGATTCTTTGCCACAGAGCCTACTCTAAACTGTAATTATTACTGATTTTGTTTAAACTGGAGGTCCGCCCCTGTTCGTCAAAACATTTCTGTGCTTTAACTAACTGAAATATTAATCAATAAATATATTTATAAGACAAGGGTCCCAGCTGACATACCAGCTCATGCCGCTTATGGTAGAAACTTGCACCGGGTGTTGAATTTATATTTTAAGCATCCACTAAGCGATTTTGAATTTAATATAATTAAAAGTGAAAAGGGGAGACGCTTGAATAGAAAATCGGTTCATAAACTTTAAACTTGACACAAATAATAATAATAAATATCTTAGGACAACCAACACAATGTTATCTGATCCCAAACTAGGCAGAGCCTGTACTATGATAACCAGACAACTGATAGACGTACTTATATATTTCTAAATACATACATATTATAGATAAATTACACCCAGGCACAGAACAAATGATTGTGCTCATCACACAAACATTTGTCCTGGGTGGGAATCGAACCCACGACCTCAGTCTTTGCAGTCAGGGTCACTAACCACTAGACTAACAGGCCAGTCATAATAATAATAAAGACATACTAAGAAATGTTCTAAAATTACCCATTCAAGAAGTTTGAAGTTTGTAGGGGAAAGTAAGAAATCCACGCGGGCGAAGAGTTAGTGTCACAAACCTTCCGAAATGAATTTTCGAATGTATGCGGAAAGCCGCATCAAAATCCACTGAGTAGTTTAGAAAAACCAAGCGGTTACACAGGCAGACATGAAAAGTAACTTTGTTTATATTAGAAAACTGTACTCCAGTCTCAACTATATTGATAAAGTATACCAAAACCGATATGATAATTCATCCTTCTTACTGTATTGATAGCAAAAAATTCAAACATGTTTGGCCCAAAATTGAGCTGTTCGAACTCCGTTCACAAATATTTTTTTGACTGAATTTGTTTTAACATAATATTGTATGATGCTTACAGGGTTTCGAAAAGTATGCCAAAGTGCCGAACGGCTACACGTCGCTAGCAAACGTGAAAGTGGAGAAACCAGTTCAACGGGACATGATGGAGTCCTTCTTCTTATCGGAGACACTTAAATACCTGTACTTACTGTTCAGCGATGACAGATTCACTATAGACTTAAACAAATATGTCATCAACTCAGAAGCTCATCCATTACCCATACATAAGAACTAGAAGTACTTACCTAGTTAATTTTCTGTCCCAACCGTTACATGATAATGTATCACGGGATCTTTTCGTAGAAAATAGCAATAGTAGTGCAATTTCCACAATATCGAATTGTGTAATGATTATTGTCTGTTTATTCTGAAAGTTCAATGTGAAGGTATTGTATTTTATGCCATATTTATACAATAGTATATATTACTATAACGGTTATGTACACTGGAAAGTGTATTGAACTATATACTACATTTTTAAGCATCAAAGATTTATTATTGATGATTCTGGTCAATATAATATGATATTACATAATATTTAGAGCGTTTAACATATTTCATTTAAAAAAGATTTCTTTATCTGCTGCATTTTCCAAGTTACTTAAAAATGAACCGATTCAAAAAATAATTCATCTTCTTCACTCTTTGGTGAGTAATAATAAAAATAGATAATTAATTCCTAATCTTACGTTATAAGTACTTAAATTGTAACGAATTTTATAAATGTTTTATATACGCAAAGTTAAGAATGTTAACGTGTCCACTCATTAAAGTTTCTTTCTCGATCGCAATCTTAATAAAACTTCATTTATGCTTTTTGTCATGCTTTCTAATTTGCTTCATTACTTTTGGCAGACTATATTTTGACGGGACCAAATTTTGGAGTGACAAATGATATTAGTAATCTAACGGAGGATATTATATTTATTTGGCTGTATTTAATTTCATTTTAATTTAATTTAAATTTAGTCATGTTCATTATTTAATTATAGTCAATCAATATTGTTATATTTTAATTATGTTTTTTGTTTTAATGTTTATGATTTAATCGCGCTTTATATTAGTCAACTAAATGAAACTAAAATGAATCTCGCATACCTTTGCGGTCCCAGAAGTTATTATTTTACTTATTTATAAACTTTATTTTGGCTAGGGATGCTTAGGTACTAAAATCACAGAACGTAAAAATTATTTATGTTTTACTTAGAAAATATTTCACTCAAGTCATTATTATATTTTTGTTGTGTAAATTATTTTAAACAATTTTATTTAAAATTTATATGTATAGAAAAGAGAAGTATGTCTCTCCATATGAGGCGAAAACAATGATACTGAATGATGTGCATTAAAGCCACAAAAAAAATTGAATATCACTATCTACTCTGGAACGTTCACCTTGAGTGAATTAGTTGAAATTAAAATAAGCTCTTATTGAGATATTGTATTCATTAGGCTACCAGTGCTGCATCGGCTTTTGCTATAATATCTAAGGTTAGAACAAGCCTTGGTCACATTTTATGATCTGACTGTAGTAATGTAACTTATTTATCGGATTTTGTAAAACTCTTCTCAAAGTAGTCCCGCGAAGAATTAGGACAAACATTGATGTTAACTCATCGGGTAGAAGCCATCCTATTATATTGTCTTCTATTGATGAAACCCGTTCTGATTTTAACCCGACTGTGGCCAAGCCAAAAAAGGCTATGAAATGTTTGACGCGTTTTTATCCACGTCATGTACCTACATACAAGGTGTTACAGAATAGACGCAAGTCCCGAAAGTAATTTGATCATAATTGAATACTGAATCGATTTTTCAGTATTTTTTTTCTTAAAAGTTATGTATTTTCCATACCTACCGCTGATTGAGCCCAAGAAAATTCAATGTTATTTCAAGGTAATAAGATCAATTTTAAATGCATATGTCAGATAATGATAATGTCAGGGTCTCCACGATTTCCTTAATAATAACAGTTACCTTTGGTAATTGTAGGTATTATGCCTTTAACTCAGTGCTCTAATTGGGATGTATGAGGTCTTGCGTTAATTATGTTACGCTTTGTTTATACACATAACATCAAAGAAATATCAATATTTTGGTTTTTCGCGCACTGTTAAGAATATGTCCACGAATGCGACCCGGCTGGCCGATATAAAACAGTGTTTTAAATCGATGTTTACGATTAATGTTGTATATTTCAATTAAATTAGAATACAATAACATCAAAATCTCTTCAATAAGCAATTAATGGAAATCTCGCTCAGTGAAAAAAATAATCTTTCATTCGTATTAAGTAAGTTAAGTACTCTTAACGCCGAATATTTATAGAATGTAAACAAAAGTGAGGATATTGTGGTTCATACTGTAGTAAGTAATTTTATTGGTTTTGTGTTAAATATTAAGGGCATTCAGAGATAGTGAGATGTAAAATGCAAGCGTAACGTACGCATTGAGTATACAAATAATCTAGTTGGTAAGATACGAGAGAAATATGGCGCAACATATTTGAAAGCACTGTAGACCCTCAGATGTGATGCCAGGTTAACAAACATGCTGGAGAACCGAGTTTTAGTAAATTTTGAAGTACACGCGTAAGAAATTATACAATAGAATCTGTAAGTGAAATTAATGGCCTCTTTTTGTGCAATAAAATATTGTTAGGTCAATGCAATAAACGTAATTTGTTATTGTTTTATATTAGGTAAATTCACACGGTCTGTATTAGACCTATTTATACGAGGCATGCCAAATTATATTCAAAATGAATGGCGTATTTTGATGTATAAATGTCATTAGTATTCAGAAAGAATGTTTGTTGGCACGTGACACTTAGGATCACGCAGGAATGTAATGTCGAGGCATGGTTTCGATAGGCAACCACTGCTAGACGTCAACGTAGGAATAATGCTGAGCCCGTTAGAATACAGAATATCGTCACGACCTCACTAAGCGATTAAGTCAGATATGTAGCTCAGCAATTATTAAAAGGGTATAGCTTAAGGCTTTACTACGTACCACATCTCCATAGTATTAAATGCACGAACGCACAAGAAAATTACTTATAAAACATCCACTATAGTTCTAAGTACTTAATAAACGTTGTATACATACTTTACTAGTTAAGTACGATGCAATAAAGGTCTACTGGTCTTCTCCTTTAAGATATATGAAATATCAGTTGACGTCCTAATAACTCTTTCAATTTTGTTTAATTTATTAAGTAGTGTTTAAATTAAAAACATTTGCCTTTCAAATGTTTAATGTTTTAGTAATATTCCACATCTTCAGCTATCAACTAGTTACATATGCTGAAGAAATAAACCAAGATGTTTGACAAATTATTAATTTTATAAATAAATGTATTGTATTCTCAATTGTACCTATTCTATACTCTTTAAATGATTGTACACTATTCATTTTAATTACATAATTTTTTTTTTTTTTTGGAAATCACTTTGTGATCATGTTGACACTATTTATACTCATTTTCATGAAAATCCGATTGCTTAGTGATTTGTGGAATTGTTAAATTCCAATTGTGAAATGCACCAACTCGGCCAAGATATTGTATGTTACCTACCTTTAGGTTACTATAAAAACTGATCAATGTCAATCCTGTAATATATCTTCTAGAGAAGGGTCATTTATATTAAGGTTTCAAATCCAGATGAACAAAAAATTATAAAATGTTTACATCGCATCACTACTTATAAAACTTGAACAGAAAATTTCTATCCTATTAACCCAGTGTAACTTGAGCCAAGCTCAAATATGTGTGCAACGTATATATTGCCATCGATCGGGCTTTTAATGTAACATAAAAAACGAAGTCTAATCGAATATTCGAATATTTTTTCGGCATGTTTATAAGTGAATATGTTACCGGCCGAACCCGATTTTAGGATGAACTAGTTTCGCCTAGGCCAAACCAGTTCTCTCCACACGCGATAGAAAAACCAGTATAATAATAGACCTATTCAGAAAAGACAAGAAAACCTACTACAGTAATAAAGTAGCAATGTAGTGTCACGGTATCATTCGAATGTAAAACTTTAACCGTTGTAAACTGTTACACATAAACATGTAGAATCATTATGTTGATGAGAAGGGAGAACTGGTTTGGTCTAGGCTAATTAGTTCATCCTGAAATCGGGTTTGGCCGGTAACAAATATACCAAAAACCTATATTCTTTCAAGATGTACTCATTATACACAACTTAGGCAGAATTCCGAAAGCGACGGAAGGTCGCAGACTGTTGCTACGGTGCCACTCAACCGCAATTACCGATTGCAGCAGCACAGTTTCTGTGTATTAGAATAAAAAGGCGGGCGGGGAGCGAGGCTGTTGGCGTCATTACCGCCTGCTGCTGCGATTGACCGACAACTACAGTGACTAGTGTGTCAGCTAATATTGTCAGTAACAGAGTAACATAGACGTATTTTGACGGAAACAGCAGAAGTGACGCTTCCGTCGCAAAGCGTAGATAGGTCGTCGCGTTCGGTATCAGACCAATAGCGCCGCAGCCGTCTCCAGTCAGCCGTCACCTTCGGAATTATATCTTAACAGTATTGACATATATTTTGTTTAGTCGGCTATAAGTTCAATTCATTGTAAATTAGTGTTCAGTTACCAATATAAATTAGTAATTAGTTACCAAATATTCCGGATCTTCCTAAATTTGTGCATAAGGTAAAACTGCTATATTAAAATGTGATGAATCTTTGTCAAAGTTGGTAAATAATATGATATTATGTATGTTGCATAGGATAGGTACTAGGTACATGTATTGATTTAATTAATGAATGTGTATGACCATTCTTCACAACACGGTCTAACCTGATCTTTTCTTCACTTAATACTGTGTAATTTATGTGGATCTCTCTCTTTCTACGGAAACATATGCATTTGTTTTGTGTATGGATTATTTTGTTACAATGAATACAAATACTTGATGTATTATTTCAAAACTGGGTAAATTAATAGCGTTGATGATGAATTTTTGCATTTACACGTACTTACATAATATATATATATATCAATTTCAGTGTAGGTACTGAAATCTTAAAGTTGTGCTACTACATATTGGTTGTAATAAATGTACAATTTGTATTGTGTTGTTTTATTTCTTATAGTACTACCCTTTTTTTTTTTTTTTTTTTTGGATGGGAAATCATCAAATGACTTCTCCCGCTCTGGGCGGAGTGGGAGGGCGTGTCAGACTTTTACTGACTAAAACCCACCCGTGTTCCTTCAGTTGCCCATGTGCCAGAGTCACGGTATCTCTTTCGAACAATCTCGTGACCCTGGCAGGCATCGGTCCTAGCAGACCCCTACATTGCTGCTGACATCTCTTTGAGGCGCGCGTGGAACACTACGCGCCGTCGACCCGAGCCTTACCGGGCGGCGAGCTACCCATTGCTCGCCACCCGCAAGCTCGCGCCTACGGTGGCCGGGAGTCCGCTATCGACTCCCGACGCCCGGGGCGTCTCCTCCTGCGGCGGCTAGGGACGTGAGGGTGCAGAGACTGCCACTCCCTCACGCGCCCCGCCTCCTCCTTCGCGAGCATTACTGCTTCGCAGAAGGAGGTGACGGCTTCCCATGCCCTCTCGCTCCGTACCATGGCTCGCACCAGGGCCGGACGCGAGAGGTCGCCGCCGCCGATCGCCTCCACGAGGACACGGCGGTGCTCCGCCCATGCAGGGCACACCTCCACTGTATGCTCCACCGTGTCCTCCAGACGATCCTCACAATGGAAACACCCGGACGTTTCCTCCCGCTTTATCCTGAACAGAAACCCACCGAAGCACCCATGCCCGGTGAGAACCTGAGTCAGGCGGAAGGTGAGGACGCCGTGGCGCCTCTCAATCCACTCCTCAAAGAGGGGACTTACCGCCGCAATTGTGGCGTGCCCAGCGCTGGGTTGCGACAATCGTACCCGCCATGTCGCCATGAGATCCTGCCGGAGCTCGGCCCGCCGTGCCGCGATTTGTCGCGGCAGCGGAGTTTCGCCCCGGCGTTTCGCCTCCTCGCGCCACTCCCACATGTGGGCGAGGACCTTTGCCTCCAGATCCCATGGCGGCACTCCGGCAAGGAGGCTCGCCGCCTCGCAGGAGACCGTGCGGTATCCCCGGACTAGCCGGATGGCCATGACCCTCTGGGCCGCACTCAACCGGCGCGCTGGGCGCAGCCTTAATGAGGGCGCCCACACCGGTGCCCCGTAGAGGGCCATGGACCGCACGACCCCCGTGTAGAGCCTCCGGCAGGAGGCGTTTGGACCCCCCAGATTGGGCATAGTACTACCCTTACAGCCCCGTTTCAAAAAACAGTATGTTTTAAAATGCAGCATATACAGGATAAGATTTATCCAGTGCGTAAATTGTAACCATGAGTTCAGCATATCATTCTAGAACCCCTTGCGCAGAAATTTTTCGTAGGTTTTACAAAAAAAAAATAAAAAAATCTGCTATTTCATTGGTAAATGGTAAACCTACGGGGTCAAAATGTATGGAACAGCTGTTTTTTTTTTTTGTATAACCGTTGAAAATTTTCTACACTGGGGGTTCTAGAATGATATGCTGAATTCATGGTTACAGTTCCTGTATTAATGCAGATAATATTGTGCAATGACCAGATAAAATATCCCTTCATCAGAGGACAAACGTAATTTCCACAACGCAACTGTAAGCACATGTAACCACTGCTTACCCATAATCATCAGAATTAGTCGGTCACTGATTCAAAAGTTATAAGGGTTTAAAGGTGGCCGATCTGGGTGCTTACTCTGGAATATAATTCCAATAGATCGACATTGGTCAAACGTCAGTTGGTTGAGTTAAACGTCAGGGATTGGCTAGACTCAGTGAGTCCAGCCAATCACTGACGTTTGACTGACAATTCCAATGTCGATCTATCGGAATTATATTCGAGAGTAAGCACCCAGGATTGAGCTTACCCCATTTGAATCTCAACAGGGCATCTAGCGGAGATCTGTATTCTCCCAAATTTCGACAATTTTTTTATATTAGCAAAATTAAAATACCTGATGGGGTGGCCATGCCAGTGTCAGTCACACAAGGAACTCTTTTAAAATATTCTATCAATATATTTTTACATACATACATAAAAATCACGTCTTTTCTCATGGGAAATATAGGCAGAAACTACAGAACGCCACCTGCTACGATCATTACATACTCCTTTTGCCTCGCTTAAGTACTCGCAAAAGGAGTATGAGTAGGAGGAGGAGGAGTAACATCAGAGGGGTAATTGCGGAACTTTTTATCGGTAAGAATTGGTTTAATATTCATAGTTAAACAACATTCATTGCGTTATTTACGTTGCTGAGCCGACAATTTATTCGAACAAATGACGCAATGGTTTAGAAATAATCGTCAATCCCATTCAGATTCTGATAAATTGTGCGTTTCGCAATTAGGGTGCTGGTCATACCCACACGTCGGTTACTAGTGCTATGCACCTGACCCTTCTGAAGAACATCACCAATAAGGTCACTGAATGTTCTCTTAGGGCGTTCCCTTTTATTTCTTTTTTTATGTTAAACTAGTTTTTCCCCTCGGCTTCGCCCGCGTGGATGTCGGAAATTAATGCAAGAGGACGTACTACCGCGATAAGAATGTGTTATTCCAGGTTATATAGGTAATATAGACTCTGTGTGCTATTTTCGATCCAGATCCATTTAGCCATTTTTGCGTGATTGAGAAACAAACACCCAATCATACATATTTTCACATATATAATATTAGTAGTAGGATTATTACTCATATTACTTAGGATTCATAGTTTATGAGAACTTCATGTGTGTTGGTGTTTTTAAAATAAAAGTAATAGTATTCAGAGTAAGAAGACTGTGACATAGGGCTTGGTTTATATAAGTCTTCCTGGTTTTTCTTAACGCTCCTATTTTACCTATACAGACACTCAATCATTTACCAGACACCGAACATAATTATAGGAATAGTACTTTTGCCAGTGACTTGGCCCGTATAGCTGTCGGAAAATATCACCCGGGAACCTACTACCGGGATAAAGTAGGTATCCTATCTGTTGTCCCTGTGTCCTAACTGTGTATCCTGTCCATGATATATAATATATCTTTGTGCCAAATTCGATCTAAATCCGTTTGGCCGTCTTTGCATCATTGAGAAACAAACATCCACAAATCTAAACATCTAAGCCATTTCGCGGTCTCTTACTTGGAATAATACTATTAGGTTTATTTTGAGTGTAATGAACACACATGATATTCGCAATTACTATGAAGCCAAAGTAATATGAATTACAATCCTACTTATCCTGTACTACCAGGCCGCTGCCAACGCGCTCTGCGCCCGCTTTTTAAATCTCTAATATCTTCTACGATATTCATTTAAATTACATGCTATACAGGGCCATATTGATCTATATTAAATGCACAATGTATTTAAGGTACTTAATTGGATAAGGATTAATGTTGTATTGCTTAAAATCGCTTCGTAATTAAGCCCTTATTTCTCGTAAAAAGTAAAAGATAAATGGTTACTGTGGGTTATCCCTAACAGATAGACATATACCATTGAGGACATTTTTGTAGGCCTTTTTAAGGTGTACAATACTGTAGTACATTACTTTGATCTATTTCGTAGGATTCAGCCAGGGTTTTTCGAATTTTGAGACGTATGTCAGCGTAGTTTTCGAAGACAGTTATTTTTTTCAAAAATATATGAATCTTTCTAAAATAAAAGTAGCCTAAGTTACTCCTTTTTACATCAGCTATCTGCCAGTGAAAGTCCCGTCAAAATCGGTCCAGCCATTTCAGAGATTAGCGGGAACAAACAGACAGACAGACAAAAATTGTAAAAAATGTTGTTTTGGTATATGTATCGTGTATACATCCATATACACTTAGTAAAAAGTGGTTATCTTAATATTAAAAACAGACACTCCAATTTTATTTATTTGTATAGATTTATCAAGTGACTTCTCCCGCTCTGGGCGGAGCGGGAGGGCGTGTCAGACTTTTATTGAGTAAAACCCACCCGTGTTCCTTCATTTAGCCATATGCCAGGGCCACGGTATCTCGTTTGAACAATCTCGCGACCCTGGCAGGAGGGCGTTGCCTTCCGGCGTGACCAGTCACAACAGCCTTGTAAATAACTTTTAGTTAGCCGCCCTTCATTCAGCCTCTCAACATAACCAAACCATCTAAGCATACTCTTTTCAATTTTTGTGACTACATATTTTAAACTGCACCTTTGTCTTATCAATCATTCCTCAGCCTATCATTCACAGTCACACCACACATGCTTCGCAACGAACGCATTTCCGCAGCATTTATTCTACTTTCATGCTTCTTTTGCGACACCCAACATTCACTTCATACATAAGCGTAGGCCAAGGGCTTGTGGCTAAGTAATAACAGCCGCACGGGTTGATCGTTCAGGTTAAGCTACGCTTGCTGCGGTTGATCTGTGGATGGGTGACCATCTTTACATAACAAGACCCGTTCGTGCCTCGGAAGGCACGTTAAGCCGTTGGTCCCGGCTGTCTTTCCTAGATCTTAGACGGTCGTCAGAAACCTGAAAGTCTGACATTGAATTATCTATGATCTACATTCTGGCAAATGGCACCGCGACAACCAAATCTCGTGACCGTCAGGATGGCTGGACCAAACGGGATATGTACATGAGACCATGTACACTGTTTAGTACCTATTTGTTACCTTTAATGAAATATTTGCTACCTTTGCGGTAAGAAATATATCAAAGAAATAAAGTGGTCAGCCATTCTGACGTCAGGTTGGCTGACCACATCCAAGTTCTCATAGTTTTAGCGTTGCATTAACTGCGTTGTTAATGTAAAAAATTACTACATATTTGCTACCTTAACATATATTTTTTACACAACTTTAAGAAGCTCTTATATAGAGTTATTAATAAAAACGATTAAAACGCCTGTACATCAGTTATTTACATCTTTTCGTCGTATAATTGCTAATAATGTTTTTTCAGGCGCTTAGTGGCTTATGAACAACTTATTTATAGACATTCCTTTTCCTTGTATCTCTGGACTGTCCTGTGTAAAGGAAAGCTGTCATAAATAGAAAAACAACAATAAAATTATTCGAAATTATTTCGTGACTCGATTTGACGTCATCGTAACATTGAAATTAAGTACCAATAGGGTAGTTCTTCGAAATTTTATTCTTCGACTGATTCATATGGCTAAAATTTAATTTCACTTTCAGCTCTGTAACACATGTTCATATGAAAATAGGTATACATATGAAAATAGGTATACCTATTTTTATATGAACATGAGTTGTTTTAGCCATATGAATCAGTCGAAGAATCAAATTTCGAAGAACTACCCTAAAACAGTGAGGTTATAATGACCAATTCCTTCGCTTGGAGCCGATGAAGGAACAAACTCTAAAACTGATGCCAAGTTATGTTCAATATTTTTCAATGTAATTATAGTGTTGGTATATGATATAAATAATTTCTTCTTCAGAATTGTCTTCAAAAGCAATGAAATCTTTTTGCTACCTGTTAAAAAATATATTGCCTATTTGCTATCTTTTTTTTTAATACTGTTAACTGTCTACCTCGTTCCATCGTGAAAACACACTCTTTTATATAATAAGATTTTAAATAAATTATATTTACCATGTGTACGTCATAAACAACAAAAGTACAGTTGAACACAATTATTGTGGGTAGTTTTGACGTGACAACGTCTTATAATTCGATGGAGCCGGCTGCACGCACGAAAAAACATGACTCATGCGGCGTTACCTCGCTCTGAGGCGTTCCATTTAAGGATTGAAGTGCAAGCGAGAGCGCGCATCAGTATTTTCTTATGACGTTGTCACGTTCAACTATCGTCAGTAAATGATTATGAACTATTGTGTCATAATTTGATCAAGATCAATATAAAACTTCCCCATCTTCTAATAAAAAATGCGATATGTAAATAATTATAAAATTTTATAAACGGATAAAACTTTACTATGGATATCCGGAAACAAGTAGCTCAAAACATTGTTAGCAATTATACGACGAAAAGTCGTAAATAATTGATGTACAGGCGTTTTATTCGCTTTTTTTTAATAACTTTATATAGGAGCTTCTTCAAGTTGTGTACAAAATATATGTTTGGGTAGCAGCCAACCTGACGTCAGAGTGGCTGACCACTTTATTTCTTGAATATATTTTTTACCGCATAGGTAGCAAATATTCCATTAAAATTAAAGGTAGCTAATAGTAGCAAATAGGTACTAAACAGTGTACATGGTCTCATGTACATATCTCGTTTGGTCCAGCCATCCTGATGGTCACCCAAATCTCTCAAATGTTTGTTTGGTTTGTCTTATAGTTTGATTTCATTTCCAAATACTCTAGAGACATCTCGCAGATTTGTGCCTTAATAAAAATAAAACTCAGATCTCATGTTTACATTTTATTGGTTGTACAAATGTGTACGCTTTTATAAATACATATTTTCTAAATCTATAGTCAATGTACAACACCAAGTACAGCCTCCAATTCTGGACGGAGTCTGATCCTCTAGTACTAATTGACAAAGTATAAAGTCAAAAATAAAGCTATAAAGGTTTTTCATTACACTTGGTAAATTCGTTCTAAGAAAGGACAACAATAGTGGCACTATGTTCTCTTACAATGAGTGTACATATTTGAATGGAAGAGGAAATACCACTAAAGCAAATGCAAGACCTAGAAAATTGATACGTTTATTAAATTTACAGGATACACAAAAGTCTGTAGACTGAAATAATCAATATCCACAAGATTACATATTGTAAAAACATTGAATCCTCCATATATGGAGTTATAATATGTGTAACATTTATATTTCTAATAAAATATAATAATATCCTCATTGTTTCCTAAAGAATATGAAGATTTCTTTAACTGATATGACAGGTATTATTAAAGTTTTATGTATGTATTTAAATAAATATAACATGTACGAGATTGGCACAAGGCTTTTTATGAGATATAAATAGTAATTAACACTACTACTTTAATGTTACTTAAACTATGAAAAATTAAAAAAGCTGCACTAGCACATACAGTCGCTCAAACGTGAGGAGTCTTGACTGGTTCGAGACAACACATCAACTGCCTACAACTAGGAGAGTAAAATTTTGTCTTTTCTTTAGATACTACATATTTTTGAGTTTAAATAGATAGTAAGTTAACAAAATGATTTTCTAAAAATACATTTTCAATTTATATTACTCAAATTCAAAATGACTAATTTGGAACAGTTTTATTTTTTGTTTAAATATTCCGCATTGTTATACAACCCGTAGTCTTATACACTCTTACCAAAAAGTAAGACAAAAATATAATGTACAGTTTGGCGAAAAAGAGTCTGACGCGGTGACAATTGGAACTAAAATATACTTTTTGTGGCAACACTGCTTTGTTTATCAACTACAGGTAGCTTCTCTGTCATTGTGTTATGTTCCCAGTTGTATTTCACTTATTTTTAATACCAAGTTTTCGTAAGATATTTGGCGGAATCGGAAGCGGAACAAGTTTTGTCTCCGATTGACAATGTTTTCGAAAGAACTCCCAAGATGACAGGTATTTAACCAAGAAATTTATCTTTTAGTCAATGCCAGTCATTGTTTTTCATTTGTAATACTTAGTTTTATCGGTACTATTAAATTTCAAGCCCTTTTACTGTTTTATTTACTAATAGATTACACAGCCCGACGTGACTCTTGCTGCTTGAATGAGAGTAGTCATTCCCCGTAGATTTTGGGTCACTGTATTCAAATTCGGCCTCGGAATTGCTCCATCACGTCACATTTTTTAGATATTCTAAACTAAAAGTGCAAAAAACACGATTTTAGCGCGTTTTCATGGTTATGTAGCATCGCGACAAATTAACCTATCGAAAAAATACAAACAATACTAGTATAAGCATTGCTCTTCCAAATGGCGTGAGTTTGCGCGAATATCTTTTTTCATCATCGAGAAATTTAATTTTGAAAATTTCTATTTTTTATATACATGAATTGTATGAAAAATTGTATATCGAAAGTATATATATCGAAAGTATGTAATAATTTCCAAAATCAAATTTCTAAAAAATGTATAGGATATCTAAAAAATGTGATGTGATGGAGCAATTCCAAGGCCGAATTTGAATTCAGTGACCCAAAATCTACGGGGAATGACTACTCTCATTCAAGGAGCAAGAGTCATGTCAGGCTGTGTTATTGAGGTTACGTTTTCTAGTTTGACAAATAGCGTGTACGTTCACTCTTCATGGTTGTTACTTGAAATTGAAAAATGTACATGGAATTAATATGATTGTCTTTATAATTTCTTTAAGGTAACTTTGTCAATGTGGTCAATACAATTAGAAAAATTGTTCATGATGGTGAAAAAAAATTATGTTTTTTTTTTCTACACTTGGAAACCACCGAAAATGTCAAATGAGATAAAAATTTCACTTTTTCTACGCTGTAAAGAAACGATTTTTTTTTTGTAAATGCTGTTATCGCATACCACAGTGAAAAAAGTATAATTAACACTTTTTTATTTTTCTGGTGTCTACTCCACGTAATTTATTACCTATAGTTTGAGAAGACTTGGGTTATAATGGGAGTCGTGAACCTCTAAGAAAGATTTTACACTTTTTACAGTTTTATAAATAAGAAATGTAAAACTGACCAAATCAGTGTTAATGGAAAAATATATTATAGCAGCGAAAAGGTATACACGAATAATGGTATGTCATGCTTTTCTTTTTATATAAGATCTACATATCTGTGTGTTCTTTAATTTTCATTGTCATGTCAATGAGTGTCATAGTGATAGTAGTATGTACCCCACATAGACATATCTGACGGCTTCATTATTCATCCGTTAAAGTTTATTTGATATGGCCCGTACTTTTCGAATGCGACATGTTATAGGTAGTCTCCGACTTCCGATTAGTTTCCGACAGTAAGCAGCTGGTAGTAGCCTTCTTTTAGACTATAAACTGTCAGAATTAACAGGATTCGTTCATCATTATTCACGTCAAATACGATACAGGCATACCAACCATCGAATGGTTATGAAATTGTTGAACATTATTCCTTGGGTGTCGGGTTCAATGGACAATCTTCGAGTGTGATTTAATTTATTTTTTAATCTGAATAAGTTTTCATTATGTTATCATGATGGCACTCGCATCTCTTAGATAAAATGTTATTCTAGCGATATAAAGCGCAATCTACTAAATACAATAAAAGTAAAAGCCTGTGTGCCTATCAAGTCTTTAAATTTTGATTGTTGAGAATTCCCCGGGATCTCGTGTTTGTTGATTAAAACACCAAGTATCTTATCAGTTTTAGTCCTAGTATTCAGGGTGGCCATACCTGCTAAAAAGGCGCCCTCATTTTTTCCAGACTCTTTTTTGCCAAGCTGTATTTAGAGTAATTTAAAATGCAGTCTTTGTGATATCAGTAGAAGACAAGATTTTTTTATTCATATTTCTAAAAGTATCACTGAGTTTAGTACCTATATAAAATACCTATATAATAATTAATGTATATTATAATAGTACAAAAATATATTTGATACTTATCACATACTTGGAACATCTTGGAATGCAACATTTTGCATAATATTATAAATAGTTGCTAAGTTAATACATGGCAGGATAGAAGATGGTTTCAGAACTCTTAAATCACTTGACAGAATTTAAATATTTTATCTTCAATGGCAGCAATGTGATTTTAGTCATGGTGACCAAACATAAGTTTCTAAATAAACAATGTTATTAGAAGGCCAGCTTGATTAAAATTTGTTTGAAAAAATTGATTCAATGCCAATATTTTATGGAGACATCACCACCTGGCAGGTGAACAGACAAAAATGAGTTTCACAACCAATTTGTGAATATGGAAAGATAATTAATATAAGATCATGAGATATGGGTTCATACGAAAAGATTTAGTAACTAGATGAGCATAGTACGTTGTTACCAACCTATGTGTATATTACATGAGAACGCAGTCACAACATTGGATGGTGTAGTACAGGCACTTGATACCACAGTCTTCTTCCTCCTCTGTAGACGTAGCAGACCTGGTCTTCTGTGGTGGAGGAGGCCGCAGGTACACACTGTCAACCTTGTCTCCAAATTTCTCAGTATCTTTATCTTCTTTTTCAGATTTATTTGTGACCTTGTCATTCTCCAGGAAGTCTTCACTTTTCTCACTTTTTAAGTCCTTATTGTTTGTGTCTCCAGCTGCTTCCTGTAACATAACAAAAATAATAATGTCAACACTCTGCGGACACATCATCCCAGCCAAAACTACTGCTGGATAAAATGCATAGAGAATGCTGCTGCCCAATCTCCAGTAAGTCCCTTAGTTGCTTGTTATGACAACCACGGGAAGAAATGGGATGGAAGTTAAATTTTTGATTACAGCTATGGGGGTTCTTTGTTATAAGGGTTTGGTTACCACACTTAGTCCTTTAAGTGGACCATTGTGCGTGGGCGATGGCGGCCGTCAGAAGTTATTCCAACCAGCCAACCTCCCTCCAGAAGATGATTGTATCTGCTGGTCTGAGAACGTACGTGTAAGATCTACGTGTCCCAAGGGTTTCTGTCCTATTCTGGGTGACGCCTGTACATTCCTCAGGCTCCATGCAGGCCCTGCACAGGTAGCTGTCCGTTATGCCTATTGTGTAAAAGTGTTTATTTAGCAGACAGTGTCCTGTGATCCCTGTCATCAGACACAGACCATCCCTGGCATAGTAGATGCCTGGTCCGCCTGCCATCCAAGGATGGAATAGCTTCACTGCCTGCAACCTGGTGTCTCGCAGTCACCTGCGTAGCTGGTTGATGGTGAGATGGAAAACAATAGGTTCAAGTCCATACACTGACACACTGGATGACTTTCAGCAGCTGACCAATTCGTCAGCAGCGTTGTTACCTAGTGATCCACTGTGTTCTTTTATCCATTGTAGTGTTGTTGTTGCGATTAGAAATTTACCCATTTCAATGCATTGTGACATTCTAGTGTTAGCTCGAGGTAATGAATTTTATTGCTAGGGACTGGAGAACTGGAGCACTGTAGAGAGTATACCGACGCTTGAAAGGCAAAATTGAGAATTTTGCCTTTCAAGCGTCGATATACTCTACAGTGCTCTAGTTTGACCTCTATGGCGTACACCGCTTATATAATGCCCACATATTCCCAGCAGGCTGGATTTTTTATGTTAAGGTCATATTCTGACCATGACTCCGGTTCTGGAGTCAGTCTTTGAATCATCAGTGTTTTCTCGTAGCTCTTCTGGGCCCAAGTGATTGTTGTTCTTCTGTGAGTATAATGTTGTAGTACTTTCGAAAGTAGGGTTGGGGTCTTATCGCAGGATGATGCCATCATTAGTTGTTGTTTGATCGCATCTTCCTTAAGTCTTCCACTGGCAAGAAAAATTTTAATCATATCTCAGCTGCCGTATACCGTAGGCTGCCGCTGGAAGGCTTGCTTCTGTGCTTGACTCTAGTCTATTCTTAGGGTCCCTGCTATGTTGAGACTAAGAGCAGATTGGGCCACCTCCTCCAGAACGAACAGATGTAGAAGCCGTAGCCCAAGCATTGCCTGTAAGGCGGCAGTGGGTGTAGTCCTAATGCAGCTAGTGATTTTTTATTGGTTGAATAACTGTGGTGTCTATACACAAAGCCCCAAGCCCCAAAGCCCCAAAGTCACCGACTGGCTATCCAGTGGGTGACTTTGGGGCTGGTCCCCCAATTCCTGCCAAGCATTCATTTACACTGTTACAGGGATATGTTGGGTTATAAAGTGATGTATTTTGCCCAATTCAGCAGTTTGTCCAAAAAATGCCCTGGTATTTGGTTTTAGTTGATAGGCTTAGGGTAGTGCTATATGGGGGCGGTGGATGTGAAAAACTACCAGAGTTGGTATAGCTTCCAATACAAAACTATGTTATGAATGCATATACTTACTTTACTATCTTCTTTCTTGTCATGTCTAATGAACTCCTGTTTTTCTTCAGCATTTCCTGTAGCAGTACTGTCTGATGGCACTTCAGACGCACCTAATGCTGTACCAGCAGTAGCTATACTCGCAGCAGGTGCTTTTGTCCTCTCTGGCATCAACAAATCTGTCTCCTCTTCTTTCTTCTTGTGTGGTTGAAAATCAGGTGAATCTCCAGACATGCTTAAAAGAAGAATTTTTGCGATTAATGTAAGCAAGTAATGAAACTAAGTTGCTGTGTTAACGCGACTGTACTACTGAGGCGACCGGGAGACGGAAGATTAAATTTCATTTCACGACAACTCGCACACATTGTCATCCATCTGTATAGCTTCATTATTAATAATGTAAACAACACTCGATAAAATGAAGACTACTGCAGTTACCTACGTGTAAACGACATCCAGTCACTTGGTTTACCTTACTACAGCAGTTTCTATTTGTTCCCCAGACAAACGTCGCCATGTGCTAATGATAGTTTCAAAATTGTTGTTTTCTTGCATCTCGGCGTGTCATAAACATAGGCTAACAAAAAAGTTTTACTGTTGTTCACAAACAATCACCAAATATCGACAGTATTAGAGGCCTTGTGATATTGTCGGCCTACCGTTAGCCTAGATATTTTTAAACCAGACCTTTATTTAAAAAAACTAAGGATTTTAATGATTTATTTCAGTAATAATTTGAGAGTTCCAAAAAAGAAGTATCGTAACAAGCGTCTAACAAGCCTTATTCTTTGTGATTGTGATGTCATGTCACTACAGACATGTAGTACTTACTAGTTCCGTTAGTCGGTTTCTACTCTAGTGGTGTGCAATAAAAACAAACAACCTACAGGGAATAATTCAAGTAATCGACTACTTTCATTTACAAATGTAAAATTGAGTTCTCAAGCTATAACTACTGGAAAATCACGCTCCAAAAAGTATAAAAAACAAAATGTTCTTATCTGAAAGGCGTGATCGTATGCTACTTTGCCTAATGCTTATGAGCAGTCACTACCAAAGACTGTCACTGGTGTTAATATGTATTGTTTAGGCGCATACGATTTACTTCATCATAGTCGGGTAAATAACGCGAACGAAAAAATTTCTTGGATTAATAATTGCATGAGTTATTAACTCATAAATGTTTGCTGTACTGGCATTTTTTTAAACCTTATAAATTCAATTCGACTATTGTATATATATAGTGTAGTTTGTGTATTCTGGCCTTTATGGTGTTTCCTTGAGTAACCCGCGAAATTCAAGTTTCTTACGTTTTCTTTTTGCAAATTATAGTTGGTATACGGTAATTTTTATAGAATAAATTCTAAATTATAATCTGGAAAGCGTCATGATGTGTTTAAATGGATTAATAGAACATAACAAAAATAACACGGCAGTTCCTTGCAAAAAAAAATAATCTTTTTTTTTCTTATTATGAAGAGAGTATAGTAGTGTTAATACATTAATCTATTATTATGAATACTTACACCCTGTACATTGACGGTGACCTTTCATATTTTCCTTGAGGGTATTTGTCATTGACGCCACTGTACACGATTTCCTTCTTCTTATTTTTTCTTGTAGGAATCCATATTATGCCGAAGCCTGCTTTACTGCTTTTGTTTTTCGGCGTGCTTAACGGTGAAAAGCCATAGCTTTTGGATGAACTGGCACCAAATCCAGATGACTTTCCACCGGAACTTGAGCCTAATCCACTGGGGAGCTTAGGTGCAGAACTGGAAGATTTTCCACTAGAATTTTTGCCGCTATAAGACTTGCCAAATCCACTGGTTCCACTCTTTCCAAGACCTCCGGTTCCACTTTTGCCAAGGGAACCAGCCCCACTTTTGCCTGTAGGGCCGGCTCCGAACTTTTTAATGGGCGCCAGGTTGCTGACCTGAAGCAAGAATATTACAGGAATTAAGTTAGTACAACATTTCCCTTAGACCCCAGGATCAACCAAACTTCAGTTTGAAACACTACCTACTCCTGCCATTCCATCAGTCACAGCCCCGGATCTAGGGGGGGGCAAGCCGGGGCCTATGCCCCGGGCGGCAAGTTCAGGGGGCGGCCAAATTCACACTTCACGGATCAATGGACAACTCATCATTTATTTAACTTTGACCACGGAATAAATAATAGCACAAGTACAGCAATTTCATGGCCATATCAACTTGACCGATACCCTGAGCGCGGAGTGAGACGTACGAACATTTATTATTCGCGAGGCGCGTAGGCATAGTTCAAAATACGCGCCCGGCTCCCGCTCGCCGGCAGGAATCGCAGATCGGGGCAGCACGCGTCTGGTTACCGTGAGTGCAAAAGAGATAAAGCTATATCCGAAAACTTCCTCGTCGATCTCTCTCCACGACAGTGTTTTGTTTTAAAAATGTGAGTTGTTTGTTTATGTTTACTATTTAGTACTTGTCGATCAGCCGAAAGTAAAATACTCATTGTATAAGTGAAGACGCGACGCATCAATAAATCTATCACAGCTCATCGATCGCTTTTTTAGGTAAGTATTTTATCATAACAATTATTATGTCTTTTTAAGTTACTATATTAATTTTTTTAATTATATTTAATACGTGCAATCACTTACGAACGTTAAAAACCGAAGCCGCGCGACGAAAATTGACCGCGACGCGGGCGGACGATTCTTTTACAAAAGGTTTTTATTGGCTACAGTTACAAAACTTAATTTAAGGAAATTAATCATAATAATCATTATTATTACTTTTTGCGCGTTTACTTCTTTTGCGTTACCTATTCCTACGCTGTCGACGACGACGGCGCGTTTGTACCTATAACTCGGGCGGTTGCCACGCACTTGCAAGCACTCATCGATATCATTTACCTACTCTACTTCCCGCTCGTAAATTATAGCGTTAGTGAAATTGAAGTCAGATCGTAATACCTACATTGCGTTGAGTTGATTTAATTAATTGTTTCATGTAATGATCTTGTCTGGTCGATTTATCTATACCTAATATAAAAAAACCGGCCAAGTGCGAGTCGGACTCGCGCACCGAGGGTTCCGTACAAACCTGCAGGTCATCATCATCATCATTCGTCATCATCGTCTATGAAATTAAATGTTTTTTTTTTAATTTTTATATTTGAGTTGACTGAATGAAAGGTAAATTGTGGTTTACGATTTATGACGTATTAAAAAAAAACTACTTACTAGATCTCGTTCAAACCAATTTTCGTTGGTAGTTTTCATGGTAATGTACATCATATATTTTTTTTAGTTTTATCATTCCCTTATTTTAGAAGTTACGGGGGGGGGGGGACACACATTTTACCACTTTGGAAGTGTCTCTCGCGCAAACTATTCAGTTTAGAAAAAAATGATATTAGAAACCTCAATTTCATTTTTAAAGACCTATCCATAGATACCCCACACGTAAGGGTTTGATTAAATTTTTTTTTTGTGTTTCAGTTCTATGTATGGGGAACCCCAAATATTATTGTTTAAAAAAAAATGATATTAGAAACCTCAATATCATTTTTAAAGACCTATCCATAGATACCCCACACGTATGGGTTTGATGAAAAAAAATTTTTTGAGTTTCAATTCTATGTATGGGGAACCCCAAATATTATTGCTTTTTTTCTATTTTTGTGTGAAAATCTTAATGCGGTTCACTGAATACATCCACTTACCAAGTTTCAATAGCACAGCTCTTATAGTTTCGGAGAAAAGTGGCTGTGACATACTCGGACAGACAGACAGACAGACAGACAGACAGACAGACAGACAGACAGACAGACATGGCGAATCTATAAGGGTTCCGTTTTTTGCCATTTGGCAACGGAACCCTAAAAATGAGTCGCTGAATGTGTTGCTAAGCGCAAAACTCTAGAACGTTTGAACCGATTTCGCTAATTCTTTATTTAGAATATTTCTTGAAGTACGAGGATTGTTCTTACGGAGAGAAAATTATAAAAATAAAAAAAATACGAATCGACTGTTAGGCGGTACGAAGTTTGCCGGGTCAGCTAGTTTACTAAAAATATTGATTAGATTAAAATGTTTTCAACAAGGAAATTAATTAGGTACTTAATTTGTTTACAGGTTGTAATTATGAGTGCACCAAGAAAAAAACTATCAGGAGCGGAATATAGGAAAAAGGCTAAATATAAGGAGTTGCAGGGAAAACAATCTGCAGATAATATGAAAAATTGGCTTCGCAGAGGGTGTGACCCGGCAGGATCTGCTGCAACTTACGAAGTTGATATTGAGTTAGAGGATGTTTCTGGCACTTTACCCGATCAAATGGATCAAGATAGCACAGTGCCAACTTCACCATCTTTATCGATGTGCGAAGAGCAACATGAGCAACTTGAAAAATCGAAGCCAGAGTACGAAGGATCTAAATCCCTGGACTCGGAATTGAATGAACTACAAAAAACCGGATTTGATTTGACGGACCCAGGCAATTGGCCAGCGGTGGAAAAAATGACTGACCAACAACGATCTTTCTTTAGCAATCAGGCTATATTATTAGCAGAAAATCACCCCGAAAACATTGAATTTAGATATACTGAACGCAATGGCAGACGTTTGACATCTTCTATGTGGTACAGGACGTTGGCTAATTGCGAAAGGGTTAAAAGATCTTGGCTTTTATTTTCTAAGACAAAAAATGCAATTTTTTGTGCGTGCTGCAAGATTTATCAGAAAGTATCTACTACCGCTACATCTGCATTGTGTTCTACAGGGTTTATTAATTGGAAAAAAGTCTCAGAGAGATTAGCTGAGCACGAGGCAACCCAAATGCATAAAGAGTGTATGATCAAGTGGAAAACACGGGTACAGCAAATGAAATCATGCCAGGGTATTGATCAAGACCTTGAGAGAGTAGTTAACTCAGAAAAAGAAAAATGGAGAGAGATCCTGCGGATTGTTATGGATGCTGTATTGTATTTATCCACAAACTGCCTCGCTTTTCGCGGATCCAACAAAACTCCTAGCGACCTTATCACGCAATATCCTCAGCCAGGTCAAGGTAACTTTTTAAACTTAATTTCCCTGCTCGCGAAACATAATTCAACTCTTAAGTTTCAATTAGAAAATTTAAAAAAGGGACAGGTATCATATTTATCAAAGACAATACAGAATGAAATAATTGAAATAATGGCAAAAACAGGTAGAAATAGCATTTTAAATGACATCAAAGAAGCCAAATACTTTACGATAATGTTCGAATGCACTCCAGATGTATCCCATACTGAACAAATGAGCCAAGTTATACGATATGTTAAAAGAACTGGCGATGTATGTGAAATAAAAGAAAGTTTCATTGATTTCATAGAAGTTGTTGGAAAGACAGGAGAGGACATTTGTCAACAGATTTTAGAAAAATTAGCAGTTGATGATTTAGATATTGGACAATGTCGTGGCCAATCTTATGATAATGGGTCCAATATGGCCAGCATCCATAAAGGAGTACAAGCCAGGATTGCAGAAAAGAATGAGCTGGCCGAGTTCGTACCGTGCTTGGCTCACTCCTTAAATCTTGTAGGGGTTCATTCTGCCTCATCATGCCAGGAAGCTATTAACCTATTTGGACTAATTCAAAAAGTATATTGCTTTTTTGTTGGTTCCACTTCTAGGTGGAACATTATGAAAAAATACGCAAAAACAAATTTAAAAGGAAGTAGTCAGACGAGATGGTCGGCAAAACACGTTGCTGTGAATGCCCTATTAAATAATTTGCCAGAAATAGCGGAAGCCTTAGAAGAAATTAAGCAAACTTCTTGTGCTCCAGAAGCCAAGTTCGAGGCTGGTCATCTCTTAACTGCTATAAAGGATTTTAAATTTATTCTTAATTTAACTATTTGGGTGAATATTCTCCGCGAAATCAATCGAGTGAATATAGAAATTCAGAAAGAAGATATTATCCTTGCCCGTTCCGTCGCACTAATGGATGGTCTGCTCAAAACTTTGCAAAAAATGAGACAAAATCCAATGGAATATTGGATAAAAGAAGCTGGCGAAGTAGCTGAAAAATGTGGTGTTGACCCTATTTTGCAAAACAAACGAATTCCAAAACGTAAAAAACATTTCGACGAGATGTGTGAAGACGAATTGCCAACACTCCAACCTGTTCAACTTTTTTCTAAAGAAATAATGATGGTATTTGATCGAATCATATCCGAAATTAAAAAGAGATTTGATTGTGCTACCATGCTGAATTTGAATTTTGCTTTTCTTAATGATACTGATATTTTGAAAATGTCAAATGAAGAACTGCAAAAGTGTGGAGCAGATTTGGCTCGAAAATACGAGCGAGATTTAAGTGCCGTTGAATTCTACCAGGAACTTCATGTTTTTAAAGAGCAAGCTCCGGTTTTATTTGGTGATATAGAAAAGACTAACAGTTTTTATCTCTTGCAACAGATCTATGCGCATGATTTGCAGGATGCTTTTCCTAATATTTGTATTGCTCTGCGAATTTACTCTACGCTTCCTACTACGTCCGCAAGCTGCGAGCGAAGTTTTAGCAAACTAAAACTGATTAAAAATTATTTGCGATCTTCTATGAGCCAGGAACGCTTATCGGGTCTTGCAATCTTAGCGATAGAAAATCGTATTGCACACGAGTTAAATTATGACAAGGCTATAGATTTATTTGCTGAACAAAAAGCTCGAAGAGTAAAATTGTAATTTCAATTCACAAATTTAATAATATATTTGATTTTTATTTTTATTATGCATATTTATTTTTATTTTAAACCCTACCCTGTTAAATATATATCCTACATATTGATAGCTGAAATTATATGGATGATAAAGGTGAAAATAAACATAAGTAGGTAGGCGGGGCGGCATTTATCAGTTTTTGCCCCGCCTAAAAAAAATTTAAGATCCGGGGCTGATCAGTCATCATTGTTGTTCTCGTTGTAAGTTAAAACTAATTCTTTTAAATACAGGATAAGTTTTTATCCAGTGCGTAAATTGTAACCATGAATTCAGCATATCATTCTAGACCCCCATGCGCAGAATTTTTTTGTCGGTTTTACAAAAAACAAAAAAATTGCTGTTTCATAGAAAAATGCAATACCTACGGGGTCAAAATGTATGGAACAGCTGATTTTTTTTTTTGTATAACTGTCGATAATTTTGTACGCTGGCATTTTTTTAATATGTCATCACCAAAAAAGAAACAGGTCTAGCAGGTCTTATGAGGTGGTTGCATAACTGAACTATTTAAGTGAAGGATTAGCACAGCTACATAAATACGTGTAAGCATATACCCGATATTGCCCATTATTTAGGTGCCATCTCGTCAATAAATAAAATATTTTAATAAAAATTAAAAATATTTTCAATTTATAATATCTAGTTAGGTACTATAACTTGGACCGGTTTGTATATTTTTAGTTTTAAAGTGTTCGTAATTGTTCGAGCTTGGTTCTTACGGAAAGAAAAAATGGAATAGTTTCCGTAAAAGTTTCAAATTGTGGAAAAGATAAAAACAAAAATATATAAAAGCCTGAGGGAAACCATGCGTCACATCCACGCAAAACGGCCATCGCTCAGCATAATGCACCATCCATATCGCATATCGCCCATCTATTTGCGGACGGCTCAACTTGTCTTCTTCTATACTCCTCTATGATCTATCAGCCTCACTCTGTCATGTTTCACATATATGTTGATCGAACATTCTTCGGTCAGCCCTTTATCTACTTATTACTAGGCTTTACAAGTTAACGAGGAATAGTCGACCAACTTATATTTGCAGTTGGAATGTATGGTGTGGTTTTTCCACAACAATATTAGGTTTGTTCACGGGATAAATTCATCCCAGCTAAAGAGTACTTTGGTTGCGCATGGTCCGACACGCACTTGACCGGTTTTTTTTAGGGAAGATAGAATTCCCTGTAACCCCACGTTCGTATGTACGTAATAAAATCGCGGTGAGACTTACGCGCACTGGATCTACAACCCACGCTTAGTGCCAAGAGTTGAAAATCGAACAGTGTTTTATCGACGCGCTCGCTGAGACTCAGTCGCGCTGCACTCTATTGGATTCTCAATGCTCGGTTCAACACCGAAAGTTGAAAATGCAGTGCGCAAAAAATTTCGCCGCTGTTTTAATACGGTCGTATGGACGTCGACTACCTTAGTCTATAGATAGGTAGGTTTGTCTGAAATATGAATGATTGAGCTCAAATGCCTGGTGAAGTTCGTCGAAGACTTTATTTTCAAGGCTTTGTTGGTTGACGGTGACTGACCCTTCCAATTTAAGATTTGTGACTCAGTAATATCCAAAGCGCTTGCAATAAACATGCATAACCTGCTACCTACGTACTGACTAGAGATGTGCCAAATTGTTAAAATGTAGGTATATCCGTGGATATGGATCCGAATACGGATATTTGGTGTCAAGATCCGCGGATACGGATCTAAACTTTCTTACTCAATTAGTGCCGCTGCGCGTGACCTTGAAACGATCGTTGACGCCACTTGACGCTGTGCTTGACAGTATATGTTTCAACCTGCATTGTGCGGACCTTTCTTTTGTTTTGTTATAGTTTAGTCATACATATTTAATTTTAAGAAATAAAAAAATAATCTGAAAGGATTTAAATAGTTTTTCATTGCTACCTAATCGTAATCACCTGTAATATAATACAATATGTAACGTAATTAACGCACACCCTCTTAAGGGGTCATTGTACTAATCATTATGAACAACTTTTACTATGGGACAAAACCTGAAATCGCGGAAAAAAATTCAGCTGACCCCTTAAGAGGGTGTGCGTTAATTACGTTACATATTGTATATAGAAATTCATCTCTGTATTGTAAATTAATAAGGTAAAATATCCATAAAAGATTCTCTATGAAAGTAATTGATACGGATCATCTTCGCCGTTGTCGGTTATCCGCGGATACGGATACGAATATCCGGCACGTCACTAGTAGTTACTTATCACAAAAACGAAATACCTATCATTGTATGAAATCTCCCCTCCCTATGCTACAGTAAAAATAATAGTTAAAAAAAACTAAAAAGCACGCTTCCATTGAAAACCAAACTAAAAATTACAAAATAATGGAAAAAAAAGCGTGGGGTGCTATTTAAGGTATTTTTTTATTGATATCAGGCACCCCACGCTTTTTTTCCATTATCTTCTATTGTTTTGTTTTTTTTTTTAACTATTATTTATTTTCTATTTTTTAAGGTGTTTCGAATTTTGAGACGTATGTCAGCGTAGTTTGTGACGTATGTCAGCGTAGTTTGTGATGTATGTCTTTTTTTTTCTTTGCTTTTGGCAAGTGATGTATGTCAGCGTAGTTTTGGTCGTATGTCAGCGTAGTTTGTGACGTATGTCAGCGTAGTTTTCGAAGACAGTTTTTTTGCTGTCCTGGTAACCCTGGCAAGGATAATGGCACAAATTTATGAAATTATTGCATTGTCATCGGTCCTTGACAGGTGTGCAAAGTTTGAATGAAATCTGGTCGTTTAAAGTGGGTCAAAATCGCGCTATAAGGAGTCGGTTACAAACAAACATACAAACATACAAGTGAAGCTAATATAAAGCGTGTAAAAAGGATATTATAATCTACGTATTCTCGTAAGCTTTTGTATTCTGCGAAAATATTGTGTATGCTTCGCACAGGTTCAATATCCAGATATTATATTCAGACAAGTGTCCGATATCCGGTTCAGTCACGTGTTTGTATTGTTAAAAATATCTGAATTATCTACCAAAATGTCTTTCTATGGCTAATATTGAACTACAATGTATAATTATGTATATGATGTATAAAGATGCCCAAAATCAGAACAAACGTCGCCATATCATATGTTCATTACATTTCACAAAAATATTGCACAAATGTTATATTTACAACGTTCCCGAGTCAACGTCCCAGGAGCACCAAAAGATGTTTGTACTGTTGCAGATACCTACCTAATAAATTGGCTCATTGACGTCATAACACCCTCCTCTTATTTGCATCGTTTTTCCAATGTCAACGACATGGTTTCAAAACCCTCTCCTTAATGATTTGTGTCCCTGCTCCTACTTTCAAAGCCTCGGAAACTGTACAACTTCAGAGGCTTTGATCAGACCAGCTTATTGTTGGTCTGGTCTCGTTTTTGCTCTCGACTTTACCAGTTTTCTTAATAGGCTTTTGGTAGACCGGTTTGAGTAGTAATGGACCTGTGGTATCGGCCCTGACTTACGAGTTCGAAATTAGGCAGGCGCTTTACTTTGTGTTTATAATTTCATCACCACAGCTCTTAAAACGGTGATGCAAAACTTCGTAAGGAAACCGGAATGTCCTAGAACGAAAAATTGGAAGAGATGCCACATCTACTAACCCGCATTGGGGCCGCGTGGAGGATTACATCCCACTCCTCAACGAGAGGAGGCTAGTGTCCCAGCATGCAGCAGTGAGAACATTTTATGTTGATTACGACTTATCCGAGCCGAGCGAGCGCGATGATTGCCATTAACCGGGCTCAAATTAGGAATTACGACTGTTGTTGAGAATTTTCTTATAGGATAACCCTATTGGAGCTACTATGTTGCTCAACCAGGGTTTAAGCAACGAGACATCACACCACACATTCCTACCTCTGTCGGATTAATCAACTAGGCACTGCTGTGCCGACACTCTACAGCGGAACATGATAATCGTCGGCTTTGTGGTTCAAAATCAGTGACCCAATCGTTTTTGAAATCGCATTCCATTAACATCATCATTAACTCATACAGTTTGTAATATTTCGATATTAATCTCGAAGCGGGCGTAGTTGCATTAAATCATTGCGCAGTATTCATGACGTTACATGAAGCCTTTGCTTTTTCGTCATGCTAACGTTCGTTAGGTAAGAACGTAATTGAACTTCTTTTTTTTTTCATTGAACGTAAAATTCCCATCGCGATTTTATTACGTCCGCGTATATATCGACTTATTGCCTCGTTTCAACTGCCCTGTATTACTCGGATTGGACAAGGAATCAAGACGAGGGCTATTGGAATTCTTGTACTAAATCTTAATACCTTTCTAATATCATTTATTCCTCTTGGAGACCTAGGGGTCTACTCCCTAAACGCGTAGTTTGTAGTTTGGACGGAATAACAGGCGTTTGCTACTCCGTACCACGCACTGTCATAAAGTTAGTGAGGGGCCCGAACTATGAGTGAATGACAACACGATTTGACAGTTGTCCTCCACCCGATTTGCTCATCTGAAAATTGAATTTGGCACTTTTATTGATGAATCAACTACTTTCGGTCGGGCCTGTATGTCGTTGACGGACACTTGTGCGAAAGACACATCACGCGAAAAGGGAATTTCGCGTGAAGGGTCACTAACGCGAAAGACACTTCCGTTATAAGACGTTTCCGCGAATGAACTTTTGCACGAAAGATCCTATTCATGTTCTCACGAGTAACGGACCATGCAAGAGTTGACCTGCCCCGTAGTATAATTACGTAGGTAGGTAAGGCTAACTTTAACAAGGTTTCACCTGACGCCCGACATTTGTAACCACACTCATTTTATTCAGCCCTCGGTAAGTTTCCACCTTGGCTTGGGTGGGATATTTCAAGCTCTCAGCATTAAAACCAGTCAAACAAACCAAATTCAAGCAGTTTACTTGTAGCCACTGAAGCGTTCCACTATCCGCGTCGTGGTTAAATCATAAAACCCTCGTTATCACGCCCAATCTATTAGATTCGTCAAAAACGATTGATTTGACCGCAAACTCGAAGGATTAATAAGTACCTGGCTTTATCATCATCATTATCATTTCAGCCGTAAGACGTCCACTGCTGGACTTAGGCCTCCCCCAATTTGGGGGGCTTTGCCATAATCGCCACGCTTGGCAGGCGGGTTGGCGATTGCAGTATGGTGGTAAAATGCATAGAGAACGCTCTGCTGCCCATTCTCTAGTAAGTCCCTTAGTCGCCTTTTACGACACCCACGGGAAGAAATGGGGTGGTGTTATTCTTTACGTCCGGCACCACACGGTATACACACCATACGGTCCGGCACCACACTGCTTTATCATATCAGCTTCAAAATACAATATTAAGGTATTGTCTTCCGACCTACGTATCTATACTAAATTTCATTTTGATACGACTATTAGTAGTAGGTTAAACTTGATGTCATAGATTTGTTTACAATGTTTGTTTACGTATTATTTTTTAGTTTTCTGTTATGGTTCCGACCACATATCACATATTGACATATCTGTATATTGGTAGCTAACGTATTATATTTACTTTGTACTTGCTATGTAAACAACGGTGAGAGACACTTATAACATCACTAGTATAGGCCAGCGTCTTCGCCCTCGTTGAGGTCCGAAATCCCACGGGAATGTACTACCGGGAAAGCAACCCAGTACCATATCTGCTAATCTATGTTATAAACTTGAAAATTTGTGTGCCAAATTTCATACAACTCCGTTAAGCCGTTTTGGTGTAATTGAGCATCAAACATCCAAACATTTAAAGATCAACAGGATTAGTATACTGGGTATTAGCTCACCTCTACCAAATGAAAAAAGTATTTTCAAAATCGGTTCTCAATCCTTGAAAATGAACATAAAACCTCTCGTTTTTGTGAAGTCAGTTAATTAGATGTGTTTTACAAATGTCTAAAACTTCAATCAGCAATCAGCGTACCTACCTACGTACCTAGGTTGTTTTTAGGTAGGTACTACATGCCAAGAATGCATAAACAATCGTTTTGTGCAAACATAAAATTGGTAAGAGTTTGTACTACAGTCAAACGCAGCATAATTGAATGACTAGGTATTATTTACATACATGCTCCATCAGTCGTATGTTTGTGCGTAATAATGCTCTTAGTAGATAAGCAAAGGGCTTAAGGTATGTTATGGCATTATCTGGCCATGTCCTACTTTCTACATTAGGTACATGATTACATGTCTTTCTGTAAACAATGAGATGCTAATAATTTTTTTGATTTGTTTAAGCTGTTGAAGACCACTCAACGCTTAAATAAAACAGTGTAAACAAAGTAATCATCACATTAATGGTCGTTATTTTTAAATCAATGTCTTGATTTAAAAATATACGTTTATCTTTTTAATATAGCTGAAGCATTAGGTACCTACATTTGGTTAAAACAGTAGTCCGTACCATAAGTACATAATTATGATGTGTTATAATGATGTACTCCCGACCTACTAAAACATATGTTGAGAAAGAAGGCATTAATGAAGTCACACTTTTACAATATTTGCAGTATATGTACATGAATAATTTAAAAAAAACTTAAAAACACGCTTCCATTGAAAATCAAACTAAAAAGTACAAATAATGGAAAAAAAGCGTGTTTTTTAGTTTTTTTAAACTATTATTTATTTTCTATTTTTTAGGGTGTTTCGAATTTTGAGACGTATGTCAGCGTAGTTTTCGAAGACAGTTTTTTTTTGCTGTCCTGGTAACCCTGGCAAGGATAATGGCACAAATTAGTTTGTGACGTATGTCAGCGTAGTTTTCGAAGACAGTTTTTTTGGCTGTCCTGGTAACCCTGGCAAGTATAATGGAACAAATTTATGAAATTATTGCATTGTCATCGGTCCTTAACATGTGTGTAAAGTTTGAAAGAAATCTGGTCGTTTAAAGTGGGTCAAAATCGCGCTATAAGGAGTCGGTTACAAACAAACATACAAACATACATAAAGACATACAAGTGAAGCTAATATAAAGCGTGTAAAAAAGCAAAAGGACACAGGAGCCTGGTAATCCTCCGCATTGCTTTTATTCGAAAACGTGTCCAAAAGAGTGGTAGCATAACCACGTTGAATGGAAATGCCAATTCATTAGCCAAATAATGACACAGCCCTTTTTTTTGTGGGTGGGAAATCATCAAATTACGTGTGCGAGGGCGTGTCAGACTTTTACTGACTAAAACCCACCCGTGTTCCTTCTGCTGCCCATATGCCAGGGTCACGGTAACTCTTTCGAACAAATCTCGCAACCCTGGCAGATGACTCAGCCCTCTGGTCACGTGAAGTGTCGACCAGACGGCGAGAAATTTCCTTAAATTTGCTCGCAATTGGTCTCTATGACCCAAGCGTTTCAACACCAAACGGTTTTTACCCATAAGGTTACAATATTTGTGTCGTTTGAGGGTCTTAGCAGCTGCAGCAGCGGTGCCAGCAGAGCCGAAGCATTTAATAGGAATCTGACCTAAACCGGTCTACGATAATGAAGGCATACTTGAGCCAAGTTGTGCCAGAACAATTTATGTATAACTGACCAGAATTCGAACAGTACTTACAACATGCTGGCACTGATCTGTTATTATGCATGCTTGACAAGCCACAATTACTGTCGTTTCATCAGCAACAGTAACAAGGTATGTAGCTGGTGAGGTCATAACAACAACTAGACGGAATTTAGTACTTAGATTTACAACAAACAACTTACAATGTAAACCTTCCAAGCTGCGACGAAGTGAAGGGAGGTCTTTAAAACTAAACTTCAACATAGCTATAGGTATTATTATTCGGTGTGACCCTTCAAAGATTAGTCATCTTGAAAACTCAGAATGATTCAGGTACGACTGAATCACGTTTTGAGTTGTTGTATATCTTTTTTCGAGTTGTTGTGTTTATTATTTAGAATATTATGTACTTATATGGTTGTTACAGGTAGATTTACTAAATAAAAGATGGTCAAAGTAGCCACCTGTGTAACATACCCCTAGTTAGGTTGGTGTACAATAATAAGAAATAAAATAAAATAATTAGAATAGTTAGGAACCTACTCTAAGGTGGAAAGTTGTGCACTTAATTGCATGTACTTGCAGTGACGAGTTGTCGCGTCGCCCATAAATCAGTTTTCTTTGTGCGAGTGCCCTTATCATCATCATCATTTCAGCCGAAAGACGTCCACTGCTGGACATAGGCCTCCCCCAAGCACCGCCACTTCGACCTATTCTGTGCTTCTCGCATCCAACGTATTCCTGCGGCCTTCACCAGGTCATCGGTCCATCTTGTGGGAGGCCTTCCAACGCTCCGTCTTCCAGTACGCGGTCGCCACTCCAGAACCTTCCGACCCCATCGGCCATCCGTTCTGCGAGCAATGTGCCCTGCCCACTGCCACTTAAGTTTGGCAATTCTTCGGGCTATATCGGTTACCTTGGTTTTCCTACGGATCTCTTCATTTCTGATTCGATCGCGTAGGGAAACTCCAAGCATAGCCCTCTCCATTGCTCTTTGGGTGACTTTGAGCCTTCTTATGAGGCCCATTGTGAGCGACCACGTCTCAGTGCCATATGTCATCACTGGCAACACACACTGGTCAAAGACTTTTGTCTTGAGACACTGCGGTATTCGGGACGAGAAGATATTGCGTAGCTTCCCGAACGCTGCCCAGCCGAGTCGGATTCGACGATTGACCTCTTTCTCGAAGTTGGATCTACCTAACTGGACAGTCTGTCCTAGGTACACGTATTCGTCCACAACTTCGAGTGTAGCGCCTCCGATCTTCATTGGAGTGGGTATCACACGAGCATTGGACATGACCTTTGTCTTGTCCATGTTCATCCTAAGACCCACTCTTTCGGAAGCTCTACTGAGGTCATCGAGCATTGTACTGAGGTCCTCCATAGTCTCAGCCATGACTACTATATCGTCGGCAAATCGAAGGTGAGTGATGTACTCGCCATTGATGTTGATGCCAGCCCCTTTCCAGTCCAGAACCTTGAAGACATCCTCCAGTGCAGCGGTGAACAGTTTCGGAGAGATTACGTCTCCCTGTCTCACCCCTTGCTGCAGAAGGATAGGTTTCGAGGCTTTGTCCTGGAGCCGGACTGACATAGTGGCGTTTTCATACAAACACTTCAGCACCTCGATGTACCGATAGTCAATCTGGCACCGTTGAAGAGACTGCAGTACAGCCCAGGTCTCGATCGAATCGAAGGCTTTTTCGTAGTCCACAAACGCTAAGCAGAGATGCAGGTTATACTCTTCGGTCTTCTGTATAACCTGCCGCAGCGTATGTATGTGGTCTACGGTGCTAAAGCCTTTACGGAATCCAGCTTGTTCGGGAGGCTGGAAGTCGTCAAACCTGCGCGCGAGACGATTCGTGATGACTCTTAAAAACAGCTTGTAGACATGGCTCAGAAGTGAGATGGGCCTATAATTCTTAAGCAGGGTATTGTCACCCTTCTTAAAGAAAAGTACCACCACACCTCTGTTCCATGCCTGTGGCGTTTTGCCCTCGAGTATGACGGAATCAAACAGCTTCTGAAGGGCCTTTAGAACGGGTTTTCCGCCGGCCTTCAGGAGTTCGGCTGTAATTCCGTCATCACCCGGCGCCTTGTTGTTTTTGCGAGTGCCCTACAGTTAGGTAATAACATTTTATTTAAAAAGGTCGATTCGCCTGATTTCACCGAGTAAATTCGTGCGAATTGACTAATAAGCCGAAAACTGAACTATTCACACGAAACTATGCCAGGTATCTAATATAAGGTGAAATATACATAAGTCAGAAGTATTTGAATATTCCTCTTAGACAAAATGTGTATACTCCGTGGTATACTCCTACCAGCATCTTGCATGGCAAAAGATAAATAAAAGAACAGTTGCTAATATGTAAACTACCAGTCCTTTCCTCGTGATTTTATTATCCTTGAATAATTATATGCAAGTATATCAGTGTCAATCTGTGTTGGCTAGATTGCGAACAAGTATTAAATTTCATTATCAGCTGTCGTGATTGCTAATAAAAAATACGTCGCAAAAAAAACGCATTAATGGTTTCTAAGACTGTCATTAACTTTACACATAAACAAGTCTTATTATAGTCATGCACAAATGATTGAAATGTTGAGGTTTTTTACATATTAGGCTAATAGGTACATTTAAATGATACAGTAAACAGGACATATTACATTTATGTCACATGAATTACCAAGTACCTAAGTTAATGCTAATATTGTATATTCACAATATTTCCAATTAATTATTGCAAGGAAAAATATAATGTGAAACCAACTGAACAAGGTAATACAATGTGCAAGTTGGAGTGAATAATTCGTGATTCAACGCGCATTCCTGTCTAAAATATCATCATCATCATCATCATTTCAGCCGAAAGACGTCCACTGCTGGACATAGACCTCCCCAAATTTGGGGGGGCTGCCATAATGGCAACGCTTGGCAGGCGGGTGGGCGATCGCAGTGCGGTGGTAAAATGCATAAAGAACGCTGCTGCCCATTCTCTAGTAGGTTAGTTATTCCGAATAGTAAGAGAGAAGTTAGTGAGTTATTCTCGAAAACATCAGACAGAGCTTATTGTTCAACATTTTCATGTTCTTATCCCAATTTATTTTGGCCCCTCTTCCATACTTCACTATTCTGAGAGATGGATAGTGCGTTTCTAGCCTTATAATCTTTCATGTTCATAGTCGTAATCTACTCTTATAGTCATCCACTTCAGACTCAAAACTTTCCTCACGACATTTCCCACATTCCTCCACATAACGTGCCAGCTACGATAACGAATTCCACACAACTTTTCAGTCACCACAGAGTTGAGAGTTCCTCTTTATTTATTTGTTAATTTCTTGATTTTATAAAATACGCTCAAACTCTCGAAGACCCTTTGCTCGATGAGAGATCATCACTCATAAATAATTCGCACTTAGGTATAGATATATAGAGTATTTTCTATTCAAAATCAAGCATAGGCTTACTTCAGAATTGCTAGATTCTCTTTACAAATTTATCAGATTTCATATCTATGTATGTATAGACAGTATTATTATTTGGTTTCGGTGGAAACCTCCAAACGGCGCCCGGGCTTTGGGGATAATACCGAAGAGTGTGGGATTTTTACCTGACTAAAACCACCCCGGTGGTTACTATCTACACATGGATACCTAGCCACTGCTAATAATTTGCCCATTCCTCTTATATTGTAAATGCTCTTGATTGAGTCAGTAGTTATACTATATAGTGTATAGGTAAACAGTGATCCTAGAGGTCAAAACAAACATATGGTTATGTATAAAGAGAACTTTGCCTTATGTAAGTAAATCACAAGGTTTACTCATGCAGAAGAAATCAGTTGACGTTAAAATGCGCATTTCACCAATTTGCGTGATTTAATTAGAATATGAAAGATAAGATTAGATTAGGCTACCGATTTTTTATAAAAAATTATAATATGCCCTTACAATAGCAATCTGGTGTTAAAAATGTTGTTCTATTCGTATTTATTTTTGTTTTAAATAGCATACGTGGTAGAGCTGTAGCAAATCTTCTCGTGTCCAGCAGTGGACTGCGATAAGCCAACTAGATTGATACGCAAAGCGGTTAAATTATTACGTTGCCAACACTAACAGTCTGTAAATAATAGGCCAAATTCGCTTATGAAATATTTTGAGCAGCGCATTCATAAACAACAAAATATTGAAACACATTGAAAGGAAAGTGGAATTACTTCAACTTACCGTAACGTGATTTATACGCGCATTAACATTAATTTCCCAACATGGATAGCACAGTAACAATAAACAAAAATAATCAAAACCGGTACTTACTGTTTTAATCCGTTCAGAAAATCCAAAATCACATGTATGTTATATCACTTTGGTTCATGGTTAACGGTAAACCGGAGAAGCGCGCTATTTGGTTCGTATGTGGCACGTATGGTGTATGTGTCCGCACAATCGTTTGGTCGCTCGCATACTGTCGGTGCGGTGTTGCCAAGACTCTCGCGTATCACGATGATTAGCCAATAGCCACCCTACTTGTATTGAAAATTGAGCGCTAAATTAATGCCCTGAGGGTCTGTGACGAACTTGTGAGCATTATATTTTTGGACATGAAGGTACAGGGTGTAATTGCAAACGCAATAAATAATGTATTGTACTTACAATACAACAATGCTTACATTTTTGAATGTTGCTGGGGCTGCCGAAATGCAGTAGTGCGTCTGGCATGTTTATGGAGGCTTGATGGCTTTCATGCCATCATGAGAAAGCGAGCAGCCTCCATAATGAACGTATCTGAGTAAGCTGCAATTGCATTCTGAAAATAATAGCAAACCGGTTAGACGGTTCTTTCATTAGACACCGGATTGCACCCCACGTGTCTAATTGATTTGATTTAATTTTTTATTGTTTTATTATTATAAGGTACTATTGTTTTGTACTTTCCTAACTTAGTTCCTAAGTAGGTACGTACTAACACAAACATATTTTAATCTGAAATAAAGTTAGTATACAATGTAATAAGGTTTTATAAAGATTAACACAAAGATTAATCAGTCCCACATAGAGTGAAAGAAATTCGTTCCAAAACCCGTGTTTGTTACATTATTATTTCCAGCTGGAAAAACATTACAAATAGTCATAAAGACTCTTAAATTGGTACAACTCAAGTAATGAGTCTGTTAATTAATTGAAATCATATTCTCAATTAAGCAAGCGCTATTTAAACGTTGGAACACGTACGCTTAACTTTTCTTTGTGTGAATATCTGTCTGAATTGTGTTAGGAAATTACCGTCGGCATGAAAGGATTAGAATTAAATAAATATAATCCTCCACGGCTTTATGCCACGCTTATGTCTAATTAGGGTGCAGTGGGGTTTGTAACGTACATTATGATTGCCTTAATTATTCAGGAGACAGGCCCGTTTTAGAATTGCGACAGACGCATTTATATTTATGGATGCTCTTACATTATCTTGAATTCATAATTGTGGGTGTCTACTTACTTTTAAGCTATTTTTGTTTTCACTGGTTTCGCACGTCGCCTTAGTAACAGAAGCCTGCAGCTAATGTATCTAACACAGATATTTTCTATTAAGTATCAATACTCTCCACTCTGTGTAGTGCCGGACGTAAAGAATAACACCATCCTATTTCTTCCCGTGGGTGTCGTAAAACGCGACTAAGGGACTTTCTAGAGAATGGGCAGTAGCATTCTCTAAGCATGTTACCACCACACTGCGATCGCCAATCTGCCTGCGATTACGGCAAACCCGAAATCCTAAAATGTAGAACGTAACTCAAGTAACTTTTCTGCATGCGCTTACTTTGCATCTATAGCAATAATGTTATTATGTACAGTACGAAAAATACGTAGTTGTAGATTCATGTCCTAAGTACTTACTGGTAACACTAGAAGCCCTGTAACAGCTGCATAAGCATTTCGACGGCGATAAGGTTTCGCAATAAATAACATGCATCGCTTACGTCACTCGTTGCAATGACCGTGTTGGCAGACCGGGTCAGGATTCGGTTCTTGACTCACGATGCTTCCTTTCCCTTAATAGGTATATAATGGCGTTGTGTTGTTGTGTAGGTGACCGTCTGGCGAAGGATATAATGTGCAGGCGCACTCAATCAGAGCAGAGTTGATCTTTGCACCCACGCGGGACTTACTTCAATTTGTTTTTGTTATTCAATTATGGTCTGACTGCCTGCAGTTGATCTGTATAAATTGAATTTTATTGTACTTAAATGAAGCAAATTACCGAGTTGTCCTTCACTTGGGTAACGTAAAATACTCAGCCTGAGAGAATGCCGAAATCCTCACCAAAATAGTTCACTTTACGGTATAAAAAGTGGCAGGAAGAGAGAATTCTCTGATGTATTCAGTTTGATAAGTGTCTTATTTTAGTCGATTTATCACTTCTTCCAGTGCATAATCAGCTTATTATGTTCCTATTGCTGTGCCATAGCCCATAGACGTACTCTCTATGAGAGGGAGTGGGCCACTATCAACTATCGAGCACAATGCGGGTTGGTAGATGTCACATTTCTTGAAACTGTTTGGTTTTAGAACCGGTTTCCTAACGATGTTCCTTCACTGTTTGAGAGTTGTGGTTATGAAATACACAAAGTAAAACCAGGGTTCAAACTCACTCCTAAGTCGGGGCTGTTACCACCAGCGCCGAATTTCCCAATGAATTCTTAGAAAAGTACTTACTACGCTTGCCTAATGTTGTAAAATATATTCATTCAAGAATTCAAAACTTCTGAAAGCATCATTAACGTATTATTACATTATTTATTCTATATCTTAAATAAAGGAAACCATACAAAAACAACACAATAACAACTAAATAAAGATCAATCTACTATCTTGAGTTTGCTCCTGTAAACACTACCATACGTACTGAGAACGACTCAATTCCTCCATACTGGATAACAGGGCCAAGGTCTCTGTCTGTATGCATTTCCGAAGCGAAGTTCGTAGCAAACTTCATTGTCTGCGACCTTGTACAATAGAAGTAACTCTGTCAGGGAATAGACAAACATTTTGATTTATAATACAACCTGACGCGATTGGCCTTTGGAACTTTCAAGATATCTACAGGATTCATAGAACTATATCTTGTTTTTAAATTGGAGTATTCCAAATGACTGACTGCTTACTTTTTTGGAAGATTATCACCAGAAATTACATTGAATCAGTTGTAACCCTTCAGGCCTATTCACCTAAGTGCCTCGAGGTAATGATGAACTAGCTACTAACCTACGTTCCTGAGAAGTCATTTGATGATATCCCATCCAAAAAATATTATATTTTTCCTTCTTTATTTTTTGTCATCGATACCCAACACGTGTGTAAAGTATTGCCAGCTAATTTAATTTGACCCTGTATAATAACTTGCTGATCGAAGCTAAACTGGCTGGTGGACTGATCTTTTACATACTGCTTTGGAAGCAATTGGTCCTGGTTGTCATTTGCAGACCTTTGATGGACAGAATCGTTACAGGTAGTCAGATGCCCTGTAATTGGCTGGCTGGGTCAGATTGATAGTCGTTCCATACAAAACACTGGTAAACAGCTGCATTGAGTTAGATTGGGGGTCAACCCCAATACAGTAACAGACAACGATGCAGTGAATATAATATAGGTCAGTAGAAGCAACATGAATTTGTAAAGAAATGAAAGAGCTGCTTAGACACCACGCCATGTCTTTCTTCAATCGACATTTTTTTTTTTTTTTTGGATGGGAAATCATCAAATGACTTCTCCCGCTCTGGGCGGAGCGGGAGGGCGTGTCAGACTTTTACTGACTAAAACCCACCCGTGTTCCTTCAGTTGCCCATGTGCCAGGGTCACGGTATCTCTTTCGAACAATCACGTGACCCCGGCAGGCATCGGTCCTAGCAGACCCCTTCAGTACTGCTGACATCTCTTTGAGGCGCGCGTGGAACACTACGCGCCGTCGACCCGAGCTTCGTCCTTACCGGGCGGCGAGCTACCCATTGCTCGCCACCCGCAAGCTCGCGCCTACGGTGGCCGGGAGTCCGCAATCGACTCCCGGCGCCCGGGGCGTCTCCTCCTGCGGCGGCTAGGGACGTGAGGGCGCAGAGACTGCCACTCCCTCACGCGCCCCGCCTCCTCCTTCGCGAGCATTACTGCTTCGCAGAAGGAGGTGACGGCTTCCCATGCCCTCTCGCTCCGTACCATGGCTCGCACCAGGGCCGGACGCGAGAGGTCGCCGCCGCCGATCGCCTCCACGAGGACACGGCGGTGCTCTGACCAGGCAGGACACACTTCCACCGTATGCTCCACCGTGTCCTCTAGACGATATTCTTCAATCGACATTAATCAGCATTGTATGCTGTACGTGGCATTAACGGAACCATGGCACGTTGAGTATGCTGTTTGAATAGATATTAAAGGCTATTACTGGGATATTACTGTTTAGCTGCTAAAATACCCCAATCCCCAGGTTGCGGCAGCCGCCCGCTGCATTGCCTCTCGCAAAGGATTCACCGACCGAGGTTTGCCCTAACCATTCCCGATGACGCTACAACCCTCCTCCAGGGGAGTAGTAAGCTTACCAGCACTCTCAAGATCTACCGTCGCAGAGCGCCGTCCATACATCCTATCGCGACGTCCCAATCCATGTTCGTCTAGTCTCTAGATCCTTGCTCCTTCAGCCCGCGCCGCTGAGCCTGTATCATTAAAATCGTCCCTAAATTTTAATATCATTCCGACCCAGCCCGTTCCTTGCTGCCCTCTTCCAGTAACGCCCTAAACCGAGGTCCGACCTTAGCGTGTAGTCGCTTTACTTTTTACGGCATGGCTGGAGCAACAGGCAAGTCCAGTTAAGCAGCCGACAACCTCATAGGTTAACGTGCGAGTACCACTCCGAAGGGAAAAAAGAAAAATTGCTGCTGTAAAGATGACACATAAGAACCTGTGAGACGACTTTAAAATAAAAGGAAGTAATTATACATACAAAAATGAATAAACACAAACTTTTGTATCTGTCTGGTCAAGTTACTGAAGACTTTTCAGTAATTCTTCAGTATCTATCAATAATTAAATTCAAGGATATTTTTATTCCATTTGTAATAATTTATATGAAATTTAAAGCAGCTTAAAGAGTCATCGTTTCGTGTTGTGCCAGACCTAAAGAATAGCACCATACCATTTCTTCCCGCGGAGGTCGTAAGGGGCCTTAGTCGCCTCTTGTGACACTTACTAGAGAATGGGCAGCAGCGTTCTCTATGCATTTTACCACCATACTGCGATCGCCAACCCGCCTGCCAAGCGTGACAATTATGGCAAGTTCCCCCAAATTGGGGAGGCCTATGTCCAGCAGTGGACGTCATTCGGCTGAAATGATGATGAATGACGATGAAGAGTCATCAAACGGATATAACGGAATAAGTTAGCAAAGGTAAGGAAAATTGGTAAGTAGGTTTCCTCTATTCTTAAACCACATACTATGGGTACAATATTCCAATAACCTTGTGTATATTCGTAAATTAGTTTGTGGAATTCATGGCTACCATTTAACATCTGCCTAAATGATTGTGTTATTAAGAGGCAATTGTCATTTATTAAACGATCACGACGGTGGCCGTGGACGGTCGTCGCCGTCGACTGAATTGTAGCTGATAATTAGGAAACCATTCAGCGAACACAATTGCCCTTCAGTAACGTGGAAGTTAGCATCTATCGTCTATTTGCTGGAATTCTTTTACTAGTTTAGCAGAATGGAATAGAACTGCTTTGTTTATTGATGGGAAGAATGACTGCATACATATGCTTAAACCGAAGATGTAACTACTAACAAGTTTTATTTTAAGCAAAGGTGTTAGCCAATTTTGTAAGTAGAGTATATGACTTTGCGAATGCCAATAGGATAAACAGTTACGTGAGCGAGGCACAGCTAGTTTTGACTCAAATCAAATCTAGATATTTTTATTTCCCATAAACCTACCTACATGGGTACTTATGAAACGTCAGAAGCTAGGTTCACGGTACTAATTTGTTAATTCCTATGGAGAAGATCCGGCAAGGAACTCCATGGTTACTCTTTTAAAATAATTGGCTTGTACAATGGTTGGCGTCCATCCGCTATGGATTCAATAATCGAGGTCCCTCTGTGCCTCAGAGAGCACGTCAAACTTTTGGTTCGTTGTCAAACCAAATTCTATGACAATCGTAATGGGTAGTCAGAATCCTGAAAATCAGCTAAATGGCCTTCTCTCAACATATTGGAATTTTCCAGTAATTGTGTTGTGGAGGTCACATGACAGTACATATATTATGTTTCATTTTGATACTCAGTAGCATCTGGTTTATCTGGTAGCCTGCTCAAGTACAGTTTACAATTTTCTCGACAACTGTTGGACGAATAACACATTCGGCGCGCTGTTTTAACATTCCGATCACAGCTATGCCGTGTTGTTTAACCAATAATGACCGTCAATTTATCCTTTTTGACGGACATTCGTTTTCCGAATTAAACAACAGTGACACGAAAACACAATAATAATATTAGGTATTTATTTTACATTTTGTAAGTGACGTGGTAGATTCCTTAATCAATTTAAATTGGACTTTTATTGTTAAATGAGCAAAATAAAACTATTGCATCATCTCTGTTTTACCAGAAGAACGTTACGGCTAATTTCTGAACTTGTTTTTTGAGAATCTGTCGTACCTCCTGAATCCACTTTATTTTGAGAAATACCTATCACTTTAGTAACTCGATCGATGTCATATCTACATTCATGAAGTTGTTATTGATAAGACTGCAGGATTCGTAGATTACGTCATTTGAGAACCGGTCGCTTGACCCATTGCCTTCGTCTTTAATAGTTCCACATATTGTATACGACTTGATTGTCTATATCTCGCTGAGCTATAAAGTAGTGAGATAACGTTTTCAAAGGAGTCATGTCATCATCATCTTTAGCAACGTGCGTCCTTTAGTCCAGGGCAAAAATCCTACACAATTCTTACCTGTTCTTTGCTAATGACCGAATCTTTTAATAACACAGCGTACCCATCATGACATTGGTCTTCTTACTGTCTTTTTAGATATGTTGAACGTTGCTAGATGAACCGATATCCTTTAAAAAGGTGGCCGAGAGAGAGTGGATGTGGTGAGCGGGGAAAGGGTGTTATAGCACAGTTTGGGCCTATATCTAGCATTGCACTGCAATGGTCTGAGTGGTTTATTGACTGATTTTTCGTCCAATATCGGTGTCCCAGGAATCTATTTCACCGGTAGTGCTACATTTAGCAGCGTCTAATCAATCTGCCAAATTCTGTGCTTCATCATAATCATCATCATCATTTCAGCCAAAAAATCTCCACTGCTAGACATAGACCTCCCTCAATTTGGGGCGGTTTTCCATAATCGCGGCGCTTAGACGATCCCCAACCCGCCTGGTTGGGGATCGTAGTATGGTGGTAAAATGCATAGAGAACGCTGCTGCTCAATCTCTAGTAAGTCCTTTCCTAGAGAATGGGCAGTAGCATTGGTGGCGTAAGTGTTGCCTCTTACGACATCCACGGGAAGAAATGGAATAATGCTATTCTTTACGTCCGGCATCATACGGAAACCTGAATTTTGTACTTAAAATACAGAAAACAGAAGTCGTTTTTGATTATCAATTTGCTCGTTACTTCTCTTCATAACAAGAAGTCTACCAGCAGTGGGATCTAAACATGCCCAAATAATTCCGTAACTAAGTAGTTTTTAAGATGTTTTGTAGGCTTTATTTGTGAATAAACTCATTTAGCTAACTAACTAAACCATCAAAGACACTTGAATAAACATAATGTTAATTGAAACACTCTGTCAATATACGCCTATTTAAAATGTTATTAGCACACGGCTGTTATTCTTAGATGAAGAAGAATTCATCCCATCTTTATTTAAATGCCGAATTGAGTTAAAGAGTACTTTGCGAAGAAGCTGTTCTGGGGAAGAATTTCATCCAAAACACTAAGTATAGATTTAATTACGAGCATAGATGTTGTCATACACATCAAAATTTACGATTTTCGTTAATAACGATTTCTTTGAGATAAAGCTAATATCGTAACAGTATAGTTTTAAGAATAATGTATTCGTAATACCAAAAAAATGTATCGGTTCTCCCGGAGAATAGAGCTTTTGAATTTTGCATAAGTGTAAGGTGTTTTTGCTCGTGACTGTTGCCTGCAAACCTGCACAGCTTTATTCATTTGCCTAGCCTTCTCTGAACTCTGTTGGGGTCGGCTTCCAGTCCAACCAAATGCACCTGAATACCAGTATTTATTACATGGAACAACTGCATTTCTGACCTCCGCAACCCAGTTACTGGATAACATGATACACCCTTTTGGAAAGACTGGGTGTTAGACTCTCGGGTTTCTGACGACCCGTAACGACTGTCAAAGATCCACAAATGATAGCCAGGATCAGTGGCTTAACGTGCTTTCCGAAGCACGGAGAGGTCTTTTTATGTAAAGATGGTCACCCATCTACGGCCCGACCCTTTTTTTTGTGGGTGGGAAATCAACAAATGACGTCTCCCGCTCTTGGGTGGACCGGGAGGACTTGTCAGACTTTTACTGACTAAAACCCACCCGTGTTCCTTCAGTTGCTCATGTGCCAGGGCCACGGTATCTCTTTCGAACAAATCTCGCAACCCTGGCAGGCATCGGTCCTAGCAGACCCCTTCTGCTGCTGACATTTCTTTGAGGCATGCGTGGAACACTACGCGCCGTCGACCCGAGCCTGGTCCTTTCCGGGCGGTGAGCTACCCATTGCTCGCCACCCGCAAGCCCGCACCTACGGTGGCCGGGAGTCCCCGATCGACTCCCGACGCCCGGGGCGTCTCCTCCTGCGGCGGCTAGGGACGTGAGGACGCAGAGACTGCCACTCCCTCACGCTCCCCGCCTCCTCCTTCGCGAGCATTACTGCTTCGCAGAAGGAGGTGACAGCTTCCCATGCCCTCTCGCTCCGTATCATGGCTCGCACCAGGGCACGGCCCGACCCTTCGGCTATTATTTATGCTTTAGCCACAAGCCCTCCAGACTAATTACAGACCGCAATTACCGACAGATGATAATTCTGCTTTGTCTCTGGGAAGGTAAGCACTGGCGATGCTTCAGCAGATGTTCACAAATAGGGGTAACCAGTGAACACTCTCCAGGTCCGCAGCCTGCTACATAACCATAAAAAAACATTATCAACTTAGCCTATCGCAGTCCACTGCTGTAAATAGATCTCTCCCATCTTGCGCTACAACACCCTGTCCCAAAAAAACATGGATTGAAACATCTCAGTCACACTATTTCAATTGTATACAATCAGATGATTAGGTTCATTATCCGCATAACATATAACAAAAACAGTAATAACACGTTTCCATTTCTGTTCAGCGTACCAGGAAATTGTTAATTAAATTCTCGTTATTACCACTTATTAGTTTTTCCTTCTTCAATCCGTTCGCTACGTGACGTATACATAGAATCATTAGAAACCTTATTCCTTACCTTATTCCTTGGTGACCTACCCAGTAAGTAAACATTTTCATCAATTCCATATTCATGAAGGCATGCGTGAATATGTGTGTTCGAATCTTATTACACAACTAGCTGTATCCGCGGCTTCGCCCGCATGGATGTGAAAATGAACGTGGTACCGGGACAAAAGTAGCCTATGTTACTCCTTATAACATTAGCTAACTGCGAGTGAAAGTCCCGCCAAAATCGGTCCGGCCGTTTCAGAGATTAGCCGGGACAAACAGATAGGCAGACAGACAAAAAATTAATTTTTCACGTAAGTGCCGTATAGACTTTCATGTGTATTTAGTGAAAAGCTATTAATTTGAATTTACAAACAGACACTTCGATTTTATTTATTTGTATAGATATATTTATTGCATTCCACAATGTGTACTTAGGTGTTAGGTTTACAAGAACATGATCGTTGAAGATATTATCGGGCACAACAAAGAAGGAGAGAGAAAGAGGGTTTTCACTTGATATCTTAGTTGTTATCTTGTTGTTACTAAATAGAGTGCTACTTGCAGTTAGAGGTTAGTGAAAACGGCCCAACAGTGATGCATTTTGATCCTCCAGTAGAATATTCACTCACTGCTGTACCTACTTATCTATACATAAGTTGTGAGTTCAATATGTTTTCAAAGAAAGCTATCATAATTCCCATTGATTTGTTTGTTGTTATTAATTCCGTTTACGTAGCAAGTGATACAATGCAAGACTTTATAAGTACTTCCCAATAGTAAAGGCAGCGACCCATTTTTTTGGGCACAGTTAAGTCATAAGTCATTAAATAACTCGTCAGACCGGTCATATCAGGTTTGACTGAGAGGCTGATGAGTTCGTCAACCGTTTGCAACACACCAGCGAGTCAATAACTACTACGCTACTACTCATGACCGTGAGTTATTTTGAGAACCTTCATTCTTTAAAGTAGGTAACGCAGTTATCTGTGTTTAGTAGGTAAACAATGGATGATAGATCATCTACGACTATTTATGTTCTATATAGTAATTTATGAAGTATAACTTTTGCCAGCGGCTTCGCTCGCATGGAGGTCGACAAAACGTATCTTATGTGGTAATCCAGGTTATAAAATATCTGTGTGCCAAATTTCATCCTAATCCGTTCAGCCGTTTTGCGTGACTGAGTAACAAACTATAAAATTTCACATTTATAAAATTAGCAGGATAGGTACTCACTTCAATTAAATGTTTAAGAAATATGAACTAATTTATAAAAGTATGAAGTTGACCCACAGAGTTCCAACATCTGGATTTCAGTTTATTACCCCATTAGAATAGAGGAGCCTGTGCAAACCTATTCCCGATTTGTCCAGTATTTCTGGGATGGTTGAAATGATCTTCTGTTAGTACATACAAAGAGATGGTTCCTTGCACGGCGATGTTTAGGTCCCTACCTCGTGGTTTTATGTAGGTAAGTATATAGGTAGTTTATAATCTGTATCATCCCATATCTATCCAGCAGTAATTTTGGTGTTACGACCACCGTTCGTGTTTTTTGCAGTTTATTTTCATCTCTAAGGAAGTTCAAGTTCAAGTATGTCTACTGAATTGATGCGTGGTATTTGGGAGGCAACAGGTGGATCCATACTAATTTTATAAATGGGAAAGTGTGTGTGTCTGTTTGTCCGTCTTTCACGGCAAAACGGAGCGACCAATTGACGTGATTTTTTTAAGTGGAGATAGTTGAAGGAATGGAGAGTGATATAGGCTACTTTTTGTCACTTTATAACGCCCCACTTCCCTAAAATGCTGGGTGGAAGTTTGTATGGAGCAAAAAAAATATTGAGTAGGGGATGGAAATTTGTGTGAGACTGCTCTCTTATTACCTATACTAGCTTTTGCCCGCGGCTTCGCCCGCGTGGATGTCGGAAATTAATGCAAGAGGACGTACTACCGCGATAAGAATGTGTTATTCCAGGTTATATAGGTAATATAGACTCTGTGTGCTATTTTCGATCCAGATCCATTCAGCCATTTTTGCGTGATTGAGAAACAAACACCCAATCATACATATTTTCACATTTATAATATTATTAGTAGTAGGATTATAACTCATATTACTTAGGATTCATAGTTTATGAGAACATCACGTGTGTTGGTGTTTTTAAAATAAAAGTAATAGTATTCAGAGTAAGAAGACTGTGACATAGGGCTTGGTTTAGTTGAATATAAGTCTTCCTGGTTTTTCTTAACGCTCCTATTTTACCTATACAGACACTCAATCATTTACCAGACACCGAACATAATTATAGGAATAGTACTTTTGCCAGTGGCTTGGCCCGTATAGCTGTCGGAAAATATCACCCCAAAATACTACCGGGATAAAGTAGGTATCCTATCTGTTACGTATCCATGATATAATACCTATATCTTTGTGCCAAATTCGATCTAAATCCGTTTGGCCGTCTTTGCATCATTGAGAAACAAACATCCAAAAATCTAAACATCTAAGCCATTTCGCGGTCTCTTACTTGGAATAATACTATTAGGTTTATTTTGAGTATAATGAACACACATGATATTCGCAATTACTATGAAGCCAAAGTAATATGAATTACAATCCTGCTTATCTTGTACTACCCGGCCCCTGCCAACGCGCTCTGCGCCCACTTTTTAAATCTCTAATATCTTCTAAGATATTCATTTAAATTACATGCTGTAAAGGGCCATATTGATCTATATTAAATGCACAATGTATTTAAGGTACTTAATTGGATAAGGATTAATGCTGTATTGCTTAAAATCGCTTCGTAAATAAGCCCTTATTTCTCGTAAAAAGTAAAAGATAAAAAATGGTTATTGTGGGTTATCCCTAAGAGATAGACATATACCATTGAGGACATTTTTGTAGGCCTTTTTAAGGTGTACAATACTGTAGTACATTATTTTGATCTATTTCGTAGGATTCAGCCAGGGTTTTTCGAATTTTGAGACGTATGTCAGCGTAGTTTTCGAAGATAGTTATTTTTTTTTCTAAAATAAAAGAATCTTTCTAAAATAAAAATAGCCTAAGTTACTCCTTGTTACATCAGCTATCTGCCAGTGAAAGTCCCGTCAAAATCGGTCCAGCCATTTCAGAGATTAGCGGGAACGAACAGACAGACAGACAGACAAAAATTGTAAAAAATGTTGTTTTGGTATATGTATCGTGTATACATCCATATACACTTAGTAAAAAGTGGTTATCTTAATATTAAAAACAGACACTCCAATTTTATTTATTTGTATAGATGTATAGATTGTATAGATGTATAGATAACCTGGATCAATGCATTCTTAATACATTAACCGCGTAGTACGTCCTCTTGCGATGATTTCCAACATCCACGCGGGCGAAGGCGCGGGCAAAAGCTAGTTGTTACACAATTGTGAAAAAACTGGACAGATTATGAAGTAGATTGTTTAGGTTCTCTATGAAACGAACTAAACTCATATTTTACAATACAGAAAGGCTGCTCTTGTTCTGTACCTCCTGCAGCGTTATCGTCATCTGCATATAATGCCTTTTCCCAACTAGGTATGTTTGGAGGTCAGGGCTCAGTCTCTCTTTTTTGGAATGTCATCTCGCAGGGCAACCAATTTTTTTTTTTTTTTTGGGTGGGAAATCATCAAATGACTTCTTCCGCTCTGGGCGGAGCGGGAGGGCGTGTCAGACTTTTACTGACTAAAACCCACCCGTGTTCCTTCAGTTGCCCATGTGCCAGGGTCACGGTATCTCTTTCGAACAATCACGCGACCCCGGCAGCAGGGCAACCTATGAGGTGGTCGGCTGTTTAATCGGATTTGCCTGTAGCTACCTTAATAAATTAAGGTCTTGCTTACGCCTTATTTTAGTTTGTGTACATAATTATAGTTTTAGTTAAGTTAATATATTATTAGGTCTTGCTGGTGTTATTATTGAGCGGCTGAACTGCAGCAAAATTTTGTACAGCTTCAGGTTTAGGTATATTCGGTTGAATGTACCAAGTGACCTATGTAATTTTTTCGTATTTTGTATTGTATTTCTCTACAATGCTTGTGAATTGAACTCAGTGGGGTATGTCAATCAGCGCCAGATAAGAACAAACGTGACGTTCGATTCCCGTTGTTACATTGATGATTTGTTAAAACGCTCAATACGGAAAAGGGACAAAAGTCACTTGTAGCAGGCGGCTGTAGGTACTAGTTACTAGCGCTAATTCTATAAACGAATTTATGAATATTTTTCAGTTTGCTTATATTTACTGAAGCGCATAATTAGCCTTATCATATTCCCACTGCTGGGACGCAGGCTGTGAGAGGGAGTGGGCCGTAAACCACCACGCGGGCCCAACGCGAGTTGGTACTTGGTACATGTAACAAGTCGTTGAATTTTTGGTTCTAGGACATGCTAGTATCTTCACAATGTTTGCCTTTACTGTGTTGAGAGAAGTGAAAGTAAAATGCCTGGCTTTGGGATCGAATCCAAAAACACTCGTAAGTCTCGGCGACCACTGTGCCACTATTTAACAAACTTATTTTGTCCGCATTTTAGCTGCATGACAAACAAACAAATATTTTTTTCCAATTAGTTTCCAAATAGGTACCTATTTGGAAACCTTGTATATTTGGAGAAGGTGAATAAAAACAGGTTGTTAGTTTTCTTATATTATTGGTTTGGATATACAGACTCAAACTAAATTAGCTGACAATACTTTAGCCAAAAAAAATTCACCATTCGATAGGCGAAGGACAAATTTTGTAAATATTCGTGGAACATAAATATTTTTTATGAATTTCCAAAAACTATAACATAAAAGTCATTTCGTTGCCTTAATGTACAGTCAGTGTAATTTTATGAACAAAGCTTGAAAGATGAATACGATGAAGAAAGATGGGCTACAAGTGGTAATCGCTTTTAAAGACTTTCCCGTATTTCTATAACGAATTTCACTGTTTTTCGGTAGATTTATATCAATCTAATAGATTTTTACTTTTCCGTAACCGTGTTCTATACAGTTATTGCTAGATGTAGATAGAATATCACTCTAGACGAATTCCTTTGATTTATTGTCATCGAGGTTTTGTTATCTCGGCTTTCAGTCACTTAATCAGATAGGTTTGTGCCACTAAGTAATATTTTAGACTAGCTTCTGCCCGCGACTTCGTCCGCGTCAAATTTTCGTGCCTTTTCCCGTCGCATCGAATTGCCTGCCAGTTTTGTCCATTTTTCGTTTGCTGCTCCGCTTCTTTTGACCGTAGCGTGATGTTATATAACCTATATATAGCCTTCCTCAATAAATGGGCTATCTAACACAAAAAGATTTTTTCAATTCCTGAGATTAGCGAGTTCAATCAAACAAACAAACTCTTCAGCTTTATCATATTAGTACAGATATAATTTGTATAACCTCCTTCGCAGGGTTCATTCAGCTTCATACAAAAAGACAAGCATCATCATCATCAGCGGCCTATAATTTTCCCACTGCTGAGACACAGGCCTCCTTACAGGAGAGGGAGCACCCGGAGACGGGCTTCCTTACCATGCAAGCCCAGTGCATGTTTGAATAGAAAGAAAGAAAGAAGAAAGAAAAAGTATTTGTTGGGACACGGACAGAAACTATACAAAAAACAATACTTAATAAAAATAAAAAATCAATTATAAACAAAAGAAACAAATAAAAAACAAAATTTAAAAGAAAAAAAAAGCAGAAAGTCTTGTGCCAGGCCAAAGGGTCCCTATCTCAGCATAATGCTGCGACATTTAAAAATAAGTTTCGCAGCGCTGGTATTCTGATAGGGTAGGCCCTACACACTAGGGTGTGTTGTGATGTCACGGACAAATACAGATGAATATGTAGATGTGATGTGATGATATGCAGATGTGAAGGATTGGACTGGCCTATTAGTCTAGTGGTTAGTGACCCTGACTACTAAGACTGAGGTCGTGGGTTCGATTCCCACCCAGGACAAATGTTTGTGTGATGAGCTCAATCATTTGTTCTGTGTCTGGGTGTAATTTATCTATAATATGTATGTATTTAGAATTATCTAAGTATATTTATCAGTTGTCTGGTTACCATAGTACAGGCTCTGCCTAGTTTGGGATCGGATAACAGTGTGTTGGTTGTCCTAAGATATTATATTAGATGTATTATGGCTATGTAGATGAATGAATGTAGATGTCTTCGAATTGTTGATTCTAAAATATGCTGGTTTCCTCACGATGTTTTCCTTGACCGTTTTGGGAGCCGCAGTGATGAAATAAGGGTTTATACAAAGGGTTTGTACATATAACTAGGGTTTAAAGTCACGACCTACAACTCGTAAGATGCGGTTGTTACCACTTAGCCACCACTGCTCAAAGACAAAAAACAGGCATGGGTTGGTAAAACTTACCTTTTTTCAAAGCCTCCGTATAGTAGTGTCCATGTAAAGTTTCCAATCAGGATCGATAAATTAATACATACGCAATGCTAGGGAAAAAAAGAAATAAATCAAGAAAAGTTTCTATATTTCAATCAAATATATTCCAATGTTATCTTAAATCATTCGAGTTTATCTAACATATAAAGTAGACGTAACTAAAGAACACATTATCAATTATAATCAGTCATTCGATCACTCAACATTTAAACTATTCTAACTATTATATTAATTAGTATTATTAAATATCATAGTAATACAACGTTGGAATGCATGATACAGATTAAATACAGTTAAGTTTTTGAGTAGAAAATAGTAAGTCATATGCGACATAAATGTAAAAAAAGACAATTGTCTACGTGTTCTAGCTGGCCACATATACAATGGCGGAATGTAATTATTAAATTACTTTGTTCTTTACAATTAATGAATACGGTCGTCCACTGTGATTACTAATTATTTATATTACAGCTTTTAAATGACACTTTAAATAACAATAGAGGGTATATGCATTCATTTCATTACGAAGGAAATTGTTGTTATGGCACTTTTTTCTATTTTTTTAGGCAGATTGGTGCCACCCTCAATTCTTGAAGAAGTCTCACCGTTGGAGCTCTTGAATCCCTAAAGACGTATAATGTGCCAACTGCCCAGATACAATTAGGTGCAAAGAATTGTACGGTGTTAGTCGGTGTTCGCTACATAGCTACACCCTGAGTTCAATACTTTGTAAAACAAAATATTTGGTCGCTGTATGCAGTACGATCTAATTCCTCACTTATTCTAAGTAATCTAGCTCTTAAAAATACTCAATATAAACTAGAAAATGCAAAATTTCAATATCGTCACGTTGCATATTACACTTAAGTTTGATCATTAAAAATAGTCGTTCACTTTGTTCGTAAGTTACCTCGAGGTCATGTATTAATCTTATTTCTAGGTATAATATTTAATACTGCTATAACATATATTTAACTGTAAAGTTTAAAACTAACTATAACAAATTTTAACAAAAAAAGTCTTCGAAGTTTTCGGGCAGTATTGTTTCCATAAACGAGAATATTTACTTCTACATTAAAATTAATATTACTGGATATTACAGTGAATGGTTTTATTACCATGAAATTGTCGCTATTATGGGAATAAGTGAATATGGGACTTTTGCAATTATGGTAGAACTAGGGTTGTTGTTTACTCGTATTCTGGTATGTTATTTTCGCTCAATTTCTTTTTATTTCATTTCCTTTCTCGGTCTTAAGTCCCTAAAATCCCATATCCTATCCCTTGTGGGCTTTGTGCTGTTCGCTATTGTTACTTTATATAAAGAAAGGTAAAGCCTATAGGTAGGTATTAACGTTATCGTAGAGCTTTACGTTGATCCCAACCTAACTGCTTGCGAGAAATATCACAAATAATAACACGAAATCAAAACTTACCATTAGACACAATTAATCGTCTCCAAAAATAGAGATCTTGGATTCCCAAGTACCAATGTACTCATCTTAGATATTATCGAAAAGTATCGGAGCCAAGCCGACTCTAAAGTGACAGTTATGTAATCATGAAAGTATTCAAGTTGAGATCACTGAAACTAAATTACAAACTTATAACACAAATGTGCCTAAACCGCCTGGAGAGCACCATCGATATATTATAATAACGTAAGTATAGCAGCCCTATATATTGTCAGCAAATAAGGCTGTTTCACTGTCATAGCATAATACTTTTACTGTCAGTTAATGTGAATTGTAATAAAGTAAATTGCTCTATAAGCGGTGTGTACGCTGCTCAAAAAGTTTCATAAATCCATTTTTCTGTCCATTCAGTCTAACATTATATTTAATTTTCATTAACATTACAATCAATATAAAATTAGCCGTAGTGAGCGAGTATGAATAAGTTATCACGTGTCTAAATTAGTTATAAGTACTTGCGTCCAATTTGTTCTCGTACAGAAGCCTTATTTTCTCCGGAGATATCGATTCTCCAGTTACTTTCCTTAATTACCTATATACTAAAATCAACAATAATAATAATATGTACCATACTCTAAAGTATTTAATCGTGTATTTTGTACGAGTTAACACATGAACTCGTACAGTGTCACGATGTAGGATCGTTGGCACGCGACAATGTCAAACGTGTCGGATTAGAGGATTTCCCGGCACGGCCTCGTACCAGTACAGCAAACATCTACGCGTTTATACGCACCTAAACTCTTAATCCTGTTAAATAACTCCAAATCCAAATTAGGTTTGAAAAGACAACTTTTTAAACAGCGTACACAGTGTGTGCTTAACATTATAGCAGCGTGTGTTTATTAACTAAAACCTTTCTTCTAGTGAAGCGTATAGGAATGAGCCGTCGTTTCTTCTTAGCACCCAATTGTAGGAGCAGATTCTTGGCTTCGGCGAGAGTGGCTGCGTCGGCTCCGTCTTCCACGCCGGAGATGAACCCGCTCTCAGGCCGCGACAGCGCAGGAGCATTGCCGGGCAGAAGCGAGAACCATCGGTCTATCTTTGCAGACGAAGACAACTGTTGTATAAAAAATTACATGAGAATTACACGTGTTATCATTACAATTTAACATTTCCACTTTAAACATCGCTGTTGTCGTTTGCATTGTTCTCACGCTGCCGAAAATTCGCTAGGCGCGATCGCAGTCCTCCGCCATTGAGTTCGTATTAGTAATCAAATTATGTCATTGTTTTACACATAGGTACTAGGCATGTACGCTACATTTCTTTAATGGCAGTCGATTATATGAAACTATGTTCATCCTGAAAATGCAAAGTGAAATGGTCTTTCGAGACTGTTTTTATATTAAAAGTCGAATATTACCAGATTTTATCATCTCACATTACGTTTTTGTTGAACGGAAACGTTTTTCGTATGTAAACGCTTATTTTTGCTGCCGAGCTTACTGTTCTGAAAATTTGTAAAAAAAAATAAGCTTCGTTTACGTACTAATATATGAAGTGTGGAGTTTATTTCCCTGTAGGTATCTACCTCGTAGGCATCACCAGACAAAGCATCCATTTCAAAAGAAAAAATTACGAAGTCTGCGAAACAATGCTTCTTTTGTATTTTGTGGGTTACCTATTAAGTATCTCTTTTGTTTAGCCTAGAACCAACGTAGTCTGTAGGCATTATCATGTAGCTCAAATTATTGGCTCAAATATTTGTGAAGCGTAAAGACGCACTATAGATTCTGCGATTTTTCTCTTGATTTTTCTCATTTCCTGTTATAAAAGATGCGTTAGAAAAATTCCACTCGTGGTAATTTGGTATGTGATACTCAGAAAGTCACGGAGTAGCAGCTGTTTCATGATCACTGGGTTAGTTATGCATACCTCTTATTAAAGTTAATGGATTTTGTAGCAGAAATGAAAACTCACTAAAACACTAAGACATGCGGGAATGCCTTTGGAGGACATATTATAGTGGCCTAATAAGGTCACTATAATATGTCCTCCAACCAATAGGTTATACCTTCTTTATAGAAAGTTCAGGTGCGTAGTAATCGTAGTCGCAACCGATGTGCGAGTATGACAAGTGGAGCAAATCTCCTAATTTTTTACCGTGGCTTTGGCACAGGCAACTGAAGGAACACGGGTGGGTTTTAGTCAGTCAAAGTTTGACACGCCCTTCCGCTCCACCCAGAGCGGGAGAAATCATCTGATGATTTCCAACCCAAAGAAAAAGGTACGTTGTAACCGCAGCCGCAACTGAGGTGCGTGTATGGCCATTGGAGAAAATCTGGTAATTTTAAGAACGTTGTGAACGTTCTTATCTCCGTCTCATGTTTAAACGTAATCAAGACAAAAGGTATTTAAGGATCGTAGCAGGTGGCGTTCTGTAGATCCGCCTAGCCCCATGTGAAGAAAGCGTGAGTTTATGTATGTATGTACTACAAAAAAACTGCGGTATTTTAATAAGTGAAGTTGAATGAATGTTTTTAAGGAGACAAGTCAGTGCCTGATTTCTTTAAGAATTTGTTTTATTAGTGAGTTTTGCGTACAAGCTGTTTAATCTTCACTACCTTCATCACTGCCGATCCTTGCATTTTAATCAATAGATGAAAATAGTAGGAACAGAACTGAAGGAACAGTTCTGCTCCTGCCAATGTCCGTTTTTCTTTTTGGTCCTGCATGTCTTTCGAGTCTGATAAATTTGTCGGCGGCTTCTCTCGCGCTGAGGTCGGAATTATCGGAACATGCTACTGAGGTAAAAAGTATCCTACGTGTTAATCCAGCACCCTAATTGTGAAACGCACTATTTATCAGAATCGGAATGGGATTGAAGATTATTTCTAAACCATTGCGTCATTTGTTGGAATAAATTGTCGGCTCAGCAACGTAAATAACGCAATGAATGAATTGTTTAACTATCAATATGAAACCAATTCCTACTGATAGCAAGTTAAGCAATTACCCCTCAGGAAATAAACTATCAGTGTGTTGAATTTCATCGAAATCCGTTCAGCCGTGTTTGCGTGGAAGGGTAACAAAAATCTATACATCCTCACAAACTTTCACATTTATTATAAACCTCCTCTTGAATAACTCTACTGACGCGGGAAGCGACTTTGTTTTATACTACACTAGCTTTCCCAGTGGCTTCGTCTGTACCTTATACACATAAACTTTTCTCTTGAATCACTCTATTTATTGATGAAACCGGATTAAAATCCATTGCGTAGTTTTAAAGATTGAAGTGTACAAAGGCGGGAAGTGGCTTTATTTTATACTATGTAAAGACTAGTATAGTAAGTAGAATATTAATGTTAGTAAGGATAATTTATCTCAAGTTTTCCTCACAAATGTACACTAGGACCACCATCCATCAAGCTTTAGACTTCAAAACACGCGGACAGCCGGAAATGAGAGCTCCGTCAACAGTTCAGACGATGAAATTAAGTATAATTCATGAATCAGCTTATTTTGCGATGCTTTGTTCCAGCGAGAATTTTTGTGTCGGAATTGTGAAGACGAGTGATTGTCAATCTTGTTAAAATCAAATCAAAATATTTTCTTTTCACATAAACTTACAAGGGCACTTATGAAACGCCAGAAGCTAGGTGCACGGTTCCAAATTGTTAATTCATATGGAGACGAGTCGGCTAGAAACTCCACGGTTACTCTTTTAAAAATAATTTTCTTTTACAATGGTTTCAAATTACAGTGTTAATAGGCATGGGAGAACAGTGTAGGACTGTCAACAAGTACCAGGTACTGAATAAAATAAAAATTGTCTACAGTCTGCAAGGCCTACAGCGTTCTCAGCGTTCTCACATTCACAAAATATTAAAGAATCTACTGTTGTCAGACCTACTTATCTCCAGAGGGGTAATTGCGTAATACACTATCAGTAGGAATCGCTTTTATTTTGACAGTTCCACAACATTCATAGCGTTGTTTACGTTGCTAAGCAAACAATTTTTTCGAACAAATAAGCTTCAAAAGGAATCAGATTCTGATTTATTGTGTTACGAAATTACAAGTTTGTTTAAAAAGGTCTTCAATAGCTGAAGTTAGAGCACCTACTAGAAAAAAACAACCGACTTCCAAAAAAAACACTACACAGTGAATATTGGATCTGTATTTTAATTTTTTGCCACCGACTTCCACAATGAAAGTTATTTTTCACTTTGTAGTGTTATTTGGAAGTCGGTAGTTTATTTAATGCAAAAAAGTTTTTATTTTTATTAACCGACGAAAAAAACGGAGGAGGTTCTCAATTGGACGCGAATATTTTTTTTTATGTATCGCCACGCATAACTTTTTACAGAGTGGACCGATTTTGATATTTTTTTTATTGGAAAGGGTATATCCCGAAGGTGGTCCCATGTAAATTTGGAAAGAAAATTCCAACCCTTCACACAATCAATGAACAAAGATCAATCAAAGAGCCGACACAAAATGACTGAAAGGTTTACTATTTTTTGCTTTTCAATTTTTTCGGCGGTTTAATTTTTTGTTAAAAAGTTTTTTTCACTTTTTAGTTATGGTATCTAACTATATACCTTGCACTAATTCGTGTACTACTGGTCAGGTCCATAGCAGTGACAGTAAGTATTAGACTATCATCACGATAAACTAAGTGGATTAAATACGTATTATCGCAGCTAACGCTAAAACGACCAAAGTAAATTCAATAAAATTTATATGGTTGGTTCCATATCAATTTTGAAACCCTGAACATAATTCAGTTGGCGGAAAAATCAGTAAACATAAATAAAAATATATACGGTGGAACGTGGAACATAGAACCTACTCTTTTTTTTTGAATCGGTTAAAAAGTCGTTTTTCATAAATATGTGTGGTCTAAGGTGAAGTTATGAAGTTTTAAAGGTTGTATACCACCTTACCGCCCCATGGCAATCTTTCGCACTTCAGTAAATTATGCCCTCCAGTAAACCCCTACGTTTTCCATCCATTTTCTACTCTTGAAGCGTTAAGCAACACCGAACACAGTTTTACTACGAATAGTTCTAATTCTGAATTTTGTTTTCGCCAGACTGGTGAGTGTACACACAGTGGATGGACGATGGACGTGGGGCGCGGGAATTGTAAACACATTATTCCTATTGTGTATAAACAGAGAGCAACGGAGCGGAGGAATCCCGGGCCAGGGAAAAGATTTTTAGCATCCGTTATTAGTTCATCCATATTCTTTTTGCCCAAACAAATATGTTGTCCCAGGGTCGAATTGTAGACCTGCACCCGAATTGTGTAACGCACTTTAAATTCGAAGGATTCCGAACAAAATTGTTAATCCATTGCTTCATTTGTTAGAAAAGTTTGTCTACTCACCAATGTATATGACGCATTGAATGTTATTGAACTGTCAAAATTGACGGTCATTTGTGTTTGCACGCTGGTATTATTTGCCAGTGTATATTGTCGCTGTTGCTGATACACCATGCTCTACTAATAAATACTGTGTATCTACACAGTATTTATTAGTAGAGCATGGAGCATGGTATCATTAGTACAGCCTAGTATCTACTAGGCTGTACTAATGATGCCCAGCCGACTGATGGTTAAAAAGTAAGTAGGATTTTACAACTCTACAAATACCTGGATTCCTAGAATACTCATATGCAATCATCCCTGCCGCTAAGCTTGCATATAGCCATGCCAACGCTACATGATTGCCCATCAGTAATTCAGTGGAACCTCGATCGTTGGCCGTTGAATTTAGTGTAACTCATCCTGTCTCCTAGTACAGCAGTTAATTCATGATTGGTTAGCGCTGGCGCCAATCTGCATGCACTTGCAATGCAATCGCAACTAGCATGGCAACCTAAGCCGGTTAGATTTTCGGCTCAAAATACTAATTAGTCCGTATTAGTAACTATTGAATGCATCACTTGCTAATGTGAATGGTAAAGCCAGCTTGAGCTTCGTACTAATCGAAATCTTTTGTTTGTTGGTTTATTTGACATTTTGAATTCATTTTACTAGGGTGTCTTTTTTACCAACCACTTTTTATCTGTTTCATGATTGATGAAATGAAATACTGCGTAATTTTCATTTGATGCAATCTATTTTATACTCAACTTCAAAAAATGTTTCGATGTTCGTATGTATTTTTTTTTATGTATGTTCACTGATTTCTCCGCCAATTGTTGACCGATTTTCAAATTCGTTTTTTTATGTTATGTTTCTGGTGGCTGGGGGATTCTTAAATTATATGGAGCCACCACTATATATTTAATTGAGTTTGCTTGGGTAGTTCTTGCGTTAGTTTCTATAGTACGCATTTAATCCACTTTGTGTTATTATTAATATGATGTTCTAATACTTTGCGGCATACTTCGCTGTTGTTCACCAGGCTAGTAGTGGTATACGGATTAATATGGGTAGCTATGGTACCTACCCACTACATAATAAACAGTGAAAAAAGAACGATCGTCTTCCAAAGAGACACTAAGTAAAAATGACTTTCCAAAGACACCGACTTTTGAAATGAAAATAATTGTTCTCTTTGTAGTGTTTTTTTTTGAAGTCGATTGTTTTTTTTTTAAGTTGTTTTTTTATCAGTTTATAAAAGGAACTAAGGATAATAAAACAACATTTTAGTTTCGTATAAGCAGGTGCTATTTAATGGTATGGAATGATACGACAATACGGATCACATTACTATGTGTTGTTTGCGTTCGTGGGTTCTATTGCTGCTGTAGACAAGGTTACTATAAGTATATAATTGCTTCTAAAACATACGAGTATGCATAAACATTTCGGCTATTTTCTACACAGAGTGGTTACATTGGATTTAAACATTGAACATCTATATTGTTTGTTGGAAACATTGACATCGCTGCTAACTAATTTTAATAATCATTGTGTAACTATAAACATATATCTTTTTTTTTTTTGGATTTTTCGTCTTTTTTCACTTTCTATATGGATAATGACTATTTATGTTCCTTAAAATTATTGATTATATGTGATAATTTCTAGAAACATGGACAAATTGATTAACTTTCATAATTATACCAGAGTAAGTTCACATTCAGAGTTTTCTTTAATGATTATTATAATAAGTGTAGTTGGATATAATAATAGATTCACAAAGTGTAAAGCCAAGGGTGGCAGTTGAGTTAGACATAGGATTAGAGAGGATTAGGTAAGGAGCAGGGCAGTCCTGCCTGCGGGCACTCTACTAGGGGCCAACTTGGTGTACGAATATATTTGTATAATAATTTAGACAAACCCTTCTGTTTCGTGCGCTGCGACACCCTTAACTTAGACATCATATTATAAACCAATGTGTCAATGTCAATGTTCCTTTCACGGCAATGATAAGGATTTAATTTCTTAGCATTCTGCTTTTTAGTTCTTAAGTACATTATTTAAAAACTTTTATATAAACGATGTGGTTTAACATTTCGTTGAACATGGTAGGTACGATTGTCAGTCCACACCGTTGTTACACGCACCATGCCCAAATATAACATTAATATATTGACTAGACCGTTGAATTATTATTAAAAATAATCTGGTTATTGACTAGAAGATATCGCATCAATAAGATTCTTATCCTAGTGAAGGCATCGGCGCCAATACTTCGTGGAATTGCATCCATCTCCGCATCGGTGATGGATCTCCCCACTAACGGGGTCATGAATTTAACTTTGGATTCTCTTATAACGATGTACCAACGTCACAATGTCAACATGGCGTCTTTTACAATTCAAAATGTAATTTAAACAATTCTGTTACATGACACAAAAAGTTTTTTTTTCTTTGGTCCATATTAGCATAACTTTGGCAGATATAAAATTGATATTTTATTTTTTCTCTCTTCGCTATTTTCAAATTATTATTTATTTGGCAAGTTTTGGCTCGTACGCTTCATTCTTTACGAAAATCTTCATGTTTGGCATGAAATATGAAAATATAATTTGAAACGAGTTTGTGGCGAATGCGGACTGTCTTTTAGAGGTAAGCTTGAAAATGTTCCTATAACATTAACTGACTATAATAATATCGATCTATTTTATAAACACGTAGAATTAAATATTGTGTTGAATATCTTATTAAAACTAACGATACACACGGTTACACTGAATCTGTTGAATATATTGAAACTAAACATGCATACCTACTTATAGACAATCTACAAATGATCTATGTGACGACAAATTTTATTAGAACACTGATATCGATTGTAACAATGTGAGTAGAACGTGAAAGAGAATACTTGTAGAATAGTATTCATCCATGAGCTATTCTGCGACTAACATATATTCTTCGTTAATTGAACACCTAGAAGCGCAGTACACTGTCTATATTAGGAAACAATATTCTTAAATGAGGAATGTCTCCTAAAATACGATTATCACAAGAACTACATAAAAAGTAGATAAGCATAAAATCCTTGCGATAGTATACGAGTACTATTATATTTTTATGGATCAATAAGAGCATAAATATCGGCGTATAACTTGCACTTTATACTTTAACAATATGGATCATAAACCTAAAACCAACCTTTAATGGCGATATGATAGAGGATATGTTCGGATACATACGGATTTTATTATATAAAAATAATAACGTTGGACTATTATAAGAGAACATGATATGTAAATAAATCGCTATCTTCGACTCTCTTCCGTTTATCGCCATTCACAACATGTGGCACAAGTTTGGCACCATCTTAAGTCTCACTCTTCAAACGAGAATACTATCTACCCTAAAACAAATGTAAAATAAAAGTATACATACAAAATATACCTACACTCTTTGTACAAAAATGACGAAATTTAGATACAATTTTTCATAGAAGATACGTCTAAATATAAATAAGGTTTTAGGTAACTTGACTCAGATCAGTTAGCGTAGATTCAGTGCGGATTTACTTGGTGGTATGGCGGGTCCACTGGGAGCGCAGGGCCGTCATCATCTCGCTGCGGTTGGGAACTTTCTCGCTGGTCGTGCGGGTGATAGGGGCCGCAGGGGCCTGTAGTGTTCCTGGTGGGTCCTGTCCGGGTACCCTCAGAGTGTGCCCCGATGCACCTTGTGGCTCGGCCTGTGGCTCAATGACGTCGGACGCGCTCTCCGAGGGGCTCACTGGCACGATGAGCCGCACGCGCCCGTCCTCACCAGTCGCCGTCAGCGTACCGTTGTGAGACAGCGGCATTATGAATGCTCCTTCATCCGAACTGGAGCCGTCTGGGCTGGAATCCTTCGAGGTCGTCGGCTGACTATTGTTGCTGTACAGAGAGTTCTCGGACTGTCCTACGCTCATAGCTTGCGCCAAGTTGCCGAGCTCGTCGCTCGAGCTGCACAAGTCTTTGTACATTTGTTGGTTGAGTAAGTTCGCTAGATCAGAGTTGCTGTAGTGGTTGGTCAGCGGCGGGATGGTCGGGAAAGCGTTGCAGTTTTGGAAGAACTGCTGGTTGTAGTTAATGGCGGGTGGCGGCTTGCTCGCTTCGTTGCCATTAGGGAAGCCCCCCATGTTTTGGAATTTGGATATCAAGTAGTTTTGTATCTGATCGTTAGTCATCCCGCCGAAGCTTGGGGCTGAGCTCGCGCCATTAGCTGTCTCCTGCACTGGTGACGCACAAAATGGAGAGAAATTCATATTATTGTTCTCCATGTTTTGATTAACTCTTGTGTTCTGTGTGATGAGGTTGATCAGAGCTTCGGTGTTGGTCGGAGAACGGTTGCCGTTGGCCATCGCCGCGTCGGGCTTGAACGCTTCGTTGTACGAGAGGTCGGCTTTCCTCTGAATAATCTAGTAGCGTTAACAGAAAAAAATAGTAAGTAAATAAAAAGCGCACTGTGAATAATTATTAGAAATTAAATAGCCATTGAATAAAAGCTTCTTATATCTTAACATAAGAATTTGCTAAAATAGAAAAAATAAAAACATCAACAAGCTACAAACCATGCGACACTTTGATACGGGGTTACAGCAAAGCTCTAAAAGTGAAGGGCTTTTCATGTACGATACGAAATGCAAATCCTCTGTGAATGTTCAAATTATTGTTTGGTTAAATGGATGGTGATAAATTTGAACAAATTTGCAAATCTGCGGCAACACAACGAAATAAAATGGTAACGTCGGCTGGGACAGGATGGACATTGACAAATGGCGTGTCAATCTATGGAGATTAGCGGTGAGAGACGGATGTTCCCACTGGCTCCGTCACAACAGGCCAACTTGGTTGTGTTCACACTAGGTACAGTGTACCTACTGTACATGACATTGTATTTCAGCTCTGAACGTGACTTTTTTCCCTCTTTTTAAATAACAATTTTATAATTATTTTCACTGAATTTTCAACCGTAATCGTGAAATTACTGCGTTCAACATTTATAAAATTTGGCTTCGTATATAATGGTTTTGAAATTTCATATTTTATACTCGGCGTTAAGCCGCGCTGTGTGTTCTGCAGTTGTTTTATTTTTAAAAGAGCACGTAATATTACGAAAAAACAGAAACAACAAAAATGTAATGTGGGTTTAATTATGAAAATAAATAAGCTTAATTAAAAATAAATGAACAACAGTTACTAAAGACTAACAGCTGGATTTTGGGGCCGAGATCTTTAAACGTTACCAAGTACGTACTTTGGCTAAATGTCATTGTTATTCCTGTCACTGTCAAATGTCGCTCAACTGTCAAACTACATAATAAACAAGATAGAGTCGGGAACATGTTTAAGTCAAAGCACGAGCCAAGTAACGCTTACAGATTTTGGACTAAAAGCGTAAGACGGCATTCATAATTTTTTGGATTTTCAATGCTAGGTTTAGCACCGAGATTTGAAAACCCAGTGCGCTAAAAAATCCCGCTGCGTTTTTGGACTAACAATGATAAGTAAAGTATTAAAACTGCTGTCAAATCTCAAGTTATTCTGATTGGCTGTCAGAATTAACTGACCATCATTTATTACAGAAATAATGAGATTGGACAAAGGATTCGAATTAATAGTCTGTCATGACCTAGGGGCATTTGTGTCTGCAGTTCAGTCGATATAGATTTTTTTTGTTAAAAATAGACCAGAAATATTCATACGTAACCGGTCGTCTATTTGGCACACCGGGTTTTCGAAAAAGCTTCGGCTTTCTAGAGCGTCAATTCTGATCATACTTTCGTCTTTTTAAGCCACTTCAAAAAAAGGAGGAGGTTCTCTATTCGACTGTATTTTTTAAAATATTTATTACCTCAGAACTTTTGATTGGGAGAACCGATTTTGATCATTATTTTTTTATTTGAAAGTTGGTGCTTCCCAGATGTCCCATTTAAATTTGGTCCAATTCTGACAATGGCATCCATGAGAAAACCAAACACTATTCCTATTTTGCCAAATTAGTGCGGGGTACATACCAAAACTAAAAAGTTATAAATAAAAAGTATTTGAAAAAAATAACAACCGACTTCCTTAAAAACACTACAAAGTCAAAAATAACTTTAATTTCGGAAGTCGGTGGCAAAAAACTTAAATAATCCGAAATTAATGTTATTTTTCACTTTGTACTGTTTTTAAAGAAGTCGGTTGTAATTTTTTTTTGAAAAAAAAACAAAGTTTTTTACTGAAACTTGGTTGTCAGTCAAACCGGGCGGGTGTGGCTCACACTGATAGACACTGTAGGTAGGACTACTGTAAAGTGCCAATATCGTTTTAAAACTTTTAGAAACGCACAAGTAAAGTCTATGATATTCATACAAGTAGCTTTTCATACGGTAATATCACAGTGGATTCCTACAAAACTTCGCTCATTCCTTAGAGAGTTACTTACTCAGAAGTTTGTGGCGGAACTCAAAATGTAATACGAAACGCACATGCCTTTTTACAATGCAAAACCAATAAAACATTAGCAAATTAAAATCGGGTTACTAAAAGACGGTCAGAGCACAAAAATGTCTCTAAGGTACACGCACATTAAGTACACAGATACAAATATTCTAATCAAAACATTCTTCTTTTTGCACATGATGCATATTTTTGGGGCTCTTTTACAAAGTCTAATTCGTATAGCTCATCAAGTCATCTCAAATTGCAGGAATCTAGTTTTAATGTGCGAGCACCCTAAAACTATAAACGCTAAAGGTAAATGCTCATTTGCTTACTACCTGCAGCGACAAACCCAATTTCTAAGTATGAATATGTAAAAGTTGTCGAGATCTAAATGACGCTGCAAGTGTTAGCAAACTTGCGTTCACGCTTTAAGGACAATACACATTCACATTCGAAATTTAAAAAAAAAGTTGCTATGTTCTTACCTGGGGCAAGAGTGTCAGTTGCTGAGCGTTGATTGGTCGAGACGATCCTCGCTCTCGGTCTTGCAAGTGCGCCACTAGAGCTGCAATGTGTTCGAGCAGCTCTTTGTTGTGTACCAACAGTTGGTGAGTGCGAGCCTGAAAATGTACAATTCAGACCATTAACTAATAATTTTAATTTATTCCGATCCGCCCGTCCCTTACTGCCCTCTACCAGCGTTGCCCTCAGCCGAGGTCCGTACCCTACAGGTGCCCTTAGCGAGTATTCGCTCTGGTTTTAAGTTTTTTAAGCCCTAAGGAGGCCTTGATTTATTAAGGTTGCTTTAAGCAAGTCTGGGTAAGCAGCCGTCTCGCAGGTCAATCTCATAGATTGAGTAATCATTTTAATAATTATACCTTCTTAACACCTGCACCCTTTATTATAATAGATATACAAGTGAAACATACATCAAACAAACGTGCAGGATCGTTTTGCGAGAGTAATAACTCACAAATATGCGATGTCAAAAACTTTATTCTGAAACGAACAACATGACTGAAAAGTAACCGAAGTTATTGCCTATCCATCCCTTTTGTTGACAGTACCAATAAAATTGTTACAAATCCCTTTGATTGAGCGCATTGCCAACGCGTATTAATTTTTAAGCCTTCCAATTCCGATTTCCAATCAGAACTTCATTCAAACGCCGATCTAAAAAGTAATCCAGTCGGCGATGACTGAGTTAAAAAAGTTATTTATACTGCTCCTTTTTCTACGTTTACAAATGGAGTTAGGTTTTTTAGTTTTGGTTGCTATCTCCAAATCGCTATTTCAGAGAGGTCAGTTTTGATGTGAAAATATGAAAATCTCGACATTGTCACTTTTTAAGGGAATGTTTTACAGTTCACGTTTAAAGGCGTTTTTTCTCTTACTTCTTGTTTCAGGATTCTGAAGCATTTTTTAATGGAATGTAAAACATCTCCGTGACTGTTGACTGACAGCATAATATGCATAAACTTAATACGTCTATATTGTTCCCACCGCTGGGACGCAGGCTTCCCCCTATGTCAGAGAGAGTGGGCCGTACTCCGCTACGCGGAACAAGTACGGGATGTCACTTCTTCGTATTTTTGCTTCTAAGACATGCCGCGTTCCTTAAGATGCTTTCCTTTACCGGCTTAAGAGCAATGGTGATGAAATAACTTACTAAATGAGGTGCCTGTCCGAGTTTAAAATCTCAGTTTCCATTTGGCTACCCCGCTCTCAGGGTAACAGAAGATTGACAGAAATTACGTATACAGCGTTAATCACTCAAGACATAAAACCTGTGAGAAAGGAAGTTCCTCAGAGTGTGTCGAGGTACACTAGAACGAATTTACTGAACTCCACTTTTGAGCGAAATACATGAGGGTGGAAGTAAGTCTGAAAAACAGTCGTAAGCCTCGGCATTGTAAATAAAATTCTGTAAGATCATTCAGGAGTTCCATTAGCCTAAGTGTTGAAATGTATCCACATTATTGCAAAGTTAATAAAAATTCAATGTGCGTAGATGAAATGAAATGTTCACTATTACATAGACTTGTTGATCCGACAAATGAAAGAATAACAACAGGGTATCAGATCATTATCATCCTACGCAGATTGTTACCAATCACTGAAATAAAATGGGTTTTCCAATGTCGGTGGGCAAAGAAAAACATTCCTACTCCATTATATCTATACCGCAGGCTTCCCCTATTTTTCTTTCAGTAAGAATGTATAGGTATTTATGTTCGAGAAAATAATATGACTTCTTTGAGTGTTGCTATATAACAGATAAAGTAATGGTATTTTTTCTTTCTAATATTCGTGTTCACGATTTACATTGTTCATGTAACTAGTTCCACGCTGGTTTCAGTCATCAACAACTTTCAGCCGATCCATAAATTATGATAATACATAATACTCCAATGTTGCTAGACATCTACTTCTCATTAGCGTCTACTTTTTTCGAGTTACACACGAATAAAAAAAAAAAATTCATGATGAATTAAAATCACACAGATTTATATTTTCTTCCTATGCGTTTAAGTGAAAAAATGACAATTACAAACCTGAGCTTCGCAGCGAGCGGCTTGTTCGGCGGCAAGCTGATCACGCAACAGCAACAGTTGCGCGACCGCGGCGCGGGTCTGTTGCGCTTGTTGTTCGAGCCGTTCGCGCAACAGTTGCAACTGGTGTTGCGCGCTTAGCGGTGTTGCAGACTCGCCGGGTTCCTCGCCCGTGATCAGGTCCACTTTGGTCACACACTCTGGGAGATCGGGCAGGTTGATAATAGGTGCTGCTGGAGTTGTGCGCTGCTAAATAAAGATATTGTTTCTTCAAACATTGATTGAAAATTAATGCAGTGTTTGATTATGAGTCAAGACACCAATCATTATGAAGGGGAAAAAAATGATCATACTGTATTCTACGATCCTAATGAAGGCAAATAAATGAATGAGCACGTTTAGTTTAAAGCACATTTGTTGTGTTTTGTTCAAAAGCAAGCCTATAAAGTGCTGAAACTATTTTTCCTCCCACGTTCAAGTGTTTTCGATAAGAGGGAGAGAGAGAGAGAGAGAATTTCATAAATAGTTTACCCAGAGCCATGTCACAAGTGCCCTAGGGTACGAAGCATTTGATTTGTGACTTCATTAAATTCGATCAGACCATCGCCCCAACCTCGGTCAGGATTTACCCCGTGGTGAGTTTTATTGTGTGAGATGGCCTCCATTCTAGCGTGGTTCATTGTGACTTATTGGGCAATCCCAAGGCAGCTAATTTAACATAGTATGTAGCTACTATGTCCATTAATCTGTCTGTCTACCGTAGGTAGTGACTGTTGTAGTACTGATTAAGAAACAAAGGAATTCCTATACACATTCTAGCTGTGAGCAAATGCCTTGTAGTTTTTTCTACAAAAATATAGTATTCCTACCAAGAATTTGAGAAAATAGATGTTGATAATACAACTATTTGGTTTACGGGTAGCGTAACACAAATGATTGCAGCTATTGTTTACGTGCAAAACAATTTGTAGATATTTGGACAATCTTGAACGGAGCACGGTCATGGCTGATAGTGGAAAAGTGTAGGAATAATAAAACTTTATTATGTGTAAAGAGCTTCTGATTCGAATCGCAAGTTGAAAAGGCGAGAAATATAAATCACGTTCTTGGACAATTTGATCTGTAATATTTCGCTCGTTTTCCCCAAAAGCTATCGAATAAGATGATATTTCATTTTCAACGTCAAAAAACATTTAATTGACGATCGGAATAATCAAAGTCTCTGACCTCTGGAGGAAAATGAAAAGAAAACACAGAAAGAAATTAAAAGTTTCACACAAAAGGGTTTCATTTTCATTTTAAAGACAAACGAAAATTTTATAATTAAAAGCGCGATGATGAACCTAGATGGCGCCTTTGTTATGTCATTTTTATCTGCTGCAATCTTAATAAAATGAAGAAGACCATAGGTATTGTACCTACTGGATACCTTCACAAAATTACTTAGGATATCACAGTATTGCATTAAGCTTTAATTACTTCAATGCACTAGAGATGTGAAGTGGAATGCGATATGGGGTCTCAAGTGCCATCACTGGTTTCGACGTGCTTTCGGCGGCTAGAGCTACATGACAGTTGGACATATATAGGTAGAGTACATAAAACAGACATCCGACATACGTCCTCATATCAGATCTCCCATACATCATAGCGAAGTAAACAGAAATATTGTATTTCGAACGAGAAATAACATTACATCGTACGCCTCTCATAAAAATCATTTTCTATAATGACATTTCCATACAACATCGCGGAAATGGGGGAATAAAATCTTTTGTTCGTATGAATACGAATTATTGTAGATACCTAATTGGCATGATTCCAATTCCACAAATAACGGCACAATGCCTACACAGTAGTAGTAAAAAGTCATCATAGAGACGAAGATCTGACATATAATTTTCATTTGAAACTATGCAGAACAGGTGGCATGCTTTGAAATGTAAGTATCTACCACAATTTTAATAAATGTACCTTGCTCTAAGCTTGAGATTTGTTCAAATATTAAAATATTTTACAGATGAACTAACATACCTGGATTAATTAATTTCTATTTCAATTGTATTTTGTCCGTTTTTCTAAACCTAAACTTTTACTGGAGTGTTAGTGAGCAAAGCGAATCCGACCGAGTGCCAAAAGAGAGGTCAACAGTAGTGCGGTTGCGGTCTTGTATCGAAGAAAGCGTAATGTTGCAAACAAGAGGCGTGATCGGGGTGCTAAGGGGGTGTAATACTAGCTGAGAGCTCCGAGATATCTACTAAAGAAACACTGCAGACATTTGAAATTCCTTCTTGAACCCAGTGTCGCCGTGGCTCGTGGCGCAATGTGTCGCGATTTTAAACTTACCGTCGTTACGCGGGACTTTTGCATAATGACTTCTAGCAAAATTCTAAGCTCCCCCAAAAGTTAGTGTTAGTTTTGTTGCAAACTCTTACGCGACAACCTCATGTGGCCTTGTAAGCCTTAAGTAGACACATTTCTGTGGTAAAGTGCCCCTTTACTGTAATGTAAACGATATCATTTATTTAAGACGTGGGCTGGTTGGTAATTACGTATTTAGTAGCCAATGTTTGCCCAAGTGAACACAATGGTGGACAAATAAGGGTTTTGTTGAAGACTGTCAATTCATTAAAAGCCACGTATTTCAAATCATATATTATGAAGAAAGATATTTGGTGGTGCGTGGTTCGGGCTATGTATTGTAGAATATTGTAACTACATTGAAAGCAAGTAATTTTATAGAAATCTTTACTCAATAAAACATTCAACGAGAACAAATGTCATGTGTTCACACAGATATTACCCTATTACGCGTAACATAGGGCGTAATAAACGCAAATGTCACAATACTGTGAAAACAGTAAATATGTATATGAAACGACTATCGCATCAGACACGAATAAATCGACGAACTCTGTAAGTTTGAATAAAAATTAAAGTACCAAAAATAAACTACACCCTATCATTTTATTCTCCTGTCCTTGTAACCTACTTATTTGGCAATGACGAAGCATCTTGTCTTCTTCCACCACTTCTCTATTATTAGTCTTCATCTCATTTCACCTATCACACTGTCCATTTGTCGATTTTTTGGTGTTACGCTTCTCTTACATTCATATTTATACTTCACCTACACAAATCTTTAGTTCCTCTCATATTTTTTTTTGTTATTTAAAATTAAATATTTGTTTTATTTTCCTTTCTAATAACTTGTCAAGAGTTCGAAAATTGACCACTGTAATGTTATTTAGATTTAAATCAGGGTAAGAGCCTGCTGATCCATCACACAAGGTATGCAAGTATAGATACAAAATATAATATTATGTGTTTTTTTTTTGTCAAAAATCTATAATTATTGTTCTATGCGTATTACTATATGGACCTTTATGGAAAGAGAAAATAAAGATATAAGGATATTTTGACAACTTTCACATAACAACACGGATGCCCAAGGGTTTGGCAGTGGTGCAACAATCCTTTTTTCATGACATTTTCCTTATTCCTATGATAAAATAAAATTACGTGTTGAAACTTATAGACAAGTATAACACTGAATTATTTTCTAGTGTGGCAAAAGCTGAAACAGTTGAAATTGAATCGAAGTCATTCGCGTTCCGATGATATTATTATAGGTTTGATTTATAGTAAGTAACGCTCTCGGATTCAATGTGGGAGGGCGATTATCGGGAGTAGAGGCTACTATTTTCAGTATGGATAATAATGTGTGATCTATTTTTACCAGGTTTGTTAGAATAATGCTGATCAACATATACAAAGGTCAAATATTTCATTCATAAGTGCGGTGTAGACGTTCTTAATGGTGTGTACTTTACGAAAGATGCTTTTGTGTTATGGTTACTGGGTAACAGGAATATGCTCGAGAGCTGACCTATAATTTTAAAACTTTTTGCTTTATATGCCAAAATTGTGCTTCGGTGGTTGGAAGTTTTGCCAAACTATATAACTAGTTGGAAGTTTAGCAACTATGAACTAGGTAACAACTTAGTCTTCACACAAACAAGTTTGGAAGGATTAGAATACCCTCCGTTGTGATAAATCGATAAAACGAATGATAGTAAAAAGTTTGGTATGAAGTATTCTCATAAATCCCTTCGCAACATGAGTGAGGAAAGAGATGGTATGGTATCATGTTGAGAAAGAATTTTAAACACCAGTGAACCCAATTCATAATCTTCCTAGCCTTTTCCCAACTATGTTGGGTTTGGATTCCACTCAAACCAGATGTAGCTGAGTAACAGTATTTTATAAGGAGCTCGTGTCTGGCCTATCTAGGCCAGACAGGAGCTCCTAAGTAGGTCAAATGATCTACTGGGTAATACGATACCCCCTGGTAGGACTAGTTGTCAGAATGTTAGGCTTCTGACTTCGACTGTCAGAGATCTACGAATAACAGGCGGGACCGACGGCTGAACGTGCTTTCCGAGACACGGAAGGGTCTTGGTTTGTGAAGATGGTCACTCATCCACGGACCAGCCGCGGCAAGTGTAACTTAACTACAAAGTCACCAGCGTTACTTAGCCACAAACCCCTTCAGTGTACCCAATTTTAATTGACAAATAGGTATCTACTGGCGCTTATTTCGCAGCTCGAATGTACCTATGACTTTCAATCTTGATAACGTCAATGAGAGTATTTACAATCACCCTATCAGCGACGCTGAATATTTCCTAATAACTGTGTCAATGGCCCAAATCTAAGTTGAATACCTTTTCCTCTATACAGTTGACTAGGGCGTATTCATATACATGCATATGTTGCTGACTATACTGTAAGTAAATTATTTCGGCTCCATTCGATTCGATCACTTTTTTCTGAAAGCGAAATATGATAGCCGATAGCCAATTGAAGCGTGGTGTGTAATCGAATCATGGATATCTGTGTCGGATGCAAAAGAATTAACTCGATGAAACAGACTATTCATTTCTGAACCGACAATTATTTACATTCTAGCTTATGCCAGTGCCGTCACCCACGTGGAGGTAGGAAATTATATCACGGACCTACTATTACTATTACTACCCCTATAAAAAGTTTTCCAAGGTTTTATCCAGATCATCTTTGTGTCAAATTTCATCTGAATCCTTTCAGTCGTTTATTCGTGACTGAGTTACAAACATCCAAACACATTTATTGTATTAGCAGCTTTTTATCATGGTTTTATAGCCTCGCGTTCAACAAGGCACCTGATGCTAAAGTTGTGGTGCAATTGACTATATTACATAGGCGTCTAGAGACAACCGAATCACTCATGAATTAGTGACTTGAGGATTTTAAGGAGCAAAGCAAAAGATAGGAGTTCTTCTACCCTTTGGTGAATTGGTCATTTACCCACAGTTCTACCAGGCTCCCGGATTTGTTTGAATGAGTTACCGTGGCCCTGGCATATAGGCAACTGAAGGAACATGGGTGGGTTTTAGTCAGTAAAAGTCTGACACGCCCTTCCGCTCCACCCAGAGCGGGAGACGTCATTTGATCTTTTCCCACCCAAACAAACAACCCACAGTTAACGTGTTTACGAAACCTTTTGCGAAGGAATGGGAAATATCCACCACATTCCTGTACGTGTGGTCAAGTTGACATGATTTTCCATTCTTTGATTTTTCAGAATATCTGTACGTATAACAACTTTTACAGGTTCATTTAAGTAGACCCTTTTATATTTTGCAAATGTGAGAACGTTATAGGCCTTGTAGACTGTAGATTTGTAAATGACAAAACGGAACCGTGCACCTAACTTCTGACGTTTTATAAATGCCCAATGCCCATGTAGTTTTATGTGAAATAAAAAGATTATAATTTTTGAGGTACGTCTAAGGTCTGAATATACTTGTCATATGAATTCCTACATTTATTCTTTATGTTTTTAATTAAGTTCTTTATCTAATATCTACAAAAAACACCTGTTACAAGGTTTTCCTGAAATTGACAAGTAGTTATTAGAACCGTCCCTATAGAGGTAAATACACCTGTTATTGAATAGAAGAGGTGTTATAAGAACGTCATAAATATCAGACACACGTAACGCCTATGAGATTAACAACCGCGAATCATACTGAAAATAATAGCTGTGACGAAAGTGACGACGCCATTGAATACGCACCCTCTCACAAAACAATGATTTCACGTTTTGAGCAAACCATACAAGTTCAAACACTCAAATATCGTAGGTACCGCTGAATGAAGGTCCTTTCTGTTATTGTAAACTGAAATTAATGTATTGTATTGCTCTCTAAGGTACACTTCTATTTCGATTTTCACTAATGTACCTTTATATTTTTACAGGTATTTAATAATGCACTGTGTATTCAGTATTAATTTGCTTTAAACTAAAAGAGACGAATAAAAAGTTTTGTTTGTGATGGCAACATTTATGTTTGCGGTTAAAATGTTATGCTTCATTAACTGACCACTTCACAACAATGCTTTGTAAATACTCCGAGAACGTTGTGAAAATAGCAAAAAGAAAAATGGCTACAAAGCGCTTTAAGAGGACAATATAGTCGGGATTGTTTTCGTTTACAGGTTTTACAGAAAGCTAAACTATCTATTGTTTGGAAACTTTTCAAAAAAGGTTTGCTTGGAACTTAAACAGAACTGTCGAAATGAGAGTGCGCTGAATACCTCTGCTCTTCTATGGCAACAGGCATAATAAAGATTTTTATTTTGATGACACATTGAAAATCAGGCCAAAAATACCAATCACTTTAGTGGTGCCTTGATAGTGAAAACAAAAACAAAAGAAACGTTATTTTTTTAATTCCAATAAGTAGAGTCAAATCCTGAGATTAGAAGATTTCCTTGAAAGAATTACTTGTGTATTAAATTTACGGAAGGAAAAGATCAAAAGCGGCTTTTCTTCTATACATTCTTTTAAATGATTTAACGAAATATGCAAAACACATTTTGTTCGAGGTATTTCCATACATTGGATTATGATGGACTTCCGAAGATAGACATACTACTCAAGGCAAGTCAGGTAAATCGTTCATGTTTTGATCTCTAGCCTACTTTCAGTGCAACTATCTCTACTAATATTATAAATGTGAACGTAAGTTTGTTTGTTACGTTTTTACGCGAAAACTACTCAACAGATCATCATGAAACTTTGTACATGTATTCTTGGAGCTATTAGAAGTAACGTAGGAGACTTTTTTATAAAAAAAATAATCTACATTTATTGTTATTTTTAACGCAAGCGAAGCTGTAGCTCTAAAACATACGGCATGCTCGTTGGATAAAACAAATTTTCCCGATCCAGGCCGTCCCTTGTTGCCCTCTACCAGCGATGCACTAAGCCAAGGTTGCTACCTCACAGGGGGTGCTCCTAGCGAGTAGTCGCTCTAGTTTTAAGTTTTAAAGCCCTGGCTGGAGACGTTAATTTATTAAGGCAGCCACAGGAAAGTCCGGTTAAACAGTTGACCAACTCATAGGTTGATCTGCGAGACCTCATTCCCAAAACAAAAAAAAATCGATAAAACAGTCCTGTAGTCACAGTTGTCTGATAATGAATTCAACATCTGTCTAGCCTTTTCCCAACAATGTTGAGGTTGGCTTCCACTCTAACCAGATGCAGCTGAATACCAGTTTTTTAAAAGGAGCGACTGCCTATCTGTCCTCCATAACCCTAAACACATATGCTGCCCTTATACGATACCCTTTGGTGAGACTGGTTGTTGGACTTTTGGGCTTTTGACGACCCATAAAGACTGTCCACAAACGACAGCCGGGACCAATGACTTAACATGCTTTACGAGGCACGGAGGGGTCTTGGTATGTCAAGATCCAAGCACCAACCGCGGCAAGCGTAGCTTAACCTGATCTTTCGATCCGTGCGGCACTTATTATTCAGCCACAAGAACTCCTTCCTTGTCTGAAAATGGACTGTAAAACATTTTTTTTGCTCACAACGAAACTGTTCTTTAACAATAGACAACATTGTTTTGGGAACAGTCTAAGTCTACGTCATAAAAAACATGTTGCAGACACAATGTTGTGCAACTTTGTTTTCCACGAACTCAGAGCTTAAGATGGACTGTACGGACTACACAAGAACGATCAGGTTCAATCAAGTGAGTTATGCTACAGACATTTACCTGTTATCCGGTTAGTGGAGTGACCTTTATGTGGTAAGAAAAGAAACAGTATCCTGAATTAAGTAAATATCATACAGAACATGACATATTCATTAACCGGGTTACGTATGCTGGTTTTAATCGAATTTCGGTCGTATTGACTGATACAAAGATAAGTTTTTGGATTCAGAGTAAAATATTTTAAGAAGGGAAATCTTTTCGTGTCTCATGTTGTCTGTTGAAAAATATGTAGAAATTTTCGTGTCATATTCTATTACATATAAAGCATAGCATATAAATTACTCACTTCATAAAGGGGTCCGGGAGATTTAAAGCCATAATATCCACTCGGAAGAAACATTTTACCCAAGTAGTTAAAAAGTTATCGAATGCGAAATACTTCAATGCTGGCAACATTGAATGGATTTGGAAACTTCGCGGCCACAGAATTGATAAGTCTGGCAACTCACAAACGATTCCAAAGTGTTCGAAACTTAAAACTGTGGATTGTGAGGGGAGGAGGAATGGGAATGGGCGAATCACAGTGGTCCCAGGTGACGTGCAAAATTTAGTGCTCCACTGGAAATGTTAATTAGGTAACAATGCCAGTTTGGAAGCCCACCAGACTAGTTTCCTAGAACTGGAGCAGTCTGGAACTAAACTATTTAGTATTTACGTACTTTTATATAAATGTAGAGCTCATAAAATTTGCATTAATGTTTAGCTCTTTGCACTGTCAATTTTAAAGTTGTAAGGCAGACATTTTATTGTGTCTCGAACTAACGAAATCAACGATTTTATGCTCGGAATGTCTACTTTGATCTTATTTTAACCCAGACTAATAATAATGCGAATATTTCTTGCTAAAATTACGCTTAAACAACAGATGGATGATATAGGTGACGTTTATTTTGTTTAGCACCAAACATGATTTTTCTAAGACTGTCCCTCCTAATTGAGACCACTTAAGTATATAACAATTTCTTATAACCTAACGCTTTAATGTAGGGTCCGATGTGTATAAATATTGAAACGGTCGTGACTTGTTTATATGCGCATGACCAGTTGCAACTCATATGTAACGCTGCGTGTGCGTCTCTGCGTTCACTAACGTGCGCAAATGCACACGAATATTGCTTTAATGTAATTGCTACTGCCGTTTTTTCCTTGCAAATTAAACTAATATACCTCGAGAAATAATTGTGCGAAAGACGTATTGTAATAAGTGTTATATCTACGAGAAAACAGGAAAGAATTTGTTTAGATTGGCCAAATTCGGAAACTGTGATAGAAATGTGGAATATTTTGAAACTTTCATCTAGACTGTTCTCTATATGTAACTATAGTATGACGAACCCTCGTTGTATTAAGACATTACAGTAAATGGAGCATTGGATATGATAATTTTTCTCATGCATAAAAATGTTGGAGCACGCCAACTTCGCAATATTGTTGCCGCTTTTATGATACACCGTAAGATTCAATGTGTGTCGGTAAGAGTATCTCGATTTTAAATTCACATATATCAATTTCGGATACGACTTTATAATCTGGATTATATAATGGAGAAAAGACGGAAAGACAAGCCTCACCACAATATGGAACTAAGTTAGGAAGAGATACTAATAGAAAATATACGTACAGTTTATATGGCAGGAGTAGGTATGAAAGCAGAAATTGTTTGTTCTTTTATCTTCAAAACCAAAATACCATTTTAGCGATAGTTTCATTCAGCACTTCTATATTCCAATATAACTTATAATGGGTTAATGTTCGTAATTCAAGTAGAAACTTGTGTTAAACTAGTTGATCAAGTACCGTTTGCACCCGGGTCTAGTTAGTTCTACCTACCTAGGTAGAACGAGGTATCAGCTAGGCTTGCAACTTGTGCAGTCGACTCTACTGAGGCTTCAAATGTTTAGTTAATCGCTTGCAACACAGAGTTTGCCAACTATAATATTTAGGGGATGTATAATTATTCTGTACACTGTTCATCGAAATAGATAAGCGAAGATGTAAGAAGTACGATTAGATGTAGTCGTGAAGAATGAAAGGTTTTGGCGAAAGAGGTTTGGAATAATACGCGTCAACGTCACCACGAACTTCCAAACAATCAGGACACAGGTCCCTCGAAGGTCATGGATAGCACAAATTTCAACAGTATTTAAAGACTGTACTGCACGTTTCTGCGTACCCTCATGGGACAAAGGCATTTTGTTAATAATGCGTGTTTATTTATTTGTTTTCTTTATTTTGCCATAAACTTGAATTTATCGACAAAGCAACAGGAAATGAAACTATACAATAAAAATAATTTGTAAGCATGTAAGTATGCGTACACACGCTGAATAAATCGAGTGGTAAAATCCCAAACAACGTTTCGTGCAATTTGTTTGACTAAATTCCATTGAATGTTTGCGATTGTGAATCGTTTATTGGAATGGCAAGTATTCTTCTATTGATAGTATACTAGTAGTTGTTTTACTGAAAAAAATTTAGAGTTACCTGTGGTGTACGTTTGCTCTCCTTCCTTGGGGGTGGCGGTAGGAGTTCCAGTTGTTTGGGTCTCTCCTCACGACCTCCCACTGCTTCCTCCACTATCGCCTTTGTTGTGGACGAAGCAGCGCCCTCAGAGGCACCGCACTCCGAAGCCGCTTCTGTTGATTAGACATCACTAACTTCTAATAACAATTCCTGGAAATGGATCTAATTTTTCGAAGCCAGCCATGCATAACCACGCCATTTTAATTGACTATACAAACGGCAGACAGGTTATATGAAATATTATTTCGTTAGTGGTAACATTTATTGGATCATAATGAAATGATTTATTAAATACTGTGTTTATTGGAAGATAAATTTTCTCCATAGTTCTGAGTCAACATTCTTTTCTTGGCACTGTGGCGCGACACGCTACTCGCGGTGTCTGTTTGTGCCACCTGTTTGCATGCAAGGAGTGACAATGCGAGGTGGCAAAAAATACGAGACGAATGTTTACGATAGTTGTATGAAACCACAAATTACGTGCAGCGAATGAAACGGCACGGCTGTCATGGAATCATAAAAGTAGATACACACGATTAAGATGTTGGACAAAATAGCGTGAAACTAAAAATAACCGAAGATAATCAAAATAAGAATGAACTTTGTAAGCGTATTTGAGATGGGACAAAATGTCTAATGTCTATAAACTGCTGATGACCAGTCAGGGTAAGTACGACTTTATGTAGATTAAGGTAAAGGCAGTAAAATTATGACGTTGCTCGTTAAACCAGCTGTTACCTACCCGTTACGTCGGATGTCATAAAACGATACATAAAAGCTAATTATAAGTAACCCGCAGAACAGTGAAAAAAGAATATGTGACGTCATCCACTGCGATACAAGTTGAGCTGTCAAATTACGATACGTAATGCGTCGCGCTATGTAGTTACGACTCATTCCTTAGTCTCTGTATAAAGTAAAACTACCAGACATGGTCAAAATGAATGAATATTTGCGTCAAATCAATGATGACATGACTTTTCTAAATAAAATTATATTTAAGACCGCCCACTGGGAAATAATATAATAACGTGAACCTTGTTGGCACAAACCTCTCGCCTTTACGACTTCCCGCTTATGAGCAAGTGAGGAACTTTGCAGCGCTGCGGAACTGAAATCTAACTGAATTCTACCTCACCATATTTTTTATCTCTGATTAATAAAACAAAATAATATCGATCCTTTTGGAAACCAGTATCACTCTGCCATAATTGAATAAGTATACTGAGTATACGGTTAATTTTAAAGTATAATGTCTGCCATCTTTATAAAAAGTTGCTCATATACACAGTAATTCACCATCCAGTATACATTTTTATAATTTAGTTATTTTCTTAAAATATCTCGTTAAATTTGAAAACATATAATTCCGTCTGACGTCTTTATAATTCTTTTAAAATATGTACACATAAATAAACTTACTGGACGCGTAATTTATTTAAGTGACACATTATATTTTATTCGCTTTGCAAAAAAAAAAATGTGTACATTGATGAAGTCGCTGCCTGGCTTAGAAAAATTAACTCGCCAAGATTAAAATCGCGAAGCAGTCAGAGATATTATAAATGGGAAGGCAAACTATCGCGAGCGGCGAAAACATCAGAAGACCAACCAAGAAATGTACCCAGGAGGAGCTATAATTAAATTCTCCATTTCACGTGCGCACCGATGTCAAGTAAATCAAATTAATTGCACTCCTGTGTAAAGAGGTCATCGTGTCATACGTTTTCGTGTATTGTTCAACAGTTCAATGATTGGGTCATACTTTTGGTTTGTCAAAATGAGGCTTTCGCTGTCGTTGGTATATCAAACCTTTGGAGGCGGCGACGTCACTGCCGCTGGCGATCGGCTCATCTGGAGCAGTTGAGGTGGACGGGGCTGGCTGCTCAGGGGTGTTGATCTGCATCTTATGGCACACCTCAAACGCTTGACCTACGGTGCGTACGATCCTCATCGCTTGACTCTGCGAAAAATAAGCTTTATTTTACTTTTGGTATTGCGCCTGGATCTAATCCGAAATTTTGTGAATCAGGAGCGCATTTCAGACTCAAGCGGCAACCAGACCAGGCAAGCGTTTTTAGAGTGTACTCTATTCGTTCAAGACATAAAATTGTGGTAGGCTCACTTGGGACTAATTCGGGCAAAGACCAACGACCTCTACTATCTACCGAAGGTTTTATTAATTATTTTAAGTTTTCGCTTTATATTTCAAAATGTACCATCAACAAGCGTAGTACTGAACATAAAGTACCATTGGAATCGACTTGTTTAAGTTCTATTTAGCAGTGTGGATGGTTTCCACTCGAATGGTAATCAGACACCGAATGTGCGTGTTTATTGAATAAGTATTTCCCGTAAATACGTTTACACATTAATGACATGATACGACTGTGATCTCGAGATTGATATTGTGTATTTTCGTACTAATGTACACAATACATTGTCTCATCACTTAATTAGATTGTAACGAAGAGCGAACAGATGGCTCAACATAATGAAGAATAGGAAAAATGTCGTGTTACCGAAAGAAAGGAAAATAATACCTAAGAGGAAGAGCACTTTCTTAATAATAAGAAGTTGAATAAGATACAAAACAACAACGATATTTTCCTAATATATGAACAGCTTCAAGGAGCTGTTTATTTTTTCTGTTTTATGATCCTTTACGTTTAGCTCCCAGCCCTATCTTAGTTTGCACAGTTGTTTATCATCGTAAAGGGCTTGTCTTTACTTCAATTTTGGCGTTACTGCGGCGCCTAAACTCAGAATCAGTTTCAGAACTATAACGTGTATAAATATCAACAGTTTTGAGCATAAGAACACAATTATTGTTGGCTTTGTGTTTCCCTAAACTATCATCAGCTATTTCTGTAGCGAAGTATGATCTCTTATATCCCTTCCATTGTCAATAAAGTTCTCTGTTTGCAGTTATTGCTTCCTAAAACTACTTCGCCGATAGTCCAAGGTTCGTTGATCTATTTATTTGGTACATTTTTACTGACTGGGTCAAATATTTTGTACCAGCACATACATTTATTTACAACTTTTCTTTCTGCCGCAGTGCTCTTAAAATTTTATTAACCTAAGTTACTCGTTAGAAGCGGACGTGATATTCTGGTGTTTAGGAGAAGGCAACAATGTTGCTGGTTATGTTATACAGCTGTCGGAGCCGACGACAAACAATTTAATCAATGTCAAGGTATTAATAACAGAGGGTTCCGCTACTACAAATTTACTGTAGTTCAAGTTTGTCTGGAATATTACAAGTTGTATGTCCAAACCTATTAACTAATAGTTTCGCGCAGACAGTAACAGTGCCGACAAGTTTGTGTAACTTTACAAAGAGCTTGGTTACAAAATACGTAGGACATAGAGGACTTTAAGTTGTATTTTTATTCGGGTGAAAAGGCGAAGGAAAACATGTATGTAGTTCGGAAGACTGAAAGTAATTCTGCGTTTCAGAGCGTTGAACCCTAGCACAAACGAAATCGTCGGTATAACTACACAATGGAAATAAAAGGGTACAACTGCGAATGATATTTTACAAAAGCGGGATAAAAGGTCCGGGCGTGGAGTCAGCGTGGGAGATGACATGTGTTTAATTAATGCTTCTCTCATTCAGCCGACGCTACGGATGGAACAGATTATTCAGGTTCAACGCTTATGTTTGAAACCAAAGAGTCGTCGCGAAATTGAAACAAAATTGTTACTCGGCAAACATCGATGTGAAACGATGTATCAAACCAACCGCCAAAGATATTATTCATAACGCAATCATCCGAGGTAAATGAAAACACAGGTAGGCAGAAAAACCATATCTGCTTATCTACAATTCATATTCATGAGTAAACAAATTTTACCGTTGTCATAGAAGCTTGGGAAACAGTGTATCTGAATAAATATCACTGAAGTGATGACAAATAATCATCAATTAGAGTGTGGTATCTAGAATGTCTGAAATCAAAATTAATTAAAACCAAACCACATTATGGTTTCATACATATTTATTTCAAACAAATTGCAGTAAACAACTTGTTTACTGCATCCAGGACTTAGATACTGTAACAAATTGTTTACTACTGATAGGACTTAGTTAATGTAATTGCGATATTATTCACAATATGGAAATTAGAAAGTTCAATTATGAAATTTAATTTCCACTCAACGTGTTTCACCGTAATTTTTAGTGTAGCTGTTGGTGGAAAGCAATCATAAGTTTGGAACTCAATGCCATCCCCTTCAACACAGCTGAGAGAAAATACGAAAATACTATCACTACACGACTGATAAGAGACGCCACAATTACTTGAACATCTAGAAAATATTCCTTAAAATTTCATAACGTTGAACCCCTATTTCTGTTTAGCAGCCGACACATGAAGTCATATTTTGAAAAGTTAGTCGCACATTAGCTATCTATTGCTGCATCAGACGTAGATAATTCTACCTCGTATAATAATATTAAATTATCCCTAAAATTTTGGAACATCTAATTTGAATGTGCTAATGAAGTGGAATCTTTATAATAAGTGTAATGGAGTGGACACTAGATAGAGTTCAGCGACAGTGCTTGGCCGGCGGCCAGGGATCGGCACGATATAACGCTTTCAGGAAAGAGATACGACACCACTATTTGTCATGCCTAGCGATTCTACATAAATTGACGCTAATATGACAGTGTGTACAGGAAAACAAAAAACACGCTCGTTTTTACACAGAAACTAATTAATTTACTTTGAACGTCTAAAAAGCTTTACGAGCGATCTTGATTCTGCGGCCGAATCTCGGCACGCTGTCCTTTTATATTTACCTTCGTAATACACCTTTGTGAGCGAAAAATATAAAACCTCTGGGAAGGAAAATAAATCTGTTTCGCGAGAAGTTTTTCATGTTACCTTCCATACGCACGCACGGACTGGCCGTGAAACTCCACAGGGCGGGAGGACGATAGAAACTAATAATTCAAGTTCCTAAATATCCATAATAAAATAAATAGCCGTTCAAGGCCCGTTTGTGTGAATAATGGCAAAGTTTGACACTGATCGATGATTGAAGCGCCCAATATTTGTACGCGGATTACTGATGGATCACTAAAACGGGTGTTAGCTACCTGCTCTGAAACATTAAGCTACTCGCTCTTAAGATATGTCACCAGGAATATTATTATTAGGTCATGAGAAGCCGTTAAAAAATAGTAAACCTGAATTAAATTTGTGTTGAAGTTTTTCAGATACATCTTTATATGGTCATCTCACGTCCTACAGCGAGCTCGAATTTTATTATAAGTAATTAAGTTTTGGTCGACCGATGTGGTGACACGACAGGCTCTATAGCTTTTTATCAAATATTAATACTACTCTATTTATGGTTTTAAGAACATGACCTGACCTTCCCTTTAAAAGTTAACGTTTGTGTGCAGAATATAAATATACCGTGCCCGGACCGTGATCGAGCAGGTGTAGCAGGAAAAAAATGGCCGAAAACGGAGTTATAGCAAAAGGAGTAACATCTGCTCCAGAATTAAGGTCATTCGTAGTTTTAATTAAAATGTAGGTACTAATTTAATAAGAGACATGGATTTAAAAAAGTATAGCAGATATTTGAGACGACTCCGCCTCTACGTTTAGTTAGACAGCTGGGCCGTAAAGTAACTATTTTTAGAAAAATTGGGACAAAAATTGGTGAGGCCAAGACAATGACCTTTATGCCGATCATAATTTTTGGCTACCTCATTGCCATTTACACGTCAGTGGTCTATTTTTGATGGCGTCGTCACTACAGCTGGAGTGAGGTCAAAGAAATGTGGTTAGTTTAGGATAAAAGCTTTTGTACGTGCCCGTGCCACCTCGGACGGCGTGCGCTCTCAATAAAAGCGCAGCCCTATGTTTACGACTTCTGCATCACACTCTTAATAAATCACAACAATTTTCATATAAACAAAAAAACTATTATCTGTTCCACAAGTATCTGATGAAAATGTAAATAAATGGACCTGAAAACGTATCTGTGGATGCAAATTTGTAGTTTCGCTTGCCTACTAAATTGAGTGCTTTCATTTGAATACCTAAACCCTGAATTCGAATTTTAGATGAACTTAAAAGATGTTTTTCAATTGACTATAGGGTAATTGTATAAACAATTTTCAATGTTAATTTAATATTTTTAAAACAAAATTAGTGGAAAAAAAAAGTAAGATTAGAGACGAAAATGTGTAAATGTGTTGCAATTTCATTTCAGTGAAAAAATGCGCAAGAAATTGTATACTCTTTAATCAGACATGTTGGATCAGACTATAGTAGTGATGTGACACTGGGTAAAAGGCCTCCAGGTGACGATGGCAAGGTATCGAATATCGATACGTCAGCCAACACCAACTGCTACCAATACCTATTTCCCTCAACTTGACGTCAAAGGGCTACATTAGCTACGTTACGTCACAGGGCAGAGTAATAATTTGCGATTACATAATTCTTTAATAACGATATACATGTTCAAATTTATGAATGTGTCGTTCAACATTATTTTTATAAACGTAATATTCTAAAAAAACATAATTCGCGATTATGTTTTTTTTTTGCTCTGAGCTAAAAAATGACTGATCTCATTTCGCTTGGATGTTTTATCTTTGAATTAAAGACTGAATGTAGTATAGTATACCCATTGTTTCTGTAAAAATGTAGATGTTCAGTAAAAAGTCTTTTGATTATAAATGTTATTTCATGTATATTAATAAATAGCTCCATTAAAATTGGCTGAACGTTAACAAGAGATAATAAAGTAACTTCGATGTAAACACTAAAATTGGCCTTTTGTTTCTAACAATAATTTCGCATGAAATGTTTGGTAAACATCATTATTATAATGTTATGTTTACCATTTATAACCGAGCTTACACCAGCGAGCAAGTAGTTTTAATGAGTAGGTACCTACATCGATAATAATATGAACTGTGACCGAGTGAAGGATAACGGCGTTCAGTAGACCGATAGACCATTTCGATATTTTATGACGTCATTAATATTGTAGGCCGAGATGAGACTGACTCAGGACCAATAACGATGGCGTAGGAGCAAGAAGCCCTTACTGCGGTTGAGACGGGGCCAGAGGGCTGATTAAATAGATTACAGCCATTAGAGACAAGGAAGAGTGATAGACGTGACATTCTTGCAGACTTTACTATTTCACGAAAATGTTACCTCTTTAGTTTATTTCAACTAACTTCTGCCCGCGACTTCGTCCGCGTCAAGTTTTTGCTACCCAGACCCTTCCCGTTGCATCGAATTGCATGCCAGTTTTCGTTGCAGCTCAGCTCCTTTTGATCGTAGCGTGATGTTAAGGCCTATAGCCTTCCTTAATAAATAGGCTGCCCAACACAAATATATTTTTTCAATTCGGACCGGTTCCTGAGAATATCGCGTTCAACTAAACAAACAAACTCTTCAGCTTTATAATATTAGTATAGATAGAGAAACTAGTTATCTAAAAACTAGCTAGTAGCTGCTTCATCTGTTACCACACAATGATGGTAGGTATGTTTTGATATAATTATATTACAATTAGCAAATCTGGGTACATTGTATGCTTCATTTCACTCCATTAGCACTTTATGTTGATTTAGAACATAAACTAAACGCACCGAGAGAATTAATGATAGCGAGACTATGTTTTACTATTCCAGTGCGTAATTCACACGTTGGAGGCGGCATCGGCAGTTTCAAAATATATCTCGTGCAAACATTACTAGTTTACTAAAGTTTTCTAAATAATAAATGGAGTCGACGACGGAAGTATCGCCCTTGACGTAAGTCCACGCCAGAGCAAAATAATACGCAGATAAATGTCACTGGAGACTTCGATTTATAAGAAATCGTCGCTTCCGTGAGCGGCGCGGTCCTTGGCCACGGCGCGGCGGGCGGACGCTATCAAAATAAACATCAAACAGTTGCGCCGACACACCACAGTCGCCGCTGCCTGCGCCCGCTGCCCGCTCCGCTATTGTTACAGCTCCGCATGTTACACCATCGCCTGTGTTTCTTGTCCATCAACATAAGTGTACCAATTAGTCTGCGTTGACGTAATTGTACTGTTTGTTCCTACAACTATTCCTATTTATCTATCATCCACACAACAGACCTACTGTTCTAACATCGTGAAGTCATCGGACAATCCGAATTCCGAGTTAACAACCGACTTGACAAGCGGACGTCTTTACTCAGTTTTTACTTTTCACCAAAGTCCATAATGCAACGGAAATTTTTCATATTTCTTGTTTTTGACATTTGACGGTTTAAATAAACCGAATTAATTTTCTCAGAAGGTGCGTTCTAGATAATAATCAAAACAGCCATATTTCAAATAGATGGACGTATGCCATTCTTGGCTTCTACAAACAAACATGTTTTTTAAATTAACTTATCAAAGTAAAGTTCACGTACCTCTAAATCCGAGTCCAATCCTTCTAAACTCGAGGAATGTGGTTCAGATCTTAGTGATAATCTATTCGGTCTTCTGGAGAGACTATTCACACCCATCAACTTATGAGACCGGCCCAGTGTTACGCTGCCATTACTGATGATCTCGGGTTCACGAAATGAGAGTTTCTTCCTTGGTCTTTCACTAACATCCTGCATGTGGACATCTGGGTTCAGTCTCTCAGTAACGGGTATCACAAGGCGTGACTGTACACAAACTTCTTCCGCGGACTCAAATTGCCGATGCACTGGTGACGAGTCTTTCGGAAAACCCCCGTGGTAATCGTCTAGTTCCTTCTCATATCGCTTATTAGCTCCCACTGATAACGGTCTAGGTCTCAAACCACCCGCGTATGAATCGCGAGAATAACCATCTTCAATTCTACTTCTGTGTTTGTTTTTCCGAACTTCACTAAATTCTGGCTCAGATCTGCTGGGCTTGAGTCTGTCGTGACTCTTTTTGTCTTTGGGCTCTTGTTTGGGTAACTTGGGTCGTTGCTGCTGTTGCGGCTCATGTTTTGATTTTAGTGCACCTCCTAATGAGAAGAGAGTGCTTCGCGCTTTTAGTAACACTTCAGTCGGCAAGTTTTTCAATAGATGCTCGTTTTTCCTTTGTTTACTATGGTCCCTGTCCTTGTGTTGGGACATTGTAACTGGATCACTGTTAATCACCCACACTGGTATTTCTTTTAATCACGACACACACACATTTTTTAGCATAATGCGCGCGTCCGTGCGCCTTGGTACGAAACAACTGAAGTGGCGAAGGCATGGCTTGCGCGTGCGTCGCGCGTCGCTCCAAGTACCACAAATAAACATATTCGCGTGTTTCTAAGCGCTAAACTCCTCAGTCCGAGAGTGATCGGGTAAACTTGACATTTCCAAGAAGTTTTACTTCTTTTAATTTTACACATTCGTATTTAAATTAGAAGGAACATTATAAATCACAGCCCTAAATTGTGAAGTGGCAGGTTACGACGTAAGGAATGGACCTGATAAAATTTATAAAGACTTTAGTTCGGCACAACTTGTTATTAATAGCAGCACCATATTATTTTATTACTCTTGAGCTACTTTATCGTTGGCAAATGTTATTCGACTGAGTGTTAATGTAATGTATGACAAATGGTGTATTGAAAATCGATGAAACGCGAACGCGTCGTGGATTTTCATTTTATGAACATATTCCCGTCCGTCAGTGAATGAGCTTGGGAAAGTTTATGATTCTTTTACATTTACATTAAGAAAAGTTTCCGTCCCTCAACATTCTTATTATCATTTATGAAACCGATTTAGTGAAGCCGAGACGTAGATAAGGATTATTTCTTGGAATTCAGGAGTACTTTATCAATTCGAGCTCTGTAAGATCAATGGTACAATTACAAAGTGTAATATTGACATGATTTCGTTTTGATTCAAAGAGGGTTTAGATTTGAAATGTGATTTTAGTCTCCTTTTCGGGGGTTCGGGGGAAAATTGAAACGAGAAGACGTCAAATTTTGCCTCAGTTGGATGTTTCGGGGATCAAACGTCGAGCGTAACATTATTAAACGTGTTTGTTTGAGTTTACACAGCACTAGGAGTAGGTGCACGTGTGAGTTTATGCATGCTATTCTGTTTCTGAAGTATAACTGAGCCATAATCGTAATACGGGCTATAATAAAATACTCTCAATCAATTGGTGTAATTAAAAAGCGGCCGCAAACGATTCAGCGCAAACAACTTAGTTACTTCTTGAATATTTATGGGCTCCGGGAACGAGTGATCGGCGACGGTAATTGATTATAAAAGTCGAGTAGCTGGTGGACGCGAAGATTTATACTCACTATAAAACGAAGGTTTGCGTACAACATCCCGAATTAGATAGGTAATACTAGCAATAACCTATTACGATTGGAAATGCCGTCATCTATGCAATGTGTGCGATGTAATTATAAGACAGATTCGCGTTTCGAAGATGTCAAATAAATAGGTATGGAGTTAAACTATTAATAAGAAATGTACAAATTGGTACGTACGTTAATAGTTTACTACAAACTTCTTCAATATTCTTGGTAAAGTGTTGGACGCAGAGGCGTTCGGCTAATTGATTGATTTAAAGAAAGAAAATAAACTGAACAGCGATAGATCGAAGCGATGTGTATTGTTTGTTCACACGCGTGAGCCAGACTTTTGATGTAGAGATTTTTACGTCATTACACTATTATTTATTACGGAAGGTCGTAAGTAATTTTTAGTCAGTAAAAACTAATTTTAGGTTTGTATTTAGGTACCTACATATAAGGTATGACACTCTGAGAACCGCTACTTTTATTAATCACAATTATTTTTATAAAAGTAAAGTCAAAGGCAATCAAAATTATACGTAAATATATCAACTAACATTTTACCATTACGATTTAATTAATTTATTATCAAAAGAGTCCAAAAGTTAACGGTATTTTTACAGTCAGTTTGAAATGTTCCAAAAGTAAAACGATAAAAAGTTATCTTCCGTATCAGAATTAATTCTTGGCAAACAATGAATCATTTTATTTTTAACCGATAAATATAGTCACTGGTTCTTTTTTAATCAATGATCGAACAAATTTTAAGCACGATTAATCTTTGAAATTGTATACCCCTTATGAATGTCGGGGCAGTTCATCAAAAAGAATTATTGCGCTTACGTCATTGTAGGGGCGCATAAAATTTAAATTATGGGATTTACTTCCATTCAACTGTATTTTAAGCAATTTTGATAAACGATTCGATTCGAATTTGCATGTTTCAAATTTGTTCAGTGTCTGTCCATGTGAAGCTTTTACTGACACAAGCTCAAAATAGGATGTGTTTACATTTATTTTTTGTATCGACTATCTAGCTTTATAAGGTAATTTGGCAAAGCTATCTCCACAAACAGTAAACGTATGTTACAAACAGTTTGAAGAAAGCTAAATTCCTTGTTCTTAGCAACCTTTTCTATAACAAGATGAAGGAACGGCAATGCATTTTTCAATTCATTATTCTAGTCATCATTATGAACATTCGGTTTTAAACTTTCTTACACACAGGACGCGTAAACCTCAACTTGCTTTACAATTTTGATATATTACACTAGCTTTTGCCAGCGGCTTGGCACGCATTGGCACGCATTGGCACGCTCTTGAATCACTCTATCTATTTAAAAAAAAAACCGCCTCAAAATCCGTTGCGTAGTTTTGACGATTTACGCATACATAGGTACAGACAGAGGGTAGCGACTTTGTTTTATACCATTTCGTGATTCTACGTCATCCGATTTTCAAACAAAGAAGACTTTTATGAGAACGGTTCACAAAGCAAAGAAACTTTAATACCTACCTTCCTACTCATCAAGCGAAAGAAAGAATCTCCACGAAATACCACGAAAGTCTAATTACTAGGTATTCCTACGTACCTTTTGGAATAATTTTCTTTATATCTTTTTTTCTGGATAGCTTTATTCGGGCCATGTGTCAGTGTCAGCTTGGGCAGGGATTTAGCAGAATTATGTTTCGTGTACATTCGCGTCTAATGTGTGGATGAGAAAAGATATGTGATACCTAGCCTACCATTTTGTTACTAACAGATGATTATAGGTATTAAAAGAATATGTTACACATGTCATATGCCTGTAGTGTTCTATGAGGAGGTGGGCAAAGTCCCAGGTACTGTCGTATTCTTACGCAATGTTAGTGTTGGTTTAAAAACGTTGAGTCTTATTCAGAATTTAATAGAGCTGCTGATTCAAACTTGATGGCAGCTCAGAACATGAGACGAGTCATTTTGCAGTGACAAATTTACCTGTCAGCTGGGATGCGGTACTGCGCAGTGAGCAGCGCATTTCAGAGCTGCCAGAAATTTGGACACGAATTATAGGTACGCCTTTTATAGCAAACTAGCTCGAAGGGGTTGTGACTAAGTAATAACAGCCGCAAGGGTTGATCGTTCAGGTTAAGCTACGCTTGCCGCGGTTGGTCCGTGGATGGGTGACCATCTTTACGTACCATGACCCTTCCGTGCCTCGGAAAGAACGTTAAGCCGTTGGTTCCGGCTGTCTTTTGTAGATCTTAGACAGTAGTAACGAGTCGTCAGAAGCTCGAAAGTCTTACAAGTACAACCAGTCTTACCAAGGGCTCTCGTATTACCCAGTAACTGGGTTGTGGAGGTCAGATAGGCAGTCGCTCCATGTAAAATAATGGTACTCAGCTGTATCCGGTTAGACTGGAAGCTGACCCTAACATAGCTGGGAAAGGGCTAGGCAGATGATGAATTGCATGCAAACTTACTATAGGTACATAAGTTTGCTGTATCACAGATGCAAAGAGAACCGGACAGAACCATTAGTGAGATCCTTGATTAGATGTCAAACGGACAGAACCGTTAGACATCTAATCAAGAAGGTACTTACATATAGGCATTGTATGTGGATCATGTATTCATGAACTGATCCATGATATGTGTTTGAACGTTATCACATAGAACAAAGGACGGCCTGCCTGCATGGTCTATGAGCATTGACCCAAAACAATGGGAGAACAATTAATAAAGCTAATTGAAGTTGACTGATGACATTCAGTTGACAATTGAACACAGGTTATGTGTATGTCAAAGAGGAGTGGAGAGGAGCATGATGAATTTGAGATTGCTAGACAAATAGAAAGCCACAAATATTAGGAACATCACCAAAGTGGCAGACGACAAATCTATACTAATATTATAAAGCTGAAGAGTTTGTTTGTTCGTTTGTTTGTTTGATTGAACGCAGTCATGTCAGGAACGAGTGGTTCGAATTAAAAATATATTTTTATGTTTGGTAGCCTATTTATCGAGGAAGGACAGGTTACATAACATCACGCTACAACTAATAGGAGCGGAGCAGCAATGAAAAATGTTGCAAAAACGGGGAAAATCGCACGGGCAGGCGGTTCGACGCAAGGGCCGGGGAAACCAGAAATTTAACGCAGACGAAGTCGCGGGCAGACGCTAGTTAAATATAAAAACACTGAAATGGAAATTGACAGGTCATATGATAAGAACCAAGACGGAAAAATGGACCAAAATGGTCACAGAATGTTACCTGAGGAATGCAAAAAGACGTAGAGGAGTCCTGGAAGACAGGAGAAAAGGTGAGAGGGTGATCTGCCATAAGATTGGCGGAGAATAGGTTTAGACAGGAGTAAGTGAAGAGAAATAGAGGAGGCCCATGACGCTAGATAGCCTGGCCTGGAAGCTTATAATAACTATTAAACTAGAAATATTTAAAATGAAGTTAAATGTGCTTTTTGTTTTTATAAATAGTAATTAGTTTATAAGAAGAATAATTAGTTTATAAGAACTTATAGGTCAGAGAAAACAAAGGCTATTTTTATTTATTTATTTTTATGACATTCTCATATTGTTCTCCTAATTTAAATTCTCTTCAGAACACAAAGTGCAAGTGTGACTAAGTAGCTCTTAGTCAGTTTTTGTTTAAACTTTATCACACGGAATAATTCATGGAATAGTTTTAAATTCATAAAACATTATAATCTAAGGTCGGTGACGCGGCTAAGTGCAGTGATGTGAAGCCAGAAAGGGAAATGAATTTCTCATGTGAACTCATGTGAATATTGCATTATTTTCGTAATGCACCTGGAGTGCTTTTAAAAACTTTCGTAAATAACTTAACGCTTGAGTTAAGCATAGGTAGCATAAGCATCGTCATCATCTGCCTAACATTTTACCAACTATGTTGGGGTCAGCTTCCAATCTGATGCATCTGAATACCAGTATTTTACATGAAGTGACTGTCTAGCTGTCCTCCACAATTCAGTAACTAACTGGTATACGATACTCTTTGGTAAGACTGGTTGTCCGACTTTCAGGCTTCTGACCTGACCTCTGTCCGTAACGATCTACTAATGCATGCAAGGATAATGCATGTAAGAAATTATTTTTAAAGGTCTTCGTACAAACAGCACGCTTGGACTGAACATCAAGATGCCGTCAACGTCAAGATGGCGTCAGGCAGGCTCTCTGCTCTTATAAAACGTAATACAATACGGTAAATTCAAAGAAATTAGCAAGATTTAATACGATTGCATTATGTAATAACAAATTAAATTAAATATACACAAAATATTTAAAAAGCAATCAATATCTTGTGTTATGATGTGATACTAAGTTACTAATATTAGCAATTTACTCAGTTCCGACTACTTATTCCGACAATTTTACTCTATCAATGCAATCATTTTGATCCAGCCCGTACCGTCCCTTGCTGCCCTCTTCGAGCGACGCCCTAAGCCGAGGTCCGTACCCCACAGGGGGTGACCTTAACATGTAGTCGTTTTAGTTTTCAGTTTTTAAGCTATAGCTGTACATCTTAATTCATTAAAGTATTCACAGGTGGTCTGGTAAAGCAGCCGATAATCTTATAGGCTGACATGCGAGAAGTGATTCCGAAAAAAAATATAGAAAAAATACCCTTGCAAGAAATGACTAATATTCCTTCCTTCACCTCACATTTTCAATGATTTCCAAAAGGGATGTCTGTCATAAAGTATTTTCACCAAGGCAATATTGAGTTTTCATTGGTAAGGGACCGAATCCAAAGAGGTTAATTTTATTGGACACGGTTCGGATTTTCGGAACCCATAATATTTCTTTCAAATGGAACGGCCCGCAAACACTTAACCCTCTTCCTGATTCAATACGAAACCTCTAAGTAGCTCACCTTTACGAAGAGTAAGATTTGTATCTTTAAAAATATTTTGGTGAAGGTACTTTAACAACTGGGTATACAATTAGTTCCTTCCTTAATGTGTAAAGCGTTTTATTACGTACGGAAATATTCGCAACTTTGTTGCAACACCCGGTGTTCTTAATAATGTTTTCTTACTGAAATTTGTACCTTCAAAATTTCCCAAAAGGAGAAACCTTTTTCGTCTCGACTTTAAGTATCAGTCGAGACGAAAAAGGTTTCTCCTTTTGGTTTCCTAGTAAGGAAACCACAACGAAATTATATAGATACCCGGGGACGTCTTGAAACTATTATAGCCCCTAAGTACTTTAGCATAATGAGGAATATTGGATGCAAGTGAAACGAGCCAAGTTTTTAGGGTACAGTCTCGGATGGGTTGGGTTTTCATTGGACCGTTCATTCAGAAATAGAAGAAACTGTATGGACTTAAAGCTTACGAATTAAATGCATGTAGGAGCAAGTGAAGTGAGTTTTAGCGCCACCCTTAATATTAGGTTTTTAATTGACAATCCCTTGTTATGACACTGGTAGGCGCTAGGCACTTACTCTGACTGACCAATGGAAAAGCACCTCTGGTTCTTTTAAACGTTTTTTCCATTGGCATATACAGGGAAATGACAGAGCTGCTAGAGGAAATCACCGTGAAATATATTTTTCGGTGTTATATCTTTTTCAAAATAGTGTTTGGCTGAATTTTCATCAATGTATTGATGTAGTTAAACCACACTTCTCTTTTTTAAATTACATTTATTCGGTTTTCTAGTTTCAGTAAGTAAATTTTTTAAGCAATTTTTATGCGTTATTCGTTTTCTGATGATGGCATATCAGTGATTAACCCTGCTGGATATGTTTTTTCTTGTAAAGAAAAGGCCCATCATGGAGATTCCTCAACAGTGATATAAACTAACAGAAGCTGTTCTTGTAATTGGGGGATAAACTGATGACTGATCGTATTAACATTAGTAAGGTTCAATTTAGCGATCATGTTAGCAATGAACATAGATCGACCTTGTTAGAATTATAAAAAGAATTTAAGGATTGTTTCGCATCGAATTTATAGAACTAGGAAGTACTAGCGTTACCGATATGACCATTGATATAAACAGCAAATGTCCAATTGTGTATAGGCCTAACCGGTTATCAAATAGCGAACATGATCAAGTACGTGAAATGATAGGCGAAATGTTAGAACCTGGGATTGTGCGAGAATCCACCTCTAAGAATGACTCTCGTGACTCTTGTGCCAAAAAATATATGGGTGAATGAGAATGTGCATAAATTATAGGATGTTAAACTCCGTGACCATTCTCCGATGCCGGTGATAGAAGACGAAATTTCTAGGCTTTCCGGTCAGGAATTTTGATCACGCTTAACTTAGTTTCTGGGTAATATCAGGTTCCACAATTTCAGAGCACTCGAAGCCGCTGACGTCCTTTGTCACTCCAGACGGTCAGTTCGATTTTAATCGAATGTCGTTCGGGTTGACAAATGCGCCGGCGGGGTTTCAACGTATGATGAATAGAGTCTTTGGGTCAGCTAGGTATAGCCAAGCTACAGCTTATATAGATTACGTATTGATTTACGGGAAAAGCTTAGAACAGTCTTTAGAGAGCATAGACTAACTCTAAACCAGGATTAGAGTCATGCGACGGGATTAGGGCCACTAGCTTTCAGGGTAATTATTGACAAGCCTAATTGAAATAAATGCCTAGACTTGTCTTTGGGTGGTATTCCTACCGACTCACTTACTAATTCATGCATAAAACATAATCATATACATTTATTACACAACCAATAACCACTCTAACATTCAAAGCTCGCTTCAGGTAAATTTAGGTAAATCTAGGTATTTACCTAAATAGCAAGCTTTGAGTGTTAGTGTAAATTTACACGTATAGTTTACCCCCTTCGAAAACGTTCATTAAAGCTGTACGTTGCGTCCATGTATGTTACTTACTGTATGAAGTACGTCTGCACTACATACAGTAAGTAATTGTATCTGTATTTGGGAGGGTTTGCCATAATCACCACGCTTGGCAGGCGGGTTGGCGATTGCAATATGGTGGTAAAATGTATATAGAAAGCTGTTAGCCATTCTCTTGTAAGCGTCTTAGTCTCCTCTTGGGATGGGATGGTGCCGGCGCCACATAGCGCTACACACACACGAACCTGCTGTATTTCGGGAAAATTCTGATGATATTGAAGCTGCTGAATCATTCATGCGATGACCGCTTCTGGTATAGGCTATCCTGCTCAATGGAGCGACTAGTATAATAGTGTAGATTCTGCAGTTGACGCTTTATATCAAAACTTTCGATTTCCCAGAAAAGCCGTGACTTCATACCGCCTGCAAAATGACGTCAGTTCAATGACAGTGGGACGCACCGTCTTAAAATTACAGTAGTTTTGTCCGAACTGACAGAAACTTAGCAAATAGCTTTCATCTTAGTTCGGTATCGATTAAAGTCCATCAGTATGAGTGTAACGTTTGCTCAGTGGAGTGGTAATTTCCACATATTGTACGGACGAGTGATACGCAGCTGCGGTTTATAGCTGGGCCCGTTTACGAGCCCGTGCGATCTTAATAAACAGCACGCTTGGCTCGAGACCACTCTCGGATCCGACGACTACGGTCCGCTCTCCGGTCGTTAAGGCACCTTTACTCCCTCTTCAGATCGTACGTTTTAAAGTGGATTATCTAGGAAGACGGCAACGGAATGTTGCCAGGTTTATTTTAAAAGGGCGGTAAAGCGCTCCATGTTTTTGCAGTTGCTTTAGTCTCCAATTGAGAGTGTTTTTTATTTTTTTACAGGGATTGCGGTATAACTCTTGATGGATATATTTAACGTTACTGTCCGTATTCTAGGTAGTATCGTAAGGATTATTGATAGATATGTCTTGTTTATAGTTCATTTATTATTCAAATAATAACAGCACAGTTAAATCATTTGGTATTGTGATATTTGTAGCCCTATTTATGAATACAAAATACTTTGAATAGTCCTGCAAATTACGAGTACACCTTCCGAAATTGTGAATGAATGAGAAATATTTTCTCAAGAAGAGGGTGCGGACGAATCTTTGATACCTATTTATTAATCTTTCGCAAGTTTGGGATTCCTCTCCATCTCAAATGGAAGTTAAGGCCATTTATTAACTGTTGATCTCTAGGCGGGAAGCCAATTTGTATTATTGTTACGAAATATTGTTTTCTGCTTTTGGTAAATTGTTTTGTTATATTTTATTTAAAGCACCAACGTGGGGTCTATTCTACCTGCCGTGATATCTCACGGCAGGTAGAATAGACCCCACCGCATGGATAGATCCCGTAGGCAGCTGAACACCAACGTGCTGATTGTGGACTCGACTTTTTGCGAGTCGCACAGGACTTGTTGTAACGGTTTTTGTACCAAGCATACATACATACATTCATACGTTCATGTACAGCATTATTGCCAGACGTTAGCACACAAAGTCCACACCTCTTTCGACAGAAATTATATCATCATGATCTGCCTAGCTTTTCCTAAAGTGTACAGGTCGCCTTCCAGTTTAACCAGATATAGCTGGATATCAGCATTCTATACAGTTTAGCTGAGCTATGACTTCTTCTTCTGCTTCCCTTGGTAAGACTGGTTCTCAGACCTTCGGACTCCATGAGGAGTCCGAAGTTCTGAGAACCAGTCTGATAAAGTGTAACGTCTATCAAAGATTTATAAATGACTGCCGACACCAACGGCTTAACGTGCTTTCCGAGGCACGAAGCTCGACAAAAATTATAATGATCGACAAAAATGATGTTTATCATTTGATGATAAAATATGTACTGACCTTGCGATTGCTCTTAAAGACGTTGCACTTGAAGACGTTGGTGGCGCCATCTCTAGCGATGTAGGAGAAAATTTTCAGGTCCGAGCTGTCGTGAGAGACGTAGAAGATGCGGTAGATGGGATGGTGCATTATCTCGGCAGTCTCCGTGGTCACACTCGACTTGCTGCCGCGACCAAACAGCTTACTTGAAGTCTTCTGAAACAAAAATAGCCTACAGGATTCCTCATACTTATAATTTTAATATAGTATTAAAGCAAGTGCAGAAATGAAATGGAATCTGGTTCAAAGTGGAAATTGTAACGGGGGAGATATTACATATTTCTGCTGCTTCTGACATACCTACTCGCAATATTAATTTATGAATCTTCAAAGATTCGTAAAATATTTTAGTATTATGATTATTTTAGACTTAACAAAATGCATAACATTACGACTGTATTCTTCGTAGGGTTGGTCTGAATGACCTAATTTTGAAGTTAGATCCTACATACATAAATAACTAACGAAATATTAAAAAGGGTACCTATTTAAAACAAAGTCATTGTAATAATAAAGAGTGGACCAAGATTTTTCTTCATGGGCAACAATGGATCGATGCTACAATAGACGCTGAACGCGGGGGCTCCAAGACAGCAGGTTGACAGCCGTCCATTATACCCGACATGATTTACGAGCCCCGAGAAAAAATCACTGTCACCGGTTACTCACGCCTAACAGATAATTTAGTAATATGTGGCAATATCATCCAATGTGTGGACGAAGATAATGTCTTTCGAATTATATGGTGCATTAAAGCTTATAAAAAATACAATCACTCATTAAAACTTGGATTTAAAGTTGCTACCAGCATTTTCGTCCACCCGAGTGTACAACAATATTTGTTTATTCCAATGGCAAGCAACAGATCCCACTGAGACTTGCAACAATAGTGCCCCAAATTAGAAAATTATGGCTATTCTGGAAATCCAACCCAAAAATATCACCCTATGGTGGAAACGCGGCAACGAATGTTCAGGAATCCGCCCTAAGCCTATAAATTCCGTTTGTCCTACTAGGCCAAGGGTAATTTTCAGGACATGCGTTTTTGTGTATCCAAGTTTGGCTGGATTTTTTGGAATGCATAAACGGAATAACCCGAAAATGGACTTGATTAAAAGGATAACCCAGTTTTCTGAAAAATCGTTCAATCCTAAATCCGCAAAACAAGCAAAAGTATTTGAAGGAAACATATGAAACACGCATTTTATCGGACGATTCCATTTCTGATTTGAACTAACATTTCTCTTCGTGACGCGTCGAAGAATATAAAAATGGTTCTGAGTTATTTCCTCAAACTCTGCATTGGATAGATAAAACAGAATCACACAAAATGGGTCGAAGAAATAAAAAATAATGAGTGAAACCAAAAAAAATAAAAAAAAAATAACAGGATTTAGTTCCCGATACGACTACATGTTTAGCTGCATACGAACTCTTTTCTCATATCACAGCCGCACCGGAAATTATTGTGTCGTGAAATGAATCAAACTTTTTACTGAATCGTCGAAGTTTTTTAATTTAATTTGAGACTGTGTTCAAGCAATCAGATGTATATTATCAACATTTCATGAATAAAAAGTCCAATGCATTAAAACAAGTATAAAATATTTTAAATTTTTGTTTTCGTATTTTGCGTCTTCTTGGAATGTGAACAACTTTTCGTTTACTTTTATTATTTTTGTACAAACGAGTGTCCTTTAATTTGTTCGCATACTATGACCTGAGTCAGCTAGACATATCTTGCTTTTCAAAGTGATCTACATTCGTTAGTATAATTATATTAACACCCTTACCGTAAATGTAACTTTAAGTGGGGTTAAAACATTCCTCGGGCAGCTGAGGGTCGCATTAAGCAACAATAGGGTAGTATTGTTCATCTAATAACTATGACCCACTTTGCACATATTATCAATAGTTGCTATAGCATATGTCTTTATGATGTAAGGCTGTTTTGTTGTCCTTGCCAATCACTTTCAGAGATCACTCTGACCCTTTTTGCTTCTAACATCTAAAAGCTCGTTATGACTTTTGCCAAGTTTATCATTACCTAATCATTCTTACCATTCAAATGTAACTTTTCTTCTTTATAAGCAATTATGTTAGAAAATACATAACTGCCGTAATGAAATACTAAAAATGACTCGAGTAAAATATGGCTTAAGTAAACTGAATCAATATATTACTTTTGTAGTTTTTTGTGTTTTGTACCAGGTCAAAAGGAAAAAAAACGGAACCCGTATATGATCAATTCCGTGTCCGTCCGTTTGCATGTGAGGGTATTAAATCCGTTTTTCGCAAGAACGCGTGGCATTATTATAAAACACGTGTCGTCAACGGTCGTACCGTTGACGGCGATCTAAAAAATCAAGCTTCTAAGTCAATGCAGTAAAAAAACTACAGGCATTTTTGCGACAAATTTAGAAATGTCGCAAATACATATATATCAAAGTCTACTTCCCTTTGATCTAGATTCATGAAGTTTGACAAGAAGCAAGGTCTCACTGAACAAGAAGGAAGTCCGATAAATCGTTTATTTGTAGTTTTATCACATAGTAAAATATATTTTTGTGATTAGAAACTTTTTTAGTTCGAGTTGACCGCCACGTAAATCAATGTTTAGAAGAACATTTTTTCAACTACAAAGTTAGATTTTATACTGAGATAAATTCATTCCAACTTCGAAAACCTTCATTGCTCGTAGTCAAACAAGCATTTTGCCGGTTTTATTTCTGTCACTTTAGCTTTAGTCTGTTCATCCGTTAAAACTCATTTAAACTCACCTTGGTCTTCCGAGTCTTGATATTGGTCCTCGTTGTCACCCGGACACCGTCAGTGGACACGTCCACAGTCACCTTGCGTTTCTTCACACCCCTCGCCTTGAATTCGTACTACGGAAATAAAGTTTCATTAGATGAACACAATTTATAGGGATAAAGGGCAGGGGCTGAATGACCGTCTTTACAAATTATAGGTCATGGGGTCAATTTCCGTGGTAGATTTCCGGTTGGGCCCAAAGCGCCAACCCTTTGGTAGAGCGCAAAGTGTTCCAGATTTAAATAAAGATTGTGATGTTAACGCGAATAAGCATTATTACCAAAAACTATCCTTTGGATATTTTAAGTATTGCATCTTCAAAAATACAATAATTAATCACAATTTTCGTAGTTTGCATTACTTTATTACATTATTAGCTTCTACCCGCGTCTTTTTCTACGTGGAAGATACACAATATGGATAGGTACTAAATTAGCAGGCACATTTTATTAAAAGTCCTTTGGCTCCTGACCGAATGCATAGCATGGCATCGCCCTTCCGCGCTATTGGCTACTTTGCTTTCGCTTTGAGTTCTTTCTGACTTTTTACTTTTTGCTCGGCTCCTAAAGGTTTTAGTGTGATATTAAATAGCCATAACCTTCCGCAAGAATTGGGCTATCAGAAACAAAAATATTTTTTGAACTGTGACAGATTGATCCAGAGATTAGCATAGCGTGGCGAATTTATTATAAATATTGAAATAGATTATAACACTAACTAGAGCCTTGAAGACAAGAAGATTACTTATTATTTATTTTTTGCTCTTCTTTTTCCGCATTTTGCGGTGTTTGTGATGTCACCAGTTTATGACGAGGGTTTTCGGAGGTTGGTTAACAATAAAAGGAAGTCTACAGATCATACCCGTCTCGGGTCGGAGCTTAAATCAAAACATGCCTCGACAAATTACAAGCAGATTACATCTTCAAGTAACATCCGTAATGAAATTATTTGTAAAGATGGTGAATATCTTGAAGTATTAAATTCTTCCGATGGAAGCTGCTATTTCGATGCGAGGTTTCAAGAAATCGTCATCTGACGCCGTAGGTACCAAAAATAACTAATTCCGCTGCGGATCTCAGCCTCACTTAAACCAACTTTAGAATTTCTGTGAAGTTTGGTGTGGAATAGCACGAAAATAGCGACAATTATAATCATCCACATTTCCGTCGCGCACCTGTACACTGAGAGTAATGTAATGGAGGCACCTCATTACTTAGCGACGTGCATCATAATTTAGTTAAGGTGGAAGTTGCGAACATTAGGTAGATGAGAGGCAATTAACAAAGAGGTTCTTATCAAGAGGACTGAAAGTCTGCATTTCAATAAAGGTTTTGTAAACCAGAGGCTTTCTTGACTAAATCAAGAAAGCCTCTGGTTTATCTAGGATCTAGGAAAATTTTTCGACTTACAACACTAAAAACATATTTACAAAAAAAAAACAACCGACTTCCTTAAAAAACACTTCAAAGTGAAAAATAACTTTAATTTCGCAAGTCGGTGTCTTAGGATTTGTATTTAACGTTTTTGCCACCGACTTCCGAAATTAAAGTTATTTTTCATTTTGAAGTGTTTTTTTAAGGAAGTCGGTTGTTTTTTTTTTTTTGTAAAAAAGTTTTTATTTTTTAAATTTCGTTATGGTATCTACTCCGCAGTAATTCCAAACAAACAATGCATATTTATGCGATAGCAGAAATCGCGGTTGATTTGCTGTCATTTTTTAAATAGTTCCGGTGTTTATCTCCAGAACTAATCATCAGATCTATATGAAATTTATATGGGACCATTACGGAATAAACCCCTTTCGAACAAAAAAGATTTTTTTTAAATATATGACGGAGTTATGCCCGAACATACATAAAAAAAAAATATAAACATCCGAATTGAGAACCTCCTCTTTTTTGAAGTCGGTTAAAAAGTAAACGAATGTTTAGGAACTCAATGACTTAATCGAATCAACGTTTTATGAGGACATGACTACCGTTTTTATGATAACTGCGACTGACGTCATGGAAGGAAATTACGGCCCGTAGCTATTCCAATCTTATAATTACTTTTTACGTTGATGAGTTGATCAATAGACGCCATTTAATCTATTTTTATCTCAAAAATCTCTCAATATGCTAAACTAAATATACAGACTTGCAAATGTCTGGGGCGTTTGAACTAGTTGTGGAGTATTAGCAATTATCGTTGAATTAGCTGCTCAGCTGGTCCAACCGCAGTTACGGAATAGTTCATTTGATTTCACTGCATTTTGTTTGTGTTCATTGTGTTTAATTTTTTTTTTAACAACTGACTCTGATTAATTGATGAAAATAGATTATAACTGAAAGATTAAGCTGCAATTTTTGAAATATACATATATGTACCATTCACTGACAGAATAAGATAAAAATACAGCGGGAGAGATGATATATATTGTAATTCCTAAGTGTTTCAGGAAACGAGTTCTTTTTTCGTCTTAAACGGCCTTTTAACCGCACAATATAAAGGCAAGGAAGGGTAGCAGTTGGCGCATACTTATGAATAAAAATGTATACATCCCAGTACAGGTGCCGCTCATAATGGCGTCGTCACGATTTTTTCAGCGGTTTATAAACAAGTTCATTTATATTCAGATGCGGAACGCTACCGGTGGCGAAGCTCCTCCGTGTCGTATCACATCCAAGTTTCAATGTAACACGATCACTCATACACGCTTATGCTAGGATAATACGTCTCCATTTCTTCCAATATCGAAACAAAATGTTTTTTTGAATTGTGCGAAAAATTGGTGTATTTTAATAGAATCTAACACCTTCTACAAGCCACTGAAAAAAATTCAGCAAAACATTTCAAGAAAATCCTTTCGACTCGGAGCCACTTTCAGGTTTATTTCGCGGTAAATCGGGTTTTTCACAGACGATAAAACAGAGCCCGCTGATAATATCACTCATATTTTTCAACTGAAATGGAGTTAGTACAACGAAAAATTACTGACAAATTACTGAAGAAAATTATGGCAATGGTTCCCATCATTTTTTAATACTTCTTTTTTGACATTTAGGTTCATCATCTGCTTAGCCTTTACCCAACTATGTTGGGGTCGGCTTCCAGTCCAACCGGATGCAACTGAATACCAGCATATTAAATGGACTGCCTATCTGACCTCCATAACCCAGTTACTGGGTAATAAGATACCCCATGATAAGACTGATTATCAGTCTCTCGGCCTTCTGATGACGCGTAACGACTGTCAAAGATCCACAAATGACAGGTGGGGGCTTTAACGTGCTTTTCAAGGCACGGAGGGGTTTTGGGATGTAAATATGGTCACCCATCTATGAACCAACTGCAATAGGTGCTATTACTTAGCCACAAGCCCTTTTAGGTTCTAAGTAGGTAATAGTAGTAGATAAAATACAAAAAAAAAAAACAAACTAAAAAGTTGAAATTAATGGAAAAAAGCGTGGGGTGCTTTTTAAAGTATTTTTTATTGATATCAGGCACCCCACGCTTTTTTTCCATTATTTTCTACTTTTTAGTTTGGTTTTCAATGGAAGCGTGTTTTTTAGGTTTTTTTTTAACTATTATTTATTTTCAATTTTTTAGGGTGTTTCGAATTTGGAGACGTATGTCAGCGTAGTTTGTGACGTATGTTAACGTAGTTTTCGAAGACAATTTTTTTTGCTGTCCTGGTAACCCTGGCAAGGATATTATATTGTCAGCGGTCCTCGATAAGTCTACAGAGTTTAAATGAAATCTGGTCGTTTAAAGTGGGTCAAAATCGCGCTATAAGGAGTCGGTTACAAACAAACATACAAGTGAAGCTAATTTAAAGCGTGTAATAAAAAGACAGAGAGTATGTAGAGATCGTAGCAGGTGGCGTTCCGTAGTTTCTGCCTAATCCCATGGGAAAATGGCGTGAGTTTATGTATGTATGTGTATGTAAAAATATTATTTACATTATTATATATCCAAATATTCTTTCTCCAAGACTGATGAATTGATATCGATGGAAAAGTTTATATTCACATAAGAGAAGAGATAGATGACACATTACAATTGGTACCATGGGGGTAGGCAGAAACTACGGAACGCCACCTACTACGATGCTTACATACCTACTCGTTTTGCCTCGTTTAGGTTCATACAATTGTTATTTATTCCAAAAACTTTAGGTTGGTACTACTTTTATTACAACAGTTTATTTTCTCGATTAAAAGTTTGAGCACACTTTCAGTCGTGTTGCTAAGTTGAGCGAATGGTCATGAAAGCGGAAATGCAAAAAACTGTTTGGAAAATCTCAGTACAAGTTTGCTCGTCTGAGATTTGTGCAAGATAACGGTTCCTTTTTATCGTGTTTCATGCACCAGTGCAGTGGTTTGACTTTAAAGTAAACTTTTGAAATAAAAATCTTGAACATTTTTAGGTGTGTAGTTGGCGAAACTGTTAAATTTTTCTTGTATTTAAGATCCTAAATGGATCCTGTTTTACTACAGTCGTAGGTACTTTTATTAATCTGAATATGTCATTTAATTAACCTAGTCTTGCTCGATATACGAGTAATTACTTATATCAAAGCATTAGCTAGCTTATAGTAATCGGTCTATGATGTTCCCACTGCTGAGACACAGGTTTATAAACTATATATAATTACTTATAGTGAATAATAAAAATTTAGTAGTAATGTTACCTTGATTTCAATCTTAATGTAAAAAGATTATAACAAAGGAAACACAATAAACCAGTATACTTAACATTTCGAAATGGATCGCAAACAACGCGAAGTTGAGAAGTAATATTAAAGTTGTTCAAACCAAATGCCTACTTAAGAGGAAAAGAAATGAGAACGCAATATTAAAAACAAATTCTTTGTTATTAAATTCGTAACTGAGAGGGAAGAAATATGTGACTTAAGTGAAACGAAACGGGAAACCAATTGTGGAAACAAGGGGCGACAAATTACACAAGGGTAGGAAGAAAATTTGGTTGCCTATGTATGTGTACTCGCCCCTTTTCTACACGAGGAGAATTCCAAAATGTACAACCATACACACTTAAGGCACAGGATCTGACAACAAAAATGTAAATATAGACAATACGGAAACTGAGTGAGAAGCGCGGAGACTACTTTGAATCTTGCTTTTTATTATTCTTATCGTGAATGAAATACGTTATATCTAAACTGAATATTATAAGCTAACACAGTGAGTTCTATATTATATTTAAGTTTAATAATAATTGAATATATATTAACCATCCCGAATAAATTTTCTAAAAATCAGTTTCGTACTTTGGAAGAACATCGCGGTTAAATGGACGAACACGAAAAGCTTAATTTATAATTCCTACCTATTTCATTATCATCTACCTAGCCAACCCAACTATGTTGTGGTCGGCTTCCAGTCTAACCAAATGTAGCTGACTATCAGTATTTTAAATGAGACGATTACCTATAGGACCATAACCCAGTTACTGGTAAGATTTGTTGTCCAACTTTCGGGTTTCTGACGACCCGTAACGGCTGTCAAAGATCTACAAACACCTACCGATTTCGAATAGCTGTCGAATGCTATGACTATCACTAAATTATTAAACAAAAATCAGAAAACATGAAAAACTTCTCGATAGAACAGTCACTAGGTCAGTATATACTCTAGAGATTAGGATCCAGATGTTTTTATAATTTATTCTATAAATATTCAGTAAGCACAAGGTTGACGGTTTCCGATTTTGTTTACGAGGAAAAAATAAGCTTCTCTCCTGTTACGGACAAGCTTAAGAGGATTCATTCAGTCCCGCATGGATTATGTTACAAATCACTCTGTCTGCACAAATTATTTTTTGAGCTCGCCACAAAAATATACTCTCATTTTTTACCAGACTTCCCTAGAATGCGTATGTGTCTATAAAGTTATCCATTAGTCCTCTGTTAAAAGTTATTTTATTAATAGAATATTTTTGGATTTTCTTGGATAGATAAATGCTTTTTTTTTGTAAAATGCATTGCTTTGGAACGTGTAAATCATCGTTTAGATTGTCTTTATTCCAATCGCTTTTACTTTTCCTTTCATAATTATTCATTCTTGTATTTCAATGACATCAAAGCGTCACATGTGACAAATTACTTATATTATCATCTGGTAATTATATGAGGAGAAGTGTTTTTATGCTTAAACCTTTTAGAGGGTAAGTACCTACTGACCTAAGTAGTTTACGAGCAATAAAGTTAAAACAGATTGGATGGTTTGTCCGCTTGTAAAGGTTGGGTGAAGTTTTTTATTCAGGAAGGAAGTCAAAATACAAAAGTATTTATTTAATTTGAAAAAGAGACATGTTATTTCCACATGGATGAGCTCATAAAGAGAGCGGATGGAGTAGTTGCCGGCTTTATGGAATATCTTGCTGGCTCTTCTCCATAGGAATAAAAAAATTGGAACCGGGCATCTAGTTTCTGACATTTCAAAAGTCCCCAAGTAGGTTTATGTGATGTAAAACTATGTTGATTTGAATGTAGTTTTTTTTTATATTGCCAACAATACAAAACCTATGACTATATTATTGGAATAGTCGGCACGTAATTTTAACAACGTTTAATAAAATCTTGTCGTAATAGAGGTACCAACTGTAGCCATTGAGCCAAGCAAATGTGGCATAAGCTCACGCTCAATAAAAGCTCTATTTTCTTGTTTCTAAACAATGTAAAATTACCGACAAAGCTTAGCTAAATCAATTTTATGGGCAAACGGTGGGTACTAGCGTCTTGTTCTGCTTTGTTAAGTGTGCCACCGGGACCAATTAGCTAGTTGGATATTACACTAACCTAATCTTTTGTTACAGATTGATAAGGATAATGTGGTCTTTTGATTCGCACTGGAATTTAATTTGTGTTGCTATGGGGCTATAATTAACTCTACATTATAGTACAATAGCTATCCGCCCCTGCATGGCACATCGAGATATCATTGTTTTTTTTTTTGTAATTTAAATAATAAAATATTTAATAAATTTAAATCCATTGCTTTATTTATAAGAACAAAGCGGTCACACAAACAGATGCGGTATGAGACTTTTATGCATATTGTGTGTACATATAGATGTAGTTCCCACTTACTCCGGATCTGGTATAAGTACGTATCTACTTGTCAACAAAAATAAGTTTTATAGTAATTTAAAAGAATATTAACAGTGCAATCCTCATTTTATTTAAAATGATATTTTATGTTTACGTAATATAATACAAAGTCGCTTACCGCGTCTGTACGCTAAGATCTTTTATACCACGTAACCTATTTTAATGCGGTTTTCGTCAATAGACAGAGTGATTCAAGAGGACGGTATATAAGTATAATACGTTGGCAAAACCACTGGCAAAAGCTAATAATTAATATTCACTAGTGGTTTGGAAGATGTTGCGTATCAGCGGGAGTCAAAGGTCGCCAAACTGTTATAACTACAAAGCATTGCGCTTTAAAAGACAACGTGTGAACGCTCGCGCGCGAACAGGAGGATTTATTTCCATGTAGGTATACTATGCAGATAAAGGATTTACAACTACCTTTAAACCCATGTTCTGCGGGTGAAGTGATGGTAGATAAGTATTAAGTGTTAATCAAAGCATTTCCATGAATCAGAGATTGAAAAAAGAAGGAATTATTTGCTAAATGTCGGCTCGGCATCATTATAAAAGCATACTCACACGAACGCGGCGCATCGCAGCGACGATCTCGACCCGGCTGGTTGGGCGCGGCACGTCCATTGTCCCGATATACTGCAACAAAATTAAAACTTACATTTCGATTCAAAGAAAGGAACGAAGAAAGGGAAGAAGTTATTGGTGCGAAATCTATGTAAGGATTTTGTTTTGGAACAAATATCTCATACTTTTGTTTATTCCGACGCGATGTCCTCTACAATACGGAGAGTGTTTAACGAGCGTACTAAGAAACTGCAGCGTGTTACTATTTATATTTACGCCACGTAAAAGATGCAGTGTTCAATATAAAAAGCAATAAAATCCAACGACAAAAAGCGCAGTGTGTCGCTTTAAAATTCGCTAAGCCAACATCAACATCAGCTTTTACAAGAATAGCAAAGCAACACAGGTTCATCAAGAAAAGTAAAAACAAAACCGTATAGTTCAAGATTACAAACTGAATTTCTTGAACAAAACACCTGGCGAGTGTTACGTCGAAAGAACACTTAAATCTTTTATCTCATAGTGTCTTCACGTCACGTGCTCACATCGCAGTCGCGTGTGGAGGGAGCATTATAGTAAGATTGTATCAGTGTCAAAGACCCTCACTAATTTATTTGAATGAACCTGCCTAGCCTTTTCTCAATGCTGGGGTCGTCTTCCATTCTTACCTGATCCCGCTGAATATCGGTATTTTATATGGAGTAGTCACTCCTATCTGTCCTCCACAACTCATTTAGGTACTGGGTAAGACGATACCCTTTGGTAGTACCTACTGGCTGTCAGACTTGTGGCCTATTTGTAACGACTGTCAAAATCTACGAATGGGCGGCTGTCGTGATCCAAGGCACGTAGGGTTTTCGATATGTATGTACTAAAAGGTCCTCCATCTACGAAAAGACCGCAGCAAGGGTAGCTTAACCTTAGAACGACCCATGCTACAAATTTATTTAATTTACTAATTTATTCAAATCTTATACTGAATACTGAGATGAGATGCTTTTAATACTGAAATTTTTCCATCCTCTTTCTCAAATATTTCAAATTGAATATGTAATTTGCAATAAAAATAGAAAAGGGTACGGTTTATACTTATTCCATTTTTTTTGTACTTCGCCAAATGTGATTGTCCCGAATTTAATCCTAGTTAGGGCCAAAGAAGGGATATATAATATTTTTACTTCGGCAAATATGATTTTATTGGAAGTAGCTAAAATAAATCACTACGGATATTTTTTTGGCTTTAGTTTAGTACCTACTAGCTGTAAAATGTCCTAAAATACGTCCTAAATCCTAAGTATATAAGTAAAGATAGTTAACTACTGCAAAATCAGAAAGTTTAATTCCATAATGTTTAATTTATCTTACATTTCTAAAATCACAGCGAATTCTGTGTTATTTCGAATGTTTGATTATGTACGCAAATAACGCCTTAATTCGTAGGTATACATTAAAACATTCATGATTAATGAGGAGGGGATCAAAGTTGTGTGTACATAAAGTCCCAAAAATAAAATAATCTGTAAGAGGGCGTTTGTGTTCACACAGTTTTTACGAACTAGAGACAAATAAGATCATCTCCCTAGCAAACTAGTTCAATCTAAGAGATTAAAGTGATAAATTTTATTAAAAAGCTGAGTCATTTAAAAGTGGGTAGTCGAGATAAAAATTAAGACCCTATTACACCGTCCAGGGAATCCAATGCTCTAGACGAGCCACGACTGAGTGAATTAAAATAATTATTAGATTGCTATAAAAGGATTTCCCGCACTTAAATGAAGGAGAAGTTGTTAATTAGTTTATTTACTTACAGAATAAGCTACTTTCATTGTTATGCACAAAAGTATCTCCGACGTATCAAACTACGGATGTCAGAAAATACCAATTTCAATCCCAATTCAGAAAAATTGGCAGGAAATTGCTAATTCATTGCTTCAATTGTTTGCTCAACCACATAAAAAAAGAAACGAATGTTACTAAACTATTAAATAACATTGCCATTGCAAGTGTGCTAAGTAATTCCCCCGCTAGTTATCTTGGAAATAAGCGAAATAATGAACTAGATTAATGATTTTTCAATTTGTCCTATTGTGTACGTTTTCCTTTTCACAGAGCCGCCCAAAGCTGTAAAGATATTCTGGGCAAGGCGGCTATCCGCCGCAGGGTTGCAACGTCAAGTTTGACCTCTTTGGCAGTCGACTACCTTTGTGAAGAAAGACTTTCACGTGGCGAGGCTCGAAACGGGGCTAGGTAACTGGAAACGCTACTATTAAAGGTTCCCAGTTCCTAACTATCTCGCCGTTGAGATATCTGACCCCTTTTTACTTTGTTTGTTCAAGTTGACAAGCTTTCCTCTGGAACTTGAAACGAACTCTCACCTGCATGATGATCGATAAAACCACATTAATTTATAAAGTTAGAATTCTCTAACCTTAGCTATGGCTACTGAAAGTTACACATGAACTCGTGCGTTCTTTTTTATTTTCTAAAATATTGGAGGTCGGGACATCTAATCAAACTTTGAATAAAAATTAAGCAGTTTCGTTAACGGTGTTTAGAAATCGAGCTTGTGGGTAACTGTCGAGTAAAGGTGTTAATTTGTTCTCAGACGAAATATAGAATATTGTTAAAATAAACAATAGGAACGGAGTCGCAGCTCTGCTGCCAAATTCAATAAGTGTAAGTGGTAAGCGGCTTACGTCAAAGACGTGCAAATGTCTTTGACGTAAGCCATTTTGTACCACGTCGGCCGCGGTAATTGTTTGAATCACGTACAAAGGTATGTACTTAATCCCCTAATCTTAATCTTGGGGCTGAAATATTAAGCTGAGACTGAAATGATGAGTCATCAGTACACTAACTAAAATATATTTTTACATTGTTGCACCATCAAAATGTAAATGACTCGCCGTCTTAATTTCAGCTTAAAAGTCAAATCTCCAAAAAAGCTGCATAACTTATTACGTTAGCTCCTAACATTTTTGTCGACGCTTTTGTCGTCTACATTTCATCTACATAATTCCGGAGGTGACAATTTGTCTTTGCAGTCTACTAATTTGCTTCCTTGCGAACAAGATAAAAGAAAACAATTATTTTTCGGTTACATTAAGACGTTTTTACGAGCGCCTGAATAATTTGCGGTAGCAAAAAGTCGAGTGTAATCGCTAACGAATAATTTTAGGCGTCGTGTTGACTCCGAGTAATTCTTTCGCTATTAAAAAGGTAAAAGATTTTATTATTACCTACTGTTACTTTATTGTAAATGTTTTTTAAATTTGGAGGCAGTTTTTTCTCAATTTATATAGTATGTTGTTAAATCTATTAGGCGATATCGGCAACACATATAAGCTGATCCTGTTTTTTATTGGAAAGAATATGTTTACCGTTCTAAGTAGAAATAAGATACGAAATAATTCTACTGAAACCGAGGTCAAAACCCTGGAAAAGAAAACGAATTTGCGTTTCTTCTGTTACCGCCGTACATTAGCAATTCCCGTCGATTTCCGCCCAAAGGCAGCCCGCCTATAATTTACCTAAATTTTGAATTGATTTGACGAAGACTGAAGTATGACAAAGAAAGACAAAGTGTGAACACTTTGTCGTCATAGAATCCCTACTATGTATTCTGTATTTTGAGTCCTACTTTAAAATAGGTGCTCTGATTTTATATCGAGTTTAACCGTAACTTATCCGATGAAACAAGCCATAAGTTGTACTTAAGTTTATAATTATTTTGTTGTTAACTACGAGTGTGTACATAGATACAAAGATGAAAGAGATTCCTCACACGTATTACATAATTCAATGTTTGGCGTGGGAAGGGATGATAGCCGTAAATTATGGATAAACACCTCTTAAAATGCTTACAGGGGTAAAGTGAACAGTAAGTATGAAAGTACATGCTTTCGCGTTCCTGTCAATTCTAAATTCAATTAATATCTTCACTAAAACATTAACTAAGTTCCACACTAGCAGAAGCTCTTGCTGACGTAATAACGAAGCTGTTCAAACTTAGACCTCCTTATTTACATTGTGATATGTTTTGCAACGAAGTGTTGAACTCACGTACCGAAGACGGAGCGATTCAGGGGAAGTTTCGCGCTGTGTGGTCTCACGTAATAAAAGAACACACAATAATTTTGTAACGTGAGTATAAAACAAAATGTAAACCTGAACAGACATGCGACAACAAGAAAATAAAAAGCGACAGGAATTTTGAAACTTGTAAATTATTTGTGTTTCCTAGTATAGAAACAGTTCAATAAACTTAATAACATTGTTCACAACGCCGGTTCTCCTCTGTATAATTAATAAACAGACTCTGAATCTCAATCAGTCATGCGAACAATCTCGTATGATCTTCTAAATTGGCAGAATTTCCGCCCGAACTAACATTGCTGTGAAAGCACATTGACAACATCCTTTATGCGCCCAATCTGTGTTCCAAATTAATGAAGCAAACTTTATGGGCATGAGCGAAAGGGTCTGACGACAAACGATTGGGTGTTTTGAACATTCAATTGTCAAACTGTCGAAAGCGAGTTCTAAAGCGTAGAGGACTTTAAATCTTCGTTCAAGAGGAAACGCGGTAACGCGTTTCTTCCATAGAAACGTAGTCCTATCTGTTTTCTCCCTGAATAATGGAACTACACAAAAAATTCGTGATGTTAATTTACCAGACAGCAAGGGAAATCAATAAAGCCTGACTGTCCTCAGCCTCAGTACTAACTGCCAGGGTCTCGAGATTGTTCGAAAGACATACCGTGACCCTGGCCCATGGGCAACTGAAGGAACATGGGTGGGTTTTAGTCAGTAAAAGTCTGATGCGCCCTCCCGCTCCGCTCAGAGCGGGAGAAGTCATTTGATGATTTCCCATCCAAAAAAAAACCTTAGTACTAATATACCTGTCTCAGAGGATATTTTAATGGTATGCAGTAACTGAATTGTGGAGATTAGTCGGCGCTCCATGTAAAATACTGGCATTCAGCTGCATCATTGCATAACATATATTGATTGATTTTCATTAAAATAGTAAGAAATAAGCTACTAACTTTCTTATCACGTATTCATTACCAAGGTATCCCAGAAACAAAATTACTTATTGCCATCTAGTCAGTGTTAACTAAAGTTAAACTTTAAGTTATAACGCGGTCCCGTGGTCGGTGGCGTTCATAAACGTATTCCTCTGTTTTCTCCCTGATTTGAAACAAAATTCTTATTACGTCTTATCTATAATATGTATTTATTTAGAAATATATAAGTATATTTATTAGTTGTCTGTTTACCATAGTACAAGCTCTGCCTAGTTTGGGATCAAATAATGGTGTGTTGGTTGTCCTAAGATATTTATTTATTTTATTTTATTATTTATATTTATTCTTTCCTAATGTGATAATTTTATTTGACGAAATTCTCACAAAAAGTTTAGATTTTTTCTTTATAACCTAGTAGGAAATAATTACTAGACTAAGCTGTTGATTTGATACCACGGAGCATCCCTTTAAACAAAACATATTAAAATCTTTTAGGGTCTAGAAATTTCAGGATTTTGGCGGCAGGAACAGCACAAGTTCAACCCTGAAAGAGCTTTATTAAGAAAATAATTATGTAGAATGAGTCCTCATTTCGTGAAGTGTAAAATCAGAAGTAACTTGTAGATCCTAAGTGATTCGGGTGTGATTGTTACAGTGTTAGGTTTGTCTTTTAACAGTACCTATGTATTCAATCGAAAGCCAATAAAAGGTGAGAAAACACGAGATACATAAGAAAATCTATCCTAACTCCTGAGATCTTAATCAAGCGTTTTTCGCCAACAGTTTGTTCCAATTATTCTCAGTCAGAAGACGTTTTAGTCGCAAATCTGTGTTAGGCTCATACTGCACCCTCATTCGTCACAATTTGTCGTTTCTGAATGTGAATAAAGCGCGAGCTTCTCTCTACGCGTGAATAATGTCCCTGTTCGCAAACCCATTATTTATTTGGTGTTATTTCCAGACTACTGTTAGCGAAAAAATAGGTGTTACTATGTTATATCATGCAATGAAGAAAAGGACTGTTTTTATCCCAACCCTTTTCATGCTTAGGTTTTATTTATTCAAATAAGATAATTATACGTGATTCGTCCTAGTCGAAACTATAGAAGAGTTGTTTATAAATACAATCTTGATAAGAATATTCAGTCAGTCAGTAATCTAATCAGAGAAAGTAGCCGAAATTTTTAATACTACAGTAAGTGGTCAAAAGCTCAGTGCGTATAAAGTCGATTCGTAGGATGCAAACACGGTTTAATAGGGTCCCAGAAACGATCAATTGTAATTTATCTAATACTAGCTTTTGTCCGCGACTTCGTCCGCGTCAAATTTTTGCTCAAATCGTTTAGAGCTAAGAGATAATTGTGACTGTCAAATAATAAACAAATAATTTGCAAAAAAATAATATTGCGACTATAATAAGCTATCCATAAGCATCCATATATATATGTCTTTTAAGTTGGATCAAACTGCACACGGTGTGCAAATTTTATTAAAATCGGTTAAGTAGTTTAGGAGTCCATCCCGGACAAACAACGTGACGCATAATTTATACTGGATAATTTTTTATCCAGTGCGCAAACTGTAACCATGAATTCAGCATATCATTCTAGAAACCCCAGCGTTGAAAATTTTCGTCGGTTTTGCAAAAAAAAATCTGCTGTTTCATAGAAAAATGCAATACCTACGAGGTCAAAATGTATGAAACAGCTGATTTTTTTTTGTATAACCGACGAAAATTTTCTACAGCTGGCATCGGTCCTAGCAGACCCCTTCAGTACTGCTGACATCTCTTTAAGGCGCGCGTGGAACACAACGCACGGTCGACCCGAGCCTGGTCCTTACCGGGCGGCGAGCTACCCATTGCTCGCCGCCCGCAAGCTCGCGCCTACGGTGGCCGGGAGTCCGCTATCGACTCCCGACGCCGGGCGTTTCCTCCTGCGGCGGCTAGGGACGTGAGGGCGCAGAGACTATCACTCCCTCACGCGCCTCGCCTCCTCCTTCGCGAGCATTATTGCTTCGCAGAAGGAGGTGACGGCTTCCCATGCCCTCTCGCTCCGTACCATGGCTCGCACCAGGGCCGGACGCGAGAGGTCGCCGCCACCGATCGCCTCCACGAGGACACGGCGGTGCTCCGCCCAGGCAGGGCACTCCTCCACCGTATGCTCCACCGTGTCCTCCAGACGATCCTCGCAAAGGAAACACCCGGGCGTTTCCTCCCGCTTTATCCTGAACAGGAACCCACCGAAGCACCCATGCTCGGTGAGAACCTGCGTCAGGCGGAAGGTGAGGACGCCGTGGTGCCTCTCTATCCACTCCTCAAAAAGGGGACTTACCGCTGCAATTGTGGCGTGCTCAGGCAATTATAATGATAATGATTTCTTAGAATTGATTCTTGAAGAATCATGACCTTGCACTGTATTTCCGAAACGTGTTAAAACAGTTTGAAAATCCAGAAGTTGTTCTATTGTTGTTACCATTTCAAATCTCTACACACGCCGATATTTAACATTTACAATTCAGGCCGAAAGGGATGCTGAATAAATAAGTATAAATAAAATCGCGACACAATGCATGAGGAAGCCAAATTCAATGTTGTATTGGACCTTTTTCGCTCTCCGACAGCTTTGCTATTCATTTTGATGTAGGCACATAATAACGTGTTGTTCAGACAATTTTCATATTTACTGACCGGAAACCTGTTTACGTAGTTAAAACCTGGAGCAGTACAGATATGCATTAATTACTAAAATTTTACCGAAACCAATTTATTTTAATGGAAGTGACTGTATGAATGTTGATTTTGAATGTCAAAGGGACCAGAGTCTCCGCTAATTAACTAATTGGCAACTCCGGTATGAATAAGATCATAGTAAGTTACTTAGATAGATACCTACTTACTTTATGAACTAATATTTACGGAGGAAACTGGCAGTCTTACCAATGGGTTCTTTGAAATGTTTGGGCCAGTTTTAATATAAGTACTTAGTCGTCCCAGCATAACTTTGGTTCGGAATCTAAGGTATCTTTTAATTAAGTACGTTATTAAAGTCAAAGAAAAAAAAAGTCAAATAAAATACAATCATATTTATATAATGTATATTATCATCATTATACGTTACGTTACGTTATGTTATTTGTAGATCGCATTCCTATTTTCAGTACGGCATTCCGATTGATTCGTGTCGATACGAATGAGCTTCGAATGGACTCCTCTAGAGGCTAGGTACAATTACTGATCTGTGAGGGGTGAAACCTATCAGTGGCCAGCACGCCCAATTGACCTACAATAGACAGTGATGGACAATTCGATTAAAACTAGCCTATTATAGTCCCTACCTACCGATCTGTTTTTTTTTTATCCCAATTTGAGATCGTAATCATAATAATTTACATAAACATTTTATTCAGAAGAAAGTAATGAAATAAGGCTCTATGACCGGCTAAAATAATTTAAATATACACCAAGTTGTTGAGAATCTCTGTTTAACTTCTTAAATCATATTTTAAAACTTCAAAGTGCGCCATCTAACTTTAGGGATTAATCTTGATTAAGTATCGTTGTTTAAGATATTGCCTCAAATATTTTTTGTTTGGACAAAACATTTTCTTCGAAATTTTATTATGGAGTGAGTAATAAAATTATGAGTACCTACTTTATTAGGTATTGGAGTTTGCAGTGAACCTACGTTATAGTCTCGTGGTCTCTATTTATTGGGACTTAGAACTTTTACCTTGAAATATAGGGTAGTAATGCGGTTATTGGCATAATTTTAAACACTAATATTACAAAAATACTATACTATACAATATTTGCTTATGAGCAATGCAAAAATACACTTGCAGTTTTGTAATGGGTGTAGTAACAGCGGAGTGAGCACGGCCTCTGTGACAGGTTTGTGTCACGCGTTTTATCACGATTTTTGTTCCTAAACTGTGATTGAAATTCGTGACTCAACCTATTACAATCATCGCTAGTCACTCTAGGAATTTTCAGGAGGATTTAAAAAGCTGTAACATCCTCGTGATGAATACATTTTCAATTCAATTTTAAGGCCTGAAATAAATAGGTAGGTACATACCTAGAGGTATAGGTACTTATACTAGCTGTTCGTGTATAAGATTCTCATTAATTTTATATTTCCCGGACCCATAATGCATTAAAACCGGAAAACTGTATATTCGTACGTAAGTCATAAATGAAGTAATATGCGCTCATATACGCTGCTGTTATTGCACTTTACTGAATTTAATGTAGTGTGAATCGTTCCTCGCGGTTTGAAGTGGGACGCGGGCTTGCATACAAGCACGGGAGGTCACATCTAGGCATGACCATCACGCTCTGACCTGGCTGTGTCAGAAAGAGAAGTGTAAGGTCGGGTTAGTGTTATTTCTCATATTATGAGTTGTGTGGAGTTTGTGTTTGCGTGTGGTAAACATTACCTACACATGACGACATATCAAGCTTTATACAATTCCAGTATATGCTGACCTCGCATTTTATAGACGTCTCGTACAGAGTAGTTTTATTGTAAATTCGATAGACCTGTGTGGCATACACTTACATGGGTTAATGCAGATAGGCGCTATTAGATGCAAAATTATTTTGTTTTGTGGTATCCTGTATTTTAGACTAACTTCAAAAAGAAAGAAAGAATTATGTCTGAAAAGCTCCCAAGTTCCTTAGTAAAATTTTAAGTTTTTCTCTGGTATCGACACGAGAACAGTTCAGCAAGAATATTATTAGTCAGTCAGCATTTATGTAACACAGACTTAAAAGGCTATCAGCAAAGTGGGCACCCTGGAAATATAATAAAAACAGAGGGTGGACATCTGTGAACTGGAGCGTATAATCACGTGAAGAGGTTCTCTCCCAAGACCTCGAGTGGACATAAAAAAAAACCTCAAGGAATATTCAGGCTTACTGAATTTGCTTTTTTAAGTTTACTAGCTATGTGGGTCAAGTAATATGTAGGTGATATTTTTCTTGGTAATCTTTAAAGCAGGTTAAATAGTAAAATTAATTATGTATAAATAGGAGTAGTTGGGCTTGTGGCTAAGTAATAACTGCCGCACGGGTTGATCGATCAGGTTAAGCTACGCTTGCCGCGGTTGGTTTGTGGATGGGTGACCATCTTTACGTATCATCATCATCCATGTATCAGAAAGCACGTTAAGCCGTTGGTTCCGGCTGTCATGTGTGGATTATTGACAGTCGTTACGGGTCGTCGGAAGCCCGAAAGTCTGACAACCAGTCCTACCGAGGGTATCGTATTACCCAGTTACTGGATTGTGGAGGTCAGATAGGCAGTCGCTCCATGTAAAATACTGGTATTCAGCTGCATCCGGTTAGACTGGAAGCCGACCCCAAAATAGTTGGAAAGAGGCTGTGCTGATGATCATTGGAGTAAGATAAGTTTACTTCTGTCAATTTCATCGTCTGCGTCCGATCTCACGTCCTCTAGCTAGACCGCGCCTTAAAATTTGGGCTTATTACCAAATTATTTTATAATAGAGTGAATTTAAATTGTAATATTTCCTTTGTTGTAAACAATATAGGTATTCTTAGCAAAACTAGTTGCTTATTACATTCCTGAGTGCCTAGAATTCAACTTGGCGCTATCTTTGGATTATTTCGTGTAAGATCTTTCCCAGTGTGACCTCGCTTTAAAAAGCTCGGCCTTATCCGCATTTCTTTGTTGTGAAGAATCCATTCATATTAAATTTATTTAACGCTAAATTTTACATTAAATAGGCCAAGAATCACTCCTTATCAATCTGGGCTCTTATATAGCCTCCGATGCTGTATACATAGCCGGAATATCATTTCATTTACATAATAAACTTAGAACTAGACTAAATAAACATATCCTTTTTGATAAAGTTACCCAAATAGCGCGGCGTGGGTGGCTTTTTGAAGACGGAACGGTCTTGATAAATGTCTAGGCTGTATACTCAGCTATAAGTCCACATTGTGCGGTGTAGGATGGTGAACCGGTCTTAGTCAAGGACGAGGCGAGTCACGAAAGGCGCTGAGATCCCGCTCTAGACAACACGATACTGTCGAGCTGTCGACAGACACCGTACTATTGCTCAGTTACGACGTAACTTTATTCATAGTTACTACAACGTTACCTAGGCTCTATGTCTCTCTAATAATATGCAGGCATGCTTCGCGCGATCATAGCATACCTTCATATTATTATGCGGTTAACCGACTAAGCCTAAAGATTGCTTTATATTTGTTGTTGTGTGCAGTTGAGCCCACTATCGCTACGCAGAGCTTTGCATTTTCGTAGGCTATTGAATTTTCTCGCCCAAGCAGAATATATTCTTGAAACAACTCGACTATTGTCCCTTTGTCTTTCGTTAAACGGGGCGGCTCGTGTCAGCGTAATAGACAGTAAAATTGTACAAGCCACAGCTCCGGATGAATCGAATGCTTTCGTTGTCACTTATTTCTACTCCCGGCACGCCTGACTTCTAATAAATACAGGTGTCCCCGCTGTGCCGTCAGTTGTATTGTCATTGTACGAACGCGCTTCTTAAGTATTTATGTGACAAAATACAATCTGAGCACGCCGAACGTGTTTATCGAGTTCCTTGTAATTGTTTACAAGGAACCTTGGCACAAAACACAATAAAAGAACACGAACGAAGGACGTAATTGCTGACACTCTCCGCATTTAAACAAAAGGTTTACAAGCTCTGTCGGGCATCCGTAAAAATGTAACCGTCAGTGAGCGGCGCCTCGTTGCCGATGTTCATTTCACAAAGTTTAACAGTTGTAAGCCGAGTAATTGTCTTCTGAAAATAATCGGACGGTAAAGTTTCACTGAGTTAAATCGCGTAAAAGACTTTAACACTTCTAAATCGTGACGAATTTTATCAATTGGGACGTATAACATTTTATATCCGAACACCCTTAGGTGTGAAGAACGATGATGTATTCCATTCAGACGCCGCGAATCTATTATTCTCTGTCGTAAGTGTGTTTCTCTTTTGTCCAAGGAATGTCTTTGAGCATGCTCAAAGGACGCATGCATAATTCAGAGTACATTAGGGAATCATCTCTCAGATTGCAATGAATACCAGCGTGAAAAACGAACGTAAAAGCGGGTCGTCGGTACACAACCTGTTTATATACATACAGTGGGGTATGTGGGAGGTACAGTAGCACAAGCCAAGGCCTCACAAAAGTCGAAACTATGTTTGTTTAACCCTCAGAATGGGAAATGAAACACACCTACGCAACCGCCATTCGCAGCGTTTTCATTCAAAGGGAGAATACTTTAGAAATCCAATTACGTACTCGTCTATCTTTATAATTTATGTGGGGTGGTCTTTTGGGTGATTAAACATTTTTCCGAGCAATTTAGATTCTGTGCCCGCAATTTACCTGTGCGTATCAGCGAATTAACGGAAGTTCCGCCGAATGGATAAGCGGGACTTGAATGAATATTAGTAGGTAAGTGAAGAAAGAAAGCCAAGACAACTCTTGTCCAGGTGAGAGCACCTGGACACGAGTTGTCTTGGCTTTCCTGGAAATCATTGATTAGGCTCCGGACTCAGGAAGGCCGAAGTAAAGAGAACCTGCTCAAGTGGAGATTCACAAATGACTCCGCCCTGGAGTGTTAACGTGGTGCATAAACAAAGAGGCTCTTAATATCTTGTCCAATGCGTCCTGCTGTTTGCATGCTACAGGTTTTGATGGTCGCTGGTGAAAGTGTCAAAATCGGAACTAAATTTTGGGCTGACAATATTTAGATAGCTATTGCCACGCTAAGAAGAAGTGAAAAGGTGTCTTTTATTTTATCTTCTGGGAATGTTCACTCCAAGAAGTCGTGTCCATTCCAGTTTTTAGCGTTATAAAACCATAGTTAACACTTCTCTAGACCATAAAGTATTGTTCAGAATCAAATGACTTTGTAGAACGGTTTAAAAGTGACGGGACTTACCCAGGAACAAAAGTTCATATTATTCATGCGAGACTGGATGATAAATATTTATTAAAATTCTTTCGAAAGTAACATATCGCTGAGTTCAAAGTATTTTTAATTAAAACCTTAATGCGGAGAACATCGTCCATTAGGAGGCCAAGTTCAACTGAACAAATGATGGCTTATGAGAATTTGTGAAAGTAATTAAATGAAAATAATGTGCCTAATAATCTCGCAGCTAAATTAAATTATTGAATACCGCTTTACATTTTCCTTTATACGATATGCTGGAAACTAAAAGGCAAAATGAAATGAATTCATCCTCAGAAACACGTCTGTGACATTATACGAGTATAGGTTGAAGCGTTGGTCCCACAGTTAGCAGAGCGGGTGAGCAGAACATTTTTGCAAGACACTTGACACAGGATAATATGGCCAAGGATTAGTTAAGATGATTGAAAATATTTTAGATCGAAGTCCAACCGGCCAAGTGCAAGTCGGACTCGCACACGATGGATTCTGTACCACAAGACAAAAAACTCCGAGAAAACACGTTTCTTGTATGGAGACCCATAAATGATTTTATTTATATTACTTGTTGTTATATCAGCAACAAAAATACACATTCTGTGAAAATTTTCAACTGTCTGTTTTTACGGATCATGAGCGAAGCCTCCGTCTATATGTCCCATGACAGACAGACGGCGGTTTAGTAATAGGGTCCCGTTTGTTACCCTCTAGTACGGAACCCTAAAAAGCCCTCCGAACCAATAGTATCTCATTGGTGTTTTATAAACTACTTTCAGAGTTTTGTTAAATATTTTCGTAATGTTTAAATTTCAGATAGCTACAAGAAAACGCGAGTATACAAGGTCATGCAAGATGGTCAAATGTCTTTTTTTAATCGGTTAGACTACGGGCCTTTTAAGCGATTTTAAATTATAGGCTAAATACTCGCGCTTTACGTCATCTTCTCCTCAATCTATTGTAGTAATAATGCATGAGAGGTTGAGAGTTCATTGCTACGCCACACAGACCTTGGTTAACGCCTGCATCTTCTAAGGAAAAAAACTGCAGTACTATTATTTTCCTAAGGCTGACTATCCTACTAATATTATAAACGCGAAAGTTTGTATGTATGGATGTATGGATTTGTGGATGTTTGTTCCTCTTTCACGCAAAAACTACTGACCCGATTTAGATGAAATTTAGCACACTGATAGTTTATAACCTGAAATAACACATAGGGTACTTTCTTATCTCGGTTGTATGTTCCTACGGGATAATTTCCGACCTCCACGCGGGCGAAACCGCTGGCAAAAGCTAGTAGACTATAATCTAGTGGAGTTGCAGCTAATATCATCATAATTTCATCGGAAAGAAGTTCACTGTTGGACATAGAACTCTTCCAATTTGGGGGGGTTTGCCATAATCGACACGGGTGGTGGGTTGGCGATCGCAGTATGGTGGTAAAATGCATAGAGAACGCTGCTGCCCATTTTCTAGCAAGTCATTAGTCGCCTCTTACGACGCCCACGGCAATTTTGCGTCAGTAAATTTCGTTTTCCATTTCGGAACCTTTTAAAAATATTACCAGGGGAAAATAATACCCTTTCAAATTTGACGATTTTTGACAACGTCATATTAATTATTTCACTTCTACTAATGAACTTTTCACTGTCATTGCAGCCGTAAGACGTCCACTGCTGTTCATAGGCCTGAGATAGACCTCCTCTTAAATGTTGGGGTTTCGGTATAATCGTCACACTTGGCAGGTGGATTGGCGATCGCAGTAAGATGGTAAATTGCATAGAGAACGCTGCTGCCCACAATCTAGTAACTCCTTTAGTCGCTTTTTCACCCACGGGAAGAAATGGGATGATGTTATTATTTACGTGCGGCGCCACACGGAACCTTTAATTATTATTCGGATAACAATACAATTTCATGTTATAGAATACTATGGTGTTGGTGCAGTATGCTATGAAATACTTCGCTGTTGCATCTAATTTCAACATAACATTCTTTGGTTTGCATGCTTTACTAAATTGCAGGCACAAACGCCATTAATGGCCTTATTAACTAGCTATTGTCGGCGACTTCTTTCGTTTACAAAGACCAATTTCATTCTCGTCCCATTGTGGAACGTATCTTCGTTGTTTATCTATTTTATTTTCAGTGGTTCAGGCCTCATCAGTCTGTCTGTCACGGTCACGGAACTGCTGAATATCAAAGATAGCATCCGAGGTTGATGATTGGACAACAGTACCAAACTAACCAAGTCTTTCTAGGCTACATGTTCAACGCACCTATTACCAATCTTCGACGCAGCCTCATGATAGTCCGACGCCGTTACATCTGAACGGCACGATTGCAGAATTGCTCAGTAACTAGCTGACTCATCGCTGACTAACCGAGCAGCCAACTGCGAACAGATCGACCACTCCACTTAGACACTTACTAATGTACCAAGAAATGCCAACAATACACCAGTGTTTTACGCGCAACTTAACTTCGATTGGCAACTAAGCGTTAACGGTAAACGCGAGAGGAAACAATGTTGCGGATTCCATTTCACAGACGATTGCTTTATTTTCACGGTCATCATAAATACGATGCTATCGGAAGGACGTGAAACATTGCACAGACTCCGGATTTGACGCTCTGCAGTGCTCACGCGTTCAGCCACTATGTTTCTCAGTGTACGTGCATAGACACTGTGTCCGTGGCCACCGGGTTGACCTGATTTCCTTTTGCGTGCCTTAAATAACAAACGTATGACTCTACTAAAGCAGAAATCCAACAGCGCAAAGTTCACCGAAACTCAAAATATGAACAATAAGAACGTGATCGGATTCTTCAAAGTTTTTGTTGACAAACGAAGTGTAATGTTTGATCATTATGAGGCCTGGAGTGGATCCCCTTTCGTACTTGTGTTTAATGGAGCTGACACTATTGGTTATGCAGCGTGTAATCATCAAGGGAACACGTGTGGTGGAACACGCGTAGCTAGTCGTACTCCTTATTGCTGGAGATCGTGACCCGAAACTCAAGGTGGTGTGTTGGCAGTCTTCGGCGGTAAATTGTGCGAATGTTATACGTTTCGATTACTCCTGGCGTGTCGACGGGGCTGAGTTACGCGTTATACTACCGAAGCCAAGCCGTGTGTTCCAAGTAACGAACGTGTTTAATTAGAATAGCATCACGTTTCAATCAATGCGGTTATAAGGTTTATAACTCTCACACGGCAGGTTGTTCTGAACGTTTTCATATTTAGACGTGTGAATACGCGATGGTTAACAACAGTAGCAAGTCGAACTCATCTTTCCAATTGCGTGAACTCACTTGAGCGAGGTTCGAACGCCACGGAATAGCACTCCGTACTTATGTACTGGAGTGCTATTCTGTGGCGCTATTGCTTGTATCGAAATTCAGTACAAAGGAGAAACGTCAATATTTGTTTTAGGTGGCAATAGCGGTGCCTTCACACTTAAGTGAAAAACAGGTTAAAGTGATATTTACTCTTTGGAGGGAAAAGTTTGCTCAGTGATTCTCGGCTCACTATTGGCGACCTACCCTTTTTTCGAGTCACCTCGAGCCATTATTTGGCAAGATCGATTATTTGAAGTACTTCAGATTTTTTTACGAAAAGTTTGGAGTAATCAGACTGTGTTATTATCTAGGTATCGTTAGTGTTTGCTAATTGAGTTTTTCGTAGTTTTGTCTGAATTGTTAGACCAATAATCCCAATTCCTATTTTCATAACTCTTACCTACTAAAAGTGGGGTAGGCAAGGACCAGTGCTTAATAAAGAACTTTCTTTATACACGGCACGGTTTCATTACGGTACGGCGTATAAACCGGGCCGTAGAAAAACATGTACGTCCGCACGGCGACATATCGAGCTTTATTTTCCAGTATAAGCTGACATCTCATTGTACGAACAGCCTATACAATGCGAGGTCAGCTAAAACTTGAAATGCATAGCTTGATGTATGACCATGTATACAAGTGGTATTTACAATACTGACGACCGTACATACACACTGCGAAGAAATCGTAAATTTTTTCGACAAGAAAAACGTGTATGTACAATGGGCATGTCGATATCGATTTGTAGGTATTTTGGGCTGTGTGGGAACTAATAATCAGAGTGTTACGTTAAACAAGAGAAATACTTTAAGGGAGTATAGTACTGAAGAAGTATGTCCCTCGTTTTACCTAACACCATGTATCACACACCATGTGTGTATGGGTCAGTCACAGGTTGTAGGAGCCGATAACACCTTTTTACACGCTCACCTGTAGGTTTGTATGTAACTGCTTGTTACCGACTCCTTTAGACTTGATTTTGATCCACGTCAAACGGCCAGAATTCATTAAAAAAAAAAAAAAAAAAAATTGTGCCATTATCAAAAAACAGTATTTTGCAGTTGGCCGAACTAAAACTAAAAACATATAGGTATATTATAGTATAAAAAACTAAAACATATGCTTCTATAGAAAACCAAACTAAAAAGTAGAAAATAATTGAAAAAAAAAGCGTCGGGTGCTTTTTGAGGAATTTTAATCGTTATCCAGGCGCCCACGCTTTTTTTTTTCAATTATTTTCGCAGCATGTATTTTAGTTCTTTAAACTATTATTTATTTTCTATTACAAAATGGGCCAGCTCTTGAACTCAATCTCGTTTGTTGGAAAGCGATTAATGAGGTCTACGATGGAAAACCTCATCCAAACGTTACCACAACACCTAAACCTATCAAAACAAACAAAGCTCGTATTATCAGGTTTCATTTTAATTATTGTAGGATTAGCTCATATCTTGCTTCTCATACAATTCCTTTGATTACCAAGACGCAAAACAATCATGAGAGAGACTGAGTTTGATCTACGTTTAGCCCGTTAACCAACTATTGATTTAATATTAATGTGACATAAACTTGTATACTTATATCGTGTTGTGACGTCATAAATAATTCATGTGACGTGTCACTGTCCTAGCGATGCAATACAATGAAAGGCAGATGACATAAATTCTGGAACGGGAGTGATGATGTTGCTGCAAATGACGCATCTTCTTTGAAGTCGAATGTCGTTCGTTCTTTCTAATGTCCAATGTACTGAAAATACTTATTTCAGAAGGTCAAATCTCTTAACTAAAAACGTTCAAAATCTCGTCGCAGTCTCATCTTGGCGACAGTGAAATGTCAAAAACTTGTCAAAAATGTGTGGAAAGTTGAGGTATTTTTGACAGATTGAGACTTAGATCAGACTGTGAACGTTCTTAAAAATACAAGAATTATGACCTCTCTGAGGTCACTTTTTCTTTTCTTTAAGAAAAATTGAAGTGTACGCGAGGTTTTAATGAATTCGATTATTTACCTTATTCCTTTAATATAATTCAGGGTACCTAAATCTAGTAAAAGGAATAATAATATAATCTAAATTAATATTGAGCAGACGAATATTTTAGTATCATGTTCTAATTTAATATTTAACACCCCCGCAGTCTCGAAAATTAACAAAACTCAGAGTTCAATATACGGGAGCAAGTACAGAAAATGACTTTGTGGAAACGAAAATTGTATGAAATGAGGTCCCCTTTGCATGTAGGCATTAGTCAAATGTGTACGCTGGTGCAGTGTCCACGCAGCGTAAACCAACGTCAGACTAGAGAGCCTCCTGCCAGGGTCGCGAGATTGTTCAAAAGAGATACCGTGACCCTGGCACATGGGCAACTGAAGGAACACGGGTGGGTTTTAGTCAATAAAAAGTCTGACACGCCCTCCCGCTCCGCCCAGAGCGGGAAAAGTCCTTTGATGATTTCACATCCAAAAAAAAAAAAAACGAGATATCATAGATACGCACAAAAGAGAAAATATAATACTGTTTTTTATTCTTCTTCTTCTTAGCGTGGCGGTAGTAATCTAAATATAGTCAGGCCAGAATTTGGCTATGAGCTTGGCACTTTCAGCAGCGTCCATCAACTCCTGTAGCGTGCAAACAAAAGGGCACGCTGGACAAGATATGAAGTGCCTCATTGTTTGTGGGACAGCACCAGTTTTGCCCCCCAGGGCTGAGTCATCTGTGAATCTCCATTTGAGCATGTTTTCTAACTTCGGCCTACTTGAGTCCGGAGACTATTTAAAGACTTCCAAGAAAGCCACAGCAACTCGTGTTCTGATACGAGATTTTCAGGAACGAATGAGTTTGGAAGGGAAGCACCATGTCGTCACAGGATTAGTCTTTTCTTAGACCGTTCGCCAGACCGTTAGACACACTTCAGTCACACTTGTTTTATAGATATTAATTTCCGTCAAGAAGTTTTCACTAGCTTTTACGAAGAAAAGTTGTCTCTTGTACATATTTGTAAATTAATTGGTATATTTTATAGCCAAAGATAAATCATCAGCAAAGTGAAAACTTATACCTACTTGAGATATTATTAGAAATAAATAATTTACTCTTGGATTAATTATATAGAAAGCTAAACTTAGTGTGTTACGATAATAATGATGTAGCAAGGGTTAATGTTATAAAGGTGAAAATTATCTTTCGTCTATAGAGGATATTTTTTTTTCTAAAAATAAATTTTTCTTAGATATAACATACATACATACATAGAATCACGCCTTTTTCCCATGGGGGTAGGCAGAAACCACGGAACGCCACCGATAGATATAAATGGTGTGAAAATATCGAGCTGTCGCATTTATTCCATATATTTATCATTCAGATACACTTTTGTCTAAATATGCCGGTTTTTTTTTTATCACAAACGAAAAGTTGTTTGATAACGCGTTTTCTATCTAGAATCATGTGCTTAATTCATGCTAACAGTTTGCACTTCGATGTTCCTGCCAACCTGTATGCATGTGAATAAAGAAATGTGTCACCAACACCTGTGTTATTTGTGAGCACCCTCTTTCGTAATATGGAATGTTTTGCGTAAGGATGTCACTCGATGGAAAGCAACGTTAAAGAAACATTATCTTGAACCGTGAAAGCATTATTATTCATTTCGCTCCTAATTTTGTACTGCTATTATGATATGTCCTTGTTTTATTTAAAAAATTAAAACTGTAAAACAGATTCTCATCCAGGGAAGCAAACGCTTAATTTGAAGCAGTTTCGGATCAGTGAAGTTCGTATTTTAATAAGAAAAGATCATTTCATGACACCCATCAAATGTCAAAAATGTATGGAAAATTGAGGTATTTTTGATAGATTAAGACAATTTTTTTATTGTGAAACTTCTTAATTTTTGCCCCTAATGTCAGTCAGCAAGGCGGTATCGGGGCGTTATGCGCCTGACTTACGTCCTTTTAAATTGCATTTAACTGCAGTCAAAGATTCCTTCTTCTTCAAGTAATCCATAACCTATCGATCTGCTCTGTAAAACTACAACCGTGGAGACTTATGTGAAGTAAGCTTAAGGTAGACCGTCAATAGCTTCAATTAAATTCACGCATCAGGTTGAATTACAGCTCACTTCACCTAAGTTTTCGCAGTGAGTTTTCAACAGAATAGATCAGCTGAAGCCCAAAACAGGGAGCCATGATGAGCTCAAATAAAGCTATGTAACCTACAAACTACTGCGTTAGCCAAGTGACCTAAGAACAAATCCTTTTCTCAAGAGGATTAGAGCAGGCCGTTCCTACTAAATATTTTAAGCCTGGGTACACAAGACAACACTGTTCGTTAAGCTTTCCGACATAAGACGATTAATTTTAATAACAACGGTGCCCCTAATTGGGACTTACAGTTTCATAGTGCTGTTGCTTCTTCAAGTTTAAACAGACCTGCAATGAATTAATACAATCTGCATGAATACTAGGGAAAATATTGAAATATGCACAGCGAGAGATCGACGTTTTAATATTTAATGGTACTCGAGCCGATTTTCGGCGAGGTTTCGAATACATTTTTGATTTACACAAAAAAATATCGGTAAGCTGAATACATACCACATTGTACGCAGCAACGCGTAAAAGCTCGACAAACATCGCTCTCTCAAATAACAACGACAGTTACTCGAGAGCTTTACACACAACAATGTTTAATGACGGCCAATTAAACACATGTCATAAAACAACTGGGAACAAAATATATATTCCTATGATTCACTGAATTAATTGTGACAGACACGTTTCATCGTCGTTGCTGAGGTGTGAAACTGGCAGTAATTAAGCATCTTTACGATCTTATGTGTACGGCAAATTCGTAAGAGCGACATCACACGTTAGTAATTATTGAGACGCCATGTCTAAAGTAAGCAGTAAATTTCTGTACGTCGTTAATTAGAGGGATTCAGTGCTGACTTCGCTAAATTTTCATACAGGTAGGCCGTCTGCGACCAACTTTAAGATGGTACGTATTAATTATCCGAGTTAAGATGATGTATGAGATCAACTTACTCCTCATAGATCACTGACGTCGATTGTCACCCGTATGCTCACCTTGGGGAACTAGTTAGTACTATGTATGAAATTCTCACTAGCAGCTAAGTTACAGACAATTTACAATTCCAACAAAACGTTCACTTGCTCAACTAAATTGGAGTTGTAGATCAAACAAGTGAGCAGTGAGAATTGCGCATTGTTTGTACTATCGTCTAAGTGATTAGCAGTTCGTTTCCGTCTGTTCATGGCAGGATTATGAAAATCTAGGAATCTATCTCAATTAATTAACAAATGTAAGGAATATATTATTATAAAAGCCAGCTATAGGTGATACTTTGTAGCATTGTTATTTACTCATTTGGAAGGTCATTCGAAAAAATAACGGGACGTAATATTATTAACTTTTAATTTTTCTGTGGTTCGTAAATTAGTGTAACAGTAATAAAACATTATTTATTTTTGGTTATTCCATCCTACGTGTCACAACAAAAGTAGTGTTATTTTTTATGGCATCTCGTATTTCACCCTATGAGGTTGTCGGCTGCTTAACCGGACTTGTCTGTGGCGACCTTAATAAATTAAGGCCTCCAGCCAGGGCTTAAAACTTAAAACTAGAGCGACTACTCGCTAAGGGCAAACCTTGTGGGGTACGGACCTCGACTTAGGGCATCAGGGCAGGAAGGCCCGCAGTGGCCGGCCGGCACCAACCGGGGATCGCGAAAGTCGAACTAGATCCCGTGGTCCCCGACGTATGTGGGGGTCGGAACACCGGGGTAGTTTTAGTCAGTAAGAGTCTGACAGACCCAGCCTTGCACCCGCCCAGGATGGAGGACATCCAAGAGGATTTTCACTACGAGATCAATAAAAGGTGACACCGTTGCAGCAGAGACCACCGACCAAATTGGTTAGGTTAGCTTAGAATTGTGACGCAGAAGAAGGCTGCGGAAAGGGAGCGAGAGATATCTTCCAGTCACCCAGCCCGCAGCAGGCGCACCGGGTGTCGGCGGAAGGCGGACAACGCCCTCTTTCAGGGGCCAGCCCTTAAAAGGGTCCAGGGGCGACGGATCTGGGAACATCGATCGCCCCCTATCCCTTAGAACCCGAGATGGTGGCGCGTAGTGTTCCACGCACGCCTCTCTGTGATGAACGTGATGAGGCCCACAGAGGCGGGCCGGCAACAGTCGGTGATCGCGGAAGAAGCATTAGTTCCCGTGGTCCCCGACGTAGGTGTGGGACGGAACACCGGGGTGTTTTTTGTCAGTAAAAGTCTGACAGACCCCTCCGCCCACCCCAGGGCGGAGGACATCCATGAGGATTTGCGAATCGAGATCGGACGGCAGCGAGCGGTACTTTCAAGATTTCTTACCGACTAATTCAGATTTGTTAACTGCCGTTCAGTTATTTTACTGAAATGAAATGAAATGAAATGAATTGCACCGATCCCAGCGTGGTTTGACCAGACTCGATTAATCGAATGAACCCCGAGATTTGCACTAGCCTTTGAAGCCTCATGTTTCATGGTGCTACATAGGCCATTGCATATCAAGAAGTAGACCGGGGGGCGCTGTAATGGTAGGGAGGACGTGCCCATAGGATAGGAAAGGATTACGAGCCTACCGACTATGCAGCCTTAAGTAAGCATTGGACTAGTGGAGAGAAGGGTGATATTTGTCTTTAGGAGGGCATCTTTTCACGTCGTCGCCGGCATGTTGATCCAGGCTTCGCTATGTTCCGTGTTGTTGTTATCTTGGTCGTCTTCTGAGTTCTCACTGCTATCAGTTTCTGGTTTTTTGTAGATTTCACTAGCCGCTTTCTTGATCTTATTTCTGTCTCCAGCCGTGTCCCTCCAAAACTGGATTTCCTTGTCAAAGTATTTCATGTCCTGTTTTAGGTTGTCATTCCATGTGTAAATAGGTCGTCCCACCTTCTTAGATTTGGCTTTGTACTGCATTGCTGCATGTAACAGGTGTGGTTCAGAGCGTCTGAAAATGTGTGCCAGGTAGCACATCCTGTGGTTCTTGATGCGTTTTGTTATGGTTTTACCGTCTAAGATTTGATGCATTTTGTTCTGTCTCGGTTTGTTCCTAGCGTGGTTGATCAAGTCTCTCATGATAACTCTTTCATATCTTCTCAGTCTTGAACGGTTCGCCTTTGTGAGTGCTGATACTTTTAAGCTATATATCATACAAGGTACGATAATCATTCAATACATAAGTGTAGCTAGTTTCCAGTCCATTTTGAGTTCAATATGAATAGTAGTAAAGATTTAGCGTTTCTCGTAGCCTGTTGGCATCATTTTCTAATTGAGTTTTTTCTGCTTAATGCGGACGTTATGTAAGTGCCTAGGTATTTGATTTCATCCGATGTTGGTATATTTATTCCGTTGAAGGTCACGTGAGTCGTTTTCTGTGTTTTTACGGGGTCCCTAATTACAATTTTTGTTTTTGTTTCGTTTATTTGAAGGCCTACACTATTAAGTAAGGGTTTTATGTGGTATAAGATGCGTTCTAGTCCTTCTAGCTCATCTGTAATGAGAATAAGGTCGTCCGCAAATGATAAAACTAGGGGGAGGGAGATTTCGCGGTCCTGATCTAGTTTGATTAAATGAGTTTCCTCTTCGAGGGTTGTCAGAACTTCGTCGATGACCAATGTAAAAAGGCGGGGGGGGGGGGACAGGGGGCAACCTTGTTGCTGGCCGCACCATTTGATGCATGTTCTTTCATTCAAGCATGCTGTGATTATCCTGTTGGTCATCGATTTGTTGGTTCGTTCTAATAATATGTCTCTTAATGCCTTGAGGTCAACATTGTCAAATGCTTTTTCTATGTCGAGGGCGAGAACGTACGTTCGTTTACCTGCACGCCATTCCTCTTCTAGAACCCTTTTGAGCGTAAAAATGTGGTCATCTGTTGATCTATTGTTTAAAAAAGACGCTTGGTAACTGCCTAGTTCCGTTATTATGTAGTCAAGTTTTTTAAGTAAGTATGTAGCGTAAATTCTATAGCCCGTGTTGCAAATCGTTATGCGACGATGCTCGTTCACATCTTTAGGATTTTTTTTTTTTGGAATTGGTACCTGTACGGTCTCGAGCCACGTGTCCGGTACTCTGTTCTCTGACCAGGCTTTAATTATGTGTTTAGTTACGGCTTCCTGTAATGTTTGGGGCATCGCTTTGTAAAGCTCAATTACTACTTGATCCGTTCCGGGGGCCGTCCCGTTTCGCATTTTATTGATGATTCCTATTATTTCGGCCACCGTCGGTTCTTCGCCTTGTTCTTCTATTGTCGGTTTTGTAATGTTTACCATTGGTATGTGAAGGCCCTCGGAGTTTTTTAAGCTGCCGTTCAGTTATTTTACTGCTTAATTATTAATTTAATTATTATTTAAAAAAGAAATACGCATTTTGCAATTTTAATTACCAAAACTACAATAAACAAATACCGCTTTGAATCAGTGCTTTCATAAAAAGCCGTACATAAAAATGGTACTCTATTCACAATGAAAAGTAACAAAACGAGGGCGTTTGTAAATGTCAAGTATTTGCAAAAGAATGAATGGGTGTTAAAATAATAACATTTTAACAAACAAAGAATTTTTTCAGCTTATGACGTAACCGTCCTTCTTACACTTAAGATACGCCTGAAGATTTGATGGAGATATTAAAGGTCTATGTAAAGAAAGTTTTATTTTGAAACTTTTGAGTTCAATAAAGCTTGATTTTAAAAGAGTTTGTTAAATGTTAACATTTCTCCCCCATCCATAGGAAAAGAGGGAAGTGGTTTTAATTCTAAGCTTACAATATTTGAACAACACATACGAACTAAAAAGGTAATTTGTAAAGATACTAAGATAAAAAAGCTGATCTTCAAAGAAAAGTGCACAATATATATTTTTTGTCCCTAAACAAGGTTTGCTGAATCAGCATGTAACTTCTATAGTTTTAGTTAAGAAATGTTAATTTGAATTTGCACTGAGCACAGGTAAAAGAAAGAACAATGCATGGCAGAATAAAATGGCACACCTAATTCAAAATGGCGTTCCACTAAATCAAACATGCTAATGTTTGCCATGTTTTCAGATGCAGGAGTGGGAAAAGTGACACCTTGACCGACGGACTGCGGATTGTGAATTCATAAGCGGCAGTTGGCCAGCTCAAGCTGCATTCATTATTCATCCGAACTTATATCCGGTCACTATTTTAAAACTGTGCATTTTTCATCATGAATAATTCATTAAGCAAATAACCTACCTAATACCTACTTTTTATGATCTAAGTAAAGGAGTTTTAATAAACACATTCCTGTGAGCTGCGCGCTAGAGGAATTATTAATGAATGCTTCTGATAATGCAGTCCGTAGTCGCCGTTAAAAATAATTTAGATTCCTTTTGAGAGTAAGAAAATGTCCTTATATTTGAAGTATACATACAAACTCGTACGTATTTACGTAGAATAAAAAATAATTTACAAACTTTTTAAATTCACAAAGTAAATTATGTTCGTAGATAAAAATTGTGTCGTACAAAACAAAACTTTTATATAGCATTCATTTCCACTCATGCTTACTCTTTGAAGGAGTCCGTGAATTGGTGTTGCTTCCTCCCCCGAGACGAATTGTGCTATCCACCTTTTATGGCTTTATCCCTCCCTTGCTAGGCTAGTGTTATAGTTTAACTCTTCATGTTGCAACTTTAAATCCCTGTTTTTGAGGTAGACTTCATATTTTCATTTTATATACCAGATTTTTAGTTTAATTAATGACAAAATCTTTGACTTTTTGACTTAGTTTTGGACGAAATTAGTTTATATGTTAGTCACGAATATGTCACGAGGCTATGGGCATAATAATTATATCAACTCACATCGCGGTATACCAAAGCTCTAAATGGGTCTACCAGGAGTCTATGCTTGGTCTAATTGGGTTGACGAGGAGTTCATGCTAGGTCTATGAGGGTCTACGACGCGGTGTTATCGTTACTCTTGCGATGGACTCTGCAGTGATATTTTTATGTTTCTTAGTACATACATACAAATACATATAAAAACTTATGCCTTTTTTCAGGTGGAAATTACAGAACGCCACCTGTTACTATCTTCATCTCCTCCTTTTGTTTCTTAAAAGCTCTAATTTCGTATTTTGCTGAGCTAGGTAGATAGGTAGTAAGTATAATTAAATGTATCTTTTAAAGTCTGTTGATTCATTTTTATATCCCTGTCATTGCATTCATCCTGAAATCCAATTTTACAGCTGCTCCAATTTTATGAGGATAATATACAGCTTAGAATAGTATAATTTCGTAGATATATCTCTAACAACGACTGCGGTTGTAAGTGTTCACATACTAATTCTAGGCACGTATCTATGGCATGACTCGGCGGAAATTAAACTGCAGGAGGTACCTACTACCGTCTGGAACCGTACAAGAGACATGGAAGAAAAATTCAAATTCAAACACGAATTCGATAGTTCTTTTTTTTAAATGGCGTAATGTGTTTTGCATTCTAGTTCTATCTAAAAATTTAATGCAACTTTGTATTTTTTTTTTTTAGAAGTTTTATTGATTTCTATTAAAGTGGTAAGTGAGATAGAGCATTTTTTTATGGAACAATATAATATCTGACGGTTCACGTAGAGACAAACCGAGATAACAATTTTCCATACAAATGTTAAAAATGATAAGAACATTTTTACAGTGTACCTATACTTATGCGTTGTGATTGTGAGTGCCATGTATGCATATCTTCCATTTCCATTTCAAAAAGTTTCTGCTTTGCAGATTGGCAGAAGTCTAATTTAAAAAAAAAAAATGTGAATAAACACTTTTTTATTTTGTTTATGCTGCGTTAGCAGTCAGGTAGGTTGTTACACAACAGCTGCTATGTAGGGAAACCAAATAAATTGATATATTCTCTACGCATATATTGTAATAATTAGGTAAAAGCCAGCAACCACCAACATAGTTAAACCTAATTAATGTATTAGATTGTTTCTGAAAATTATGAATTAATTTGTGTACCATCCAATATCGTTTTACATTACTGGTTTTAACTGATTCGAACCAAATAGTGGAAATGTTTTAGTTTAATTAGCTAACTATATTTCAATAATAATACCCGAGCCTGGACCTTACCGGGCGGCGAGCAATGGGTAGCTCGCCGCCCGGTAAGGACGCAAGCTCGGCCAACCACTTTACAATGACATGAATACTATTTTTGTTTACCGTATTTACGGTAATCTTGAGTCTCCTGCGAATTCCTGATTCAATCACCTAGGGAAACTCCAAGCTTAGATCTCTCCATTGCTGCATTGTAACACATAGCAGTTTTTTTTGGATACCCGAATTAAGTTTTCTAGATTCATGTGCTGGTTTTATATTAACAGTTTGTGCGGCGATGACTCTTTCACACTGTAATAAAATTAAAAATGTTGAAATATTTTGTGGTTAAAGAATCTTTATTTACTCAAAAGAAATTTACTACAAATTTCACTTAATGAGAAATATTTAAACAATATAATAATAATTACATTCGTGAGCAGAGCTAGTATGATATGCACAAATATTAAACGAAGACAGAAGTATTTTAACATACATAACAAGACATTGAAGGTAGCAGTAAAAGATTCATGCGAAGAAAAATCAAATTTTGTGGGTAAGTTTAAGACATAAACCAAAATTATTAAAAATATTTTTGATTTTATTTTAAATTTCAAATTCGTATTTTGAACACCCGAGCCTTATTAAATGTCGGTGTAGGTGTAGTGGTTAAAATCCTGATCCAAAAATAAGTTAAAAATTTCGGAAACTACCTACACAACTTCCTAGCTAGTATGTGAAGGCAAAGCTAACAAACTTCTTAACAACGTCAGATTTTGAGCTTTGCAGCGCATACTTGACTTCCAAATAACTTATAAGTACTATAAGAATTCCGAGATCCAACACAACACAGGGACTAAACCTGTATTGAATAGTGGCAAGTTATTTCCATGATTCTGATTGCCTTGATTTTATTTTTGCCTGTAATAACAGGCTATTGCTGAGAAGTGTACTGAACGAAATAAACGCATTGAACTTTTATGCCGAAAATTTATTTCCAATTTTTTACCGACCGTAAGGACCATTTTCTTCTAGCGTAAAAAAAAACTAATTAATAGAAATATGTAGCTATATACATATTTAAATTAGTTTGACCCAAAATAAAGGATCATCGAAGCGTAACTTCAATCTCCGACTTTAATAATATGAGGACCAAATTTTAGACATGCATGGAATATGTTTTTTACAGTGGGTTATCTGTGACGCGACTGATGCTCACCCAGTCACAATGTTATCGGTTACACAATAAATCCAAGCCTCTTGTTATGCAGGACGCCAGGACCAGAATATTTCGTTGCCCCCTCAAAAACATGGTCCTTATTGTACTTAACTTGATTTACATTCAGCGCGTCAACTCAACAAACGTCGGAGTTGATAGGTTCCCATTGCTTAAATAAATCTTTAAATTATTCAATGAGATTAGGCTGATCGATTTCCGACAGTTTCTGGTGCCGAAAGACGGGATATCTTGTGACGACCGTGGAATCTTAGAGGAACGTTAGGGTAAATGTTTTTAAGTAAATAATTTTCTGGTTATTAGACCATTATTTGTAATAGCATCAAATTCAGCAATAAGCACTCAGTTCCTTGTATTCGTGTGCTAATGAATACCTAAATCACAGCGTATTCAATATGTACCGACTTTCCAGTAGGTACTCGTATATCGGCGCAGGTCTTTTTTACTCGCGTCTTCATCCGTGGGATTTCGGATATTTTCATAAAAAACATGAAAAGCTCTTTGGGGTTTGTTTATTAAAGCAGTTGCAAGCTATCTCTATCCTGCCAGGGTCGCGAGATTTGTTCGAAAGAAACACCGTGGCCCTGGCACATGGGCAACTGAAGGAACACGGGTGGGTTTTAGTCAGTTATAGTCTGACACGCCCTCCCGCTCCACCCAAGAGCGGGAGACGTCATTTGATGATTTCCCACCCACAAAAAAAAAACTATCTCTATACGCTATTTGCTTGCTTCGCTTTGTTTTTATTTTTTTTGTTTGTTTTTCAAATACATTTGGAATTTTTCTCGCTAAAATGTAACGACAGTTATGGAAGTATACATAGACTACGGTATCTATTCGAATTGCAATTAAAATAGAGTTTCATTATATTATACCGAAGGTTGCCTTTTGAAATCTTCCTTTACGTTCCATTGTGGGATAAAGCCTTTTCGGCTACAATAGGACTTTAAAGTAATCGGAGGTCCGGAACTCCTATACACGTGTGTCCGACAAGACGTATGAACGTGGATGAAATAGAGCAGAACGACACGTGCTATCATCCTTGTCTACTGAAGATAAGTAGGTATTCCTGAGATTCTGAGCGTTTTACAAATCAGCAAAGGAAATATTTTACGAGAGAAATTGGCTGAAAATCTTTGATGTAGTTTGAGGTATGATATCTAGTAGCCTTGTTCGTCATAATGTTTAACTTATTATTGCTTCGGTCAACTAGAGACTTCATTAGAGCAAAAACAATGAAACTCACATCAGTTATTGAAAATATGTGGTTATAATATAAATCCAACTGCGAATGGCCTTTTGCGAATCCAAATCGTCAAATTAAAATCCAGTATTAATCACAGCAAAAGCTGTTGAAAATTATAAATACCACTACATATTAACAAATAAATAACAACGACAAACCAAATATTAATTGCACTTTTCCCATTAAAATGATTTCAATTATAATCCGTGTGATGACATTTTTAATTGAAACGTGGGCGCGAACAGCTCGCTCATGGACAGAGCTAATTCAGTTTACCGAGATTTATCTTTTTGTATTTATGAAATACAATTGATTTATCTTTGGTATTTCAGTATTGTATGTTCCTTAGTGTACATAGGCTACGTTATACTCTACACAGTTGGCAAAAGAAAGCTAGACCGAAAGAGTGTCACGTTTTGACCGTCACGACACTTTTGCTATAGTATTTGTTTATATTTAGTTATTCTCATACGTTGATAATTTTTAATAGTGCCTGATATTTTTCTACCTGAAGGTCACGGTAAGTTAGGACAATGAGTACCTACAGGATGACGTGCTTCGAACAATTTTTATCACGACATGAGTGTATGGGTTCTCCCTCATTTCAAAGCTCATATTATGTTTGTAGTACCTCATATGCGACTTTAGTCAGTAAAAAGTAAAAGTTTACGCGGTAATGACATCAACATGAAAACATTGCGAACTTTTCCCACCATGTGTTATCCATTCACAAAGAACTCGAGGAAAAAGCTCTTAAATTCTTTAGCTGCAGTACTTTTGAACATCATACTATATTTGCATGCAGCTTCAACTTTAAAAGCTCCCACGAAGAGAATTCTTAAGCTGAAAGTTAAAATAAACAAAACAACGTAGAAACATAAAAAAACATACGAAAATTATTTTCATACGTATTTGAAATGTAAAAGTAAGTATTCATATTATAATATATAATAAGGCTCACTCAGAATTATCTTTGTTTCTGTCCAAAAATATTACGAATATTTTTAAATTTTGTTTTCAACCTCTTCATTCAATGTAAGCCAGTAGGTTCGACTTAAAAGTATGTGAAACGTTTATTCAAGCAGTTTTTACTATGGAACTTGCAACTGTCGGTGCCAGGCAGTCTGCAGTTTTTACAGTCATTTTGCAAGGTGTCCAACAGCAAGTTGCGGTAAAAATGCGCTAGTGCAGTCGACTGCACTATTAAGGGTCACATAGTCACAAGTGAACATACGACCCAGAAAGTGTCGGTTATCATTCGCGATTTGTGGCGATGTATCGGGCTAGACGTTCTGGCATTGTCTTCCAGTGACGTACCTATTTCGAATTCAAATCGTTATAGGAATAATTTAAACTTTACTGATTTGACATCGAGTGGTTCTTGGCCTTTGACATGTATCTCGCGTAGGTACATATCAAAGGCCAAGAAATACAGCATATCATAATTTCCTTAAAAATTTTAAGAGAAATTCCTTGTTGATATACCTATTTTTTGCACATGTCTGTAGAAATATCGGCCTGGACACAGCCATGCATAGCAACAACATATGTGTTTGCTTGTTGTTCTAATGCTGTAACATAAAGGCTCCGGCAAACAGGCGTGACGCAACAACGCGAGGCGACTCTTGTAGAACAATTTCTATGTAAACTTCATGGAAATTGTTCTACAAGAGTCGTAGCGCAGTCGCGTCGCGCCGTTCTGAAGAAGCCTTAAGTGTTCGGGGACATGACGATGGTGCACTTAAAGTTTGTGATACATATTTAGTTCTACATAATATTAACTAGCTTATGCCCGCAGCTTCGCTCGTGTTAAAAATAACAATAAATATAGATGTCGTTTTTCGTAAAAATTATCCTATATTACTTCTAATATCTCCAAGAATATGTGTACAAAGTTTTATGATGATCGGTTAAGTAGTTTTCGCGTGAAAGCGTAACAAACAAACTTACATTCACATTTATAATATTAGTATGATGATCACATACATTATATTGTCTAAGCTGGGCTCAGAAGTGCATCATAGAAATGTGTTCAACCCTCGTTGATTCGCATCGCACTGCGTGTCCTAATATAATTTTACCAAGTGACTGCTGTGTTATACTACCTATATACAGATTCTGATTAGTTAAAGCACTAAGCATTGCATTATAGCGATGAAAATATCCGTGTGGTGCCGGACGTAAAGAATAACACCACCCCATTTCTTCCCGTGGGTGTCGTAAAAGGCGATTATGGAACTTACAAGAGAATGGGCAGCAGCGTTCTCTATGCATTTTACCACCATACTGCGATCGCCAACCCGCCTGCCAAGCGTGGCGATTATGGCAAAGCACCCCAAATTGGGGGAGGCCTAAGTCCAGCAGTCGACGTCTTACGGCTGGAATGATGATGATGATGATGAAAATATCTAACTATTTTGATTTCAAATTAGACTCTAATTCATAGTAAACTTTGCTGTTCTTGTCATATACCTATGCTACCTCTAGCACGTGGGTCATGCACGTTAACACATAGTCAAAACTTTGTTGTTGATTTTTCGACATCATGCATTGATTTAAAACTAAAGATGAACGTAATTATACTGCCGTGCATAGTGACAACATATTTTATTGTTGCTTTCAGCTGTACCATAGCAAACAATCTGCCCAGCCGTTTTCCAACTATTTTCAGGCCAGCTTCTAGTATAACTGTATGCAGCTGACCAGTTATTTACATGGAGCCTATCTCACCCCCACAACCCAGTTAGTACTACGATACCCCTTAGTAAGACTGGTTGTCAGACTTTCGGTTTTCTGACGACCCGTTAGGACTGTCAAAGTTCCACGAGTGACAGCGGGGACAAACGGTTTAACGTGCTTTCCAAGGCACGAAAGGATCTTAGTATGTAAAGATGGGTCACCCACCCAAGGATGAGATACAGCAAGCGTAGGTAGGTAGGTAGGTCCCCGACGTAGGTGTGGGACGGAACACCGGGGTGTTTTTTGTCAGTAAAAGTCTGACAGACCCCTCCGCCCACCCCAGGGCGGAGGACATCCATGAGGATTTGCGAATCGAGATCGGACGGCAGCGAGCGGTACTTTCAAGATTTCTTACCGACTAATTCAGATTTGTTAACTGCCGTTCAGTTATTTTACTGAAATGAAATGAAATGAAATGAATTGCACCGATCCCAGCGTGGTTTGACCAGACTCGATTAATCGAATGAACCCCGAGATTTGCACTAGCCTTTGAAGCCTCATGTTTCATGGTGCTACATAGGCCATTGCATATCAAGAAGTAGACCGGGGGGCGCTGTAATGGTAGGGAGGACGTGCCCATAGGATAGGAAAGGATTACGAGCCTACCGACTATGCAGCCTTAAGTAAGCATTGGACTAGTGGAGAGAAGGGTGATATTTGTCTTTAGGAGGGCATCTTTTCACGTCGTCGCCGGCATGTTGATCCAGGCTTCGCTATGTTCCGTGTTGTTGTTATCTTGGTCGTCTTCTGAGTTCTCACTGCTATCAGTTTCTGGTTTTTTGTAGATTTCACTAGCCGCTTTCTTGATCTTATTTCTGTCTCCAGCCGTGTCCCTCCAAAACTGGATTTCCTTGTCAAAGTATTTCATGTCCTGTTTTAGGTTGTCATTCCATGTGTAAATAGGTCGTCCCACCTTCTTAGATTTGGCTTTGTACTGCATTGCTGCATGTAACAGGTGTGGTTCAGAGCGTCTGAAAATGTGTGCCAGGTAGCACATCCTGTGGTTCTTGATGCGTTTTGTTATGGTTTTACCGTCTAAGATTTGATGCATTTTGTTCTGTCTCGGTTTGTTCCTAGCGTGGTTGATCAAGTCTCTCATGATAACTCTTTCATATCTTCTCAGTCTTGAACGGTTCGCCTTTGTGAGTGCTGATACTTTTAAGCTATATATCATACAAGGTACGATAATCATTCAATACATAAGTGTAGCTAGTTTCCAGTCCATTTTGAGTTCAATATGAATAGTAGTAAAGATTTAGCGTTTCTCGTAGCCTGTTGGCATCATTTTCTAATTGAGTTTTTTCTGCTTAATGCGGACGTTATGTAAGTGCCTAGGTATTTGATTTCATCCGATGTTGGTATATTTATTCCGTTGAAGGTCACGTGAGTCGTTTTCTGTGTTTTTACGGGGTCCCTAATTACAATTTTTGTTTTTGTTTCGTTTATTTGAAGGCCTACACTATTAAGTAAGGGTTTTATGTGGTATAAGATGCGTTCTAGTCCTTCTAGCTCATCTGTAATGAGAATAAGGTCGTCCGCAAATGATAAAACTAGGGGGAGGGAGATTTCGCGGTCCTGATCTAGTTTGATTAAATGAGTTTCCTCTTCGAGGGTTGTCAGAACTTCGTCGATGACCAATGTAAAAAGGCGGGGGGGGGGGACAGGGGGCAACCTTGTTGCTGGCCGCACCATTTGATGCATGTTCTTTCATTCAAGCATGCTGTGATTATCCTGTTGGTCATCGATTTGTTGGTTCGTTCTAATAATATGTCTCTTAATGCCTTGAGGTCAACATTGTCAAATGCTTTTTCTATGTCGAGGGCGAGAACGTACGTTCGTTTACCTGCACGCCATTCCTCTTCTAGAACCCTTTTGAGCGTAAAAATGTGGTCATCTGTTGATCTATTGTTTAAAAAAGACGCTTGGTAACTGCCTAGTTCCGTTATTATGTAGTCAAGTTTTTTAAGTAAGTATGTAGCGTAAATTCTATAGCCCGTGTTGCAAATCGTTATGCGACGATGCTCGTTCACATCTTTAGGATTTTTTTTTTTTGGAATTGGTACCTGTACGGTCTCGAGCCACGTGTCCGGTACTCTGTTCTCTGACCAGGCTTTAATTATGTGTTTAGTTACGGCTTCCTGTAATGTTTGGGGCATCGCTTTGTAAAGCTCAATTACTACTTGATCCGTTCCGGGGGCCGTCCCGTTTCGCATTTTATTGATGATTCCTATTATTTCGGCCACCGTCGGTTCTTCGCCTTGTTCTTCTATTGTCGGTTTTGTAATGTTTACCATTGGTATGTGAAGGCCCTCGGAGTTTTTTAAGCTGCCGTTCAGTTATTTTACTGCTTAATTATTAATTTAATTATTATTTAAAAAAGAAATACGCATTTTGCAATTTTAATTACCAAAACTACAATAAACAAATACCGCTTTGAATCAGTGCTTTCATAAAAAGCCGTACATAAAAATGGTACTCTATTCACAATGAAAAGTAACAAAACGAGGGCGTTTGTAAATGTCAAGTATTTGCAAAAGAATGAATGGGTGTTAAAATAATAACATTTTAACAAACAAAGAATTTTTTCAGCTTATGACGTAACCGTCCTTCTTACACTTAAGATACGCCTGAAGATTTGATGGAGATATTAAAGGTCTATGTAAAGAAAGTTTTATTTTGAAACTTTTGAGTTCAATAAAGCTTGATTTTAAAAGAGTTTGTTAAATGTTAACATTTCTCCCCCATCCATAGGAAAAGAGGGAAGTGGTTTTAATTCTAAGCTTACAATATTTGAACAACACATACGAACTAAAAAGGTAATTTGTAAAGATACTAAGATAAAAAAGCTGATCTTCAAAGAAAAGTGCACAATATATATTTTTTGTCCCTAAACAAGGTTTGCTGAATCAGCATGTAACTTCTATAGTTTTAGTTAAGAAATGTTAATTTGAATTTGCACTGAGCACAGGTAAAAGAAAGAACAATGCATGGCAGAATAAAATGGCACACCTAATTCAAAATGGCGTTCCACTAAATCAAACATGCTAATGTTTGCCATGTTTTCAGATGCAGGAGTGGGAAAAGTGACACCTTGACCGACGGACTGCGGATTGTGAATTCATAAGCGGCAGTTGGCCAGCTCAAGCTGCATTCATTATTCATCCGAACTTATATCCGGTCACTATTTTAAAACTGTGCATTTTTCATCATGAATAATTCATTAAGCAAATAACCTACCTAATACCTACTTTTTATGATCTAAGTAAAGGAGTTTTAATAAACACATTCCTGTGAGCTGCGCGCTAGAGGAATTATTAATGAATGCTTCTGATAATGCAGTCCGTAGTCGCCGTTAAAAATAATTTAGATTCCTTTTGAGAGTAAGAAAATGTCCTTATATTTGAAGTATACATACAAACTCGTACGTATTTACGTAGAATAAAAAATAATTTACAAACTTTTTAAATTCACAAAGTAAATTATGTTCGTAGATAAAAATTGTGTCGTACAAAACAAAACTTTTATATAGCATTCATTTCCACTCATGCTTACTCTTTGAAGGAGTCCGTGAATTGGTGTTGCTTCCTCCCCCGAGACGAATTGTGCTATCCACCTTTTATGGCTTTATCCCTCCCTTGCTAGGCTAGTGTTATAGTTTAACTCTTCATGTTGCAACTTTAAATCCCTGTTTTTGAGGTAGACTTCATATTTTCATTTTATATACCAGATTTTTAGTTTAATTAATGACAAAATCTTTGACTTTTTGACTTAGTTTTGGACGAAATTAGTTTATATGTTAGTCACGAATATGTCACGAGGCTATGGGCATAATAATTATATCAACTCACATCGCGGTATACCAAAGCTCTAAATGGGTCTACCAGGAGTCTATGCTTGGTCTAATTGGGTTGACGAGGAGTTCATGCTAGGTCTATGAGGGTCTACGACGCGGTGTTATCGTTACTCTTGCGATGGACTCTGCAGTGATATTTTTATGTTTCTTAGTACATACATACAAATACATATAAAAACTTATGCCTTTTTTCAGGTGGAAATTACAGAACGCCACCTGTTACTATCTTCATCTCCTCCTTTTGTTTCTTAAAAGCTCTAATTTCGTATTTTGCTGAGCTAGGTAGATAGGTAGTAAGTATAATTAAATGTATCTTTTAAAGTCTGTTGATTCATTTTTATATCCCTGTCATTGCATTCATCCTGAAATCCAATTTTACAGCTGCTCCAATTTTATGAGGATAATATACAGCTTAGAATAGTATAATTTCGTAGATATATCTCTAACAACGACTGCGGTTGTAAGTGTTCACATACTAATTCTAGGCACGTATCTATGGCATGACTCGGCGGAAATTAAACTGCAGGAGGTACCTACTACCGTCTGGAACCGTACAAGAGACATGGAAGAAAAATTCAAATTCAAACACGAATTCGATAGTTCTTTTTTTTAAATGGCGTAATGTGTTTTGCATTCTAGTTCTATCTAAAAATTTAATGCAACTTTGTATTTTTTTTTTTTAGAAGTTTTATTGATTTCTATTAAAGTGGTAAGTGAGATAGAGCATTTTTTTATGGAACAATATAATATCTGACGGTTCACGTAGAGACAAACCGAGATAACAATTTTCCATACAAATGTTAAAAATGATAAGAACATTTTTACAGTGTACCTATACTTATGCGTTGTGATTGTGAGTGCCATGTATGCATATCTTCCATTTCCATTTCAAAAAGTTTCTGCTTTGCAGATTGGCAGAAGTCTAATTTAAAAAAAAAAAATGTGAATAAACACTTTTTTATTTTGTTTATGCTGCGTTAGCAGTCAGGTAGGTTGTTACACAACAGCTGCTATGTAGGGAAACCAAATAAATTGATATATTCTCTACGCATATATTGTAATAATTAGGTAAAAGCCAGCAACCACCAACATAGTTAAACCTAATTAATGTATTAGATTGTTTCTGAAAATTATGAATTAATTTGTGTACCATCCAATATCGTTTTACATTACTGGTTTTAACTGATTCGAACCAAATAGTGGAAATGTTTTAGTTTAATTAGCTAACTATATTTCAATAATAATACCCGAGCCTGGACCTTACCGGGCGGCGAGCAATGGGTAGCTCGCCGCCCGGTAAGGACGCAAGCTCGGCCAACCACTTTACAATGACATGAATACTATTTTTGTTTACCGTATTTACGGTAATCTTGAGTCTCCTGCGAATTCCTGATTCAATCACCTAGGGAAACTCCAAGCTTAGATCTCTCCATTGCTGCATTGTAACACATAGCAGTTTTTTTTGGATACCCGAATTAAGTTTTCTAGATTCATGTGCTGGTTTTATATTAACAGTTTGTGCGGCGATGACTCTTTCACACTGTAATAAAATTAAAAATGTTGAAATATTTTGTGGTTAAAGAATCTTTATTTACTCAAAAGAAATTTACTACAAATTTCACTTAATGAGAAATATTTAAACAATATAATAATAATTACATTCGTGAGCAGAGCTAGTATGATATGCACAAATATTAAACGAAGACAGAAGTATTTTAACATACATAACAAGACATTGAAGGTAGCAGTAAAAGATTCATGCGAAGAAAAATCAAATTTTGTGGGTAAGTTTAAGACATAAACCAAAATTATTAAAAATATTTTTGATTTTATTTTAAATTTCAAATTCGTATTTTGAACACCCGAGCCTTATTAAATGTCGGTGTAGGTGTAGTGGTTAAAATCCTGATCCAAAAATAAGTTAAAAATTTCGGAAACTACCTACACAACTTCCTAGCTAGTATGTGAAGGCAAAGCTAACAAACTTCTTAACAACGTCAGATTTTGAGCTTTGCAGCGCATACTTGACTTCCAAATAACTTATAAGTACTATAAGAATTCCGAGATCCAACACAACACAGGGACTAAACCTGTATTGAATAGTGGCAAGTTATTTCCATGATTCTGATTGCCTTGATTTTATTTTTGCCTGTAATAACAGGCTATTGCTGAGAAGTGTACTGAACGAAATAAACGCATTGAACTTTTATGCCGAAAATTTATTTCCAATTTTTTACCGACCGTAAGGACCATTTTCTTCTAGCGTAAAAAAAAACTAATTAATAGAAATATGTAGCTATATACATATTTAAATTAGTTTGACCCAAAATAAAGGATCATCGAAGCGTAACTTCAATCTCCGACTTTAATAATATGAGGACCAAATTTTAGACATGCATGGAATATGTTTTTTACAGTGGGTTATCTGTGACGCGACTGATGCTCACCCAGTCACAATGTTATCGGTTACACAATAAATCCAAGCCTCTTGTTATGCAGGACGCCAGGACCAGAATATTTCGTTGCCCCCTCAAAAACATGGTCCTTATTGTACTTAACTTGATTTACATTCAGCGCGTCAACTCAACAAACGTCGGAGTTGATAGGTTCCCATTGCTTAAATAAATCTTTAAATTATTCAATGAGATTAGGCTGATCGATTTCCGACAGTTTCTGGTGCCGAAAGACGGGATATCTTGTGACGACCGTGGAATCTTAGAGGAACGTTAGGGTAAATGTTTTTAAGTAAATAATTTTCTGGTTATTAGACCATTATTTGTAATAGCATCAAATTCAGCAATAAGCACTCAGTTCCTTGTATTCGTGTGCTAATGAATACCTAAATCACAGCGTATTCAATATGTACCGACTTTCCAGTAGGTACTCGTATATCGGCGCAGGTCTTTTTTACTCGCGTCTTCATCCGTGGGATTTCGGATATTTTCATAAAAAACATGAAAAGCTCTTTGGGGTTTGTTTATTAAAGCAGTTGCAAGCTATCTCTATCCTGCCAGGGTCGCGAGATTTGTTCGAAAGAAACACCGTGGCCCTGGCACATGGGCAACTGAAGGAACACGGGTGGGTTTTAGTCAGTTATAGTCTGACACGCCCTCCCGCTCCACCCAAGAGCGGGAGACGTCATTTGATGATTTCCCACCCACAAAAAAAAAACTATCTCTATACGCTATTTGCTTGCTTCGCTTTGTTTTTATTTTTTTTGTTTGTTTTTCAAATACATTTGGAATTTTTCTCGCTAAAATGTAACGACAGTTATGGAAGTATACATAGACTACGGTATCTATTCGAATTGCAATTAAAATAGAGTTTCATTATATTATACCGAAGGTTGCCTTTTGAAATCTTCCTTTACGTTCCATTGTGGGATAAAGCCTTTTCGGCTACAATAGGACTTTAAAGTAATCGGAGGTCCGGAACTCCTATACACGTGTGTCCGACAAGACGTATGAACGTGGATGAAATAGAGCAGAACGACACGTGCTATCATCCTTGTCTACTGAAGATAAGTAGGTATTCCTGAGATTCTGAGCGTTTTACAAATCAGCAAAGGAAATATTTTACGAGAGAAATTGGCTGAAAATCTTTGATGTAGTTTGAGGTATGATATCTAGTAGCCTTGTTCGTCATAATGTTTAACTTATTATTGCTTCGGTCAACTAGAGACTTCATTAGAGCAAAAACAATGAAACTCACATCAGTTATTGAAAATATGTGGTTATAATATAAATCCAACTGCGAATGGCCTTTTGCGAATCCAAATCGTCAAATTAAAATCCAGTATTAATCACAGCAAAAGCTGTTGAAAATTATAAATACCACTACATATTAACAAATAAATAACAACGACAAACCAAATATTAATTGCACTTTTCCCATTAAAATGATTTCAATTATAATCCGTGTGATGACATTTTTAATTGAAACGTGGGCGCGAACAGCTCGCTCATGGACAGAGCTAATTCAGTTTACCGAGATTTATCTTTTTGTATTTATGAAATACAATTGATTTATCTTTGGTATTTCAGTATTGTATGTTCCTTAGTGTACATAGGCTACGTTATACTCTACACAGTTGGCAAAAGAAAGCTAGACTGAAAGAGTGTCACATTTTGACCGTCACGACACTTTTGCCATAATATTTGTTTGTTTTATATTTCGTTATTCTCATACGTTGATAATTTTTCATAGTGCCTGATATTTTTCTACCTGAAGTGACAATGAGTACCTACAGGATGACGTGCTTCGAACAATTTTTATCACGACATGAGTGTATGGGTTCTCCCTCATTTCAAAGCTCATATTATGTTTGTAGTACCTCATATGCGACTTTAGTCAGTAAAAAGTAAAAGTTTACGCGGTAATGACATCAACATGAAAACATTGCGAACTTTTCCCACCATGTGTTATCCATTCACAAAGAACTCGAGGAAAAAGCTCTTAAATTCTTTAGCTGCAGTACTTTTGAACATCATACTATATTTGCATGCAGCTTCAACTTTAAAAGCTCCCACGAAGAGAATTCTTAAGCTGAAAGTTAAAATAAACAAAACAACGTAGAAACATAAAAAAACATACGAAAATTATTTTCATACGTATTTGAAATGTAAAAGTAAGTATTCATATTATAATATATAATAAGGCTCACTCAGAATTATCTTTGTTTTTGTCCAAAAATATTACGAATATTTTTAAATTTTGTTTTCAACCTCTTCATTCAATGTAAGCCAGTAGGTTCGACTTAAAAGTATGTGAAACGTTTATTCAAGCAGTTTTTACTATGGAACTTGCAACTGTCGGTGCCAGGCAGTCTGCAGTTTTTACAGTCATTTTGCAAGGTGTCCAACAGCAAGTTGCGGTAAAAATGCGCTAGTGCAGTCGACTGCACTATTAAGGGTCACATAGTCACAAGTGAACATACGACCCAGAAAGTGTCGGTTATCATTCGCGATTTGTGGCGATGTATCGGGCTAGACGTTCTGGCATTGTCTTCCAGTGACGTACCTATTTCGAATTCAAATCGTACTAGAAATAATTTAAACTTTACTGATTTGACATCGAGTGGTTCTTGGCCTTTGACATGTACACGTAGGTACATATCAAAGGCCAAGAAATACAGCATATCATAATTTCCTTAAAAACTTTAAGAGAAATTCCTTGTTGATATGCCTATTTTTTGCACATGTCTGTAGAAATATCGGCCTGGACATAGCCATGCATAGCAACAACATATGTGTTTGCTTGTTGTTCTAATGCTGTAACATAAAGGCTCCGACAAACAGGCGTGACGAAACAACGCGAGGCGACTCTTGTAGAACAATTTCTATGTAAACTTCATGGAAATTGTTCTACAAGAGTCGTAGCGCTGTCGCGTCGCGCCGTTCTGAAGAAGCCTTAAGTGTTCGGGGACATGACGATGGTGCACTTAAAGTTTGTGATACATATTTAGTTCTACATAATATTAACTAGCTTGTGCCCGCAGCTTCGCTCGTGTTAAAAATGACAATAAATATAGATGTCGTTTTTCGTAAAAAATATCCTATATTACTTCTAATATCTCCAAGAATATGTGTACAAAGTTTTATGATGATCGGTTAAGTAGTTTTCGCGTGAAAGCGTAACAAACAAACTTACATTCACATTTATAATATTAGTATGATGATCACATACATACATATTGTCTAAGCTGGGCTCAGAAGTGCATCATAGAAATGTGTTCAACCCTCGTTGATTCGCATCGCACTGCGTGTCCTAATATAATTTTACCAAGTGACTGCTGTGTTATACTACCTATATACAAATTCTGATTAGTTAAAGCACTAAGCATTGCATTATAGCGATGAAAATATCCGTGTGGTGCCGGACGTAAAGAATAACACCACCCCATTTCTTCCCGTGGGTGTCGTAAAAGGCGATTATGGGACTTACTAGAGAATGGGCAGCAGCGTTCTCTATGCATTTTACCACCATACTGCGATCGCCAACCCGCCTGCCAAGCGTGGCGATTATGGCAAAGCACCCCAAATTGGGGGAGGCCTAAGTCCAGCAGTGGACGTCTTACGGCTGGAATGATGATGATGATGATGATGATGAAAATATCTAACTATTTTGATTTCAAATTAGACTCTAATTCATAGTAAACTTTGCTGTTCTTGTCATATACCTATGCTACCTCTAGCACGTGGGTCATGCACGTTAACACATAGTCAAAACTTTGTTGTTGATTTTTCGACATCATGCATTGATGTAAAACTATAAATGAACGTAATTATACTGCCGTGCATAGTGACAACATATTTTATTGTTGCTTTCAGCTGTACCATAGCAAACAATCTGCCCAGCCGTTTTCCAACTATTTTCAGGCCAGCTTCCAGTATAACTGTATGCAGCTGACCAGTTATTTACATGGAGCCTATCTCACCTCCAAAACTCAGTTAGTACTACGATACCCCTTAGTAAGACTGGTTGTCAGACTTTCGGTTTTCTGACGACCCGTTAGGACTGTCAAAGTTCCACGAGTGACAGCGGGGACAAACGGTTTAACGTGCTTTCCAAGGCACGAAAGGATCTTAGTATGTAAAGATGGGTCACCCACCCAAGGATGAGATACAGCAAGCGTAGTTTAACACGTTGAGTGGCGATCACGCGATATCGCGTGATTCGTCGGCTCTGCATCATGGCCGATCACGCGATATCGCGTGCCTGCTACTAAACAATTTTGTTTGCGCCCGAAATCTGTGGCCATATGGGATTAACCAGCAATCTGTGTTCGGCACTCAACGTGTTAACCTGATAGATCAACTTGTGCGGCTGTTATTACTCAACCATAAGCTCTTTCAAACAATTAATATAATCATCATTATAATTTCAGCCGAAAGACATATAATGCTAGACAAAGGCCTCTCTCAATTTAGAGGGGTTTACCATAATCACCACGCTTGGCAGGCAGGTTGGCAATCGCACTATGGTGGTAAGATGTATAGAGAACGCTGCTGCCCACAGTATGAACTGGGATATTGTGACACTTTACGTCCGGCAGTGATCCGGCAGAGAACCAAAGCTATCGACATAGCTCAAAGAATTAGCAAGCTGAAGTGGCAATGGGCCGGCCACATTAGCCGTCGAACCGAAGACCGTTGGGGTAGACGTGTTCTTCAGTGGAGACCGCGAATCGGCAAACGTAAGGTAGGACGCCCTCAGGCTAGGTGGAGCGACGATCTTCGCAGGGTGGCTGGTAGCAGCTGGATGAGAGTTGCCGAAAATCGAGCTAAATGGCGTGCAATTGGGGAGGCCTATGTCCAGCAGTGGACTGCTATAGGCTGATGATGATGACGTATACTCTTAGATATAGGCCTCTCTCAATTTTGGGGGGGTTTGCCATAATCGCCACGCTTGGCAGGCAGGTTGGCAATCGCACTATGATGGTAAGATGTATAAACGAACGCTGCTGCCCACAGTAAGAACTGAGATATTGTGATTCTTTATGTCCGGCACTACATTAAATTAATATAATATATCGAGGAAACGCATGACGACATAACGGCAGGCCGAGAAAAAGATGGCGGGACGAGTTTGACTCGCCCTGCAGTGGGACAATACAGGCAAGTTAGATTAGATAGATACCCACCATATAACAGCATATTAGTATATTAAACTATATTCTATCTATTTCACAGCTTAGCTGTGGTTGCATTAGTATATGCTGTAGGTACTTTGACCGAATTACACGATGCATTCAATCAACTTGGGGTCCAAAGTTTGTCCGTCTATTCGTCCAAATACTGCGGTGAACCCACTGCTAACTTCCGTGTGTTCAGATCAGTTTACTAACTGCACAAATAGTCAGAAGCAAACTGTACGCGTGTTTTACTCGTCTGATATGCATGAATAAAATCGTCTAATGAAGCTTTGAGAGTCAGAGCGATTTGCATGAAGTATACTGGCTTCGGAGCCCCGAAAATTACATTTATTATGCTAGAGTAGTGCAGTAGTGGAGGACTTTTGTGTGTTTTTAAAGCTCCTTACTACTGATTAGTATTTCATATACGGGACCTTATTAGAAGGCTGAAAGTCACCCAACGGGAGATGGAGAGGGCTATGCTTGGAGTTTCCCTACGCGATCGAATGAGAAATGAAGGGATCCGTAGGAGAACCAAGGTAACCTACATAACCCGAATAATTGCTAAACTGAAGTGGCAGTGGGCAGGGCACATTGCTCGCAGAACAGATGGCCGATGGGGCCGAAAGTTGCGACCGCGTACCGGAAGACGTAGAGTTGGAAGGCCTTCAACAAAGTGGACCGATGACCTTTGCGAAGGCCGCAGGAATCCGCTGGATGCGGGAAGCACAAAACCGGTCGAAGTGGCGGAGCTTGGAGGAGGCCTATGTCCAGCAGTGGACGTCTTTCGGCTGAAATGATGATTTCATATACGTATTCCAAATAAAATATATTTCTTTTGTTCTTTCTTTTGGAGCCCACGTTTTAGGGAACGCTCACTTTACTCTAGGTATGTAGAAATTTTACTTTTTAATATAATTTAAGTTTTTGTCCAGCACATTTTAAGTAGTTACCTACTTTTTGCTTAGGACTTGAAATAGTGAAATGGCCTCAAAGGGAAAACTTTTCTGTACATAAATAAACAGAAATAAAAAGTTGCTATACGGAGGCGCTAGAAACTTGAAAGTAGATTAGTTAACAAAAAAATAGAAAATCGCAAAGCGTTTGGAAAACTTAGTTTAACTAGCGGAGAAATCATTTATAATTAGATGACTGTTTCCCGCCCGAAACCATTAGTTAACATCTTTCCGAGCATATAAGTTTTGTACTAACCCTTGTTTGAAACAATACCCTCGGGGAACCCACGCATCGTACGCCTATACAACTAACTCACTTAGATAAATACTGGTTACAACTTTAACTATACCCGGTTTAAATCTCCCTCGGGAGCATAAGTAACAAAAAGCCAGGCGCCATTTTGTCAAATCTCGCCTTGACTGTCAACGACTCCACGGAAAATTCAATAAGAATCTCAAGATTTTTTTTTTATTATAAAAAACGCCCAACTTTTGAGTGCTTCCGAAATAATAAATCTTGTAGACAACAGGGTAACTTTCTATCTTGAATGGAAAATACTTGAATGGATATCGACGTGAATATAATGAGCTCAGCATAATGAATAATTTCTGCGGTACCTATTCATTTAAATGGAAAAAGTGCATCTCCTGAACAAAATAAATAAATCAACATTCGTTTGGCAGAACTATTGCTACGTTACCCGACGGCGCGACGGCTACAGTGCAGCGGTTAAATCCAAACTCGTATTACCTGAGAAAAGAAAAAAAAATATCGATGAGATATTTGTGTACAGTTAGGATTTTTACAGGCGATAAAACCTCAGTGTAATTATTTGGCAGAGATGTGGTGTAAGTGAAACGGGCGAGCGTTAATGGCGCTGGTGAGCGAGGGAACTTCCAAAGCGCAGCCTCATTTGCTTGCGGGCTCACACAAAGCGCTCTCTGACTCACCGGCCTGGAATTTATTCGTGCCGGGAGCGGCTCTTTTTGACCGTATTTGCAATAAACCTAGTCAAGTGCTTGGATACAAAGAAAAAACATATCAAAAGCATCTGTACCCATACCATGATCGGTTGCGGTTCTAAATTCAATTAAGACTTCTTAACGACTTTGTGGTTTCGATTGAGCGAATCTCATTAATGTTTAGAACACAAATATTTAGGCAAGTAGAAAACTAAGTACGTAAGACGTTTGACAAAACGTCGCCACTTGGGCCAAGAGAGTACTTGCGACGCGTAAACGGATTACAAGGGTCCGCAGACCCCTTGTTAAAATCAAAGTGTTGACTGCTAGGCTAATGGGTGTCAGAACTGCGCGACGTCGGCGACGCCCGGATCTGACACATAGCGCTACGAGCTTCCTGACGTCAGTTAAAGGTTCCAAGAACTAGCAGCACTAACACGAACACTACACCACAATCACATCCTATGTATAAATATATTCAACCAAGCTTTCAAGTCTCAAGTTAAACCCAAGCTACAAAGTTTTCATTGCATAAACCTAACGTTCGTTATCTCATTGCAACTATGTTTGGACTACGGAAACAAGGAAAGAAATGACTAATAATGTATATTTATTTGCATTCTCTAAATACAGATACAAATACCGTTATTCCTTTTTCAGACAATGATTGAAATCAAACGACTCAACAGCCATAATGATTTTAGAATATAATTAATTTTGCCTATGTAACTATCTAGGCAGAAAGATATTTCCCTAAGAACTTTACAGGTTTTGTTCACTGCGATTTACTTTATTTTCTGTTGGAAGTCTATTCCAAAGTTAGCGCCAACTGTGATTACGTCAATCCAAAGTCTCTGTTAAATCGTTTTTAATGAATGAACTTCAGACTTAAAGTCTGCTAGCTGTGGTCCTAATTCTAACTTAAACTGCACTAGATAAGAACTCTTAAAGTGACTTGCATTAGGAGCGAATGTAGATTCTGGTTTCTAGATTTATATTGCGGTGCGGTGGTAGGTTTTCAGATGAATCCTTAGGCAAAGTTCGAAATGAATTTCTTCATCCGATTCTTACTGAGTTCTTGAGAACGTTTTTGTAACAAATTCTTTCTTTCTTCGTCGACTGCACGGCAAGCTTCTGTGGTAATTTTCGTTTTATCAGAAGCACCTTTCTATTCAGTTAGGCGTAGTGTAATTGTCTCTAGATCGTGGAGCCCCGGGCTGATTGTTTCAGTGTTGGAAACAACTGACTCGTCTTAATTTGTTGGCTGTAGACTAATAAGTACTTCATTTAAGACCTCGTCTTACTTTTGTCTTCCAGATCCTTCGCCTTACTAATTGCTTTCTTAATTTGAGAATGTGAACTGTAATCACGTGTTACATAAATGGGTCTAGAATTGTGAATATCTGGGCAAAAACTAATGATATTATCATACAGGTAATTAGGTTACATACGCTCCACACGTCAAAACTTGGCTAATTAGCCTAGTTACGTATCGACGGCTGCAAAATATATACAAAATTAGAATTTAGCAGGAAAGCGTTTTGAACGTAAAACTGTGATAGACCTGTCTTCTCTTTTACGACATTTAGATAATAGAGCAATACCAAGGAAATAGTTAAGGCTAATTATTGTAATATATAATTAAATATTCCAATATACGGTAAATGTTTCTACTTCGTACAAGATGATATACTCTTACATACCCTACGCACAGATATTCTCTCACTAACATCCTTATTACACGCTTTATATTAGCTTCACTTGTATGTTTGTATGTATATTTTTTTATTAGACATCTTAAATACCTACGGTTTTCTTACTAGATTAAGTAATTATGCTGCACTTAGGCAGATCGACGTCTTCTAGATAATCAGGCATGGGCTACTTAAAAGGAAGACAGTTCGACACCCAACAGTCTTTGTAAACTAAAGCATTTTTTTTAAATATCCACATATAAACACGAGTCATTCTACTACAGCGCATATACTTTTTGAAAAGAAAAATAATATATTTTTTAATAAAAAAGATATTATTTTTCTTTTGTTTTACATTGTTGATTACAACAATAAATGGGGTATAAAAATGCGGTCTACACTTCATCCTTGACTAAATGACCTTTCTACGTCTGTTAGTCCTACAATCTCAGAAGTGTCTTTGTTATGAAACTGCTCGTTACCGGGAAAGTAACGAGGTTATGGGCCCTTTACCTACATTTAAATGTTTTATCAAAACGTGAAAAATTCTTCATTTGTAATCTGTAGTAGCTAAATATAAGCGAGATCGATGTCACTACTAAAGCCGACCACTTCGAAGTCTTCGGCTTATATGAAAGTAATAAATGAGCCTTGGCATCATATAGTCCGCCAGCGGATTGGATTTTGAATTGGAGTGACAGCATGATGAAGGAAGGGTCCAGCTTAGTTACGGCGGCGTGAAACCGCAGCCATCCGTTACGACCACTTTATAGGTTTTATCGAATTTCTAAGATAGCACTAAACCATAAACGTATTTATTATATATTTTTATGATCACTATGATAAAGTTTCCTGGCGCGATCATGGTTATTTTTTTCAAACGCCCGCGCCAGTTCAAACTTAGTACATTAAAAATATGCGCCAAAAATAAAATAAAATTGTTGGCGAACTATTTTATTTTTCGCGCAGACCAGGAAAACACGGACACACTAATCTGGACAGTATAGAAAAATTACCCACGCTCCATTGGAACATTAGGTCTGTCACTCTTAGTGTTTGTAAAACATAAAAGTGTTTCATTGGAACGAAGTTCTTTATCGCTGCTTGCGGTAGGACTTAACTGGTAGAAACCGTCACGCGACAAAACATTCATATATTTGTGTTTGTGCCTCTGCATGGGACTCTCTTCTTTGCTCATAATGTAAATTCAAGATGGTGGCTTTGTTTTTATTGTAAAAAATACATGAGACGAAACTTTGTTCCTGACAGGGGTCTTCCGACCACTCATGTTTTTTTTTCTTAAATATTCATTAGGTTACAGCCGTATTTTACTGAATTTATTGTATGCTTATGGCATTTTATTACGAAATACGTAATACACTCATGACCTTTTGAAAATATTGCAAACCGTTTGTGGCGCAAGAGATAAACGTATAACGCGCCTACGTGAGTCGACGCAGCACCAGTGACTTAGAAAACGACTACTGTTTAGGAATTACAAAGTTGCACGCGTCTGTGTGAGTGAACAGTTTCGAACGTTCGTTCGTAGTTTCTGTACTGTTCATATTTATATTGTGACACGAATGAGACATGTAGCCACTGAAATTTTCATTAATATCTAAACATTCCCTGTCTTTATTTGTAGGTTAGTTTATCCTTCCAAACGTATTTATAATAATAAGAGCTAGACATTCTTAATAAGAATAATGAGGCGCTTAAGAATAACAAAACCATCGCCTATTTAAAAAGTAAACAAACCCCTAAGTTTTCAGTTCAATAATTTTCAATTTCGCTCAAAGTTTATTAATCCTGGACAGACTTTGTATAATCTGTTTCAAAATATTGTTTTCTTAAGACTTTCGTAATAAAATCGCTTAGTGATAAAGTTTTTTTTTTGCTTTTACCTACTATAACTTTGATTCTTATTTATGAAGTCGAATATTTGACATTAACTTCGGCTTCTCTGACCAATAACCTCAGCTGAAGTTTTTATTTTAAATACTTTTCGTAACTTTGTTTTTTTTTTCATTTATTGCTTAGGTACTATCTTTTGCAAGCGGCTATGCCCGCGTATTATATATTTATACCTTCCTCTTGAATCACTATGTTTGATGATGAAATTAAAATCCGTTGCATAGTTTGAGAGATCTACTTTATTTTATACTATGTAAAGATTCTGTACCAAAGTGTGGGTTAGGAGATAATATAAGATGAACTCAAACTAATCTACATAGAAAATAAATCAGTTTAAGCTTGATTATGATTTAAAGTGTATAATAAAATCATTCTATCTACTTTGTAATATATATAAATCAACGTATTTTGCTTCGTATTTATGCTTTTGCAAATCGTTAATTAAACACAGTCGAAGTCGCGGGCAGAAGCTAGTTAAGAACCTTGTGACCTTAAACCTGCTCATGTTATTGTTTACCAGCCTGTTCTCTTATCAAAATGGGAAAAAAGTTATTTAAGTCGTTAAATGAGTCAAATACTAAAAGTCGAATATTTAAAAAACTTTTTTAAACTCTTTGAAAATATAAAGTCCTTTTTGATGTTATTTAAATATTTGCCCCATTTAGACTTGGTTACGTCTTAACTTATTAAATTAATATTGCTTTGGTTATTGTTGGCATCTGTTGAATTCTCCGCTGAAATGATAATAAGTAGGTACGGCCCAAAACACTTACTTTCAGCAGGGGAGTCACTTTTTTCGGTATAATTTCTAATGTGTTTATTTCGCTTATTAAACAGCTTCACTTTATAGTGTTTCAGCTCTTTGTTATGGTATTTTAACTTAAGTGGAGGAACATTTTTGTTCCTACCTAAAATAAGCTGCGTTGGTTTGAATTTTAGTCACATTTGTATTTCCAAGATTGATGAAATAATTTATTTCAGTATAGTAGCATTAAAACCTACAAATGAAGATGAATTAAATAAATTACACTTGATCGCCCGCATTCGGGTATCAAAATGAACTTACCCGAATTCGGGCACCGCAGCACATATACAACCGACTACGTCTGGACCTTAAAAGGCACTTTGTCCTCTGAGTTCGTTTTGGCCTTTCTTCCCAGAGTAGTCAGATAGGAATCGCCGATCTCATCTAGTTTAAAAAAATATGATTGGCTCCTAAAAGTGTTTGTACAAACTTACTTGCATTAATATTTATTGCTATAAAAAAACAGGTTACAGAAAATTTTAGACCCTGGCTCCAGAGCTAGGTTAAAGTAAGTACCTGTATTTCAGGAGCCAGTGACTTTTTCCATTTAGGTTGTTAATATTCATGTTTTATGCAGCAAATGGTGATAAATTTACATTACTTAAAATTACATTCAATACTAATCATTTAAATAAATTACTAAAATAGAATCGTACAAGCAAATTAACATTAAACAAAATTTGACAATCTCAATAAAATAAAACGAAAAAAATTATATATTATTAGAATTATGACAAATATTGATAAAAATTAATATGAATTGAAAGAAAAGCTTGAAACACACATTTCTAAAAAATAAAACCTCTCAATCAAGGTAGACAAAATCAATCTGCACCCTAATTGCGGAACACACTATTCATCAGAATTTGAATAATTTTGAAGCTTATTTGTCATTCATTCTTTCATATGTTCGAAAAAATTGTTTGCTTAGCAACGTAAACAACGCCATGAATGTTGCGGAACTGCCAAAATGAAACCGATTCCTACTGATAATGTAGTACGCAATTACCCCTCTGGTTGCTAATTTTACTGTTTGTTTTAATTTGTTATGACATTGATTAATATTCTGTGCTGATTACTTAACTTACACCTTGATTGTTTTTTTTCTAGTTATATTTTAGTATTTTGAAAGAGCAACAGTTGAGTTACTAGCGAGTTGAGTTAAAAGAGTAACGGTGGAGTTTCTTGCCTATTCTTCTCCATACGAAGCTACCTTTTGGAAGGGGCGACTAGAATTAATTCTATTTTAATGTGAATTTTGCCGTTCAATAGCACCTTTTTTGTGCCTATTTGAAATAAATGTTTAGACTTTGACTTATGAAGGGGCGGCTAAAATCAATTCTATGTCAATGTACATTTTGGCGCTCAAGAGGGCCCTTTTTTATGCCAATTTATAAGAAATGCTTTGACGTTGACTTGAAGATCGACGTCATTTAAAATCAAGAAGCGAAGCCATGATCAGATCTGGGCAAGAACAAGTGCCTAGTGCTTCTCTGTACGTTTGCATAATTGTGGCGTGATCCAACGTTGGCTAGCTGCTATCTAGAATAGCTGATGAGGAGACTTCCAATTGATTGTAACCATCGTGTTCTTGGCTCAAGTTCAGCTTGCTCCAATAAGCTTAGAGGTGGTTAGTTAACATCAAGCAATCATTTGGTTTTGATCACTAAGAGCAAAACATTATTTTGTTATATATGGTTTTATACGAAAAATGTGAATACACTATAGGGAAGCTCTTCTTCTAGATGTTCAGGATCTTTTGTCATACTTCCATCCTTCTCTTGGTCTATTGGAGCTCGCAGCAGAGTGGCATTATCATCTGTTAGCCTTTTTCCCAACTATCTTGGAATCGGCTTCCAACCTAACCTGATGCATACCAAAATTTTACATGGTGCGACAGTTTACCTAACTTCCACAGCCCAGTGATTGGGCAAAACGATACCTCTTTTTAAGACTGGTTGTTAGATTTCGGGCTTCTGACAACCCGTAATGACGGTCAAAGATCCACGTATGGCAGCTGGGAGCACGTGCTATCCCTGGCAATGAAGGGTGTCGAGATGTAAAGGTGGTCACTCATCTGGGGACCAACCACGGAGGGCATAGTTTAATGCTTAACAAAAATATTGGAAAGGTTCTAAGTAATATCTTTCTGGAAGCCGCAATAACTAGACGTACTTATAAAAAGGAGTTACTTTAAATTCATATATGTGTTGTTTGAAGTAGGTAAACGATCAACGCACACGATATGTTTTCTATAAGAACGAGCCTAAACAATAGCAAACTAATCGCCGCGGAAAAGGAACAGCAATTATGTAGTTCCTCGTATTAGTACAAACTGTAAAAGAATTCAGATTGTAGCAAAAAAGGCCAGTCAGCTAGGTTTAGGACCTACTCCTTATTGTAGATGCTATTTTTTCCCGACTACGAAATATATAGCCATGCAATCATAACCCTCGCTGGTTATGATTTCATCGCTATGTATGTTGTATGTATGCTCATTTGTTCCCTCATAACTTCTAAACCACTGATCATAATTTGACAAATAAGGTATCGTTAGAAGCGTCTTGATCATCAGCTGGTTATAGTCCGCCATATTAAATTGATTGTGATGTCCCATTGAATATGGCGGCCTCTAAAAGACAAAGAGACAACGTAAAAGAGACAGAAATCTAGACATATAAACAAAAGTTTAATTGTGAAATATTTTCTCGTTTCATACTTTTAAAAGCGTGATTTTACAGTAGGCGGGTTTGAGTTTTAGAGTTACTTTTTAATTGAAGTGTAGTTGTAAACTGCAGATGATATTACTAACTCAGAAAGTCTAAGTTAATAATTATAGAACTCGCATAAGAAAAGCTATATCTGGCCCATTAACATCCTAGTAGACCCTAAAAAGATGTAATCGTTCGTAAGTATAATTAAACTAGAGCCCGCTTTTTTCATTAACACTTAGATTAATTGAAATAAATGAACATTTTCTAAAGATTGTATAATTAAGGCGAAAGACAATTTACGATTGTAAGCAGTTACAATTAATTACACTGTCTAAGAAATTCGATTTAGTGAATGTCATTTACTAGTAGAAGACCATTTAAAACACCGAAATATCAAATTGTGGGATATACGATACGAATGTTTCAACATTTATTTAGGTAAGTTAGTTACGTGAAATTAATTGTTTTCGAAGCAAATAGTAAGTAAAGCTCTGTAATATTTACTTGTACAATGAAAAGCTAAAATAATGTTTGTTGGTTGCCTGGAGGGCTACCTTTGAACGACCTACAAACGTTAATTATGACTGTTTTTCATTCGTGTATTTGTTTAAGACAACTCATGTCGTGTTTAGACATGGTAAACAAGCAAAAGGTACATTTCTATAATTAACTTTAACATTAAATTTTGATGTGGATACAAAGGGCAAGTAAATTAAAAATAACAAATTAGTGGTGCGTACCAAAGGTTTCAATCAAAACGCCCATTTTGCTGGAACGTTGCGAACAATGCGAAATAATATTCAAATTAATTGATCATAAATATAATCAGAACGTTCAAACGCTATCTTTTGTAACGTTTTATTTAAAGACGCTATTCGAGCCACAGTAAATCAATTACGAAAATTAATTAAAAACGAGGGCAAGATTTCAATGTAAACAATTTCGATGTTATTAATTACTCGATACATTTTGCGTGTAACCTCAAAGCTGAAAATATTTGCCAGAAATAAATTTAAACTGATAGGTCTCAGAAGAAAGAAAAACAATATCAATGAAAAAAGACGACTCACGGCGAGTGTATTGTGAATATTTTGTTTGTAAAGTGTTAGAAGGAGCATAAAGGTAAACTAGGGGCTTGAGATCAGGTAAGGACGAAAGGAACCGAAGTGGCTCTTAAAAGAGAGAAAGGTATTCGATAATTCAGGGGCGACGTGCCGTATCAGAGTCTGGGAGAACAGGATAACATCTTGAAAGCTTTTTAATTTGAATCGGGGAAATTTAGGACATGTCGCTACAAGAGGCGGAACATTTTAATCCACTGTGTATTTTTAAATGAGTGATCGTTTTTGTGAGACTTTTTCCTGTGTTATTATACCGCAATGTTTTTTTTTTTTGCTTTTCTATACCTACTTGATTTTTATTTTATTTAACCTGTAACTCGACGATGTTAGCGATAGTTCAGTTGGTATCTTTTTTTTGTTACTGCGTAGGATTTTCTTACTTATCTGTGTATTACGATGAAATTATATTTATCTAGGAGGACGCGGTAAGTTAGCCCGCGAAATTAAAATTTTCTTTTGTTTAATTAATTTTAAAGTTTAGTGTCGGGTTGAAAGGTAAACAAAATATGATTCGCAACTGCAACAAGTATGTATTTCATCATCATCAGCCTATAATGTTCCCACTGCTGGGACACAGGCCTCCTCTCGGTGAGAGGGAGTGGGCCATAATCCACCACGCGGGCCCAGTGCGGGTTGGTGAATGTCACATGTCTTCGAATTTGTGGTTCTAAGACATGCCGGTTTCCTCACGATGTTTACCTTCACCGTTCTAGAACAGTGGTGATGATATAATTAACACAAAGTAAAGCGTCTGCTTGGGTTCGAACCTGCGACCTACAACTCGTAAGTCGCGGCCGTTACCACTGGGCCACCACTGCTCAAGTATGTATTTACAGAATCATAATCATTAAAATGATCAAAACCCTCTACATAACATAACATCACGCCTCGTTTCCTCGAAGGGTTTAGCAGAGTTGTACCTCTAGTAAACCCACATTTTGCCTGTTATGTTTAAGTCCCATGTTATAGGGGGCGAGCTGAGCAAACCTCGGGCTCCTACTGAGAAATTCCAGATGGAAAAAACCTCAGAACACTTTACCTGACTTGGGCGTCGAACCCAAGACGTAGCGCTTTGCGCGTGTTCAGCAGTAACACTTGCAACCACTAGACAGGCAGTCCTCAAATTTCATATAATCTCATCTTCATCATACCGTGGTTAGGTACACATCTTCGACAAAGATACTAATTAAACCTAACAAAACATGCATGTATACTTTAGGAAGCGATATATTTGTCAATACCCGAAGCTGACCTAGTAGTGGGATAGATAATATTAATTTATGGTAATCTTTGTAAATTGTGTGCTCTGGCCAGCGAGACCCCTTTGTGCCCGGCTCTAATCGCTTTTGAGAAAATATTGCTTTTGCAATATGGTCAAAATTAACGATGAGCAATACTTATTGGATTAGTCTGATAAAGATAATGTACGAGTTCATTGTAATCCCTTATTATTTAACTACCTGAATGAGAATATCTTACGACATATATTTTTTCAGAAGATTTGATTCAAATCTTGAAGTAAATATTATGAGAGTGTTATAATTAATAATTATAATTAATATTCTTGCTTCGACAATGTTTTGTCGTATTCTAGGGTTTTTTCTGGATATCTACGGATTTCTAATCACCTTGTAACTTCGTGGATATGAGGGGTAGAGCCTGTTGAAAAAATCTTAAAAACTAAGATTATGTTTGACTTTTAATTCACAATACCAGAAAAAAATACCGCAAAACTATGTGTGCTAGAAAAATAACGTCTCCAGAGAACAATCACAGATTGAAAAAATACTTTTAACATACAAAAATTTACCTTTCACCACAGCGTTTGATTCAACTCGTGTGTAATTTTACGTATTCAAAAGAACAGTTTTACAATGTTCAAATTAAACATTAATGTACCTTATTAAACGTTAAATACATAGAGCAATTGTTTGCTAATTTCATAACATTATTAAGTACGTACGTCAAACAAAGAGAAACAATTGTTCCGCAGTGTTTCCCTAAAATGTAAATCATCATCATCATTTCAGCCGACAGACGTCCACTGCTGGGCATAGGCCTCCCCCAATTTTGGGGGTTTGCCATAATCGCCACGCTTGGCAGGTGAGTTTGCCATCGCAGTATGGATGGTGGTAAAATGCATAGAGAACGCTGCTGTCCATTCTCTAGTAAGTCCCTTAGTCGTCTCATACGACACCAGCGGAACGAAATAGGATGATGTTATTATTTACGTCCAGCACCTTATGGAACAAAACGTAAATAAGTAGGTTTAGACAAAAGAGATTCAGCGCCTGAAACCGCCAAACATATTCACAACAAAATAAGCCAATAAATAAGTAAGCTCCGATAAATCTTGTTTTTTAAATCAACAAAACAGAATGTTATTGAATTCGTAACATAAAATAAATATACAACAAAGAGTTCCCTAGAAATCGGAAATAGACATCTATTGACTGTACCAAGTAGCAAGGAATATTTGTCATGCGCCGCGAACTGTTCGGCATTTAAATGCGAAGATCGCGAGGCATTCCAACGTCCTTCGCTGTGCTGAACCCCCAGTACACTATTTGCTGGAACACTCAGTATTCCGGTCTCGTGCCGCCCACACGTAATCCTGTATCGAAAGGATGTTTCGTATTGACGCCGCTAAAATTAACTAGATACTTTACGTGATGGTTATTGGGCTTATTCGATTAGAATAAGTTAATCGAATCAATTTATGGTTTTGTAAAGCATGGTGAAAGTGGGCACCAATAAAAAAATAATTAAAAAATCTAAAGCAAGTGGAAAGAGAGTAGGGAGGCCTTCGCCCAGCAGTGGGACAGAAACGGCTAATAATAATAATAAATAATAAAGCAAGTTTACTTAAAGGAGGTAGTCTTATGTTTTCAAATGAAGGAAAAGGCAGGAGGAAGTAAATGTGAATTTAAACTTTGAAAAAAATACAACCGTTTTCCAAATGACACACTATAAAGTGATAGGTAAATAACTTAATAAACTAACTACTACTACTACTCTACTACTTGTTAACTTAATTTAAGGTGTTTTTGGTAGGTTTTGCTACCTACTGACCTCTGAAATTAAAGTTATTTATTTTTACTATTTAACTGTGGTACCTACCTACTGTAGTATAGCCACACTTTGTATACCAGTTCTTGCTATGTAAATTTCAGTGTCAGGAAGTTATTTTATAAATTATTATAACATATTCAAAGTACACCATGTTGAAAAATTATGTATTAGGTATTGAAGTTAACTAACTACCCAAATGAAGTTCATTCAATTTAAATAGGCCCAAGCAAGCTTCCTACCTCCTTCCTTCTACTAAATGAAAGAATCTTCAAAATCGGTTTGTCATTGACAAAAATATCGAAGAACATATTACTTATATTATACATATTATTATAAATTTTAGGAACAGTGGTGCTCCAGCGGTAACGCCTGTGACCTACGAGTATTAAGTTCGAACCCAGACAGGCGCTTTATTTTGTGTAAAATATTTTATCACCACTGCTCTCAAAACGGTGAAGGAAATGATCGTGAGGAAACCGGCATGTTCTAGAACCGAAAACTCTTAAACACGTGACGTCTACTAATCCACACAGGGCCCGCGTGGTGGATTTACGGTCCATTTCTCACCGAGAGGGGGGCTGTGTCCCAGCAGTTGGAACATTATTAAAGGCTGATTATGTGGAACAGATTAAAAAAAAAATGTACAGATGCATTGAGAACCGTTAAGAAAAAGGCAATTAAAAAGGAGTCCTAAACATGACAGCAGTTTTGGATACGTTCATATTTGCATCACTATTGATTTAAAAAAAAAATCTAAACGAAACAACTTTTGGTTAAAAAAAAAATTTACAAAAAAATAACAACCGACTTCCAAAAAAAAAAAAACACTACAAAGTCAAAAATAACTTTAAAAAGTTTTTATTTTTAACTTTTTAGTTATGGTAGATACCCCGCACTAACCTAATCGCGGTATTCGTTCATTTGTCGCGCAAATACTTAATTCAAATTTAAGACTTATATGGTTTTCACATGGATACCATTGTCCGAATGGAACCAAATTTCAATTAAAATGGGACCATTCAGAAAGCACCAGCTTTCAAATAAAAAAAGAATCATCAAAATCGGTTCACCCAGTCAAAAGTTATAAGTTAACAAACACAAAAAAAAAAAAAAAAAATACAGTGGAAGTGATAACCTCCTCCTTTTTTTGAAGTCGGTTAAAATATTGCAAACTCGATCACGTTAAAAACAATGTAATCGATATAAAATCACTTACGGAATGCGTTAGGTTCCTGAGCTGACCTCGAGCGCTGTTTACAATAATCTTTCCAACCTGTATGTTGCGCATGTTGATCGACTGCACCTATTTCCATTTACCTAAGTACTACTACCCGACTAGCTTATGCACGTGGCTTCGTCTACGTGAAATTTCCTGTTTCATTATATAGGAAAACTTTCTCTGGAAAGGGTTTGTGGCTAAGTAAAAACAGGCGCTCGGGTCCGCGATTTGCCCGTAGATGGGTGACTATCTTCACATACTAGGAATCCTCTGTGCCACGGAAAGCATGTTCAGCTGTTGGTTCCGGTTGTCATTCATGGCTCTTTGACAGTCGTTACGGGTCACGGTCAGTCTTACCTACAAAATCATTTAACTTAGCTCGTAGATATCTAAATTGGAAATTATTCCCCGTGAATTTTTCTACCGGGTTAAAAAGTTCTATTTCCTAACATTGAACTTTTAATCCCGGTAGAAAATTCTCGGAGAATCATTTCCCATCTAGGTATATGCGGACTAAGCCAAGAATTGTGGTAGACCCCATCACCCTAATTACGTAACACACTATCAATTACAATCTGATTCATTTTGAAGGATATTGTTAATACATTGCTTCATATATTCGAAAAATTTGAAAGAAAAAGAAAAAAAAGAATAATTGTTTATTCTGCACAAAGTAAACGCACATTATGAAAAATAAAATAAAATAGATACAGAAAATGCACACATACAAAGTAGCCAAAAGCCTCGTATTCGAGTAACGAAAAGTTGTACAATATTGTCTATTGCTTGTTGATGTCAGGGCTTGGGACCATAGACATTTTTTTTTTTGGTTCTTTTCGTCCCTCTTTGGGACAGGCAAAGGGAGCTGAGCCCATACAGCCAGGGACCATAGACAATATAAATATATCTGCCATATGACACTGGCAATTATATAATGTCAACAAAACAAAAACAGATTTCAGAGTGCATTAATGACGACCCACAAAGTACAAAGTCGACAGCTCGCCGCAGCGCTATCGCCTAAACGTGACTCTGGCAGAATAGTCGACATCGGATCAATTGCCAAAAGCAAAAAAAAAAAAGTCGACATTTGTGTTAAACAAACTATAATAATAAGAACACTTGAGCCGTGCTTTTGCCTGCTCAACAACATAGATGACACCAAGAATGTTATTGAAATTTTATGCACTGGCCACGGATTTTCGTAAAAAGGGATACAAAGTTTTTGCTGCACTTATCTATACTAATATTATAAAGCTGAGGAATGTGTTTGGTTGAACGCGGTAATCTCAGGAACTTCTGGTAGTAATAGTAGGTAATAATAGTTTTAGGTAGCCTATTTATTAAGAAAGGCTATAGAATTTATATCATCATGCTATAACTAATACGAGCGAAGCAATGAACAATGTTGCAAAAACGGGAAAAATGTATTCCTCTTGAGAGTTTCAGTTGCGTGCGCTGCGAAAACGGCTAAAGTAACGCAACAATAATGTAGGACGGAATTGTTCCTCTTTAGAAAATCTAAGAAAAAATCCGCAATGGCATATGTCTATCTTTTTAGGTTAACTATATCGTTATGAATTGTAAACAAATCTAAATAATATAAAGCTGAAGAGTTTGTTTGGTTGAACGTACTAATCTCAGGAACTACGTGAAGTACTGGATAGTCCATTTATTGAGGAATGCTATAGACTATATAACATCACGCTAGGACCGGAGTTGAGCAAAAACAAAAAAAAAGTCACGAATACGAAGCTAGTTTAACATATAGATATTAGTATGTACCTACTATAGATGCAGTACTTGTTAAGTGAAAGGATTAGTACTGCAGTCATGTTTATTTGAAGAGATGCATGACATAGACCTCATTATAATGTTCGTGTTTGAAAACGACTCATACATAGATTTACTGCACGTTTGATCGATAAAGGCAACGTCGACGTGGGAACATTCGTTCTCGCATCCTTATAATGATAAATTACTTAAGTACTTACGTTCCTTTCGCAGCAGCAGATAAAAATGTCGGAAATGGATTCTTCGTGACGCACAACCCAGGTGTACGATTTACGTAATTATTTACTACTGATATGGCGATTATTTTTATTGTATGCGGCGGAAGCAGGTGTAGGGTTCTGCGAAACAATTATAAAGGGGTATCCTAAGATGGCAGTTTGGTTAGGTATGTCGTAATTGCAACTTGATGACTCATTTAGACATTATATTCTGCTGCAGTCATTGTTTCTGATAGAATATTATAATATTTAAGTATGTGGGTACAGTCATGAGCATATACACATATGGTTAAATTCAACTACCCATGTTTTTTTTTTTTCTAATTCTATTGATTGTAATTATTGTGTCAGTCAGATTGTGACCTTTGATTGTTAACTAAAAATATTATTTTATTGTATGTATAAAATATCTACGTGTGAATCTAGGAGTCTCCTTATTATCTAGGTTATAGTTGTAAATAAAAGGTTATAAACCAAATACAGTAGTTTAAAATACGTTTTTATAATTAAATTTGGTTCAAACCACGGGCACGACCGCATTGATTACGTATTTAATTAAGTTGAAAAGGATAATTGAAAACATTCACCATATTTTCCATTATTGGTTTTAATAAATGGCTTACAAAGTTTAAAATCCGTTTTGCATTAATCTTGTTGCTGACCGATATATTTAAATACATAAAGTGAAGCTACGATATATTTATCGTTACCTATGCAGATAAAGTAAAAGGAAGTTCTCCGCTTTTCAGTGAACGGGTCTGATTGTCTACCCTTTTCCTGTTCTAGTTTGTTTGTTTCGTAATATGCCATTAATTTATTAAACACTTCTGCCCGCGCTTTCGTCCGCGTGAAACTTCTTGCGCAAACGCATCCTATCCCGTCGCATCGCATCGCCTGCCCTCGTTTTAACTTAACGTTCTTTCTGACTTTTTTTATTTTGCTCGGCGGCATTTATGGGACAAAGTATATTATTATATAGCCAACCAAATCCAAAAAGAATTTTAGAAATCTGACTCGCAGTTCCAGAGATTCATCATCAGCAGCCTATAACGTTCTCACTGCTGGGACACAGGCCTCCTCTCGGTGAGAGGGGGTGGGCCATAATCCACCACGCGGACTGGACCCGCGGGTTGGTAGATGTCACATGTCTTCAAATTTATGGTTCTAAGACATACCGGTTTCCTCACGATGTCTTCCTTCACCGTTTTGAGAGCAGTAGTGATGAAATAATGTACACAAAGTAAAGCGCCTGCTTGGGTTCAAACTCACGACCTACTACTCGTAAGTCACGGCCGTTACCACTGGGCCACCACTGCTCCAGAGATTAGCGCGTTCAAATAAAAACTTAAACTAACAAACTCTTCAGCTTTAAGTATAATTATATAATATTCCAGGAGATTGATTGACAAAGCCATCTAGACAAAACCTGTTCCGGCTGTACGCGAAGTGGTCACACGGTCGCGTCGCCCGAAATTGTTAAGTGGTCATGTTGTTCATGACTGTACCTAGATACCTATTAAACGAATGACAAAGTACACTATGTCATAATCCAGCCAATGACATAGTTAATCGTGATTAGTTATTCAGTACCACAAAGCTCTCGTGATACGAAGGCCATTAAACTTGGTTCATATTGTTATGCACAACACGCATTCTTTGTCCGTTTTAAAATTCGCGATTGACTTCCTCTTGTCTATTCGAATTATTATTTTGTTTATCACGAAGTAACTAGGTGTGAATAGATTTAAGATACAAGCTATTTTTGAGGTTCTGTACCCATAGGGAGCTGGACGTAAAGAATAGCACCATCGCATCTCTTCCCGTGGGTGTCATAAAAGGTGACACAGGGACTTACTAGAGAATGTGCAGCAGCGTTCTCTATGCATTTTACCACCATACTGCGATAGCCAACGCGCCTGCCATGTGTGGCGATTATGGCAAATCAGCAAACCAGCAGTGAACGTTTTTCAGCTGAAATAATGATGATGACGGAGTCAAGGGGATCCTGTTACTAAGGCTTCGCTGTCCGTCCGTATGACCGTCCATCCATATTTCACAGGGCTGTATGTTTTGAACCGTAATATCTATGTTCCTCGAAAAATTACACAAACACCTGATCGATTACGGGCCATTGACCGTAGCTCACCAAATGTTTTTTTGTTCCATCGATATGCAACACGTGGGTATAGTATTACCTATTTAATTTGAACCTGTATGTACTGTCATTATTGATAACATTTCCCTCTGCATGCCCCTTACACCCAGATTGTAACATACTTTTTTAAATCCCTGATTCACGGATGTATGGAAGTAAAATCAAGTTTCTCAGTGCTACCTATCAATCTTTATCCATCGATTCTGTAGATAGACCAACATAACTGAGCCAACATACCCCTTTGCCCTACCCTAGGATAAGCTACCGTACCAACAATCTGAACACTCCACGTTTCAGCTGGAGAGCTATTGTCAGGGGTAACAAAAGGCTACTCTATCCGCCTATGACGTCTATGGTATAGACCACGGCTAGAAAAAGCTATTAGGCGCTGTCACTTTCAACCCTATCTGCCTGTAGCAGCAGCGCATTGAAATAAACTTAATACTGGGACCTAATTACACACATTCATAAACTCACGTCTTTTTATACGACTACGCAACGCAAAGGAGGGTAATGTGTTTATCAGCTTATGTATGTATGTTTGTATACAGTTCGTTCCTTTGTGGCACTCAAGAGACCAAACGCGTGGGACGAGTTGATGATTTTTACGTCAATCGGCTTGTCTTAACCTTGCGAGTGTCACTAAAGGCGTGACAGCTTGCGTGACAGTCATTAAGAATTCAACATGGTGGCTACCAAATGTCAAAAATGTATTTTTATTTTGATGATTTGATTATTTGACGAAAATTTTATTTTAAGAGGTCATCCATTGAAAAATAAAATGTAAAAAAATCGTAAAACCCAATCGCGTTAAAAGTGAATAAAAAAAAAACATAGAACCAAGAATTAAAATTATTGAAAAAAAAAATGTTATAAGAGGGTAACTATTACCTAAATTTAGTACTATAAACAATTTAATGCAGCTGGTTAAATATAGTACTATATTGCAGAAGATCTTATATTATCTTCTACAATATAGACTTACATTGTTTCCGACTTTATGATTTTGTTTATAGTAGGTATTAACTTTGGTTAATAGTCAACCTTTTAAAATAATATTTTCTTGTTTCTATCTTTCATGTACTTATCGTAGTTCACTTTCACGCAGTCAGGTTTTTTGATTTTTGAAAAAATTGTTTTTGCAGTGCCTTTGGAAATATTTTTCGAATATACTAACAACATGACGTTCAAAATGTTTTAGAATCTGAATCTGTAGTGTGTTACGCAGTTAGGGTGAGTAGAGTTCTTAAAGTAAAAACAATAGTAAAAATATGATTTTTGATAAGGTAAGGATGCAGCAGATTTCAGAAAGTAAACGAAACAATAGGAGTATATAAGGATCGTAGGCAGGTGATTTAGTATAGTATCTGCCTACCACCATGATTAAAAAGAATTTATGTATGTATCAACGAAAGATTTTAATTGATAACAACCTCTCACTGTATAGTACAGACGCCAGCACATCAAGTTACCCGAAACTGTCAAATTCTCCTAATCAAACTTGAAAAAATTGAAAATCTATTAAAGAAAAACAGATTGTTGTAGCTCGATGTGCCTGTACAATATCAATGTTGTTGTGGTATTCGGAGGCATCCAAGGTACATGTAAACGCTTATCTGTGTGGGAACCAGGCAATGATGTGATCTGCATAATATATTGAATAGCTCAATCGTGCTTCGAATTAGATTAAATTATTGATTCACCCACTGTTAGTGCTAAATAATTTAGTTTGATCTTATTTGAGGATGCAAGGCGAATATTTGATTACATAGCTTTTGCTCTCGATATATCGTGATTGAGTATAAATCAGTTGCAAGAAATATTGGTAGCGATCGAAATGTCTTAATTATGTTCATAAATTAAAAATGCGAATAATTTACAAGTTATAAAAACCGGCCAAGTGCGAGTCGGACTCGCGTACCGAGGGTTCCGTACAAACCTGTAGGTATTACAGCTTAAAGGTATTATAGTCCTGAGTATTTGATATGAATTTCAATTTAATACCTCTACGCGTTCATGAAGAAAAGGGTGGTAAGATTAAAATTATTAAAAATATTTTTATTATATGATGTAACTAAAAATTTACGGTTTTCGCAATTTTTCCTTTATCTGTGCTATAAGACGTTGCTTCGTACCAAATTTCAAAATTCTAGATCGACTGGAAGTACCCTTTAGGTTGTGATTCCCTTGCGAGTTTCGAAAATTTGCGGCATAAACGGCTATACCTTTTGATTGCGTTAGCTTAGAAGTTTGATTTTTTCACAGCTCCAAGGAACAGTAGATCTGAGTATTTGACATAAATTTCAACTTGATACCTTTACGCGTTCCTGAGAAAAAGGGTGTTGACAGACGGACGGACGGGCAACAAAGTGATCCTATAAGGGCTCCGCTTTTTCCTTTTGAAATGCGGAACCCTAAAAATGACGGAAATATCCTACATAATAGGTTGGGGAAAAAGTTTCTTCGCATTTTTTAAGAAAATTCAAAACATTTTTTAATAAAGTTTATTTACATTTAACTAAAGTAGGTATGTAGGTACCATTTTGTTCGATAACTTTTTGCCATCTTGTAGGTAGGGACATGATCCAATTGCTATAGAAATTTTGGGACTTCTGGTCAAATTACCGCGACAAGTGGTTTTGGCAGTCCTCTCGTAATGTTAACCTGACACTACCTAAAGAATTCTGAAGAGACCGAAACAGGTGGAAATCTGAAGGTGCAAGGACAGGACTATACGGCGGAAGCATTAACACTTCCCAGCCAAACTCTCTTAATTTTTGTTGGGTGGCTAAAGATGTGTGAGGTCTAGCGTTATCATGATGAAAAACCACACCCCTTCTGTTGATTAATTCCAGCCGCTTTCTCTCAACTTCTTGCTTTAATCTCATCAGTTGTTCGCAGTAGAGTTCAGAATCGATGGTCCTGCCTGGTGGTAACAGCTCATAATGAATAATGCCCTTCCAATCCCACCACACACACAGCATCACCTTGTTGCGAGTTAACCCGGGTTTCGCCACAGTCTGTGAAGCCTGACCGGCCTTTGACCACGACCTTTTTTGCACGTTCTTGTCATACGTGATCCACTTTTCATCACCAGTATCAGCTTCTTCAAAAATGGTTCGGTTTCATTACGTCGTAATAAAGAATCACAAATGAGTACACGGTTCATTAGGTTTCTTTCAGTGAGCTCGTGAGGTACCCAAATGTCGAGCTTTTTTGTGTACCCAGTTTTTTTCAAATGCGCCAAAACTGTTTTGTGGTCAATTTCCAGTTCTACAGCTACGTCGTAACTACTGGTATGCCGATCTTGCTCCACTTTTTCAAAAATGGCATCCATTTTATCCGTAATAGGGCGACCAGAGCGACGTGCATCTTTGACATCAAAATTTCCGGATTGAAAACACTTAAACCAAATTTGTGCTACTGTCACAGACACTACACTAGGTCCATAAACATCGCAAATTTTTTTCGCGGCTTGCGTTGCATTTTTACCTTTTTTGTAGTAAAATTTTAAAATGTATCGAATTTCTTCATTAGATTCACTCATCTTGACGGTACGAAAAACAAATGAAAATCACACATTTTCCTAATTTGAATTTGGAATTATGTTATTTAAACTTTCAATGATACCAAAACCAGCTAGATACAAATAGTATAGCCAAAGAGATTTTATTACAAGTTCATACATACTATAATGCGAAAAGACTTTTTCCCCAACCTAATATTACACCAAAATTCAGTCATTACATAGAAAGGAAAAAGGGAAGTACCGTGTGGTGCCAGACGTAAAGAATAGCACTATCCAGTTCTTCCCGTGTGTGTCGTAAAAGGCGACTAAGGGACTTACTAGAGAATGGGCAGCAGTGTTCTGTATGCAGCAATTCACCACCATACTGCGATTGTCAAGCGTGGCGATTATTTAAAAGCCCTCAAATTAGGGGAAGTAAATTATGTCCAGCAGTGGACGTCTTTCGGTAAAATGAAGATGATGATGATAGAAAATTTACGATGTCTTTGCCTAGTGTGTGGAACAGCATAGTAATTTAGACGCATATTATAAACACAATTAAAAAAAAACCAGTAACTGCATTAAAACAACCCTTTAGCCGTTTGGGAACTACGATACTACAGACAGACACACACATTACATTTTTAAACTGATTTCGTCGGTGTTTAAAAATAAACGCCGACTTCAGATCAACCTCTTTTTTGCCAGCGGTTGAAAAATTAAGCAATCACATTGCTAAACAAAAGCCGCTAAATGAAGTACTTTAAAACCGAGCAATTAGTGAGAAATCTTGAGTCAAAACAATCCTGTTTTGTTCTCGTTGCCAAGGTGCGTGGGTAGCATTGTGGCGGTGAGGTCAACCGATCCCCTAACCGAATCCCAGCGGCTCACGCCCAGAATTCCTTGCTGCCAATACAACCACATACCTATAGTGGTATTCAGTGACATTTGGGGAATTATTCTGATGATAATTCATCGGACCTTCATTTAATTTAGGAAGCCAGAATGTTTTTATCCTATTATAAATGACTATCAACTTAAATTGTCCATATCATATCACAACTGTAATTTTTCGACAATACTGTATGAAATTTCTATAACACGATAAATTTACGTATGGTGTTAAATTTCTCAACATGTATTTACCCTGTCTATCTATAGGTACAACTTTGCTAAACCAATCTCAATGGCTAACAAGAGATTCCAGGTTTACTTTAAAAGGCCTTGAGAAATCGAGGATGAAGCACGATTCTCTACATTCTTTGTGTAGGTTTAGCTTACCCGTACGTACTGCAAGCAAAGGAAAATCTAAGGGTTTGTTATTCTTTCCTGTACAAACAAATGTGTGTCTTTTTAATATAACAGGATTCGTTTCTCCCCTGGGGTAGTTGGACTGACCTTTATCAAAATGTAGGTACATTATTGTCAAGTACAAGATTTTTGTTAAATTAACTTGATCGGCCCGGGGCTTTAATTCTATAGTTATAACGTTTTTCAATCCCTATTGGACAAATATTAAACTGTACCTTTTTGGACCCACGCGTTATTGTTTCAGTATATTGACAACCTGGACTCATTATATACCTCCAATATTAATTCGTGACATATCTTCGAGCTAGAGAAAATAAGCTTCGAGCGAGTAAGTTAGTCGCACGAACTTTCTCGCCCGATTCGGGCAAATTATGGGGTCGACTATTTTTAAAACCATCGCGTTGTAAGCTCCAATGATGCGATGTTTTTAAAATCGTATAACTTACTCGCGGAACTTGCCAGCTACAGGGGTGCATGTACCGTTTATAGAACGACTGTATAATTGATTCATAGAACACATTGGTACTATGGATTAGTTCATAATACAATAGCTTGTAGTGTGAATTATTAAAACAGGGATGGCAAAAGGGTGGCACGCGATAGAAAGTTTTGGGCATGACGTTGATGGAAGCACAAAGGTTTAATACGATTCAATTTCACTTTTCAATAATGCAGATCTACAGTGTATTATAAACTATTATTTCTACATATTATGTTGTGTTATTAATCGTCTTTAATAAAGAATTTTAATGCGAGTAATTTGTGTTTTAATTTTGCCAAATTCTCAGAAATGGGTGCTACATCTTGGCTAAATTTCAGTTTGCAGATGAAAAAAGCGTTCTCTATCCCACGTCTTGAATATCTTCAAAGCTTCCACCAGAAATAGTTGACAAAATGCAGCCTTAATATTTAGGTATATAAGCAAAATATCTTGCGTTATATTCTTGGTATATACAAACCAGGAGCAGAGCTTAGAATTCTGAGAAAACCAGCACCCATTAGTTTGCTTTGAGAATATTCGCAGAACACTCATGATAGAATAGAACGTTGACGCCTAATGAGACAAATTATGTCAATGATATTAGTGATTAATTGTCTACGTAATGTTAGGCCCTTACTGTGATGTAGTATTCTCTCTCCACCCTATGCGTTTGTAAATTCTATATGACAAGTTTGCAAATACTCTCAACTTTGTGCCAAGTTCCATATCCGCCATAAGACGCCTGACTGTTGGGCTTCTAAAGTCTGTTATGGCGCTCCCTCACCGAAGCATTCACCTGTAATGTATCTATCCAAGATTCGATTTTGAGGATTACGTTACAATACTGCCTCCTGCACCACCCCATTTCTTCCCGTGGGTGTCGTAAAAGGCGACTAAGGGACTTACTAGAGAATGGGCAGCAGCATTCTCTATGCATTTTACCACCATACTGCGATCGCCAACCCGCCAACCGTGTCGATTATGGCAAACCCCCCCAAATTGGGGGAGGCCTAAGTCCAGCAGTGGACGTCTTACGGCTGAAATGATGAATGATGCCTGCTTCCTTAACTGTCGTCGGCCTGTAATCGGTCAGTTGTTTTAATTCACATAACAAATTGTACTAACAACTCACTTCTGTTACTTTACAGGCGAATGTTACCATTGTGGGAGCTACTTAAGGTAAGTAAGGACTACTAAAAAGAATGGTTTGGGACTGCTTGACATAATTATGTATACTAGTAGTCGCACAGTGGTCGAAATTCCACCAACATTCATTTAAAACTTATTGTATTTTTCTAATGCATTAATTATGTAAAAAACATTAGCTTTCTGCACTCCTTGCTCATATAAACTATAACTGTGACTTTTTTTCATACTCCTCCGTCCACCTAGTTTTCGTAAAAAGGGGTACAAAGTTTTTGCATTTCAAGTCTTTATTTGTAGTATATTGCACAAAATTGGAAGTGGCTCCGTTTCTCTATTAACTTTGCAATTAAATTTATTTATACTGGTACATTTGACGAATTAGGTACCTACATGATAGCAACTTCAATCATCACGTATGTGTACGTTGATTGATATAATTATCGGTCTATAATTAATGCCAATTATGAAGTAAATATGTGGATAATTGAACACCACAGATGTTAGTGACCTTCCCGCAAATGAGAAAACACATTAGGTAGGTACATTCAGTATGAAATTTTCTTTTGCGTCAGTATGTGACTGGCTTAACACGCTGTAAACTTCTCCAAAGTTCTTTACTAACTACAGAAAACTAGTTGTACCAACCTTCCAATGTTAAACTAAAGAAGTAGGATTTATGCGGGCGTAGCATCCTGAATAATATTACGAATATACCCGACTATAATAGAAATTTATTACTTTTTCCCTATTCCATCTTAAAATTGTCCTCAGATTAAATACTGCGATGCCTGTACCTGACAGTAAAATTCAGAATACCTTGGCATTGTAATCTAAATCATATGCTAGATTTGTACTGACGTACTTCAAGATCATTTTTATAAAACAAACTTCACTTAGTATGTCAGGAAAAATCCGTAGTCACTCGACGTATTCCTCCCCCGGCTTGGCTTCACGAAAAAGATTGAGCAGTTAGTTCAAATATGTGTAAAATTTATGTAAATACAAGTGATTCTAACGATTGGCGAATTGTTTGCGAACCCTCGTCCCTCGGGAGTGCGGGAGCTAACAATGTGACAGAGAAAAATGAAAATAGTTGACACTGAATTTTCCGGCAAAATAAGAAACATCTCGTATTATTTGTCTGTCGCTTTGTTATCTGTGAAAGAAATAAGAAACTGGCTTAGTACCTTCGTATACGGACGCGTTTTGTAAAACATTTATTCAAACAGTTTTGGCATTATACCTGCTGAGAAAGAACCTAGAGGCAATTGAATGAAAAAACAATTATCGAAATCTTTATATGGATCTATAAAAATATTTAATCGTTTGACATATCGATAATATTTTCTATCCCTTTCATAGCGTTCCGTAGTGTGTAGGTAATTTCATTCGTATTTCACTGCAGGGTATTAATTTTCATTCGTGAATTTTGACACGTGCGACATTTTACATACAAGTTTGTGTAGCAAGTACCTAAATCAAATCAAATCATTTATTCGCATAGAATGCAGGTATTTTACAATATAGCTGTAATGAGCCGGGTACATTCTGCCTGAGTTTCAGCATGCAAAAATTTTTACAAATAATTAAACAAATCTTGAACAAAATTATGAAAAAGTTAATCAATGAATAAATTATTATTACAAGATTAGGTCATACAGAAAGGAGTATTAAAGAATGTCAATAAAATTATATAAAACCAATCAAATCAAATAGTGTCAATAAAATTAAATAATGTCAATAAAATTAAATAATGTCAATAGAATTAAGTAATATCAATAAAATTATACAGTTGATATGTCACACATAGTGTCATTAAAAAAATCACTTAACGAGTAATAACACCTCTGTACCAAGAAAACCTTCAGTTTACTTTTAAAATGTTGCAGTGTGACATTTTTTATGCTATCTGGGAGTTTATTAAATATGTCTGGAGCCATGCAAAAAACACTTTTTTGGAGAAGTGCTGTTTTATAGCTACCGATAGTTAATAGGTTTTTGTACTGACTTCTGACTCCCGGGACCTTTCTTGGTGTCCGAAACTTTAGCAAACAGGTTTTTATTCTTTTTTACAAAAACTGCCATTTCCAAAATATATTAAAATACAAATACCTACTTCACGACATAGTTTGCTCTTCCGGACGAAGAGCAAACTATGTCGTGTGTGTAAGTGGCTAAGTTAGAAAGATGGACACTACTTACATCTTTGTTAAACTTTAGCCCAATACAGGCTTTTATTTCCTTTTCGGTTTTTTTGCTGGGCACCTTAGGGTCGTAGCGTGATATTAAAACTAATTTTTCTCGAGAATTAGGCTATCAAATAGGTACATGCAAAAAGAACTTTTCCAATCCGACTGGTAGTCCGTAGAGATTATCACGTCCAAACAAAAAACAAACAAACTCCTCAGCTTTATTATAAATATAGATTATTATCACGGCAGCCTAGAATAAGAGTGATAACGACATGAACTCTTAGTTTATATAACTGACGGTATAGATAACCCTGATGCTCGCCGTTCGGTCACGCTCGTAAAACTGGCTATGTGTGTGCAGCAAATACAGGGTGTGTTACGTAGATAAGGGTGTCGTGTAAGAAGCATTTCCGCGCGAGGGTGACTGGTTAACGGGCGGGTGACCATCCGATTGTATCGACTACCCGCCACGAGGCGACCGGGCGACGTCATCGCCCTCCACTATTTAAGTAGCAACACGGGTACATGTATCGCCCTATTGAGCTCGTTATCGGTGCAATTTATTGCTTCGTTCGAACTCTAATACATTGTTGTGTGACCCACGATTCATTTCATAGTAACGGACAGTAACTGCCACTAGTGAAAAGAGTTGTTATTTGTGAATATACAGACGTGGATTTTACCATAGGCGTAATTCGCGATCCAAAACAAACCATCGAGATTTAACTTTTCTGGAATTGGATGTGAAACAGACGGAGCATATCACACACCGCATCGAGTTTTTTTTAGAACAACCTTTCCAATTATACTGAAAAAAAAAGTGAATAAGCGCTCTGAAAAGTCAAGCCGTCAATTCGAATTCCATTTCAGGTTTCGGCGAATAAACGTACAATCAAAACTGTTTGAAAAAATAGTGCTTTGCCCATAACAACAGTGGTTAGAAAGTTTTCTCGTCATCTAATATAAAAGTTTCGGAGGCACGGGCTAAGTGAAAAACTACCACGGAGGGGATTTCTCGGAGCGTAGCTTTTGGGAAGTGAAAAAGTTAGACCGTAGTTCACTCAAAAAGTAGGGATATTGAATGTCGATTATTATAAATAAATATCAGAAGCCATACAAAAGAGGCGAGCTTTATCCTCCAAACATGAAAAATTGAATTGTTTATCATGAATGAGTAATATTTTATGACGTGTTGGCTCAAGATAATTATAGTCATGACCGTCCGAAAACGGTAAAGACTAGAATACTAAAGATGGAAAAATGACATCACATAACAATGTTATAATCAACTTGTAGTTATTAAAAAAAAACTCGATTTTCTGAAACGGGAAGTTTTGCTTCTCCATAACTTATTCCTTATTCATAACGCTACTTGGACTAATTTCCTGAAGCATGGGAATCATGTGGCGATACATTTAAAAACTACTGTTAATAAATATAGGTGTTTAACCTTGGCTTCGAGGTCCCATTAGCTGATAGATGCATTGTATTATCTGCATTTATACAAAATCTACATCATGATAAGTGCTTTCCCTTACACTCTCCTATATTAAAGTTATTAGTAATTACGACACGTGAGTAAGTGCCTCGCTACCTTGCTCGAAGGGTAGATAAGAGCTATAATTGGAAAGCTAAGTGATTATATGCAACGACCTTCAGGAATGCAGGCAACGCTTCTGCAATCACAAGCTTCGCATGTTTCAATAATGTGACTTACACCTTGAGATCATTGTCAAATAAATATTGAAGTATATTACGTACTTAATCTTAATCATCAGCCCCCTAGCCAAGTTACAACCGTTTCGTGTCGAATTCCGTTCTCCAATCGGTGACGCCTCGGTGTCAGCAATTGTAGAAAACGATAAGTTGGTAGCCATGTTGACGCGCCTGAGTCGGCCGGTCGTTCTACAATGTCTTTAGAAAAATGACACATCGTAACAAAGGATTTAGCGTTGAACATTTTAGAAACGATAAAAAATCATTCTATCATTTTGAACGATGTGAATTTGGCTACGAATTTTCTATTCGTTTGTTCTAACCACGTGACATAACGTTGAGCGACTAGCGTTAACGATTGCAGATTATCAACTTGGCTAGAGGTGCAGTTGTATTTTTTACGTTGCTAGGACTCCGACCTTCTCCCGGCGTGAAGGAAAGGGCCACAAGCCACCAAGCAGGTTCAGTGTGAGTTGTCAGAACTCACAAGTATTCACATTTTTTTTCTACGACATGCCGTATTCCTCACAATGTTATCCTTCACCGTTTTTGAGAGCAAAGGTGATGAATTTATTTGCACAAAGTAAAGTGCTTGCCTGGTTTCAAACCCACACCCTAAACTAAAAGCCCGACTTTTACCGCTGAGCCAACACTGTCATGTTTATCTTCTTCTATTTCACGCACAACGGACGGTTAATACAGCGGAGTTGATCCTGTGTCTGGGAACTTTCTTGACAATAATATTATTGATACTGAAGACGTAAGGGGGAACATTTATACAATAGAAACGGATTTATCGATAACTTTGGTTTGATAGCCCGTAGTATATTGTGGTCTTACGAGCCGAATTGTATCGCTATTATCTACTATCAAGAGAGACTGATACGATACGAAAATTCTTAGCACAGTATTATATTTCTCAAGACGCCGCACTGGAGATGACTTAAGAGCACTTTATCTCATGCGACATTTACGTTCGGAAACTATGCCGAAAGTTTCAAGTATTTGTGTACTTATTTTGCGGTATAAGAGAGTTCCAATATGTGTTGGTATTTTGTTAAAGGTTTATAGGAAGCCTTTATTGATGTTGCTGGAATTCCTACATTTGGACAGATCACTGACTGTGACTTCACCCGTCGTCAGTCATTAAACACTCGCTTATACAGTTTCACCATGTTAATCAAACTAACGAGAAAACCGTTAGGAAATAATGGAAACGTACTTCGACGTAACTCCACATTTATAGAATTACTTATTAAAAACACTATGAGTCCATAAGATTTCAATAAGTAATAAGATTGGCAGAAATACATAGCTTATAACAAATACATTTAAATACACTTTAAATCTCCTTCTTCCACAAGTATATGATTCCACTTGGTGCCCTATTACCGTAACTTTACTTCTAAGATAAGGTAACAAAAAGAAAACTTAATCCCTTGATATGAGCAAGGATATTATATGCTTTCTCCTAGATTTTCTTCATAACGCATGGCGGAGGAACACAAAGTGGCGGCGGGTGCTGTATCCTTTCGAGTGCTCAACATTATTGCATCTTAAGCAATCAAAACTAAGCTAATGAAATGTGCAATCTTCACCACCATATTCTAGTGTATTCCACCCTCTATTATAATCTATATGAAACAAAAATTCAATTAACAACTAACAAGTTTTCTTTTTTCGAATTATTTTTTCGCCCTGATTTTGATGACCTGAACTTAACAGTTTAATACACGCGTACTGTCCCATAATTAGTTTTTCTACAAATTTAGTTTATAAACTAACGTAGCACAGAGCTGTTATCCTCTATTGTAAAGAGAAACACGTATACAGAGTTTGAGCATCCACTGCATTACTAAACGGAGCTAATGAACCGATTGCGATGAGGCGCAGTTAGAGCGATGAAACCACATTACCATACAGAACAGATGTAATGATGTGTGTGATTTGCGGTCATTTTGTGCACTTCTTCACTAATTTGGAGGTTTTTCGGTAATTAGGTTTAGATACTTAGGTAGGCAACTACTAACTTGAAAAGTTTTGGAAGTCTGTTATCTTATTTGATAATACAATTAACATTATAAATTAAATTCAATGAATTTATTTCGGATACCAGTGATCCATATTGTATTAGTATTACAAAACCACTTGTATTCTAATGTTAGTAGTACTAATACTATGATGTTTAAAGACAGCTTTAGTTCAACTGCCTTAATTGAATATTTGGTCATAAACATCCAACTATAGAAGTAGTTAAACTAACTCATTCCAAAATCCCAGTTGTCGATTAAATCAGTACTTTTTTTTTTAGAATTTTTCGATAACACAGTAAAGTACTTTTTCAGAGCAAAGTAAAGACATAAAGTTTTCAAATAAAAGCGTTGTCGGCACTGCGTGGTAAGTAGACACAAATTACAACCCTCAAGAAAAGTGGTAATAGAAGTTCTTCAAAATGAATATATAAAGAGATAAATAAAGTCAACTCCAAGGTCGAAGTGCCCAGCAATTAATGTTTCTGTTCGAAGAACAGAGGCACAGTATTTTCGGCTGCAATCGATTAAATATTCAAAACTGTCTGAAAGCCTTCTTTACTGTGACCTATCTATTTTAAAGAAACCAAAACGTGAAGAGAACCGTATTTTATAGACTTATAGGAAAAGACTGGAATGAGATAACTAGATGTGGAAATTAATATCTGAAATCGTAATTTGACCTATCTTTTGATTTATTTATATGATAATTGTTGATAATAAGTAGATCTGTTACTAAAATAATTCATTATATAGCTACTTTATAATTGATTTAAGGCTCGGCTTTTTAAAATTGTTGTGTCGCGCCAAAGGGTCAACTTTGTGAGCCTTACGAACCCCGGGGCAGTTGGTATGAAACGTCCTGGTTGTTCAATTTAATTATATAATAAAAATTCCGTTACACAAATAAAGATTCCCTTATTATTAAGTATAAAAAAATTTCTTCCCTTAATATTTATGCTAGTGAAAATCGAATTTAACCAAGTTAAACGCCTGTAAAGGGATTTATTTCGTACTAGCAAATACAAAGTTCGAACTATCAGGTGAATGGTTGACAATAAATGAAGTATCGATGCAAAATCGTTTTCCAATAATGACGCCGTCTATCATGTGGACAAATTGACCAATCAGTCACCTTCCACGCTCTCTCGGTTTTCACTACAACCTACCTACGTACCTACATTATTTATTTTCTAGCATACCTACACAGGGAAAATATAAAATCTATTCAAAGTAGGTACTCCTCCCGCCGAAAATACTCCAAGGATAAAAGGGAAAAATATTTATTTTTCTCATGGGAATAATCTAGAGGATTCTGAACGCGTACCAGATAATTTACGAGAGCCTTACCTCCGTTGGTTACCTACTGAAATTTGTAAACTTCGCTCAGAAACAATTTGTTTCTAAAACCCAATTTATAAGGTCTATATTTACAAACAACAATTGGAAGGCCCGAAGGTAAAAATTTACAGAAAAAATAAAACAATACAGATTACTGGAAAGTGCGACCTGAATTGGAAATGCAAACTTTTGTGTTTACAGACAACAGCTGTTGTGTTTGTTTCAAGTCAAAATGATGAGCTTCTGCCACTGTTAAACATATTTCATAAAAGAAAAGAAATTTCACTCAGATATCAAATTCGTGCGCGTACTATGTATATTTCTAATAACTTCAGTTAGGCCAAAGCTTCATAGTCAAATATTAAAACTTCGACATTTACCTATATAATATTTATGGCGAAAATCCCGAAAGCCTTATCATAGCCAAAGATTTCAGAAATTAAATGTGTTGCACAGATAGAGCCATACAGACTTTAAAATAGTTCAGAAAGCCAAATTCTATCGTGTTAATAAATGATAGTTCTATGGTACCGGCAATGCACGCTCTATAATAGGTGTTGGTAAAGTCTGATTTACTGCATGAATTGCTTGTATCTCATGTGTGAAATTGAGGGATCAGTACGCAATTAATTCAAATAGCGATCGCCAGCCTACCAAAAACAGCTATAAATAATAATCAACATCGCACAACATTTTTGGTAACACAAAAACCTCAGTCGTAAAAAAATCTATTTACTAAAAAGATATCTCATTTCAGCTCTGAAATTGTTTTTATATTGGACGTTTCAATGTAACAGAAACTCGGATTACACGCGAACAACGTCTAACCTACTCTTGTTATAATCTCACTGAAAAATGAGACGAGTAAATCAGAAATACCTACCTAGAGGCTAGTCTAAGTATTTCAGAGCTACCTGAAAAGATAAATGTGAGATACTCGTGATTTTATCGCAATTAAAAAAAAAATGGTTTTACCACCTACTTTAGTAACGTACGAGTATATAGCAAGAAACTTGTGAGTTTCGTAAAAGTTTTGTAAATCCCTGAACTGTAGCACTAAGTTCAACAGATTCGTCCGACGCGTTCTTGTAAGCGCAACTCAATGAATACGGTCTTTGTATATGCCTTATTGTGTACCCTCTCTCGAATGAAGAGTCTCCACAGAACCACGAACTTCTTTACACAAGACCAAAATGCTATATATCCATCCTTTTATCATACTGCTATTGTCATCTAAATGAAACTAGATAAAAACCAGGTACCTACGTACGTGACAAGCCCATTTTATTAAATTTTTGATAGGGAAATAGCTAGCAACCGAAGTGAGATTGTATTGAGATAACCTTTTGTCGTGTAAAGAAGACATAGAGAGGCAGGGGAACAACTCGGTAAAGCTAGGGTAATCCTGGCTTAGGAAGCCGCTCCGGTGGGCCGACCGGGCGGCCAGGTGCGGATACGTTGCCTCCTTACGAACTATAAGTCACTGTACCTAGTTACCTGAAGAATGGTGGCGGAATAAAAGTAGTGGTTTTTTTTACGTGGCTTGCTTTAATTCTTGAAAAGCGTATGAAGATCCCGCAACGGTTGATCAATTAATTCGGTTTTTGTGAACATGAATAATTGGAGCTATATCCAGAAACGTGTAGGAGTCGTATCGAATTCATTGAAATATCGAATACATATAAATGCAAGTACACCTACGCAGTTCAATAACGCTTTTCAACAATTCGTTTCGTTACATCGTATTTCGTCTCATCGTATTATTGAGATTCGTTAAATGTTTACCCAATCTTGTTATACCCCTTTCATATTATTTATTACTTCGAAATTAAATTAATGTAAAGCTCGCGGATTCTGAAATTTCATCTGTTACGTATTCAGGTGTTGAGCTCACATATATTAATTAGTCTCTAGCCTACAGGCGAAAAAGTTACCCAAACAAAATTGTGTCAGACAGTCGGATGCTAAAATGGGTAAAGGGCATCGATGCCGACAATAATTTTGGCCTACAATTGATCAAAATTGCCCGATCGTCACAAATAACAAAGGTGTCCATTGGACCAGCAGAAAATTTATTGTTCTCTATTCAGAATTGTTAGAAGTTAAACAAAATTTTGCAATTCAGTGGCGTGGTAATATTAAGGACCCTGACTCACGACCCAGTTTTATAAACAGTCATTATAGTTTTTTTTACAGTTTTGGTTTATGTGATGTGCCAATTTTTTTTTTTGCCTTCTCAATAACTGTAACTCCTCAATATCATACTGACCACCAGCTGATATCATTATATTGCTCAAGTACCTTGATAGGTTTTATAAATGGGACTGTCCCAAGAATTTACTAAATTAAACTTTTCCTTTTGGGTTTCATGTAGATACAGAAGCGGTTATTGTTTCACGAAACATAACTTCTAATTATTTTTTTAAAGTGCTTAATTAATCTGCATGGTGTAGTTAATTCCTATTCGATGGTATCCTGAAAGCGAATGGGCATTTGATTCTTTAAAGAATATTGATGTTTTGTGAAATGCTCAGCGCTGTTAATATAGGAAAAAATAATCATACACACAATTGTCTTCAATGTAAAGTTGGTAAATAAATGTATCCTATTCTATTCATTATCACCACGGGGTTTAGGCGTGAAGGCTTTTAGTAATTTAAAGGTGTGCTCTACCCCAAATATCGTCATATTTAGGTTCCCTATACGATGTATCCAACATAAACTGGGTTCGAAACCCTCTTTGAATATGAAAGGGATCTATCGTCATCTATTACCATTCCAATTTTAGTGAACCTCGCTACGATGAAAATTTTATTCATAATGTTTCTGCATTGCATGTTTTAAAAGAGGTGAGAGTCAATTGGTGAATGTTTACCAAATTTCATTCATTCATTCATTCCAGCCGAAAGATGTCCACTGCTGGACAGGCCTCCCCCAAGCTCCGCCGCTTCAACCAGTTTTGTGCATCCCGCATCCAGCGGATTCAAGTGCCAGATTCCAGTGCCAAATGTACAAACTATTAATCCTTTTTTTATGTTTTGTTTTGTACTACCTACTAAAAGATATTTGTGACTATACACCTTATTGGTGATGATGTCCAGAAAGGTCAGGCGCGTATTACTGGTAACGACGTGCGTGTATGAACAGATGTGTGAACTTAAGCGACACAAAAGGAATGTGTAAGGATCATAGCAGGTGGCGTTGTAGATTCTGCCTATCCCCATGTGAAAAAGGCGTGAGTTACTACAGGTATATATGGTTGCGAACAATGTTTGTGTTAAAAACTTTTGGCTCAATATCAGAAATTCGTAATTTTTCTTTTTATCTTTGCTGTAATGACTGGTAACGACACAATGTGATATATTTTGCATCTATCAAGTTGAGCAATCCATTTATAAAACGTATTGAAAGTATGACATGAAAAATAAAAATATTTTTATTTTCAAAAATTCAGCACGTATACATTGAATGAAATATAGTTTCAACGATAAACGCATTTCGTTGATACATAGTATTTTCATTGCGAGTGGAGAGGCGAATTATTTTCAGCCTTTTAAAACTTCAGTATTATCCATTAGTCCCGCTGAATATTTCATGACTGTTGGAGGACCGTCTACTGTCCATCATTTTCTATCAATAACTGCGATCCGAGCAGTATTCAGTGTTTTCCATTCTGTCACGTCAACCCTTTGTGTTAGCGGAAATTGTAACGGAAATCATCAATTGTTAAACAATGGAAATTTCAAGCGCGATCATTAATTAATTTGGTTCGGCTGCCATTTTTCATTTTAAAAAATCGAGCTTAAAACCTTTTACGAAAACGAAGTGCAATGTTGAATTCACGAAAATCCGTAGCAATCATTTTCACTGCGTCACCCCTTTTGATAGCTTTAAGTCGGATATGCATTTCCAGTTTTCACTACAAAATAAATCAGTATCGCGTCCAACATAACATAAAATTCGCCGTTTACAATAATTAATAATGATGCTGGTTTTATTAGTTAACTAATTAAGTTTCTTTGAACATTTCCAAATATGTAGCTGTATTAGTCGTGTAAAATTCATCATTGGGGTTTCTCATGATCGCCACGCTTGGCAAACGGGTTGCTGATCGCAGTATTGTGGTAAAATACATAGAGTACACTGCTGCCCATTCTCAAATTAGTCCCTTAGACACCCACGGAAAGAAATAGGAAAATGTATCAATATGTAATTCAAATAATAGTGAAATTGTTATTTTATTTTTTTTGGGTGGTCAATGCTTTTTCAGTACTTAAATATGTTATTATGATACGTACTACAAACAAATGTGTGGAAGCATGGAAAGTATTTGTCCAACCTCTTTTTTGCTAAAAAAAAGTTCAGATCTAAAAACTACGAGTACACTTCTCTAAACTTTGGTTTAAAACTGCTTGAAAGCTTCAGCATACCAAGTTGTCTTCACTTTAAGCGTAAGTACCAAGTGAGTATGTTTTATGGTTTTTGAAATTTATTTCTAAATAAAAAAGTATAAGTACAACTCTTACTTGAGAGTATTTTAAGAACTTCATTATAAGGACTTTGCCATACAAACTAAGTAGGTGATTTTCTTTGTAAACATATTTCTATAAATATTATAAAATCACTCCATTACGTCATCCTTGTAACTCGGGAATCACTTAAATGAATCACATACCTATTAGTTTATTGTTTTGATTTTGTGTTCTTTGGCTAAGTTTTTAAAGCTGAAGAGTTTATTTGTTTGTTTGATTGACCGCTCTAATCTCAGGCACAACTGGTCCGAATTGAAAAAAAAATCTTGTGTTTGGTAGCTTATTTATGGAGGAAGGCTATAGGCTATATAACATCACACTATAATTAAAAGGAGCGGAGCAGTAACGAAAAATGGACGAAAACTGGCAGGCTATTCGATGCGACGGGAAGGGTCATGGGAGCAAAAATTTGACGCGGACGAAGTCACGGGCAGAAGCTAGTGTAATATACATATATACATTTTTTTTTTTGAGTGATATAAACTCAGTATTCATCGTCATTTGAATTTCAGTACTCAGTATTGAACAAAAATAAAAATCCAATTTCATTCTGTTTCTATAGGAACAAAACTAAAACAGTATTAGGATTGGAAGTCATAACATCAAATTCAGACTGTCATCCACTAGTTTCTATTTGCTGCAATGCGCTACAGTGCGACCGGATTGTTACGAATACGATACCCTGTTCTGTCTCACAAGCGACAAGAGCTTTCTGCGAACGATGACCGCTGCCTCCTTGACAGAACGTGTGGTCTAATGTTATGGCAATCGATATTTTTTTGTTTTTATTCTCTCTTGTTGGCTTTTATTACTCGTGAATTATTGATGTTGTACTTGTGTAAACGTTGGACTAAAGTGTGAAAAGATGGTTGGTTTAAGATGGATTTATTTTTCTTATTTAATTTTTTTTTTTTTGGAATATAAACCAAGAAGTTTTATTGCATAAGTCTTGTGTCTGGATATTAAGTAATCGGTACCCAAAGTGTCGCGAAACTATGTATAAAAGTCTGCGTGGACAAAACTAAACAACAATTATTATTGATTATCAAATTCACTTTGCATTGCAATGCCACTGGCACACCCCACGGTTTACTTAAGCTTAACTTCTTTTCTGTTTAATTAAAAGTCGGAACAACCGTCGCATCCAAAGTTAGCGGCACCTTTATTATTTAAATAAGTTTAGATTTAATGTAAATTTAATTTAAATTAACAACTTTTATACTAACCTAAAGGAAATATCAAAGGACACTTGATAGAGTCGGTTAAATAAAATTAACGTTAGTAGGTATACGAAATCGGTACGCCTACACGGAAATGTTCTATTAAATTCGAGTGTAACTATCACGTTTCCGAAGCCATTTCTCGTTTATTTCGCATTGGTCCTCCGACCTCAAAGTAATTTGTTACATTGGCGTCCATCGTCCATCCTGCGATCAATTTTGTTCACGTCTTCACTATCTGTTCAAATCTATAAAATGTGCAGTTTGTCTCACCTTAGCTTGGAACGTGATGCCATAGGTGAAGGCTTCATCGGGATGCAACGGGATCCTGGTGTCGTACTCATCGTTGGGCACGAGATTGTATTGCTTGGTAGACGGCATCTTCCTACCCCACTTTAACAGCTTCATCGGCACGCGTTTCCAGGACCTGGCCTTGAGCACCACTCGGAAGTAACGCGTCTTGTAGCCTCTCCTAAACATTTAGGAGGTTTAATGCACCGCCACCATCATAAACTGTGCCCGAACTTGAATGAAGTCGCGTCACCTGAAACAAAACAGTTCATTGTTAAAGCAGGGGATACAATTTACAATAATATAGTAAGTGCTCAATATCAAATTTACAATCTTTACATCAGTAACAAGTTTGGGTCAAAAACATAGTTAAGAAGTTCTATGCAAATGACAAAAGTGTGTTTTCTCACATCCTGGCTAATAATTATAATGATAGAAGAACCGTCGGCACAAGTACCGTTGTCCATTTGTGACAAGTCACTAACAAAATCCACTGCAAAATCACGTTGACATAACACAGTAACACACGTGCTGATCGCTTTGTGTTTTTTCACAAAGCTACTATTACTAATGGCCACTATTAGGGTCAACGATGTGGACGAGGCTCCAGCGAGCCAATCAATGCTAACTGACGAATGGGAACACTTCACCAATTCTGCCCCTCGGCAAACTTCAACCGTAGTCACTCCACACGTTCTTGCCCGGAAAAATGAACAGAAACGTGCAATATTTCCATGGCTAATCCTTAGAACATACTAATGTAGACAGAATGGAATGTGACCACCTAACCAACCTAGAATTCCTTTTCACATTCTGGCTAACAACTCCACCAAACCAGCGACAGCACCCAATTATTTGTGAAATATCTAGGAGACTATCGAAAGGCTAACGGAGTGTGACGACATTGTTCGCTAGTTATGTTTAGGGCTCGCTCTGATGAATAAACACTGCTTAGTCATCTGTACGTGGTCAGTGTGGTACACGAGAAACTGCATTATCGATAATTAGACAATATAGAAAATTTTCTAAAAAATAACTACAATGGCGGTGTCTCAGGTGTCGTAAAATTTTAAAGAAAATTCTCTTTTTAAAAAGTTTAAATAACTTCGGAGTTGTTTTTCAATTAGAATATGTTTACCCGTGTTTACCTAATTAATCTGAAGCGAAGGTATTGATATTTTAAGCAAAACTTTTTTAATTTTCCCAACTTTTTATTGGGGTTGTTATTTTATCTATTCGGGTAATATTCAATATTCTGTTCGTCAATCCAAGCCGAGCTGTCGGGATCAGTTTGTAATTCGCTTTAGACTAACTTGTGGACACAGTGAAAACATATTTATAGTTCGGAGGTTCGAATAATATTAGTCCATTGTACACAATCTAAAGTTTAATTAGCATTAGTTAATTGGATTAATTATTTGTGGTTACACAGGATGTTTGTAGGCACAACTAACAAGCGTTGTGGGTAAGTGATACACAATTAGTAGATGGAATTTCGTGATTAGAGTAGCTATACCATTATTTCGAACAAAAAATCTCTATTTCTGTGTCTAATGTAAGTAATGTCCAAATACCACATTAATCCCATTTCTTCTCGTGGGTGTTATAAAGGCGAAAAAGGGACTTACAAGAGAATGGGCAGCAGCGTTATCTATGCATTATACCACCATACTACGATCACCAACCCGCTTGCCAAGCGTAGCGATTGTCCAGCAGTGGCCGTCTTTCGGATGAAGTGATGATGATGATGACATGACACCACAATAGATTTTCTGAGTCTTCTCAATAATTGTGAATTAGATGTAAAACAGCGACAGATAAGTCCTTAATTGTGCCATCCGAGCGTCAATAAATTGAAGTTGTTACAAAGTCAAGTGTCGAACATTTAACCAAGCAGAACGATTGAAAAGTTACAGCTATCGTCTTAATCATGGCGGGGAATATTAATTAGTTGAGCTTCGGATTGCTATTTGTAAATTGAGTCCCTACTATCGCAAGTACGAACTAGTCAGATACACTTATTGAAGAGGTTGGCGTTACCGGTGGGTGTATTTCGTATGTTTTGCACGCTTTAGTAACTTGGAATTTATGCCTTGACATTAAGTGATTTGATAAAACCTCTTAAAAGGAAAACTGGTAGGAATGCGGCTTCGGAACCAATAAACCGCCCATTAAGGTTAGGATTAGGAGATCTGAAAATATAAGAGTTAGATAATGGGTGCAGCCACGCTCGGTTCATGTTGAAATCATACCTATAACATTTCGGAATTGTATACTGTTTCTTTTTTACTTCAGCACCGGACTGATGGTAAAGGATCACATCGCAAGAAAAGTCAGTATAATTACTGGCTTATTATTCCTACATTTATGGAAACTACTCTTAGCACACGCCAATTTCACACAATGCACATTTTCGAACATGTTTGATCGTAATATCGATATTGTTTACACAAGTTCTACTTTGTTCCAAAATAAAACAATCAACTTTTCCTGGACTTCCACGTAACTATTGTATAGGTACTGTAAATGCATAAACAAAATCATAAGTTTTCTCTTACATTTTTGTTCCCTAAAGCAATATTTTTTTTATTTTTGCTATTTTTGCGTTCACCGTGTAATTAAATGGGACTTAAACGTAACTTCAAATTTGCGAAATGTGGGAGTTCTATTGAATATAGGTGCACCTCTGCCTCACTTCTCGAAAAATACAGGAGTGATGTTATAATGTTACGTTATGGAGGAATGTTTATTTGCACACAAACCATTTAATCACACCGTCGATAAACTAAAGCCACTGTAAATCAGTTGAGTCCATTACTCCACTCGTTACACAAACCTAGCGGAAGTTTATTCTAGAAAAATACGAACGGTATCGTTCCCTATAGAAAACATCTTCATCTCTATCGAAGAAGATTGTCATTATTTTTGCTAGATAGCCAAGGAACAGCTTCAGTTGGATTTTATTACTATTTGTATCTTTTAATGATGTTGTTGCCGTTTTTCTTGAAGACAGTGCATTTTTTCTAAAAAAGAGTGCTGATACCTTCTCTACTGAACAATGTTTCGATGTTTTTGGTGCTGACTTCTCTGTTGAAGAATTAATAATAATACGATGTTGACGTAAGTGTGCAATAACTAATATTCACTCATATCAAACAACAGGTCTTAAAGTACCTAAGTACTAAGTCAATACAATACTTTCAAACGCTCGAATTTTTTATCTAAGACTTTGCATATAAGTGCCTAAAATAACGAAGTTAAATATAAATTTTGTTTTATTGAAAAAAAAGTACATAATGGCGCAAAGAAATAAGATCTAAGTTATTATCATATAACAACTCACTAAGTAAGGGAGTGATAACAAAATCAGGTATTAAACATATTTCACGCTTATTTTACAGAAAAAAGATCTTTATTTAGAATCTTTTATCCTTTCAGGCCAATAGGTAATATTGACATAGATCACTATCTTTTATCAATTATGAAAAAAAAAACAGCTGTTACATATATTTTAACAGCGTCGAGCTATTATTGTACTTTTCTATAAAATATCTGTTTTTTTAACGCATGGGGTCTCAGAATCATGTTCTGAACCATGTAAGCCATCCTATATATAACCTATAAATGAAAAACCTAAGACCTGAGTGAAGTACAGGATCAGCATGGAGAAAAAATATGCGATGTCGTCATTGTCAAGTAACAATTTTACTTGTAACCACCCTTATTTTCCACGATTACAGGGTTGCTTCCATAGTATAGGAGTTCATAATGATGGGAAGAATGACCCTATTTTCTTTCTTCACTATCAATTACCTTAACTTACGTTTTATTGAAACCTAGGTTTTCAGCTATTTAATAAAACTATTCAGCTATTCCGCTGGGAGCGATGCCTGCCAGGGCCACGGAATTGTTCCAAAGAGTTACCGTGGCCCTGGCATAGGCAAAGAAAGAAACACGGGTAGGTTTTAGTCAGTAAAAGTCTGATACGCCGTTCCACTCCACCCAGAGTGGGAGACGTCATATGATGAAAATCATCCACACAATCCACCCACAAATAAAATATTTTCAGCTATGTCAATTATGGAGGTATGTGGGAGCGAGACACACGACCTAACATCGCCGATATAGTATTGTGAAAAGTTATAACATAGGTAGAGCGAATGTTTGTTGTATCACATCTGCGCATCTGTTTCAGCTAAATTTATTTCTAAAAATCCAAATCATGCGTACCGTCAACAGTATCCTTGGTAGGGACCTTACTTTGTCAATTTTCATCACCACAGCTCTCAAAACATAGTAAAGAAACCGGTATGTACTAGAACCAAAAATTCTAAGACATGTGTCATCCAGGGATCTAAGCCTTTTTTTTGTGGGTGGGAAATTATCAAATGACGTCTCCCGCTCTAGGGTGGAGTGGAAGGGCGTGTCAAACTTTTACTGACTAAAACCCACCCGTGTTCCTTCAGTTGCCCATATGCCAGGGCCACGGTATCTCATTCGAACAAATCTCGCGACTAATTTATCTGAACCCTTGTGTTGAATGATACCTCACTCCCTCACACAGAGAGGAGACCTTTGTCCCAAAAGTGGGAATATTATAGGCTTATATACATTATAGATTATATTATGTACTGTAGGCACTGAAGTAGTTCAACCACGTACAATTAACATTATTAATCCAATAAAGAAAACTAATTTATCACAAGAGACCAAAGTTTCAGTTGCAATTTGTCTCCCAACACTGACCTGGCAACTTTGCTTTACTTCACTTGACTGTAAATAAAACTTTAATTGCACTTCTTTAAGGCGCTGCCCACACTTAGGACGCCGTGAAACGATCAGTTTAGTTTCACAGTTCTCCATTTTTTCTATTTTCCAGCAAAAACAATTGAGTGTATAGTCAAATGGTCAGAGAAAAGTCGTATTAAAAGACTTAATAAAACTAAATAATATCATAAAATCACAGGAAACACTCGCACATTTTAGTCGTATAATCATCAACATTTTGACCGTCGTCTTATTTTATGTAATGTTAATAAAGGAAGGAAAATCAATCAACTATAGCAATACTTAAAAATTGTTCAACTAACCATTTATTTTTTTATATTTATGTAATTAGAATAGCAAAACACCTTTTAGATGGTGGTATACAATCCAACTAACATCAAGCGCATCGCTGTTTTGAACCTACGGTGACACGACGCTCTCTTATCAAATATTATATCTAAAAAAATGAATCTTACCGCGCCTTAACGTCGGCTCATTGCGAAAAGCTCACGTGGAAGCGGGCTAACTTTAAACTACATACATTATGCATTTGGAGAATTAACTTTGTTGGATAACGATACGGACTTCGAAAGTTTCACATTTATACTCTCTGTGCTAACTTTTGTTTTGTATTTACTAACGCCTGCAGTAATTAACTAAACGCCTTTGATAACGTTCCTACCTATTTACAGCGTCTGTACCGTCAGGGAATTTAATTGTTCATCAAAATTATACACTACGTACCATTAGCCACTTCATACATTTGTCAAAGAATTGAAAGAATTTGAAATTTATGTAATACGAACAATTTAAGGTGATAGTCAAATAGATTATATTTTTTAATCAATTTAATTCCCCAACTTAACACTTTTTAGTTATTGGTTGCACGAAAGAAATTAATGTAAGCTTCTGCACGTTCGTAACCTTAGTTTCTTTTTTTTACAACTTAGTCAATGATTCGTCGTGGCTTGAAAAAGGGGAATAGAGTATTCAATTAACTCAGCCTATCGCAGTCCACTGCTGGACATAGGCCTCTCCCATGTTACGAAAGTGGCTGGGAAGAAAGTATTATTTTCGTTTAATTATTTGAAAGATATGTACGTTATCCTAAAATGTTAAAATAAAATGAAACTATCCTTCTAATCTTTAGATAGTATAAAACAACGTCGCTTCCCGTTTCTGTACGCTTAGATCTTTTAAACTACGCAATGGATTTTAATGGGGATTTCATGAATAGATAGAGTGATTGAGGAGGAAGGTTTATGTGTATAATACACGGGAGAAATCGCTGGCCAAAGCTAGTAGGTAATACAATAAATCTAAAAGAGAGTCACGCAAAATGGACTCAACAGGTTTGCATGTTTCGCGCACAGATAGATTATAATCTGGATGGACACATGGGTGAAGCCGCTGGCAAGAGCTACTAATACTACATTCAATGATTTAAAAAAAACATTTTTTACTTGCCTTAATCTAAGTGTGGTGCCTATGAATAAAGTGAATGTTTTCTTTACATTTCTGCAAAGTCAACATTCTTGATATCTAATGAGTAGGTTAAATCTGTTGTTTACTTTATTCGGTGTTTGCAATTAAGATATTCCTCTACGAACACGATTAGTTCCGCGGTATCAGCAAACATAGGGAACTACGTACATTATATTCAAAATGTAAATACAAGTACAGTAAATATGGCACACAAAGTTTCAACTCGACACTTTGCACTTACATTCGTAGTGACCCAAACTAAAACTATTTTAACGACTACTACACTTGTTTTTATTTCATACAATATAAACAATGTTACCCCATTTAAATTGTTGTAGTGATTAATAAATTCTACTGCTTCAGAGTCATTACTTTATACGTAACTAGCTTCTGCCCGCGACTTCGTTCGCGTGAAAATTTGACCTCCGAGCCGTCGCGTTGAATCCCATCGCCCATCATCATCATCAGCCTATAATGTTCCCACTGCTGGGACACAGGCCTCCTCTCGGTGAGAGGGAGTGGGCCATAATCCGCCACGCGGGTCGGTTGGTAGATGTCACATGTCTTCGAATTTATTTTTTTGGTTCTAAGACATGCCGGTTTCCTCACGATGTTTTTTTTCACCGTTTTGTGAGCAGTGGTGATGAAATAATTTACACAAAATAAAGTGCCTGCTTGGGTTCGAACCCACGATCTACAACTCGTAAGTCGCGGGCGTTACCACTGGACCACCACTGCTCCTGCCTCATCGCCCACCTGCGCTATTTCTACATATATTATTAAATAGTCTATAACGTTCCTCGAGAATTGGCTATCAAATGCAACAAGTTTTTTTTTTTTAATATGACCGGTTGATCCAGATATTACTTCCTACAAACAAACTCATAAAGTTTACCTCATGACGCTAAATTCAGAAAGTCATTCTATTTTGAAAACGTCAGAAATATTTCAGGGGATGAAAGTAAGTTTTAGTATATATGGAACCAATGGAACAACTCTGAATATAAATATTAATTTTACCTTCATAAATGTAGTATTTACCTTCTCTTGGAATGACAATTCATGTAAGTATGTAATGCATTTGAAGCAGAGCTGAAATTGTAGCTTAAATAAATAAGAATACATCGAAATTTATATTCTGAATCGTTGTGCAAATTAAAAAATAAATATATTATGTATAAATATATTATGTACCTACAACTAAATAAAGGTAAAAAAAAAGGAAAGAGCTCACTGGGCATTAAAGAATTCGTCCGCATCGCTGTCGGTGAGAAAAGTGCCCAGAACGCTGGCAGCGTTGCCACGTTGGATGGCAATGCTGATTCTTTGTCCTAAAAATAGGCCAGCTCTGGTCACGTGAAGAGTCGACCAACCGTTTAGCGATGTCCCGGAATACTCGATGAGCACTCGGACCCCACAACCTTAGTGTTTCAACCCCAAATGACTCAAGCATCTATATGCTTGAGTCATTTGACCTAAAACCTTATTCGTAGCTATCTACGAATAAGGTTTTAGGTTTGCACCGTTTGAGGTTTTCTGCACCTGCAGCAGCCGCCCCAGCATAGCCTGCCGTGCTAAGAAGATGGGATGGCGCGAGGAAATTTTGCTAATTGGAATGCAACTTCAAAACAAATATCGGGTTTGTTTAAAAAAAAAAAACTTAATACGGGAGAAGGCAAAGTTCATTTGATTGGAAGTACAGAGTGAAAAGAAATAATGTATGGAAATTTTTCGTGAACATTCATGTAAGGTTTTTGTATCTTTACTGTAGCAAAAGTAGGTACTATACTTTTAGGGTAAGAGTTTTAATAGCTGGTTTACAAGATACTGTTAGAGATATTTCCAACTAAAATGCAATGTTTTTTTTAAAATAAAATATCGTTGATGTCTTTTACCTGAATAACCATATTTTTCCTGGGCTTATGTTACTTGGACTACAGTGAGTATGGGCTTATGTTTTAAAATTAACCGTCTAGTCACTTCACGGTTAATTTTTCATATTTTCAATGTATCACTCGCTTCATTAGCTAAAGATGTAGCTCACAAGTAATTTTAAAACATTTCATTCGTAACTAAGTGCTAATGTTTCCAACGACAGATATCTTTATCCGACGAATAATTTTGAAATGTTTAACCATACAGAAACTGTCAAATGTCAGTTTTATTGCACGAATAAAATATATCTTAGCCCTGAGGGGAATTTCTCGTAATTATAACGTCCAAAAACTAGTTACAGCCTCATCTCGGCGACAGTCAAATGTCAAAATTTGTCTGAAATGTATGGAAACACGAGGTTGACAGATTGAAACGTTCTTAAAATTAGGAGAATTGGGAATCTCCTGTTGGAGAAATCCGCCTTTAATGTGATAAACAAGTTGGACGCTGAATGTGTTTTGCTTTACGAGTATAACGGAAGAACCTTGATCAAAGCTAACTGATGATGCGAGCTGCGATGCGCAATCATTTGCATTCGATGATTATCTCAGTCCACGGGTCAATGATAGGTGACTCACAGATTCTGCGAGTGATGCAACTTGGTATGTAAGTAGTAAGGTAGGCTCAGTTCAAACCCTCGAACGATGCGACTTGCGATACGACACGTACAGCACAAACAGCTCTTCTTTCATTTGTTTCCTCCGCAGTCGCAGTTACAACCCGTAAGTCGCTTGAACGTGTAACTTGTAGCCACGGGTTTAAGAGCGCACCGAACTTGTGGCGCATAATTGAAGCATGTCATCTCTAGCTACAATGAACGGCTCGCGCGCGAATTAAAAATTGAAAAACAAATACAAATTTATGATTCTTTTTTTTTAAATAGACATTTTGTCGTTTTGTCATTATTAAAGAACTGATGAAGTACCGTAAAGTAGGTATTTACGCTTTTTTATTTTTGTTTTGGGTGGGAAATCGTCAAATGACTTCTCCCACTCTGGGCGGAGCGGGAGGGCGTGTCAGACTTTTACTGACTAAAACCCACCCGTGTTCCTTCAGTTGCCTGTGTGCCAGAGCCGCGGTAACTCTTTGGAACCAATCCGCGACCAGGTATTTACGCTATCATTTTTTTTTTCTGTTTTATAGAGATTTATTCTTTTTAGGGTTCCGCGCCTCAAAAGGAAAAAGCGAAACCCTTATAGGATCACTTTGTTGTCCGTCCGTCCGGCCGTCCGTCCGTCCGTCCGTCCGTCTGTCAAGACCCTTTTTCTCAGGAACGCGTGGAGGTATCCAGCTGAAATTCATATCAAATGCTCAAGTCTACTGTCCCTTGGAGCTGTGAAAAAATCAAACTTCTAAACTAACGCAATCAAAAGATATAGCCGTTTATGCCGCAAATTTCCGCAAATTTCAAAACTCGCAAGGGAATCAAAACCTAAAGGGTACTTCCAGTCGATCTAGAATTTTGAAATTTGGTACGAAGCAACGTCTTATAGCACAGATAAAGGAAAAATTGCGAAAACCGTAAATTTTTCGTAACATCATATAATAAAAATATGTTTTTTACGGAACCCTCGGTGCGCGAGTCCGACTCGCACTTGGCCGGTTTTTTTTTTTACCGAAACTACAAGAACTAATTTTTCTAAAGTGCGCGATTTATAGAGTGAATCCTTATATATCTGAAATATTAATTGCATAACCAAAGGTTAAGTAATAACGTTGCAGCAAGGGATCAAACGAACGCAATTATTTCGCAATTACGTATCGTTCCTCGGTGCGCTCTTAAGTACCAACTAACAAATATATTGTTTCCTGGAGATTTGAATCTCAGAGGATATTACAGTTGCAACTTTGGCATGGCGATAATGACACCGCTTTCTAAAATAATTAACCAAGAAAGCAATAATTTTTTGTTATACCTTTATACAATTTTGCCTATCAGCAAGGCGCAGTAATTTTGTGTGCAAAGAAGGAACTAGCAGTAATGGCCATGCTTGGCAATATGAGATCATTATTTGACCATTTTGGCCAAAAAAAGATATTGATTTTTAATTAAAAACCATGTAAAAAGGTAAGGTTTGAAAGTGAAAAGTCTCATAAGTGCATTGTCTATTTCCAAACTAGCTATGATGACTTTTTTCATAATTTTTCTAATCCATTTCAAATGAGATGGCAATTGCCAGTACCAAGATCTTAAACTCCATGTAATATCGTACGGAAATAACGAACAATAATTCAATTTGTCAAGCTAATATTTACTAGGAAAACTCACTTTGGCACACAGAACGTTGTTTTAGTGAAAATTGAGCATGTGATTGCCGAACAAGCTTGTTTAAACCACATTTATATTCATTTTTTTAACTCTTGCGGAATGAAAACCTACATTATTTTTAACCGACATCTAAAAAAAAACTGGCCAAGTGCGAGTCGGACTCGCGCACCGAGCGAGGGTTCCGTACAAACCTGCAGGTATTCACGGTTTATGCATAAGGTTTATGTTTATGAAATTAAAAGTTTTTATTTTTTATTTTTATATTTGAGTTGACTGAATGAAAGGTAAATTGTGGTTTACGATTTATGACGTATTAAAAAAAAAACTACTTACTAGATCTCGTTCAAACCAATTTTCGGTGGAAGTTTATATGAAGTACATCATATATTTTTTTTAGTTTTATCATTCCCTTATTTTAGAAGTTACGGGGGAGACACACATTTTACCACTTTGGAAGTGTCTCTCGCGCAAACTATTCAGTTTAGAAAAAAAATGATATTAGGAACCTCAATATCATTATTGAAGACCTATCCATAGATACCCCACACGTATGGGTTCGATGAAAATTTTTTTTTGAGTTTCAGTTCTATGTATGGAGAACCCCAAATATTATTGTTTTTTTTTTTCTATTTTTGTGTGAAAATTTTAATGCGCTTCACAAAATACATCTACTTACCAAGTTTCAACAGCATAGCTCTTATAGTTTCGGAAAAAAATGGCTGTGACATACTCGGACAGACAGACAGACAGACATGAAGAATCTATAAGGGTTCCGTTTTTTGCCATTTGGCAACGAAACTCTAAAAAGGAGGAGGTACTATGTTCCACTGTATATGTATATATATATACATATATTTTTAATTTACGTTCACCGATTTCCAACGCCAATTATGGAACAATTTCAAAAATTATTTTTTAATGGATAGGTTATGCTTCAGGAGAAGAAGATTCAGGAGGAAAAACTGCCAAAGCAAAGTCAATAAAGTGTATATGGGACCACCCATATACATTTTATTAACTTTGCTTTGGCAGTTTTAGGTTAGCTTCGATAACACGTATTTAATCCACTTAGTTTGTTGTGATGATATTCTAATACTCTCACTGCTATTGAGCTGGCTACTAGTGGTAGACGAATGAGTATAGGGTAGATTACAAAACTAAAAAGTGAAAAATAAAACCTTTTAAAAAATAGGCAACAGATTCCCAAAAAAAAATTACTACCTAATAATAACTTTAGTTTCAAAAGTCAATGTCTTTGGTCTTTTCGCCTGTTTTTTTGCAAATGGGTTTTTTATTATTTTCGTATTATAACACCTACAACACTGCCTTGTCTTTCTTCACGATTCTATCCGCTATTTTTTAGTTAATAATTGGCTTTTGAACCAACATTGTCTGGTTAATAATTCATTATCCTAGTTTGATTTCCAACACGCCAACTATCCCGTTTAATTTCGTAAACCATAAATATATTCCAAATTCAAACTGTGTTCATTCATGCTCATAGACACGATAACCATTCGAGGGTTTCACATTTATCTACAAAACTAACTCGAGAGGCTAAACAACAATTAAATTGAGTATATCTCGGGTTTATGTCAAAAGGCAATCTTTGAGGCGAATATATACATAAATGTTAAGTGATTACTTACTGGATCACTTGACATTTGATAAGGACTTCACCCACAATTGGCTAATAATAGGGTTGTTAGTTTTATTCTAGAGCAATAATAAATAAGTCGATATATCACATCTTTATACATATAGTGAATATTATCACCTTTAAGGTTGTCAATTAAAAAGCACAATTTGATGTACATACATACATTAACTCACGCCTTTTCCCTATGGGTAAGCAGAAACTACAGAACGCCATTTGCTACGATCCTTATATACTCCTTTTGCCTCGTTTAAGTTCGTACATCTGGTCATACACGCACGCTGGTTACCAGTACTACTCGTCAGACCCTTCTGAAGAACATCACCAATAAGGTCAGTATAGTTGATCTATATGTCAATAAACTCTATCTAAAAACCATATTTCAAATAAACCGAAAAACCTTCTAAAACCACGTTTTTAAAAAGAATAAGTACCTCCTTATATCAACTTTACTGAAAGTATAATACCATATAGCATGATAACAGCTACTGTATACTTACAAGAGGTATAGCAAACCACTTATTAACAACTTTGGGGAGTGAAATTCTCCGCATCCCATACGAAGTTACAATTGACTAACGATTCAGCAACAGAATACTTTTCCCATTCTTATTTCAGAAACTTTCATTCTTATAGTGATTGGAAATAGGAATAATCACCCCCAAAAGTTCTCTAGCTCATTGAAATATATATAAAATAGAAAAGTTTCGGTCTACAATGTTATAACGCTAAATATTTCCATGTGTCAGCACACTCGACATTTACAGCGTACTAAAATCGGCTTCCACCAAACTGTGGAAGGACTTCTCATGCCCTAAAGACCCAGTGCTTTTATGTTACAAAAATTTTGTGATTTATGCGCGATAAAAGCCTGCATGCGCGACCGAACAGCGGCCCTTTCCTAATAATTTTTACAACTTTTCCCCTTTGAAGAGAAAAAGACCAATCTGAACGGAACCCGCATAATATGTACCCGGAACCAGTTTGTCAGAGCCTCAGTTCTTTTGGTCGAATTGTTTCCACGAAACTAAGTTTGTAAAACAAAGTTTTCACATCGACGTAAATTGTGAGGAGGATTTGATAGTTTGTCTGTGATTGGGACTTGTTGTAACTGAACCTTTTCTTTTTTGTACTTTTTTACACGAAGGAATGCGACGTTTAGTATACTGTACAGCGAACCAGTTTAAATTAACATCGTCACGACGATAAACAATTGCGGACTATCTCATCGCGACACCTAACTTATCCTGAAAGTTATTCAACTCGGGGGGCTAAAGGGAGGGGAGGGGCTGATGGTTCATTATTGTGGAATTGGACAAGATTTTAACGAGGCTACGACCACATAAGACATTTCGGTGCACTAACTAACGACCGACCTCGTCCCCATGTCGAAGAAAACTTGATCTTTGTAAGTTCAGACGGTATACTTGTAAGGATGGTCACAAATCACGATCAGTTTAACTAACTTTACGTAGTTTGAAACGTAATAAACATTTGCTGTGTAATGATAGTAAATATTTGTTTTAAGAATTCGTGTGGTTGAACCTCCTTATAATTTTTTTCCAACCAAATCCACTTCGAACAGCATCTACCCACACTTTAGACTAAAAATACTTTGTTTAGTCTTTTATGTCCACGTGCAAAAAATTACGCCCAGGACCTTCCTTTGTGCCAGACATGAATTGATAAAAATTCCGAGAAAGATTTGTTAAGAATAGTCTTCCTTATTGTGAGTGCGAATAGATAAGAGATTCTCCTTTATCAGGCAGGTTGTACTTAGTTTACTTAAACAAGAGATAATCATAATCAGCCCACTACTGGGACACAGGTCTCTGTGAGAGGGATTGGGTCGTTACCCACCACGTAATACCCCAGAGCGAGTTGGTATATGTCACATGCCTTCGATGTTTTGGACTAGGACATTCCAGTATCGTTACCGTTTTGAAAACAGTGGTGAAATTGAGATTAATTCATTTATTGAAAGAGAACCGTATGTCTGTTCTAGGTTCTAACCTACAACTCGAAGGTCGCGGCCGGTACTATTGAGCCACAACTGTTTTCCTTATGTTAATTGTATGACTTAGTTTAATTCGTTCATTTTTCAAGCAAAGCAAGGTTTCTTAAAAAATATGATTCCAAAAAAACATTAGATGAATCTACAATAAAAATAGAACTGTTTTATATGGTCATAGTATTAAATCAATTCTACGTAGTACATGATTGATTAATTAATTTCGTTACCTGAAGATTAAAGAAACAGTTCATAAGATATTGCTACTAAACACTACATCGTTGAACCTGATTTGATATCGTCTAGAATGAGAGGCCACTTACAGATTCCATTCAGAATTGATATCATATTCAAGTGTTCAACAGGCTCAAATGCCGATCGAACACTTTAAGGCTCTCGCAGATTGGCGCGACGCGTCAGTGCGACGCGACGGTACGACGCGACAGTGCGACGGGACTTTCTTTCAATCTCCTTAAAATTTTCACAGAAATTGTTATTTAAAATTCGCCTAGCACCTGACTGAAAAAAAAAAACTATTTTAACTGTTAGCAAGTGTAACAAGGTCTTTTTGCGAAAGGAGCATTTTGCAAAAAGACCTGTTACACGTGCTAACAGTTAAAATAGTTTTATTTTTATTTTGTCTATAACAATGTGTGTCGTCACTTTTACATTCTTAGCGCGTCCCAAGTATTTGGTTCAGATTGAGACCTCAATCGCTGGAACCATTGAAACCATTTTACAACTAACTGCGAAACAAGATACAAAGCTAGAACAATCTTTTTTACATTTACTTAAGCTTTGCTTGACATAATAACTGTCGAGACATTTTAGCATTTAGCGTCTCGTGGACTCTGAACAAGTACGAGAGGAGCGCAATCCGTAATGGATTTGGGTACATTTTCTCGAGTCGATTTGCATTTGGAGATGATTTTCGTAATTTACTTTTCAAATTATTTTCTTTCGTTTCAGTAAACCTTTGAGTCATCCAACTTTTTTTTATAAAAAAACTGCCGTAGTTTTATGATGCTTTTTAAAAATAATTTGAGAGCAAAATTGTTCAGCTCTCAACTTTGAGTCTCACTTAATGTTTATTTTAACGCAGATATTAAAAAAGTGTTTGAACTCGGGAAGCTATAATGTTAGAACGTTAAAATTTATTTAATACCGTCATATAGCATGACTTCTACCGTAATAAAATTAAATGAGAGCTGTCTGCCTCGCGCTGTTTAATTGACTTTATTGGTGTGCAAACAATTACCTACAGAAACAATCGTCGTTTTTAAACGACTTCAAAAAGAAGAGGAATTCCGAATTCTATTATGTATTTTTTTCAATGTTTGTGACTTTTGAACTTCATCATTTTAGAAATATTTGAAAAATTCTCTTGTATTAAAATCTCATTATAGAATGGTCCGAAATAAATTTAATATTTTAAAATTCTAATTAGTGGATTTTGTGTTAGCTTCAATAATACGCCTTATTTACACTTAGTGTATGTTGATGATATTGTAATAACTCCCTATCACTGTTATCCATTTACTTAGCAAGTGGTGTACGAACTTATCTGGATGGAAAGCATAACTAAAAGAAGAAAAAAAATTAAATTGAGTGGTATGAAAACGAAAATACAAAACAAAAAACTGGCCAAGTGCGAGTCGGACTCGCGCACCGAGGGTTCCGTACAAACCTGCAGGTATTCATGGTTTATGCATAAGGTTTATGTTTATGAAATTAAATGTTTTTTTTTTTAATTTTTTTATTTGAGTTGACTGAATGAAAGGTGAATTGTGGTTTACGATTTATGACGTATTAAAAAAAAACTACTTACTAGATCTCGTTCAAACCAATTTTCGGTGGAAGTTTACATGGTAATGTATATCATATATTTTTTTTAGTTTTATCATTCCCTTATTTTAGAAGTTACGGGGGGGGGGGACTCACATTTTACCACTTTGGAAGTGTCTCTCGCGTAAACTATTCAGTTTAGAAAAAAATGATATTAGAAACCTCAATATCATTTTTGAAAACCTTAGACCATAGATACCCCACACGTATGGGTTTGATGTTTTTTTTTTTTTGAGTTTTAGTTCTATGTATGGGGAACCCCAAATATTATCGTTTTTTTTTTCTATTTTTGTGTGAAAATCTTAATGCGGTTCACAGAATACATCTACTTACCAAGTTTCAACAGCATAGCTCTTATAGTTTCGGAAAAAAATGGCTGTGACATACTCGGACAGACAGACAGACATGACGAATCTATAAGGGTTCCGTTTTTTGCCATTTGGCAACGGATCGAAAGAGATACCGTGACCCTGGCACTGATGGGCAACTGAAGGAACACGGGTGGGTTTTAGTCAGTAAAAGTCTGACACGCCCTACCGCTCCGCCCGGGAGAAGTCACTTGATGATTTCCCATCCAGAAAAAAAAAAACCCTAAAAACTCCGACTTCCGAAGTGAAAGCTATTTTTCACTTTGTAGTATTTTTTTCCGGTAGATATTTCTTTTAAATTAATTTAACTTTTTTAATTTTTTAATGAACAATAATTATAAAAGATCTCCAACAACATTAAAAAAAACATATTCTTTGTCATTTACAAAGCGAACTTCTCAAAATTCTGAAACTTTTAATTAAAAATCTGATTACGCACAAAGGAGATTATACATTTACGAATACGTACCAAACATTGTCGTCATTTTAATTTGGTGACGATGTTACATTTAACATTGTATGGTAATACTGCGAGGCGCGGAGCTCGGCTAGCAATGGATTTTAAAAGCCTTATGAATATACTATTATGTAATAAGATAGCAGTGTGTCATTTAACAGGCCGATAGGTGTTTTGTATGCACATATAAAACGATTTCTGAGCCTTGGGAGCCAACCTCGACCTTCAACTTGGCTAGTTTAGATTCAACGGACGGAGAGCCGGCCTTAATGCCTCTAGATATTATAACTTGCTCGTGTCAATTTGCTATTTTTAGATTTTACTAATATAAATTGCTTTTACGTGATAATTTTTATAATTATTCACCTTAATACCGCCTGGAGGCATGGGAGATGGCGGAACAAGCTGGACCAAAGCAGAAAGCTAAACCAAATATGTATATATTGAAGAGATCTTTAACTCCGTGGTATAGAGCAAGCTGGCAGTAACTTACAGTAAGTAACTTTTGGAGCAAAAAAAAATCTATTAACCGTCGAGTAATGTTAAGTCAAATCGATCACCTACCAACTTAAAGTGTCCGGGTATTCGCAATATAAATGTCATTTTTTGACAGTTGTATTAAATTTCTATAATACAGTGTAACAATTTGATACACAATTATGATCCTGATTGTACAGACGCCAGCACATCAAGGTACCCGAAACTGTCAAATTCTCCCAATCAACCTTGAACCTGATGCTTTAGCGATAAAGTTGAAAATCTATTTAAGAAATTTGGCAGATTGTAGTAGTTCGATATGCGTCTACACCTACCAGTATTACAACTCACAACAAAAATAAAACACAGCAACTGCTCCACGAATTAGATTTGCTTGTTATAAGAACTTTTATTTACTTTTTGAACTAAAGATTGGTTCTAGGTTAACGCGTTACGCCGAATTGTTGGACTTACATGTCCTCGCTCTAATGAAAAGTTAAGCATAATTTTATAAAGTTTAAATAAGAAAAACATTCTTATTAAAACATTCTTCAAATCAGGAACACATAAATACTAAAACAGTTGCGAGAAATTGCCTAATTTGTTACGGTTTTGATCATTTTAAGCAACGTGCGTACGCGTTGAAAACAGTCTCATTATGTGTTCTTACAATGATCAGCGTACCTTCTAATTAGTAACAATGTGGGCTTTGTTAGAACAGTACGTCAGTGTAAGCAATTGTGCAAGAATCGGGCAGTGGCCACCGGCAGGCCGCGCACGAGCTAGTATCACTCACAATATTACACTAAGTACCAGTTTTCACCGCGTATGTGCAATTATTTGAGGTACGTGTTGTATGAAGCTTTTTTAATTGTACCTTCACTCATTTGCATATACTTAATATAATACAGAAAAGTACTTTTGCCGTATTTTCATAAAGGCAAGTCTACTACAACCACACCACAGCGACACCTCGTGGACGGGCGCAAATTTCTATGAAAATTTCACACACGGACCACTTTTCTTCTTCTAAATGAAACATCTGGGTAATAACGATCACATAAAGACCACGTCGAAGACACAAACGCAACCACAGCGTGACCACATCTCATACTAGCGACCACGTAATTGCAAAAAGTTGCAAGCCCACACCCACATTTTGTCGCTGTAATATGGTGTGGTTGTGGTACGTCTGATGGGCCCTTACAATTGGCACAAGATGCCTAAACAAGAAATTAAAATCAATATCTTGAAGAAATTGATTTTATTTCCATATGTTCGTCATAAATCATTTTGTGTAAAGATACTATAAAATATAATATAACAAAGATTTCGTCCATCAAGTCGAAAAGCGTTAAAAAATGCATTTCGCAAACCAATTTGCGATGCCATCATCCCGAAAAATTAGCTCTGTAATAACATCCGATGAGCTATGTCAAAAAAGCTGAACATTTTTTGTTAAAAAGGAGGCAGAGCGAAGATAGCAGGTGTCTGCGTTCGTGAGTTCATTCACCTTAGACATCGAAGGTCAAACATGAAAGTGCGCTACGATGCTGCACCATTCAAGAATTGACATCTTTGTGTTATTACTGGCACATCGCGTCACGCACACATACGTGGCCATATATCTTATCGTGGTGTGCGCGTCTCTATTTGCGTTGTAAACTTTTCTCATAAAAACTAATCCAGTTATGTAGATTTGTGTTAGTTTTTAGTGTAGTCATTTCAGTAAATTTCAGTGAATTTAGTGCTTACTGTTTACACGGTTTGAATATTTTTAAGGGCTGGGTTTTAGATTTAGTTAAGTATCATTGGTTCTATTAATATCAGGCAGTTACTTATTGTTTACATTGACGAAAATAAAGAATTTAGAGCTATTCCGCCGAGATATCTGTATCTTGGCTGAGAAAATATACGTTGAAGTGATGTATGGAAAGATACTTAAGCCCAACTTATGCATGGTAACGTTCTCAGAAAATCTTTAGGTGATTTATATACGTAACGCATAAAACTTAACTTTCTGGATCCATTACGTGCGTGACACGAGATAGTTTGGTGTTTTCTCCCAACATTGTAGATGTTGATATAAGCCACGCTAAAGCCTGATATATTTAGTGAATGAAATATCATTTTCTTTTAGAAAATATCAAATTACGGAGTTTACAACAAAATAAAACTTCAAAAGATTTTTTTTTTCAAACAAAGCTCTTGGTCCCTGAACTTAAAATATATTTTTTAATTATAAAGTATTAAAAAGACAGTCACGATAATCAATTATATCGATTCACTGAGCAGGGATTATCGCGTTTTAATAGATTTCAATGAATAATTGAAAAGCAACCTATTGTTTCGTCTGAACAAAGCCTAGCTTGCTAGCTGAAGGTCAGAACTAAACTAGACGACCTGACCTATTCAGGGTTGCAGGGACATTGGCCCGCATCCTGTTACTATGGATTCAGAACGTAAATTTCAATCCACAGCGTGGAAATTTTTAACCCGTTAGAAAATACAAAAATCTGCAGTTTCGAGGAAAGTACGGCAGGGCGCATTTTTGTTTGTTATAACTAGAGATCGGATATTCAGATGCATATTCACCTAAAGTTGAAATGTTGGCTAATATGGAATGCGCGTTTTTACCATGTTTTGTGTGTTGTTTTAACTAACACATACCACCCTACACACATATGTATTTGCATCTGGGGTTAAACATTAATTTCAAATAAATATGATCCAAGAAACCCGGCTTTCATAAAAAATACGAAGCCGCTTCCGTGCTTTCACAGCTAAATAGTAACATTAGGTAAATATGCATCCGAATATCCGATCACTGGTTATAACCGACCAACATTTTTAATGCTAGGGGCTGCTGAATTCATCATGGTTTCAGTTTGCGCGTCCATGACCCTGTATTCATCTCGAATATAATAAAGCATATGGGCATTTAAGCTCCGTCTTAAACATCTTCAATGATCATTTCAAATCCATAAATTAACTTTATAAACATAATAAATATGATAAAGTTGATTTGGCTACGGGACTCTGTTGGGAATTCTGGTCCGTAAGTATGCTTTTGCTGTCGACGATTGGGCCATGGTTAGACAAAATACAAAGAAAACACCAACGTTTTGTTGAATCTCACGTACGCTACGGCATCATTTTCTGGGGGATCTCAACTGATAAAGACACTGCATTTAAGGCCCAAAAAATATGTCTCCGATCATTGTTTAAACTTAAAACTACAGACAGATGCAAACCGTATTTTAAACAATACAATATCTTGACACAACCCTGTATTTATATTTTCGAAGTGGCTCTGTTTGTAAAACAAAATCCACGTCGTTTTGAACGCCTAGCTGATGTATTCCCAAGGAATAGGCGTGACAATAGCAAACTATGTCAAGTCTCATGTCAAACAACTCTGATGCGCAACAGTATTTATTGCATGGCCCCAATTATTTACAATAAATTACCAAATGGTTGGAAAGATTTAGATACAGTTCTGTTTAAGAGTAGACTACGTAAATTTATGGTAGACAAAACTTACTACAGTATAACTGAGTTTCTAACAGAGAAAAATATATGTGCGTAATAATTGATCTATTGAATGATAATTGTAAGGAGAATAATTGTATTGATAATGATAATAATTGCATTAATGAAAATAATTCTATTGATAATAATAATAATTGTATTTATAGTGAAAATAATTGTATTTATAATTTTAATAATTGTATTTGTAATGTTTTTTTTTTATTGTTAATGATAATTTATAACTGATCTATTGAATGATAGTTATATTTTTCAATTGATCTGTTTCTCAAAATGTAAGGAAAAATTATATAAATAATGTAAATGTTTGCATGCCGCATGGTAAATATGGCTGAGCTTTAATGTATCATAACATAACAACTTGTGTATTACCCATATTTGCAAAATAAAATTCTATTCTATTCATGTAACATGATTTTCATTACATATAAATCTCATATCAATAGCCCTTTACTAACTAAATATTAATCGTAGATTTGCATAAAAGGGTCCATTGGATTCCAATGGGTAATTTACTTCACAAAAACAAACTCATTAATTGTTACGGTTTTTGAATTGTAATGGTCATGATCGCCAATTTGCCTAAATCATGCCATTATTCTATTCGTGTGAGGAAACCTTAAACATTTTCAGTTCGATTCACCAAGTAATTACATGTCAATTTATTGTCGAATAAAGCAATAGAAGTGTTTATTTTTATGTTCAATACATATTACTATTTTCTGTCTGACTTGGCACTTCACTCCTAGAAAGAACTGCAGTTACCCTTAAATTGTATTATAAGTAGGTATCGGAGAAACGGACTGGTTCGTCCAAGCAGAAAATTAGAAAACAATATTTCTCTAAAGTTATCAGCTTCTAATATTGTTCTAACTAGTTTTGTTTATGACACCTTTGATCATAAGTTAAATCTCTTCACACAAATAATACAGCATTCAGAAATATAGATCTTCAATCGTACCTACAAAGCTTTTCGCTAATTATGTCTTTCACGATTATTTTCATTATATTAACTTTTCAGAAGTTTGATTAACGAATTGAAGTTACTTAAAAGACGGAAAGACGAATCAACTTAGCTGAAAGCAGCTGGTACGCTGCATAAGTTAATTTAAAAATAGATTTATAGACCGAAATCTTTCGTGGACCAGGAGTTTACAATACTCGATAGAAACAATAATAAATCATTTTAAGATGGTGGCGGAGGATTTTATTCTGATGAAGTAAGTTATGTTGATTACCGGCAGTCGACAGCCGCCTGGCTCTGAGGAGAAGCTGGTTTTGTACAGGAAATGAATCGATACACCAACGGACGTGCCATCAACTTTTCGTGCCGATTACGCAAAGTTAGTTTTGCAGATTATGGATGACCCATATACTTTTAGATTTCAGCCTCGCAAAAAGTTTTAAATTATTGTTAAAATACTATTCATTCAATAGATGTCGTAGATTGAATGTGCGTCATGTACTACAAAACTGTAACTTTTGTAACTAAATAAACATTAAGTATTATTATTTTCGGAAAAAAGCTTTTTTTTTCTGAGCTCTTTTGCTGGTTTTGAGCTACAATTACGGGTCAAAGTAAATGTAACGTACGTTTGTGTTAAATTTTAACTGTTTATGTGTTGTTGTGATGAGATCCTACTTCATTCTGTTCTATCTGCAAGAATTTTATTACAATTTCTACATGTATTTAAGATCGCAACTTTATCTATTTTAATGTAGAGGGTTTCTTTCGGAGAAAATGATTCGGAATAAAGCCTGTGGTGGTTTCTTTTTTTAAATTTCATCTCGTATGTCAACCTATGAGGTTGTCGGCTGCTTAAACGGACTTGCCTGTGGCTACCTTAATAAATTAAAGCCTCCAGCCTACAGCGACTACTCCCTAAGGGCACCCCCTGTGAGGTACGGACCTCGGCTTAGGGCATCGATGGTAGAAGGCAGCTGGATCGGAATGATTATTATTTAGGAGCAAATTTAAAGCTACAGGCTCAGCGGCGAGGGCTGGCTCGAGCATAAGTCGGGGCGGACAAGGATTGGAGCGCCGCAGCGTGCTTCGACGGCGAGGACGGAAGGACGGCGGTCTATGTTTGTGTGCCTTGAGTGTGCTGGTTAGTTTACTACTCTCCTGGAGAAGGGGTAGCGTCATCGGGAATGGTTAGAGTATGCCGCGGTCGGCGAATCGTACTAATACGGGAGGGAGTGTAGCGGGCGGTTGCCGCGATCAGGGGATTGGAGTGCTTCACAGCAGAGTCAAAGAAACGCTTTAAAAGGCGTTTAATGAACTGCTGAATGGTGGGCATTCTGAGATCCAGGTGGAAATTCTCGTTTCTGACATAGAAGAGGGCTCCCGTAACCTTTCTAAGGAAACGGTTTTGGAGGGTCTGCATCCTATGGATGTGATGTAGCTTAGCGTGAGCGAAGACAAAGCACGCATAAGTCGTGATAGGGCGTATCGCCGCGGTGTAGATACGCAATTTGCACCTAAGGGACAATTTAATACGGGCGGTAAGAATGAAGTGGAGTCTACAAAGAGCGAATGCGGCGCGCGAACGAGCCGTTTGATGTGTGCTCCCGGAAGGTAAGGTGTTGGTCGAGGATCACACCTAAGTATTTGGCTTGCTTCGCCCAAGGGATCGGCTTACCGTACGTAGTGATTGGACTGGGGAGGGGGAGAAGTAGCTTGCGCGAATTGGCGATTTCGAGAAGAGAACAGCCTGACTCTTGTCGGAGTTGACCTCGATTCTCCATTTCCGAAACCAAGCGCCTAACAAGTTCGCGGAGGTTTGGAGAGTAGACCCTGTGGTGGAAAGGACTATAGAAACTACTTATACTTTTGTTTTTGCACGATAGAGTAACAAACATTCAAACTTCTAAACATATAAACATACAAAATTCCACATTTATATTATTACTAGAATTGAAGCATCCTAAATATTCTTCCAAAGATAAACCAAACAAGTAACGGAAGCTAGATAAAGCGTTATGTTTACAAATAGATACCTGATGTCCATAAACGTATGTATAAGTCACTCTGGAGAAATTCCTTATTTGACACAAGACCAGATCGCTTGTAAACAGACATCTAGAAATCTTATACAAGGAAGAAGGCGGTACCCATGAGACTACGGTAGCCTATAACCCAGTATATAAAAATGTCGGGATTTCTCGAGATTTCTCGGTTGCCTCGCTTCCCTTGTCAATTAAGCCTGTCGTTCCAAAAGGGAACAGGCAACAAATAAGTCATTGCTGTCACGGCTCGAATTGAGTGAAATTATTTTTGAAACGGCACAATCTCTGGACATTTTAAACTGGAAAAATAATTTAATTACCTGCAATGAAAAGGAAATGTGAATGTTACGAAAATAAAATAACTTGTAATTCGCTCCGTGAGCTTTTATTTCCCTTTGAAATTTATACAAATTGTGCTCATCATTTCAGCCAAAAGACATCCACTCCTGGACATAAGCCATCCCCAATTTGGGGTGGTTTGCCTTAGGCCTCCTCTAATTTAGGGGATTTTGCCATAATCGCCACGTTTGGCCGGCGGGTTGGTGATCGCAGTATGGTGTTAAAATGCATAGAGAATGCTGCTACCCATTCTCTAGTAAGTCCATTATTTACCTCTTAATACACCCACGGGAAGAACTGGGATGATGATCTACTCCGAACATATTCTAAGTGAATAACAGTGAGAGGAAATGACTATAGGTAACATCATCCACATAAACTAAGTGGAAAAAAAACCTATTATTTAACTCAATAACCACAAATTAGAACGTGACCAAATTTAAATGAGACCACTCGGTAAGTATACCCTTTCAATAAAAAGTAGAATTTTTCAAATCAGTTTTATAAATGACGGAGTTCTGAGGTAGGAAGAAACATACAAAAAATTCAATGGAATCTATAATCTCCTCCTTTTCCTGAAGTCAGTTAAAATCCAAACCAGTTGCCTTCTATAATGACTCCGTACAAATGCCGTAGTGCTCGTAGGACTCGTGGAAGCCAACATAGAGTACTCGAATACGTTTGTCAAGGCGCTTAATATCGGCTACACGATAAAGCGTGTTCACTTCCTCAACGTCAAGAATGAACGCAACGTTTGCTCGGGTTGTGTAAGCGCGTGTTAAGCGCCGCGCCGACGACCGAACGCGATACGGCACGTGGGACCCCACCTTTACAAGCACAAGCGCTCACTCTCCAATACAATGGTCTGCCATTGAACCAACTCCATTTTAATGGCTTCTGTTTCTATTATTCAGTTCACCTCCAATTATTTATTAGCTATATTAAACTACTAATTATAATTGTTATAAACACATTTGTATGCAAAGTCAGCATTGTTAGATTTTAATACAGTTTTGGTTAGTGTTAAAATAGCTATGAGTTCATCATTTTAATTGATTTTAGTTGTTTAGGTTGCCCATATCTTTAGTACTTAGGAGAGATCCACTATAATATTCTGTAAGGGCTCCCAGGGTGCGATATTGTCTAGACCCTTGTTTTAAATTGAAAATTCTTGCTTCTAATAAATTAGGCGTTTGGGAGGTCAAGAGAGGGGGTCAGTGTAGGCCTTACAGCGTACAGTGAACAGACTAAAGACAGTTTACGAGTTTTAAAAACACTTTTTTTAATACGTCTGGATTACCAAGAAGTTTTCTTTACAAATGTAAGAAACTTTCTAACGATATCGTTAAGCTTTAGGACACTGAGCGCGCGATCTTGCCGCGCGAGGTAAATCTACATAACTCATGACTTAACATTTTAGAATCTAATTATGGATAGAACGCAAGCCCAATAAATTATTTATAATTTATGGATATAGGAAGATGCTTCGACTGCATTTATACACCTTCATTGCTTACTGATAAGCTTATTAAAATTACAAAGGGAAGCCATCTAGTGCCTCTTTGAAGGTACTTTAATTAGAATATTAAAACTTCTATTTTTAGTATCACTCAGCACAAAAGGTCCAAAACACATTATATCAACAAAAAATCCTTATTATGTAAACCACAGCTTGACAATTACACTGTAATGAAGACCCTTCTTTATTTTTACACAGATTTTTTTTTTTGTAATTATGTACCAAAAAACATTTTATGCGTACCATCTTGGAAAGTTGTTAAACAAAGCTTATTTCTCCGTAAAAGTGCTTATTATAGCATCTGTTATTCGATAACCCACGTAATGGGCTTAACAAACTAAGACCACTAATTTCGTTTCAAAATACAACTTTGCTAACAAAATCTGAAGGAAACACTTGTTTCATTCTTGTTTGAAGTAAAATTACACATAAAGAAAACATTTATTTAAGAAGTATTTCCTTTCAGAAAGTGGGAACATTCTCGAAATAGACGGAGAAAATTGCGCTAACAAGGTTCTAATCCTACTAATCCCTGAGGATTGCGCGCGGGAAATGATGCTTTGTGGGACTGAATAAAATATAAAAAGTATTTCACAAAGACAGATTACGTACTTGCATGAAGATTTGCAAGTATGTTAACTAGCCCTGTGTGTGATTGTAATGGTGTAATTCAAGGAAAGTTCCTCCTAAAAGACTTCCCTGCAATCCATTTACCTGTCCCCTGTCCCTGTCCTTGTTACCCTGGCTTGCCAATTCATCTGCTAGAAATAAGGTCATGTTCACTACCCTCAAAGCGAACTTTATTGTCACAAGCGTGTGTGTGGACTCTGTTCAAATAATCTTCTGTAAATCAAGTAAACCTCGTGTCGAATTGTGTGGCTTAAGACGCGAATTGATATTGCCGATAGTACGAGAAATAGATTAAAAGACTTTTTCGCTGCACATATAGAGATTGTAGTTTTGTCTTAGAAGCGTAAAAACATACCTAACTATAAAATATTGTACAAATTATACAGATAATTATCTGGCAGGTTTTACCACAATTTTATGAAAAATAATCACCAGTTAATTTCAGTATTGCTAACTAAAAGTGCATATAAATACAATGTCCTCAAACAGTTTTATGTAAAACAATATTGCCACGTTCAATCCAACCAATCAGTTTATAAGAACTGCCCACACAATTGTTCGAGAGGCTATAACAATAGTTTATGTACCCGCAGTCGCTTTAAACTATTATTTCCTTTAATAAATTACTGCATTACACCTGCACAAGGTGTAAGGTTTCGCATTCCTTCAGTTTCCTGGTAAATACGTGGCGTTACTGCAAACAAAGACATTTCAACCTTTTAAACATTTCCCACTTCTCCGACACTGTTTAATAGTAGGAATCAGGAGTAAAGTGGCTCCAACACTACTCTTGCATTAAATAAATGAAACGCTCTTCTCCACACCGACTCGATCGTAATTGATGACAGGCTATATTGCTTAGTTAAGTTATAAGTGAAAATCGAAGGCGATTGAGTTTTATATTTAAGCCTTGATATAAAATGGCGTCACGTAGTGTATAAGCTCGGATCTTGAGACAGCACTCGATATGGCGAGGCGTGGTGGATTTGCGCTGCCAGCGGTAAACGATCGGTGCTCCTAGCGGACCTGGGTGACAACGTTTCACGACACCACTTACGCCATCACATATCATAATTCTGAGCTACCTAGGAAACAGTTCAGCATTAAAATGAACTGGATTTAAAACAGCGGTAAGCGGCGCAGTAATTCAGTGCAATTTAATGGAAATTCCTGTATTTAAATGTGGCTCACATCAGTTACTTAACCGCAGCCAATAAATGTATAGATTGTGAAGCGTGTTTGCATTTATTTCAGCTTTATAAATAGATTCATTTATGTACTGGCTGTACATAAAAGAAACGTTGATTAAAAGCCAGCATTTCAAATCGGAATGCTTAATCAATGCTGTCAAAATTAAAAAGTTATTTCCTAAACTGATTCGAACATGGGAGTAGGTACCTAATGCTATTTTAACTAGCCGTAGTCATCGTTAGCATGATTAAAATAATTTATTTCAATATAATCCCTCTCAAAGGGCCTACAGGGTATTTCGGTCTTAATCCGGCCATCCGCAGCGTGCACTTTGTAAACAGGGTTTATTAAATTTTGTAATATTACTGGCTTTTCCTACCGTGGCTATTTAAGAAATGTATAAAGAGGCGTGCCAAGTTATATTACTGCGTTATTCCACTCTTCATTTTGACAAGTATCTAAACCTAGAATGGTTTGTTATTTTTTACCTATTGTCTACCATTAGTTATACTCTAGCTAGTTACAAAAAGTTATGTTGTACTTTTTAATTAGGGAAGGATATGGAATTAAATTGTGTTATTATTTTACGGCTTGAACAACAAACTAAAACCTTGTTTTATTCATTTTAATCTATTCATTTGGTATGGGAATGAGTCTGTTGCAGAAAATATAGTTTCTAGAATTCTTTTTCCGTTTGTCTGTTTTGGATTGGCTCAAAAACAGATGTTTCCGTGGGGTATTTTCCCACATCCGAACGGGCGTATCCGCTTATAAAAGCTATCTTACTATCTTACCTAAAATTATAAATATGAAAGTTTCTACGTTTGGATGTTTGAATATTTGTTACTTATTTCCACAACATGGCTGGGCAGATTTGGATGAAATATGGCACAGGTAGTTTATAATCTGGATTAACACATAGGATACTTTTTATCCGGGTAGTACGTTCCCGTAAGATAATTTTCGACTTCCACGTTGGCGAAGCCGTTAGTTAAACATAATATAAGATGTTAGGACCGCAGTGTAACTCTCTCACCTGTTAATACGGAAATTACAATTATAAGTAACAAAACGCGAATTCGTGAAGAAGCTGAAGAAGCTTGTTAGGTATTAGGTTCAAATTCATTACCGTCAAATAAATTTTCAACGAATGATCCCATTAATGGTGGGCCTAATATATGATGATCTAATATAAGGTTATGGCTAAAAATACATTGTTCATTTTCATTCTAACCGACGAAAAAAAACTGAGGAGGTTATCAATTTGACGCGTATATATATTTTTTTGTTTTTAGGCTTCCGTTGCCAAATGGCAAATACGGAACCCTTATAGATTCGTCATGTCTGTCTGTCTGTCTGTCTGTCCGAGTATGTCACAGCCATTTTTTTCCGAAACTATAAGAGCTATGCTGTTGAAACTTGGTAAGTAGATGTATTCTGTGAACTGCATTAAGATTTTCACACAAAAATAGAAAAAAACAGTAATATTTGGGGTTCCCCATACATAGAACTGAAACTAAATTTTTTTTTCATCAAACCCATACTTGTGGGGTATCTATGGATAGGTCTTCAAAAATGATATTCAGGTTTCTAATATCATTTTTTTCTAAACTGAATAGTTTGCGCGAGAGATACTTCCAAAGTGGTAAAATGTGTCCCCCCCCCCCCCCGTAACTTATAAAATAAGGGAATGATAAAACTAAAAAAAATATATGATGTACATTACCATGTAAACTTCCACCGAAAATTGGTTTGAACGAGATCTAGTAAGTAGTTTTTTTTAATACGTCATAAATCGTAAACCGGAATTTACCTTTCATTTAGTCAACTCAAATATAAAATTAAAAAAAAAAACATTTAATTTCATAAACATAAACCTTATGCATAAACCGTGAATTCCTGCAGGTTTGTACGGAACCCTCGGTGCGCGAGTCCGACTCGCACTTGGCCAGTTTTTTTTTTATGTATGACCACGCGTAACTTTTTACATAGTAGTCCGATTGTGTTAATTCTTTTTTTATTAGAAAGGGACTCCGAGGGTGGTCTCATATAAATTTGGAAAACAAAATCGAACCCAAAGGGTCGGAAAACAGGGGATGATTGATTGTTCACTCATTGATTGTAATGTATAACCACGCATAACTTTGTACAAAGTAGTCCGATTTTGATAATTCTTTTTTCATTGGATAGGGTATATCATGCCAAGTATTATAAGTATATTAAAACCACAAAAAATTACAAACTAAAAACTTTTTAACAAAAAATGAAACCGCCCGAAAAAACAGCAAAGCAAAAAATAAATAACCTTAAAATTTTGAGTCGGCGCTGTAAAATCAATGAACAAAGATCACTCAAAGCGCCGACTCATAATTTTAAGGTTTATTATTTTTTGCTTTTCTGTTTTTTTCGGCGGTTTAATTTTTTGTTAAAAAGTTTTTGTTCGTAGCCATTTCCCCCGGGTGCCGCAAAAGCCTAAGGTAGTATCAAGTCAATCTTATGTTCTTTCATAATAGTAATTTTATTGAGAATTCAATAGATAACTTTGCATTTTTCCCATTTTAGTGGTTTTCCAGAGGGTTGAGTATTGCGCAGATTTTGTGACTTCCTTGCTAAATATTGTCTCTTCTGTGTGGCATATCGCATAGGACAAGAATGTGTCAATCTTCATACGTCAGATTTGACAAAATCCGTACCTGTCTCGTAACCAAGTACAGTAATTACACCTTTCACAGACTAAACATCTTTATCAACTGACTAAGAAAAGGACGATGGCCAAATTGTACCTACCTGACAACGAAGTCGTTGCGTCTCGATGTGAGATTGAAAAAAAAAAACCGTAACTTTGAAGGTCTTAAAAAATATGTTGTTATAATAATAATTATTTCTTTCAAAATTATTTAGAATAACGTATTCAAAACGCAACTATTGAAGATTCATTTCTCATATGCAATGACTTAGTAGCCAAATATTATAATAATCCACGTTTTTTTAATTCAATTATACAAATATAGTCCTCCAGACCGTATTTCGGCCACGGCAGTCAATCTAAAGTTATCTCAACGGAGACTAGCCATCGGCGCGGGAGATATTATAGTGCTTAAGTGTGTGAATACAAATACAGCAGTATCGTCAGGTGCTGTTTTCTATGTACATATTTGTTTCTAGTCATATTAAATCACTATGAAGATCTAACTATCAGCGTTTTGTTCAAATACGTACAATGAAATGGCATAACTATTGCAAGGACGAACGCGAGATATTGATTCTGGGCCACCATTTACATTGTTATTGTTGTCAATTGTAATGCAAAGTGTTATTTTGAATTTCCATATGTAGTTTTCATTTTATCAGTCCTACTATTCTGGGAAATTCTCTGAGAGAAATCTATGCAATATACTCTGGTAAATACAAATAAGATCGTTAAAACTAACGCCAAGCATTAAAATCATCTGATTCCTGTAACCTAAACTGTAGCCAGAGCCAAATCCCCAGTCCGTCGTACTCTAAAGATGTTAGGCGATTAACACACGGCACCGCGCACCGCCGCGGTTGGCGGTGAAGCGTATCTCATGTCGCATTGATCTCTATTAAATCCGTCGATGCTTAACACACATACACCGCCTGACCGCGCGTTCGAGCGGTGCTCTCACCGCCACCGCCCCTCCGCGCGGCCGGCCGCGCTGAGGGGCGGTGCATCACACACGGGGCGCCGCATTCTTGCCAGTGTCTGTGATCAAACTGCTCAAATCCGCGTTTAATCCAACCGCGCGGACAGGCGCGTAAACCGCCTTACCACGCGGGGTACCGCTACGAAATCCGCTTTACCGCCACCGCCCTCCGCGGCGGCGCGCGGTGCCATGTGATAATCGCCGTAATGCCCTTCTGACTACCAACTCTGAATGTGATGTGATTGTGGATATTCATCCACGAATAAAATTATGCGTATGTTTCTGATGTTCTGTGAGAGGAAGTATAAATCCCAGTTTACTGTTCCATTTCAGTTTTAAATTTGGTTACTGTTTAATTCATGTAATTCTTGTACCGTTTTAATTAACTATAAATAAATAAATTATATAAAAGTACTTTTAACGACAAGAAAAATATATAATATCTTGAGGATTTAGCTATTATTTTCAATCAAGATGGCGTTTACTACATGAAAACCAACCAATATCTCTATTATTTGTTTTTTTACATGGAATACAAAATTTAGGACGACATTCATTGAACATTTTACTATTTGTCCCTTAGATTATGTCTGGACTTTAAAAGAGACTGTGACTTCTGAGTTTGATTCGGCCTTTCTTCTCAGAGTAGTCAGATAGGAAACGCCGACGTCATCTAGTTTAAAAAAATAAGATTGACGAGTAAAAGTGTTGTACAAACACTTACTTGCAAAAATAAAATCATTTATTATAAACAAAAAGGAAGAAAATTTTATGTTTGAAAATAACAACAATTGTAGATAGGCTGGAAAAATCATTGTCAAACTAATTTGATAAAATCATTTTCATTGTTATTAAAAAAAATGTTGTAGATTTCTTTTATGTACATAATTAGGAAATTCCATAATATTTTTTTTCAATGGACCTCTATCATGCCACATAATTCCAACTCCCTGGCACAACATTAAAAAAAGAATGTGTCATTGAAAACGTCTAACGATAATGTCACTCGATACGTCAATAAATGTAGCTCTTGATAAAAAAAAATGATTCAAATAATAAAGTATATAACTCGTACACGTAATATACTTATTCCCATGATTCCCATGGTTTTACAACATTGCAAATCGAGGACATTGTGTCAAACTGAGAAACCGAGGGTAAGGCCACAACCGGGACACGGTCCAGTATGCCCAATCCCACCAGGAACTGATGGAGGTAGCAAAGATGGCATCAGTAAAATGGGTTTAAAAAGAGCTATAACGCCTGGAAAATGTCGCATGTGTTTCATTCCAGAAGAATGGTTTCTTTTCCTCAAACCCATGACTGGCGTATCTGGCCCTTACATATTGATGCTAGGGCTAGGCAATTATTTAGTGAGCAAAGAAATCTGGGTAATGGAACATGAATACTATTTGGGCTTATCAGAGTTTATAGTGGTGTGTTATATCACAACTAAATTTGGACCATCAATTGGTGTTGCTCTAGATAAGGAAGTGGATACAGTAGCAAATGAGTTAGAAGACGGTAGAAAAGGGCAGATTACTGCTCTGACTACACAAATTAAAAATTTTGAAACCACAATCTGGAGAGCAGAAGGACAAAAAGATTTGATAGCTGCAAAAAAAGAAAATGTTGCGATTCAGTTAGAAGCTGTCTACAGGGAGCGACAGATGATGGTTTATAAAGGTGTCCGACGACAAATGGAATATCACGTAAAGCAGCACTGGGTAGCAAAACGTATAAAACACAAATGGATGGTGCAGTGGATTTTGAAAAATGTTCAAGAAGGAATTACTCCAGAATTTAAAAAGCACGTGATGGAAATTGCCATAAGAGATTTAACAGCTTTAGCAGACAAATATGAAGCTGGCGCCAAGAAATAACTGTCTTTAGCCTAGCTAACTCTGCCCTATAGTTTTCACTAACGAAAGGATAGTAGATAACAGTTTTATGTCTTATAGTAATTAATATACTAGTTTTTACGACACTGTGTTATTAGAATTTCACGCTGTGGTGACCGTATCAGTTTCGATACTGTGGACATAATAGATAGAGTCGTGTTCATACGCGACATGGCATAACGTTTGTAGGCTAAATATGTATTCAAAACTTCATTTTGTTTATGTCTTATTATTTGTGGGTATTTTAGAACTGCCCACTGTGGTGATGAAAGTTGAAGAAGAAGAGATTGATTCTTGTAAGTTAACAATTTCGTTCATGACTACAATCGCGTCAAAGTTTGTTATCATAATAATAAAATCGTAGTGGAGTGAAACTGTACATTGTTTATATTTCAAGCAATTTTTACAAGGCCACCCTGAATTTAATATCTATTTGGAATTTTTATCTGTTGGTCTAAATGTTTGTACCAGTATCAAGTGATTACTTCTCGATAGATTCTGTATACATTTTTCATAGATATTTTCTATAAGTCTAGTCAGTTTTAAGGCGGTTCACTTTTACGGTATTTGATATAAGGGAAGGGTTTTTCACCAAAGTTAAGATAGTTACGGATTTAACTATTTACATGATTATCATCACGATACGATATCACGATAGCGTGATATCTATATAGTAGTAGTTTAAAGGAGCTAAACACTCAATCATGACATAAACTGGGTGGGATAAGATGGAGAAATAAGGGCAGGTACCATAACCGCTAAAAGAAAACGGCCTTAGGCGATTGCCTTGTAAGTTTTTGAAATATTTTGATAACCATTCAAAGAAAAACAAAATGTTCAGTCAGTAACAAAATTGTGAATTCTTTCAAACTACTGTTGACGCCATCGATTATTTCTTTTAGAGATTAAAAAACTATTGTGTACTAACTGAGTTTTGAGTAGGTGAAGAGTACGGAACGTATAAAACTTCCCATACATTTCTTAGGAAATGAGACTAAGATGATCCTGCTATAGCTTTATGGTGCTAATCAATCAACCATGACATAATTTAACAAAGCACATAGCTAGAAGGTACGACAACTGCTTGGACAACTTAAATTCGATTCCCGAAGATACATTTTTTTTTTTTTCATTTTTATTGTAATACATTTCTTTTCTAAATATTTTGATAATCTAAATATTAATACGTGAAGAATCTTGGTACCCCTTTTTATGAAAATTACTTGGACAAAGGAGTATGAAACTTGGCATAGTTAAAGTTTATAATGGAGAAGGAGTCAAGAACGCTTTTTTTTAATTTTGACTACTGGGCGACCAGTAGTTAATGTAATTATGATAGTTCGTAGAACGTACACAAAAAAAACATGAACGTTCGAACGAACTAAAATAACATAAAAACATTTATACTAGCTGACCGTACAGACGTTGTCCTGTTTCCTAGAACTCGATAGCAGCACCATCTGTCGGGCTGATTTGTGAATCTAAATCATCCAAGGTACCACCCAAACGCATACAAAAAAAAAAAACATTCAAATCGGTCCAGCCGTTTAGGAGGAGTTCAGTGACATAGACACGTACAGTAGAATTATATAGATATATAAAGATTAGCAGTATTTACATAATATGTAAATACTGCTAATATATGTGAGACCAATCTCCAGAGCTAGTTAGAGTAGGTAGGCTTTATTTCAGGGGCCAACGATCTACTGTTATGTTATTTTAGTCAAGCGGTCCGCTAGTAGAAATCTGTAACAATACATCAGTTATTGCAGCTATGCTTTGCCATTAGGGAGTATATGCAGGAACAAAACCGTTTATTAATTAACTGGAAATGACAAGCTTCACGAGGGAAGGGAAATTGCTACTAAAGGCTACAGGCCCTCGCGACCATCTGCTTTTCATACAAACGAGTGTACGTCTCTTGCTACAGCGTCATCAGTACTGACTTTCTGTCTATTTGAACTACTGAAACCAAAACTACGAGCGTACAATGAAGTTTCATAAAATGTTGTTATTTTAGTATATTGTGTTGTCTTACGACTTCCGCGCAATCGAAGTCACGGGGTTTGTAATGTTATAAAATAACGTTTAGCTGAGCATGGTAGGTGTTAATATTACATTTATTTCAGACAAGCAGAAATGTCTAATACGTGAACTTCGTTTTCGTACTGGTATTTAATTTTTTTGAAAAATTTTCGTTGAAATACTGTAAGTATACATTGTCCTTAGGGCGCTTGTCGTAATTCCTTGATTGTACATGAATGGGGCATGGTAAATGGTGACGAAAATGCAGCAGAAAAATATGAAAGCGCCTCCTCGATAGAGTCAATTATAATGAGTAATGAGTACTCTAGTACTTAGACACTTTTTTAAGGGCTTATTGCCGAGCGGTAATGTTGCCTCGCCCTGTAACATTAAGCCTAAAAAAAAATTACAGTGAGTTACACTTGTACAGGGTGACAATTGGAAAGTTGCCTAAAGTATATGCATCTCTTTCCCCCTTCACCCTATCGTATAAGGCTGGGCCCACGTATGTTCTATCTAGAATGTTGTTAGTTTCTATTAAGATGCTGTAAAGAGCAATACGTATACTTTGAAATGAGTGAACTTACGAACGGAGAAAAAGTGTATCTCATCGAGTGCTTTTATTCTAGAGGTAAAAAATTGAGAGATGAAATTATCTAAAATTAAACAAATTTTTCATAGTTTCCAAAAACGGCTTGATTATTGTGCAAATTCAAATGGGAATCACTTCGAAAATATTTACCATTAATACCTAGTTACTCCCTAATTAGGTTTTTTTTTTAAACGTAATATGTGTCCGTTGAAAATGTTCGATTAAACTGAAACCTATTTCAGATAATAATGACTACTCCACTGGCTTTATAAGTTTTTTTTTTCTTTGTAGTCTTCTCAAAATTATAAGTGAATACTTGAGGCAACTTCCCATTTGTCACCCTGTAAATTACATTAGCCTTAGGTAGGCACAGTTTTCAGTTTTCCGTATTTTTGATTTTAGATGAATACCACCTACGTGGCTCTGAAGTTCGCTGTATGATTCAGCCAAACTCTTGGGGTTGTTTTCGCAACCGGACGGTTTTACACAGGTTTGTTATTACGTCAATAATTATATCACATTAGTGTCCGATCTAATCTGTACAAACTCACACCCTCCCCACCGTTAAAAACTTAGGTGATGTGAGCTTTCAATCCACCTGATGCTAGGAATAGACTCTATTGACAATGCACTTCACCCCTTGCCCACTTCACCGAAGTTCTCACGGAAAGAATTTTACAGAATAGGTCCGTAGCTATGAACATTTTGTAGCCAAGAGATAAGTGATATTCAGCAAGAATATTTCAGAAATGTTATAATTTTTATGTTATAATTAAAATAACAGTAATATTTTGTATTACTTCAGAAGGACAAAAGTACTATACCGTCAAATTGTAAATATCGTTGGATTGTAACGGTGTTTACAATTTCACGTTGGCATACATATGTATATAAGCACAAGGTTAAAAAGAAAACAATCATTATCAATCATCGAATAATTTAGTACTAATTTAGATATTATATAAAAGTCACAGTGCTAACCGACCATCGATGCTTGTCCTACACTAGCTCGCTCTAACTGAAGTTGTTTTGCTAAATACCATATCATGTCTTCGATATATTCATGATAATTATTTATTAATTTTTTTGTTTTGTAGATTTTATTACGATATTACGATGAAATCCTGCAAGACGTACCCATATGGCGGCTGCGACTTAAATTTAAATGGTTTTACGTCACTTGACGACTGTAGTAGTGCATGCCATTGTAAGTACCTAGCCCACTTACACATTTAGTCAGTTAAATCCAATAATTTAGAGTTTGAAACGAGTTAAGTATTTAACATTTTAACTCTTATTACGTGTAAGTATAATTAGTCTATAATGTTCCCACCGCTGGGACACAGGCCTCCTTTCTATGAGAGGGATTGGGCCTTAATCCACCACACGAGCCTAGTGCAGTTTGTAAGACGCCACTGGCTTCGAATTTTTGATTCTAGGACATGCCGGTTTCCTCACGATATTTTCCTTTATCGTTTTGAGAGCAGTCATGATGAGATGTAATACACAAAGTGAGGTGACTGCCTTTTTTGTGGGTGGGAAATCATCAAATTGCGTCTCCCGCTCTAGGGTGGAGCGGAAGGGCGTGTCAGACTTTTAGTGACCCGTGTTCTTTCAGTTGCCTATATGGCAGGGCCGCGGTATCTCTTTCGAACAAATCTCGCGACCTAGCTGGAAGAGCCTGCCTGGGTTCGAAGTCACAAAGCGCAAGTTGGGGCCGATACCGATAGTTCACCAGTCACCACTGCTCTCACATATCCATAAATAACGCGTTGCGCCTCTAAAAAGCAACCGGGTTAGTTTAATCTGATATTAATTTATAGGAACATTGAATCTCAATGGACGAAACATAACATAGATTTGTATGGTCTTTGCCCTGATACGTAATCTGTCAAAAAATTAATCATATCATTTTAATCATATTGGATGATATGTGGTTTTCATGGAGATAATATAGTCCTTTAGAGCCCGTGTGGTGCCAACGTGAAGAATAGCATCACCCCAATTTTTTCCCGTGGATGTCATAAAAGGCGACTAAGAGAGACTTACTAGAGAATGGGCAGCAGCCTTCTCTTTGCATTTTATCACCATACTGATCGCCAACCGAAGAGCTAGTGGTTAAGTAAGCTGCACTGGTTGATCGTTCAGGTTAAGCTACGCTTTCCGCGGTTGGTCCGTGGATGAGTGACCATCTTTAAATACCAAGACCCTACCATGCCTCGAAAAGCACCTTTTATAGATCTTAGACAGTCGTTACGGGTCGTCAGAAGCCCGAAAGTCTGACAACCAGTCTTACCAAGGGGTATCATATTACCCAGTATCTGAGTTGTGGAGGTCAGATAGGCAGTCGGTCCATGTAAAATACCGGTACTCAGCTGCACACGGTTAAACTGGAAGCTGGAAAAAGGCTAGGCAGATGATGATGATGACTGCGATCGCCAACCCGACCGACAAGCGTGGCGATTACGGCAAAGCCCTCCAAATAGGGGGAGGCCTATGTCCAGCAGTGGACGTGTTACGGTTGAAATAAGGACAGTCTAGAAATTGACAAAACCGTCAGATAGTGACGAGTTCATTCTTTTGCAGATGATGGTGAACAAGTAATGCTGATGAGTGCTGAGAAAATGGAAAAAATCCCAACGGGTATTGTGTGCAGTTTTCAACAAGACTTTGGATCGTGCTTTAAGTACTACCCAATGTAAGTTTTTAGTATAATGGTCCTATAGTAGTCGCTAAGGATTCAACTAGAAATTTTTTAGTAACAGGCCGGAGTTTGGAAGTTGGCGGTGTGATACCCCCTGTGCCTCGGAAAGCCGTTAAGCCGTTGGTCCTACGCCTGATCTCTCTCCGGTCGAAGCGAATTGCCGTCCCATCGGACTATTAGAGTGAGGGAAGAGTGAGTGCCCCTGTGTCTAAACACTCACTTGTGCACTATAATATCTCCCGCGCCGATGGCTAGTCTCTATTGAGTTTGGCCGCCATGGCTGAAATACGGTCTGGAGGACTATATTAATGTATAATTCTGCAGGTATTACTTCGACATTTCAAGTCGGACCTGCAAGGGCTTCTCGTACAGCGGCTGCGGCGGCAACCGCAACAAATTCGCGACCGCGCACGAATGTATAGACATATGCGGACAGGCCCTTCCACCATATAAGTTGGTACAAAGAAAAAAAGTTTAAAATTAATTTTCTTATTTTTAATTTGTTATCTAAAGTTATTAAATTACACAAAAGTATCTATGTACATCTATTTTATTGATAAACCTATATTATATATATTTTTAATTAAGTAGGTATATACCGTTTCTAGTCCATCATACGAGCTCTGGCCAAACTGAAGTGAATGCTGCGCGGGATACACTTCGTTCAGCATCATGATCATCAGCCTGCAGCAGTGCACTGTTTGACATACGCCTCTCTTATTGACCGTGGCTCCACCTAGCCTGAAAATGTCCTGCCTTACTTCTGCCGATTCGCGGGCTCCATTCAAGAACCCGTCTACCCCAACGGTCATCGGTTTTACCGATGCCAATTCAGCTTGCTTATTCTGTGAGCTATATCAACAAATTTGGTTCGCTGCCTGATCATGTCATCGCTGATCCGATCCCTCAAACTCCAAGCAAAGTCCATTCCATAGCTCGATGAGCGACCTTGAATTTATGGACCAGCCGTCGATCGGCATCTACCCTTACTTAGTTATATTCGGTTTAATCGGGTTGACACAATTCGAGTTATGCTGAACGTTTTTTTCCCGAATATAATTAGTTCTAAGGTATATTTTTTTATCCCGACCCAAACATGGGGTAGCATCAGACTTCCGAACCATTAAAACAAACGATGCGCGACGGTCGTGTTCCGCGTACGGCGCGGAATTCGTCTATGTGACCAGAGTCTGAGCTTAAATGAAAAAATCAAAGGAAATGGAAAGCTACTATGAAAAGCGAGTGAATTATCAATTGCGGTCAACAATGATTGGCCTCAACGAGCCGCTTGGCCGGTCTTCATAGCACCGAGTCACGATTCAATGAAAGTATTTGAGCCCACACGGTTCATCTCCGTAGCCGTTGATACATTGCTCCTGACTAACATTACTATGAGATTTAAATTCAACTAACGGGTCTTTAAATCCTATATTAGTCGTGCGTCTACCATGACTTACTGAAACACAAAGATCAACAAATTCTGGTTTGAGTTGAAAAAAGAATAAATGAACATCTAAAATAATTTCCGCTTCATAATATTAACAAACCGACGCGCCTCAGTCACACTTACAACTTACATTAAATTCTTATCATCCTCATCTTACTTTCCGAGCTGTCATTAAAGAATCCCGTTAAGGTCACGCTCACGACTGAAGGGAGGGTTGAACGCGAGAACGCAGGACTGCGAGCTTGTAAGCAAGGTCGTAGGATCGCGACGAGCGGCGCGCGGGCGCAAGAGGCGGCGACACTCGTTCAGCTGCGGCTGCTCGCCGGCTTCCTACTATAATTACATTGGGCCATCGCCCTCAATTAGAGATGCTCACGATCGAATGACTAGCTCCGAGCGTTCCAGCGAAGCAACTGAGTTCGCTCGCACTTAACACCGGTGTTATACGTACACGTGCACTCACGGAACCGGTCCGGCGGGCGAGTCGGTCGGAATCTTGAGCAGAGGCGCACTCGGACCTAATAAGTATGTGGACTTGCCTTTGATGACTAAGCATGCTGGTATATCCGATTTAATGCAGTCACAGGTTCCAGTCTCGGCATTTTTCATTGAAGCAAAGATAAAAAGCAGTCAGGCGTGAGCCCGAGCGCATGGCAGATCTCTGCTTTAAGATAGTAGCAGTATGCACGCAAAGGTCAGGGATATAAAAGAATCTTTAAAAGTGACAATGACAATTCCAGAGATATTAGTGTGTTCAACATCTGATGCAGATACTTAACACACTACGTTATGTGCGTGTTAAAGGCATATAAAACGTTTGACAGTTATACTACGAACAATTAAAGTTGATAGTCAAGTAGGTTGACTATTAAGTTCTCTGACACGATTTGGTATATAGTAGAATTTTATATGAAATCAAAAAGTATTAGAAAGATGGTACCCCATTTTAAACCCTAATTTCATGTAATATCAATACAAAATAAAGTTATGTGATATCTTAAACTAATTTAAGATATCACATAACTTTCTAGTTAATTTGCTTAGATAAATCCATTCTCTTTAACCTGAGGATTTGACATTCTCTGTACAGAAATATTAAAAGCTGAACTTTCATTACTAAAAAATCCAAAATATGTTTAGATATTTGGCCAATGAATAGGTACGGAAAGTGTTTTATCGCGGAAACCCTTTCCTACATCTAATTAACCAAGTGTCATTACAACAGGGCTAGAGAACAAAGATCTTTGTATGGTAATGAAAGATGAGTTGACCGTAATTATATACGTTTTCATGAGTCAGGAGTGCTAAGTAATCGGGTTAGTGGTAATCTGGGGGCGAGAAAAAAGCCTGACATAGCGACTACCCCAAAATAAATTAAATTAATGCGGCCCCTTTCTGTTTGTCGCTATGCCTTCGAATGTTGTCTGCTAATCTTACAGGAATTTCGTCGTAAAATACCCAAATTCTGAATAGTTCTCATCTAATTTAACAATTTTAAGCGATATAGGTCGGTACTTGTAAGGTTTATAGCTCGTTAACAATTGGATCTTATCGTGGTAATTATAAAATATAATTATCATTAATCAATTTTATAGATTCTTACTGTCTATCTTTTACTAAATAAAATGACCGATTAAACCAAGATGTAATTTATTATTTGCATCAAAACTAATGGCTCTATCGTAAAGTGTAATGTCGTAAATATTTAGTAATTAGGATTAGTGTTTCTAGTAGCTATCTAAGTTCTTTCTATTTAGTGCCTACCTTCATAATTGCCCATTAGTATATGGCTAAATATAGGCTTATTTTATAGTTTAGTCATGAACAATATCGAGAAATGGTAGTTATAGTCATCGGTATCACACTTGCCTGAGAGAATGGTGGTCGTAAAATGATTAATGAATTTGAGAATTTTTTATCGAGTATTTCGAATTTATATGGAATACGACAGGTGTCTAAAACCGCATTGGCGTACCGTTAAGTAATCTGTTTGGCTCAGTCCGGGCCCTTGAGGAAACTACCTGCGTGGCCGCACAGGTAATTATAACCAGCGACCAGCTGATATACTCGTTATAAGTATAACCTTTATAATCATGAATGTTACCGCTCGGCGCTCGCTGAAGGAAGTAGGTACTTTGATTTTTTCCAGTATGAAATGGGAGTTTAGTCACAGTTTATCTATGTTTTATGTTTCAGAAATGCCTAACCCACGGTCCTTTTTTGTTTTAACATCTATCGATTCTTAAAAAATCATATTCAAAATAGTCCAATTCCTGTGGTTTAATTTGATTTATATTTTTTTTCTGATTAAATAAGTATTTTCATCATCATCGTCTGCCTAGCACTTTCTCAGTTATGTTTGGATCAGCTTCCAGTCTAACCGGATGCAGCCTACCAGTATTTTACGTGGGGCGACTGCCTATCTGACCTCCTCAATGCAGTGCCCTAATAATGGTTTTATTAGGGTATCAAAAGTCAAAACCAAAACATATGTAATTTATCAACATCGTTTACCCCCATGAGTACTATGACAAAAAAAAATGTTGGCTTGCAAAGTTTTCGACGTGAAGCAGCCAAGGCCTTGTTGACCGCGAACTTGAAACAAGAAAACTTTTGACATGCGAGCAAGACCCAAGAGCATACCAAGAAATTAACAACATTTATCAAGTTTCTACTTCAACAACCAACAAATGTGGCAAACTAAACCACCAAATATATTTTTTTGATCCATAAGAAGAACTTATAGAAAGCGATAGAAGATAAATATCAAGCAGTGCGGATTTTAACAGGTTGCCATTGCACTTAAAAACCTTAATTTACAAGAGCTCATTTAAGTCAAGACTCAAAGTGTTCCTAATGGAGAAATGTCTGTATTCGATAGACGATGACTTATCCACGTTTTAAAATGTTTTATATTAATTAGTTAATGTGAGACTGGGTAATATTAGTATGTGCAGCTATAATGATATTGATTTTTTTATTGTATTGATTTTTTTAAATTTATAATATTAGTGATTTTATTGTATTATGAATGAGTTAGTTTATAATTTTAATGAGTTTGTTTTTTTTTATTTATCATGTATGTTTTCAAACACAATGTGAATTGTTCCTGAAATAAATTGAATTGAATTGAAAATAAAAAAATATTGAAACTATCTCAAATACAGACAAGGCTAATATAGTAAATGCGAAAGTAACTCGTGTCCATCAGTCTGTGTTTCCTTCATGTATGAATTTTGGCACACGGTTAGGACAAAGGATTTTATCCAGTAGTACGGTCCAGTGGATAATTTTCGACCTGCATGCGGGAGAAACCACGGACAAAAGCTAGTCAGTCATATGACTGACTTTAAAGTAAACAAAAACACAACCAAAAACATTACAATTTTATTACTATTGTATGTAAACAGTCATATACTCTAAAGTCAAGACTTCACACGCCCACCGCGAGAGGTCAACGTAGTTGTCGGTTGACGCAACTGATCAGCTGGCGTGACGTTGAATGAACGATAAGAGTTCAGAAGTACATACCTGGAGTAGGTACCGCTGTAGATAAGCACTTTGAATCTTAGAAAAAGTTTTGTAATGTGTTCTCTTTTAGTCATAGGATCTGTGTGATAGCCTCTTTCTAGTCTCAAGTGTTCTAGTTCCCTGTGGCATACCATAATATGAAGCAACATTAAAACAGTGTTTAGACGATGCAAGTCATTTGAATTGTATGGCACCATCCCATTTCTTCCCGTGGGTGTCATTTCTTCCCGTGGGTGTAGTACGATCATGGGGAGCAGGCGTTCTCTATGGATTTTACCACCATACTGCGATCGCTAACCCCACGTGTGGTGATTATAGCAAACTGAAACCCTCGAAATTGGGGGAGGCCTATGTCAGTGGTCTTTCGGCTAAAATGATAATGATGATGATGAACTCATTTGATGGTTACATTTTATGGTATGCCGACGGACACTTTCATCGTTTACATAAATGGGTTTCAAACTCGATGCATCATTGTTACATGCGAATACTATGCAGAATAGAAGCTGAGGTCGAACGTCAGACCACTAGCAACAACGCAGTTCGATCAAAACTTGACGAGTTTGTTCAATTGACAATAGTTCAATTTGAGAAGAAGATAAAGCGCACAGCCAAATTCAGGTCAGAGCTATTCAATGGATGTGACCTCGTCAAAGTTTTGGAAGCACTTTGGGTATTTCTGCATCCGTGCATATCCAACAAAACAGTGAAGATGGTGTACCTGAATAGGAAAATTATATTATCTTTGTACGTTGCTATTAGGAGGAGTAAGTGTCAAGATTGGACTAAAAGTCTAAAGACCATTAAGGGTTGAGAAAATCATTTGGAAATCAAGGATCCGGTTTTGACTCTCTGTAACATAATTTTCTGAGCATCAAAGAGTTGTGCGTTAGGTGTTGAAATAAATTCCAACGATTGGACAATAATTAAAATTACATTACATTTGTTCCAAATATTAATTAATCCTCTATGAAACTAATAACATGACTAACAAAATACAAAACAACTTTCAATATTGAACTGAAAGTTGACCATTCAGCGTTGAGAAAATCATTTGGAAATAAAGCATCCAGTTTTGACTCCCTACAACATAATTTTGTGAGTATCAAAGAGCTGTGCGTCCGTTGTAGAAACAAATTCTAACGATTGAACGTTAATTAAAATTACCTTAGATTTGTTCCAAATACAAATTAATCTTCTAGGAAACCAATAACATATGTAATAAACAACATAGATTGCGATATCAAACAAGGGTAGAGCCGCAAACGTATTAATATCGTGAGTAACGTTTCTGGTACAAATACAACTTCAATTCTATAGAAGCTGCAGTCTACATTCTTGCTTTATTAAAAAGGCACTAGACTTGTATTTATTTTCGAAAAGTTGTCGTTTAATAATTTAAACAAATAAACGTAAGTAGGACGTGTGGTATCCGAAAACTAATCAAGCCCAGAAATATAACAATAAATTCAACTTTAATGGGAGGAGCCAAGTAGGCAGTGACGGCAGTCACTGAGACTGCTGCCAGGCTCAAATGGAATTCGGCTATTAAGGTGAACCGCACGCACGATGACCGCTGGGTAAAAGTCTCTGCACAATAGTTAGGTTGGAACACCTGGAGAAAGACGGCGCCAGTAAAAGATGGTGAGATGACCTGGACACGTACCATGAGGGTGGTTTGAGGTGGCGCAGAGAATAAATTTCATGAAGGGCTTGGAGGAGGACAATTTAGGCTAGGTAACAATAAAATGATTCCGCTATAAATCCTACTTTCTAAATTGATTTTATGATATTGCATCGACATACTAGAACGAATAATCAGAGATTTACCATAAATTTTGAAAGCTGCCTCTACATCTAACCCACCGTAAGTTCACATTTAGGTACATTTCTATTCCAATAATTTACTTTTAGTACCTTCAGGAACCTTCCCTGACCTCCGGTTTCTTAATTGAATGGATTCCTATCCCGAATGGTTTCTTATTGGTATATTATTGTTTAATAACCCAAAGCGGTTGACTGCGTTTATTTCCTCAATTTACGGTTACGACTCCTAATTGTTCCTTGTTTATATTTAAATGGTTATCATCTGTTTTTATTTTGTTTGTAACAGTAATGGTTTTGTTGCTGAGTTTAATAGATGCTGAATTAAAGTTAAAGCCTACATATATCTGCCAGGGTCGCAAGATTGTTCGAAAGAGATACCGTGACCCTGGCACATGGGCAACTGAAGAAACGCGGGTGGGTTTTAGTCAGTAAAAGTCTGACACGCCCTCCCGCTCCGCCCAGAGCGGGAGAAGTCATTTGATGATGTCCCATCCAAAAAAAAAGCCTACATATATTACAGAGATCTAAGGTTACCACTAAGAATTCCCTGCCAGGGTCGCGAGATTAGTTCGAAAGAGGTACCGTGGCCCTGGCATATGGGCCACTGAAGGAACACGGGTGGGTTTTAGTCAGTAAAAGTCTGACATGCCCTTCCGCTCCACCCAGACCGCGAGACGTTTTTTGATGAATTCCCATCCAAAAAAAGAAAAGCCTACATTGAGATCTTTCTTTCTTTTGATGGCACTTGATAGCAGCTAATGTTGTAGGATATATGCTACATATAAACAAGATCATGCCGGATGACAGAAGTTTGTTCATGCTAGAGAAGTTCTTTGCAGTAAAACAAATATTTGGTTATATGGACGAAGTGTTTTCTACAGAATTTATTAGAACTATAAGGCAAAGCATGGAGCAATGAGATCACTTAAACGGGAACCGCCTCTCAACATAAATAATATTTAGATAAATTGGAACGTCGTGATGGCATAGTGGTTAAGCTGTCGCCTCTTATGCACGAGATCGGGGTTTAAAATCCAGGAAAGTGGCAATGTGATTTTTTCAATTCATATCTACTTTCTGAGTTTATCTTGGTCAATACTGATATCAGTGAAAATAGTCAGATGATGATGACTAATGTCAGTGTCTTTTCTGTGTGAGACTCTTCCTTTTTTGTCCAGTTGGAGGACAGTAATAGGCTGGTATAAATAAATAAATGAAATACTTATAAATTAAACAATATAGCTAATAATTATTTTTGAAAGAACAACAATTCATATAAACGAATAAACAGAATTATTGTAATACATAGGTATATAAAAATCATACAAATTATGTTAAAACATTTTATAGATAAATAAACGATATGTTAGTTTATTTTACGCAATTTCCTGACCTGACCAAATGATTTTCAAAAACAGAGCTTTTTCTCTCCTATCCTTTTGCTGTGCCCTACAGGGTACATAATGATCTAAATTATATAATTACCACTTAAGTTCACATTATGGTAATGCAATAAAGATATTGAATATTGAGTATTGGTATTAAACTGTAGATGCTAGAACGATAATATTGAGAAACTCATCTTAGAAAGAAAGAACTGATAAAAACCTAACAAAATATATAGAATCAGATCCTCGAGTTTCGTAAGTTCTCCTTCAGGTCGTTATAAAAGTACCGATGGTAGTAGGCAAAAGAATATTTCAAGTTCATATGGATCCATAGAAAAGGAATATTCCTTTGTTTTGCATGCTTATTCCTTTAGCTTTGTAATACAATGTTTGTGTGATACGAAATGGTTTCGTCAAAGAATATATAGTACAAGATTCTATTGAATACACGAAGAATGCAATGGAATATCATTTCCATTTATGCATTTTCCGAACGATATGTTTGATAGATGTAGCAATGAATATTGAATTTCTGGTAAACGTTGCACTCAGCAAATGTCATAAATCATGTGCTTGAAACGGCTTGTTAGATAGAATGTACGCTGAAATTCTGAATACCGAATATACACCAGGGAAGTAATTGCAGAACTTTTTATCGGTAGGAATTGATTTAATATTCATAGTTAAACAACATTCATTGCGTTATTTACGTTGCTGAGCCGACGATTTATTCGAACAAATGACACAATGGTTTAGAAATAATCTTCAATCCCATTCAGATTCTGATAAATTTTGCGTTTCGCAATTAGGGTGCAGATTGTTCCACTCAACGATTACCAAATCAAACAGTTCGATTGACAATCACAATATTGGCAAACTGATCTCTTGTCGGCGTTAGCCAGTTTATTGGTAAAGGCACCTAATTTATTTCCAACGAAAGTGTTCGTTGAAAAAGTGATCGCGATCCTCGATCACACTTCTAACGAAATTGATTTTTATTGAGCCGTTAGGAAAATTCATCGGGTTAACGACTGTTCATAAGCTTTTTTTTCTATTTTTAAGTTGATAAGAACAAGCTCTTTGCTTTAGATTTCAACGATTTCGAAGGTGTAGTTTACAGTTCTGCTACTAAAAATGTATTTGTTCATATACATAATTTTTTCGAGTTCTCTTTTTAAGTTCAAAAGATTTGTTCCTGTTGATATAAAGATAAAAAAATCTGTGTTCCCAGAGATTTATTTTATAGTTTGAAAAAAAAAACTTAATTTTTGGCCCTATCTTATATTTCAATCAATAATCTTATGGTATTTTTAGGATTCCGAAGTCACCAAGGAACCCATTAGCACCGTGTCCGTCCGTGTGTCCGCAGCTTAGCTCAGACACTCTTAGTACTAGAAAGCTGTAATTTGTCATGGATATAGAATTTAGACACGCCGACAAAGTGGTAATAAAATACACGTAAAGCGGGAGGAAGTCGGAAGTAGGAATTCGGATGTTATTTTTAACCGACTTCAAAAAGGAGGAGCAAACGGAAAGCACCAGCTTTCAAATAAAAAAAAATCATCAACATCGGTAGGTTAAAAGTTATGAGGTAACAAACGTAAAAAATAAAAATAAATACAGTCGAATTGATAACCTCCTCGTTTTTTTGAAATCGGTTAAAAATCAAAAGTATTGCGTGATTTTGAAATCAATTTTTCGACTAAGAGGGTTGTTTGTGAAATATTAAGTCATAATTTTGTTACAGTCCAGTAACCCCCTTTCTCTAAATGGTTGATTCGAATAACTGAAAAAAAAAATCACGGTAGTTGTATATATAAAGAAGTGACAAGTTCTTGCTATCACAATTCAGAAGGCTTTACAAGTGAACGAGGAATAGTCGACCAACTCATATTTGCAGTTGGAATACAACAAGTCTTAAGAACAAGTTTTTCAACCACAATGTTAAGTTTGTTCTTGAGATAAATTCATTCCAACTACGGAACCCTTCATTGTTCGTGGTCGGACGCACTTAGCTGTTATTTTATTTTCAAATTTGTATAATTTTCTATTCCTATCATTCTATGTTAACTTTGCACTTTGTAGTTAACTAGCTAGTAATAATCTTTATTCTTTGTCTTGAGACAAGGTTTATGATAAAACCCAGGTAAGACCAACGTTTGACTCGAGTAATGTTCACGCGTTAAGACCCTACCTTGAAAATAGATGATAGTTGGATTGTTTCCCCCGCACGCGGGGAGTGGCGGATCTATCTTCAGTGGTCGGCCGACACGTCATCGCCACAAACTTTATTGACTTATTTTACCAATGGCCAAAAGTGGAACAAAGGAATTATCACTGACCGAAATTTAAAAACGTTACTTAGCATGGCCTTTCGCTAAGCATTATTCGTGTCACCGTCGCACAACTGTTAAAATAGAAGTGCAAGATAAAGACGGCAACATATTTAAGAAAAATGTGCATGCCAAGTGACGTTAATTTGTCTCGGTCTTTGAAATTTTTGCGCATAGTAAACTATGGAGTAGACAACTAATACAAAATATTTAAAATCCTTAAATTTTGATTAATGGTATGCATGGGTAAAAAAAAAAAAAAAAAATTCAAATCGAATAATGGTTTGTTACAGAATTTGAATTCCTGATTAACGGAAAAATAAAGAAAAAATTCGACCACGTAAGATTTTGTAACAATCTTCATAAATGCTACCATAGTACAATAATATGATATGATAACAATTATTATTTTCGGAAGGGCTTGTGGCTAAGTTACAACAGCTGCACGGGTCGGTTATTCAGGTTAAGCTACGCTTGCCGCGGTTTGTCCGTGGATGGTTGACCATCTTTACAAACCCTTCCGTGCCTCGGAAAGCACGTTAAGCCGTTGGTCCCCTGCCAGGGTCGCGAGATTAGTTCGAAAGAGGTACCGTGGTCCTGGCATATGGGCAACTGAAGGAACACGGGTGGGTTTTAGTCATTAAAAGTCTGACACGCCCTTCTGCTCCACCCAGAGCGGGAGACGTCATTTGATGATATACCATCCAAAAAAAAAAGCCGTCGGTCCCGGCTGTCTTTCGTAGATCTTAGACAGTCGTTACGGGTCGTCAGAAGCCCAAAAGTCTGACAACCAGTCTTACCAAGGGGTATCGTATTACCCAGTAACCGGGCACTGGAGGTTAGATAGGCAGTCGCTCCATGTAAAATACTGGTACTCAGCTGCATCCGGTGAGACTGGAAGCTGACCTCAAAATAGTTGGGAAAAGGCTAGGCAGATGATGAACATTATTATTTTCGACTGTCATTTTATTTGCTGGTAGTTATTAAAAATATCTAGTAAATGTGATTGACTGTCGACTGATTGATCTCTCTATCGACAAAACCAGAATTAAACAACTTGGTGCGTAAATTAGATCTTTATAAAATTGCAGCAGAACTTTTAGGATCTCGACTCAAAGAAAAAATAAATTTGCTACGGGCACTACTTTTCCATAGTATTCATATAGAGAAAAACCGTTTGTCCCAATTTTTGCTCAAGACGGTGATTCAGTTTTACCGTAAAGATATAAACGGGCTAATGAAAATGTTTAATGTCAAATATGACAAAGAAGCTTCAGTGACAAGCGAATAAGGAATTACAAGGATTTATAACAGTTTGTTTTGTGAGTCAGGTGAGTGCTTCTTCTTCTTAGCGTGTCGATAGCAATCTAAATAGTTAGCCTAGAATTTGGCTACGAGCTTGGCATTTTCAGTAGCGTCCATCAACTCCTGTGGCGTGCAAACAACAGGACATGCTGGACAAGATATCAAGTACCTCATCATTTGTGAGATAGCACCACATTTACACTCCAGGGCTGATTCGTCTATGAATCTCCTCCTGTACAGGTTTTCTTTACTCCGGCCTACCCCAGTCCGGAGTCTATTTAAAAAATTCCATGAAAGCCAAGGCAATTCGTGTTCAGTTGCGAGATTTTCAGCGGGTGGAACGAATGGGTTTGATAGGTAAGCGCCTTGTCGCCACAGATCTAATCAGGTTAGTGCTAATCGTCATGAAAATCTAAATGTGTAAGTAGTAGTTTTATTTGTAATTTCCAAAAAGGTACATTTTGCATACCTTTGTTATTTACGATATGAAATTAAAAATAACGAACTAATCATCTAGAGGTATATAAATAAAAAGATGTTGGCATATAAGAGATTGATAAACTCCAACTTCGTTTCACCGATCATCATACATTTTCTTGGCAAAATCATTACTCTCCTTCGGGCCACAGTCAGGTATAAAACCTCACCTTTTACACACTTGTAATGCGACTCCATTCCTTCGTTGTGCTCTTGTATTTAAAGTGTCAGTACTTGACATATAGATATATTGTTGACGTACTTCAAACGTAAAAACGAATCACTTATTTTAATTATTTCTAAATGAACGATTATTATAAGTTTTTGGGATAAAACAGACGTTCTTCTCTAGAAAATAGGGTGTTAACTCAATATTACTTTACAAAGTGAGAATAGATTGTTGCTGTAATGCTTTAGTGAAGGTGGTGAATTCCTCTTACTGTTATCATCGTATTATTGGTATTGAATTCCTGCAAAATGAATGTATTAATTGCCCTGTGCAGGTACTTCTAACCTTGAAGGTACTGTTCAATTTTGGTTTATGGTTCTTCCCATTTTCATACATAATTTAGGTCGTCAGTAAATAGTAATAGAAAAAGAATGTTATATTATTCACAGTCACAAAAATAGACACATATATAGTCTAAATATAAAGTTTTTGGAAAGCCAACACTTATTATATTAAATAATTACAGCAAAATACTTCACTGCTACCTTTTTCTGTGGACATAAATATATAAAAAACGTAATTTTGATCGCACCGATTTGTAAAAAAGTGACATAGATCCGTCGTCGATGAGCCCTACTGGGCGACTGATTTATGAACGAACGAGAGTGATGACACTACTTATTATAGGCAAAAAAAGAGATGGCGATAATGTGTATGCGCTTGGAATAAAATAACGTATGTGCCAAAACGAATTGCCGTATTTTATGAATGAAAAGTATTATTAAAACGAAAACTGTTTTACAAAAACTTAGATAAGATTATTATCAATGTTTTAAAGTAAACTATGTTTAATAAATCTAACGCATTGCGCCTTGAGGCTAAAAAAATCATAAACATGGATAGAACTTTGCGATTTTTTTGTATCGAGAAAATTTTATCGTATCGTGTATTCCTTTTACAGGATACTAGATCATATAGTCAAAAATCATACACTTAAATATTAAGTTCGGCTATCATATGGTAAGAAAGGTACACTTAAAAGAAAAAGCACGGTTTTCGCAATGTGTCACCTTAAAACCAGTTCTAAAAAAAAAAACTAGGTATTTGATACGCTGTACATGCCTAGTCATAAGTTTCAAGAATATCGCTTTTTATAGATCTAATTAAGTTGAATAAAATTATTTAATTCTGTGTGATTTTCGAAGGTAACCATTGTTGGCATACCATGTTGATGTGATTTTTATGTTTAAAAAACGTCTTAACTCTCTTGTACTCTCATTATAATCTACAGAATAATTTGTTTATTCTGATATCTTTAAACAAAAACCACAGCCTAAAGATAAAGAAAAAAAAAAACAAAAATTTAGAATGTTGCTCATTTACTTACAATAATTACAAAAGCACTTCAAAGAAACAATACTCTCTTTGAAAATCACAACCGATTTGTTTTTGTAAGATGAAGTTAAACAATTTGTAATAAACGAATTCCTTTTGATTCGATCTTGAGAAACAAAACAAAACACCGAAGCGTAGATACGTCTATCAAAATAAATACCATGAGATTTTAAGCAGATAAGCGATAGAAAAAAGGTAAAGTTTTATTTCGGAGCCATTTCCAGGAACCTTTTTGAGTAATCGGAGTTTGTACGATGGTCGAAGTCATCATTTATGCCATGATCGCAGTCATAGGTAAACACCGTAAATAATGATGACAATCGATTCCACATCAGCCCGGAAGCTCACTATTGAATAAGTTTCCCGTGCTAACCGCTGCACCGATCGACGCTGAACAATATTGCCACCTGGATAGTTGATTGCATAATAATTTAATCAACACGAAGTTCAATTTTGCCGTTTTACTCCGGAATAATCTATCTTGGAGTAAACCTTAATATTCTATCACCAATTTGCTCATCAGCCCTATTAAAAATGTAGGTACACATTTTTTAATCCAACACCCTTTTTGCGTAATAAACTATCACTCAATCTGAATCATTTTGAACGATATTGATTATCCAATCCATTGCTTCATATATTCGATCCTAAAATTTGTCTTCTCAACAACGTAAAGATCGCAAGGAATATAGTTGAACCGTCAAAAAAAGCCATTGCTACTGATTACCCCGCAGGAGCTTAATACCGCAGTAAAGGAATATGTTCAATATAATCCATCAAAGGAAAAGTAAAGGTAAAAAGAAGGGAACCAAAGTTCATTTGCCTTTTCGTTGTGGCAGCGTGTGGCTGGTAACGGTACCCTCCCGCTCATTACGTATTCACAACCCACACGTAAAAATGCATACGGCGGAACTGCAGGTCAAACAGACATTCATAATAGTTACTCAAGATACGAGCGATATAAAATAGTCAAATAGTGATTGAAAACTTTATCTGTGTGTAAACTTATCGTACTTTGAACGAACATAGTTTGTACAGTAAATTGAATTTAGGATTCCTTTGTCCAACTAAGCAAATATCAGATATGTTAGCTTAAGTCTCCATCAATGTATCATACTTTGACGTAGAATTAAACAAACAGACCGAAGAATGACAAAAACCTATAGCAACTTTTATAAAGTTCAAGTTCGGTCAGCGTAAAATCAATTCTATGAAACGATTCTTGTGGCCCAAGAATCAACAGATTTTATCCATGTAAATTTCTTACGGCCGATTCCAAACGAACGGAATTGTATCAGATTTCGCATTTAAAAAAGGGCACGCGCCTTTAAACGTTTTCTGAAAGTCAACGTGACTAGTTTTTTTTTTTTCCGTAATAGTGGCCGGTATATGAAGCCATATAGTTGTTGCTATTGATATTTGAGTTTTGCGAGTAAACCATGTGTTTTACGCGATACATACCCAGGATAATTTTTTATCCAGTGCGCAAACTGCACCATGAATTCAGCATATCATTCTAGACCCCCCAGCGTAGAAAATTTTCGTCGGTTATGCAAAAAAAAAATCAGCTGTTTCATAGAAAAATGCAATACCTACGGGGTCAAAATGTATGGAACAGCTGATTTTTTTTTGTATAACCGACGAAAATTTTCTACGTTGGGGGGTCTAGAATGATATGCTCAATTCATGGTTACAGTTTGCGCACTGGATAAAAAATTATCCTGTATATAAATATATTGATCAAGTGTATAACTTTATTTAAGGTTTCCTGCACTAAAATATGTATTCTATTGCCCAGGTATGTTATGTTACGTGTCGAGAACCGATAGGTGCTCTTTCAGCTTCAATTAAGTAGGTCTTTCTAGCACTTCCCCACCTTGTAATTAATTAATTATCGATTGGCATAGTATTAGGTAAACTGGTTATAGTATTTCTGCGAGTAAGTTTTCTTATTCTGCCAGAAAGGCTGTTTGTTGCTTATATGTTAAGTGGTCGTTGATGAGAATATCGAGGTATTTAGTGGAACGTCGTAAGGGGAAGTAGATATGTTTGTAGAAAGAGATGAGAGGAGACGCAATTAGCTACGAAAGTTCCTACATCCACGGTTGACTATTGTTTCAGAAACTAAATTGGTGATCAGTGATGACATGGTTTTTCTCAGTGCAAGAAATAAGATGGGAGTTAACTGTCTTCTCTAATATTTTAGAGACTGAGCTAAGTAGTGCTTTATGTTTGTAGTTTTCTGGTGCATTTTTAGGACCGTTTTTGTAGATAGGGCAAAATAATTGCTAACTTAAACAGTTAGGTTCCCTTCCCTCCAGGTTCTCCCTGTACAAACTGCATATATAATTCTGGATGCAGTAACAATCTGTCTAGATATAAAATTGACACTATCTTTCTACTCTTTCATTCGCTCACTTTGTGTTTCTAGCAGTCTTAGTTAGAGCGGCAGGTAAAAGTGTAATTTTGCATGCACATGTCTTTAGGTCATTATTAAGTGTGTCGAGAAAGTTTTTAAGAGAATGCAAGTTTGTTTGCAAATGTGTGCCAGAATATCCGTACAAATTATAAGTGCGCTTTACTTTATAACTTATATCTTTTACATCTGCTACAGCTGCGGTTTTGGTCGAACACAATCTTAGCCTAATCAATGAGTTGCAATTTATACAGGCTATCTTGTGAAACCGATACAATTGCGCACCTATCCGTAGGTCATTATCTTGTTCTGTGTATAGGCGTTGATGGAAAACCGTTTCTTGGGGCTATTTGTTGCTCCATTTCTTCTTCCCAGCTTAAAGCACTAGGAAGTGGTGAGGGGCAGGCGTTTTTGGGGGTCTGTCTTATGTAGTTTTGACGCTCGAAAAGTGCTGATCCTCAGCCAAATTTGAATAAATGACTTTTAATTTTTATTTCTTTACCGGTACAAAATTTACTTCCCCAAACAGCTAATGTGTTAGATAACTATTAGATTTCGCGAGAAAATCGTGGAGGTATGTAAAGCGGAACGTAATAATTTAGTTGCAGTAGTAAACACATCCGCCCACGGTAGTACGAATCAGACGCGAAGTTAATTTAACTTAGAACTAACATCAACAGGAGGAATTAAAAGGCACCGATAGCACGCGAGCGCTACATATTCTGCTATATTTATTACTAGCTTTTGCCAGTGGTTTCGCCCGCGTTTTATACGTATAAATCTTTCTCTTGAATCACTCTATCTATTAAAAAAACGGCATCGAAATCCGTTGCGTAGTTTAAAAGATCTAAGCAAACATAGGGACAGACAGAGGGAAGCGACTTTGTTTTATACTATGTAGTGACATCATCATCTCCTTAGCCTTTTTTTTTTTTGATGGGAAATCATCAAATGACTTCTCCCACTCTGGGCGGAGCGGGAGGGCGTGTCAGACTTTTACTGACTAAAACCCACCCGTGTTCCTTCAGTTGCCTATGTGCCAGGATCACGGTATCTCTTTCGAACAATCACGCGACCCCGGCATCTCCTTAGCCTTTCCCCAACTATGTTGAGGTCGGCTTCCAGTCTAACTGAACGCAGCTGAATACCAGTATTTTACATGGAGCGACTGCCTATCTGACCTCCACAACCCAATTACTGCTACTATACACGTTGATAAGACTGGTTGTCAGACTTTCGGGCTTCTGACGACCCGTAACGACTGTCAAAGATCCAGTAATGACAGCCAGGACCAACGGTTCAACGTACTTTCCAATGCTTGGAGGTCTTGTTATGTAAAGATGGTCACCCATCCACGAACCGACCGCGGCAAGCGCAACTTAACCTGATCGATGGATCTGTGCGGTGTTATTACTTAGCCACAAGACCCGCCCCTAGCTATATTTATTACATCTAAAGATGTAATTGGTTTGCTATTACGTAATTATGCAATTTCTTTAAGAATCTGACAGTTATTTGTTGGAGCACGTAAATGCTCTTTGAGAAATAACTTCAAACTTGGGCACACAGCGGGAGGGCGAAGTAAGAAAAAATGTCGGTTCAGATTACATATTTTTTTACAGTAAATTGCACGCAGGAGAATTCGCTAACAACGGTCAACAATATTAAGGTCAATTGACTCTTAATCGATGCGATATGAATCTTTAGCTTATCAATTTTATTAACACGGATAACAAGTAACTGCCATGCCGAAGTGTCCAGATACGTAGCTATCTTGAGAGAAACTGCACGTTTAACCAAGCCTGAAAGAGCTTTTTGGAAATAGCAAATACATTGCTATTTCTAAGAGCCCAAACTGCTCTCCATTCTCACATTCCTTACTCAAGTTTTCTCCAACACATGTAGCTGACATTTTTCCTTTACGTCACTCGGCAAGAGCAATATTATTATTCATCATATTCATGACCGAATAAAGGGTAAGCAAGCAATCAGTAAACTATTATAACTTCCATAGTTTAAACTCCCGTTAATTGCTTATCCAAAAGTAGCTACGGTTTATCAAAATGTACTTGGGGTCCCGCTTATGACAAGGGATGACAGCTAACCGAAAATTCTGAATCATCAAAGTAACCTCATTTATGTTAATATTAAAAATCTCAGATTTAAAAGAATAAGTTTCATTCAAGTATTTACTGCTGCTGAGGCGAACCTTACCGGCTGAGTACCGTGTGGTGCCGGACGTAAAGAATAACACCGCCCCATTTCTGCCCGTGGGTGTCGTAAAAAGCGACTAAGGGACTTACTAGAGAATGGTCAGCAGCATTCTCTATGCATTTTACCACCATACTGCGATCGCCAACCCGCCTGCCAAGCGTGGCGATTATGGCAAAGCCCCTCAAATTGGGGGAGGCCTAAGTCCAGCAGGGGACGTCTCACGGCTGAAATGATGAGGCGAAATACAGAGATAAACATTTATAATTGTTGCAAAGAACAACGTTCAAAGAATGACGTACAATAGGGTCGATGCAACCGTTTTGACTGCCAGTTTACCTGACTATCAAACCAAAGGAAGTAAGCAATTTTTTCAACTCCACTGCGCTTTGTAGTGACCTCTAACAAAGCTAACGAAAATAAAAGCATTCCATTGCATTGTGCTCCGAGTACACACGGCACGGCACAAGTTTAAGGTCAACAGAACGAAACGAAAAGTTTATAAAAGTTATGTAAGTCGTTACAGTAATCTACTAGACGAGACAAGATAATCTGCGAATTGTAGCTGTGAATGCTCTCTAGTTGTTTTCGGCTTCCTGTCACAAGTTGGAGTTGTATGCAGCAGGTTGCGGAGTAAGTAACTTACCAGAATTCAAGCCGGGTGCTGACATCCATCCCGTTTGTCCATGTATGACATCCATTATACGCATTGTCTGCTCACATTCGGAAAGAGCAAGATTGTTTTCCGGATTCACGCAAACGGGAAACGCCATGTGGAGAGACAGGCTAAGTAGCCAGCAAAATGAGGCTGCTCTGAGGCAAAATCTGTATTCTAAATCTCAAAGCGACGGAAAAGGATTTTTCCGGATTCACAAAAATTAGTGCAGTTTTAAGCTTCTTCTTAGCATTTAGACACACTACTGACAGACTTAAACAAGACTCTGTATACAGTAGTAGAATCTTATTTTAGTCCAATTATGTGTTCTGTTTAAAAGATGACCTTGTAGTTAAAAAGCAAACCCTAGTTTTGACTCGATGAATGTGGACACAAACAAAATCCGAATAACTACTATTTGGATTTTATTTGTGTCCACATTCATCGAGTCAAAACTACGGTTTGCTTTTTAACGAAAGGATAGGAGTTTGTGTAAAAAGCTTTGAAAATATACGTTTTTATAATTATAATTTCATAGAGTGCAGTCTTTGATCCCGCTCAACGGTTCCATGTGTTGCGATTTCCAGTATTTTTCATTCTATAATAAGAAGATGCCAGACAAATACTTCTATTTTTATTTTATTACTTGCTTCGTTGAGGACAGTCAATAATATAGGTTGATAAAGCTTGAAATAAGTAGCCCTTCATCAATCGTGTTGAAAAACAATTGAAAATATTTATAAAACTGCTTAGCTACATATCTTTTCGTTGGAATTAAAAATATGGTCTACTGAGCTTACTCTCCCTCGTCCTGACAACTTTTTTTTAATAGGACTCCTGCGAAGAACATTCAGTGTTTTACATAATAATAGTTTATTTAATCGTCTGCCAATTTGTCTGGTAAAAATTGGAGACAAGGGAACTTTTACGAGAAAATAAATCGGTGTAAAAGAAATTAACATTTTACCGAAGTTTGTTGAAGGTTACCGTTGAGACGGATCAAAATATCGGAGTAATCTTCAATATTGATTCCCATACAAAAATATCCGCACAGGCAAATATCGGTGAGCTTATGTTGTGAGTGGAAGAATATAGCGAAAATATTATTTATTGTCTTATTCGATGTAATATGGTATCGATAGCGATCCATCAAAATATTGAAGGAAGGCAAATAAACTTAGTTATCCACTCATGCTAGTGCGAACCATTGTGGCCGTTCTGTACAATGCTGGTCGATGTTAACAAATCTGACCGGGAGCCATGACTCTAATTGGGTTCCTGTTTTATATTGGATTATTGAATGTTGGTTTGTAGGAATTTTGGACCGTATGCGGTTGGACGAAGTGTTAATAAATCAACTTGGATTGCGGTAGGTGGATGTCGGTCCAGTGCTGAAGGATTCTTTCTCAAAAGTACAATATTAATACCCGTAGTCAGGATTCTTGGAGTTTAGGCAAGTGAGTTAGTGCCTACCGTGAGGTTAGTTGGAAATGGTGTTTCAGCAGAAAATGTTTAATTTTCTAGTTAATATTTAAAACTATAAGCGAAGTGGATTCATTTGATTTCTGGAAACCTCTTAAAGAAACACTAAGCTGCTTAAGTTAAATTTAGAGCAATGAGGTCAAGTCTTTTGTGGAATGATAATGAAAGCCTGTAAGTGGATGGCAGCATAACCGTTGTTCTGAAGCAGAGCCTTTTAAAACGTCACAGAGCCTATTTTTAGCGAACCACAAGGCGTAAAGCTGAGAAGCTTTTGAGCATTGTCATGAAAATCGAATTTTCAACGTTAATTTTGGGTACCGATATTACTTATTCTTGAACGTAGGATTCAGAATCTACTGAACAAATGAGTTTAGAAGATGAAATGCCCAGGTGGCTTTAATTGCCAAATTTATTCATCCACTGGGTTTTATCAAATTATTAATTAACATTTTATGGAACTGGAAAAAACCTTTTAATTCATTGATAATCCTTCAAGTTTTGGTAACATTTTAATGTTTAATTTAGTTTCTCAGGAGTTCCTATAAGTAGTTTCTGCCACACCACATCCCAAAGTGCCAGGGGATTAGTTAAACCGAAATGATGGCTTATCTTGTCTAAGATGAATAATTTGGCTTATCTCTAAAAGCTTAGTGTGGAACCAAGTAGCTGCATAGTGTTTGTACCATCACTTCCTGAATGCCATTTCTCATAAAGTTACTTGTTGACTGTCGTATTAATGTAGCGAGTCCAAATGATTGAGCAAGTCATGCATAGCTGCAAACATTTCCATTAAAATATTTAAATGCTCAATTAGATGCCGGCTCAAATAATAATCATTGTTGCTCTCAATATTTTATTAGCACTGACAGAAAAGTTGACTCTTTGTTTAAACTGGTGGAGAGTTGGAACTTGTTGTTACTTGTATCTACCTAATCGATGACTAATCTTATTCATATTATCTGCTGGATGTCTCATATTTTACATTACGGTAAGTAAAATAAACTGACGAAATGATTACCTCTAATTCCATTATGTGTGACTCTTCTTACAAGACAATTGTAAGCAACTCGACACTAAGAAAACAGCGGCGGACAATAACTGGTGCTGATAACCAAACAGTGAAACACTTCGTGGAAATTATGAGTTGTAAACAAAACCTTTGTGGACGGCATACCACTGAGTGTTTGTGAACCATCGGGAATGCAGCTTGACTGCATGACATGACGGCACGACGCCCACAGCATAGTAGTTCCCCGACGTCCACCGGACACTGATTAGCATTTCCCACACAATCCAAACAGACAAACCCAAACGACACGCTTTGTACAAACGCATTGCATACGCGCGATATCGTACTTTGCTCGGTGCGTTCAAATTCAAATACATGTTTCCAGTAAAGTTCGTTTACTTACCGGTTTAGTGAGAACTACGTCCAGCCATAACTTTACAGCTTACACATGCACACCGCGGCCAATCGCCAGCTTCAAAACAAACTTTATAAAGTTTTTCAAAGTTAGCGCAAGTAAATGCGTTAAAGTTCACTTAAAAGTATGAAGGAATTTATTAATGGAGTCGGGAATGAATATAGTGTGCTGGTTATGCTGTAACAAGAGGTTTTTGTAGACGAAACAGGTTTCCGGCGGCGGAAAGTGAGTTTGTAAGTTTGTTTGAGAAGGCGACGCGGAGCGCGCGCGGCTCGGACACGGACGCTCGGTCGGAGGTACCACGCGGTATGACAGGCCGTGGCGCGAGGCAGCGCTGCAAGCCGCTGCGCGGCGCTCGGAGCGGCAACGTCGCGCAACCTACCCCGCGCGGGGGGTTTGATGCTTCCACCTATGGCCCACCTAACATGATAGCGTCATTGTTTCATCATTTGTTATCTCACAGCTCCCGAAGGCATAAGAATTTTCTGTTGTAGGCTCCGTCGTATATCGAACAGGTGCTGGACTTACAACGAAACTTGCCGCGACATGCAGAGTTTCAAAAGTTGTGCCTTCCTAAATTAGTTTATTGCTGGCATGTAAAAGGACTAATTTCAAACCAAATTAAATCAAACAAAATTAAATAAGTGTTTGGCTGAATAATGAACAGAAAAACTCAGGATTAACGAACATAAAAATTCCAACATGCATGAATAACTTTTTTAGAGGTAAAGCGCGCCAAATATGCAATTAAGCCCAAACTATGGTGCAGTATATCCACTACGGTAACAAAAGATTTCAAATGGATAGATAATTGCTTTGGTCATTAAAGTGGGAAGTCAGAACACGGTACACTATAATATTCATGAATGCATTCACTAACTAAAGTTCCGGTGACTCACGCGCAGATAATGCAGGCGTTGGCCAGCCAATAGATGGAGTCAGCAGGTGACTGATGACAAACCTATAGCCTTATTCCAACATTCTATGCATTTTAGTCTTCACTGTAACCGAAATAAAGGAAATAGGTTAAATGAATACTGCTTTATTAATAGATGCACCACAGATTATTATTATTATTTATCCAATGAGGGTTATACATAGGCAAAAATTGCGAACTGGTAATCTGTTAAATTATGCTCAAAATTAACTTATATTTAATTGACTGTTTCAAATCTTACTCATGCCTTATTAGAGAAATAGTTTATCGGCGGACCGACATAGAGATGCATGAATAGTTTGAAAGATGAATTAGCTAGAAAAGAAGTGATCACAGACGAAGTCTCATAGCGATGATGTAAGAAAAAACCGCGCGCGAAGCGTTCCGTACAATTATCGGCAAAAAATCAGGTTTGTTGTATGGGAGCCCCCCTTAAATACTTGTTTTATTTTAATTTAATTATTTATTTTAAAGTGAATATATAACTAAATATTCTGTGAATATTTCAAGCGTCTACCTGTTGCCGTTATCAATATCGAGCAAACATGATGTAGGAGTATGGGAGCTCCCTTGAATATTTATTTTATTCTGTTTTTTAGTAATTGTTGTTATAGCAACTGAAATACCTACGTCATTTGTGAAAATTTCAACTCTCTATCATGGTTCATGTGATACAGCCTGGTGATAGACGGACGGACGGACAGCGGAGTCATAGTAATAGGGTCCTGTTTTACCCTGTGAGTATGGAACCCTAAAAAAACCACTCAACTGAGTTATTGCGCTAAGGGTCTACGACCAAACCCAAATTTCAAAAAATGGTCCTACTTATTAAGTTAGGATATAACTTTGTTTTTTTTCTGTAATAAAAAGAGATAGATAGTTTTTCAACCAAATATAACAAAAATTACGATAAATAATTAAAAACATAGAACTGATCATCATGAGTTCGAATTTAGACACAAAACCAACAGTTGCCCTGTTGGGGAGACCTAATAGGGTTCCGTTCAAAAGCAAAAACCAGAACCCTATTTAAAGGGATCACTTAGTTGTCCGTCTGTAAAGCTCCTTTTTCTCTGGAACGTGTGGAGGTTTCAATTTGAAATTAATATTAAATACGTAGGTGTATGGTCACTTAGTGCTTTAAAAATACTAAGCTTCTCTTTGTAGATTACATTTTTGACAACGCAATAAAATAAAACGGCCATTTATACGACATACTGAATTTTATTTGCGAGTATTGAATACTCGCAAATAAAATTTGGCTAGAATCAAGGTCTCATAGCACAAGTAAGAAAGATCGTTAATTTGTAGTTTTATCACAAAAAAAAAACTATTACAAACTTACATTTGCAGTTGGAGAAATGCCCGTGGCGTATTTCGATGTACGGAAGAACATGTTTCTCAACTACAATGTATAGTTCGTTTTTGGGATAAATTCATCCCCACTACGAAAAATGTCGTTGTGCGTGGTCGCACTTCACTGTTTTTAATTTAGTATAAGTCCTTGCTCCCTCTACCAGCGATGCCCTAAGACGAGCTCCATACCCACAACAGGGTGCCCTTAGCGAGTAGTCGCTTTAGTATTAAGTTTTTAAGGCCTTAATTTATTAAGGTAGCCATAGGCAAGTCCGGTTAAGCAGCCGACAAGCAGCTCATAGGTTGACATACGAGATCTCATACGCAGCAAGAAAAAAATTACCTATATATAGGTACTAGATTTTTATAAAATAGTGTTCTCCAAATTGTTACTACTTAAACCTCATTTTTGATGAACCATGTCTGTGGCAATGAAAAATTATGAAAGTATGTGATAATCTTAACACAAAGTAAGAGAGCTATACGAGCAGAAATACCAAGCTCCTATAAAATAAAACATTTGCCTTCAGAATGGTGATTGGTATAGCTGCTAGTCTCGAAAATGTGCCGACAAGCCAAAAAAATTCTAAGCCAAAAAAAACTTAATTTTCTCTTCACAACTTCGCAAGTAACCTGAATTTACTAAAAAAATATATAATTTAAAATCTATAAGAGTATTTAAATTGTTGCTAGATCAGCTAAAAAATAACAAGAGCACTATTTGTGGCGACTCTCAATATACCTACATTTTTGTAATCGGCTTGTTTCATAGCGTTAGCTTATGCTTTGCATATTACGTACTTTGTATCCAAGACCCGAGTAACTTTGGAGTTTTTCTTCGTCGTACCTATTTATGTAAAAGTCCACTTTAACTTGCTCGTCCTTTTTGCTTGTTTAAAACATAACATAACATCGCGGTTGTAATTCCCAATGGGTTAAGCAGAGGCGTACAATGTAAGTAAGTACATTAATAATCTACTTAAATAAAAGCGAAAGTTCACTCATTCATACATTCATTTCATTCATTCACTGATTAATGACGAAATCTCATAAACTACCAGACTTACGAAGATGAAATTAGGCACAGAGGTAGACTATGAATAGGAGCTGTCAGCTAAGAAAGAATTTTAGGAAAGGGGTGAAATAGGGGGTGGTTTGTATGAAAGTCCGTCAGTTCGACGCTAGGTTCTTCACATTTTGTGTTTAGATTGATGATTAAAAATGAATCTATACTAATATTATAAACGCGGTAATCTTAGGAACGACTAGTCCGAATTGAAAAATTCTTTTTGTATTAGGTAGCCTATTTATTGAGGAAGACTATAGGCTATATAACATCATACTAAGATCAAAATGAGTGGGGCAGCAACGTAAAATGAACGAAAACTTGCAGGTAATTCGATGCGATGGGAAGGGTCAGGGGAGCAAAAATTTAACGCGGACGAAGTCGCGCGCAGAAGCCAGGATCTCAGCGTTTTTGAAAGTTTTTCACTCGAAGAGCTGAAAAACGGGATGAAGTTGTGTGGAAAGTCCTTCATCGTCAAAGTAAACTGCATTAAAGATATTATTTAGGCATACGGTTGGAAACTAACGTATCTAATTTTCCGACATCCACGCGGGTGAAGCCGCAGGAAAAGCTAGTATAATATAAAGTACACCCAAACTTCGCCAGTTATGATTAAGTTCGGTATTATAAAGCTGCTACTCAGAAACTCCTAATGGAAAATCCATTAACACTTAGACCACAGTTCCGTACGGTGCTGGACGTAAATAATAGCACCACCCCATCTCTACACATGGGTGTCGTAATAGGGGACTAACGAGCTTACTAGAGAATGGGCAGCAGCGTTCTCTATGCATTTTACTCCCTAAACTTCCCCCAAGTTGAGGGAGGCTGTGTCCAACAGTGGACGTTCTTTGGCTGAAATGATGATGATTATGGTGACTTTGACCTGACTTAAGTACTATCGGAAATAATTTCATGCTCAGTTGTAGCGCTTGTGGTTGTTTTGCTTTTCTACTGATAAACATACTCTGTATAAAACAATGCAACTCAATAACAGCTTTATGTACACCTTCTTTATTTTCTACATAAATTGGAGCATTTGCGACCCAGTATAGGCTGCGACTGTACCGTGTGGTGCCGGATGTAAAGAATAACACCACCCCATTTCTTCCCGTGGGTGTCGTAAAAGGCGACTAAGGGACTTACTAGAGAATGGGCAGCAGCGTTCTCTATGCATTTTACCACCATACTGCGATCGCCAACCCGCCTGCCAAGCGTGGCAATTATGGCAAAGCCCCCCAAATTGGGGGAGACCTAAGTCCAGCAGTGGACGCCTCGCGGCTGAAATGATGATGATAGGCTGCGACTTACTTTTAATTTTAATAAGGCCGTAAATTATCACTTCTCTCAAAACGGTGAAAGAAAATATGGCGAGGAAACCGGCATGTCCTAGAATCATATAATTAGAAGACATGTGACATCACCAATCCGCACTGGGCCCACGTTGTGCCCGTGTCCTTGCAGTGGGAACATTATAGGCAGAATATAAAGCACGTAATTATTTCGTAGAAAAACTTAATTTATTTGGGAAAGCCGAAAGTATATATTTGTCAGTGGGTGGAAATGTAGATACCAATGGAATTAAAACAAACATACACAATGTGGTTGCTGATAAATTAGATTCAAACTCATTGGATGCGACGCAAATTGGTGCAGAATTGACAAATGCAATATACCGACTTGGACGTCTGACTTTTAAAAATGTAAAAATATGCTTTCGTAGAAAAACAAGCTAAAAAGTATAAAATAATGGAAAAAGCGTGGGGTGGTTTTTTAAATTGTTATACATACTATATTTTCTATTTTTTAGTTCAGCTTACTAAAAAAGCAAGGTTTTTGTGTTTTTAGGGTTCCGCACCTGAAAAGGAAAAAGCGGAACCCTTATAGGATCACTTTGTTGTCCGTCCGTCCATCCGTCCGTCCGTCCGTCTGTCAAGACCCTTTTTCTCAGGAACGCGTGGAGGTACCAAGCTGAAATTTATATCAAATACTTAAGTCTACTGTCTCTTAAAGCTGTGAAAAAATCAAACTTCTAAGCTAACGCAATCAAAAGATGTAACCGTTTATGCCACAAATTTCCGCAAATTTTCGAAACTCACAAGGGAATCAAAACCTAAAGGGTACTTCCAGTCGATCTAGAATTTTGAAATTTGGTACGAAGCAGAGTCTTATAGCACAGATAAAGGGAAAATTGCGAAAACCGTAAATTTTTAGTTACATCATATAATAAAAATATTTTTGTAAATTTTAAACTTTATACCTACAGGTTTGTACGGAACCCTCGGTGCGCGAGTCCGACTCGCACTTGCCCGTTTTTTTTTTTTGCGTCTCTGGGCAGGGTAATGGTATAAACTTATGAAATATTTGTAATGTTATCGGTTCTTGATAAGTGTGTAAAATTTCAAATTAATTCGATGTACCTACCTACAAACCAAGCCAAAAAAGCGTGTTAAAAATGTTGTGCTAAATATTACACTGTGATCCCGAACCCTTGGTATGCGAGACCAACGGGCGCTTGGTCGGTTTTTCCGTAGCTTTAATACTAACTGAACCTATTCCTAAGTTAAAGAACACGTATGAATATTCACATAACTGGATGTTTTTTGAGCAGAAAAAGATTTCGCAAGCTCGCTAGCACTTCATCTGCCTAGCCTTTTCCCAACTATCTTGGGGTCAGCTTCCAGTCTAACCGCATGCAGCTGAGTACCAGTATTTTACATGGAGCGACTGCCTATCTGACCTCCACAACCCAGTTACTGGATACTACGATACCCCCTTGGTAAGACTGGTTGTCAGACTTTCAGGCTTCTGACGACCCGTAGGTAACGACTGTCTAAAATCTATGAAAGACAGCCGGAACCAACGGTTTAACGTGCTTTCCGAGGCACGGAAGGTTCTTGGTATGTAAAGATGGTCACCCATCCACGGACCAACCGTGGCAAGCGTAGCTTAACCTGACCGATCAACCCACATACCATACCCCGATAGCCACACGCTATTATTACTTAGCCACAAACCCACTTGCATTATCTAATTTATTTACATAAGTATAGCTTAGGATCTACATTATTTTATTGGCACACATAGTTGTGTCCTGTACGTGACTATTCCACTAGAATTACCACTAACGATGATTGCCAGCAGTTTGATTCTTTTATCGTTGGCTGAACTAATTTTGGTCGATAAATCTCTCAAAGGAATCAAAGATAGTGAAATAAATCATTTCAGTTGAAATTACTGAGTAAAATCTAAGACATTCCAAAAATCACTAATGGTTTTAGCTCTAAATTGATCGGTCTACTTCTGTTAATCGTTTGATGATGATAGGAACTGTATAGTGTTTAAAATAAATAAGTTAACATTATTATAAAGTCAACGACAATCTTGATTTTCAAAGAACAGAGCAAAGATGCTCTTTTCTTTGAAAATCAAGATTGTCGTCTTTGAGAAAGCTCTTTTGAGCGGGCTTGCGGGCGGCAAGCAATGGGCAGTTCGCCGCCCGGTAAGGACCAAGCCGGGTCGAGGGCGCATTGTGTTCCACGCATGCCTCAATGAGATGTCAGCACGAATTTAAGGGGTCAAGGGTACAAGGGCCGATGCCTGCCAGGGTCACGGGTTTGTTCGAAATAGTTACCGTGACCCTGGCACAGGGAACTGAAGGAACACGGAACAGTAAAAAAGGATGCTAGAGGAGAATTAAACCATGAACTTATTTGTTTCCATCAATCCAACACAGCGTGACTAAAACCAGGATCAGAACAGTGCACAGAAGGTTTTGGATTTGAACACTTTGGAAGCTACTTTTCCACCGACAAGTGGCAATCGTTCTTAAAGCGATTTATAAGCCTACATTGACTTTCAACTGGGTTGAATTGCTAAGCTTTTCCATCCTAAAAAAAAAGAAAAAACGTTTATTATCATCAAAGTCGATGACAGATTGTCACATTATCTTAGCCCGCAGATAAATTTTTACCTGGCCTGCCTCCACATCCCTTACTAGCAAGTGATCATCACATCAGCATAGCAAGCCGGTAAATTACCAAAATATATAAAAATAGATGACTGCAAACCTCATGCTATTCAAGCTTTGTCGAGCGTAACCTGTACAGAAATGCAGGCTATATCTATGCTCATATATAGTCAGTTTCAGACGTCACAACCTATCCCAATTCAGAATTTATTTTTGTAACCGACAGACTTCGATACCAACCGTCCTGACTCTTTTATTTAGTTTGCAGTTGGGCCCAGGGCTGACAGAAGTCACATATATGCGTGTTTTTTTTGTGTGAATCAGATACCAAAACCCATCCTTGCCTCGGAAAGTACGTTAAGCAGTCGGTCCCAGTTGTCATTTGTGGATCTCTGACAGTCGTTACGGGTTGTCAGAAGCCCGAAAGTCAGACAATAGTCTTACCAAGGGGTATCGTATTACCCAGTAAGTGGATTGGTCAGATAGACAGTTGCTTCATGTAAAATACTGGTATTCAGCTGTATCCGGTTAGACTGGAACCTGACCCCAACATGGTTGGGAAATGGCTAGGTAGATTGTGATGATCGATAATGTGAATCATCGCGAATCCTCGATACCTTTCAGAATTCATAGTAGAATGCAGAGTAGCAGAATTTCTTTTAGTATTTTTATTTTTCTACAAACGGGGTGACTTCATACCTAGATGCTAATAGAGACCATTTTATGATAATATGCTGTGGAAGTGAAAAGAGATGCTGCGACGACCCCAATTGAATTGTGATAATGGCAGGAGGATGATAGACTATTTTTGGATTCGATTAATTTACGCCATTTGTGCCACAACACAGATTTAAATCCATCCCTTTGGTACCAACCACAGTTTCCAACATAAATCGGTTTGACTACCTCGTTCGTTTTGTGGTAACAAGCACTGTTGTTCAGGTTTGGGCTAGATTCCCAGGTCGAGCAAAGTTCTATCTTTTATTTTCCCATCAGTTATTTGCCCATAATAATAATCGGCCTATAATGTTCCCACTGCTGGGACACAGGTCTCGTCTCTATGAGAGGGAGTGTTCATAAACCACCATGCTATTCCAGTGCAGGTTCGTGGATTTTTGCTCAATTGATGACGATAGGACTAAAGTAGGGACAATCGCCTTTTTGAATGGAATGAAACCATAACTAGCGAATTGTGGGTAATAACAACTATACATATACATCTCTGCCTAACTCTCCGAGGATTACAGGCATGATGTTATGTAGACGTAATGTGACTGCTAAATTTCGAATGAGTAATATGCGACGGTTTTTCTAGTTTTGCTATAAAGGGCCATCCATAGATTATGTCACACGAATTTCATGATTTTTTACCCTCTTCCCCGTCCTTGTCACAGCTGGTCACATTTGTGAGAACCCCTCCTTAGTGTGACGTCACATATTTTGCAATTTTACATCCAGACATAGTTTTTGTTTTAAATTTTTCTTTCTTTGTTCATATTTCGTGATTTAATAATACTTTAAATATGTATATTCAATTTTAAAATGTAACGTCATAAAATTTAGGGTCCCTCCCACCCCTTGTGACACAATGTCACAATTCGTCGACCCCCTCCCCCCCTTAACGTGTGACGTAATTTATGGATGGGCCCTAAGTTGCAAGTTACACCTCGCGAGGGTAATCCTAAAGATATGACAAAATGTATGACTCACGAACCATGTATTTAGAAAATCATGTTTATTATTTCATAGACACGTTATTTATCTCTCCTTATACTACCTCTGAAAAAGAAATGAGAAAAAAAAAACACTGAAATGAACATAATTTTTCACGTCGCGCCGTTCCGATTGCTATATCGAAGTTACCGATGACATGATCTTTTCTATAGATTGGGAGCGTATAGACGCGGCTTTTCATACGATCGAGGTTTAATTTGTCTTCGTCGACACTTCTGGCTAATCCAGCCGGATTACCTGGCAAGCCACACAGCTGCTGTCTTTAAAGCCAAAATACTAAAGTACCGGAAAAAGAAATCTGATATTTTGTTAGAGTAGTATATTTTGGGAACTTCTACCTTACATTATTTTAAAATCTATTCTTTCCTTTATGATCTCATTCTTATTTTATTTCAATTTATTTTTTTAATTGTTTAGACTTAGTGGAAAAAATTGCGATAACTATTGTAATTTTTTGTCCTTTCTTAAATATAAGAAGTAATTTGTCATATATATTGTTCTAATTCTAGAGTCATTAGTTTTATTGGATGTTATCACCTATTCATAAAATTACTGTTTAACCTGTACCTTATTAGCAACTGTTGGACTTTCGTCCATGACTATTACTGCAGTATTATATGACTATATTTTGCTCGCGGGTTCTCCCTCGTGGATTTCGAAAATTATCATAACTGGACGTACTACCGAAATAAAAAGTAACCTATGTTAGGATATGAAAGTTTATGACCGTGTCCTGAGATAGGTCTCAGGACACGGTCTTAACTTTCATACAAATCTGATCAGTCGTTAAGACGTGTAACAAACAGACTTAATTCCGTATTTTATAATAAGGTTTAGCCTGCGACATCAACTTCGTGGAATTAAAAATTGATAGACCACATTGAACGAATAAAAGAGAAATTTCGAATAAAAAAGTCTATCTAACCTTGTTTCTTCATACAAAATTCGGACCACGTTTCATCCCCTTAGGGAGTGAGTTTTGGAAAATCCTGTCTCAGCGGATGCCTACGTCATAATAACTATCTGCGTGCCAAATTTCAGCGCATTCCGTTCAATGGTTTGAGCTGTGTGTTGATGGATCAGTCAGTCAGTAACGATTGCCTTTTAAATGTCGCAGCATCATGCTGAGATGGGAGGCCCTTTGGCCTCGCACAGGACTTTCAGTTTTTTTATTCTTTTCTTTGAAATTTTGATTTTTATTTGTTTCTTTTGTTTATAATTGTTTTTTTATTTTATTAAGTAATGTTTTATGTATAGTTTCTGTCCGTGTCCCAATAAATACTTTTTCTTTTCCTTTCTTTCTTTAAATATACAGATTTCACCATGCAAAATTTGGTCCCCCGTCCCATCGCCGTAGGGCGTGACTTTTGGAAGATCCTTTCTCAGCGGATGCCTACGTCATAATAACTATCTGCGTGCCAAATTTCAGCGCATTCCGTTCAGTGGTTTAAGCTGTGTGTTGATGGATCAGTCAGTCAGTAGCGGTTGACTTTTATATATACGGAAGATATATAATATACACAGAATATCGTTGTACCTTCATAAATAAATAAATTTCGACATTTTTAATTACAAAGTCTTGGAATTGTATTATGTGCCTGGTAGACTGTCGGATTGTTTATAAAAAAATAACAGATGCAAACATATGCATTTATTTAATCTTCAATCCACCTTCATTCCTATTCCTGTCGTAGACATATGATTCAGATGTCTAAGATAGCTTGTGAAAAAGAAATAATTATTTGCTGCGTTTGGTCGTTCCGTGGATGGGTAAAAATCTTTACATACTCAAACCCATTCATGCCTTGTAAAGCAAGTCAATTCGTTGGTCCCGGCTATTATTCGCGAGTCAGAGTCAGTGAACAGTCGTCAGAAGATCAGAAGTGTGACAACAGTCTTCTTCAAATCTTATCAATTATATCGTGTTTCTCAATAACTGGGTTCAGGGGGCCCGATAGTCAGTCGTTCCATGTTTTTAGAAACAGTAAAAAATAAACCGAAAATTCGTTTTAAAAAGATGAAATGATATGAAAAACTCAACAAATAACATGACAATAAAATCTAACAAATAATTTTATAGAGCAGTCAAAGTTATTTTGAAATGCTTCACAGCAATATATAATTTCCTGCGTCACAGTGCCTTGCTATCTATCGGAACGAATTCCCGGAGATGACAAATGCTAGCAAATTGTATATTGAATGGCGGAAGAGCAAAACGAAATATCATAAAGATATCCAAATAGCAACTTCCTCTAGTGTATGTACTTGTTCAAGATGTTGAACCTTTCTGAAGAGAATCAATTTATATAGAAAATATTCATGTAAAAAGCTCTGGGAATTATTAGTTTTACTACCACGCCTGAAAATACAATGACATATTTTCAAAATTATGTTTTACGTGAAAAAAATGATTAATTGCAGTATATCAGTATAAAACGTTATTTATCTTCGGCTCCAGTAATATAATATATCGATCAATACTTTTTTGCTAAAAATAAATCTCTTTCAATAAGACATGCAAAGCACTTGTCAGCATCGTTTGTTATCTTTTTCAGCTTAAATAAACGTGCAGCAAGAATTTGAGATAGTTGGTAACATTATATTTTTTGAGTTTAAAAAGCGCGACAGCGCAAAAAGTCACTTAGGAGCGACTTTTTTAAAATACAAAAAGTTGATGGTATTTAGGTATAAATTACACAAAGCATTTAAAGAATATCTATCAAAATACCGAATAAACGGTGATCAATCGGCGAAGAATACCAAAATTCAATCAATTGAGAGTCGGCGCTCGGTCGGGCATCGGCGTTCGGTTCCACAGTTGGAACAAATCACGTACTCACTCTCATGAGGTCGTATTGTGAAGACGGCACGCCATTCGTCGCACAGAATGACACAGAACTTTTTCGGGTCCTTTTTTCCTACTTATTTCATATTATACGCCAGCAACAAAGCGCGACCGCAATCTCAAAAACCGCTGATCCCGACCGAGCTTTAATTTCAGCTGAAGTGAAATCGACTGAAGTGTACACGCTTTCGCTCTTATTCCCTCGACCCTTCTTGCTTACGAACAAAATATACGCTTTGAAAAAGTTCATTTTATACTTGGAGAAGTTTTAAGCATGAATATTTATTCGTCGAAGCACCTGAGAATTGAATATGGTATTTATTCAAGTCACTTTTGGAAATCTAATGGTTTTTAGGGTTCCGCACCTCACTGGAAAAAGCGGAACCCTTATAGGATCACTTTGTTGTCCGTCCGTCCGTCCGTCTGTCAAGACCCTTTTTCTCAGGAACGCGTGGACGTATCAAGCTGAAATTTATATCAAATACTTAAGTCTACTGTCCCTTGGAGCCATGAAAAAATTAAACTTCTAAACTAACGCAATCAAAAGATATAGCCGTTTATGCCACAAATTTCCGCAAATTAATTTTAATAAATTCCGCAAGGGAATCAAAACCTAAAGGGTACTTCCAGTCGATCTAGAATTTTAAAATTTGGTACGAAGTAACGACTCATAGCACAGATAAAGGAAAAATTGCGAAAACCGTAAATATTTAGTTACATCATATATATATTTTTTTTTTTTTAATTTTATACTTTATACCTACAGGCTTGTACGGAACCCTCGGTGCGCGAGTCCGACTCGCACTTGGCCGGTTTTTGCATACTAATGGTGTTTGTAAGGAAAACCTAGTATAAGTAGTAACAAAATATTCACGCTGTTCTCGCGTTTCTTTTTACGGAAATATCTAGAAAGCTTTTTTGTAGTAAGTGGTAGGGCCACTTCGTCCGCGTCAAATTTCTTGCTCCCCAAACCCATCCGGTCGCATCGAAACGCCTGCACGTGCGAGGTCTTCATATTCGTTACTTTTTTCTTTTTGCTCGGCTCTTAGCGTGATGTTATAAAGCCTATAGCCATTCTCGATAAATAGGCTACCCAATATTCAAAGAATGTTTCAATTCAAACCAGTAGTTCCTGAGATTATCGCGTTAACCATACAAACAAATAAACTCTTCAGCTTTATAATATTATAGTAAGTATTGATGAACCACGTTGATAAAAGTACGCGGGCCGTTATATATCTAATAGCTTCTTATCAACAAATAAAACGTCGTCTCACAAAGTAGAATGCGAACGACGTCTTGTCATTTCTTTTCAAACATAAAAAGACATGTATAATGAAAAAGTTGGAATTTCAGAAGTAATGCGGTCCCGTGAATACAATCGGAAGTCAGAACCTAGCGCACCCGGATCTCACAAATTCCTTTGTTGGGCACCCCTCCTTTTCTTCGGAAGTACCTACCTACGTCAGCAGCACAAACCGCTGAGGAGCACAATTTATGCACAAGTTTAAGGACCACAGTTCTAGAATCGCTATTAACTAGTTTAAGAACGTACTTCATTATAATACGTGTACATTCGCCCAAGTCGGATGTTCGTCGACGGATCTTTGATCCTCTTTGTAAAGCGCCGAAATCAGTGGCAAATTGGCGAGAAAAAGCTCGTATTTAATGAAGCCAAGTCTACACCATGCCCCATTAAGGAAAATGAAAAAGTTCAACAATATTAGGTATCTTTACGTAATGTTTGGAAACTTGGTACATTTATACGTCGCGTAGCTAAATGTTTGTTTGAAGTTTTTTTTTTTTTTTTGGAGGTTATAATATACCTATTTCTCTGTCTATTATTGAACATGAAAAAATAATTACGCGGGTGGCGTAAAAGCGACTAAGGGACTTACTAAAGAATGGGCATCAGCGTTCTCTATGCATTTTACCACTATACTGCGATTGCCAACCCGTCTGCCGAGCGTGGCGATTATGACAAACACCCCCAAATTGGGGGAGGCTAAGGCAGTGGACGTCCACTGCTGGACAAAAGCCTCCCCCAATTTCGGCTGAAATTATGAATGATAATGATGATTCGTTATAGAAAAGATGTAGTTTTGTTATTATTATAAAACTTATGACCTTTCGTACTAAGGGTTTATATTGATTATTAGAGTTTTTTTTTCTTTGTGTACGAATTGTAGAATAAATTCTTAAATCTTACATGTTACATAATTAAAGGGTAAATAATAACAATACAAAAAGTTTATCTTATTTAACGACTCTTAGACCGTATAAGGAACACAACACTGCGCGCCAAAACCAAGGTCACAGATGTGCCTAGAAAGCTGCCCAGCTCAAGTGGGACTAGGCCGGACATGTCTGCCGGATATCTGATGACAAATCTACTTATAGAACACGCACCAATTGGATCTCACTAGACGCTCGACGACATCGCGGCAGGCCGAGACGAAGATGGCGGGACGAGCTTGACTCCTACCGAAAGGACTGGACATCACTAGCTAAAGACAGAATTCTGTGGAAAAGGGAGAGGGAAGCATTAGCCCTACAGTGGGACAAAACAAGCTAGTTAGATTAGATTATACAGAAAGGGAAAAAACGAACGCAATTATTTCGCAACTCCATCAACCCGTCCATATGGGTTATTGTGTAAAAATAAAAAAGTAATTTACGTACGAGGCATGCAAAATGCAACAAGCATTTTAAAATTATTATTCAACCACATTTTACAGAATTGTGTGAATAAAATATCATGCTCCTGGCCGCATTCGAGCGCTGAAAATACGAAATATAGACACGTACGAGGTATAAAAGAATTGCACAGATTTTCAGGTCATTCGAAAATTTATCAGTGGAAAATGTGTTATGCGCGTACATTTTTAGAATAGTATCAGTTGAAGGCGCCATCAGAGTAATATATTAATAGGGCTACGAGAAAAAGCTTTTAATGCCGGACCCTAGCTAAATGGGTTTTTTATAGTTTTATACATATTTAATGCTCGGCTCCCCGCCCGCCCGCTCCAAGTTTGTCCACGTTAAAATATGCACGTGGGATATTTATAAGCACATGATGCAATTATGGCCCGATGTATATTTTTTCCGGTCCAATGTTATATGTAATAAAGGCTAATAGACATAAAATAATATAAGATAAAATTTTCACAGGGCATCAAAAAACGAAATGAAACCGAGGTCTGATATCAGTCGTTCATCTAAACCGATAAATAATAAAAAGAAAAATAAGAATAAAATAATAAAGTCAAATAAATATTTGAACATTTTTAGAATTTCCAGTAGTAATCATCATCAGCCTATCATCATCAGCCTAGCCTTTTCTTTATTGGGGTCGGCTTCTAGTCTAACTGCATGCAGCTTATCAGTACTTTACTATGGAGCGACTGCCTATCTGACCTCCCTTACCCAGTTACTGGGTAACACGTTACCCCTTGGTAGTCAGAATTTCGGGCTTCTGACAGTAGTAAAGACTAGGAAAGATCCACAAACGACAGCCAGGACGTGCTTTCCGAGGCACGGAAGAGTCTTGGTATGTAAAGATAGTCACCCATCCAGGAACTAACCGCGGCAAGCGTAGTTAACCTGATCGATCAATCCGGTTAATTTCCTGTAATAATATTTACTTAAATAAAATAAAAATAGAGTCTATTTTAGAACTATGCTAAAGAAAAGAAGGGTCAAATAAGTATACCGTTTGCTGGTCATTGATTACTCAAATCTATATTAAGTGCTAGAACCTAACCGGATAGAACTAAAACCCATTTCAAAACTAATTTCAGATACACCGTAAGTAACGGATACGTAATTCTACGAACTAACGATGTCCCAGTGATTACTTCAAATCAAATTAGTTTAGTCTTAATTGCTTTCAGTTTACATTAATTTAACTTAGGTGCTTATAACACGTAAATAATAAGCACCGTATCTCACTTACTTTAGGTGGTGATGTTTTTAAACCTTCGTGAAGACATGGCAAAATCTTTCTTGTTCTTATATATTTTGTAATTTCACGATCAATGGAAAATCGTAATGTTTTATCGGCTTCGTACTGTACTTACATTGTTAGTTTGTATAATTATCAACTCAGGTTTATAACAACTATTTTTAACCGACTTCAAAAAAAGGAGGAGGTTCTCAATTCGACTGTATTTTTTTTAATGTTTGTTACCTCAGAACTTTTGACTGGGTAAACCGATTTTTATGATTCTTTTTTTACTTTAAATTTGGTTGCATTCTGACATCCATGAGAAAACCATATAAGTTTTAGATTTTCATTAAGTATGTGGGGACAAATGAACGAATAACGTGATTAGATTAGTTCGGGGTACATACCATAACTAAAAAGTGAAAAATAAAAACGTTTTTCAATAAAATGGTGAAAAAAAAAACTTAAATACAGATCCTAAGACACCGACTTCCGAAATTAAAGTTATTTTTCACTTTGTAGTGTTTTTTTAAGGAAGTTGTTTTTTTTTTTTTGAGTAGCATATCCACCCATGATGTTCTTACTGCTGGGTAGGAGGCTTCCTCTCATATAGCGGAGGCATGTGTCTCAACCTCCTCTATATGGGAGGAAGTGTGGCATAATCCACCATCCACCAAACTACAACTTTAAAGTTCATATTACAGTTAAAGCGAACATTTAATAAAGTGGTACATTAGCTACTTTTTCTCATACTCAGATCAATTTTGACAAAATTTGCATAAGTGACGTTGTTGCATCGTAATAAGTGCGATATTATATACGATAGTTGCGCAGTAAACTCTGCTTGTGCGGTGCAGAATTTGCTTCGACGTCAGTTCAATGCGGAGTTCGAATGTGGTGATGTAGATACATCATCATCTGCCTGCCTTTTCCAACTAAGATGGGGTCAGCTTGCAGTCAAACCATTTGCTGCGACCTAAACTATAGGTAGCGCAAAAATTGCGGTGTCATAAATGAAGGGGATATGTAGCTGTATGTGTGCTTATTTTTTTCATGTTACGTTATTTTGTGTTTTACGAACTGTGGCAAATAAATGGTATTCTTTCTTTCTTTCTTTTCTTTCTTTAGCATGTGGCGCCGGCGGTGTAGCGTAGGTACTCATTTAAAGGAAAAATCGATCTTTTGCCTGATCTAGGTAGGCAATACACAATTTATTTAGAATATTTACATTTGATAAACGAGTTTCGCGAGTTCTCTTCTTTTTTTTAGTTAGTCTACCCTGTCCCACTGCTGAGCAAAGACCTCCTCCAAGTCCCTTCAGGCGTCTTTTTCTAGGGTCACCTCGATCCAACCCTTGCAATATGAGTCTAGGTCGCCTCGTCCTCTTTATTATTCGTAAAAAATTACAATCGAACCAAACGCAAAAACTTTCTCAGCAAAGTTGATAATTTTTTTATGAGACTTCTCCTGTCCATTAAAAAAGAATGAGGTTTTGAAATCGGTCCGTAATAGTCGGATATATCGGGGAACATGCATACAAACAAAAGTAAATTGACAAATTTATTGAAAACCTTCGATCAAAAACAGAACATGTTTTATAAAAATAAAATAAAAAACCGGCCAAGTGCGAGTCGGACTCGCTCACCGAGGTTTCCGTACAAACCAGTAGGTATTCACGGTTTATGCACAAGGTTTATGTTTATGAAATTAAATGTTTTTTTTTTGAGTTGATTGAATGAAAGGTAAATTGCGGTTTACGATTTATGACGTATTAAAAAAAAACTACTTACTAGATCTCGTTCAAACCAATTTTCGGTGAAAGTTTACATGGTAATCATAATTACATCATAATTTTTTTTTGTTTTATCATTCTCTTATTTTAGAAGTTACAGGGGGGGGACATACATTTTACCACTTTGGACGTATCTCTCGCGCAAACTATTCAGTTTAGAATAAAATTATATTAGAAACCTCAATATCATTTGAAGACCTATCCATAGATACCCTACACGAATGGGTTTGATGAAAAAAAAATTGAGTTTCAGTTTTATGTATGCACCCTCAAAATTTTTTGTTTTTTTTTTCTATTTTTGTGTGAAAATCTTAATGCGGTTCACAGAATACATCTACTTACCTAGTTTCAACAGCATAGTTCTTATAGTTTCGGAAAAAAGTGGCTGTGACATACGGACGGACAGACAGACGGACATGACGAATCCATAAGGGTTCCGTTTTTTGGCATTTGGCTACGGAACCCTAAAAAGGCTGCTGCAATAGTTAGCAGTAAAATGGCGGTTGGGATATTCTAAAAGCTGGAATAAAAATGTAAAAAATAAAATGTGTTTCAGGTTTCAGTATTTATTGTGTTACAGTTTGTATTGCTTTCATCGCTATTAGTTTTAGTTAAAATATTGCGGTTATATTTGTATTTTGTTTGTTTTATATCATGGATTCTAGCTTTCAGAATTTGTGGACCAAATAGTAGGAATATCAAATCTGAAACCAGAACAGTGTGTACTTACAAAGTATACGTTACGACTCAGTATTTAAATTCGTAATGATCTTCAAAACACTGACACGATGCACACGAATTTAGTCGGCCGATTCGAGCGAATCGACACTTGTAAATGATATGCTTACTATGTTCTACAGGCGACTCACACGAAGTCAATTTAACTGTGGGCGAATCGACAACTCCAGTTATAAGGCAGTAGGCACGGTTTATATTATAAACAGCTTCCGCCCGCGACTTCGTCCGCGTCAAAGACCCTTCCCGTCGCATCGAATTGCCTGCCAGTTTTTGTCAATTTTTCGTTCCTGCTCCGAGCCTTTGATTGTAGCGTGATGTTACATACCCTATAACCTTTCTCAATAAATAGGCTACCCAACACAAAATATTTTTTTAATTCGGTCCAGTAATTCCTGAGATTAACGCGTTCAGCCAAACAAACAAACAAAGAAAGTCTTCAGCTTTATAATATTAATTAGTATAGTAGTAGTATTTTTTTTGTGGCTGGGAAATAGTGTTGCCCAAATGCAAGAACAAGACGAGACTTAGCCAGTCTTGGTCTTGGTCTTGCGCCAATACACCTGGTCTTGGTCTTGGTCTTGGTCTTGCGCTCCCAGTCTTGGTCTTGGTCTTGGTCTTGCAGCAAGAGTCTTGCAAGTCTTGCAATTACCTATTAGTCTATTACTATTTATTAAAGTTTACTTTAAATCTTAGAAAAACTTATTAGAATTGGAACATTGTGAGCTTGAATTAACATAGCCATAGTAAAGATCAAGCAGATTAATAAATAACTGAAGATTTGATAAGAAATTCGAAAAATCAACTGACCTATATGTCGTTTTCCATGGAAGTAACTGTTTCTTAATAAACATTTATGATTTATAAGCTTACATTTGCTAAAACATGTAAAAAAACAAATTAATTACAATAACTTGACTGTATTTTAAAGAACAATACTTATCTGTCTAGAAAGAGATTGAACCCTCAACTTATAAGAAATTTAATAAAAGAGTTTTACGATTTATCATTTATTTGAATAAAAAATAAAATACAACACAAATCAACAGCTTTATCATTAGGTTATGATACTTTATATCAATTTTTTTGACCAAGAATTAATACAAAGTAACCATCTGGCTGACTCATCACTTAACCTATTTCTATGTTTTCTAATTACTAATGATGCTTTAGAAAATAACCTCTCAGCAGGTACTGAAGTTGCAGGTATTGAGAGAAAATCACGGGCCATTTTCGATAAAATCGGATACTCTGTCTCATGCGTCTCCACCAATCTAAAATGTCTTCCGAGCTGGCAGTTCTTGGTTTTCTCAGGTACTCCTCCAACTCGTCTATCACTAAGCCTTGAAGACAAGATCCAGATGACGTCGAGGGACATTCATAGAGTTTATCAAAGTCTATTACGTCTTCATCTTCATCACATACTTTATTTTCTTTTTCTGGTAATTCCAGAGATTTGTTCAGTGAGTGTAGACTTTTATATTCTTCATAAAGTTCATTGAACTTGCGCAGACTTTCTGTTATAAGTTGCTTCCCCCACATTGTCAGGTCAAAAGTCTGAGCCTTATGCCTTGGGTCTAAAATTAAAGAAGTACAATAAATCCAGTTGCTCTCCTTGTAATGTTTAAGCATTTTGTCTCGAGCTGCTTGGAAAGCTAGAATGAGCCTTTCATCCACTTCAGATCGATTAGGTTTCTCATCTAACTGTTTTACCATGGATTCAATTTTATCTAGCAAGAGATTCAATGATACAATGACTAGCGGTAATGTAACATATTTGTCTCCACCAAGTTTTGTACTTAAAAGTTTAAAGTTTATTAGAAATTTATGTAATTTTTCGAGTACCTGCCATTCATTAGCTGTGATTTGAAAATCATTTAATTCGGTGACAGAACTGCACAATATGTCAATGCCCGCTCTCACTTTTAAACCAAATCCAATCATATCATGTGTGGAATTCCATCTCGTTGGACAGTCAAGAATGGCATTTAGATTTGATGGCACGCCAGCTGCTTCACAAGCAGACTGAAACTTCTTCTTCACTATCTCACTTCTTTTTATTTTACTGGAAATACTGCGTAACTTTGTTACAGATGTACGCGAGTCAGCAATATTTGGTGCAGATTCTTCATCTTCCTCATCCTCAGTTTCGTCTGCATAGTCTTCGTACTGCTGATCTTGCGCGTTAGTGTCAGACTCACAGTGTAATGCTAAGGTCTTTAATAAATCTTGTACACCAAGGTTTAAAATGTGAGCAAAGCACCGGAAATGTTGATTGTCTGAATCAAAGTGTGGCGGCAGCTGTTTGCCCAGTTCATACATAAATTTGGTATTTGCAGTTGCGTTGTCGACCGTGATACCTTGTATTTTATCAATTATGCCATATTCCAATAAACATTCATGGAAAATCGTTGCAATATCTTCCCCAGTATGTCGACCGCGTGATGGTATAAAATCAAGAACTACAGATTGATACTTCCATTCGTTGTCTATATAATGAATAGTAACCCCGTAGTAACTCCTACCAGCAATTGACGTCTACCCATCAATGGTAAAAGACATTTTAGATGATAATTGTTGAAGTCGTTCCTTGAGATTCAATTGGAGCTCTTCAAATCGCTCTTTGACTTTCCTTCTAAGTGTAGACCTTTTAGGAAACACCATATTAGGGCAAATACGTCGAAAATATACTTGTGTAGCTTCGTCATCGAAAAATGAGAAGGGAAGATATTTTTTCACCACCCAATCAACTGTAGCTGTCGTGATGTTGTCACTGCTGTTTTCCGACTGAAACAAAACAATAAATCTTGTGTTATTATTTAAAACATACTAGGTTTGAGCGTCTAAGAGGAGGAGGTTTGTTGTTGTTAAATCGAGAAAATCGTTAAATTGATATTTGTTATATTAAGGTTGCACTGTACTGTAATTTACCAAAATAAAGTACTTAGTTGTTACTGGCCGATTAAATGAAAATATGGGTGTTTATAAAAAATATTTAAGACGATAATTACATACTTAATATGTCGCACCCCTAGATGAAAACACCACTAACTCAAAAATACTTACGTAAGTTAATGGCGTTTTTGAAAGTATCGCATGAATAGCTACGCGGAGTTAAAATTCTTTTAACTGTTAAAAAAATATTCTTACCTGTCCACTTCTTCCAGCGGTTACTAAAAAGCTTGTGATATCTCCACTTAATTTTGGTTTAACAGGAAGAAATATTTCTGATTCCTTTTTGTGGAAAGATATTAGATGTTTCCTTAAGCCTGAAGTGTTTCTGTTTTTCATTTTTATTTCAATCTTTTTATGTTGGCACAATTTACAGAAGGCAGTTTGGGATGCATGAATTATTTCGAAAAACTCCTCAAATTTGCTTTTGGGTCTTTTAGATCTGTGACTCAAACTCTCGTTACTCGGACTAGAATAATTTGAATCTTCGTCACTCATATTAAATTGTACACGTGATACGTTTTTAGAAAACAACGAGAATTAGTAAAAACAATTATTAAGTTAGACTCGAAGCACAGCTTAATTGGAAATGACTGGAATTAAAATAATTCCTTTATTTATAGTACGTTTCCTTGCTTTCTACCGCGCCGCCTCGCCACGTGCCGGCTCTATGAAAAGGATGCCGCCGCAAATCAAACAATGCCGCGTGCGGCGTACAAACACACACTAAATATTACCTACTTGTACAGACGCGACGCGTGAATAAAATAGAATTAGTGCCAATCACTATTCTTTACATATAAGTGAATGTTTTGGCGTACATCTATACTAATATTATAAAGCTGAAGAGTTCGTTTGTATGTTTGATGACAGAAGTTTTAAAATAAATAAATAAGTCCTGAACGTCACTATACCTCCAAAGTTACTATTCCTCGTGGACGAAGTCGCGGGCACAGCTAGTAAATACTTACTCTTGTTTTGGCGTACATCTATACTAATATTATAAAGCTGAAGAGTTCGTTTGTGTGTTTGATGACAGAAGTTTTAAAATAAATAAATAAGTCCTGAACGTCACTATACCTCCAAAGTTACTATTCCTCGTGGACGAAGTCGCGGGCACAGCTAGTAAATACTTACTCTCATCATCTCTCTCAGAGATATTCGGGCTGGTAAGTAATACAAAACTCTTATCGCAGGCTTTTTATTTTATTAGTAGGTAAGTACCTACGCTTTTTATATTATTTTATTAGTTTTGTAGAATTTTTTTACATGTTTCAAGTATATTTAAAAGTGGCTACAATATTTATTAAACGGGTGATATTTGAACACTTTTTTGCTATTTTTTCTTGTAAAAACATAAGAAATATAATGACTAAATGTACAATAATAGTACCTAAGTAATTAGTTTAAAACCATATAAGTAATCAATATTATAATATATACTTACTAGAATGAATTAATATGACATCTACTACCTATCCTTACCATTTTATCCTAATCATAATACTACTTGCGTGATCAGTATAATGTATTCATTTTCATTCTAAGCACTCTGAAACTTATTTATTCTTTGGAACACCTGTAGGTACTCATAAAAAAATTCGAAATTATTTTGCATGAGTATACCTACGCCCTATGGCGGTAATCAAATAGTGTCACAAATGTTATGATTTCGGCGTGGCGGCAACGATTGTTTTAGTTTTCAAAAGAAGCCGCCGGCGCGTGTATCATAACCATGTACTTCCGAAAAGCGGCAAATTTCTTTGAGAAGTAAGTACAAAACCTTTGATGCCGCATTATCAAAGTGCCGATGGTTAAAACATAACTATGCATGCACTCAGTTTGATTTTAATAGATATTTTTTTATTCGTTATGTTTATGGTATTAGTCGTAATGCGCATAGGTCCAGTTTTTCATATTCTTTGATACAGTTTTTTGCGTCTCATAGAATTCCTAAGCGTACCTAACTGTATCCGAACTGTTACACCTAACTACTCAGTGAAATAGCGCTAAGTCCTAGCTGCAAGACGCAAGAGTCTTGCAGGCTATGTCTTGTTCTTGCTCAAGTCTTGCACGGTCAGTCTTGGTCTTGGTCTTGCTAAAAATACGCGGTCTTGTTCTTGGTCTTGGTCTTGCAAAAACGCAAGAACAAGACCAAGACTGCAAGACCAAGACTGAATTTGGGCAACACTACTGGGAAATCATCAAATTACGTCTCCCGCTCTTAAGGTGAAGCGGAAGGGCGTGTCATACTTTTACGGACTAAAACCCACCCATGTTCCTTCAGTTGCCCATATGCCAGGGCCACGGTATCTCTTTCGAACAAATCTCGCAACCCTGGCAGTCTATTTTAAGGTTAAGACTGTATCATGAACCTAAAATATATAAGTAAACTAGCTGACCGTACAGACGTTGTCCTGTTTCTTAGAACTCGATAGCAGCGCCATCTGTCGGGCCGATTTGTGAATCTAAACCATCCAGGGTGCCACCCAAATGCATACAAAAAAAAAACATTCCAATCGGTCTAGCCGTTTAGAAGGAGTTCAGTGGCACACACACGTATAGTAGAATTATACATATAAAGATAAACAATCGGAAGTCACCAGTGTAACGTCATCACCAGAGACAAATGATCCAATATCCTTCAAACAGTACAGATTAGCGGACTATTTGGCACAGCATCCCGACTCGACGGAAATAGAGAAAGCGATTGAGTGTGAAGATAACCTATGTTGATTGGCACTTCATTAGGCTTCTGACGCTGTAGGCTTCAGCTGTATTGACAAGGCATATTAGGTATATAACACGTAGAATTAGGCTGTAATGGTATATACAGTGAGCATAAAAAGATGTGTCTGTATTTAATAATATTATAGGAGGAATCTTGGCATGTCTAAACAATGTCTGAACTGGAAACGTCCAACTGAATACCTACTATTCTTACATAAAGCGACTGCCTATCTCGGTTTAAAGACATTTATTTCTCAAAAAACCGGCCAAGTGCGAGTCGGACTCGCGCACCGAGGGTTCCGTACAAACCTGTAGGTATAAAGTTTAAATTTTTATTTTTTTTATTTTATTAATGATGTAACTAAAAATTTACGGTTTTCGCAATTTTTCCTTTATCTGTGCTATAAGACGTTGCTTCGTACCAAATTTCAAAATTCTAGATCGATTGGAAGTACCCTTTAGGTTTTGATTCCCTTGCGAGTTTCGAAAATTTGCGGAAATTTGCAGCATAAACGGCTATATCTTTTGATTGCGTTAGCTTATAAATTTGATTTTTTCACAGCTCAAAGAGACAGTAGACTTGAGTAATAGATATGAATTTCAGCTTGATACCTCCACACGTTCCTGAGAAAAAGGGTCTTGACAGACGGACGGACGGATGGACGGACGGACGGACAACAAAGTGATCCTATAAGGGTTCCGCTTTTTCCTTTTGAGGTGCGGAACCCTAAAAAACAAGAACATTACAGTTCACTTAAAATATTGAGAAATGTAAACATAAAACTAAAAGTAAGTGTGATTCTCTGTGCTCACAATAAGAGAATTAGGCAACAAAGGTGACAATTGGTATTGTTAGTGTTGTATTCTAACGTATTCTTCTAGGGCTTTTTATTTAAATTTAAATATGGTGTCACTATTGGTTATGTCGTCAGGTAGTGCATTATACAGTATTGCTCCCTCCCATCTGACCTGCATAACCCAGTAAATGGGTAACATCTTATGCCTCGGCTATAATAGTGGTGGCGCTTTGAATACGTTGTATGAACATTGCGGGTACTTACATAATATCACTCCGCACATTCCGCTTTTCACAACACCAATAATAATTATTCTTGTTTTGATTGTCACTACAAGGACCAGCAGAATATCAGCGTCAGGTATATTTGCCTGACACATGCTGATCTGGACTCCCATTTGGTGCCACTCTGAGACGCACACCGCACTTTTGTATTCCACCGCACGTTATTTTCGTTTATATTTTAACTAGCTTCTGCCAGCGGCTTCACCCGCGTGGATGTCGGAAAATTGACAATTTCAAACCCCCATTTCACCCTCTTAGGAATGGAATCTCAGAAAACCCTTTCTTAGTGGAGACCTACTCCTCACAAAGAACACACCCTCCAAATTTCACGTCTCCACGACCAGCGGTTTAGGCTCTGCGTTGATATATCAGTCAGTCAGTCAGGACATTGAATTTTATATATATAGATTTGTGACACTAAGTGTCATCATCACTATTTTATGTCTTCATTTTTTTTTTCTCTTGTTGTATATTGGCACTTTGTAGCTACTTAAGCAAAATTTTAATCACGTTAAATTATTATTAAATCGTGCTTTGTATGTTGTTATTTATTTGTTCGATTTATCTATCTATCTATGTTGGTAAAAGCCCAACTTACAAGCTGTAGGCCGTGGGATCGAACCCAAGCAGGTGCTGTGAACAATTGCAGCACCTCTGCTATGTAAACGGTGAAGGAAACCATCGTTAGGAAACCGGCATGTAGGTACTAGAACCAACAATTCAAAGACATGTGACATTCACCAACCTGCACTGGGCATGGTAGATTACCGCTTACTCCCTCTCACTGAGGGGAGGCCTGTGTCCCAGCAGTGGGAAACTGGGAACTTTATAGGTTGATTATGATTATGTAATAAATCTCAGTAGTAGGTTCCCGTGGGGTATTTTCCGCCATTCACGAGGGCAAAGCCACGGGATAAACCTAGTAAGAAATGAGTTCTTTAGACTTCTCGCAGAACAAAGAAACAAGAGAGGGCGGTGATTCGTTTACAAGTAAGGTTTCTTTGAATATTCATACGGGACTGAAGACCTTTGTATTGAAATCAGCTTTCAGAAGAGATTCCAATATCAAATATATCGATTGATTTTAACAATTATTTCGATACTGTAAACATAATAGACACTTACTATATTTGAATTACTAGATTATGTTCCCATATGTATCAGTTCGAGTTAGAACGGCAGATTCAGTGCTTCCCATATATTTTCGAAGTCACCCCTATGTTATTCCATTCAACTTCTTTCTAAAACTTTGATTTAATTAACAAGTGCTTTTTATTCTATACAACACACAGTAGTATGTTAAAAGCGTAATACAATGTTCAAAACTTTTTTTGAAGGTAACTGTTATTGTTTAGATTTCACGTTTACACGTTTTTCTAATTTGTCTGCTTAGCAACGTTCATAACGCAGTGAATTCCTACACAACAGGGTGCTTACTCTTGATTTTAATTCCGATCGATTGACATTGGAATATTGACGTTTCGTATTCTCGAGTTCGACGCTAGCGCCAAAATGTGTTTAAATTGGGTGTCCGTTTTGGAGAACTAAGTGGAATCGAAATCGGGCGTTGTTGTTGTTCCAATTTTGACACTAATGTTTTCAAGAGTACCGAATCACGTGTATGCAAAATTAACATTGGAATCGCATTGGCATTGGCATTGGAATTGCATTGATTGGAATTAAAATTAGGTTGAAGAGTAAGCCCCCAGGTCAGTGACAGGTTTTACAATGAAGAAAATATGATTCGCGACGGTAATAACTATGTTATGATTATGACTAAATTATAGTAATTAAAATCATCAATCAACCCTCTAAGTACCTACATATAACCGTCAGATCTATTAAACTCTGTTAAAACGATGCAACTTTAATTTGTTACTTCAACTTAGATATAAATGACCAAAAGCATTTAAATCACGTGAAAATCAGGCTTCATTCTGAAAATGGCCAACTAAAACAAATCACAATCTTCAAAATAGATCTGCCATCTCACAGCCTCTGCTAATCTCACTACGCCTATAAACGCTACAGTTGTGCCGTTCAGGGGATAAGCGTGAATGACAAGGGTTGAGCCTTGAGGCCTGGGAGCATAGCCCGTGTGTACTGACCTGTCAAATCCTCTGACCGATGTTACACTCGACCAGCGTCCAGGAATTTGCTCGTTATAAAGAATTAGGTACTATTGTTTTCGATCGCGGTAGTTCTTTCAGCCTTTGCGGTACGATGTTAAGTGGATTCAGGTTGTATTTTGTTTTATGGCTTCAGGCTTAGTGGGATCGTTTACTACTTACCTTTGTTTTTTACTTCATTGCTTTTTAAGGAGTCTTGAAAGCACATTTAAATGTAAAACTTTTTTTACATGGAGTTTCTTGATGAACATTTTCCGCTTGACTCTGATCTAAGAGACGAATGTTAATTTACTGGAATCTGGTTCACATAAGCAGACTAGAGCTATTGAACCAGGTGAGATCCCATTGTGTGGATAACAGAATGGCCCACATGTACTTGACGACCATTTCTCAAGTCAAAGTCAATCAAAGTCATGGGTAGCCGCATTACCATCAAAATCAATATAGACAGAAGCGCGTATAACATCATTAATTGAATACAGGACTAATAGTATTCATGCCATAACTGGGCAATGAAGTGTCTGAAATTCGATATTTTGTTTCATTGACCCTAATTTTGACTTTTGCAAATGCCAAAATAATACCATACAAATGGAGCCTGTTTTGTTTTTTTAAAGGTCACATATGACGTAAACATCAAACTCACATTACGAAGGCATGTTTGCGTTAATTTTAAATGAAGGTCACCGAAATAGGAATCAATTTCCAGTAGATTAGCAAATTGGTCGAAAATCGAACATTTTTCTTTTTTAAGTTCGATTATTGAAATATACACACGTCATTCTCTAATGGCGAAGTCATGTAAGCGTTAATTTTAAATAGAGTCACTCCGCATTCCCGAAATCGAAATCAATTCTTAGGCTAACTTCTTTCAGCTTGGATGTAAATTAATTTAATTCTTTAGTTTGAGAGGTCGCACACTATGTAAAGTTACGTACCTATTTATCCTATTTGATCTCATAAGTACTTCGTCAGTAAATTCTTGAGTACAGTTGCACAGTTAAGAAAATATCTAAAACAGATTTCCATAAAAAGTTAGTAGGTTAGTAGGTTGGTAAGTTAGTTAGTTAATACCAACCAAATTTTCGCATTGAAAAATAAAAAAGAACTACTTCAACAGGTTAAGCCGTACTTTCGTACAGAGGGTATACTAATGGACTTTTCAAAGTGTATCCACAGTACCACAGTTAGAGTATCGGATCGTGATAAAACAAGTTCTTCAATCATCATTTTTCAACCAGGAACTACAATGATCCAGATAGAACAATAGACAACTGACAAAGCTGTTTGCCACAATAGCCGTGATACCAGAGACTAGGGATGGTATCGTAACAAACTATGCTTATCGATTGAAATGCACGGACATGTTTAGAATTCGAAAATAGATGAATAAAAAAATCATCAACATTCTTTACGACAAACAACTTTTGGGGACCGGGCTTTACCACATCTGGATGAGATCCGTTTTCGGCTTATCTGGTACTGACCTGCCGTTTCAGCCACCGTAAAACAGGTCCTTAATTAACTATAAGTAAAGTACCTACTACATCGCTTCAAAAGTAGATATTATTCTGCCTACTACTATCTTATGGCACAATCATGTTGGGTTCGGATTTCAGTCTACCGAATGCAGCTGACAACCAGTATTTTATATGGAGCGCCTATCTGACTTCGACATCCCAGTGACTGAGTTAAACGATACCATTGGAAAAACCGGTTGCCAGACTTTTGGGCTTCTGATTCCGTAACCACTGTCAAAGATCTACTAATGCTAGCTGGAACCAAATCGCTTACCGAGGACGTACCGTTCTCGATATACACCGTGACATTTTAGTCGTCTTACAAAGGTTGTCTAATCAATGTATCCGACATAATATACGTCTAGCCGTAATTAAAAAATTGTTACCAATTAAGAAAATACATACATACAATCAGGCCTTTTTCCCATGGGGGTAGGCAGAAACCACGGAACGCTGCTCACCTGTTACGATCTCTACACACTTCTTTTGCCTCGTTTAGGTTCATACAATTGGTCATACACACACGCCGGTTGCGAGTACTACGCACCTGACCTTTCTGAAGAACATCACCAATAAGGTCCGTATATGTCCTCCTAGGGCGTCCCCTCCCGGTGTTTCCACTCACATCTGCCTTGTAAATACCTTTTGTGAGCCGACCGATGAGACATGACCGCCGAGAAATGTGTGGTTGAAAAGAAGATGTAGTGACAAAAATTTAAAAAAGTATGCTTATATGGTTTGGTCATGTTGAGAGGATGAATGAAGGTCGGCTCACAAAAGGTAAGAAAATACGTACTAAGAAAAATAAATAATGCACTAGAATTATGAAAAATCCTGTTAATAATGTTTACGTATCATATGGTAGAGAACATACATACCCATCCCAGCGCACGAGTCGACTAGATCATTCCATCTTCATTTTCCATGACACAAAATATCAAACAAACTACGTCATGCGTCATCATAATGAATAAGATTTTTATTTTTTAGTTATTCAAACGTTAATTTTTTTCTAATGGATGTGTAGCAGTCATTGGATACATGAATTGGGTTGCCGTTGTAAGACGACTAAAATGTCACGGTGTATAATGGCTGGTCACCCATCCACAAACTGAACGCCGACAACGTAGCTTATCCTTCGATCGACCCATGCAGTTGTGACTATTCAGCCACGAGCTCTTAGGAATTTTAATCGATAAGTAATAGATCATCAATATTTGCCTTTTTATCTGGTGTAACTCTAATCAATAAATACAGTCATCATTTTTATTTATTTATTACTTATTAAAACTTTATGCACAAGTAAGTGCTTTATGTGTAAGTAGTAATATACTGTAGAAAGGCGGACTTAATGCCTGAGCCATTTTCTACCAGTCAACCTTAGGGTGATGCAGAGACAAAACATGGCAGGTGCAACATAAGGATAGATAATTCGGAAAATAATACATACAAATACATAGATACATACATTCATATAACGAAAATAAACATTGTCTGAAGAAATAACGATAGGTAGAGAAGACAACGAATCCAGCGAATTAGCGCTGGGATGATTCTGCCAACTTCTTATGAATATGCTCACGTGCCTTCACTTTAAACGATAACCAACTGGTTGCCATCCTGATATTCAGAGGAAGCGCATCATCTGCCTAGCCTTTCTCCAACTATGTTGGGGTCGGCTTCCAGTCTAACCTGATGCAGCTGAGTACCAGTATTTCACATGGAGCGACTGCCTATCTGACCTCCACAACCCAGTTACTGGGTAATACGATGCCCCTTGGTAAGACTGGTTGTCAGACTTTTGACCTTCTGACGACCCGTAACGACTATCTAAGATCTACAAAAGACAGCTGGGACCAACGGTTTAACGTGCTTTCCGAGGCACGGAAGGGTCTTGATATGTAAAGATGGTCACCCATCCACGGATCAAACACGGCAAGCGTAGCTTAAACGGCTGTTATAACTTAGCCACAAACCCTTCAAATAAATAAATACACGCATATATATAACTAGCAATCATAATTTCGGCTGAAAAACATCCACTGCTGAACATAGGTCTCTCCCGAAAGGGGAGGTTAGCCTAAATCGCCACAGTTGGCAGGCGGTTCAGCGATCGCTGTAGGGTGGTAAAATGCATAGGGAATGCTGCTGCCCTTTCTCTAGTATATTCCTTAGTCGTCTTTTACGACACCCTATTATTAGTATCAAAATTACTAGTACATTTGGGTAAACTGCTAGTCTCTCCCGAAAGAGGAGGTTAGCCTAAATCGTCACAGTTAGCTGGCGGTTTAGCGTCCGCTGTAGGGCGTTAAAATGCATAGGGAACACTGCTGCCCTGTTTCTAGTATTTTCCTTAGTCGCCTTTTACGACAGCCTATTATTAGTATCAAAAATACTAGTACATTTAGGGTAAACTGCTATTTTACCCAGCACGACGTCGATAGCTTGTTATTTACTTAGATAATTGCCTCGCAGTGGCGGCAGGTGACGTAAAATTTATTGCATTTCAATCTTCACGTTGTATTGGCGATCAATTGTACAATTATGACACATTTTTCAAGTTTGTTCACAAATCGACTTTAATTTCTTCAAAAAACGTTTACTCTATCTAACTTTACACACTAAACTTCCCCTTGGTGGTGCATTATAATTAATTAGAAGCGCTATTGACTTCTACCCCGTCTTTGTAAGTAGTTTTATAAAAGATGATGGAATACTTCGGTTAACAAATTGTTCATACAGACAGTTTACTCCGGTGTGAAAAACGTAATTTCTTTTCTATGCACGAATGCTAAGGTTGACTGGTAGAAAATGCCTCAGGCATTAAGTCCGCCTTTGTACAGTAAAAATACTTGTGCATAAAGTTTTAATAAATAAATAAAATAAATAAATACTCCCAACTACTATTATTAGTAGAACACGCATCTTTGAATGAAACCTAGTAGTTACCGATCTTATTTCGAACCTCATTTCACTGTCTTAAAAAATCTCTCAATGCTGTCTTTGAGGACAACCCTGCACCCTAATTGCTGCTCCCTAAATACTATCAATCAATAGAATCTAAATCATTTTGAGGATTATATCCAATCCATTACCTCACAATTATGTTTGAAACATTTGTCTGCTCAGCAACGTAAATAACGCAATGAATGTTGTTAAACTGTCAAAATGAAAGTGATTCCTACTGATAGGGTGTTAGGTAATAAGTAGAACGGGCTGGTGTCCGCAACTCCACGTCTGGGCGCGTATTTTGCGTACCTGATAGGGTGTTACGCAATTACCCCTCTGAGAAGATTGGAAGATGACTCTACCAGTATTCCTGGAGTATTATGAGTTGGACGGTTATGTACCTAATTGGCCGATAGCTGAGTTTGTTACAGACACATAAAGGAAAGGCTCACTTGCGTCTATATTGTAATCCCCCGCGTCGATGACTAGTCTCCGCTAATATTTGCCGCTTATTTAATTTTTCAATTAACCTATTTTATCCTTCTGCTGGCCTAAGGTCTCCCAAATATTGTTCAAATTTCTTTAAACTGTGCCTTCTCCGGCCAATGGGTTAGGAAAGTCTAAATCGTCACCCCAACGTTTTTTAGGCCTGCCTCATTCAAGCCTATAATTTTTTGTGTCTAATATTTCTCAGGAGCCTGGGATCCCGGACTTTTGGAAGGCATTCGAGGAGCTGAAGACTCGCAGCAGACACTATTATGGAAGTTCTGTAGATAAAAAGTACGCACGGCGAGAAATCAAGCTATACAGTTCCAGTATAAGCTAACTTCGCATTTTACGGTATTGGCTATGCAAGGCAATGCAAGTTCTGTTAAAACTGGAAATCTATAGCTTGATATGTAGCTCTGTGTACTGTGTTAACGCGGAGAGCAAGTAAAAGAGTAGACTGTATTTTAGGGGCAATGGTTTAATACTTTTAGGTTATAGAGGTGTATCGTCCATCGCAGTGGAGTCCGTGGAAGCGAGTGCCGTTGGGCTGACCCCTGTCGCCTCCGCGCTGCGCCTCGGCGTGCCGATGATGACGCGGTGATCACGCCGCCTGCGTGTGCGGAAAGTATGGTGTTGGGTTCGATTCCCGTGCTATCCTGTGCGATGATACGCGTGCAGACACGACACAACACACAACACCCACCTGGTCGAAGGATCCTTCCTTATATATTATCTTCATAATAATTTAAATATCTAGTGGTGAGAACTTTATGTTTGTCATCATGTACCTATTTTTTTAGTACGGCTTCTAGTCTAAAGGGATGTATCTAAATACCAATATTTTACATAGACTGACTGCCTATCCGACCTCTACAGGTCAGTTACGAAGCAAGAATGGTTGTAAAAATTTCGGGGTTCTGTATGCCCGTAACGACCGTAAAGGGGTACAATGAACCGGAGGCAAGGGGTCTCGGTATACGTAATGGATAAGTAGGTAATAATTGTTATTAAACAAAAAAAAAACGATGATTTTTCAAGTCGTTAAAACTCTTCATACGAAGCAAGGGCGGTTCGCTGGTGTTATAATTAATGTAGTAAGTATCGAGACTATTTAAGTATATCGATAGTTCGAAAGGTTGAAACGTATCGATAGTTCGAGTATTATCGATAGTTGAGAATCCCTGCCGTATACCTACTAACAACCCGCAATTGAAGTAGAAAGATGGCAGATTGCGCCTCTGTTTGTGTTCTTTCAGTATCATCGTCGGTAAGTAATTAAGCTTTATTTCTCACATTATTCTTCAAAGAAAGAAAGAAAAAGTATTTATTGAGACACGCACAGAAATTAAACAAAAAGCAATAACTAATTAAATAAAAATTTAATTATAAAAAAGGAAAAGAAAAAATAAAGAAAACAGAAAGTCCTATACCAGGCCAAAGGGGGGGCCCTCAGCAAACCAATACTTCACTAAAAGCTTCTTATGATATTGTACAATATATTTTCGGTTGTTTAAATAAGTATTAAACGTCATCATTTAATTCCTGACAAGAAATTGATATTTTACAAAATTATTGCGAGTTATATGCGCATCCAACGTGTTTCCCATTATCTTTAACGTAAGATATACTAGGTACCTTTATATGTGCATTACTTCGAAGAGATCACTTTGACAAACAGAACAATAAGAAAATTTATTCCAAAAGAATGAATTCACATTTTTCATAAACATCCATTTATAAAAACTCGCCAAGTGCGAGTCGGACTGTTACACGAAGGTTTTGTGCCTCAAATCTTGTTTGAAGACCCCTTTAATATTAATTAATTTCCTTTATTTCGTAATATACACATATTAATTATATTTTTAAATATTAGAAAAACAAAAGTAAAAAAACATTTAAAAATATAAAAAATAGTAGCCCACCGGTATCGGGAACAGGGTCCAAGCTTCCGGTGGTCAGGGCTCCAGATAGAGGAACCTCCTGACAATGCGAGCCCTGTCCAGAAGTACCGCTTTCTGAATCAAGCCCTTGACCCAGCTGCCTAACGAGAGCCTCCTTAGGTGTTGGTCGAGGCTCTTGGCTATCAAGCCATTGGCAGTGACGACTATCGGCACAATGATCGCTGAATCCACATCCCACATGTCGACAACCTCGCGAGCCAAGTCAAGATACTTAATCTGTTTATCTTTCTCAGCTTTCACGAGGTTGTCGTCATGTGGGACCGTTATGTCAACAATCATTGTGCGCCGCTCTACTCGATCCACTACCACTATATCAGGCTTATTTGCGACAATAGTCCTATCAGTGATGATGGATCGATCCCAGTACAATGTGATATGTCCATTTTCGAGAACTGGGTCGGGCACATACCTGTAGTACGGCACTTCCGATTCCACAAGGCTGTATTTAAGAGCAAGTTGCTAATGGATAATCCTGGCTACTAGGTTGTGCCTATGCAAGTATTCTTCGTTAGCTAGACTTGAACACCCGGAGATTATGTGCCTAATTGATTCGCCTGGACGGTGGCATGCCCGACAGATGTCAACCGTGCCGTCTTTCACAATAAATCTCCGGTAATTGTTCGTCATTACCGGAGCTATAACAATAAAATAATTAATTTTATTGTTATAGCTGCAATAGCAATGCACACTGTGAAAATTTCAATTGTCTGCTACCTACGGTTCATGAGATAGAGCCCGCTAACAGACAGACCGACGGACAGCGGAGGCTTCGTTCCATCGGCACCCTTTGGGTACGGAGCCTTAAAAACCATCGCATATACTACAAATCGCCACTAAAGTTGATTACTAAAATTGAACATAAACTGTTGGGTTCTAAACCAATTTTCTGTCATACAATTAATATCTGTATTGTTAAAATTCAGGAATAATTCTACTTCTAAACTTTTATTTAACAACTTACATTCAAGAGAATGTTCGGATGCACCAGGTTGATACTATTTATTATTTACATTTTCGTTTGATTTATTATTTGCTGTCTTATAGTTTCAATCCAATTTAAATGAAAATCAATATACATTTTTAAATACCAAATTGTTGGCAGAATATTAAAAGATGTCGATGGTTCTCTATGGTTATGGAACCCTAATAAATTCTGTAAATGTTCACGAGTAAATAAAGAAGCAATAACATTGTGACAAAGGGAAAAATTGCTACTTATTTTAAAGAAAACTAACAATGTGCTTGCTTTGATTTAATTTAGATGCACATTGAAAGAAACGTGACGGTGAAACATTTACTAGTATAATCATACTCTGAAGGAAAGAAAGATGTGGAAATAATAATTATTTCTGTCTTATATTTCTTAAGCAACCAGCAATATAAATATAATACTGAAATATTTGATCATATATACAAATATCTTAGTGTAATATATTTAAATGAAATGGAGCAGTGTTGGCCCAAAGTTAACGGCCGCGACTTACGTGTAGTAGTAGGTCGTAACTTTGAGCCCAAGCAGGCACGTTATTTCATCACCACTGCTCTCAAAACGGTGAAGGAAAATATCGTGAGGAAACCGGCATGTCCTAGGACCAAAAACTCGAAGATATATGACATCTACCAACCCACACTGGGCCCGCGTGGTGGATTATGGCCCAGTCCTTCTTACCACGACGAGGCCTGTATCCCAGCAGTTGGAACATTATGGCTGTTGATGATGAATATTTATATGTTTTATTATAAAGTACTTCTCGCTTGCGACAAAAATAGATGATTTAAATATTATACTAAAATTAAAAGATTAAATCCGTTAGTAAAACAGTTAAAAATAAAAGAGCATGAATTAATGTTCCTTCGATTTGTAGAATGAACCGTTTAAAAGTTTTTAATGAAGACCGACCAAGTCAGAAACAACATGTCCCTTGGCTCACACTTTTAAACTTCCTAACTTTTGATGTTGGCCTCGAATGTTTGGGAAAGCAATTAATTTAATTATCCAGGAATGAAATTATAGCCAACCTTGCTGATGCCCATGACTTTGTCTTCGTGTATGTTGTGTTTGACAAGCTTTTCATTAAGTTGGTTCGTTGAAGTTTTCGGTTACTCTGTTTGTAATCAATTGTTCAAATACTTCCTGACGTCAGATTGAGCCAAACTTTGGCATACATATACACCGTGACATTTTAGTCGTCTTACAATGGCAGCCCACTTCATGTATCCAATGACTACTACACATCCATAAGAAAAAAATGAACATTTGAATAACTAAAAATTAAAAATATTATTGCAACAAAGGCATGACGTAGTTTGTTTGATATTTTGTCTCATGGAAAATGGAGATGAATTGACCTAGTCTACTCGTGCGCTGGTTAGGTATGTATGTTCTCTACCATTATGATACGTAAACATTATTAACAGATTTTTTTAGAATTCTAGTGCATTATTTATATTTCTTGGTACGTATTTTCTTAACTGGTGACAATTTTTTAATCACGCCTAGAAGTATATTATGTCGGATACATTGAGTGGACAACCTTTGTAAGACGACTAAAATGTCACGGTGTAGGTATATATAACGTCGGTGACAACGCAATATTATTTAATCGCTGTTCCATTTGTCTAAAAAATTCTGTTAGCTATTTTATTTTACTACAAACATGTTAAAACATTTTTTTTTTTTAATTTATCTCTCGCACTGTCATGTGACAGTTAAAAAAAGATTTTGAGTTTGATATGAATAAAGTTCCATGGAGCTGGAGTCATGATGAAGCCGGAAGGACCCCACCACAGGAAATCTTCAACCAAACGATATAGTTCCGTTTTGTTTGAACGCTTTTATTTTTTTCATTAAAAGTACTATATAAGTGAAGGAGATATTTTAACAAATCCGAATGCTAAAAGTGATAAATGAAATTATACTGGATCACTTTTATCCAGTGCGCAAACTGTAACCATGCATTCAGCATATCATTTTAGACCCCCTTGCACAATTTTTTTTTATTGGTTATGCAAAAAAAAACCAGCTGTTCCATACATTTTGACCCCGTAGGTATTGCATTTTTCTATAAAACAGCAGATTTTTTTTTATTTTTTGTAAAACTAACGAAAAATTTCTGCGCAAGGGATAAAAACTTATCCTGTATAACATCACGCCTGTATTATTTGAAGGGTTAGGCAGCGGTGTACCTACAGCGTACATCAACATGTCACCAGTTACGTATAAGGGGCTGCCCTTGTAATAAGGGGGCGAGCCTATTACCATCAACCGTGCAAAAATCGGGTGTCTAGACTGCAGCTGAGAAACTCCAGGTAGAAATATTGAATCACATTTTAAAGGAAGAATGGGAATCGAACCCAGAACATCAAGCTCAGTAGCGTTTGCAACCACTAGATCAACGAGGCAGTCAAACTACATAAAATATATTTTGAAAATAATAGTTTAAAAAAACTAATAAACACGCTTCCATAGAAAACCTAACTAAAAAGTAGAAAATTTTGGAAAAAAAAAAGCGTGGGGTGCTTTTTAAGGTCTTTATATTAGCTTCACATGTATGTTTGTTTGTAACCGACTCCTTATAGCGCGATTTTGACCCACTTTAAACAACCAGATTTCATTCAAACTTTGCACACCTGTTAAGGACCGATGACAATGCAATAATTTCATAAATTTGTGCCATTATCTTTGCCAGGGTTACCAGGACAGCAAAAAAACTGTCTTCGAAAACTACACTGACATACGTCACAAACTAATTTGTGCCATTATCCTTGCCAAGGTTACCATGACAGCAAAAAAACTGTCTTCGAAAACTACGCTGACATAAGTCACAAACTACGCTGACATACGTCTCAAAATTCGAAACACCCTAAAAAATATAGAATAAATAATAGTTTAAAAAAACTAAAAAACACGCTTCCATTGAAAACCAAACTAAAAAGTACAAAATAATGGAAAAAAAGCGTGGGGTGCCTGATATCAATAAAAAAATACCTTAAAAAGCACCCCACGCCTTTTTCCCATTATTTTGTACTTTTTAGTTTGGTTTTCAATGGAAGCGTGATTTTTAGTTTTTTTTTTAAACTATTATTTTGTTATTGATATCAGGCACCCTATGTTTTTTTTCCATTATTTTATACTTTTTAGTTAGGTTTTCTTTGGAAGCGTATTTTATAGTTTTTTTTTTAACTATTATTTATTTTCAATTTTTTTGGTTGTTTCGAATTTCGAGACGTATGTCAGCGTAGTTTGTGACGTATGTCAGCGTAGTTTTCGAAGACAGTTTTTTTTACCCTGGCAAGGATAATGGCACAAATTTATAAAATTATAGTATTGTCATCGGTTCTCGATAAGTCTACAGAGTTTAAATGAAATCTGGTCATTTAAAGTGGGTCAAAATCGCGCTATAAGGAGTCGGTTACAAACAAACATACAAGTTTAAAATATACTGGCTTTCGTCAAGGATATTTAACTTCTTGAAGGTTCAGTAAACTTTCGTATTCAAGTGTACTCACTAGAAGACGAATGTCGAATGCGAAACTTAGATCCAAGTCCTGAGATTGAACTCTACTTGGCGAAGTATCTTTTCAATCCTTACCACTTCACTGAGTACTTATATTGCCAGAATTAAGTGGTTATAAGTTAGAACTTAAAACTCAGGTACCAACAATTTGTGTAATAATTTAACATAACATCACGTATAAATTCTGCGAGGGGCTGGCAGAAGTGTACACCTACATTTCACCAGTTATATTTATGTCCCATGTAATAGGGGGCGAGTTTGTTGCCACCAATCGGACACAAAGGGGATTAAAACACGGCACCGCGGACCGCCGCGGTAGGCGGTGAAGCGGATCTCATGTCGCATTGCCCTCTATTAAATCCGTTGATGCCTAACACACGTACACCGACCGACCGCGCGGTCAATTCGCTTTACCGCACCGCCACCGCCCTCTGCGGCGGTGCGCGGTGCCGTGTGATAATCGCCAAATCCAGACCTCGCTTGCTACTGAAATAATTAAAATTCAAAAACTTAATAATACTTTTTCCGACAACTGACGACAAACGTGGGAACTGTGGTCAACGTTTTGAACAGAAGAATGACTTGTCGTGAACAAATTAACTACTTTAAATCCATGGGACATTTATATAAAATTTGGATTCTACTGATCCAGAAAAAAAGAAAGTAACTATACTCAGGCCCAGGTATTCAGGTATTTAAGATAATTATTCCGTGTGGTGTCGGACGTAAAGAATAACGGTCGGACGTAAAGAATAGCGTCTTTCCATCTCATCCCGTGGGTGTCGTAAATGGCGTCTAAGGGACTTACAAAAGAATAGGCTGCAGTGTTCTCTATGCAGTTTACCACCACACTGCGACCGCCAACCCGCCTGCCAAGCGTTGCAATTATGGCAAACCCCCTCCCAAATTGGGGGGTGGGCTACGTCCAGCGGTGGACGTCATTAGGCTGAAATGATGATGATTTAAGATAATGGCGATCCCAAAAAAAATACATTTCAAATAATTCATCATCATCATCTGCCCTAGCCTTTTCCCAATGTTGGGGTTGGCTTCCAGTTTAACCGGAGGTAGCAACTAACTACCAGAATTTTACATGGAACGAATTTAATTTGGAACGAAGAATGCATATTCAAAAAAACATTCGGTGAAACAATACAGTCTCGTATATTTTATGAGCAAAAGCTTAAAAACACTCAATTTAAAGCTCTACCAGTTGGTACTCAATTTAACAATAAAACAGTTAGTAGTTTTGTCTGCCAACAACGACTGTTTGGTGTTGGCAAATAAAACTGTGTATTTAAATCCATCGAATGTATGTACTTTCACGTAGCTTGCACATGAGATAAGCCGGATTACTGATATTCAATTTTTCATAAAACGGGTGTTGCATCTATTAGTTTTAATTAAATTCAGAACACGATTCCGGTGTTTATACAAGATTTTATTTTTTCTGACCGCCTATCTGTAATCGCATCTGATAAGGTCAAAACAATTTAACCTCCTTAAGCTTTTGTGAGAGCAAGAGTGAATAGCCCAGTGGCAGGGTCTTAGCGGCTTTCAGGCTAGAAGTTTATTAGCATACAAATGAACGGTACAGCTACCCTACGCTCGTTGAATAAAACTATTTTATTTAATAGTAGCTATCCTCGGAAAATTTACAATGGAAAAACCATTCAAAACTATATAATATATTCTGTCTTTAGAACATTATTAAGTAATATGACGTACCATAGTAGGTAGGTTCATCTTATCACTAAAGTACCTAACTACGAATATGATCTAAATCTCAACTGCAGCAATTTCATTACTCATTGAAAAGTGGAAACTTAAAACATTCAGCATCAGCTACTAATTAAATGGACCGATTGCCTATCTCATCTCCTCAACCCAGGAACTAGGTGTCAGACTTTCAGGCTTCTGACGATATTACTGTCTGTAAAAGATCCACGGATGACAGCCGGGATCAATGGCATAACAAAACGAAACAAACAAGTGAAAACTTTTTCCATAAAAGTAATACAACCGACAAGAACATTTCCAAAAAAAAAATGACCGAATTCCGAATTTTGACAGCGACTTCCGAAACTAAAGTTATTTATTCACATTGTGGAGTTCTTTTCGGAAGCCAGGAGTTTTTTTTTTTTTTTTGGAATATGCTTTTATTCTTACTTTTTACTTATGGCACCTACCCTATACCGATTCGTATTTCACTGCTTTCTATGTAAGCAACAGCGACAGGAAACAGTAGAATATCATCTAGGTATACAAAGTTGTTTATAAGCAAACAAATGATGAATTGTAATATTTGCTTCACTATCTCATTTGTAGTTGAAGACGTTTCGGCGAACACTGGCCGGTCGTTGCGAGCGCTTGAGCTGCTAGATTTTGTGTATAATTGTTTCGTGGAGACAAAATGATAAGGAAATTATAAAATATTTTCTCAGCATGCCCTAAAAAACAATAAAACCTATCTTTTGGTATGAGTTTTACATGGTTTAATGATGGAATCTCTTCAAGGTACACGTTTTAAATGGCGATTTAGTGTCAACTTTATGATTATTTTTTATCGAGCCAATTGTTTTAATTCACGTTGTTATCTTCACACAGCGGTTAACAGTATGTTCAATTTTCCTAAATATTTTTTTTTTACGGAAACTAGCCATTTAGCTAGATTTACAGAGGTTTAAAAAAGTTAAAAAGTACTGCAACCTCGCCTTAATAATTTTAGACTTAGCTGATCCATGATCTCATTTTAAATATAAGTACTTAGTTTATAAATTATTTGTAAGTTAACCACTATATTTTTGTATGCCAACAGGCAGAATGTACTGGAAACATATCCGAAAGTAACACCTCTATTGTAACACCTGCATTCTATACAAATAAAGAAATGATTTGATTTGATTTGATAAGCGTATATCGAAGCTAACGCCAAAAATACCCAAGCAAAGTTAATAACAATTTATATGGTGACACCACTGAGGCATACTCTATCCACAAATAAATCGTTCAAAATCTTTTCACAATTGCCAGAGATATCACGGAACATACAAAAAAAACAAAAAGACGAATTGAGAAACTACTCCTTTTTGAAGTCAGTGTAAAAGTACCTAGTGTTATTTTGAAAGCTCTTGTACCTATTAGAAATATAAATGTCCTCCATTTGTTAATTCATATTCCTTGGAAATATAGCAGACATTGTCACAAAAATAGAGCAAAATAATTCAGACACGTGAGGATATCGGATTTAAATAAAATAGTCGTTACTGCGAACCCTTTATAGACGTTATACTTATGCGTGAAAAAATGGAGAATGTGGTTATGTGAGGAAAGAGATCGCATTAGATTTAATGAGGGAACGAGAGAATATTCCGACATCTTTACCTTTACATAGTATAAAACCAAGTCGCTTCCCATGTCTGTGCGCTTAGATCTTTTAAACTACGCAATGGATTTGAATGCGATTTTTGTCAATAGATAGAGGAATTCAAGAGGACGGTGTATAATACACGGGTGAAGCCGTAGGCAAAAAGCTAGTGTAAAAATAAATGAGCGTTATATTAAATGTAGTAAATGTAGGATACTTCGAGCAAATATTTTAATTATTCGTAATATATTGTGCTAAACTTGGCCAACAAATTCTGTGAAATAACATGGCAAAATTTCATATAAATTGGATACAATCTGATGGACAAAGCCATGCCCATTTCTTCCCGTGGGTGTCGTAAAAGGCGACTAAGGGATTTACTAGAGAATGGACAGCAGCGTTCTCTATGCATTTTACCACCATACTGCGATCGCCAACCCGCTTGCCAAGCGTGGCGATTATGACAAAGCCCCCCAAATAAGTAGGGGGAGGCCCATGTCCAGCAGTGGACGTCTTGTGGCTGAGATGGATGGATGGACGGACAAAGCCATGCTGCGTTTTATAAAACATAAAATAATAGATGCAGACAAATAAAGCATTTCCTACGTGAGCTTCCCTCAATGATGTCAGTTTCTACAAGGTGTTAGGTTAAACGAGGGACTAGGAGTGTACCTACATACTACTAAAATATGAAAAACGAATGTGCTATCCTCAGAAGTTTCTCTTGTCATATTTTATCGTTTCCGTTACTTTAACAGTAGAGAATTACGTAGTGCAATAATTTACAATACTTACACGATTGAAATGTACGGGAGAACTGTTTTTTCTTTTTTCAGATTTGGTCCTATTCTTGAATTTATTCATTTTCATATATACTACATTCCCTTAAAGTACCTATGTCCCTTGTTTACCTAACAAACTTTATAACTGGTTCAGGATTGAAAACCGTGAAAATATTCAAATCTAATGCATGAAACATTTCAATTAAAACGTAGGCCGTGCATAGGGTTCGAACAAAGCCACCTTTCATTCAGGTATCATGGAGTATCTATATTTGATTACTAGTGTTGTTTTGAATGTAAAATGTTTGCAGAAATGAAACCCTGTTGACGGAAAGATCTGCCAGGTAATTGCGTAACTCAGTAACAATAGGAAAGGCTCTCATGTTAATAGCAACATTCATTGCGTTATTTACCTTACCGAGCAGATACATTTTTCGAACATAATTATGTAGCAAAAGATTATCAAAATATTAGATTCTAGAGACTGATAGTGTGTGCAATGTTATGCAGAAAATATTGTAGAGAGTTCATTATAATTTGGTGATTGAAAATCGGAAGTAATCGATGCAGAAAATAGAAATAGAAAATGTTTTATTGTCCAGGTAATACAGTAAGCAAACATAGGCTAAGATCAAGTTGAGACGACATTAAGTAGCTTAAATATTACCTACAGCTAGTTACAGTAAATGATTGGCCAGTGAACCCCAAACTAGACAATTAGTCTGTTTCTTGGGGCTCAGCAACATAGCTTTTGTGCGAATAGACGATATAAGATTTAATCACGCATCTTAATATAGTAATCAGTAAGCTCTAAATCGCTGCATCGGTAGCGTCTATAGACGGTAGTTCATTTAAATTTTAAGCGAACAAAAGTGCGTCGTGCCCACAAATTCTGTCACAGAAAACCGTATTGACAATGACGTCGCTAGCCGTCTCCGTGTTGTGATCGTAACCATAGCAAGATCAGCAGCATACCATTCATTATTCAGCAATATCCACTTGGGTTTCCAGTCTCTCGTATCCTTACCCAGGAGTTCTTCATATTTCATTTCGCAAATCAAATTTAAGCATACCCCGGATCTTCTACGCATGACGTAATAATGGAATAGCTTTGAGTGTCGCAAAATAATATAATATTAATGCAACTTGCATGTCATACACCAGTGCTGCTGCATTGTATCCTTTTGTGAGTGCTCTTTGTTACAACGTTTGAGTGACGTGTTTATCGCGGTATACAAATGTATCTCCGTCTGTCTGTCTCAATGGAAAGTAGACTGACTGGCGGTTTGGTTGTGCTACTTCAGAAGTTCGGTGTTGTGTTTGTGACTAGAAACATTTATTTTGTACTAGAGTTGGAATGGAACTCCACCTTCACATCCGTATGAGTGAAACTATCGCATGCACCTCTGCATGCGTCCGCCTCCACAAGTTTTTAACGGAGTTGTAACAGACGTCTTATAAAGAAAATCGGCTCCAACTAAGTGGAAATATAACTCAAAAGTTTCAAGTTTTGGCTCCCAAATCTCTACCACCATCACCGCTAGGTTTAATACCAACTGAGCAATTATTAAGTAGGACTGAATTAATTTATGAAACACTTAGAAATCGTCAAGCGTTGACAAAGCCGCAAAACCGATTTTTGAGAAATATTCGTTGCCCCTACTAAACTTTGATTACCTTGATCGATATTATTATTTATTTATATATACTTTATTGTACACCATAAAATACAAAACAAGAAAACATTACAATGGCTACAAAATATACAATGGGCGGCCTTATCGCTTTATGCGTTCTCTTCCAGACAACCATGGAATGGACAGTGATAAGTCTGGACATAAAATGGGTATGTCCATGGTGTAAACGTACAATGTACTAAAATTGCTAAACAGATATTTATATTCTAAATAAAAGATACATAAATACATACATTCTAAATATGTAAGGCACAAAAATAAATGAAGACAGTACATAGAAAATTACGGTTAGATTAGGAGAACAAGATCATAACGACAAGTAGTGTTCCTTTACGAGTCTATTAAAAACATGCAAGGTTTGCGCGCGTTTAATTTCAACAGGCAATACATTCCACAACCGAGCGGATTGGACAGTAAAGGAATGGTTGAGGAAAGTCGTGGATTGCATAGGCATTTTAAGCTTCAAGTTATCTGATGACCTTAAGAATTTCGTGTGGGAGTCACAATTAATTCTATTAAAGTTTAAGAAATAACGTATGTTTATTCTTTTATCAAAGATTTCATTTTAAGCTATTGTTAGAGACGTAGCTTGTCAGGCAAACTGTCAAACTATTAATTGGTTAAGGCGAGGTTGCAGTACTTTTTAACTTTTTTAAACCTCTGTAAATCTAGCAAAATGGCTAGTTTCCGTAAAAAAAAAAATATTTAGGAAAATTGAACATACTATTAAGCGCTGTGTGAAGATAGAAACGTGAATTAAAACAATTGGCTCGATAAAAAATAATCATAAAGATTACACTAAATCGCCATTTAAAACGTGTACCTTGAAGAGATTCCATCATTAAACCATGTAAAACTCATACCAAAAAATAAGTTTTATTGTTTTTTAGGGCATGCTGAGAAAATATTTTATAATTTCCTTATCATTTTGTCTCCACGAAACAATTATACATAAAATCTAGCAGCTCAAGCGCTCGCAACGACCGGCCAATGTTCGCCGAAACGTCTTCAACTACAAGAGGGCCTTAACATGGGTACTACGCTACACTACGCTTCCAGTCGCAAGCGGCGTGCTTTCAGCGGTCTTTGTAGTTCCCGTAACGCTCAACTATACGTGCGCATAACACGACTGACAGCACATTGAACTTCGCATCTTGTGCCAAAATCATGTGCTGACACAAATATCCCGTGTGGATAAGGCTCTATGACAAAGTATTTTTTTTTAACGTTAGTTCGAACGCTAAAAAGTAAAGCTGATCGTTTTCTGTAAACTGGAGACGAATAAGTTGGAGTTGATGCTGCGGTGGACGTCCACTTACCGTGAATTAGGCCTCCAACTTATATGTAGGGTTTGCCAATCTGGATTCAGCAATATAACTTCTACTCGTACTTCTTATAAGAGTTAACTAAAGATTTTATAAGTGGGCTACGCAATTATGTTTCGGAAATTAGTGAGACTGAGAAAATGAGAAAACATAGTTTATAAAACGGATACCTACATGAATAGCTATTTCAGATAATATTAGAGTATTTTACTAACACCAAAAATTACTTATTTCTTTATGTTGCACGCCGAACACATTTATATACGTAACAAACGAATATATGATGTAAATTTAGTTTGTTGGATATTAGTATCTACATGAATGTATAAATAAAATGCACAGACTCGAATAATCGAATGATGCTCAAGATTTGCAATAACCCCTTAGGCCCAATGTTTCATTATGCTACAGAGGCCAATGCACATCAAGGAGTAGGGAAGACGTGCCCTTAGGATAGGAAAGGTTTTCGAGCTGTACTGGATATGCATCCTAGGTAGGCATTTAAAACGACGTCGCCGCCATATTGTTTCATGTCGAGCTTCGGTGCATTCTAGTCGGGGCTCAACTGTTTTCTAGGCTCTTTTCTACGTCGTTGATCTGCTGTGTATGTGAATTGTTGCTATTTTCATAGTCTTCATCTGTGGTCTCGCTACTATCCGTTTCTGCTTTTTAGGGTTCCGTTGCCAAATGGCAAAAAACGGAACCCTTATAGATTCACCATGTCTGTCTGTCTGTCTGTCTGTCTGTCCGAGTATGTCGCAGCCACTTTTCTCCGAAACTATAAGAGCTGTCCTATTGAAACTTGGTAACTAGATGTATTCAGTGAACCGCATTAAGATTTTCACACAAAAATAGAAAAAAAAACAATAATATTTGGGGTTCCCCATACATAGAACTGAAACTCAAAATTTTTTTTTTCATCAAACCCTTACGTGTGGGGTATCTATGGATAGGTCTTCAAAAATGATATTGAGGTTTCTAATATCATTTTTTTTTAAACAATAATATTTGGGGTTCCCCATACATAGAACTGAAACACACAAAAAAAATTTCATCAAACCCTTACGTGTGGGGTATCTATGGATAGGTCTTCAAAAATGAAATTGAGGTTTCTAATATCATTTTTTTCTAAACTGAATAGTTTGCGCGAGAGACACTTCCAAAGTGGTAAAATGTGTGTCCCCCCCCCCGTAACTTCTAAAATAAGGGAATGATAAAACTAAAAAAAATATATGATGTACATTACCATGAAAACTACCAACGAAAATTGGTTTGAACGAGATCTAGTTAGTAGTTTTTTTTTAATACGTCATAAATCGTAAACCACAATTTACCTTTCATTCAGTCAACACAAATATAAAAATTAAAAAAAAAAAACATTTCATTTCATAAACGATGATGACGAATGATGATGATGATGACCTGCAGGTTTGTACGGAACCCTCGGTGCGCGAGTCCGACTCGCACTTGGCCGGTTTTTTTTTTTGTAGATATCGCTAGCCGCTTTCTTGATCTTATTTCGGCTTTCTATTGAGTCCTTCCAAAACTTGAATACCTTGTCGAACTACCTCATTTCCTGTTGTAGATTTTTTTTTTAATGTTCATTTCTTTAAAAATCGATAAATGCTATATCCGTAATCCGTAGCGTCCAGCTGGATTGCTTTTAACCAGAATAAATCTATCTGGATTGAATTTTTTTCTGGATTCCAATCCCTATTTGCATGCTATCAACGCATTAAAATGTAGGTGCACTATGCACCAACCTGGACACGAAGCTTATACTTGACCGTTGGTCTCATGATCGCCAAAGCGACTACTGATATTGAATTTTTCAGTAGTCGCCCGGAGTTTTGAAGTTAGTGATATGTGCCTCGGAAAGCACGCTTAGCCGGACTGAGAGAGGTAAGGAATACTTGTGTACTATAAATACTATAATATCTTGTACGTACTTGGCTTATCTCCGTTCTGATTAGCCGCCATGGCCAGAATTCGGTCGGGAGGATTTTCTTCCTAAGAAAATGATTTTGGGAAGCATTTAATACTCAAGTAATACTGAACACCAATCTTGTAAAATCAAATATTCTACATAATTACCAGTAACTACACGCCCGGACACCATAATCGAGCCAGACTGCATATTTTTGTTTAAAGTTCTTTTGAAATAATAGTACGTATAACAGAGAAAAAAGTATTTTGAAGCCAGTCACTCGCTTTAATTTTTATTTGTCAGAGATCCAAATTCGAAATAGGAATGAAAAAAAACCAAGTTTAATTGCAATACCCAAGTCGTCTCTTCGCTTTCTCAGGGGCAAAATTAGTATAAAAAAGAATCAATTTTGATACGCTATTTATGCAAAACTAAACACATGACGACAGGGAACTATTGACTTATTGATGCTTGTTGCTTCTATTAAAGCGACAAATTCGTGAATTCAAATTTGGAACAATGATACCAACATGATGACCTGTATGTTAGTTACAAAACTGCATAAACCTTTTTCTCAGACATCATTATTTCGATATTCTAGGCATATAAACAATGCAAGATAGCTACATTTAGCCGTCCGAGAGTGTATAATTTTAACGTTATGGCAATTGAAACTCGCCATAAAATGTTCTTCGACTTGATTTCAATCATAGTGCAGAAGTACGTACTAACACAAACTAAAATGTTGTACAGCGATTATTTTAATCCTATTTTCACTTTATTTGCACTCACTTTTACAACTGCTGTAGCAAATAAACCAGAGAAAAAAATGGGTAAGTGGTTTTGATATCCATCTCAATGCGTGGTAAAAATGTAAACATTTGCCTTCGTAGAGTTTTTGTTACACTATTTAGTATAGTCAGTCTATAATGTATTTACTGCTAGGACACAGGCCTCTTCTCTATGAGAAGGAGTGGGCCGTAATCCACCATACGGGCCCAATGCGGTTTGGTAGATGTCACATTTCCTCAAATTATTAGTCCTAAGACATGCCAGTTTCCTCACGATGTATCATCATCATAATTTCAGCCTGAAGGGGTCCACTGCTGGACATACGCCTCCCCCAATATGGAGGGGAATAACCATAATCGCCACGCTTGGCAAGCGGGATGGCGTTCGCAGTATGGTGGTAAAATGCATAGAGAACTCTGCTGCCCATTCTTTAGTAAGTCCCTTATTCAGCCTCTTACGACACCCACGGGAAATAATGGGAAGGTGTTCTTTAGGTCCGACCACGATCACCATGTATATCTTCACCGTTTTGAGAGCAGTGATGATGACATAATTTATACAATATAAAGTTCCTGCTTTGGATTGAAGCTTCGACTAAGCGACTCGTAAGTCACGGCCATTATCACATGGCCACGATTGGTCTCACACTACACACACTGTGTTACACACACACACACACCCTCACACACTGTGTGTGTATTGATGGATGATGGTAATGGATGGATGATGGTGAGTTCAACACAGTTTTTCACCTTTAGCTACCTTCCTACCCAAGCTATACATGACTGTTCGTTTCAGATGATATAACTTCCTTCAGATCGAATACTTATTGCAAATTTCAAGCAAACCGTTTCAAATGTGGTAAGACTCAACGTACCCTATTCAGGTGAGTGTTATGATATTAAGTAATATTGCATTATACTTTATATTATACTCGAGATACACTATCACTCATCAATCAATAATCAATTCATCAATAGAGTCTTGAAAAAAAAGTTATTTCAAAAGGAGCATAATTTATGTGCAGTACAAATAAAAGGACATCTTCATCATTTCAGCCGAAAGACGTCCATTGTAAGACATAGGCCTCCCCCAATTTGGGGTGGTTTGCATAATTGCCACGCTTGGCAAGCGGGTTGGCAATCGCAGTATGGTGGTAAAATGCATAGAGAAGGCTGCTGCTCATTCTCTAGTAAATAAAGTGTAGTGCAGACTACTGCCTGACTTATTTAAAGAATGGCTGTCATAGTGGCCGCAAGCGCTACTGCTGAGCATCGTGGGTTCGATGTCCAGATTTGAGAAAACTGTTATTTGGCTGTTCCATCCAGAATTTCTCAGTAGAGGCCCGGGGCCTGGGTTCATGGCCGGTTGATGAGGTACATTGTACACTTTACGGTCGTCTTCTATTACAAACATAATTGGCCAAATAAGGGAGGGTATACTACATACTACAGCCCTACACCTTCACTGAACCCTTCGGAAAATAGCCGTGGTGTGATGCTTTGTTTTGTTATTTGTGTTATTAAAGGTAAATTACAAACTCAAAAATTTAAGCTAATTTGAACTGCAAGAGTCGGTCAGTGACAAAGGTCGTTCGATAAATTTGTCGACCTTTTCATCAGAACCAACTAATGTGCACAGTCACACTGAAATACATACTAAGACATCATATTATATGTCAGTCTAGCCGCGTCTTATGTGAAACGGGTCTACCTATGTTAAGTCTTAGGATCAGCTGATCTATTCTATATAAATCTCTCTGTGAATACTAAGTAAAATGACCTACCAACTGTGGCAATCTTATGCATCAGCCATAAATGACAGCTTACTTACTTCCTAAGCTTCCATTGAAACTACATGCTAAGGGCACCCTCTATGAAGTACGGACTTCGGCTGAGGGCGTCGCAGCAAGTGACGGGCTAGATCGGAATGATTTGTAAAATAGTAAATAACAGTTGTAATAATATAAAAAAGCGTCGGGTGCTTTTTAAGGTATTTTTTTATTGATATCAGGCACCTCACGCTTTTTTTCCATTATTTTCTACTTTTCAGTTTGGTTTTCTATGGAAGCGTGTTTTTTAGTTTTTTAAACTATTATTTGTTTTCTATCTTTTAGGGTGTTTCGAATTTTGAGACGTATGTCAACGTAGTTTTCGAAGACAGTTTTTTTGCTGTCCTGGTAACCCTGGCAAGGATATTGGCACAAATTTATGAAATTATAGTATTTTCATCGGTCCTCGATAAGTCTACAGAGTTTAAATGAAATCTGGTCGTTTAAAGTGGGTCAAAATCGCGCCATAAGGAGTCGGTTACAAACAAACATACAAGTGAAGCTAATATGAAGCGTGTAAAAATAATTACCCTTTATACTTAAGTGCAGTAAAGGGTTGGAAACTTATAGTTACATCTTTTTCAGATATTTCTACAATTCGGACAAGAATACTTGTGAACCTTTTGACCATGGAAATTGCTTTCACCAGTACAATGTGTTCACAACTTTACAAGCGTGCAAATCGGAATGTAAAGGTAGAATCTATCCAAAACCCACTTTTTTTAAGAATCGTCATCGTCATCATCATCCTTATGTTCCCACTGCTGGGACACAGGCCTCCTCTTAGTGAGAGGGAGTGGACCATAATCCACCACAAGAGCCTAGTGCGGGTTGGTAGATCTCTCATGTTTTAAATTTTTTTGCTCTAAGACATGGCCGGTTCCCTCACGTTACACAACATAAGCATGTTGCAAGCAATATTTTTCCCGAAGACATGACGATGTTAACGCAGTATTGTGCAGCTTTATATCGTAACAAATACGAGGATTCAAGTATAGGTACAGACGCCAGCACATCAAGATACCCGAAACTGTAAAATTTTCCCAATCAATCTTTAACCTTATTCTTTAGCGATAAAGTTGAAAACCTATTAAATAAATTTGACAGATAGTAGTAGCTTTTTGTGCTGGCGTCTGTACGTCTTAGTTAATAACATTCTTAGTGTAAGGACAACACTGACCTGCACTACGTGAGCTGATTAACAATTTTTCTCTGATTGATGCTACGTACGTACATCAAAGGTCCTTCGTAAGTAAACACCTATTTTTACCTGACTACGTCCAAGCAAAAAGGAAGGTTATGATTTTGACCGGTATGTATGTATGTATGTTCATTTGTTCCCGCATAACTTCTTAGCATAATTAGATAACTGAGGTATAGTTGAAAGTGTCACGATTGTCCGCTGTTCTTAGGTTGTGTGACGTCACATTAAGTTGAATACAAGTTGTAAATAATATAAAGTCATGATCTTAAAAAAATAATATGTTGACGTAAAAGCTCTCTCATTTGATTACATAAGTAATCAAATGAAAGGGCTTTTTATCATTTAAAAAATGTATATTCAGTACATGATTCTGAATCCCTATGCATTTAAATTCGTTAGTCGGTTAATAAACACTTCCTCTCGTATAAAGGAGGCCTGTGTCTCAGCAGTGGGAACATTATAGGCTAATGCATTATGAATTGATTGGAATATCTTTATATAATTATATAATTCTACTGTACGTGTGTATTGTGTGTGTTCTCCTAAACGGCTGGACCGATTTGAATGTTTTTTTTTTTTTGTATGCGTTTGGGTGGCACCCTGGATGGTTTAGATTCACAAATCAGCCTGACAGATGGCGCTGCTATCGAGTTCTAGGAAACAGGACAACGTCTGGACGGTCAGCTAGTTTACTATAAATTATCTGTTGGCCAGTAGACACCGCCTTACTGAGTTTTATTTATTTATCGCAAAGGCTAATAAAAAATACGTGTTGTCATGATTTTCGGCAAAACTATATTTTACTTCTATTTCTTCATACTTAACTTATTGTTTCAGGTATGAATACTATCCCAACGCTAAAAAATATAACAGAAAACATTTATTGCCGGCTCCAGCCTGAATTTGGGAACTGTAACTCTTATAATCCTAGGTAAATAGCTACGTAATACTAAGTAGGTATTAATTGTTCTGTTTAGTAAAATTTAGGACGGTCTCATAGAAAAAGTTGTACAGTCTTATGGGTATCAAGTATCATTGCTCCCTTATTCTGACTTGGCCATTTATTATTTGCTCCCCACTTTGTAGCCAAATGGCAAGAACGGAACCATGATTTCGTCATGTCTGTCTGTCCGCCCAGATGACATACAGACATTTTTCTCAGAGCCTGCTGGCACTATATCGTATGTGCATATACGATGCACCGCTAAAAAAACCGTAGTGAAATTACCGAAATTAAAAAATGGCGTGATAATTACCTACATGTAACCGAAGGATGAAATAAAAATTAATATAACGTGTATGGGTTATGATATAGATTTATCCAGTTACATATTATGAAGATGATGACCTTTTTAAGTAACTTGCATATTTCCTTGTCTCACAATTAATAATTTTCATCGTTTTTTTCTTGAAATACTATGAACTACAAACTTATTGCATAATATATTCTTCCCAACTACGGAAACGTTCACTGTGCGTAGTCAGAGACACACTTGGCCAGTTATTTTAACTATTGACCTATCTAGCTATTCGACCCACACTACACACAGTGACTTGCGTACGCTCCCAAGAAGAGATGATCTTCTCTTCGGCGTCCACAAACGGTAAAAAATCACGGCAAGCGGTATCACGTTTTGCCGTCTAACATATTGTATTTGCTTGTGCAAGTAAGGTTGACCGTGTGACCGCACCTTAAGTTCCACCAATGATACTCTATTTGCCTATTGCAGGTGGTATTTTGACATTTCAGAAATGACGTGCAGAGGTTTTTCATACAGCGGTTGTGGAGGTAATAAAAATAATTTCGATCATAACCTCAAATGTATGGACCTCTGTGGACATGAAATTAAACAATGTAAAGCACCATCACCCGACAAGCCGAAAGAAATCCTCACATGCTACGCGTAAGCCTCCTGTAAAATCTCATATAAAACAAGCTATTCATACATAATATGTTTGTTTAAAAATAATTATTTCGTTTTTTTTTTTCCATCCTTACTTAAGCGCGTACAGTCTACTTACGTTTTTGTAATTTGCAGGTCAGTCAATATGATTCATGATCTGTGATCGGATATTCGGATGCATATTTACCTAATGTTACTATTTAGCTATGAAAGCACGGAAGCGGCTTCGTATTTTTTAATTAAAGCTGGGTTTCTTGGATCATATTTTTAAAATTAATGTTTAACCCCAGATGCAAATACATATGTGTGTAGGGTGGTATGTGTTAGTTAAAACAACATACAAAACACGGTAAAAACGCGCATTCCATATTAGCCAACATTTCAACTTTAGGTGAATATGCATCTGAATATCCGATCTCTATTCAAGACCGACACAAATATGAGTTTACAGAATTTTAATTAGTGAAAGTGTCAAAACAACCTCTAAGTTTACAAACTATAATTATTAGGAAGCAAATCATATTTTAATCATCCTGCAATCCGACACTGACCTGCAAATTGCAAAAAAATAAAGAAAATTTAAGTTTTTCGACTATCCTAGCGCTTCCCCCTTAACAGCTATTTTTAAAAGTAATTATATAATTATCTTTCCGTGTTTTGATACCCTTGATAAAAATGTATAAAGAGAACCTAGTTTTTCACAATTCCACATAAACAGTTGAATGAAAAACGCACCTGACAATTAGTCTCGCAGATTCGTAAGGGATTCTGTCTGGACCAAAACAATTATACGCCGGTTGTACACACCGATGTTACTGCAGTTTGAGTAGTATGACCAAATAATGTTATTCAGAAAAAGAAAAGTTGAAGAAGTTTAAGAAAATGTTGTCTACTTCTTGAGTTGCAAGAACCTCTAGTGCAAATCTTGGGGTTCATTCGATTAATCGAGTCTGGTCAAACCACGCTATGATCAGTGCAATTCGTTTCATTCTGGGATGAGCCATTAAGGGGGTTCAATTCCCGGTTCTATTATTTAAAATTCATTGAATTCAGTTCGCATTGTTTTTAAAATAAAAGTAAAATCTTCACTCAGTGCTTTTGTTCTATCTACTTTCCCTGCATGTAGCTCCACCGCAGAATGACATTTAGCCGCCTTATTTACATATCACACCGAATAAAAAATGTAATACTGACAATAAATTAAAAAAAGATTTTTATCGCTTAAAAGGGCCATTAATAAGGTTTTTAGGGTGATTTTTACATTGATGTCAACTCGACATTAGTCAAAGGTGTGTGCTTTTTAATCTATATATATAAAAATGAATTCCTATTTCCCTTGGTCACGCCATCACGCGTGAACGGCTGGACCGATTTCACTTTTTTGTTGTTGTTGTGTTTGTAATTGTCAGGAGAAGGTTCATAGGAAAGAAAAAAAATAAAAAAATGCGCGGGAAATTAGAAAATTTAAGAACACTTATTTAAGAATACTTAACAACCATATAATAGGACAATCTAAACTTTTTTATGTAAAATTATGACATTTGACATAGAATTGACAGAATGCGTGCTCAAATATCATCAAAGAGACAGGACAACGTCTGTCGGGTCAGCTAGTCTTTGATAAAAGTAATTGAATAAAGTTTAACTTATGGCATACCCTTCAAGGAAACAAGGTGTGATGTTCTATTAATCAACGTTTTCTACGCAGTACTCTGATCAGTGCCGTAGCCTCAAAAGAGATAGCATAAGCATAATCAGATGACAATGTGACGGACCAGAGGTGACAGGCGTTGTCTCTTCGAGTGGCGGTGTGATCCACCACGCGAGCCCATTGCGGGTTGGTAGATGTCACATGCCTTCGAATTTTTGGTACTAAGACATGCCGGTTTCCTCACGATGTTTCCCTTCACCGTTTTGTGAGCAGTGATGAAATCATATGCACAAAATAAAGCGCCTGTCAGTTCGAAGCTACGACATGCAACTCGTGAATCGCGGCCGTTACCAATGAGTTACCCCTGTTCCACTTCAAAAGGTATATTGTGTTCAAACATAATGAAGGGAAGAATTTGAAAACTGATGAAGATATAAAATACTTCATTTTACAGTGTAAATGTCAGATCTAAACATCTGATATAATTATACAGTGTTTAGTGAAGTCTTTGGTAACTTCGACAGAAGAATCGAGAAGAAGCAAATGCTATCTATTACAATCAATTATGGGAGGCAGTATATGCAGTTTTTTAAGGTGCCGTATGTCCTATTGAAAATCGGAAGAATCCTGATAAGATTATTCATGTGTCACAGTCCATCTCACTTCGGATCTACAGAAAATTTTGGTACACATATGATTTTCTGTTACTCAATCACGGTGGTATAACGTAAATAAATGAATTATAGATGTTAGAGTCACATTTCCCCAAAGAGGAAAAACGGCAAGATCAACCTTTAAAACGAGGCTAACATAAGAATTCAGCTGGGCTGCCCGCATTTGGGAAGCCTCGTTGACTCTTCTCTCCACGTTTTCCGTAGAGCCTAAAGACAAAAGTCTTCAACCAGTGCGTCCTGCCTCTTATGACCTTCGGAGCCGGTGGTCGCTCAGCTAGTTATAGAACGATCTATGCTTGGAGTATTTCTAAAGGATAGAATCCGGAATGTAGTGATTCAGCAAATAACCAAAGTTGTCGCCATAGCTCTGTTCGTTATAATTAGCAAGCTGAAGTGGCATAGGGTCGGCCACATCAGCCTTAGAACCGATGACCATTGGAGTAGACGTATTATTGAGTGGAGACCGCGAATTGATAAACGTAAGGTAGGACGCACTCAGGCTAGGTGGAGCGACGATCTTTGCAGGGTGGCTGGTAACAGCTGGATGAGAGTTGCCGAGCATCGAGCTGAATGGCGTGCAATTAGAAAGGCCTACATCCAGCACTGAATTGCTACCTATGGGCTGATGATGAAGCTGGGCCATGTGACATCCATACTGATATTATAAATGGGAAAGTGCGTGTCTGTTTGTCCGTCTTTCACGGCAAAACGGAATGACGAATTGACGTGATTGTTTAAGTGGAGATAGTTGAAATGATGAAAAGTGACATAAGCTAATTTTTGTCTCTTTCTAACCCCCACTTCCCTAAAATGGTGGAACGCGCTAATCTCAGGAACTACTAGTTTGAATTCAAAAATTATTTTTGAATCGGGTAGCCTATTTATTGAGGACGGCTATAAGCTATATTACATCACACTACGATTAAAAGAAGCGGAGCAGTAACAAAAAAATGGATGAAAACTGGCAGGCTGCGATGCGACGGGAAGGGTCAGGGGAGCAAATATTTGACGCGGACGAAGTCGCGGGCAGAAGCTAGTATCTAATAAACAGGCTATAGTATACAAATATATATTTATGTAATTTATAATAAATACTTTTAAAGTTACTTAATAAAATAGATAAATATAAAAACGAAATTGTTGCTGAAAAAATTGTATGACCGAAAACGAAAAGTGACAGTCCAATCGCAGCCCCCCATAGTTTTGCGAACGACTGTTTTGCAGTGTGTGGTCTAGCGGTGTCCTATAGCAACAGTCAGTAGAGTATTGACCAGTCTCGGTTGTTTAACGCCAAGCTTTTGCATCATGGTTAGCAATTGTGGACAATATGGATCTGCCGTATTCGTCTGGCGAGATCATAGGAAACTGTAGTGGATGACACTAGCACTGATACTTGTTTTGGTCGGAGTATTATTTAAGTAAATGACAATGACTGGACTTTAATTAAACTTGGTTTATTATCTTATTATCTTCTAAGCACATACAAGAGTTAGCCGTGCGCGGTTAGGACGCCATGTTGGCTTGGCAGCTCGCCTTCTTATATGCTAGTGATGTTACATCACAATAGTGACGTTACTTACTCATAACATCCTCCTTATTAGAAAAAGTTGAATTATTATAATTTTACAGCTTGCAACAGTTTACAACAATTTTATTGACAAAACTAACAATAACTTTGGACAGCAAAGACTATAAGTAACTCAAAATTAAAACAGTTTGTTAAACTAGGTCTCTATCTATATATTCTAGACTATAACTAAATCAATCCGTCCTTCACAGCCATTGCTATTACTTGACTCTTATAAATCTAACCGTCTTGGTGGTCTTATAACTCTTTCACACCTAGTGCGCATTTCAACTGGAGTTGTACGCTCTTCAATAGACGGTGCTACTGTATGGGGATTAGGAGATGTCTTGATATTTGGACTTTTTCGAAACATATCTTGAGATACCGCTTGAGGTGACTGCTGAGGCTTCAAAATATGCTGTCTGTTTCTCCTTCCTGTAAATCCATCTGATCCCTCAACAGTATAAGACCTTGGCTGATCACATTTGGACCTTACTGTGCCTGTAATCCATGGAGTATCTGGCATTTTCTTAAAATATACTTCATCTCCTTCTTGTAGTTCTGGTAATGGTTTAGTCTTTCTGTCATAGTAATCCTTCATTTTATTTTTATTTTCTTCCTTAATTTTTACGTATTCTTGAAAATTGACTGTTCTTGGTATTAAGTTTTTTGTGACTGTTGGTAATTGTGTTCTAAGTGAGCGTGACATTAGTAATTGTGCTGGTGATGGTAGATTTCCTCTAGGTGTATTCCTGAATTGAAGCAAAGCCAGATACGGATCTGTCCCTGACTCCTCTGACTTGGTTAGAAAACGTTTACATATCTTTACAGCCGACTCTACCAACCCATTTGACCTTGGTATGTAGGGACTTGACGTATTATGATGTATTCCCCATTCCCAAATAAAATTCTTGAACTCTGCCGAATTAAATGGTGGCCCATTGTCAGAGAATAACTCAACTGGAATACCATGTCTGCTAAAGATACTTTTAAGACAAACAATTACTGTTTTGGCGTTAGTACTTGCCACTGCCATTAATTCAATATAATTTAAGTAATAATCTTGTACTACTATGTATTTTTTTGATTTATAATCCATAAAATCAACACCAACTTTTTCCCACGGAAGTAATGTCACATCATGTGGAACTGGTGCATTTGAGTTTCTATGTGACAAGCAAATATGACACGACTGAACAATGTTTTTTATATCAGTTGACATAAATGGCCAAAATACAGCAAAGGCTTTTGACCTTTCAATTCCCAGATGACCACTGTGTATTATTTTCAGAATCTCTGGTCTTAATTTTTTAGGTATGACTATACTGTTACTTCTGAAAATTAAATCATTTTCTGTATGTAAATCAAATCTATACTGCCAATACTCATGTAGATCTTTTTGAATTTGATTTTTACTTGATGGCCATCCTTCTTTACAGTATTTTTTCAAAATCTGCAGATTTTCATCTTCATTAGTGCTTCTAATTAACCACTGTAGACGTTCTGATGAGACTGGTAATGACTTTATCAGTAAATTTACATGAACAATGATATCATCATCTAATTCATCTGAACTTGTTTCAGAGAGTGCTGCTCTTGACAAGGTATCAGCAATGTACATGTGACTACCTTTCTTATAAACTACATTTAGACTGTAGGGTTGTATTTTCAACATCATTCTTTGGAGACGTGTTGGAACCTCGACTAAAGACTTTTTGAACAATGTTATTAAAGGAGCATGGTCTGTCTCAACAGTTACAGTTTGTCCATATATAAATTGATGAAACTTGATGCAGGCAAAAACGATTGAATAGAGTTCTTTCTCTATCTGAGCCATTTTCTGTTGTGTATCTGTCAAAGTTTTTGAAGCATAATATACTGGATGTTGATTTTGTAACAAAACCGCTCCAACAGCACTCTTACTAGCATCACTTTGTAGGACAATAGGATCATGAACATTAAAATGTGCCAAAACTGGAACTTGACATATTAATTGCTTCAGACTACGAAATGTTGTTTCATGATTAGCAGTCCACTGCCAATCAGTAGATTTTTTTAATAATTGGCGTAGAATTTCTGTCTCGCCTGCCATATTTTTGATAAAAGGACTTAAATAATTAAGTATGCCTAGAAATCTTTGTAAATCCTTTAGACAGGTAGGAGAGGGCATCTCTTTGATTGCTCTGACTTTGTCCGGATCAGCTGTGATTCCGTCCGCTGAAAAAATATGACCCAGATATTTAATACTCTCCTTGGTGAATGAACATTTTTCCTTATTAAACTTGACATTATATTTCTTCGCTCTTTTAAATACTATATTAAGACGCTCATTATGCTCTTGTAATGTTTGACCGCTTACTAAAATATCATCACTGTATACTGCCACCCCTGGTATGTCACCAAAAATTTCAGTCATAATTCTGTGAAAATACTCAGGAGCACAGCTGACTCCATATGGAAGACGTTTAAAGCGGTATCAGCCAAAAGGTGTATTAAAAGTTGTGAGGTAAGAACTCTTCTCACTCAATTTACACATCCAAAATCCACTACTTGCATCCAAGGTGGAGTAAAATCTTGCACCAGTCACCTTGGCACGGACTACGTCTACTGATGGAATAGGATAATGAGTCCTCTTAATTGCCTGATTTAAATTACGGGGGTCTAGACATACCCTTAATTGGCCATTTTTCTTTTCTATTAAGATTAAAGAACTCACCCATTCAGTAGGCTCTGTGACCTTGGTAATGACATCCATTTTTTCCATCTTCTCAAGTTCTTGTTGAAGTCTATGATGTAATGCAAATGGTACCTTCCTCGGAGCATCGACTTTTGGCTGGACCTCAGGATTTGTATTTATGTGACACTCGCCAGGAAGACAACCAAGACCGGTAAAAACAGAGTTATTACATTCAACAAGTTTATTTAAATTTATATTTTGTGACTGACTTGACTGTAATGGTAATGACTGTGATTGACTTGTTGTGACTTTGGGACATATTACTTGACTTGGATTTGACTCATTTTGACTTATTTCAGAAAACAATTGACTGTTATCACTTTCTGACGTTTGCATGCTTGTAGTGTCTACACAAAAAACTCTTTTAATTAGTCCAATTTCTGAGCAAGTAAGTTTGCCTAATACAGTTGGAGAATTTCACATTTGCAATAATAAAATTAATTTGTTTTGCCATATAGAGGTCATTAAATTGAAATTTACACTCTAAGTTTTGTTGACCTAGTACCTCTAGACTATTACCAGTGTATGACTTAATTTTTACATCAGTTTTAGACAATAAATTTTTAATATTAAGTGAATCATAAACACTTTTTGACATAATATTAACATCACTACCCGTATCAATAATACAATTTATTTGTGAATTATTTATATATAAATTAATTGTCCATTCACTTGACAATGACTTGGATGACTGAATATGACCTATAAACAATTCATCTTGTTCTGACTGTACCTGTTGTGTATTACTATCTGACTGTACATATCTTATTGACTTTGACTGAAATGACCGACAACAGACTGCAAAATGACCGACTTTTTCACATTTCTTGCACTTAACACCGAATGCTGGACACTTGTTACGATGCACCTGACCACATCTTGTACAAACTTCCTGTCTTGACTGCTGACTATTTTGACTGGTGTTCCTTGAGTGAGACTTTGATCTTGAGCGTGACTGACTCATATTATACAAGACTGAACTTTGTTCTGCTGTCAATTCATCTGTTTGATGTCTGGAAGCAAGCATGGCCTTTGCCATCTCTAAGGCCTTATCAAGATCCAGCTTATCTTCAAGCAATAATTTTTCTCTAATATAATTGTATTTTTGATGCATGTTACATATAAACATTATTTTGACTAGGCGTTCTTGCAGCTGTCCTAGCTCACAGTTTTGAGACCTTAGTTTTAATGTGCAAGCAAAATCGTCTAAGGTTTCATTTTCACCTTGTTTGTATGTGAAAAAGTTGTGACATTCATAAGTGAGGTTAGCTTTTGGGGCAAAGTGATTTTGAAATAACTTTATAAGCTCGTCATATGTAACGTTATCCTCGTCTTTTCCAAATGTATTGAATACGTCCACGCCCTTTTCACCAATGACATGTAGAAATAAAGCCCCGGATACACTAGGGAACATTTTGTCCCGCAACATGACGCGCAACACAAAATATACGTGACGCTGCAACGTTGCATAGTGTCCCGCAACATGACCCACAACATTGTACGTGACGCGGGGCATGTTGCTTGCTCCCGCCTCGAGAGCGAGCGCACGTGTCCCGCGTCAGTGTTGCGCCATTTGTCACTGAGTGTAGTCGCGTACGCAACGTGCCTTTAAAATGTCTGTAGTGTGGGGAAATGATACCGTGCTTTTGCTTATAGAGCTTTACGAAAGTCGTGACTTGTTGAGGGATACTTCACATCGTGACTATCGAAATAAAATAAAGAAAAATGATGCATGGGAGGATATTGCCAAGGCGCTTAAATTGCCTAGAAAAGAAATAGAAACCAAAGTTCATACCCTGCGTTCGCAATTTGTCCGAGAAAGGAAGAAAGTGAAATCGTCAAAAACTACTGGTAGTGGACGAGAGGACGTGAAGTCCAGTGCATGGTTTGCGTACGATGCAATGAAATTTTTGCTAAAGGGAGCCACAACTTCTGGAAGCTTGGACACTTTGGACACAAACGTAAGTCATACTTTAGTTATTTTGTCATTTGTAATCAGTAATCACGGGTTAATTTTTATTTATAATTTATTTATAATTTATTGTACGGACACACAAGGAAAGGAAAAGTAACAAATTAATACGTACCTATATTATTTACATAAACTAAGATTTGTACACACCTCACCCACAAAACTTCACTTCTAAAAGGATTGACGTTTTTCAGTAACATTAAAAGAAAAAATATAGTACAATACTAGTTTATTCATTTAAAAATTATTCTGCCAGGGAACACGTCCTTCTTCACTCATGAAATATTCAGCAAAGGAGACTGATACGCTTTCATACAATCTTGGGCCTGGATGTAAAAATATGAAATTGGTGTCTATTGATAGGTACTATATTATTAAACATTCACTGAAAATTTTTCTGGTTTTGGCAATCTGAGAACCGAGTTAAATAAGATTTAGGAAAAGTGAGGTTACGTAACAATCTACACTTAACAGCTGATTTTTTAAGTGCGATTCTCATTCTTTAAAATACAGTTGGGGTGTTAAATATAAAGAATATAATTATAATTCATCATCATCATCATCATTTCAGCCGAAAGACGTTCACTGCTGGTCATAAGTCTTCCCCGATTCGGGGGGGTTTGCCATAATCGCAACGCTTAGCAGGCGGGTTGGCTATCGCAGTGTGGTCGCAAAATGCATAGAGAACGCTGTTGCCAATTCTAAGTCCCTTAGTCGCCTCTTACGACATCCACAGGAAGAAATAGGGTGGTGCTATTCTGTACTATTCTCTGTATTCTTAATCATTATATAAGTATTTGTAGAAGGGCTGGTGGCTAAGTAATAACAGCCGCACGGGTTAACCGATCAGGATAAGCTACGCTTGCCGCGGTTGGTCCGTGGATGGGTGACCATCTTTACATACCAAGACCCTTCCGTGCCTGGGAAAGCATGTTAAGCCGTTGGTCCCAGCTATCTTTCGTAGATGTTAGACAGTCGTTACGGGTCATCAGAAGCCCAGTCTGACAACCAGTCTTACCAAGGGATATCATATTACCCAGTAACTGGATTGTGGAACTCAGATAGGCAGTCACTCCGTGTAAAATACTGGTACCCAGCTGCATTCGGTTAGACAGGACGCCGACCTCAATATAATTGGAGAAAGGCTAAGCAGATGACAATTTATATAGGTATTTCTAGAGTGAGGGAGAGAAAATAAAAAATGTTCTTTAGTAATATTTTTTATTTATCTTCAATTATGATTAAATTGTCATCTAAAAACTGCAGGTGGTACTATATTATCTTGGTACCTAGCCCAACTAAGGTGCCATATTATTTTCATAACAAGAGGTGGTCTTTGATCCAACTACCAGCAAGCTTGGCAAACATGGTCACTGCATTTTACCTGAAAGATGTAAAAAGTGGTTAATAACAGATAACATGATTAAGTACTTTAAAAAAATCTTGGTCCGATAGTTACTTAGTTCTGTATAATGTATCTACATGGGCCTTTTAAATGTTTACCTATACTTTATTATATTAATTATTACCAAACTACCTGCTAAATATCTCAAATATTATGTTCACTGATAACATGTATGATTATTGGAGAGCGAGGAATACTGTCCTACCGTGATACAGTTTATACTATGTAATACTGAGGTCAGTGTGAATTACTCTCTAACAACCAAACAACCATTTACGTTTGATATGAGATCTTATTTGTTTGTTTTTTATACGTACATATAACTCATTGTAGCTAAGGTTGTTATTGTGCTACTAGAAATAAGAATGTTGCCTCTAAAACGACCCATTGACCTTTTATTTTTTATTATTATTTTGTTAGTATAATGGTGAAGGAAAAAATATTGTAAAGATTGCAAACCAGCGTGGTAGACGTTGGTGAGGTAAACAAGAAGTGAGTAAGTACTTACAGATTGTGGTGTACGCCATTGACGAATTACTGCTAATATCATTTCGTCATCCAAATCTCGACGATCTGTTGTATTACAGCGATTAGTCGCTATGCGACAATTTACACAACGATCCATGGTGTCGCTTTCCATTCGGTAGGCTGTTCGTACAATCCAAAATGAGAAGTCCAAGTCCAATGTTTAAGCGGAGTTCTCCGTGTCGGGTATGGTAGCAAGGCAAGGGTCATACAAGAAGGTAGCTCCGAAGTCCGTAGAATGAAAGCAGGGGTTGAGGAAACATCAATAAAACTATGGGTGGAAACACGATACGCACATGCAATAAACAATATGAAACGAGTGAGTGTCAGCGTTATGTCATGCATGTCATGTCAGAGTTAGCACAGACTAAACATACATTAATCGATTAACAAACGCGGATCAATTTATGTTAATTATATAAATATTTAATTGGTTTAAGCTGTGCAGTATGTTATTTCTAATAGATTTAATTATTTTAATTGAATTAATCATCTGGTGAAGGCATCTTCTTAAATAGTATGAACGTTAATCGATTATAATTTAATCGATATTCCATTTACTTGGGAACCTTAACTTAATTTTAGGATTTCTCATTTTCCAGATTGTAAATTGAGTTGATTTTTCAGATTTTGATATAGAAAAATATAAGCTTTTTTTAAACCATTTCTCCACTTATTACATTTTGGCCCAGAAATGCCCGTCTCCTTTGTTTCTTATTTCCATAGCAGATTCAGGGTAGCGTCTTCCCATAGCATTTAAATTCGACATATTAACAGAGCCAGTTTCTCTGCGCCAAGATCCTTCTAAAATATCGTGATCCACATTTTCAGAATCAACCCCTGCACCTACACCTTCATCGTCGCGACCAACTCGGAAGAGGAGCCACCCCAATGAAGATAGATTGGAGGAGGCTTATGAAGTTCTGCATGCTGCTAAAAACAGAATGATGTCCCGAGATGAATTCGATGTTTATGGACAGTACGTAGGAACTGAGTTACGTGCATTAAATGACGAACACAGTGTAATTATGGCTAAATATTATATTAATAATATTTTATTAGATGCACGCTTAGGAAAATACCGTACAAGTTATAATAATCAAAGCCAGTCAGTTGTTCAACAGGGCTATAGCACTGCATCCAGTGATATTAGCCACGAGCCTTCTGAAGAGCATATTATACAAAATATACTTGCAAATATGGATTCCTCGAGCACTAATAGCATTGATGGCACTAATACTAATTAATTTACGTTGATCGCTATATCCATCTTGTACTCTTTAAAATTTATTTTACTGAAGATTAAAATATAATTATAAATAAAATGTATGCGTTTTCTTCAACTTACCTTTACAAATATCTTCAATTTTTTTATCAGTTCTTTACAAACTTCTGGTACTATTTTACGTATTAGTTGTTTTGACACTCGAAAAGTGTACGACAAAGAAGCATAAGAATCTCCAGTCGACAAGTACCTCAATGTAATGGCTAGTCTGATATGAGGACTAATAGCGTTCCAAGGTGCGATCATTTGCAATAAAGTTTCAAAATCAGATGATGACATGCGAGTAAAATTCACAAACGATCCGTCAGACATTCGGAGATCACTTAGAATATTAACTCTTCTTTCTCGTTGTAATAAGAAATTCCGCATCCACCACCTTCTCTTTCTCTTACGTTTCAACACACTCGATATAATTACTATGTACGCAGCACTAATAGCCACAACCTCGTCGGGCGACATTTCTATAAACACTGAGAAGTGTGGTCGACAAAATGTTCCGCGACATGTATGTCGGCACATTCCACGTAGTTGTTGAGGAACATGTTCCGCAACATGTTGCTCCATTTGTCCCCTAGTGTATCCGTGGCTTTATGCAACTTTTCTGCCATCACTCTCTTCATCCAAGCCAGACGCACGTACATAAAATTTAAATGACTGTACCCATTTTTTCCATTGTTGAGCCAAGTTACTATTCATCACCATGGGCTGCGGACTGGACATTCCAGAAAGTTTCTTGGGCTTTTGATTTTCTTCAGACATGACGCCGACTTTTCACACGAGAATTTCTTAATATACGTATGACACAGATTGCGAACCCAATTCTGACACCATGTTTTGGTCGGAGTATTATTTAAGTAAATGACAATGACTGGACTTTAATTAAACTTGGTTTATTATCTTATTATCTTCTAAGCACATACAAGAGTTAGCCGTGCGCGGTTAGGACGCCATGTTGGCTTGGCAGCTCGCCTTCTTATATGCTAGTGATGTTACATCACAATAGTGACGTTACTTACTCATAACAATACTCACCGGTACCTTTTTCTGAAGTTTCACTTGGGGTAGGATTTGGTCAGTTCTCCTGAGCTCAACCATTATGATGAGCGTTTCCGATAATCGTACAGGATCCATTTTTCATTCACAAGTAACCAACCTTACATGTTTCTACATGTTTCAAAATCCCTCGTTATTGTGACGGTTGAATAATGTAACGCAGCACTCGACACGTTGGAGCGCTACACTCAATTCATGCGGTACGCATTTCGAGCATTTTCACTTGTCCAATTTGTTCGTAACCAATTAAAATGGCTTTACCACTCACACTGAAGCTTGCCGCTAACTCTGACGTAGTTTGCGATAAATCTACATCAACGCTCACTTTTATTTTTCATTTTCAACTATGGTCCCGACTGTCCACGGTGTTTGTTCTATATGTCAAATATTCCATAGTAAAAATATTGGAAGCACAATCGTGCCGTGTTTTCTCTTACATTAGCTTCCTCATACTCATCTTTTATCCTTCGAGCTGTTTTAGCGGCGCTAATGCCACGGTGTAACTCGTATTCGCTAATAACGCAATATTTTAAGTTTTTCATATTGTAACCAGAATGCCAATCCTCATGCCGTATTTGTTATTTGAAGCTTAAATTGGTTCAAAATATGTGAATCCAGTCATACTGGAATCCGATCACAGCAAGTAGGTAGATGATGATGTTTCATTATCATCATCATTTCAGCCGAAAGACGTCCACTGCTGGACATAGGCGTCCCCCAAACTCCGCCACTTGGACCGGTTTTGTGCTTCCAGCATCCACGATGATGATGTATACCAAAAAAAAACATCCCTCTATTAAATGCGGTTGCAATGCAGTGAGATTCACAGCATTGTGACTAAACGCTGAATTTAAATATAACGACATCGAAACATTATTTGAAATAAACGAGGTTCTTAGAGTGCAGTGTAAGTCGTAAGTTCAAACCTAGACAGTTACTTAATGTAAATTATTTCAACACTACTCTCAAAATGGTGAAGAAAATCATCGTGAGGAAACGGGCATGTCGTAGAACCAAAAATTCTAAGACATGTGACTTCTACCAACCCCCACTCCCTTCGGAAGAGAAAAGGCCTGTGTACCAGCTGTGGGAACATTACAGGCTGTTTATGTGGGGTTCTTAATACTGGTGTACTAGGTACTGGCCGTCGTTTCACATCTTTCACATAGAACATAGTATGACACAAAAACGCTTTTCGGGTCCGTCTGGATGACAGCTGATATCAATGGTAGATGTTCTACACAAAAGATTTGATGCACTTTGCACTGTCATTTAGAGCACTTATTTCGTAAGCTTTATGTGTATATGTCAGCGTAAAATTGTAAAAACCGTTAGATTACAATCTAACTAGCGTGTTACGGATCACAATATTTCGACAGATTACAATCTCGCTAGTTAGATTGTAATCTAACGGTTTTTGCAATCTAACGGTGACATATAGTAATAGAATATCAATATTTATCTTAGATATTGCAAAGAACTGTAGTTTCCCAGTGGTAACGGCCGCAACTTACGTAGGTCGTAGATTCGAATCTAGTCATGCACTTTACTATTTGTAAATTATTTCATCACCATTGCTCTGAAAACGGAGAAAGAAAATATCGTGAGGACCAGCATGTCATTGAGCCTAAAATTCGGAGATATGGGACATCTACCAAACCGCACTGGGCACGCGTAGTGGAATACGACCAACTCCTTCTCTCTGAGTGGAGGCCTAAGGCTGATTATGTATGTTATGTATATAGTAAAAAAATCTCGACATTATGCTCACACATGCAAAGAAGGGGCAAGTAGCAAGTATCCAATTGAAATAAAATAGACACTAGTGCAGTAGACATGGTAATCATCTGTTTACTCCGCAAGTCTATCTAAGTGCATGATGTATAAACATAAAATAAATAAAAATATCGTAAAAGAGCCCTTATACTGTTCTAAAGCAATGTTGCCAAAATGGTATCGAAGTCTTCGACCAATTCCTCGCTAACCCAACTTTTATTGTGTTACCCGTCCCGGCTCCGGACAAGGGGTGAAACAATAAAACGAATGGCTTTTTGATATTGCTAATTTTCTTGACTTTTATCCAGTCCTTTTCTTTTTGTGAAAATGGGATCGTTCATCGTCAAGACACTTATTTTTTGTTGTACTTTCTTTCGCCTTAAACTTGATTTTGTTTTTTGTATTGTTATTCTACTTCGAAAGTTTGTTACAAATGTTAGTTTTTTTAAACTATTATTTATTTTCTATTTTTAGGGTGTTTCGAATTTTGAGACGTATGTTAGCGTAGTTTGCGACGTATGTCAGCGTAGTTTTCGAAGGCAGTTTTTTTTGCTGTACTGGTAACCCTGGCAAGGATAATGGCATAAATTTATGAAATTATAGTATTGTTATCAGTCCTCGATAAGTTTACAGAGTTTAAATGAAATCTGGTCGTTTCAAGTGAGTCAAAATCGCGCTATAAGGAGTCGGTTAAAAAAAACATACAAACATACAAGTGAAGCTATTATAAAGCGTGTATTAATAAATATTAAGATCGGCTTTCCGAATGCGTGATAGCAAAAACAGGGTGTGTGTTTTTATCGTGTCTTTATTGTATGTGGGGTTCATTATATCCTCTCTAATTTCTAATTTACAGCTCGTAGGGAAGAGGTTCGAGATGGTTCTGTAGAAGTCAGACGATGCGCTCAAGTACGCAGTTCAATAGATGGACCGAACACCGCTTTAATACAGACCGTATTAAAGACACAATAGAGCGGAATAAAGGCTCCAAATTCGTTGCAAGAGACTGGTAATGACAGGATCGTATCTGCCAAACTTAAGCTATTTATAGAGATCAAGAGGTTCTGTGGACAATTATACCTACACGTCAAAAAGTAACCTCGTTTCAAATCTGGCAAACGACCCAAGAGCTACTACCACCTACTATAAAAACTTTTTAACAAAAAATTAAACCGCCGAAAAAACAGAAAAGCAAAAAATAATGAACCTTAAAATTATGAGTCAGCGCTTTGAATGATCTTTGTTCATTGATTTTTCAGCGCCGACTCAAAATTTTAAGGTTTATTATTTTTTGCTTTTCTGTTTTTTCAGCGGTTTAATTTTTTGTGATTTTTTTTTTATTTTGTAATTTTTTGTGGCTTTAATGTACCAATAATACTCGGCAAGGTATACCCTATCCAATGAAAAAAGAATTATCAAAATCGGACTACTCTTTACAAAGTTATGCGTTGTTATACATTACAATCAATGTGTGAACAATCAATCATCCCCTGTTTTCCGATCCGATCCGATAGGGTTAGATTTTGTTTTCCAAATTTATATGGAACCACCCTCGGAGTATACCCTTTCCATTAAAAAAAGAATTATCACAATCGGACTACCATGTAAAAAGTTATGCGTGCCCATACATAAAAAAAAAACAAAAAAAAAATATACGCGTCGAATTGATAACCTCCTCCGTTTTTTTTCGTTGGTTAAAAAAGACATTTTAATCACAACTTTAGGGTGGCTCTGAAGTAGCTTAAAAGCAATAAGGTGATGACGGAATTCCTGCCGAATTCCTGAAGAAGCTGTTCGAGTGTAAAATACTGCAGGCGTGGCACCGATATGTGGTGATATTTTTTTTTAAATAATATCTAAATAAATAATATCTTAGGACAACCAACACAACGTTATCTGATCCCAAACTAGGCAGAGCCTGTACTATGGTAATCAGACAACTGATAAACATACGTATATATTTCTAAATACATACATATTATAGATAAATTACACCCAGATACAGAACAAATAATTGTGCTCATCACACAAAGATTTGTCCTGGGTGGAAATCGAACCCACGACCTCAGTCTTAGCAGTCAGGGTCACTTACCACTAACTAACAGGCCAGTCAAAAACGAACTGGCCGGGCCAGGTAAAGAAGCAAGGACATTATCGCCCCATAGTGCCTTTTTTAAGAATATATAGCCCCTATTTCTGAGCCATGTCTACAGGCTGTTTTCAGGAGTTGTCAAAAATGCTTTCGCACGTAGGTTTGAGGACATCCAGTTGGTGTCCAGCTTGTTCGGAATAAACTGGATATCGGATAGGCTTTAAAACCGCAGAGCACATTCAGTGGCGTGCATTGAGGTAGGCACAAGGCCGCCTGTTCTTGTCTGGGCAAACAAACGTGGGTTTCTTTTGGGTATTATAATTTAGTTTCTTAGTAATTTCAGGACACACATTAAAATGTAATTGACAGACTTATGGTGAATTTTCGAGGTAGGCACAGCTTATATGCCTATATGCAATGCACGCCAATGACCACATTCATACGCAGGTTATACAGAATGACCGAATAGTATAACTCTGCTTAGCGTTTGTGGACCTGGAGAAAGCTTTGGAATCGATCGAGATAAGCTGTACTGCAGTCTATTCAACAGTGCCAGATCAACAATCAGAACATCGAGCTGCTTAAGTGTCTGTTCGAAAACGCCAATATCTCAGTCCGCCTCCAGGACCAGACTTCAGCATCTATCCTTCTGCAGCGAGATGTGAGACATAAGGACGTTATCTCTCCAAAACTGTTTACCACTGGACTGGAGGGTTTCTTCACTGGGCTCAGGTTCTGGACCGGAAAGGGCTAGACATCAACATCAATAGCCAGTACATCACCGACGATATTTAAAACTCGATGATCTCAGAAAAGCTTCGGAAAGACTGTTTCTTAAAATGAACATGGACGTGGCAAAGGTTATGTCAAATAAATTTAAACGTAATAAATAGATCGTTGTATCATTTAAATGAGTATGTTAGTGGTGGAGAAGCCGGTTATTGACACTGCGAAGTGTGAACCAGCACATCTTCATCTTTAATAGTTGAGTTTTGATACAAATATTGAGGTACTATGAACATATAGTACTCCAGAAAAGATTCATGCGAGGAAGGAAGTTGAAGATGTTTTGAAGACTGTAGTCCCGCCTAGACAGGGGGTGATACTCAGTCTAACCTGAGACCAGAATTGCTAACGGGGCATAGGTTTAGCAAAGTGTGTTTATTTGACACAATTGGTTTAGCCTAGCCTATGATTGAAGACCCACAGGTCGACCAGGATTGACTGTACTAAAAAGGTGTGTGACTTTGTCACTGCAATGTGTGTCTAGCGACTGAAAACTCGAATCATAATGTAAGGCGCACGTAAAAGTTTAATTTTAAAAACTCACGACCAAAACAAAAACCTCTAAAAAGTAAAAAAAATATATATACGTATAGCCCTTAAAGATTAATAAGAAGTTGTAGGTAGCATTTTAATCAAAGGATCGTAGTGTCGAATCGGCTGAATGAAATAGCTAGAAAACCTCATTTTAAATAAAAAAAACTCGCACCATAATAGGTTTACCTGTTTAAGAGCTACGGTGACACTTAGATAGCGGTCAAACTCATAACAACCCTCTTTTTGCGTCAGGGGTTATAAAATGAACATGAGACGGAACAAAAAGTTGGATACGTCCAACTTTTTGTTCCGTCTCATGTTCATTTCATTTCAAGCCTTCGTAGAAGCCACTATTTAGAAGTTCATGATTAGGTAATGTAGTTATAACAATAATTGACAGAAGGACGGTCATCACAAAGTGTAGCCAAGTAATTGAGCACCCAGAACGCCTTCTTATAGGCCACTATTTAAAACTTCGAAATTAGGTGCTGTAGTTATAACCATAATTGGTAGAAGGTTGGTCATCACAAAGTGTAGGAACGTAATAGCACCCAGGAAGACTTAAAGCTCATGGCTATATGATAACAGCCGCACAGGTAGATCAGGCTAAGCTACAGCTTACATTTACATAACGAGACGCCTTTGTGCCTCGGAAAGCACGTTAAACCGTTTGGTTCCGACCGGGACAAACGGCTTCTGACGACCCGTAACGACGATCGGTCCACGGTCAAAGATCTGTTTGTTAGCCTTTACGTTATAAAAGGATAGTGTGTTTCCCAGTGACTGGGTAGTGAAAGTTAGATAGGTTATTGCTCCATATGAAATACTACATAAATATTATATACTGGTATTCAGCTGCTTCTGGTTTGAATTGGGAAAAAGCTAGACAGATAATAATAATATCTTAGGACAACCAACACAACGTTATCTGATCCCAAACTAGGCAGAGCCTGTACTATGGCAACCAGACAACTGATAAACATACTTATATATTTCTAAATACATACATATTATAGACAAATTACACCCAGACACAGAATGTGATGTGTGAGTGGGAATGGAACCCACGACCTCAGTCTTAGCAGTCAGGGTCGCTAACCACTAGACTAGACAGGTCAGTCAAAGATGTGAAATAGAACCTCCAGGAACCAAGCTTCTCGTATAATTTTATTAAGAGATTACACCAACAGTATATTTTACATTTACTAGTCTCAAACTTTATTTACGTAGGTATTAGGTACTTCTAATGTTTACATAAATTAATTAATAAGTTTACAATAATCATAATTTCATAAAGGCAACTAGGAAAAGTTTTACTTTGAAAATAAACAATTTAATCATTCAAACGTTTTCTCAAATTTTAAAATAACTGCCCGTAATTATTTTCGGAAAGTACCGGAAAATTGATTAATCTTTTATATTAAAAGTAACGGTAACTTGCGAAAAACATTTCCGGCAACTTTTGAATGAATTAGAAGCGTTGTAAGTAAATTAAAAAGTCTTTTCATTTATAATTACATTCTCAGTTCGTGAAAATAAGTAATTAAGATGGGGGAAATCATTTTCTTTCCTTAGGAGAATTTAATTCACGGTTAATTGCAATGTTGACTTTATAATTGATTTGCCACTTTTGATAACAACTCTAAGAAAATTGAAACTTTAGTCAACTTAAACTATCTAACTATCACATTGGTCTTAAAAGTAAATAAACCGGGCTAATGCGTATTAGACCACGCATAATGATGAGTTCCGTAGTCGCGATAAATTTTACCAAAAGCAAACATAATTTTATGTATTTTAAATACATGTTCTGCCATACATTCCAACTACCAATGTAATGTACACACAGTACTGAAAGATTTACATATTATTTTAAGACTAAAGACTTCTGCTAGGTTTTATGTTTTCCTGTTATCTATTGTACAATTATGTACTACTATCTCGAAGAGAAGAAAGAAGTGGTTAATTTTCATTGTTCTTCATGTGATGAAATACGGTACAGATTGCAGATTTTTTTTTTTAATTTTTCTCTTAAAAGTGACCGTCTTATTCAAAATTTATTTATATAAGTTACACGTCCGTGTTCGGGACACAGAACACGAGTAATTCTATAAGGGTTCCGTTTTTCATTCGGAGGTAGCGATCCTAACAAGGCGAAGGTAAGAAAATACATTTATTATAAAAGACGTTTTCGTTTGATGATGTGCAAGTGATATTCAACTTAGAGAGATCAAGATATTACAAGGTGGACTTTATCTACGTATATTCAGGTATATCTTGTTGGTGATTGACTTATTTTTTTATTAGGTATTATTTTTTTATTTTCATTTTTTAGTGCACGAAGTAAACTATGTAATTATGTAAGTAAATTATAAAAGAGTAAGTGTATTTTATTGTTATAATGCTTTATTACAATTATTAAAATGTACATTCTATTCAGTATCCCTTTTCAAGTATCCTTAACCAGATCATCACAGCACTAAAGGTTGCAATCAAAATATTTTCATATGTTATGTTGTTGCGACATGACTTATAAGGCCGCGTTCAGTAAATATTACACTTCAACATTTCCAAAGCATGGACAAATTCAGGTAATATTTTAGGGTTTTCATGTCGTTATAAGCCAGATACAATACTTTCGAAGTAACTATGTAAAGAGTAAACAGTGTTTCTGAAGACCCACCATTTAGCTTTGCCGCTTTGCCACTTTGCCTTAGTCACTGAAGAAGACTGTTGCGAGTGTGCACGCAATCATAACACAATTCTAGAAGTTGGATCTCGATTAATGCCTACCTATACTCTGTTCATTATAACATTAGAAAAAAGAGGCTCGCAGAAGCAGGAGTACGAAACCTTTTATTTCAAGTTAAGTTCAAACAATTTAAATAAATAATGTGAGCTTTTTTGTAACAATGTATGACATGCATATAACAAAGCATTTACTATCGATCTACTCGTCACAAGGCTCGGATAGGTACATGACATGAAACAATTTTAAGTAACAATCAGCTTATTAAAAAATCACTGTTCTTTTTTCTGTAGAACGAAGCGGTGTTTGTTTAATTCTACTTTTCTTGGGAGACAATAGTTTATCCTCATGGTCAACGTTGGGGCCACGTTTTTTTCGCTGTTGACACTGATCGGCGCTACCAGCAGTTTCAGAGTGTGCATGTTGCGCTTGCATGCCACTCGGGCCTGCATCGGGACCCATAGTTCCACAAAACGTACCAGTTTGTACGAACAACACAAAACTAACAATTATAACGATAACAAAAAAATAACAAAAGATAAAACAACAAAATCACGAAAATTCAGCAATAACAACGAGAAAAGGTGTAGCATTCACAAGTATGAAGTGAATGACAACTCAATTGACAACTGCAGAAAATTTACGCAATTTGACGGATGGTTGATAGCATAAATCGACAAAATAAAAAAAACACGTGCTCCCATAACTTATGAAGGGAATACGTAACATTTTAGATTTGGTAGAATTATAGTGACGTAAAAAACGTTCCCGGTACTGTTCACCCCTGCTTCTTTTAGATTTTAAACATCGAAATGACAATATAGAATGTAAAACAATATTAAATGAAAGCCTTGTAATTTCAGAAGGTAGATAGGTTAAATAAGTACAATTAAGTGTGACAGCTGTTATATAAATTGATTATATTTAACTCCACATCAATCTTGACTGTAATAATGTTTGTTGTAATTTTATTGCAAAGTGTGCACCTAAAAGAGCCTTTTTTAACTTCTGTCTAATGCTATAGTAAATGGAGTATACATCCAAATTATAATCAAAAAGTCAAATCAAAAACAATGTCTCAACTACAATATAGCTTTGTATGATCTCTTATTTAATTGTTAAGATACTTTCTGATGTTATTTATCAAATTGATCTACTTCTAAGTACAAGACTGAACACCAAGCTCCATGAATGGCTTATATCTTGAGGATCTGGAGTGGATTGAATAATAGATTTTCTCATTTGTACGCAAAATAAGCGTTTTGAAGTGGAGTTGCAGACACCAGCCCGTATTATCTTCCAACTGCCCCTTTGGTCTCCAGGTCACCGGCGTGACTGCTGAGCGTAGAGCCTCGTACCCAAGTGTCAAATTTCCATTATGAATTTCTCCGTATCAGCTGGAAGTTTAAAATTGTTATCCTTTACCTCAGAAAGCTATTTGAGCCGTTGGTTCTGCTCCTGCCCCCCTAGCCAAGTTACAACCGTTTCGTGTCGAATTCCGTTCTCTAATCGATAACGCGTCGGTGTCAGCAATTGTAAAAATGATAACTTAGTAGCCATGTTGACGAGCCTGAGTCAGCCGCTCGTTCTACAATGTCTTTAGAAAAACGTCACATTATAATAAAGAATGTAGTGTTGAAAATTATAGAAGCGATTACAATTCATTCTATCATTTTGAACGATGTGAACTTGGCTACGAATTTTCTTTTCGTTTGTTCTAACCACGTGACTTAACGTTGAGATGATTTCATTCCCATATATTTGATTAGTTTTCGACTAGCGTTAACGATTGGTTGCGTTGACGACTTGGCTAGGGGTGCAGGTCACTCCTCGGACATGATGGATTGCCGCACCATCAGACTATGAGACTTTGTGATTGTGCAATCATTCGTGCACTATGAAAACCTACTGAATAATTATCTAGTCGGTGTTGAGAGTGACGAAATTCAGTCGGGAGGATATTATTATGTTTACACTAGAGTTAAATTAATAAACGCTCACTAAAGCTGAATTGCAATCAAATCTAAATATTATAAAGCGGAAGAGTTTGTTTGGTTGAACGCACCAATCTCAGGAACTACGTTTAGTGTAGCCCATTTGTCAAGGAAGGCTATAGACTATATAACGTCTTGCTAGGACCCTTAGGAGTCGAGCAAGAAGAAAATAGTCACGAAAAAGAAGACTTGCACGGGTAGTCAATTTGACAACCAACACACCGTTATCTGATCCCAAACTAGGCAAAGCCTGTACTATGGTAACCAGACAACTGATAAATATACTTATATATTTCTAAATACATACATATTATAGATAATTACACCCAGACACAGAACAAATGATCGTGCTCATCACACAAAGATTTGTCCTGGGTGGGAATCGAACCCACGACCTCAGTCTCAGTAGTCAGGGTCACTAACCACTAGACTAACAGGCCAGTCCAAGAGTCCAAGAAATTAGACGCGGACGAAGTCGCGGGCAAAAGCTAGTGCTGAATTTAACTTCAAAGACCGTTTTAATAAAAGTACACGTTATCAGATATATAATCGTGTTTCTCGGGACATATTGCCGCAATTTGTTGTTATTATGAGAAATAAGGATGCAGTGTAATAGCATTTATCATCTTGTCGTAAACCCTTAGTTGTTTTATGAAGTCATAAAATTAGATAGCTTATTATAATTGCATCTGCTACTTGTAACAAGATACAGTGTATAACTGTAGAGTAGTATACAGTTCCCAGGCAAAAATTATGTTAGACTTGGAGGTAAAGAGCAATGCCGGATTTAAGCACAGGCAACATAGGCAGTTGCCTATGGGCCGCCACCACACGGGGGCCGCCACCACACCACAATTAAAAAAAAAGTTAAGGCTCAGTAGAAACAAAAATTTTTGTGTTAGCCAACTTATTTAGTTGCTTGAACCTTGAGCTTAATAGAAATTTCAACAGTTAACCACAAACGATTTGAGGGCCTCCACCACATGCTCTGCCTATGGGCCGCCGAAGTCTAAATCCGGCAATGGTAAAGAGTCTTACACATTATGACAGGTACAATCAAGAGCAGAATTAGTTTACAACTTGGTATAATACCTGGCTTCATGATTCCTCCTTGAATGTATGACGGCAAATATAGGAAAACATTTGTAAAAGGCATATCAGACTGATGAAATGTGACATCGAAGGAAGGCCAAAAATATCTGACGAGGCATGTATGTCTCCAACGCATCATCATTTCAACCGAAAGACGTCCACTGCTGGATATAGTCCTTCCCCAATTTGGGGTGATTTCCCATAATCGCCACGCCACGCTACGCTACGCCATGCTACGCCACGCCACGCCAAGCCACGCCACGCCATCGCCATGCTTGGCAGGCGGGTTGGCAAGCGCAATATGGTGGTAAAATGTGTAGAGAACGCTACTGCCTATTTTCTAGTAAGTCGCGTCTTACGACACCCACGGAAAGAAATGGGATGATGCAAATATTTACGTCCATCACACGGAACAAAATATAGAGTAACTTCTAAAATATGAACAAAAACAAGAATTCTTTATGATTAAAAAAAAAACAGTGTCTCAGTAACGTATGCACAATCACGACCGTCAAAGGGTAACAAACAAACAGACATACCTAGTTACTTTTTCATTTATAATATTAGTATGTAAGTAGATATGGCTGTGGAAATGATATATTTACTGACCGTCGCCTGTACAAAAGTAACTGTATACTGTTAAGCGGACTGTATTTTATTGATGGCACTTAAAACTTCGGACTCATGCTGCGGGAATTTAATCTGACCTCTTTTTGACTCACGCTGATAGAATGTTATTAGCAGAAAACTGAGATAAGTGGGTGGTGAGTTATGTACGTGGTATATATGCTGTTAAAATAAAATAAAAATATTGCATTGACAGGCTTCATAGACCTATAGTGTAGCGGACAGATTGATGCTCAGCCACCAAAGCAAAGATCCGAATAGAACAAGCCGAAATCTCCTAACAAGACTTGAAACATGTTCAGTCAAGTTTTTTATTTTATTTTCTCATTAACATCAGTCTCCGCGAGGTCCTTGTGGGTTGTTGTGCTACATACGTAACGCATTCGGGGGTGCGTAGTGACGTGTTTTGCCAGCAGAGTCACTAGACTCAGCAAGTGGCGCGGGCGCATCTACAATTGTAGCAGAAGTCCCAGGGCGAGTATGGGTGTGCGGTCCATGGCCCTATACGGGGCACCGGTGTGGGCGCCCTCATTGAGGCTGCGCCCAGCGCGCCGGTTGAGTGCGGCCCAAAGGGTCATGGCCATCCGGTTAATCCGGGGATACCGCACGGTCTCCTGCGAGGCGGCGAGCCTCCTTGCCGGAGTGCCGCCATGGGATCTGGAGGCAAAGGTCCTCGCCCACATGTGGGAGTGGCGCGAGGAGGCGAAACGCCGGGGCGAAACTCCGCTGCCGCGACAAATCGCGGCACGGCGGACAGAGCTCCGGCAGGATCTCATGGCGACATGGCGGGTACGATTGTCGCAACCCAGCGCAGGGCACGCCACAATTGCGGCGGTAAGTCCCCTCTTTGAGGAGTGGATAGAGAGGCGCCACGGCGTCCTCACCTTCCGCCTGACGCAGGTTCTCACCGGGCATGGGTGCTTCGGTGGGTTCCTGTTCAGGATAAAGCGGGAGGAAACGCCCGGGTGTTTCCATTGTGATGATCGTCTGGAGGACACGGTGGAGCATACGGTGGAGGTGTGCCCTGCCTGGGCGGAGCACCGCCGTGTCCTCGTGGAGGCGATCGGCGGCGGCGACCTCTCGCGTCCGGCCCTGGTGCGAGCCATGGTACGGAGCGAGAGGGCATGGGAAGCCGTCACCTCCTTCTGCGAAGCAGTAATGCTCGTGAAGGAGGAGGCGGAGCGCGTGAGGGAGTGGCAGTCTCTGCGCCCTCACGTCCCTAGCCGCCGCAGGAGGAGACGCCCCGGGCGTCGGGAGTCGATTGCGGACTCCCGGCCACCGTAGGCGCGAGCTTGCGGGCGTCGAGCAATGGGTAGCTCGCCGCCCGGTAAGGACCAAGCTCGGGTCGACGGCGCGTAGTGTTCCACGCGCGCCTCAAAGAGATGTCAGCAGCAGTGAAGGGGTCTGCTAGGACCGGTGCCTGCCGGGGTCGCGTGATTGTTCAAAAGAGATACCGTGGCCCCGGCACTGGGCAACTGAAGGAACACGGGTGGGTTTTAGTCAGTAAAAGTCTGACACGCCCTCCCGCTCCGCCCAGAGCGGGAGAAGTCATTTGATGATTTCCCATCCAAAAAAAAAAAAAAAAAAAAAAAGGGCGAGTATGGGTGCTGGTCGCGCCCCATCCGTCCGCTACATGGCGTGTTAATGTTACAAATAAACTTAAAACTATATTAGTAGCAACAAATAAGGCAGACAAATCTATTATGTGACGCAAAAACGTAGTACCCTTTTTACGAAAGTAACGATAATGGAGTAGTACGTTTGTCACGGCTAAAGTTTAGTACCTGGATGCCCGAGCTCTACTCGGTTTTTTTTTTTTGTAAAAAGACATTTTCTGAAAATGAATCCTAGCTAGATCGATTTATCGCCCCCGAAACCCCCTGTATGCTAAATTTCAAGAAAATCGTTGGAGCCGTTTCCGAGATTCAGATTATATATATATATAAATATATATACAAGAATTGCTCGTTTAAAGGTATAATATAGAGAAGGAGTGCAGAAAGCTAATATTTATTTAATCAGATATACATTAATGTTTAAATGAATAATGGTCAAATTTCAATCACTGAGCGATCACTAATATAATACCTATAAAAGAAAACAAGGCATCCAATTACAAAAAGCCCAAGCCCATGTCTGACATGTGCTGATAATCCTGTCAATTGTGGGCCTTTATACCATTCTGTTTTTTTTTTGTCGTTATAATATTATTAGGCTCATCAATATGAATTAGAATTGCAACTCAACGTGGTTGACTATTGTCCTCAAACAGTGCAGACGCAATTTCATTGAAACGTCAAGAAGAAGAACACAGTACCTGTGCCCGTCGCGGGGAGAAAACTTAGGAATTGTTTGCGAGCAGTCCTCAAACAGTATTCTCGTTTAACTATTTCAAAACAAACAAAAAAATAAGCATGATCATCATCATTTCAGCCGAAAGATGTCCACTGGACATACGCTTCCCCGAAGCAAAGCCACTTCGACCAGTTCTGTGCTTCACGCACCCAGCGGATTCCTGCGGCCTTCACCAGGTCATCCGTTCACCTTGCATTGAGGGAAGCCTTCCAACGCTACGTCTTGCAGTACGCAGTCACCAATCTAGAACCTTCCAGCCTCATCGGTCATCTGTTCTGCGAGCAATGTGCGCTGCTCACTAGCACTTAATTTATGTTAGTTTTATTATTTGCTTGCTTTCAATCTTTTACATCCAACAATACCACTTACTTAGTACATCACAATTTTCCGGAACAAAACTTGTTGCTCTGTTGTAATCTAGAAAAATCTGTTGAAAACGAAAAAATCCAGCACGTCCGAAATGGAATCCACGTTCATAGAATGTTTTCGGAAGCCAGTTACCATTGTAATATTTACTCTGCAAGCAATCTGCGTAACAGCCAGTGCCTGTCTGTTTCTCTACTCGATTTTTATGTACGAACTTGTTCGTAGTATCTAACTTTGATTCCGTAGTGCTATATTTGCATGTATCTGTTGAAGCTACGTAAATAACTGTAGTGAATTGAATGGCATCGTACTCTTTTTGCGTGCCTCGCTAGCGGACGGAATACTCGTACTAAGCTTAAAACACAAGTCAATGCAGTCAGACACCTTTCAAGATCAAAATAAAAAGACATTAAAATTTACTCAAACTAGGCTGTAAATCAGCACTTTTTGAACGTCACTATTACACAACCCAAAACGCCTGTCACCGGTCACCACATCCAAGTGCTTTAACTGAAAGATGAAGTGGCGCAACAAACTCCCCAGCAGCACTGCTGTCGGTTTAGTTAGACTAACTTGATTCTCCTCAATATGATTTATTTTTTAAGAACACCCACCACGAGGCAGGTGATTATGTCAATTTAGTGAAAATCCATCGTCTTACTTCATATATTCAACTGACGTCATTCTAATGCCTCACATGACTGTTAAGCACGAGTAAATACGAGAAAGGTACCTTAACACTTCTATATCTCGCGAAGAGAGGACGACGTAGCAAGTTATTAAAAGCAAAACCAAGGTCAGCAAGACCGAGAGGGAGTGGTAGTCGATTACGGACTCCCGGCCACCGCAGGAGTGGGATTGCGGGCGACGAGCAAAGGGTAGCTCGCTAACCTGTAAGGACCAGGCCTGTGTCGACGGCGCGTAGTGTTCCACGCACGCCTCGCTGAGATTTCAGCAAACTGGAGAGGACTGCTAGGACTGATACCAGCCAGGGTCGCGAAATTAGTTCGAAAGAGGTACCATGGCCCTGGCATATGGGCAACTGAAGGAACACGGGTGGGTTTTAGTCAGTAAAAGTCTGACACGCGCTTCCGCTCCACCCTAAAGCGGGAGACGGCATTAGATAACATCACACTCACAAAAAAAAAGGTGAACAAGACGATCTGTCATCACAAGCAGCAGCCGTTCACAAGCATAACGCAAAGATCAGCCATTATCCACTGGTACATTACATGTTTGAGGGAAGGAGGGAACCCATCCTCCGACACTACTGCAAACAGTGACATCTAAGGGAGCATGATGAACTTCCTGCCATTTCCTCAAGCGAGAATAACATGATAAATTGTCGAGGGCGCACTACATACGCTCGTAGTTTGCACACAAGTTTGCTGAAGTTTATGCACCGTTAAGCTAAATAATATGTTTAAGCCACAATAGTCATACTCTAACTGTTTTGCATTCTAGTTGTGAGATTATATTCAAGTATTGCAATCATCATTGTCTTTAATAATAAGAAGTATCGACAACAAAGTTACCTGTAAGTAAAGTACTGTCATAATTATTATGATTAGCATTGTACGTACAATCATAATGCATAGTACCAACCACATTAAAACTTAATAGTATTTTTTTTTAGTTTAACTTCCCTTGGTTTATAACAGAAAGCTAACTCTCGTTATCTAGTCGCAATCTCATCTCGGCGACAATCAAATGTCAAAAACTTGTCAAAAATGAATGGAAACTAGGTATTTAACATTGTAGTAAAAGCGTAAAGTATGTTACAAGGTATTTTTGACAGATTGAGACTGAAATCAGACTGTGAACGTTCTTAAGATTATTAAAATTGGCCTTGCTATATTTTACTACTAGGGGCCACTGACAATTAAGGAAATTTATCTCTTCAGTCGAGGTTATGATAGAACTTCAATAAGAGTACCCTTACTGCGTAACACACTATGAATCATTTTGCAGGATATGGCTAATCTATATGCTCAAAAAAAAATCTGCTCACTAAAATAAATAAAGCAATGAATGTTGTTGAACTGTAAAAAATTACGCAACTACCCTACAGGTAAGTGCGTTTATTCACACATTACACTCCAGCCTCGTCCTCGAGATTAGCATTATACACTTGTAGATCTTGAGATATATATTATCTTATCACCTAAAAATGGAGAGGGCTATGGGGGGCTATCGAGAGAGCTATGAGTGGAGATTCCCTACGTGATCAAATCAGAAATGAAGAGATCCGTAGGAGAACCTAGGTAACCAATATAACCCGAAGAATTGCCAAACTAAGTGGCAGTGGGCAGGGCACATTGGGCGCAGAATGCTGCAGATAGCTGATGGGACTGGAAGGTTCTGGAGTGGCGACCGCATACTGGAAGACGTAGCGTTGGAATGACATCTCGCAGCTCAACCTACGAGGTCGTCGGCTGCTTAAGCGGACTTGCCTGTGGCTACCTTAATAAATTAAGCCGGGGCTTAAAGACTTAAGGCTAGAGCAACTACTCGCTAAGGGTACTTCCTATGGGGTATAGACCTCGGCTTAGGGCATCGCTGGTAATGATGGAATGATTAATATTAAGGGACGAATTTAAAGCTAAAGGCTCAGCGGTGCGGGCTGGCTTGAGCAAGGGTTGGGGCGGGCCATGGCGGAAATACGATCTGTAAGATATGTACTTCTCCGGGAAATTTGAAGGCAACTTCTACAAACAAACATCCATGAATTTCAAAGCCAGAAAAGAACGATTAGTTTTTAAATAACCATTGTTTTTTAAATCTTCGATAATTCGATTACCAAAATTTCTACTTCGGAACAACTAAGACATTAAGATAAGTTAACATTATCATCATCATCATTTCAGCCGTAAGACGTCCACTGCTGGACTTAGGCCTCCCCCAATCTGGGGGACTTTGCCATAATCGCCACGCTTGGCAGGCGGATTGGCGATCGCAGTATGGCGGTAAAAAAAAAAATGCATAGAGAACGCTGCTGCCCATTCTCTAGTAAGTCCCTTAGTCACCTTTTACGACACCCACGGGAAGAAATGGGGTGGTGTTATTCTTTACGTCCGGCACCACACGGGGCACAGTTAACATAATATTTAAACGTTTTTTTAACAGCGATATAAAAATGATGATCTATAGCGAAGGGTAGAAATAAAAACATGGCAGAATAATAAACTGGCCACTGTGACAACTGGCAGCAGCAGCAACTGGAGTTAGAGGTAATTCATTATTTACTTGGATAAAGAACAAATGTTCTGCGTTCTTAACGAGGGACAGGGAGAGGTAATATGGTTGGTCTGACCACGAAGGTTTCTATAAGAGGTAGGTAACTCAGCATTGTCAAAGATTTTTTTTGCCCGTTTACGGGATAAATTAAAGAATTGGTTTAACACCAGAGAACAAAGTACACAAACAAATTCACGGTACAAACTTTTACTATGGCATAAACAATAAACAATGAGTTTTGAGGCTTTGAAATATATTTCAGACCTTACTTTCAAGAAGTTCTAAACTTGGAGTGTCAGAAATGTTGATGCGAAATCTCAGAACCCACTCCATGTCGAGATAAGTACGTTCATCTGAACTCAGCGTCCGCAACGTCATTCTCAGCGGAATGAATTTACATAATAGATAATATTTTGCATATACAAATAAATGTCAACTACACAACACCAACATGTCTTTATTGGTGTTCTAGAGATGAGGGAATTGCACCGCGCCTATACGGGTTTTTACTTATTAACTGCTACTACAACTTATAATATTCATATGGTATATTATTGTACCATATATTGCCGGACGTAAAGAATATCACCATCCCATTTCTTCCCGTGGATGTCGTAAGAGGCGACTAAGGGAATTACTAGAGAATGGGCAGCAGCGTTCTCTATAAAGTTTACCACAATACCCCGATTGCCAAACTCATGGCATTGCATCCCTATCAGCATAATAATATTTTATTGTATTATAACGACAAAGCAACATAATATTCAGTGCACAAAAACGGCGGTGCACTAAATTGTGAATAAAGTAGACGGTAAACTGACAGCGAGATTAAGGGTAACTACAAGTCTAAGATGCTCCCGATCGCGGTCGCTAAGTATCTCGATACCTCACTGTCGACACTCGCTATTTCTAGATAGATGGTGGTCTGAACACGTCAGTTCAGTATAGTTGCTCAGTCCTGTGTTTATTCTGCACTCTATCTACTCCAAAAGCACATATTACACAATTTTGAACTGATTGTAAGCATTGAAGGCATCTTTGACTTGTATGTAATTTGACAACAAAAATCTAAAGTATGTAAAAAAAATAAAGTGCATTGAAGACGACATTATATGTGGTAGTACAAGTCATCATCATCATCATTGAGAACCTTATTCCACCCACGGCTGAGTACAAGCCTCTTCTTTCTGTGCAATGCTTCCCTGGTCCTTATGAGGGTCATTCAAGTCTTTGCCGCGATCTTCTGTAAGTCGTCCACCCACCTGGCTATTGTCCCTACAATCGCTCCTTGTGTCATTTTTCAGAAACCATTTTGGTAGGGTTCTGCTTCATGAGTCATCACCACGTCAAGCAAGTGCCATGCAGTTATTAGTTTAGTGAAAATGACAATTTTGCTATTCTGCGTTTGCCGGTTATCACCAAAAATTTTGACTATGATAATTTATTTTAATTAAATCTGAATATTTTTAATCCCGATTAAAAAGGTGTGGAATAAAATTAGTGGTCATGAACTAAAATTCACACCAACGCCTCGCCTTCTGCCAGGGTCGCGAGATTGTTCGAAAGAGACACCGTGACCCTGGCACATGGGCAACTGAAGGAACACGGGTGGGTTTTAAACAGTAAAAGTCTGACACGCCCTCCCGCTCCGCCCAGAGCGGGAGAAGTCATTTGATGATTTCCCATGCATAAAAAAAAAACGTCTCGCCTTCACGTGCAAAAACAGTAGGTACTGTATTTTTTGTTTTCCTTTTCTTTTGCTTATATCTTGAAAATGGCGTGTCCTATCGCAAAAATAATGAAATTTTAGACCCATTTTATTAAAACCCTGCACATATAAATCTCAACACGTGGGTAATTTTCTTTTTTTTCATACAAAAAGTGAAAATTTGCGTATACAACTCGTCCAGGCTGCCCCGTTGCGCGCGCTTTCATCTCTCAAAAAATTCATGGCGTAGCGGACACAAGTACCACGTGGCGAAGCCAAAAGAAAAAAAAACCACGTTGAGTCGCGATTCTCAAATTCGATTTTAGTCGTGTCAAAATCATTTTTAAATTTAGAGATTTTTTCTTGCAGAATAGCGTTACAATTCTCAGAGCTAAAAGTAAGGAACTTTAGAGATAGTTTTGTTAGTTTAGTTCGGTGTACAACAGAATCGGCACCAATTAATGAATAAATTTATGATTTTAAGTATGCAGATCGAAATAAGTGGTTAACAGTAGGTATAATATAGGGACACCTCTTCTTAACCTGCGGGAAAAACAGGCATGCGGTTATGATTACACTAGAAACATTAAATCAATTTGTATTTGTTTATGGCCTGCACCAAAAGGATTCGCTATGGTTAAAACATAAATAATAATTATTTCAGCTTAGCAAACGGTCATTTCTAATTAACCTACAACTCGTGCGGTTGTTTTAGGCTTGAGGGTGTGAGGGGTCGCGCTATTAAACTAATTAATTCCTGCTCTTAACAATAAGGTGAGAAATATGCGTTTGCTTGGAGAGTTTTCATTTTTAAGTAAGTACCTATTTTCCTGTGGCCTGCTCATCTATTATTCACAAAAACGAAATTAGCTTGCCTAGATTGCTGTTTAAATCTATGTTACGGTTGTCTCACTTATAGTCTGGATTTTATATTTTACAAAAGTAAATCACGTGTAAAATATAAATCTTTATACAGGGTGTCTCAAACGCAGTGGCCCAAAGGCGATTGAAGTGAAGCGGAGCTACCCACCTGTCATAAAAAAATTCTAAAGTTGGTATTCTCACAACAGTTTAGAAAATTTCGTTAATTTAACAATTATTATGATTTTTTACGCTTTCAGTTGGATTTATCGACCATGTGAACACAATTTTTGTTGTAGCGAGTTCAAATGTGGCTTCAATATGCCTTGATAGTGCAAGAATAAGATTATGTACTCATTTATGTTCGGTGTGGCTCGGTAAGGCTTCAAATCTGTATTTTTATTTGTCTTTTCATTTTTTTATAAACTCCAGTGACACGTTCCAAACCCTGAGTTAAAAAATACACTAGTGAGTACGTGCATATAGCTTTAAAAACTACCTTAATTACAGATAATTTTAACTGGGTTAATTAAAAAAAGATAGGAAGAAGGTCGGTAAATCCGAAAAAAAAAATCTATAATTTTACCAAAACATCCAACAACCTATCATTCCCAAACTACTAAAATACAAATCACAAGTTAAATGAGTGTAAAAATTTTCGCTTCAATGTCTCTTACATCGTATAGATTTACTTATTCAGTCGGGAAAACTTCTTAAATCTTATATTTCAGGTATAGTGTTAAATTATTAGCGACCCATTAAAACCTACGTACTTAATTATTAATAGCGCTCTCTCAAAACCTGTCATGTTGCTAATGCAGCCAGTACAATGTTGATAAAGGCGGCTTAAATCGTTTATCTCATAAACCGCACTTCGTATGTAAATGTTCCAGTACCGTGTTGTTTCCTTCACTTGTGGGTGCAACTAAGAATACAATTATATTCGCATACGGAACTATTGTTAGAATCCTCACAACAGCCTGTATAATGTACCTATTGTCTGTTCAAATTGTGGCGGCGAAATATAATTTATTATGTTTAGCGAAACATTTTGAGGTAAACTGGCTGAACCCGTGTCACAGACTGGGGAAAAATGTGTGTAGATTTATGGGAATTCGAATATTCTGTATTCAGGTTATTTCACCTGTATTTTTTTAAGTTCAATAAACCTACGCCTGGTACTGTTAAAACATAAAAATGTATGATACGGCTACAGGCCGCAGACGATGTTGCTTCAAGGTTATGGACGCCAACTCCGCTGGGATAACTTTGGAACCAAATCGAATTAAATCCAGAACCTCACTTGTTTGGTTGCAACTCCAAACTGTAGTGCAGGATAATAGAAAGAACTCTGTTGGCTAAAATTAATTCAAAGCGCCAAGCTAATTTTAACCTTATCGCGTAATAGACACTAACATTTTATGTTCATTGCAAATTAACTCTAGTGTTTATGAATGAAAACAAAGGACAACTATTCGGTTACCGGTTTCTTAAGTACCAAATCCCCTGAAACGTGAGTATAAATTGCTTTCATTATCGAATTTACAATCTCGACCTTTGTAAGTTCCACTATTGTTAATGATTGTACTGGTACGGAATTAATTATGTGTCCCTTTGAGAATTAATGAATTAAAATACAGTAATGTTTCGTTTCTTCGTGCGAAATGAAGACACTACATAGTTTGGAATAAAAGTGCTACGCGCCTGCACGCTGCTACGCGGTTGCAAAACGTCTTGTACGCGGCTGCTACGCGACTGCTAAGTGGCTGCTACGCGACCGTTACGCGGCAGCTACTCTTCTGCAGCGCGGCTGCTACATGGCTGCTACGGGGGCGCTACGGGGCTGCTACGCCACTGAGTACACGTCGCGCTACACGAAACAATGTAAAGATGGCCTTCTTGTTATTGGATTACCTTACGCTACACTATACGAAGTGGCTATTGTCTTGCGGTGGAACACTAAAGGGTGGGTATAAGTTGATCAAGATGGGCTCAAGTGCCTCTCAACCTACTCGATGTGTCGGTGAAGTGTCGCGCAAAATTGACGCAAGCGTACCACGTTGTCTCATGAACTATGCAATATTCGTAATGTTTTAAATCTGCCCCCTCTTTTTTGGTTGTCAATTAATCATCCTTCACTCTTCACACCCCCTAAATTCCGGATAATAAGTATAACGGGTTATCTCCCGCTTATTTTCTTACCAAATATCGAAACAAAGTCTTCATATTCTATTTTCTTCGTACCACGTACTTTATCACGTACGTAACTGTGTCCGTGGCATCACAGTGGGCCCTATCTGAATACCAGCGCTGCGGTAGTTGTTTTTTTACAAATATCGCAGCATTATGCTGAGATAGGAGCCTTTTTGGCCTCGCACAGGTCTTACTCTTTTAATTTTTATATCTTTTACGATTTTGTTATTTGTTTTAATCCTAAATTTCTGTGTTCTTTTTAATGTTTTTTATGTCCTGTGCGTGTCACAAATAAATATTTTTTCTTTCTTTCTTTCTTTTTCTTTACCAGTTGCATAAAACTGCTATTGTCGAACCAATTGACAATAGACTGGTTATCTACAGAAGCGTATGTGGAGAAAACCCAAGCATGACATCAATTTCACTAGATTAGAACCATGCCGCTGCAATTGCTTAGAACTACTGTTTTCTTTGAATATAGGGTATACATTTAATTGGTGTGTAATGTTTTGCCAGTGAAACCTCTTAGGCAAATAGTGAATTTATTTTTCAGGGCGAAGGAGCAGACAAACAGCGCGTACATTTAAATCTATGACGTATTGAAAACGAGAAACTGGGTATTGCACTGAAACCCTATTTAAATTGCGAGGTATCCTACATACTTACCTAAAGTATGCTATTCAAGATAAATACAGCCGAGGTTATGCGTGGTTCTGATTCCTAGGTTTACAAAGTGGTAATAAAAGCTCTAGGTGAGTGGCTTGGAGCACCGTTGGTAAGTAGTAAGTACTGCACGCTAACATTCACAATTAGTTCAAGTGTCCATATAAGCTTTCCTGTGGGAGAGGAAGCCAAGTGCAATTACTAATTGCTCTCGTGGCTTCCTCCAGTTTAGATGATGAAATAAACTTAATGCTTCACGTAGTAATGGATTAACAAGCAATATAGGGATGGCAGGGATATGAAATCGTAGATTTTTTTTCTTTTTTACAACCGGCAAAAATTTTCTACGCTGGAATCAAGCACTTAATTCATAGCTACAATTTGCGCTTTAATGTCCTTGTCATACTGTATAGTAACTTATCAATAAATCATCTATTACTTGATACATTGGACCTTGTTACTACATTACCACCCTAAGGTTTAATGTCACTCGAATGTAATTTTTTTTTTTTTGGATGCTTTTACCGTAACGAGGGGCAATTCCGTGGTTTTAAGATTGTCTCTCATGATCTAGTCTCAATTTGTCGAAAATACATTTAATTAAATCATGTAACCTACACGGTTTATAGCATGTTTAGTTTTTGATATTGATTGTCGCTGGAATGAGATACCGCATGTTTTTTAACGTTTTTTTTTTTAAGCCGGTAAGACACCACTCCTTGAAGTGCCAGTTAGATATTTTCAATCGTATTGAAGTTCCAATTTACTGGGGTTTGATGTTAAAAGTGACAATTACCAGGTCGACTACTCTATAATTCATCATTTCAGCCATAAGATGTCCACTACTGGACATTGGCCTCCCCCAATTTGGGGGGCTTTGCCATAATCGCCACGCTTGGCAGACGGGCTGGCGATCGCAGTATGATAGTAAAATACATAGAGAACGCTGCTGCTCATTCTCTAGTAATTCCCTTAGTCGCCTTTTACGACACCTACGGGGAAAAATGGGTTTTATAGTATTCTTTTTCGACCACCACACGGATTCTTTAATTAATCTTCATTATTGGGTGATTCAAATTCTAAGAGATTGGTGAACCAGTGGTAATGGCTGCGACTTACGCTTACGAGTCGTAAGCTATGGGTTTGAACCCAGACAGGCGCTTTATTTTTTGTAAATTATTTCATCACTATTGCTCACCTCACACTGAAATTTCTGAAAAATATGCCTACCCAGGGTAAAGAAATGATACAACAGCAAATCAAAAATATAATATTAATTCGAATTTAAACACGTGCAAAAGCAGTTCCACAGACATCTCCACACAGCATAGCAGTAGGGAATCTATTATGGTTACCTCCACAACCGCTGTATGAGAATCCTTTGCACGTCTGGTCGGTAATGTCATAGAACCACCTGCAAAACAATAACTATTATACATCAATTTATTATTCTTCCAGCACTGGTTGTCCTGTGGTAACGGCTGCGACCCACGAGTTATAGGTTCGATCCTTGACAAGCACGTTGCATTGTGTAAATTATTTCATTTGAAAACGTTGACGGAAAACATACAGACGACCGTGACAACATTGGCATGACTTAGAATTAAAAGTCCGAAGACTTCTGACATCTTGTATCGTCAAATGGGCCCGCGTGGTTGATTACGACCCACTCCCTATGACATAGAAGATCAGTGGGATCATTATAGGCTACTTTATTCTTTGTCTCTAGTTTCAGCACGAATGAGAATAGCTCATACCGGCCCTACGGCTCATTTGTGGCCAGTATGCATAAGCAAGCATATCATATATCGTACTAGCTTTTGCCAGCGGCTTTGCTCACGTGGAGATCGGAAATTATCCTGCAGGAACATACCACCGGGATAAAAAGTACCCTATGTGTTAATGGAGATTATAAACCATTTATTTGCCAAATTTCGTCTAAATCCGTTCAGTCGCTTTTGCAAGAAAGAGTGTTACTCTTTCTTGCAAAATCATCCATACTCACAAACTTTCACATTTATAATATTAGTAGGAAGTAGGATTGTTTAAACTTTTTTTTGAGTCCTCGATATTGCACTCACCTCTTAATGTTGAATTTATTTTATTTTAATAATAGTAAACGTACCAGTTGGCATTCTCTACCTTAATTGAGTACCTGAATTGTGGTCAAAAATACTAAAGCACTTACGTGACTGGTAATATATTGATCGACAATAACTTACGAAGGGTAATATGAGGTACATTCTCCGAAGTCAGGTTGATACCGGCAGAAAACTGTCGGTGGGAAATTATCTGGAACTGCTTCGTACGCTTCCTCTGTAAGTAAATGTAAATAACAGATTAGAAGTAGGTAGACGCACCACATGTACTGATGTACTGATTCTGAGATTTCTTGGTTTTTGAACTATGCCATCGTCGTTTTTGTTGTTTTCACTTGTGCTTTTTTATGCCATATCGCAAGAAAGTAAACTGGCTAACAAGCAGGCGGCCCATCAATAAGTGGTCACCGCAGTCTATAGATACAGTATAGATATGGACAGTATGGAAACTAGGCATATTTGTTGAATTAATTACCTACGCTCTGTTGGAGCATTAGGGTCACTGAGAGTTTGTAAAATTGAACAGAGTTTTAATGGAAAGAACTTTAACGCGGCTTGCGGTAGGAGTTGACTGGTAAAAATTGTCACGCGAAAATGCGTTCATACATGTTTTGCACCCTCCAAATGAATTTTCTCATTGGTCAAAACGTAAATTTCGTAATCGTTTTGTGCGATGTCCAGATAGCATGATAAAGAAACGCCGCTTGAGCCGAATTGTACTGTATTTGTTGTATGAAAGAAGAAAGAAAATACGTTTATTTGCGGCAAACATGACGCACAGAAAGATCAGAGGTATACAAACATAAAAATAAGGTGTCGGAAAACATGCGTCACATCCACGCAAAACGGCCATCACTCAGCATAATGCTGAGACCCTATGCGAGACAGAGTCCCAGCGCTGGTTCCATTTTATTATGAAATACATAATACGCTCGTCGTACTTCTGTAAAGATCGCTGGCAGTCCATTGCCCAAGAGATAAACTTATAACGCGCCTACTCAACCTTGCACGGCACCCGCGACTGACAGCACCGCCCGCCCGCCTCTATCGCTTAGAGATCTCGTAGATGCATTCGCCTATGTGAATGTGCAAGTTCTTTCATAGTTTTTCTACTGTCCATATTTGTATTGTTATATAGATTCATCATAGATTCATGTGTAATATTGGTATTACAGATGTCTGTAACTCCCACTGTAAACCCCCAGGAATCTCACAGGTGTTTGTCTACCCTTTTGAGTATTTTTATGAGACAACTATTCCCTGAAACAGTCCTAGAGGTCAAGAACATGGTCCAAATCCGTCCTTTAGACCCTATCACCATATATTTCACGCTAATTTGCTGTGGTTCCGACGTTACTCGAAAGTATTATTATTGTCATTCCAGTACATAATCTTTATTTGGGACATAACACATGGGACATGGTACTGGAAAAAAAAAAATCTACCTCGACATTCATCCAGGCATTGATGTCTTCCGTCAAACATGTTGTAGCTGTGTGGACAATGTCCATATTCAAAACGTTCGCATCGTTTTAGGTGAACGTCGAAATAATATCTGAAAAATATGCCAACACACATTACAAAATACGAATGTATTAACAGAACACTAAATTCACGCCTTATTTCCCCGAAGGGTTGGGCAGAGGTGTACCTATATTACACCCACATTTTGCCTGTTATGTTGAAGTCCCATGTAATAGGGGGCGAGCCTATTGCCAGGTACAAATCCAGACCACATGAGTAGATAAACAGAACAGAGACTAAGCTTCTTAAGAACGAGCAAAATTGTTACCTATTTTGGTAGGGTTGTCACAATACGGTAAGACAGATTAAACAAAACATTTGTTAAATAGTTTTATTATTCAGTATTATAGAATCGAATCAAATCAAATAATTTAATTCAACTAAGCCAATTACAAGCACTTTTGAATTGTCAAAAGACATAAAATAAAATTAGTACAAAAATAGTTATGGTGCTGCAGTCCCAGTCACAAAACATAATAACTGTGAAAGTACCATAGATACCCATTCCAATGCGTAGATCTCTATGGAGAAGAATGGTCTAGAAACTCCATGGACACTCTTTTTTAACCGACTTCCAAAAGGAGGAGGTTATCAATTCGGATGTTTATATTATTTTTTATGTTTATTTGACTCCGTCGCTTACCAACCGATTTCGAAAATTCTTATCTGAAATCGGACTAGCACGTTTTGAAATATCAAAAAAACCCTAAAAAGTTATCAACATTGTCTACACCGATTACTCAGAGGTTTCTGATCCGATTTCGATGATTCTTTTTTTGTTCGATACAATATACCTGCCATTTGGTACCATAAAATTTTCATTTAGTTTGGTTCAAAAGTTTTTATTTTTAGCTCATTGTGTACATGGGTGCTGTTATTACCGGTGCTACGGATTACAAAATTCTAGTGCACATGTAAGAAAATTATGTACTTGACAATAATTTGATATATTTTTATTTTTTCTAATATTATTCATATACACAGTACAATAAACAACCATTATTACCAATAAAATAATACGTATTACATAAAAATATTCAAATATGCAACTAACAAAACAAACAACGTGCGTTGCACTAACCCTGAGATTGTCAACTGGCTGTGCAAGCGTAAACCGGTTTTTTCCAGTCTCACCGCGTACGCGACAAGCGGCCAGTGATCACGCACACATGCCCCGCGTGCTTGTAGTAGTGCAATCGAATCGCGCGGTTGTTCGAACCTTTATCTCTGTTCCGTTTATCTACTCATGTGTCCAGACTCCGGGCTGCTACTGTGAAATTCCAGATAGAAAAACCCAATAACACTTTTCCCGACCTGGGAATCGAACCCAGGACCTCATGCTCAGCAGTAGCACTTACTACCACTAGACCAACGAGGCAGACGAATGTATTAAATACCTTAAAAAATGTATTATTAAACTTTAAGCTTTGGTTATTACATATAACCGACATAGGTTATAAACGTTACTAGAAGTAGTCCAGGCTATAGAGTTTACAGGACCGACAACTTTTGGGGTCATTCACATTCATGGTGGGGTACACTGGAATCGTGAAATTGAAAGCTGGTGGACATATAAGTGCGAGTGGTCCTAAATTGATAAAGAACAAACGCACAGCAAAATAGGTTTTGTGCAGTTGACATGACAGCATCATAACTGTCAACCGCCAACACTCTTGTTCTGTATACAACGTAAGTGGGAGCCCATTATCCAACATTAGGCCCTTATCGACGTTATTAAGCTAGCTTTTCCCCGCGGGTTGGCCCGCGTGGAGGTAGGAAATTATCAAACGGGAACGTACTACTGCAAAATAAAGTATCATGTCACTATGTTCGTAGACGCCGATCTGCGAAACCATCCAACATAAAATTTCATTGAAATATCAATAAAATTTTGTGAATAAATAATAAATATCTTGGGATAATCAACACACCGTTATCTGATCCCAAACTAGGCAGAGCCAGTACTAGTAACCAGACAACTGATAAACATACTTATATATTTCTAAATACATACATATTATAGATAAATCACACCCAGACACAGAACAAATGATCGTGCTCATCACACAAACATTTGTCCTGGGTGGGAATTGAACCCACGATCTCAGACTTAGCAGTCAGGATCACTAACCACTAGACTAACAGGTCAGTGAATGTTTTATTCCAACTTAAAAGATAGAATAGTTAAGAACCCGATCGGTGATTTTCAGTACCAAGTCAGGGGGAATTCGCTGTTGATAATATACAGTCATTCATCATTATCATTTCAGCCTAAAAAAGCCCACTGCTGGGCATAGGCGTCCCGCAAAACGGGAGGAGTTCGCCATAATTACCACGCGCTTGGCAGGCGGGTTAGCAATCGTAGTATGATGGTAAAATGCATAGATAACGCTGCTGCCCATTCTCTAGTAAGTCCCTTAGCCACGTTTTACAACACCCACGGGAAGAAATGGAATGGTGCTATTTCGTACGTGTGGCACCACATGGAAAATATTCAATGAAATTTTATGAATATACGTTTATTCGATTCCAACTTGAAAGATACAGTCTTGAAGGGGTCTGCTAGGACCGATGCCTGCCAGGGTCGCGAGATTGTTCGAAAGAGATACCGTGACCCTGGCACATGGGCAACTGATGGAAAACGGGGGGGTTTTAGTCACTAAAAGTCTGACACGCCCTCCCGCTCCGCCCTAGAGCGGGAGAAGTCATTAGATGATTTCCCATCCAAAAAAAAAACTTGACAGGTGTCAAGGGACACCCGGATGGAACGAAGTTCCTTTCCAGGATTCATTATTGTTATTATTTTTTTATTATTAACCTGTATACAGTCAACAAAAATATTCTCTCTCTCTCTCTCTCTCTCTACTCACAACAAAAAAAAAACAACAACATACAAAACAAATACAAACAACAAAATATAAACGGTCGAATTAGCTAGCCCCCTTTCGCAACGAGCCATAAGGAACTTCGTTCCAAAAAAAAAAACATACAGTTCAGAATGCGATAGATGATGTTCCTAATGATATTATAGTAGGATAATGTTTTGTATCTCTAACACGCACTTGCGGGATGTCCGTATGGCCGTACTACAAACGGCACCACTCGGTTGAAACTTGCAATAAATAGACATGTTCAAATATCTCAGGTCAACTGGAAGAAAAAAAATGTTTTTATTCACAATACTGGGGCAAATTAAATAAACTAACAACTCCGCACATGTGATGGGTGGCAATATCTAAATGAGGCCATGAGAGCCAGAGCGGCCTATATAAAAAAAAAAAAAAAAATAAAGGTGGCCAAGGTTTACATGATTCCTCAAAAATCTCTTAATATGTAATATAAACAATATTACATTTTGGAGATTTGGACACCAAAGAATAATAAAATGTGTATACCTATTTTCAAAAGTTACAATTATTTGGAATCAGAGTTTCCGTTTTTTCTTACTAATGAAAACAAGTAGTGAGGCCACTCTGGCTCTTATGGCCTCACTAATATTGTTGACAAAAGAAATAATAAATTCGACTACTTTTTTCTGGGGTCATCAATCGCAGCTAGTGGGGAAACTTGAAATATCAGCTTAAAAATCAGGTTTTCTTATGTAAACTTTAAAGACTTGATTAGTATCTATCGATATCTTAAACACAATTAAACAAAGGGATACAGTTTTCCCAACTCATACATCATGTAACAACACTAACAGTAATGTTTAACCAAAAAATCATCACATGTATACATTTATTATTAACTATTAGATACTGTATATACAGTCGGTCCCACAAGAGCGTTGGAACGATATCTCTAAAAGTAGCGGTTAATCAATTAGCGTTACTTTAAGAATATTCTGGAGAAGTAGTAAAGTTCGACGCGTCATAGTAGACAGGTTGGTTCTTGTCGGCACTTCGTTGCAAACAGACGTAATTAAAAATTAGTTCCGTGTACGTTAAACGTTATGCAGCTGTATCCCTTTGCTTACATCCGAAGGGTCCAAAATTAAGTTATTCAGCTGCTGCTCGTTACATGAAAAAGTCGTCAGAGTTTGTGAGGAAGTGGGTAAACCGATATAAAGCTGTGAAAAATGTCGATAACTTTAAAGAGAGAAGCAAATCGCGTAAAACAAGTAGCAGAGAAGATAAAATCATTTTGCAGATATTTGAATCAAATCCAAGTCTAACGTTACGGCAAGCACAGAAAATGTTTGATAAAAATAATATTAAAGTCGGCTTAATGACGATAAAAAGACGACAAAAACCGTTACTATCTGCAAAGCACATGAAAAATCGATTAATATGAGCTCGCGAAAATATCGATAGAGATTGGAGTAGTATAACTTTTACTGATGAGGTATCTTTTTGGGCATAGGTTCCTAGAAAGTAAGCATGGTGTGTTAAAGGCACTCATGTGTTACAGCTACGGTTAAACACCCCATAAAGATCAATGTTTGGGGGTGCTTTTGTACTCTTAGATTTGGATATTTGTATTTGTTTACGAAAACTTTGGATGCACAGTTGATGTTGAAAATATAGCAGAAAGCCTTATTGAAGTCCGCTTAAGTATGTTTTGGGGAATATAATACATCCTGGATTGTACAAGAAAATAACGACCCTAAACATAAGAGCCGTTTGTGGACCGACTGGAAAGTGTAAAATGGCATCGAAAGGTTAAAGTGGCCTTCACAGTCACCAGATGTTAATCCTATCAAGAAAGTCTGGAGTGTAGTTAAGAGTAATCTCAGAGGAAAGCAAATACACACCTTAAAGCATTGTGTTATCAGATAAAACTAATATAGAGGTTTTTACCTGTGCAGTATGCAGAAAAACTGGTTAAAAGCATGCCTTAACGTTGTTAGGCTATATGTCAAAGTAGAGGAGATTTTATTTTGTATTATTTGTAATTGCGTTATAGTATGTTAAATAAAGTTTAAACTTGTATATGTTTTTCGTCTATAGATTAAATATTTCACCAGATATAATTCCAACGTTCTTGTGGGACAAACTGTACATAATCTACAATTATTTAGGTACCTATATTTTTGTGTGAATGCGAAAAATTTCAGAAATTGTCAAGTACATTTTAAGCCCTCACAGCCCACTATAAAAGTAGCAGACATTGCAAACGTTGAGAGGCAAGAATGTACATAGAGAATCTGCACATTAACCTCAAAATAAAATTTATAACAATATTTTAAACCAAGCTCATTACCACACACTTTAACTATGTGGGTATCACGATTAGCTATAACTTTTGTTGTCCGCCCCGACCCTTGCTCGAGCCTACCCGCGCCGCTGAGCCTGTAGCTTTAAATTTGTCCTTAAATAATAATCCTTCCGCTCCAGCCCGTCCCTTGCTGCCCTCCACCAGCGATGCCCTTTTTTTTTTTTTTTTTTTTTATCGTGGAGAAATGCTCATGCATACTGCGCTACTAAGGGGAAATAGCGCAGTTATGTGGGACTCCAACCCACTAAAACTCCACGGTGTCCTCCTACACCGCTTATGGCGGGAACACGGGAACGAAAAAATTCTTCCGCGAACCCGCCGCGGCTGTCCGTCGCCGGACCCACCTCTGAGGGATACCCCCATTCACGGCGCGCATGAACACATAACACGCCGTGACCACCCCGGGGACCAATTAGCATATAGGCGCCAGACGACCCCTTGAATGACACCCTTGGTCCCCCTGCGACGGGTCAGGACTATGGCCCCGCCGCCTACCAGTTTTCGGCCGCAGGGGATAGGGAGAGTGGCCAACGTTATACCAACACTCCTCTTCCCCTGCGGCCCCACCGCGTTCGCCATCGGACGGTGGCGACCCCGTTCAGGCCGCGGTAGGTAGGGAGAGCGGCGCACCTCAATACCGGCACTCCTCTCCCACCGCGGCCTCCAACCCTCGCGATGTCGCCAAACGACACCGCGTTGGCCGCTACGTCGTCGGCTTTGAGCGGAAAAGCCCTGACGAGCGGCCCCTCCTCGGGTTCCTCTTAGCTTCACCGTGGGGTTCTAAACCACGGCTACTGAGCCCCCCCGCCTCGTCAATGCGGGAACCCACTGGGGGGGACCAGCGATGCCCTAACCCAAGGTCCGTACCCCACGGGATTTCCCTTAGCGATTACTCGGTCTAGTTTTAAGCGATTAAACCTTGGCTGGAGGCTTTTAGTCACAAGCAAGCCCGGTTAAGCAGTCGTTACGGGTCGTCAGAAGACCGAAAGTCTGACAACCTGTCTTACCAAGGGGTATCGTATTACCCAGTAACTGGGTTGTGGAGGTCAGATAGACAGTCGTTCCATGTAAAATCCTGGTACTCAGCTGCATCCGGTTAGACTGGAAGCCGACCCAAACATACATAATTGGGAAAAATTATATAAATACTAACGTACCCTCTGGATATGAAGCGGTTGCTGGTGTGTCTTTAACTTCTACACCATCCACATTGCATAGCAATTTTATCAAAATGAATGAAAATAACCTGAAAAGTGCGAGGAACTCATAGTCAAAGAACATTATTATGTTGAAATAATTTAAAAAACACAAAATCAAAAAAGTGCAATAAAATATTATGGACTGTTTCAATATATTTTATCGCGAATAAAATGGGCATAATACAACATAAAAGTAATATTTGATTTCAAGAAGTTGTTACGTAACATTGGCATAGTAATTTGAAGGTGCACATGATACTGAAGTTCGTGAAATGACAGCATTCAAGGGTTCCATCATTGGAGGTTTCTTTTCGTCGACAATAAACTATTAAAATGGTGAATTAAAATAATTCAACGCATAGGTATCCGTTTGTTCCTTATGATCTTCATATTCATGGAACGGGTATACTGAGAAATGACGGGCTTGTGGCTAAGTAATTATGTGAGTAATGTTGTTATGTGAGTAATTATTTGACTGGCCTGTTAGTCTAGTGGTTAGTGACCCTGACTGCTAAGACTGAGGTCGTGGGTTCGATTCCCACTCAGGACAAATGTTTGTGTGATGAGCTCAATCATTTGTTCTGTGTCTGGGTGTAATTTATCTATAATATGTATGTATTTAGAAATATTTAAGTATACTAGCTGACCGTACAGACGTTGTCCTGTTTCCTAGAACATGATAGCAGCGCCATCTGTCGGACTGATTTGTGAATCTAAACCAACCACGGTGCCACCCAAACGCATCCAAAAAAATCATTCAAATCCGACCAGCCGTTTAGGAGGAGTTTAGTGACATACACACGTACAGTAGAATTATAATAAGTATATTTATCAGTTGTCTGGTTACCACAGTACGGGCTCTGCCTAGTTTGGGATCAGATAACAGTGTGTTGGTTGTCCTAAGATATTTTTATTATTATTAATTATAGCCGCACAGGTTGATCGTTCAGGTTAAGCTACGCTTGCCGCGGTTGGTCCGTGGATGAGTGACCATCTTTACATATCAAGACCCTTCCGTGCCTCGGAAAGCACGTTAAACCGTTGGTCCCGGCTGTCTTTCGTAGATCTTAGACAGTCGTTACGGGTAGTCAGAAGCCCGAAAGTCTGACAACCAGTCTTACCAGGGGGTATCGTATTACCCAGAAACTGGGTTGTGGAGGTCAGATAGGCAGTCGCTCTATGTAAAATACTGGTATTCAGCTGCATCCGGTTAGACTGGAAGCCGACCCCAACAAAGTTGGGAAAAGGCTAGGCAGATGATGGGTGGGACTACGAGAAATACGACCTATCCTATAAAGTCACAAAGAGCTGTTATTTAGTAAGTAGATTGGTCCTATCAATATTATGTGTTAGTTAGTGAAATAGTGCACTGTTCAGTAATAAATAGTAGGCATCTTGAATGGGTCTTACTAGAGAATGGGCAGCAGCGTTCTCTATGCATTTTACCACTATACTGCGATCGCCAACCCGCCTGCCAAACGTGGCGATTATGGCAAAGCCCCCCAAATTGGGGGAGGCCTAAGTCCAGCAGTGGACGTCTTACGGCTGAAAAGATGATGATGATCTTGGATGGTGCAAACTGTGCATAAAATAGAGAAAAAGAACATACTTATTTTTTTTTATTGTCAGTATTTATCAATTACAAAATGCCTTCGCTGCGCTTCAACTCTCATCTTGATGCCGAGACCAGATTAATACCATACGACAAACATAACATGCGCACAGCACTCGACAGTACATCTGCCCACTGTTAACGTCTGCCCACCAAACAGTAGTAGCAACAGTTGCTGGTTGCAAGGGCAGCTAAAGTTGCTCTGACAGCCGAATGATATTCGTACATCTTTCATGGGCTTTCCGAGCTACGGAGATACGGTCTCGATATGTAATGAATCACGAACGACCGCAGCAACGTGAGCTAGCTTACCCTGATTGATCGAAGATCCCGTAGTTGATTGGCCAAGAACCCCAATTTCAATATTTTATTTCAAACTAGCTTCTGCCCGCGTGGGTGTTGGAAATTATCCCCAGGGAACTTGGCAGGGGTAGAGGTTTTTGCTTAGGCTGTTTATGGGTTAGGCAATCTAATAACCCCATGAATTGTAATGGTGATCTAGCTGCGAGTTAGGCATTAAATATCATAATAATACCATCCTTTTATTCTACCACTGCAAGAAAAGGTCCCCTCCCATCTACAGAAGGCTTGAGCATCGCTTTCGCTTGGTCACGGGATAGCAATTTCAGACTTATATAAACTACTAGCTGTACCCTGCCACGCTTCACTGTGGCACATTCGAGTGTTTTCCTCGCTGACGGCAGATGACGCGGTCACTGGTACACAGCTGATCGTTAAAAAAACAGTTTTTTCGCGGTCGCGGATATATGACTGATACAAAAAATAGATAAAAACAATCCTTGATACGGATTATATACCGTGCTAAAATTTCAGCTCGATCGGTGCAGAACTTTTTGAGTTTTTGAAGCGTACACAAACCAACATAACATTTTTATATATATAGAAAACTTGCTTCTGCTCACGACATGGTTCCTCTTGATATCATAATAATACCATCGTTTTATTGTCCTACTACAGGCCAAAAGCATCCTCTCTCCCACAAACGGCTCGAGCATTGCTCTCCACTCTTAGTCAAGGGGTAGGTAAGTAATTTCAGACTTATAATATGTACTACTAGCTTCTACCCGCGACTTCGTTCCTCGTGATATCATAACAATAATAACTATCATCATCATCATCAATTCAGCCATAAAACGTCCGCTGGACATAGCCTGCACCCCCCCCCCAAAGTACCGCCACTTCAACGGATTCTGTGCTTCTCGTATCCAGCGGATTCCTGCGGCATTCACCAGGTCATTGGTCCATCTTGTGGGTGGCAACGCTACGACTACGACAGTACGCGGTTTCCACTCCAGAACCTTCTGCCCCCATCTACCATCTGTTTTGCGAGTAATGTGCCCTGCCCACTGCCACTTAAGTTTTAAATAATAACAATAATGCCATCCTTTTATTGTCCCACTACAAGACAACAATGATCCCCATGCGGTTATCAATTTCAGACATATATTATCAACTAGCTTTTGTTGAAGTTGTAAGACACCACATTAATAGTACTAAAATAACACCCATTTCTATCACATTTTTTTTAACTTTCATGTATACTACGGTTGTTGTTTTGGCCTCGGCAGTAAAAGTACACTGAGTCAGGTCTGGTGACGCGGGAGCAAGGTTCGTAGTACAGTTGTTCGTGTGAAAAGCAGCTTGTCATGAGCAGCTTGTCTGCAGCCTTCTGAAGCAATATCGATAGCCTGCGATAGCTTGCGAAGTTTTCTGTTTCATATGGGTACTTACTACATATTAGCACAACACTGCATGATGACTGTCAGATACATTCTTACAGATAACTTCTGCCAAACGGCTATCACTCAAATATTGTACACACGGGATTTCTTATCAGTAGTCACTGAACAATAGACATTAATTTTAATTAATACCAATAATGTCAGAAAAAGAGATAAAAAATCATATTTTTCCATGAACTTTCGACGAAGTATCATAAAGCTGTATCACGAAATTTAATAAAAAAACACAATACATGTCAAAAGTTGGGAATCCAAATTACAGTCCATGTTTGCAAAAGCAGTCATCGAACAGCTCAGCTATTTGCTTCCTAGAAAGCCAACATAATACAGATCGACTTGTAGTTTTCAATCCAGGACGTGATAGTGTGACTCATTTGCATCAATTAAGCACCCCATAAAGCGTAGGCGAACATTCAGGAGATTTGAGAAATCTCAATTTTTATGTATTTTTTAAGTGTGATAAATTTCTAAGAGCATAAAAAGTAGTGAGATAGCCCAGTAGGGCAGTTAATTAATTTGACTGTAACACTATACTGTAAATTAAATATTTCTAGAATTATAAAAATAATATATATATGGATGTCGCGCGGTGCGGGGCTCCCGTAGAGCACGCAATAAACTCTAACTAATAGCTACAAACTCATAAATACAGCTGGTAATATAACGCTGTATGTATTATTTTGGTTGATAGTCATATTGTGGTTACGCAAAAAGGTTGGAAAACCGTCAATGATGGTCTCGATATTTTTTAGTCCTCACCATCACCGTTAGGATAGGTAAACCTAGGATTCTTTAAGGATCGTTGTGGATGGACTCTTCTGGGGGGAGGGACCCAATCAGTGCAAATATCTTGGCATGTTACTTTGCTCGTGAACCTGTTGTCATTGCCTCCGCAGCCACTGTACGAGAATCCTCTGCATGTGTGTGTTGATACGTCGAAATAGTACCTGTCGAAAATAAGTTAAATAAGTATTAGTAATGTGTATATAACCAGCCTATACCATTCCCACTGTTGGGACACAGGCCTCCTTTCGGTGAGAGGGAGTGGGCCGTAATCTACCAAGCGGGCCCAGTGCGGGTTGGTAGATGTCACATGTCTTCGTTTTTTTGTCTCACGCTGTTTTTCTTCACCGCTTTGAGAGCATGAAATAATTCACACAAAGTATAGCGCCTGCCTGAGTCGTGGGTTCGAACCGTTCGAACCCACGGCCTGGCAATGTATTTAGACAACTTAAGAATAGGTTGGGGAAAAAGTTTCTTCGCATTTTTTAAGAAAATTCAAAACATTTTTTAATAAAGTTTATTTACATTTAACTAAAGTATGTAGGTACCATTTTGTTCGATAACTTTTGATTTCGATGTAGGTAGGGACATGATCCCATTGCTATAGAAATTTTGGGACTTCTGGTCAAAATACCGCGACAAGTGGTTTTGGCAGTCCTCTCGTGATGTTAACCTGACACTGCCTATAGAATTCTGAAGAGACCGAAACAGGTGGAAATCTGAAGGTGCAAGGTCAGGACTATACGGCGGATGCATTAACACCTCCCAGCCAAACTCTCTTAATTTTTGTTGGGTGGCTAAAGATGTGTGAGGTCTAGCGTTATCATGATGAAAAACCACACCCCTTCTGTTGATTAATTCCGGCCGCTTTCCCTCAACTTCTTGCTTTAATCTCATCAGTTGTTCGCAGTAGAGTTCAGAATCGATGGTCCTGCCTGTTGGTAACAGCTCATAATGAATAATGCCCTTCCAATCCCACCACACACACAGCATCACCTTGTTGCGAGTTAACCCGGGTTTCGCCACAGTCTGTGAAGCCTGACCGGCCTTTGACCACGACCTTTTTCGCACGTTCTTGTCATACGTGATCCACTTTTCATCACCAGTTATCAGCTTCTTCAAAAATGGTTCGGTTTCATTACGTCGTAATAAAGAATCACAAATGAGTACACGGTTCATTAGGTTTCTTTCAGTGAGCTCGTGAGGTACCCAAATGTCGAGCTTTTTTGTGTACCCAGTTTTTTTCAAATGCGCCAAAACTGTTTTGTGGTCAATTTCCAGTTCTTCAGCTACGTCGTAACTACTGGTATGCCGATCTTGCACCACTTTTTCAAAAATGGCATCCATTTTATCTGTAATAGGGCGACCAGAGCGACGTGCATCTTTGACATCAAAATTTCCGGATTGAAAACGCTTAAACCAAATTTGTGCTACTCTCACAGACTCTACACTAGGTCCATAAACATCGCAAATTTTTTTCGCGGCTTGCGTTGCATTTTTACCTTTTTTGTAGTAAAATTTTAAAATGTATCGAATTTCTTCATTAGATTCACTCATCTTGACGGTACGAAAAACAAATGAAAATCACACATTTTCCTAATTTGAATTTGGAATTATGTTCTTTAAAATTTAAACTTTCAATGATACCAAAACCAGCCAGATACAAATAGTATAGCCAAAGAGATTTTATTATAAGTTCATACATACTATAATGATAAAAGACTTTTTCCCCAACCTAATACATTTAAATTAGCAATGTATTGAACTGTCTAAATAGATAGAGTGATAGAGGATACAATACTTTTACTGTGTACTCTATGAATACATTATTAAGAACAACAGAACAAAAACTCACATCGGGTAGTACTTGAAGCACTCTCCAAAGTCTGGTTGCAAACGACAAACTAAGTCAGTCGTCAAGTTTTTTTCGACATCTAGGTGCATAGACTCTATAACAAAAATCTTAATTTAAAATAAAATTATAATCCTGCACAGTGGGAGGAGCTTGTGGTTGATTACTATTAAGAAATCTATATGTGCCTAGGTCAGTCCGTAGATGGGTGTCCACGTTTTTCATACTGAAGCCGTTCCGTGCTTCAGCAGGTACTGCTGTCATTAGACCTTTGTTAATAGTCGTCAGAAAACTTAAAGTCTCAAACCTGTCTTACCAAGACAGGCGCGGTCGCAGCCCAAGATTTTGGGGGGGGGGGGTTCACCATGAGTGCCGAGGAATATTTTAGGAACGTATATCTAGCGGGCGAAGCGAGCTCGAAAATTTTAACAACCCGCGTCGTACAGGCTAGGTTTTGTTTTATATTTTATGGTTTAAGTAAGTAGAGGGACAAGTATATTTATTTAAAACGGTTGTGTATTATTCAGGCTCTCGACAGCTTGGATGCTTTGGGGGGGGGGGGGGGGGGTCATGACCCCTAGGAACCCCCCCTCGGACCGCGCCTGTACCAAGAGGTATCATGTTATTTATCACTGAATATTGTGCACCTATTAGATTGTAAAAATAGAACCATTTTACAAACAATATTTTTGTAAATATTGCTTTGTAAACTTACTGTAGCATAATGAATTACATTCATCAAGTGTATCAAAGTTATTTTGACTGAAATCACACTGGCCGTACTCGAATGTACTACACGTTTTCAAGACTGTGTTGTAATAAAATCTGTAACAATTAATTAAAATAAGTAACAGTTTACTAAAGACATCGTTCGGGGATGTTTTACCATGACAATTATACGACAAAATTGTTTCTATGTTACTTAATGTAATTAGTGTTTATTGGAGCTTGGGGGAGGCCTATGTGAAATGATGTGCCTAAGTAATAACAACCGCACGGGTCGATCCTACGCTTGCCGAAGTTGGTCCGCAGATGGGTCAATCTTTAAATACCAAGATCCCTCCTCTAACTTTGCTGAAAGTTAATGACCTGTCCAGAGTAACACCAGACATTTCGGGAAGTTGCTGTGCTCAGTGGGCACCACACCGTCAAACGATGTTAAGTTTGCAACCTGCTTCTCTGCTGTGAAGATGGAATATGCAAGACTGCGTTTTGCTCGAATTTGGTTTGAGATAGTTTGCGAGGTAGTATAACGTTCAGTCACTAAGAGCGTCAGTCAAATGGACTTTCGGCGTCTTCAAAGGTGGGCTGGGAGTGTAAAGTTAGTAGGTACAGGTTTGTATGAAACTGGCCGAATCATTACTTGCTGTCTCAAACCGACCCCGGTGAAAATTCTGTATCCATCGGCTGGAATAGCGCCACCAGAAATTCGCAGAGAGGTGGCAAGTTCAAGTGAAAGCGCTAAGATTGTTTCTGACCCACGACACCCTTTGCACGATTACATCCTCGTGTCATAAAGGTTGAAAAGCTGCAACAACTTTTTTAAGTGTGTCCTACTTACTGGCGAACGGTCTAAGGAAAGACTAAGCCTGGTGCTTCTTTACCAAATTCAATCGTTCTACGTGCTGAAAATCAGGCATTTGGACACAAGTTGCCTTGGCTTTCCTGGAAGTCTTTAAATAGACTCCGAACTCAGGGAAGCCGAAGCAAACAAAACCTGCACAAGTGGAGATTTAGAGATGACTGCGCCTTGGAGTGTAAATGTGGTGCTGTCCCTCAAACAATTGTGCACTTAAAATCTTGTCCAGGGTGTCCTGTTGTTTGAACGCTACAGGAGTTGATGGACAAAGGCTAGAAGAGGCTAGGCAGATGGAGAGGAGTCTTGTGGTTAGTGACCCTGACTGCTAAGACTGAGGTCGTGGGTTCGATTCCCACCCAGGACAAATCTTTGTGTGATGAGCACGAGCATTTGTTCTGTGTCTGGGTGTAATTTATCTATAATATGTACCTAGTCTTGCCATAAATATTGTCACAAAGAAAAAAAAAATTTTTTTATTGCATATAATATTTATTACTTTTAGAGTGTGTTAGTTTAATACATAAATATAAAACAATTTAAAATATAAAAAGCTTATTCGAAGTGGTCTCCATTGGCTGCAATACAGTCCTTTAAACGTTGAGGCCAGTTATCAATAGAAGCACGCACTCTTTCCATGGGAAAATTCTTCACTGCCAATCGTATGGATTGTTTTAGGGACTCCAAATTATCATGGCGTTTAGAACAAGCCATACTCTCTGAAACTGATCATAAATCATAATCCAGCGGATTAAGATCGGGACTAGACGACGGCCAGTCTTCAGCTCTGATGAAGTCCGAAACGTTCACTTCCAACCAAGACTGCGTGGAACGAGCTTTATGACCCGGCGCCGAGTCTTGTTGGAAGGACCATACTTGGTTATTGAACATGGTGTTGTTAAGGGGCTTAACTACCTTCTCAAGAATGGTATCTTGATACACTTGTGCCGATGTTTTGATACCTTTTTCACAAAAATGTGGCTTAGTCACTCCTTCATAGCTAACACCCCACCAAACCATCACTGAAGTCGGATAATGCCCACGTTGCACTCTGTCGACTAATTGGGAAGCTTCCTTAGAGCTTTGAGCATAAATACGGTCATTTTGTTTGTGAAAATGTTGCTCAATTGTTAAGATTTTCTCATCCGTAAACAAATTTTTTCTGTGACCTCCCTTTGCGTACCGCTTCAGTAGTTGTTTCGATTTTACCACCCTATTCTTTTTTAAATTATCAGTTCAAAAATGACCAGTGCATTTCTTATAGGCTGCAAGTCCTAAGTCATCTTTTAAAATACGCAACATGGTTCTGGGTGCTATCTTCATCTCCCGAGATAAAATCTTTTGCTTTCGGACGGGATTTCTTCGAATTCTTTTCCTTACTGCTTTGACCATCTTTTTCGTACGAACACTACGTGGACGGCCAGATCTTTTTCTGTCACAAACAGAGGAGGTCTCATTGTACCTATTAATAACCCGGTACACAAACATTTGACTAATACCAAGCGTATGGAGAGTTTTAAAAATTGCATTTGGCTCCATACCAACTTTGTGTAATGCAATCACAACGATTCGGTTCTCTTTATCACCCCACTCCATTTTAATATCGCAAAATATTGTACAATTTATTGGCGCCAAAATTAGAAAACTCAATGAACAATCGTATAAAAATGACAGATTCCAAATTCAAACGTAATATCTTTCTTATTTTTAACTGTAACAGTATTTATGGCCAGACTAAGTATATATTTAAAAGTATATAAGTATGTTTATCAGTTGTCTGGTTGCCATAGTACAGGCTCTGACTAGTTTGGGATCAGATAACGGTGTGTTGGTTGTCCTAAAATATTTATTAAAAAAATAAAATAAGTAAACGTAAATAAATAAAATGTTTCTGACGCCAAGCAGCGGTTTGGAAGGTATCAACTTTGTTTCTGGGAAAACAGAGGAAACTGCTTCCAAGGTACCACTGGTCTGTATAATCAGCCTATTATGTTCCTACTGCTAGGACACAACCTCCTCTCTTTAAGAGGGAAGTAGGCTGCTATCCACTACGCTGGCCCAGCGCGGGTTAGTAGATGGCACCTGTCTTCACAATGTTTTCCTTCACCGTTTTGAAAGCAGAGTGGTGTTGAAACAATTTACACAGTTACCTTTCAGGGTTTGAACCTATGACTTACAGCTCGTAAATTGCGGCCGTTGCCACTGAACCACCAGTGGCATGGCCGAAGGTATATTCTGTAAAAATCTCAATGTGAAACACAGGTGAAGTAAGCTTTCAATCGTTTCAATCCCTGGAGGAGTAACAGCTCACTCATCAAGCTCACTTCAGCTAAGGTTTCACACTGAGATTTTTTCAGAATAATGCCATATATTGTATACTGTGTCCATATTGTATACAAAACTATAATGCCATACCGCCTCGTCACCCCAGAAGTCTCCCAAATCAAAGTGCTTGCGAACCTACTTACCATTCCTATTAGGATTTTAAAGTGTGCATAGGCAAACAGAAAATTTGTGCTAGTCAAGTATAGGCAAAAATTCCAAACCTCATAGCATGCCTTTGATGATCTTCCTTGCTAGGTAGTTGGAATTCATAGAACTAAGGTAACAGTTACGCATTGACAGGAATTCCCAAATCAATAGTATTGTTACTGGTTACTGTAGGCCTGTTTGATTCCACTGCTGGGCAAATGCCACTGGCAGAATTGAATTAAAGGCCAGATTAAAGAAAGGTCAGATGTTTTGTTGAACTGATCTCGCCAACTTCTACTGTGTCATAATAGCAATAGCTACGGTAATAAATAGTCATTTCAAAGAATGAAAAAGTATTTATTGTAACCCGCACAGGAATATCACGAACCGCTAACTACTAAAAACAATATTACAAAAAAAAAACAAAAGTAAAAAGAAAATTAAAACCCAAAGTACGAGTGTAGGATAAATGAATAAATAATATAATAATATCTTAGGACAACCAACACACTGTTATCTGAACCCATACTAGGCAGAGCTTGTACTATGGCAACCAGAGAACTGATAAACATACTTACATATGTCTAAATACATACATATTATAGATAAATTTAACCCAGACATAGAACAAATGATTGTGCTCATCACATAAAAATTTGTCCTGGGTAGGAATCAAAACCATGGCCTCAGTCATAGCAGTCAGGATCACTAACCACTAGACTAACAAGCCAGTCAAAATGAATAAAAAAAATGAATAAAAATGAATGAATGAACGGGATGTTATCTATCTGTAGTAAATTATAAATAAAACTGTTTAATACCGTACTTTGAACTGCTGTGTTCTTCTATACTACATGCGTAACCGTTCGGCTGGAGTTTGCAGATAAGTAAGTCCTCAGGGTGTAAATATTCTAAAACAAAAGTTATCAAGTATACCTAAGTTTTTTTTTTTTTGCCTAAATGTCACAAGCATTAAGTACTGCTGTGCATAAGGTCCTGGGTATAATTCCCAGGTCGGGCATGTGTAATTGAATTTTTCATCAAGAATTTCTGAATGATATTCTGAATTTCTGCTGGGCGACCACCATAATCGGATTTGTGCCAGGTTGATGGCAATTTTCTCGCTCCATGTTACATGGGACTTAAACATAACTGATGTAATGTGGGACTTCATTAATAGCTACGCTTAAAAACAGGCAAGCCCTTAAACTCTTAAACGAACGAACGATTTTGTTCGTTTTTTCTTGGCAAGTAAATACAACATCTTGATAATCATATGTTAATATAATAATTTTACACCCAAACAATTTGAATGGCTACATACTTAACTTACGTCCCTTGAAAGTGACTGAAGGCGATGTTAGATCGCAAATGAACAATATATAAATGAACAGAATTTCTGTATACATATTTCTGCCTCAGAAGTTATTTCACAGAGCACCATTATTGGGTATGCATACAAAATCAAGACTGATAAGGTGAGCATCGCGTGAAATTTTGATAACACCGTGCGTATTCGAATCGTAAAAAAATTATTTGTGTCCAATCTAATCGCAGTTGATTCTTTAGTTTCTATACTTCAGCCAAGATCAGACGAAGAACTAAATAAGCCAAAGTTACTTGGGAGTTGAAAAATTGGAAAGACTTCATCAAACCCGTTTTTATTTCCTTATTAGGAAAGTAATTTTTTGTACTCCTAACCTACGGTGCACAAAGTTGGTAGCTACTTGACCAACAGAATCCAAACTCAAGTTTTGTTTGTACAAAACTTGAGTTTCTACTACGCTCCTTATCTCAAGTATCGGATGCTCCTGCCAGGGTTGCGAGATTTGTCCGAAAGAGTTACCGTGGCCCTGGCATATAGGCAACTGAAGAAACACGGGTGGGTTATAGTCAGTAAAAGTCTGACACGGCCCCCGTTCCGCCCAGAGCGGGGCACGTAATTTGATGATTTACCACCCAAAAAAAAAGGAGTAGCGGATGTTTGAGGAAAATCATTCAGGCAAAACTAGGAGTGGGCCAAACACGTCAAACAAAGCATGTATCCGGAGATATGGGCAAAGATCGTTACTAACTGGACAGCTGAGTGAGGACATTGCTGTCTAGGTAAACCACCGCAGAAGTGGTGTGACGACCTGAAAATGTTTGCAAGGCCAACATAGCCAGAAATCACACAAAATAGGCAAAAGTTGAACTGAATGGTGCTGATCCACCCGTCATGTTGGTGAACAGGCGCCATCAGTAGAGCCTTGTCATCTCATAGCTGCCACGGCTTATTACTCGCTTTATATTAGCTTCACTTGTATGTTTGTATGTTTGTTTGTAACCGACTCCTTATAGCGCGATTTTGACCCACTTTAAACGACCAGATTTCATTTAAACTCTGTAGACTTGTCGAGGACCGAAGACAATACTATAATTTCATAAATTTCTGCCATTACTCTTGCCAGGGTTACCAGGACAGCAAAACAACTGTCTTTGAAAACTACGCTGACATACGTCACAAACAACGCTGACATACGTCTCAAAATTCGAAACTCCCTAAAAAATAGAAAATAAAAAATAGGTTAAAAAAAAACTAAAAAACACGATTCCATAGAAAACCAAACTGAAAAGTAGAAAATAATGTAAAAAAAAGCGTGGGGTGCTTTTTAAGGTATTTTTATTGATATCAGGCACCCCACGCTTTTTTTCCATTATTTTCTTCTTTTTAGTTTGGTTTTCTATGAAGCGCGTTTTTTAGTTTATTTAAACTAGGTACTATTTTTCGTTTTATTGTACAATTAAAACACGACGCGACGCTTTTAATGTGCACGTATTTTTACATCTTTCTCACATTGATAATTTCAACATAAATGATGTAACCAACTTTTTGTAACAAAATTTTTGATTGAAATGTGTGTACATGGAGTTTCTTGCCGGTTCTTTTCCATATACCTACTAGGCTTTGAAATGGACAAATAGCTTGATTTTTCTGACTCACCGCCACTTGACAATTCAAAAGTGCCTGTAATTGGTTTATTTGAAAAGAGATGCTTTGAATTTGAGCTGTTATAAACCTAGCGGATTATAAGTCACATAGGTCGATCAACGGTGTAAAGCTACGCTTGTCGCGGTTGGTCCCAGCTGGCAATCTTTGACAGTCGCTACGGGTCGTCAGAAGCCCGAAAGTTTGACAATCATTGAATCACGAAGTATCGTGTTCCCGGATTGTGGAGATGAGATAGGCAATCACTCCATGTAAAATACTGATTTTCAGCTGCATATGGTTAGACTAGAAGCCGGCCCCAATATAGTTGGGAAAAGGCTAGGCAGATGATGAATTATTTCTGTCTTTCTAGTCCACTCTATTCACAGTGTTCTCTGCACACAAAATTCATTTGTAACTACTGTCAGAATATTATAACATTCGGTTAAGACCTTACTAATTAAGAAATTTGAAAGTTTTTAAATATATTAAAATTACTAGCTTTATTCCAGCGGCTTCGCCCGCGTATTATACTTACAAAACCTCCCTCTTGATTTACCCTGTCTATTGGTGAAAACCGTGCGTACCTAGTTTAAAAGATCTAAGCATGTAAAGAAAATTATCTAGAAATCGAAACCACACCATCTATTAGAAATTCATAGAACTAACTATTGAACACACACATTGTCCTATAAAAAACTTTTAATTTGCAAATATTGAGGTCAGTAATTGAAATAAAAACATATCCTATCTTTTAAGTTGGATCAAACTGCACACGGTGCGCAAATTTTATTAAAATCGATTATGTAGTTTTGGAGTCCATCCCGGACAAAAAACGTGACGTTTACTTTGAAAACCTTATGATAGACGCCTTCCGTTTCCCGTAGTGTGTAGTTACTTGAGAATGAGACTGAATAACACTTAATAACACCGATTGTCACTGTTCATTTATCTCCTGAATTAGTAGTAGTGAGTAAGAATAGTACTACTGATTAAGTAGTATTTAAAGTCATTTGTGAAGGTACGATAAGGTAAAGGACAAAGGCAAAAGAAATCGTCTATCCACATCTCTCAAAGTAAACATGAACACTAATAATGATATTTGGCTATTTATTATGGCTAATTATTATTCCACTATAGTATCTCTGTTAAATTGCGTTATTTTTTTAATTTTGTTCTTCCACGGCAACAAGCTGCACCTGCACCCTAATTGCGAAACGCACTATTTATTAGAATCTGAATGGGATTGAAGATTATTTCTAAGCCATTGCGTCATTTGTTCGAATAAATTAGCGGCTCAGCAACGTAAATAACGCAATGAATGTTGTTTAACTATGAATATTAAACCAATTCCTACCGATAAAAAGTTCCGCAATCACCCCTCTGGTGTTGGTCAAGCTGTACTTTTTTGGAAAAATGTTTTTTTTATGGTAACATTTGTCACACTGACATTCAGGTCGGGTCAGGTCGTAATGAAATTCAGGACTATATTACTGCCCGTATAGCTTGGAGGCTCTAATGACTTGCTTAGACTTGTTTAGTTTTGCGTTAGCGAAGAGGTGGTGTGAAAAATAAAAAAAACACTTGCGTAGCACAGAAAATAACATTGTTCTTTTAATATAAAAATAATCTTATTTAACTGCGATTTACATAATTATTATAGCACTTATGACCAGTAACTTAGCGAAGATTATTTTTAAAGTGCATGAAAGACTGATTACAAGGTTTATGGGGCGGCAAAAGATTTACGGTATGGGAAAGATATAACATTTGCGCCGCTATTTTAGATAATATATTTGTAAGTTACTGAAAGAAATACGTTTATTTAAAGACGGTATTTAGCCGCTCTGAGGATGGGGTACTTGTCTCCCGTGCAGAGGCCGCGGAAGTCATCCATGGACAGGTCGATGATGGAGACTCCTCCGAGATTCTTGGCCCTGGGAAAATTAAAACAATTTAATTAAATATCTACATAAGTCATGGTATTTTGGCATCATAGGAACAAATTCACGCCAATCGTAAATTGTCTACTGTGGCATGTGGGATTCAGGTTCTAAATATATGTAAAAAAATTGCCGTCAGTAGATTGTCTTTTTTTTCCATTGGTACAGTCGCGAGCACTAATCTGCGTACACTTAGCAACTTTCAAAAGTCATTTTTTCCTACTGCGTTGAATGTATAATAATTTTATGTTGTTAAGAAAAAAATATTTTGGAACCCCTATTATTACGAAACATTTAATGTTTCCCAATCGTTATTCCACGAGAAAATCGCTTTTGAATATTGCTAAGGGTGTACTGCATAAAAGTGCTAGTTACTGCACCTACATACTCTAAGAAGACAATATGTTTGGTGTGATTTGGCCTAGAACGCATGCAGCTGACACACAGCATCCTCCTGACTTCTATAATCGGGTTAAAAAAAAACAACTTACTTGACGTAAGACGCTCTCTGGCCAGCTGTGTCGGGGTCCTCGTATGACACCCAGAGACCTGGGTCACCGTTTTCGTCGGGTAGACGGAATGCGTAAGTTCCTGCAAATTATATTTAATTAATATCTATGTTTTACACGTTTACCATAACTATGACCGTAATAAACTGCGTGTACATAGATATAAATATTTGTTGCATAATTTTGTGTTCGTATGACCTAGTCCGACCTATGATGGGCATCAACAAACTCACACGTTTAAATTCTGATATAAGGGTCTGTATGAACACGTGGATCAGAGGCGTAATATCTATAAGATTCACCCATACAAGCTTATATCCGCGTCTACTTGATGATGAGGTCTAAAATCATGATAAATGAAAGCAAACAATTATGATAAAAGTATTAAAGTAGCTGCATACAAAAAAGATATTGCAAGAGGCATGTTATTTACATTTTACTTTTACATTAATGGCTATTTAGCATTTAGTAGTGAGTGTGCGTGTTATGAAGCTATAAGCCTACAATGAATGAGTACCAACCAAAAAGAGGGCTTATGTCTTGCTCCTTTGTTAAGCCTTTCTCTGAAAAGTTAAATAAGCTAGCTAATACACCTTCGTACACAACGCAACGCAAGCGATAGATACACTAAGTCTTTTGAGATGTTATTAAATGTAAGATTTTGCGTCGTCTCGTGTACCGCGGGCCTGTAGCTATTAATTCCTGTGGGTGCGACATCGTTAGCAAAAAATATATTAATATTAACCCGACCACATACGATATAGCACCTTTACGAAAGTTCTAAAAGACCCAAAGCATTTACAGCAATGTTACTATCGGCAGTGGTTTTAATACTTCTTGACTATGCTGAGATAGATATAATGATGCCGATTCGTATGTCACCACCTAAACTAAAATAAGATTATTGCTATTCTTTCTGACCATCTGCTAATACTAATAACTTTATGTACAAATATTTTTGCTTTCATAATTGTTCACATACCGAAGCGCTTGCTGGGGTCGGTAACCTTCCTAAGGTGGGGACGCATTCCCTTCTGGTGGTTGGGGTTGATCAGCTTGGCGCAAACCTCAGGGTAGCTCAAGATTCCCTCAGTTTTGGTGTAAGGACCTAGAAAGAAGAACACAAGAATTAGTTTTTGAGGAAAGGCATATACGAAAATGGTGTGGATCTGTCTTCTAAACACCATTATTTTCATAAAATAATCAAAGGAACTACTGCGTCCGTGGTTCATCGTGCAATCGTCTTGGAAGAAGTTATATCACTCAATAACGGCTGGCTTAAAATAACTAAACCGTTCATAATTAATAACCACCGTTTTGAGAGCAATGGTGATGAAATTAAATACACTATGTAAGTATCTATCTGGGTTAGAACTCACGAACTACAACTCGATGCTGAACACAGCTCACGCATGATGGGTAAAGTGTAAATGATTACGACTCACCAGCTTCGCCAGGGCCATCAGCGTGTAGGGGAGGAACACCAGCGATCTCGCTGTCAGCGTCCAGCTTCCATGTGCGGGCAGCAGTCGGGATAGCCAGGATGAGCTTCTGTGCAGGGGCACCGCCTTGGAGCCTGTTCACAAATAATAACATTGACCAAATTAGCAAAATTTTTGATAGTGGCCCCCACACATTATACACCGTGACATTTTTGTCGTCTTACAACGGCAGCCCACTTCATGTAACCAATGACTACTACACATCCATAAGAAAAAAAAAAAAAACATTTGTATAATTAAAAAAAAATGATTCATTATGATGACGCAGGACATACATAGTTTTAAATTTATATTTTGTCTCATGGAAAATGGAGATAGAATGATCTACTCGACTCGTGCACTGGATAGGTACGTTCTCTACCGTACGACACGTTAACATTATTACCAGGATGTTTCATAATTCTAATCCATTACTTATTTTTCTTAGTACCTATTATCTTAATTAATGGTAACAATTTTTAATCACGCCTAGAGGTATATTATGTCAGATACATTGAGTGGACAACCTTTGTAAGACGACTAAAATGTCACGGTGTATACATAACACATTAGCATTATCAGCCTATAATGTTCCCACTGCTGGGACACAGGCATCCTCTCTCTGAGAAACTACATAACAAATTAGCAACCTATAATTTCCCACTGCTGGGAAGCAGGCCTCCTCTCTGTGAGAGGATGTGGGCCACATTCCATCCCGCAGGCCCAGTGCGGGTTGATAGATGTCACAGGTCTTCTGACTTTTGGCGTCAGGACATGCCGATTTCCTAACTAGCGTCCCACATTATGGTAAATTAATCTCTGCTGCTTTGAGACATGCAACACCGAGCAAAGCACTGTAAGTCCTCCAGTGTAAGCATTGTAAGACCTACGATGCTTTAAATAACAAACAGCAACACTTGATATAAACTGCACCCTAATTGCGAAACGCACAATTTATCAGAATCTGAATGGGATTGAAGATTATTTCTAAACCATTGCGTCATTTGTTCGAATAAATTGTCGGCTAAGCAACGTCAATAACGCAATGAATGTTGTTTAACTATGAATATTAAATCAATTCCTACCGATAAAATGTTCCGCAATTACCCCTTCTGGTTTATTAACTGAGGCCAAAATAAAGAGATTCATAAAAGTACTGACCAGTAATTGACGACAGCGTCAGCGTTGAGCAGGGGGTTACGGTTCTGGGGGGTGTACAGGGGGGTGGTGTAGTCAGCCTCCTTAGGGTTACGCTCGGGGGTCTCGAAGTCATAGGCACCAAGGTTCACAATGTCAACCAGGTTGATGATAGCAGGGACGTCGTAGTAAACTAAAACAAAACAGAAGACGTTAAATAGGAGACCATAGCATCATTGTCTTAACTTGGTTGATAAATATATCGGGATCACGGACTACGGTTATCAAATATAATATATATAGTAACTGATAGGTCCTTTGTACACGGCACGGTTTCCTTACGGTACCGGTGCGTTAACCGCGCCGTAGAAAAATCGTGTGACATTGTATATGACATGATTCTCTGTTATTCGACGACGACGCCGCCGTGCCGTAATTCCTCTGTATCTTCAATTTTCATAGTCCATCGAGACCACACTGACGATCGTACGTATACACGGTAATTAAACAGTAGTATTGCATGGCATAAATAAACGTGTATCTACAAAAGGCCTCAGGTCTTGTGATTCACTAACGGATAATGCCGTGGGTGCACATAATAGAATAATCACGATAAAAGACCGTATGATCGCTACTGCAAAACGAGGTCGTATTGATATCCTTATAAACATTCATTACTTTATCCATACCTATTTGAATCGACCTTATTACGTGTTTCCTTCTAATACCTAACGCTTATGGAGGAATTAGTTTTGGTATTTTCTACTGAGAGATTAAGGAATTGACGCATTCTACAACCAATGTCAGAGAGTATTGATCAAACCCCACACAAAAACAAAAACTTGCCATTGCTTTTCTATGAGGTCTTTTTGCTACATAATCAGACTATAATGCTCCCACTGCTGGGACACAGGCTGCCTCTCGGTAAGATAGACTGGGCTGTAATCTACCACGCCGGCGCAGTGCGGGTTAGTAGAAGTCACTTGTCTTTGAATTCTTGGTTCTTGGACATGCCGGTTTCCTCTCTATGTTTTACTTCACCGTTTTGAGAACAGTGGTGGTGAAATAGTTTACAGAAAGTAAAACGAACGAACCTACAACATGCATCTGGTAAGATAGGCCACCACTGCTCTTTTATTTTTGCTAGCTGAACATTTATATATCCTTATTAATAAAGTTGGATTGTTATGCCAAACTTAAACCTCGATGACAATATATTTTAAATCGAAGCTGATACTGAAGAAACTTTACTTCGCGTATATCCACAAATAGACACACAGATACACAAATTGTCATAGCGGTCATCATGTACCTACCACTCTTTTGTACGTCGGGGTTTAAAAACTTACCAGTAGAGTTCACATTGGGGAGGACGGTGATAGCCAGCTGCATATTGGGCTTGACGTTCAAAGCTTGCTTCATCTCACGGACCAAGGCGGTGAAACCTTCACGGTGCTCAGCCTCCTTCTCATCGACGGGAGTGGTGCCGAAGGTCTTCTTGATGCCGTGCCAGATGGATCCTGAACAAATAATACATTGGTTATGCTAGTCTTGTGTAGTTCACGAATGAACTAGGTCGTAAGAGCGCTCCCATAGAGGAACTACGCGAACTGTGCCAGATGTGGAAAAAATAAAAGTTGTTGACACCTGCTTTTTAATGCTTATGCATTACCTGTTACCAGTCAAACATAAATAATTGTAATCTTTGTTGATTCAGATGCAATAAGGTATTGTACAGTGAAGCAGTGAAGCACAAAATTATACTAATTGCACATTCAAGCTAATAAAGAATAGGTATATTTATTTAAAGTAACGAGTACACACGCAGTACTTTGGTACTCACACTTCTGATTTTGCATCACTGTCAAATTCGCATATTTTTATTCTCAATTTAAAAGTTTACTGTTGGGTTGCTGCCACTGTAAAGTCTGTCAAAATCACAGTGATCTTTATTTTCGGTAACAAAAGGTTGCTCTTGAGTTGCTGCTGTCAGCATATATCATATTTATGTGATAGGAAGTCAGTAAATCAGTGAATCGACTGCGACTCCCTGGCGATTTCATCATCTCGCGCTTGCACAAAGATTCGGACAGCCGATTTGTCGCTAGCAATGTCAAAGTCTGTGTGTGCACGCTTTTACGAGTACACGTTTACCGTTCTTACCCCAGGTGGAGCGGATCTTCTTGGGCTTGTACTTGGCGAACTGCCAGGCTAGGTCAATGCCGTCGAAACCGTGCTGCTCAGCCAACAACACTCCAGAGTTGACAAACGCTGTACGGGCTTGCGGGGACTCCAACTATGAAGGAGAAGTGCACAAATTAATATTCTTTATCTTACTAATTGATAAACTGATTGATAAATCATTAAAACTGTATTGATATTGACCTAACTGCGAGTGAAGGAAACGTTCAGATGAATATAAATGTTTAATTATTTTGTTCTTTCTAAAGAATAATTGATTTCTGCTCGAATATTAGTTCATTATCATACCTACTCAGCTATTATAACACAATTTCAGAACACAGACTCATCTAATTTATACTAATGTTAATTTGCATAATCTGACGCTGTCTCCAACAAAACTCAATCGTGTGTACGTTGACATCAAATGTATTATTGAATACACAACCATGGAACTAATCAGCTTGTTAATCTTTTATTTGACTGAATCCAGGTTTAGCGAATTGCTATAACATTTTATTCGTTGGCCAATTTTTAAGATGCCGACAAATGGATCTAAAAAAATGAAGGACAGTATTTTCATAATATATTATTACCTGGTTGTGCTCGTAATTATAATAAGATTAAGTGCATAAGTCCGAGCAATTATAATGCTATTATTAGAACAGAATGAACATCAGGTAGCTGGAGCGAGGTCTACTTTCTGACAAATGGTTGTCACTTTTTTACAGAACAGCTGTACTCACCAGTAGATTGTACTTATTTGCGTCTTCCGTATCGACATCTCCTCCGACGGACAGTAGGACCTTCAGGCCAGGGTACTTGGTCTTGAAGTTCGTGATGGCACGGTAGTTAGCATGGGAGCGGTCTACATCCAGGTTTTCATTCAGCGGCACCATCTTGTAGGTATCAGGCTGGACGCCGGCGTATCCGTACACCAGGTGGGTGCAGAAGGACAGGGCCGGGTCCAGGTCCAGGGGCAGCATACGCGCTTGAGCTGGATAAATGCATCCTTCGACTGAATTAACATGTCTACAATGTATTTCACGAAATAATGGGATCTAACAGTGATGCCAATGTTTTTTTCATGCCTCTTTCCTGGCGGTGACTATTTTCAATTTCATAAATAAACCTTTCGTAACTCTGTGTAAAGGTCAACAAAATATCTGCCCGCACACAAACATAATTTGCATTTGTTACTATAATTGAGTATCCTGCCGTGGGTGTAGTCTTTTGAAACAGACTTGTCTGACGACTCGGATTAAATGTTGTTATGTATGTGTGTCGTAGGTAGTTCAGCATATAATTTTTGATGTGACAAACATTCAGACGATAGTTTCGCAACTCTTCTATTAAGCTCTTTTCGTGTTCGTTACAATACTATGGACTTTATACTGTTAGGGAGCTATTAATCTATTATCAACGCAACATATCTGCTATTACGAGAGCTCTCAATTGACTCAGGGTCACTCTTGAATTGGTTTCGTGTTTACTTTGAACAGTCACCAATAAATTAAGAAATCCTTTTAAATATTTAACCATCTGGCTTTTATTGAGGAAAATGTTCTTTACTTATTGTACATGTAGGTAAACTTTTTATATTTAGTTACATTAAAATTATTTTCACAATATGTAAATTATAATAATTCATTGACTGGGAAGTCAACCAGGTGTTTTTCGTTGGTAAATAGACAATGTTACACGTTCATGCTAATTAAATTGGCTAAACTGAGTTAGACCGAAAATAAAATAATGTAGAAGTTATGAAGGTTACATTCATTATTATTAAGAATCGATGTCTACTGAATAACATCATCCTGAGCATTGTTTAACAGGATCAGGTCAGGGAGCAAACATTTGACGCGGACGAAGTCGCGGGCAGAAACTAGTAAACTATATATAAGTCTATATCTTAAACGATAAAACAAATACATGACATAACAGAGATTTCTGAATGGAGAAGAAGCTGAAAACAATGGCGAGCCTGTAGAGCCCTAAACCCAAACTGCGTCGAACAGCCACAAAACACAAATTTAAATGTCGTGATGGAATAGTATCTTCAATACATTTGAGAAACTCATAACATTCCTAAGTAAAATTCTCGACAGGAAAGAATATTTTGCAAACCTCTAACTACACCTGTTTGTCAAAGTTTGTTTGTTATAGTTGAATACAATATTTAAATATAACGATATGTAAATCCGAGTTCTAGACATTTAAGTGTGAGTGTGGTAAAATTTTAAAATACATGCTTGTTGTATTCAAATCAAGGTAAATCACTAAAACCGAAATAATGTTTCAAATTGATTATTAATTTCATATCCTGCTATGTCCATTCACATGTGTTTATCAAAGTCAAGTACGTCCATGACGACCAATCAGCGTTAAGAATGAGGTCTAAAATGGCATCTGTTTTCATGAGATATCGGTAGCACAGTTACTTTTAACACGCTTTTTTTTGCTTGATATATACTTAAGTATATATCGATATAACGAAATCTTTGAACATGATTTTGACCCACTTCAAAACGTCGGACACTTATCAAGGACCAATGACAATAAAATAATTTCATAAATTTGTGCCATTATCTATTCTAACAAACACGATCTCCTGGACGACACCTCAACTTTAATAATCTATGGCCAAAAACATTTAATTTTCCACTTTTCAGTTACAGTGGACATAATAAGTTTTGATATTTGAGGGTCGTAAAGTATAAACTGCGAAATAGACTACAAAATTATGATTCAACACGAGAACATTTTGAACACAAAGATATTGGAATTAGAACGCAAATTAGAATGCCAACACGATTCCCTTCAAAAATCCGACATTAAAACAGTTATGTGACTGGTACTTTGTTTACAAAAGGGGAAAGCAGCGATTGTCCGATGTATACACGGACTATAAATAATATATCATTATTTAGCTACGCAATACACACGGACATATTATGTTCGTATTTATTTTTCCACTTCGTGAAAATGAGGTGAAGTTGTCTTAACATAAGAAACTTTTATTTTTGCTTAAAATGACAAAAAAAAACCTATTGAAAAACAACGAATTCTGAATCAATTATGTCAAAAAATAATATCGTTAAACGTGCAGATAAGTATTTGTTTGTACCAACGTTGAAATGTTGGTTTCAATGTTTAGTACGCCGGTGCTCGATAGATGGCGTTAATCGGTTTAAAACCAGACTATCGTTTGCTTCACACGGTTTGGTTAGGGTGCCCCGCGTTTCCCCGGCGTACACATACAGGGTTCTAGTTATAATTATGGACACTAAGTTCGCCCCTTAAGATTTCCTTTAACGATATGGACGTATAAAAAACAAATTTTTGACAGTCCTGTAAAACGGACTTATAAAACTGTGAAATAAACCTGCGAGGTTACTTCGATTAAGTTTCTACTTAAATCTAGTGTTTGCAAAACCTCTCATTGTATGGAAAGCTTTTACAATGCGAAGTCAACTTATGTATTGAAAAAATATAAGGTTAATCAGTCGACGCGTATACTAATGCTCCTTTGCCCTAATTAGGGTATGATGATTGTTCGATGTTTTCACCGAACACCTTAGATAGCAATATTGCCTAGTCGCGTTGACCTAATTTTTAACCGACTTCAAAAAGGAGGAGGTTATATGTTCCACTGTATTTTTTTTATGTATGTTCACCAAATTCTCCGCCAAGTACAGACCGATTTCAAAAAATATTTTTTTTATTGATGGTTTATGTTTCAAGGGTTCAGTCAATAAAATTTATATGGGACTACATATAAATTTTATCGACTTTGCTTTGGTAGGTAAATTAATTCACTTTGTTTATCTTGACGATATTCTAAAACTTTCTGTGGCTGTTATTGACCTGCCCAGTAGTGGGATACGAATTAGTATGGGATACCATAGCTAAAAAGGGAAAACTAAAAACTTTATTGCAAAAAAAAATACAGATCCAAAGACACCGACTTCCGAAATTAAATATTTTTCACTTTGCAGTGGTTTTTTGGAAGATGGATGTTTTTTTTTTTTTTGTTGTTTTACATAAATGTTTTTGACTTCTTATTATTTTATATTAGTTTCAGTGGACTGAAGATACTAATCATCAACGGGAACTACCATCAACGGGTATCGTTTAAAGATTTATTCACAGAAGTAACGCACAAATTCCCCTCGTTAGTTACCAAGCAGCCAAAAGATGCCGTATTCAAAGGTTCGTGGAGAAGCTGAGAAACTTATACAACTCGTTTCTATAAGTACCGTTAAGTATTCGATGTGCTTCACTTCACTTCACTTCAGCCGTAAGACGTCCACTGCTGGACTTAGGCCTCCCCCAATTTGGGAGGCTTTGCCATAATCGCCACGCTTGGCAGGCGGGTTGGCAATCGCAGTATGGTGGTAAAATGCACAGAGAACGCTGCTGCCCATTCTCTAGTAAGTCCCTTAGTCGCCTTTTACGACACCCACAGGAAGAAATGGGGTGGTGTTATTCTTTACGTCCGGCACCACACGGTACGATGTGCTAAATTATTCTTATTCATTGCATCAGTATGACAACAAAAAACTAACATTATATTCTTGTCGATATAGAACATTTTGCTAGGCCTGCCAAACATTCAACAGCAATCGTTACAGCAGATTCATCATCATCATCAGCAGCCTATAATGTTCCCACTGCTGGGACACAGGCCTCCTCTCGGTGAGAAGGAGTGGGCCATAATCCACCACGCGGGCCTAGCGCGGGTAACGTCACATATCTTCGAATTTTTGGTTCTAAGACATATCGGTTTCCTCACGATATTTTCCTTCACCGTGAGAGCATACCTACTTATCCGATGACAATACATTAATTTCCATCCCCAGGATAGCAAAAAAACTGTCTTCGGAAACTACGCTGACATACGTCACAAAATTTGAAAAACCCTAAAAAATAGAGAAGTTTTAATAATAGTTTTAAAAATCTAACTTTTAGTTTGGTTTTCTATGGAACAGTATTTTTACTTACTATTATTTATTTTTGTAGTTTTCATTATCGGTAAACAAGGGGGCTTTTAATCTATTATCAACGCAACATATCTGCTATTACGAGAGCTCTCAATTGACTCAGGGTCACTCCTGAATTGGTTTCGTGTTTACTTTGGATAGTCCACAATACATTGAATAATCCTTTTAAATATATAACCAGCAGACTTTTACTGAAACTGTTCTTGGTTTATTGTGCATGTACGTAAAATTTTCACAATGAAAATTTTTGTAAATTAAAATTAACTGCCCTTTGCCAGCGCCTTCAATCGCGTGGAGATTGAAAATTATCCCACAGGAACATACTGCAGGAATAAAAAGTATCCTATGTGTTTATCCAGATTATGAACTATCTGTGTGCCAAAGGTCATCCTAATCCGTTCAGCCATTTTTGCGTGATTGAGTAGCAAACAACCAAACATTGAATCATACAACTTTCACATTTACAATATTTATGATTATCCGGGACGTCACAATATGTTAATATAAATCAGGTGCTTCTGGTTGCCAAATTGAGTTAAAACTTTTATAAAATAATGTATGCTTAAGTAATGAAGGTTACAATATTATCAGGTGAAGATGAATCAGGTCCTGCCAGGGTCGCGAGATTGTTTGAAAGAGATACCGTGACCCTGGCACATGGGCAACTGAAGGAACACGGGTGGGTTTTAGTCAGTAAAAGTCTGACACGCCCTCCCGCTCCGCCCAGAGCGGGAGAAGTCATTTGATGATTACCCATCCAGAAAAAAAAAAAGATGAATCAGGTGCGGTCCAAGAGGGGGGTTCTAGGGGTCATGGCCCCTCCCCCCCAAAGACAGTCATGCTGTCGAAACCCTGAACGATTTGCCTGTCTTACTATCTTAAAATTGTTCTCACTTGAGCCACGGAGACTCCTATGGACATTTGCAAAAAGATTATAACCCGGGACATCATTCTGATCAGCAGCGGATTTACCTGCCTAAAAATATTCTTCAGTACTCATGGTGACCCCCCCCCCCCCCCAAATGTTAGGCTGCGACCGCGCCTGAGATGAATCGATATCTACTGAATAACATCATTCAGCCGGCGTAGCATGACCAATTCTATATCTATTCTACCAAGAACAAAAAAAGTTCCTTATGTAATATATTTTAATTCTGTAAAAATGTTTCTATCTCATCAATAGTAGAGCGAAATAATCATCATACTTGAAATCGTACTCTTGTCGACTGAAGAATAGAAACATCTCTTCTCTTCAGTTTTACACAATTTTTCTACGATACAATCTATCATTTTGTCTTCTCTTCCGTCGACAAATTCCGTTTCTATGGCGGTCATGCTGCGCATGCTGAGCATTGTTTAACATTGGATTAATATGAATAAAGGCACGCAAACCGCAGGTGGGCGGCAAGTGTTGATGGTCATATCTCTAGTATAACTAAGAACACTCAATTCCATTGTTTCCGTAACATTAACCACTTAACGTCTGGCACGTACTCGTATCTAGCGGGATGACGTCATCAACACACCAACCATGAGGGTTAACACAAGGAAAAATCTAAAGAAATATATCTTAGTAGGAAAATCGGAACAAAAGTCTTTCCAAGAATTAGAGCATATTCTATTTTCATAAGCATAGTCTATTTTAACCCAAGATGACAATAATGTAAAAATATCTTTTTAGTATGAAAGTATGAAACATACAAACACAATCTCACGCCTTTTCCCATGGGGGCAGGCAGAAACTACGAAACGCCACCTACTATGATCCATACATACTTCTTGTGCCTCGTTAAGGTTCAAATATCTGGTCATACACGCACGCCCCAGTTGCTCGCAACTTCTGGGTTCGATCACTCGTGCTGGTTTACTTTTCAACAGAAACAAATTGGAACCCAGACAAGATTTACTAAATAAACGTAACGTCGGAAATTCAAGCATTCCTATTTCCCTGTTCCAATTAGCAGAAGCAAACTTCGTAGACGACATCGACATGAAATTCCATATTCCTCATTTTATTCCCAGAATTACCGACAGCTAACGTTTTTTCTTCACATAATATACGTTAATTTTACTGGTGCGTAGTACTCAACTACGCACCTGACCTTTCTTATATCGGTCTTAATGTTGACAATTAATATTTAAACCTGTAAATATCAATAAAGGGATGAATTGTAAGCCAACTTGGCAACCTTGTACCTACTCGTATGTAACTCAACCTCTTTCCGACTGAAGAATTATTACATAAAATAAAATGACACTTTCCTCATTGCCTCATGTTTCTCTCGCAAGAAGGCAAACATGTAGGTACTTTCAGCCTCAAATAGTTGATGTATCGACAAAGACCGGATTTATTTGTCTATAATCTTTATTCCTTAATATTGTATCAGTGAGTAGCCACATATTATACATTGGGTACTTGACTAAAGACACATTGATAGCCTATTATGGAACACAGATTATTTCATACTTTAAGCACAAAAATGTACAAAGGCGGACTTAATGTCATAAACAGGATTTTTTTAACAGTCAGTACCTACCAGTCAAACTTTGGGTGATGCAGAGACAAACGTAAGAGAGGTGCACCGTGCAATAACGAAAATTGTGTTATAAATCTATACTAATACTAAGATAATATTATAAAGTTTAAGAATATGTTTGGTTGTACGCGCTAATCTAAGGAACTGCTGTTTCTAATTGATAAATTATTTTAGTATTGGATAGCCCATTTATCGAGGAAGGCTATAGACTATATAACATCACGCTAGGACCCTTAGGAGTTAAGCAAAATCAAAAAAAAGTCAGAAAGAAAGCTAAGCGAAAACGATGTATGTAATAACTTAGGCAGGTGATGCAATGCGACGGGGTGGATCGGAGGAACAAGAAATTTCACGCGAACAAAGTCGCGGGCAGAAGCTTGTATTTACATAAATACATAAATATTTTAAAACGATTAAGCCGAACTATGGGAAAACATTATCGTTGAGACGTATGATTGTGCGCGAAATCGGTTGGTTGCCAGACTGTTGTCAAATTGTAGACAATAAATAGAATTCTAGTCTATATTTTTGTGGCTGACTGTACGTACCTATTGCGCTCAATTACCTACGATCTCGGTGGCGTTGGCTGAGTAATGCATACATCTTACAGGGTTACCAAGTAAATATAACAAGGCTGAATATCAACAAAACTAGTTTCTTAGAATTTCTACCTATTTATTCAACACTTAGAGCATATGTCTTGTGACAAAATAAGATGTTTCAGCGCATTTTCATAAATTATTAAGAGACTGTATTGTCTATGTCCCGGCTGTTATTTGTGATTCTTTAACAGTCGTTACAAGTCGTCAGAAGCCCGAAACTCTGACAACCAGTCTTACCAAGGGGTATTGCATTACCCAGAAAATCGGTTGTGGAGGTCAGATAGGCAGTCGCTCAATGTAAAATACTAGTTTTCAGCTGCATCAGGTTTGACTGGAATCCAACCTCAACCTAGTTGGGAAATGGCTAGGCAGATGATCATGACAGTATTATATAATGTTTATCCACAAAGTCCTGAACTCAGTCTGCGATCTTAAGTCTTAGTCGGTATATTATATTGTTAAAGTCAGTTCTATTAAGGCAAAGGTCACTCCACTAGTCGGACAACAATTGATAAATTGTTTACGTCGCTAATCCGGGTTAATGGTAATCCCCATTCGAATTTGGTAGAGGTAAATAGACATGCATATAGAGAACAAGTCAATATTGTGTCTGCTAGCAACTGAGCTCGTGACACGCTTAATACGGTAATCACTAATTCATGTTTAAGTAAACGTGCGGACATCGACTTGGCGACCTCGACAAACAATGATATTTCGCCTTTTGTTTACCCGAAATACTTCATAAATTAGATAAAGCAGAGGCAAGTTACCACCATTAAGCCGTGCCGGAGCTTTGTTAGTAAGGATAACAATTATTGATGACATTTTCCGGGATATAAACAAAAGCTTGTAATGAAAATACAACCAAACAAAATTAACATAAATTATGTGAAGAAAAAATCGTTAGCTGTCGGTAATACTGGGAATAAAATGAGGAATATGGAATTTCATGTCGATGTCGTCTACGAAATTTGCTTCTGCTAATTGGAACAGGGAAATAGGAATGCTTGAATTTCCGACGATACGTTTATTTAGTAAATCTTGTCTGGGTTCCAATTGGTTTCCGTTGAAAAGTAAACCAGCACAAGTGATCAATGCCGTAATAAAAACAAAAATTACAGATGCAGAAATAGTCTTCCTTATTTAAAATGCTTTGAAAATCCGTATGTTTTTCCTTTTAAATGTTTTTTTAGCCACAATAGGATTTGGTATGAGTACGAAAACTTAGAATTTTAATGCCATACATCTGGAATCTGATTTATAATGCCGGCTTAAGAAGATAAAGTGTGATAGTGACATCTGCTGCATAACATCCTATGAACACAAACAAGAAAAGAGGTCGGATCCCACGACGCGACCTGTTGGTGATTCAGTGATTTGCTACCTGCCTACTAAATGATGTCACAAAAAGATTCAGAGTCAGACGATCTCAGTAGCCAACAAGGTAACAAAGCAAGACACAAATGACAAATTGATCAGTGCCTACTCTAACTCTTTATTTGCAGCCCACGTCACAAGGTCACGACTCAGGCAGAAACAACACAAAAAAATAAGGAAACTGGCGTGCATTTATTAAGTAGGTATACTTTGTTCAGTTTTGTGCCTATTATCTCACAAGTTAAATCAAATGTTTGTCTATCGATTCCGAGTATTTCTAGAATAACAATATTTGTCGAGGACGTTATCGTGCCCTCTTGTTGACACGCTTGATACTCGGGTCGCACAGTGTTGCGTGTAAGTGATTGTCTTTATTAGCTGTTATCTTCCTCTGTCACCCAATACTTAACTATTACCTACCCAAGCTTATCGAGAGTTTCACCGAACTTTGCCAGCCTTAGGGTTACGCAAAAGTTATCATTACGAAAACAAATTGTGTCTTGTATCTAAGTAAAAGATACACGGATATTCGTGTACAAGGTCTCCTTCTTTTTGGGGTCAAAAACATTTGTTAGTGGCTGGATATCTACTAAATCAGGTTTCTTTAGACCTCAGCATATTATTACCATCAAATGGTCAGTAAATCAAAGGTTGAATCGAATATAAATGATTGTTTTGATTTATACCTAACGAAATCAAGGTAATACGAATACAAAAACTGTTTTCTTAGAAAAAGCCTTGTTTGCTTGACCTTCCTCTGTTGTGTATAGCTGACTAGGTAATTGCTTTGCCACTTTTGACTACACACCCCAGTACATAAAAAACACAAACATTGAAATCCAACTGTTCACTACAAATACTCGTATACCTTGATGTTTTGGGACATGCAAATGACAATCAACCTGATGGACTAAACCAACTCTCTAGTCGTTTATAGATTCCTACAAACGTTCAAGTTACTCTAAGGTCACCATACAAAGCTTAACTATGATATTATGTAGAAGAAAACAATGCTCTCCTCTGATCTTGTATCTTTGTATGTTATTTGCAAGTTAATTGAATTTAATATGAAAAATGTAGCTATTACTAAACAAGGAAGCAATTTAGTTTTTATACTTTCATATAAAAAAATTCGTGATTTTCGAGTTATAGAAAAAACATTGTTTTTTTTTCAACTTTTTCCAGAAAAGTGTAAAGATGATATTTTTTAACGGGTATAAACCATCAATTGGATACAAGGATAGAGGTCCAATCAGCTTCAAAAAGATGAACACATCGGCAAGAGTTTATTTAACTGTTTAAAACCTTAGTCCCGTAATTAAGATCACACATTGGGTAAATACTTCAATGATGCCAAAAATTGTTCACTAGCAAATGAATTCTCAAGCCATCTTTTTGAGGCTGACGGTACTTATCTGAGTAAGATTTGAGAATATTTTCTAGAATATTAAAAGAAACCTACATACTTATTAACGTGTGACCAATAGCAATGTGACCTGGATATAATAATCATATTATTTTGTGTACATATAACCACTTTGCGCAACAAGGTAACTAAGTAGGTAGCACATTTTCTCGTTATTAAACTGACTATTCTAAGAATCCAGCAAGGCATAAATTACAGCGAATCACCTTACATCAAAATGCCTGATATAAGGAAAATAATGATATATATCCAATAATATATATCAGATTCCCCACTAAATTATAGTTACAGTAGAAATGGTCTCGGTGAATCTATTATTTTGTCATCACCATTTTAAATCTCAGCAACTTAATTGGCTTTTAAAAAATTAACATCGTACATTTACCAATAAAGACCTATAGGGAAAATATCAAATTAATACGGAAAACATACACAGATAAATATTCCCAGAAATTCCATTAGGTATTAATCTGAACCTATTTTACAAAAGACCTAACGATTTCCGTGAATATCTCGGGCAAATACTCCACGTATAGGTACCAGGAAGATCTTATTATAAACAAACCCTCTGTTTTTTCTACTGCAATGTTTGAAACAACACATATCTACTTCATTATAATAATGGGTGTAATTTATCTATAATATGTATGTATTTAGAAATATATAAGTATATTTATCATTTGTCTGGTTGCCATAGTACAGGCACTGCCTAGTTTGCGATCAGATAACGGTGTGTTGGTGGTCCTAAGATATTTATTTATTTATTATAACGAGAACCTACAATATGAATGTCATCTGAACAATGAACAAACGAAAATGAACATAAAAACATTGAGAATGTGCCGACTTCTTCAATATACCACAAACACATTTGTATTTTATACATTTTGTCAAAGTAAAAATGTCTATATAGTACCAACTAGGTACTATGCGGGTGTTTTCATTGCCAAAAAACCCGCAGAAAAGTTTAAACTATCTCTTTTAACCCAATATTTATTGCGATTGCGTAGCGCATTAATTTGCATTTGCCTTTTCCCCTTTTTATGGAAAACCAACTCTAAACCTTGATTTTGAATACGTCTAATGTTCTAAACCTTTTTTGCCGAGGACTGTCCGCGGATATTTTACATAACTCTGGTTGGAAATGTAACAAATTTTATTAAAGATTTTATGCTTTTCATATCATTATTTTGTAACGATCTGTAATGCACCGTTTACGTGTATTTTCAATTGCCTGTAATTGGTTCATCCATACTAATATTATAAATGGGAAAGTGTGTGTGTCTGTTTGTCCGTCTTTCACGGCAAAACAGAGCGACGAGTTGACGTGATTTTTTAAGTGGAGATAGTTGAAGGGATGGAGAGTGGCATAGGCTCCTTTTTTTTCTTTTTTTGGTGGCTGAGGTAAACTTAGAAAAGCCGTTTCTCAAGGACAATTGTATGTAGCATGTTTGCGTACGTCCAATGCCCAGAATCTTTCCATTTTATCCCCAAATGGAAAGACATATAATATCGTCTACAGTAGCGTATTAAAATAACATTCTGTTTCGAGTTGTCTTCTGTGTTCTAAATCAGGAAAGGGGAACCGTGTTACCCCGAATTTAACGCGAGCGAAGCCGCGGGCAAAAGCTAGTTGAAAATAAATGCTTTGAATTCGATCTAAATTGTTCTAAATTGTACATTTCCGCAGTAGTGCGATAAGGATAACCAAAAAGCGATGCAATATGGGCCACTTGTTTACGTGTTTCTCGGTAGCCACTGTTACAACGTTTTTGAAATATGTATTAAGGAAAGTTCCTCAGTCTCATAAATGGCGCTATATAAATTTTGATAAAGTTTTCAGCGAATGTTCAAGGCACAGTAATAAAAACATAACAATGACTTATAGCTCTGATTCATCTGCCAGGGTCGCGAGATTACTTCGAAAGAGGTACCGTGGCCGTGGCATATGGGCAACTGAAGGAACACTGGTGGGTTTTAGTCAGTAAAAGTCTGACACGCCGTTCCGCTCCACCCTAGAGCGGAAGACGTCATTTTATGATTTTCCACCCACAAAAAAAAAACAGTTCTAATTCATGGATGGCCTTAACCAGTAGGTAAGTAGGCATATAATTTTACATAAAGTTAGTTCTATTTATACACCTGAACAAGAGCCTTCGTCATCACTGGATGGTCGAATGTATGTCTTGAATACAGATGCAGCCAAGGGATTGTACTTTTAAATCTAAACGCGTACGTGAGGTTGTTTATGGTACAATATAGGTATGACCATCGACTAAATACAAGTAACATTGCAAACTCGTACACAAAATTGTTCGATATACACATATTATAGTTCAGCATTTCATATATAAAGGCATACTAGCTAATATTCTATGAGTTTTATGAGTTTTTTTTTTTGTGTTAAATTTCAATATTGTAGAAAGAAAAAACTTTAAGTAGGTTTCTCCAGACACATTTACACGTCAATGATACATTTTTTTTTTAATTAGATGAGTAGAGTATAATTAGATAAGAAACTAACTACTTTAATACTACTGTACTAGTTAATGATTAACTTAAAAAAACTAAATAATTAATCGACTTTTGTCAGTGACTGTACCACCAACCTATTGAAAAGCGATCACTTTTTACCAAGAATTACTTAAATTATAATGGCATCTGCTAGAAAGATAAATCCTTCCTACTCGAATTTCAAAACTGAAAATCTTATAGATGACATAATAGGTACGTTTCACAAAATATTGTTACAGTATACAAAGATACCGGCTGTAATAATTACAAAAAATGTTACAAATGACTAAAGTCAATATGAAACAACAACAAAATCAAAATGGTAACTAAAGTCACCATTTTGATTTTGTTGTGAAAAATGAAAGATGTTTAGTTTTCGTTTTGGATAAGCTCAAACAGACTTTGAACAGCAGGTTTAGGGTACCTAACTACTACCCAATATTTAAATAAACATCTAAACTTTAAAATGTAGAGATGATACTTGATTTATTGTTTGTTTGTTTGTTACGCTTTCACGCAGTAATGACTAAACGTATATGGATGGAACTTGGCACATGGGTAGAACATTAACTGCATTAGGACATCAAGTGAAGAATCATCCCGGAATTCTCACGGAATCGATTCAAAATCGCGGAGTATGGCTAGTTAACTAATAAAATATACTAGTGTAAGTAGAAATAAGTACCTATACTTATTAAGTTAATAACCCTTATCGTGGAGGTTAAAGGTTGAAAACAAAACGGCTTGTTTACACAATCATGTCAATAGGTATTTTTCCCAGATAAGATAAAATTAGACATCGAATAGATATAATATAACAATTCTGTGAGTTTAACTGACTAACTTGAAATATCCTAGCTGCCTTCTTCTACATTTTAGTAGATTAAACCATCATCAACATCATCATCAGCCTATATTGTTCCCACTGCTGGGACACAGGCCTCCTCTCGGTGAGAGGGCGTGAGCCGTAATCTACAACGCTGACCCAGTGCGGGTTAGTAGATGTCACATGTACTCGAATTTTTGGTTCTAGGACATGCCGGTTTCCTCACGATGTTTTCCTTCACCGTTTTAAGAGCAGTCGTGATGAAATGATTTACACAAAGTTAATCGCCTGCCTGAGTTCGAACCCACGATCTACTACTCGTAAGTCGGCGCCGATACCAGTGGGCCACCACTGCTGATTAAATCATCATCTACTCTCAATTATGTTAGGGTTAGATTCGAATCTAACCGGACGCAGCTGAATACCAATATTTTCCGTGGAGTGACTGCCTATCTGACGTACTCTTGTATGCAGGTATAGCACAGAATCTCATTGTTACGACACAAGATAATTTAACGTTTGTCTGTACAATTTTAAGCTGTTTATTTTCCTCAAAACCTCCTGGCGGAAGGTCAGGGTCTTTGTGTCTTGTTCATTGCATTGAATTGGTCATCTCAATGGCTTATGACCTCATTCGTGGTGACAACTTTTTTACGCGACTCTCAAAATTGGTTTCAAGAACCAAATGAATATGCAGAATAATTTTTCTTTGCACAAAATTATGGTCAGTTTTCTAACAAAAAACTAAAAGGTATTTCTGTAAAAAGTGTAAACACACTACCTTTTTACCTATCTATATTTAATGGTTTCAGTACGCAAAATCTCCATGCGAGACAAAATTATTTTTACTAGTGGTACATTGGTAGAAATTCGTCCGTACTTCATTGGAATAGAAATACATTATTAAATGAAAAATGAAAAAATATATATAATAATAAATATTTAAAAAAAAATATGGTTATATTTGACATTCAGTAACACTATAGACACAAAATATTAAAGACAAATATTCTCGATTGGACCACAGATTTCAACATTAGACCATAGAATTCCAAATAAACAAAGGAATATCTATGCATGTGTGTTTTAAATACACGGTAATGAATAGTAGTGTGTGTGTGCGTGTTATTTATTGAAAATAATGTATTTTTACGCATAATTAAAAAAAAAAAATAGCATTCGTCACTTCTTCTCTGTTTAAACTATAAGTGTGCGAAATTTCATACTCCTCCGTCCGCCCAATTTTCGTAAAAAGGGATCCAAAGTTTTCGCTTCACGTATTAATATATAGATAATATTTATCTCCTACATTCCTAATATGAAATCCCTACTGAGATCGCGGGCGCAGCTAGATCATATAATCTTATTTTTCCTTCTACCCACACTCTAGTAACATTTACAATAGTCTTGCAAACTGTGAATCAGCCTTTATATAAGTTAATTGCATCCGTAATAGAAGAATCCGTTTTAGAAGCAACAGAATCACTATAAAATATCCAACTAATTGGGATATACCTACATAGTTATGTAAATCGTGTGATATGAGAGTGAAATGTAGCCCAGTTAACGATGTTGTTATTCTTATCGAGGTTACATAACTCTAACTACAGTCACTACTGTGCTGTTACAGTTTTAATGGTTACTTTCTGATCTTAGATAACCTTTAACTATAAACAAATGAGCCCTAGTTAGATTGAAGGTATTTCTTTGCAAGTTCGAGACATGAATCGGTTGATATAGTATAGTATATATATATTATATTAATATTTTCATTATTACGGCCATAAAAAAGGCACAAATATGATTGATACATAAATAATATTCCAAATGATGAGTTGCATGCAACATAAATTGAGACTGATAAATTGTAAAAAGTGGGTAGGTATAGCACTATTGAAAAAGCGTCTACAAAACTGAATTATATTAATAAGTACCGAGAGAAATTTATTAAATAAAATCATAGATATAAAAAGAAGTTGCCTCTCATAACCATTAAAAATCTTTAATGAGTTGCGAAACCGTCAATCGAACATATACAAAAATTCGCTAATAATGAACATCAAAAATCGCTCGGCAAAAGTAAATATACTCACATTCCCTGACATAGCTCTTGCTGTTGTAGTAGCAGAGGACTTTGCTGGTTGAAGGGCCAACGGCGCCCGCTATAGCCAGAAAACCGGCTAAAACGATTAAAATATTCATGGCAAATAAATAACTATACTAAATGACTGATCACCACGACTCGTATGTGGCGAATGAGCCTCGGCACACGAACACCACAGCGCTTACGAGATGCTAAAAGGTCAAAGATTAAGAATGACCGCATCGTCGCATCGGCGTCGTCGGGTTTCGCCGAATGTTATCTGTTGTTGTTTTTAACCTCTTTTGCTTGAGTAATGATAATTATGCTGCCTACACATTTTCTTTATTACCCTTAATAGGCACATATAAGTGGACTTCTTGCGTTGTACTGTTTTCTTCGAATAAAGTTGAATAACAAACTCTGTGATGCGGGAGGCACAATCAATATGCCTCCCTCACGCGTGGGAATTATCCCATTGGAAAATGATATCAGGATTAAAAGTATCCTATGTCCTAAACTAGGCTGTGTTCTGTCCGTGCACCAAGTTCCATCTACATCCATTCAGTCATTTAGGCATATAACGGGAAACACGCAGACAAAATTACGTCCGCATTAATATTTAGTATGGATTGCACAATGCCTATAAGTAGCCCTTTCACGGTCATCAGTATTTGACGGGTCTGCATAATTTTTCATCATAATCATCATCTTAATCAGCCTATATTGTTGCCACTGCTGGGAAACAGGCCTCATCACGGTGGGAGAGAGTGGGCCGTATTCTACCACGCGGGCCCAGTGCAGGTAGACGTCACATGTCTCCGAATTTTTGGTTCTAGAACATGCCGGTTTCCTCACGTTTTCTTTCATCGCTTTGAGAGCAGTGGTGATGAAATTATTTACACTAAGTAAAGCGCTTGTTTGGGTTCGAACCTGCGACCAACGACTCCCAAGTCGGGGCCGATACCACTGGGCCACCACGGCTCACCACCAGCCACCACTGCTCTGCATAATTTTTACCTGCTTCTAAATAAACTGCTGTAGGCATATTACGTTCACTTAATCTTTGTCCGTCCAAGCTCGATGATGTCATCGTGCTAGTAAAAAAGATTTCATGTAACAAACATAATGGACTTGGACGGTACTCGTCGAAAGCAAGTCTCAGCCCCGGGCATACTGTTGTCAAACTGGTTGTTTCACAGGTTTCCAAAATGAGACTACAGACGAGTTTTTTAAACTAGATATCTAAATCATAATAATAAGGTGGGTCAAAAATGTGTGATTTGAAAAATTATCAATCTTGATAAGTCTTTAAAGAAAAGTTCAAATAAAAAAACTAAAAAACACGCTTCCATTGAAAACCAAACTAAAAAGTACAAAATAATGGAAAAAAAGCGTGGGGTTCTTTTTAAGGTATTTTTTTATTGATATGGGGTGCCTCCCCACGCTTTTTTTCCATTATTTTGTACTTTTTAGTTTGGTTTTCAATGGAAGCGTGTTTTTTTAGTTTTTTTTAAACTATTATTTATTCTCTATTTTTAGGGTGTCTCGAATTTTGAGACGTATGTCAGCGTAGTTGTGACGTATGTCAGCGTAGTTTTCGAAGACAGTTTTTTTGCTGTCCTGGTAACCTTGGCAAGGATAATGGCACAAATTTATGAAATTATTGCATTGTCATCGGTCCTTGACAGGTGTGCAAAGTTTGAATGAAATCTGGTCGTTTAAAGTGGGTCAAAATCGCGCTATAAGGAGTCGGTTACAAACAAACATACAAGTGAAGCTAATATAAAGCGTGTAAAAACATGAGTAAGCATCATAGCACTATTTATTGATTACTCAATAACTTTGACGTTTTTTTTTTTCTGTTTTATTGGTTCATAATCATCATCAGCATCATAATCAGCCTACATTGTTCCCACTGCTGGGACACAAGCCTCCTCTTGGTGAGAGGGAGTGGGCCATAATCTGTCACGGGGGCCCAGTGCGGGTAGATGTCACACGTCTTCGAATTTTTGGTTCTAGGAGATGCCGGTTTCCTCACGATGTTTTTCTTCACCGCTTTGAGAACAGTGGTGATGAACTTATTTACACAAAATAAAGCACCTACCTGGGTTCGGACCCACGACCTACAAGTCTTAAGTCAGCGCCGATACCACTGGGCCACCACTGCTCTCTTGGTTGAGTTTCTATTGGTTGGGTACACCCTAATTCGTTACAAAACTGTTCATAATTCAAATTTTCAGGTTTTAATTAGTACATCAATACCGTGCGTTCGCACCCTATTGTTGATAAAAGTTATTTACTACGACAAAGGTCGTTTACATCGATATAACTAGCATTCTTATCGATATAAGCGACCTCTGTACCCACTGCTGCCACAGGGACTGTGGACATTAAAATGTCCACAGCCCCTGTGGCAGCAGTGGGGACTCGGGGGTTCCCGATTTCCAAAGCGATAAGATTTTATGTAAACAAGTGAGTTGTTCCGTGTAAACGTGGACTTAAAGAACTTTCTTCCCGTGGGTGTCGTAACTGGCGACTAGAGAATCGTACCAGTGTTTCTTTTGCATTTTACCACCACACTGAGACCACCAACCCGCCTGCTAAGCATGGCGATTATGGCAAACCCCCACAAACTGGGGGAGGCTTACCTCCAGCAATCGACGTCATTCAGAGGATGATGATGATGAAACAAGTGGGTAGGTAACTGGTTAGAAGATAAGAAGAAAAAAATATACTTAAATAATTACTTTTTTTAAGTGAAAACTTCTTAAGCCGCGCTTAGCGATTTTTGGAAGTGGCAGAACTTATGGGTTCGCTTCACTGACATGATTTGATCGTGTCACCGGCATGCTAATGTGCAGTATTGGCTCACATTTAGTTTGATTGACGATTAAAAACTAATACTAATGATTGGTTTCTACTAACGATTGACGAATGAATACGTTTTAGTAGTGTAAGAACAGCCATACATAGTGTGCAAGCATGCAAGTAAAAAGGTTTACTTTCTCTCTGTTGGTGGAACTTTTTTATGTTATAATATCAAACAAATGAGATTTTTTCTGTAAATTAGTATTCTTTTACGCTTTTACTTTTTTTTAGTATTTCTTTACTCTTTTGAATAGTACAGAAGTATAATACAAAATTATTTAATAACTACATATATTTCTGCTCACCCCCATGAGGAGAAAGCGTGAGTTTTATTTTATCAGCTTTCAATGAAAGTCCAAGATTAGCTGCAGCAAAAAAAAAACATATTTTTGTCATGGCTGTCATGGTTTTCGATGGTGCTGAAATTGACAGTGAGTGATACATTTTTATTTTTGACCTCACTATCGGCTTTGAAACAATTTAAAAAAAATCCTCTTTGTTTTGAGGTTCAAATATTAGTTTGACGCACATTTAAATATTCTGTTTTAAAAAGGAAGATTCGTGTTAGTTTTAACTAAAAACTAAAATCGAGGATTGAATATTTAGTTAAAATTGAAATTAAATTTCAATTGTGATTGATTTATTTGCAACTAATTTAGGTCATCATCATTTTTAGTAAGTATGAGGTGAACTGGTACCAAGTTCAATGTTTCTGACCAACAAAAACATGTAAAATTTCAGCCGCTAATAACGACGAGAGTTTCAGAGTTAGAGTAATGTTTGAACATTCAAAGTATAGATAATATTTTTATAATAATGTTCAGGCCGGACGTAATTTGTACACGATGTCACACTGAGTGCGCAAACACATGCGCGCGACCGTCTGATTTTCACTTTGTGTCTGAATTTCAATGCCTATAGTGCAAAAACCTCATTTGTAAGAACAGTGATGTCGCTGTCAAGAGTTGACAAAGCACTTTTAGGAACTAAAGAGAAACAAAAAAATATTGACCAAAATAGGGTCAAAAATTTATATGAAGTTAACGATAGCAAAATAATTCCAGATGTCGTCTCTTATCAAACGTAAATATGCTCTTGAATGAAAAATATCCCAATCGAAGAAAGCTTGCATCAAAAGAAATGCAATTGAAAAAAAAAATGAGATCCGAACAAATACGAATAGGTAGTATCGAAACCCATAAGAAAATCTGTTGCAAATAGCAAAATAGTGAAACATTTTCTCTCATATTGATCGATGTTCAGAACAGAAAAATATCTATCGGATCAATGATATGTATATTAGGTGAAAGCTTTTTCATACGAATGACTAGGAGCCAAGTAAGAGTGAGTTAAGTCTAGGACAAATACAATGGCTACAGCACTATCAGGAACCAAATGGTTGTTTCAAATACCTATGAAAAAACCAAACCAAGCATAATAAAGTAAAAATGGCTCGCAAGAAAAGTGAATGTAGCAAGGATAGTTTACGGCCGAGCGAGAGTATCGAGCTCTTCACGACCAGACCAACAAGTGGACCAAGCCTGATATCAAACCAAGCGGGCGGAGCGAGCTCAACTACCTTAAGATTGGGCAAAACACATTTTCACATGCGCAATAGCAAGCGAAGCGAGTATGGTCAACTTTACCTTCAAGCGAACGAGACGAACTCCCTTTCGAAACTAATGAGTGCCACCAGCTGTGCTCCGCTCATTTACGGTATATGTGGGCTCGTTTCGCTAGCTTGTTTCGAGGAAAGTCTTCCTCTACTCGCTTATCTTGTGGTTAATGCTAGCCCCAGTATGTGTCAGATACGCTCGGCTCACGGCTTTCGGGCGTGAAAGCAGACTAATGGCGTAGAAAGATACTTCATTAGCTCGATTTAAAAATGTGCTTGCGTGTTGCATTTGTTTGTTTTGTGGGAGGATTCGATGTGCTCACTTGTGAGCTTGGATAGGCGAGCTTCGTGAGCTCGCTTTGCTCGCTCGTCATAAAGCTGTGCTCGCGACACTGGCCTGAGTTTGAGAATCCCTTTGTTAAGTTAGCTAAGCTTGATGCGAATGTGATTACCTTTCATTAGTTGGGATAGAGTAAGTTTGTCGTAATAGTGACTAGCAAAGGGTTTGCACCAACTATGGAGGGTTAAGGAAACATCTCTCACTAGGTTAGGTCCCGTTACAGTAGTGACCCAACGTATTCACGCAATTTCAAAGCAAACGGGATAAAAAGCTAACGAATAGTCAACATCGTTGGATCGGCTCACTAATGAATTCATTTTTCACTTTTGATTCATTTTGTAGTCCGACGTTTCACGTTGACTGAAATATGCCGAACGGTAGACAAAAATGAACAAAAAGTGTAAGGAGTAACAGATGCCTCTCATGTGGGTTATAAATTGTATAGTCCTTTAAGCTATGTTGCGAACTAGGGTACTTATTAGAAACCTTTGGAGAAGAGTTATCAAAAAATATGATACAACTAACTTTTACTTAGAAACAGAAGTGTCAGGACGTACTAACACCTACCATGTTCCAAACTTCAAAAATTTACAAGTTCGTTACAAACTTTTATCCCCTACTCATTGATATACAAAAACCCCTACTGAATCTCTTCAGGTGATGAATCTTCAAATTCATCACCTGAAGAGATTCAGTAGGGGTTTTAACCTTAGTGCTCACCTTTGGTACAAAAAAATTCAAACTTTTAGACACAGCGGCTAAGGCTGTGCGTTGCCATCGGTACATATGACAAAATTCAATGCAAACATTCATCCCATTTTAAGTTCCTATAGGGAAATGAACTTTCCAAAATCATTACTTTGTATCGTCCTTAATTCTATGTGGAAGTCTTGTGCCTATACCTAGTGATCTGGGCTGTGCGTTGTATGTCAGTAAATTTAAGAGTGAGTTGTCCCAACTAACTTATTTAAAAAAGATACCCTACTAATGTACTACGGTAATAGCTTTGGACTTACACAGTCGCCATTACAAGTTAATTAGCAACTTTAGTAATATGTTAATAACAGTTGTTAATAATAAAACTAAAGGCTCTATAATTTGCAAAATATGGCAACATAATTTCAAAATGATGAATATAAAACGATTATGGAATATGCACACATTATACTTTTGCGCATGAAAGTTCACTCATGTGGTACATTCAAGAAGTGGATAAACGTATTATCAAACAAGGGTAAGTTTAATAATAATAACATTAACTCTCATAAGTCTGTTATGTAACACACCCAACTGTGTTTTTATTACGTAGGAAGAACGAGAAACCAAAGAAATAATATTTTAAAAACTATGAAAGCAAAACCTACTCAGTTACTCACTTTCTATTGATATTGTGGAGCAAGTTGCTATTATATTTCTACTTAACTATGTTTACTTTTAAAGAATTGTAGCAGAGTAATTTGTAATTCAAATATCATGCATAGGTATAATATGTACATACATACATAATCAGCCTATAATATTCCCACTGCTGGGACATAGGGTTCCTCTCTTCGAGAGGGAGTGGGCTACTATCTAGTACGCGGGTCCAGTGCGGGTTGTTGGATTATGGTCTTTAATTTTTTAGTCTAGGTCATGCTGGTGTCCTCACGATGTTGCCTTCTGTTTGTTGTTCTCAACAGTGGTGGCCCAGTGGTGATGAAATTATTTACACTCACGACTTATATTTTGTTACTTAATACTAACATTAGGTTTTTAAGAATATTGTTACTAACATACTATGGACTTTGTCTGAAATAAATGTTTATAATAATAATAATAATAATATCTCGTAAGTCGGTGACGATACCACTAGGCCACCGCTGCTCTAACACCATGCGTACCTATACTTCCGTTAAGATGAAAAATTCGGTAGTGATCGGATCATTTGTCTTTGAGTAATCACTGCAGCAAATTCGGAAAATGCTGTTTCGAGAAAAACGCGTTAAATGTGTCTGGCTCCGAAAAATAATTCCGTTTTTTTCTTCTGCATGTTCTTTATATAGTTCTCCATACAATGACGTATCGATTTTTTGATCTGATCAAAAATCGAATTTTGGCAGGCCAAAACCAACCAAAATTTTGGGAGAAAATCGTTTTTTTTTTAAACTGCGGTTTTTTTTTTCAATATTTTTTTTATCGTAGGTCATTGTACGGACAATATTATCTAGTTTAACGAAAAATTTTTTTTTTTAGATTTCTTCCACGGAGAAGGCCAGAATTACTGTAGCAGTGGAAGACCTTTTTGTTCGCGCCGTAGGAGATCGTGTATAACTTAAAAAACATGGTTTTTTTTTCATAAATTTCGCTTTATTTTCTTCAAACATGTATAAACATACTTTGCAAATTTTGAAACAAATAATTAAGTAGTTATATTTATAAAAATTCCCAAAAATCACCTTTTTTTAGGCCGTTATACTTTCATCAATACAGAGTCATTCAAGAGGAAGGTTTATATGTTTAAATACGCGGGCGAAACCACTGGAAAAAGCTGGTAATTAATAATCCCCAGAAAAACAGATTTACTTGAAAAATCGTGATGTCGAACAACTCAAAATTGGATGGCATTGTCAAAAAAAAACCCACGTAGGTATGTACGATAAATTGAAGTAAGATAAATTGTCACCCGTATAACCTTAACTTTTAAATTTTACATGATAGTGTAACTGTTTGATAATTAAATGCTATGGTATTTACTAAAATTAATTTTGACGGGAACTAAACGTAGCTTTTGGTGCCACCCACCCACTCTACTTAGCCATAACAATAGGAATCAAAGCAGAATCTCCACCTTTTTATTTTTTCCTCTACAGGATATAAATTGTTTGAGTCTTGTTCTAATCAAGTACGTCCTAGCTACAATGAGTACATATCACGGAAGTTTCTATTAGTAACGTAGCATAGTTTAAGTAGGTACCCTTTGTATGTAGATCGATCAACCTACCTCCCACGCGTAACTAGTAGGTAGGTACGATGTTTTTCAACACCTAGCACGCCTAGACAAAGTGGTTTAACAATCGTGTTACTCATGCCTCTAGTCTGCTATTTATCAAATTCCAGGTGCCTACCTACTACTATTAATTTCTATGGCTTTTTTTAAAACAATATTTTCACCACTGTTAATCAAAAACACCGTTGTTCCATTAAAGTTTCTAAGATACACGAAAAACTAAGAGAAAATCGCTTGCAGTACGAACAAGTGATGAGGCGAGATGATGACAAATGACTAAAAGAATCATGAATACATAAGCCAGAAAAAGAGGCCAGACCATCAATAACTTGGCTACGAATAGTAAATACTGACATGATAGCGAACATCACAATAAAAGAGACAACCGCAGTGGTGTGGTGCAGAAGTTCTAGAAGGGCTGACCCCAAATAAATTGGGATAGTCCCTAGAAGAAAGATGAGAAAGATGTAGTAGATCAAAAACACCATGATTGTTATTTTACAAGTATTTGCCTCGAATGTTGACGGATAAAGTAAGCTTGTTTGCGTTCAGTGATCTAGCCATGATTTCTAAGTCTTAATTTTATATATTCGTATTTATTTGTAAAAAGAGATCAACCCCTCATATTTTTTTACTTTCTATATTTCTTGATTTTAACTCTTAGCCCCCCATGGAATGACTTTCATTTCCCTTACATGTGAAAAATTGCAGTTAACCTACATATGTAACTCGATATTTGATTAGTGTTTAAAAATATGTAAATGTTAGCAAATTATAAGCCAAACATTAACTAGTTTTCCTTAAGTCACTCCCAATTCCCTCAACTCCTCTACTATATCCTTATTATGTTTAAACTCTTTAGTTAACATATCATCACAATTGTGTTCCCGAAAGAGTAGACCACAGAAGGAAAGTGTAAAACTACATGAATGAGGATGAACAAGGAATGTGCGATGAACATTGATGGTGCCGATTTTGTCAACTGACTTGTATGATAATCCCATTGCTATTATCTGGGCACATAATCTTTTCGAACTGCTTCTGAGTAAATCCGTGTTCAATACCCATATAAAACGCACAACCCTTAAGCACCCATGACCAATCAGAGGATTTCCACAATTTCTAAGTGTCGTAGAACTTACGTGGCAGTCAGTCTTTAGTTATCTATCGCAACAGGTAACGCTACTTTTAGTCGAGCAGATTTTATTAGACTCCGGTTTCTTGTGGAGCCGGACGTAAAGTTTTCTTCCGTTCGGCGGACCGTCCGGCGTCCGACACCCAAGGGAAGAATGGTGCTATTGCACCATCCTATTTCTTCCCTTGGGTGCGACTAAGTGGCTTACTAAAGAATGGGCAGCAGAGCTATCTATGCATTATACCACCATACTGCGATCGCCAACCCGCCGTCATCCAAGCGTGGCGTGGCGATCATAGCCGTGGCGAAGTAGCGACAGACGGCAGACTAAGGAACTATTTTGTGGGCAATACAGTTTCTTGTTATGCCGCGGAGTACACTGTGGAGCCATATAGGTAACAATACCTGCTTCTGGTTCCACTATTGAAGACGAGATGGCGTTACTGTTAGCATTTGAATAAACTTTTAATAATAGGTAGGTCGGGCAAAAAGTTTTTTAGTATATTATATTATTATAGGTATAAAGTTGTAGTAAAAACTGTTTGTAAATGTCTGACTGGTTTTGCCATAACATAAAATAGAAGTAATTTAAAAAAAGTACTAACGATAACTCGCCAATTTCAGTGTTGTTGTGTTTCTGTCTGACGAAGAAATTCAAAGAACTTGACAAAAATATGTGGAAACTCGAGGTATTTTTGACCGATTGAGGCTGAGATCAGACTGTGAACGTTCTTAAAATTACTAGAATTGCCCCTCTGATCAAAAAGTTAGCCACAGGTGTCTGTGTGGACCATTCTAAGAACCTCGATGAATGAACCTTGGTTTCCCAACCAGATAGCAAATCTGTGTAATGTTTTTAGAGTGTCTTGGTAAGGAAAGGTTTTTTGATGATACTGCTGTATTTGCGATCCTCCACTAACAGTTTCCTGATAGTGGTGCCGATTCTGTTGTATACCGAACTAAACTAACTAAACTATCTCTAAAATTCCTTACTTTTTTTAGCTATAAGAATTGTAACGCTACTCTGCAAGAAAAAATCTCTAAATTTAAAAATTATTTTGACACGACAAAAATCGAATTTGACAATCGCAACTCAACGTGGTATTTTTTTTTTCTTTTGACTTCGCAACGTGGTATTGTGTGCGCTGCGCAATGAATTTTTTGAGAGACGAAGGCGCGCGCAAATTGGCTGCCTGGACGTGTTTTATATGGAATATTTCACTTTTTGTTTATAATAAAATATCTAAAAAAAAATAGCAGGAGTTTAATAAACGGCGTCGAAAATTTCATTATTTTTGCGATAGGACACGCCATTTTCGAGATATAAGCAAAAGAAAAGGAAAACAAAAAATACAGTACTGTTTTTGCACGTGAAGGCGAGGCGTTAGGTGTGAATTTTAGTTCATGACCACATGGTAGTTTTATTCCACACCTTTTTAATCGCGTTTAAACTAGTCAGATATAGTTAAAATAAATTATTATAGTAACCATTTGTGGTGAAAACTGGCAAACAGAATAGCAAAATTGACATTTTCACTAAACTAATAACTCAGTGCAATCTTAGTGCTGTCAAACTAAAATATAGTTAAGTTGTGTCACTTTAGTCTATTTCAGAATAGGAACTCATCGTTTGACAGGAATGAACCAAATTTTAGTGAGTATCTATACTTTAGAGAATTTTGTGACAACAGAATCGGCACCAGTATACCTACCATATTTGACGAATTGAACAAATAGATAATCGTGGTATCTGTTTTAAAGTTGTACGTTGCATTTTTCTTCAGCGGGACACATCCTCTCAATTCTCCGCGGTATGGTAGTAATGGTTCTATTAACTTATTCATGAACTAGCTTCTGCCCTCGACTTCGTTCTCGTAGAATTCGCAAGACACTACAATATACTAAAAAACCTACAGCATTTATATAAAAGTCCCTTGGCCCTCGCTGCTTCACATCAGTCGTCCGCTTAGTGTTCTTACTTTTATATTATGCCCGACTCCCAAGATTCGTAGCGTGATGTTATATAGCCTATATCTTTCCTACTTCGTATTCGCTTAGTATTCGTTTTCGTTCTCTCTTACTTTTTTCCTTTTGCTCGGCTCCTTAGAGATGTAGCGTGAAGTTAAACGCTAGACTTTCTCAAGAATGGGACTAACAAACTTTTAATCCGACTGGAAGTTACAGAGATCAGCGCGTTTAAACAAACAAACTCTTTATGTGAATAGGTATAATAGATAAGAATATTCGTGAAGCAAAACCTTTATACCCCTTTTACGGAAATTTCGCGGATGGAGGAATATGGAATTTGGCGCTGGTAAAAGTTTATTTGAAGAGCGAGTGCAGAAAGCTATATTTTTTTAATTATTGTCGAATTTCGACCAGTAAATGACCACAAATACATATATATATATATAGTAGATGTATTTTACTTCTTCACATACTTTACAGTTCGTTCACATGATAGTTTAAGTCTTTTAGATTGCGAGTTCCTACAGAAACTCCTGCTTGTAGAGGGCGGTGTACGCGAAACTTGCTGCTTTTCCTGAAACCTACTAACACTGTCAGAATATAATTATTAGGCGAACAGGCAAATAGAACTTCTACCTTCTACTGTAATTTAGTTTTCCGATTAGATAATACGAAACATAAAGTTATGCCGGTCACGTACACACTTCAAACTGCAGCGTCACCTCCGCAGTTACAACCTTTTCGTTTCTAGTTCGAATAAGTGGTCATCATTTCTTTTTTCTTAATTTTTCTTTTAGTTTAAGACGTCAATCTATTCAAAAGAATCCCTTCAGTTGGAAATGAGATCAATTGAATCTAGTCGATTTACGTCTGAGCTAAATAAATATTATTGATTCCTCGTTACCCCAATTCTTAATCAAGTTTTAAGTTATTATGTGGCCTGCAGTCAATTAAGTTTAATTGTTAAGTTCTGTATAAATTGTGTAAGATATTGTTCGGATTAGGTACTCTCCCTTATTTGCTCTCTCAGCCAAAATTTTAGCTTTTTCGCTGGTGTAATACCTCATTTTATTTGTTTTAGGTGTACAACCAGTTAAAAGGGCTGCTGCCGGCCATTTTCCGCATACTGGAGTATTCATCAAGATTGCGTGGTTTGGACTGCTTTTAGCAGCCGCAAAGATTGCTCCAGCCATATTACTACGTGCACTTTCCAACTACGTGCGAGCAGAACATGTATTGTGTATTGTTTAATTAATTTGTTTTGTCCTTGTTATGATCTAGAATGGCAGTTGAAAGTAGTTCTGTTAGTGAGAGAGATCTACATAAAACTCCTATAGTTTGTAGTCCTCCACCAATTCCGCCTAGGGTATCTCAGACTACAATTTTATTAAATTTCCCTTCTCTTATGAAATGTAATGACTTTCCCCGTTACTACCATAATCAAATGTCTCTATCAGAATGGGAGATTAATTATTCTGGTAATACATGCGTTCACGAGTTTTTCGCCTGCATTGATGAATGCAAAGAGGCCGACGATATATCAGATCAATATTTGATAAAGCGCTTCCACGAGATTTTATCTGGAACCGCATTAAAATTCTACAGATGTATTCGTCGTCCTGATCTTCCATATTCAGAACTCAAGCGTGCTTTCGTTAAAATGTTTGGGCCCACCGATTTTGAATATAAAACTGAACAGGAGGTCAGGAATTTGAACCAAAAGTCAGACCAATCGTTCAAGGATATTATTATTCCGTCTTCATATTTAAAAGATAGCTTATTTGCACATCTACACGAAAGTCTTATAATTCCTAGGCCTCCACCACTTCCGCCTAGGCTACCACAGACTTCAATTTTAACGAATATCCCTTGTCCTATGAAATCTGATGATATTCCTCGTTACCATTATAAACAAATTTCTCTTAAAAAATGGAAGATTAATTATTCTGGTAGTACATGCGTTCGCGAGTTTTTCGTCTGCATTGATGAGCGTAAAGATGCCGACGATATATCAGATCAATATTTGATAAAGCGCTTCTACGAGGTTTTGTCCGGAACCGCGTTAAATTACTACAGATGTATTCGTCGTCCTGATCTTCCATATTCGGAACTCAAGCGTTCTTTCGTTAAAATGTTCGGCCCCACCGATTTTGAATTTAAAACTGAAAAAAAGGTCTGGAATTTGAAACAAAAGCCAGACCAATCGTTGAGGGATTTTATTATCCAGATTTCTTATTTAAATAATAGCTTAACCAAACCAATTGTTGAAGAAAACTTACTCGAAATTATTACCCACAACATGCATCCCAAATATTTTCCCAGTCTTTTAAAAGGAAATAGTTTTTTTTGTTCAGCCACTAGTCCTAGATACAATTGTAGCGAATATCCCTAAATATCACTAAGGGCTAATGTTCAGTGAGTAGATTCGCGTCATGAGTGTTATAATTCAGTAAAATAGTCCACTGTTCAGTAATAAATAGTAGGGGGATTTATGGTGTTTTGAACGGTTATGAAATAAAAGATTGCAAATAATTGTAACAACGCATTTTTATTACTGTAAGTAGGTATAACATTTTCATTAGAAACAGTGTTGGCGAAAATTTTGTTTGATTGATGATTAAAAACTATGACTAAAGATATTAGTTTCAATTAACTATTGAATTAGTTTTAGTTGTGTAAAAATTTAATGAATACATTGAAGTAGTCTAAAATTTTGATTAAAATTGTAATGTTGATGTTGATAAAGGAAAAACTTTTATGAAATAAAACATGCTGTTTATTTTTGTAACTAGCTTTTGCTAGCGGCTTCCCCCCGCATGGAGGACGGAAATGCCTCCAGTCATAACCTATTTGCAAAAACTGTAAAATTATAAATATTCGCTTCTAAAGTCAGTTTAATAACTGTATACTCGCGCGTTACCGCTTGAGTTTATTTTCGCACACGTTAATTTTTATTTTGCGATAACTCCTAAGATGTAAATTATTATGATATATTATTAAGTGGAATTTTGATTTAAAATTCTACATTAAATGCACAACGTAGCTAGTAACTTCAATGTACGGGGTTTCCGTATATGAGAGGTCACCTTAAACTGGAAATGTATAGCTTTGTAGCCTTTGTGTACCAGCTTCCTGTCCTAATAAACTTGAAACGAGGCTAATAAGTAAGGCCCATATGATCTGACGCCTGCTACCGCTAAATTTTTGCGCGGTTTCATTGGAAGGTGTTCCTAATATAGACGTTTCGTTGATGATTTTCCTTCTATAATAGCACTACCCTTTTGTGAAGGAGAAATGGTCGTGATACATTCAATTTGCATGAGGCCGCCGACCATGCATTGCTCTTGTGATGGCTTGCCCGATTTTTCGTAATCATTCATCCTTTATTTATTAGAATTATTAAGAGGTAATGAAGTTTACTGCTACAAAAGATCATAATATAGCTTTAAAGTGGCTGTTTACGCTAAACAATCATATGTAATAGGTAGAACGAACTGGTGTACCTACGCAACTCCACGTCTGAGCGCGTATTTTACATGCAGGTGGGAAATCGGTTATTCGATCTTCCTCAGCTCCTCGAGGAAGACCAGCAACGCCTTGGTGTTACGGACCATCTCACGTAGGGTAACTGAGCTTGCTGACCTGACCTGCTAAACAATAATTCTGGACAATAAGTTCGATGGGCTACTATCATTGACATCGTTTACCGCAGCAGTTCGCAAAACGTCGTTCCGGAAGCTCTATGTAGGGTCTAAACAAGTCCAGTTATATTTCATCAAGGGCCCAAGCATAATATGCCATTATGCATAATGGTATGTTATACAAAGGTTTATTTTGGCGGCCGCGTTGATAGATATATCGGTCTTGTTTGTGTGATCAGCAGGCGTAGCATGACCAATTCTATCTTTATCTACCAGAAATAGACAAAGTTCTTTCTATTCAATTCGTCATCTCTTCGGCCCAACACGGGGCGACCCGTAGACTCGGGTTTCTATGAAGACAAAGACAGTTATTCTTTCCATAGCAAGAGAGTGGTAACTAATGTAATTAAGGTGGATCCGCTAAGGACGTTTTCATTGAATAGTCATACAATGGGATTAACGATGTTAGAGTATTGTATTGATGATTATAATTAATATAATCGTGTAAAAAAGTGCCCTATTTTTTTTGGATGGGAAACCATCAAATGACTTCTCCCGCTCTGGACGGAGCGGGAGGGCGTGTCAGACTTTTACTGACTAAAACCCACCCGAGTTCCTTTCGAACAATCACGCGACCCCGGCAGGCATCGGTCCTAGCAGACCCCTTCAGTGCTGCTGACATCTCTTTGAGGCGCGCGTGGAACACTACGCGCCGTCTACCCGAACTTGTTCCTTACCGGGCGGCGAGCTACCCATTGCTCGCCGCCCGCAAGCTCGTACCTACGGTGGCCAGGAGTCCGCAATCGACTCTCGACGCCCGGGGCGTCTCCTCCTGCGGCGGCTCGGGACGTGAGGGCAGAGAGACTGCCACTCCCTCACGCGCCCCGCCTCCTCCTTCGCGAGCATTACTGCTTCGCAGAAGAAGGTGACGGCTTCCCATGCCCTCTCGCTCCGTACCATAGCTCGCACCAGGGCCGGACGCGAGAGGTCGCCACGAGAAAAATTTGTCGCCATGCTCGACATCGTAGACTTTTTTTCCAGTGAAGAATAGAAATATTTCCTTTCTTCAGTTTTAACATCGCCGTGCCATTTTATCTATTCTTCCGTCGCCAAAACTCGTTTCTATGGTGGTCATGTTACGCGTGCTGAGGTGCTATAGATATATCTATCAACTAGCATTAGAAAATATGTAGAAACAATATGAAACGCCAATGTTCATGCGCCATAGTGCGTCTGTTTGACAAAGTGATGTTGTGCTGATTGTTTTTTTTTTTTCATATCCTAATTTAGCTAACCACATTATGATTTTATGATTTTTTAAAGATATATCTAGAAAAATTGAATTCAAGTTGTATTTTAAACTATCTTATTGTGATTTAATTAAATTAAATTAGTATCTTAGTTTAAATTATTTAATGATTTTATTCGTATTTTGTTTATCATTATGTAATTGTCTTTATTATTATTTGATTTTATGAATGCTTGATTTTATGAATGTTTGATTAATTTTTATTCGATTATTTACTATTTGATCTTATCTAAACGGTCTTGATATATGTTTACTTATTTTTAATTAGAATGTGCAAGATTGCAAGCTGTGGTTGCCTATAATTGAATGTGCATTTAGTGTATGTTATATTGCTGTAATCTAATCTGTGTAATTCTTGAATGTAACATTTGTTGGCGATCCTTAAATAAATAAATAAAATAAAATAAGTGCATTCTGTATGGGCACTAGAATATAATTATTGTACCTACATGATTGATATCCTATAACTCTAGGGTATTAATGAGACCATGTCAAAGTTACAGCTCGTACGCACGGCGACATATCTAGCTATACATTACAAGTATAAGCTGACTTCTTAATGTACGAAAAATCTAAAGAAAGCGAGCTCAGCTAAAGTGTGATTCAAAAAATAAATAGGTAAGTATTAGGTTTTTTTTGTTTATTAAAATGATTTACTCGTACTTATGAATGAAACTCACACCCGAGCTTCATAGATGAAGAATGATTTTTTAATAAAAATTAACATCAAATTACACATTACAAGAAATGAACAAAATAAAAAACCATTAATTATGTTAATTAAACATCAAACTTAAAGGGCAATTAGCTTTAGGGATTAGAGTTTTTCGTTAAAAGATCACAGTTCGTGTTTTACACTTAACACTTAGATTTAAATAGATTTTGAAATGTGACGTCACGAAAATGAGGAGCCCTCCCAACCCCTTGTCACACAATGTTACACTTCGTCGACCCCCTCCCACCCCCTTAACGTGTGACGTAATTTTGTGGATGGCCCCTAATGGTGTTTAACATAAGTATTGTTGAATTATTTTATGAGAAAAATTCAACGAAAAAAATATACGTAAGTCAGTTAATTCTTTGACATGATCTCTTACCCTAGAGATATGGAATATAAAAAAGAAACACCTTTTATGATAAATTACGTAATAATATAAAGGAAGCAACAAATCTTATCATCATTCTCCTGCCCTTATCCCAATTTATTTGGGGACGGCGCAACATGTCTTTTTCTTTTCACACTTCTCTATGAGTCGTCATCTCAGTAGTCACCCCCTTTCTATCCATATCATAATTCACACAGGCCATCCATCGTTTCTTTGATCTCCCTCTACTCTTAAAGCCATCGACATTCATACTCAATACTTTACTCATGTTTTCCTCATTCTTCCGTATCACATGACCATACCATGACAAACGATTCTCACACAACTTTCAGTTATTGGTGCCACTTTCAGACTTCCTCTTATGTACTCATTTCTTATTCTATCCATTCGTGTAACACCACACATCCCTCTTAACATTCTCATCTCAGCTGCATACAATTGCCTTTCATTCATCCCTTTTGTGGCCCAACACTCTGACCCATACAAGATAGCACGTAGAAATATTGTAAGATAATAGGGCAAGATAATAAATGCGAAAAAAAAACTTTTTAGTACTATAAATTTTTTAAAGAATTAACAAAGGATAGTAAATTATATAATTAATCATGGTCAATACATACTCTACTATTAATATTTGTTCCATTCGTGTAACACCACACATCCCTCTTAACATTCTCATCTCAGCTGCATGCAATTGCCTTTCATTCATCCCTTTTGTGACCCAAAACTCTGACCCATACAAGATAGCACGTAGAAATATTGTAAGATAATAGGGCAAGATAATAAATGCGAAAAAAAAACTTTTTAGTACTATTAATTTTTTAAAGAATAAACATAGGATAGTAAATTATATAATTAATCGTGGTCAAAACATACTCTACTATTATATTATAGTATTGTTCGTTATTGTTTTATTTGTTATGGATTAATGTAAGAAAAATTTCTCGCAACCGGCATGCGAGTACGACCGGATGAAGTTGTTTCTTTGACTGATTACGACATCAGTCAAAGAAACAACTTCATCCGGTCGTACTGGACTTTTATCTTGGACTGGAGTCGTATCTTAGACAGAAGTCGTATCTTTGACAGAAGTCGTATCTTTGACAGAAGTCGTATCTTTGACTGAAGTCATTTCTTTGACTGATGTCGTACCTATTCTGATTGGAGTCGCATCTTTACTGTCGTATCTTTGACTGAAGTCGATTCAAAAACGTATCTTCGACTAAACTCGTATCTTGGACTGCAGCTTGCACTGATAACGTCTAATTTGAAAGTGAACATTCGAATGTTCTCTAGGTATCTACTGCTCTCTAATTTCGTTTGTTTATTTGGGGTATCTACTAGGTAAATAGATAAGTCTATTTATCCTTACCTATATTACATTTACTATAGCATTAGACAGAAGTTAAAAAAGGCTCTTTTAGGTGCACACTTTGCAATAAAATTACAACAAACATTATTACACTCAAGACTGATGTGGAGTTAAATATAATCAATTTATATAATAGCTGTCACACTTAATTGTACTTATTTAACCTATCTACCTTCTGAAATTACAAGGCTTTCATTTAATATTGTTTAGATTTTACATTCTATATTGTCGTGTCGATATTTAAAATCTAAAAGAAGCAGGGGTGAACAGTACCGGGAACGTTTTTTACGTCACTATAATTCTACCAAATCTAAAATGTTACGTATTTCCTTCATAAGTTATGGGAGCACGTGTTTTTATTTTTTATTTTGTCGATTTATGCTATCAACCATCCGTCAAATTGCGTAAATTTTCTGCAGTTGTCAATTGTGCTGTCATTCACTTGGTACTTGTGAATGCTACGACTTTTCCCGTTGTTATTGCTGAATTTTCGTGATTTTGTTGATTTTTCTTCTGTTATTTTTTTGTTATCGTTATAATTGTTAGTTTTGTGTTGTTCGTACAAACTGGTACATTTCGTGGAACTATGGATCCCGATGCAGGCCCGAGTGGCATGCAAGCGCAACATGCACACTCTGTAACTGCTGATAGCGCTGATCAGTGTCAACAGCGAAAAAAACGTGGCCCCAACGTTGACCATGAGGATAAAATATTGTGTGCCTTACCAAGGCCAGATGTTGTCGAAAATGGTCATTTGAATCTAATAGATAATTAGTTTTGCGGCTTCTGTAATTGTTGCGCACATTTTTAAATTTGTTGCGCTTATAGTTTTTTAATTATTTCACAAAAACATTTCCTGCTGGGGTAACGTTATCCCAGCCAGACCTTTTTCTTTCTAATGGGAATATTTAAATAAATACTAGCTATAAAATTAGTTGTCTAGATGAAGTAAATGTTGTGCCTTATTTTGTATTTGTTCTTTCATCGGTTGCGAAATTATTCGAGATTTTGCTGGGGTAAGGTTTTTGGTTTTGCTAGATCTTTGAAACGGTTACGCGGATTCTTATCATATTTTGTACATGACTTCTTAGGAATTAGTTTAAATTTGTTCTGCAATAAAAAAAACCAAAATAATGCATAGTTTAAAGGTTATTTCATTAAATAGAAAAACACTTCAATTGGTTCCAGCACTCTCCATAAGAGCACGAGCACGGTCTTGATGCGCGCGGTGTTATTTGGCCACTGGATTGGATATATGAACTGAATGTTATGTCAATTATTAGTTGTTTAGTTCAGTTGTATATCAGTAAAATTTCAGCGTAGTACATTGGATAATTAATGAGATACTACGATTAAAGTCATTAGGAAGTGAATGACCGAGGTAACCCGACCAAGTTTAGGTGGTTACGAAAAAGCGAAATCTCAGAACATTATGCTATCTTTTGAAATGTTTAGTATAATACACCTTACAATTTCGGTACAGACGCGTACACTGTTAAATACATAATAATATAATAATATCTGTACTATGAAAACATTATCTATTGTTATCTTCCAGTTGCACATACTTATCAAAAATCACCGATATAACATGTCGTTCGGTGGGACGCGGGAGGGGTGGGGTGAAGGGGTAATTCATTGTTTGCATAACGCACTAAACATGCTCCATAATCACATAATTCATCTTGTAGAGTGCGCGTGGGCTTCGGCAGTTCCGTTTCCTGTTTTTGCAAATATTTATCGAGTGCGTGAGAGCTATTATATAATAATAAGTGTGGTGAATTACTGTTAATGTGGAGTGCTTCTATTGATGATCATAAATATGGTGCGTGTTGCTTGATGAATTCACGAACAAGGTAAGCTTGCATAATGTAACTACAGAAATAGTAGCAAAATTATCTATACAAATAAATAAAATTGGAGTGTCTGTTTTTAATATTAAGATAACCACTTTTTACTAAGTGTATATGGATGTATACACGATACATATACCAAAACAACATTTTTTACAATTTTTGTCTGTCTGTCTGTCTGTCTGTTCGTTCCCGCTAATCTCGGAAATGGCTGGACCGATTTTGACGGGACTTTCACTGGCAGATAGCTGATGTAACAAGGAGTAACTTAGGCTATTTTTATTTTAGAAAGATTCTTTTATTTTAGAAAAAAATAACTATCTTCGAAAACTACGCTGACATACGTCTCAAAATTCGTAAAACCCTGGCTGAATCCTACGAAATAGATCAAAATAATGTACTACAGTATTGTACACCTTAAAAAGGCCTACAAAAATGTCCTCAATGGTATATGTCTATCTCTTAGGGATAACCCACAATAACCATTTTTTATCTTTTACTTTTTACGAGAAATAAGGGCTTATTTACGAAGCGATTCTAAGCAATACAGCATTAATCCTTATCCAATTAGGTATTAAGTACCTTAAATACATTGTGCATTTAATATAGATCAATATGGCCCTTTACAGCATGTAATTTAAATGAATATCTTAGAAGATATTAGAGATTTAAAAAGTGGGCGCAGAGCGCGTTGGCAGGGGCCGGGTAGTACAGGATAAGTAGGATTGTAATTCATATTACTTTGGCTTCAAAGTAATTGCGAATATCATGTGTGTTCATTATACTCAAAATAAACCTAATAGTATTATTTCAAGTAAGAGACCGCGAAATTGCTTAGATGTTTAGATTTTTGGATGTTTGTTTCTCAATGATGCAAAGACGGCCAAACGGATTTAGATCGAATTTGGCACAAAGATATATTATATTATGGATACGTAACAGATAGGATACCTACTTTATCCCGGTAGTAGGTTCCCGGGTGTTATTTTCCGACAGCTATACGGGCCAAGCCACTGGCAAAAGTACTATTCCTATAATTAAGTTCGGTGTCTGGTAAATGATTGAGTGTCTGTATAGGTAAAATAGGAGCGTTAAGAAAAACCAGGAAGACTTATATTCAACTAAACCAAGCCCTATGTCACAGTCTTCTTACTCTGAATACTATTACTTTTATTTTAAAAACACCAACACACATGATGTTCTCATAAACTATGAATCCTAAGTAATATGAGTTATAATCCTACTACTAATAATATTATATATGTGAAAATATGTATGATTGGGTGTTTGTTTCTCAATCACGCAAAAATGGCTGAATGGATCTGGATCGAAAATAGCACACAGAGTCTATATTACCTATATAAAACATCGAATAACACATTCTTATCGCGGTAGTACGTCCTCTTGCATTAATTTCCGACATCCACGCGGGCGAAGCCGCGGGCAAATAATATTATAAATGTGAAAATATGTATGTTTGGGTTGTTGTTTCTCAATCACACAAAAATGGCTGAATGGATCTGGATCGAAAATAGCACACAGAGTCTATATTACCTATATAACCTGGAATAACACATTCTTATCGCGGTTATACGTCCTCTTGCATTAATTTCCGACATCCACGCGGGCGAAGCCGCGGGCAAAAGCTAGTTATTAATATGTACATGTTGTTAGGTACCTACTTATCTAAAACTGTATTTTTTTTAAGGCTTAAATATTTGAATTTAGGAACTTATTTATTATTTTCTTTTTTTTCCTACTTAGTTATTACCTGAGTAGGTATTAGTAGACATACGTAAGTTTAGAGTTAACTGAAAAAAGTCATTATATATAATTTATTGTCTGTGATCATTACACATTCCAATATGTGTATATTTAAATAAAAACTGTAACTGTGTACTGTGTATACTGAAATCTATAATTTAAATAAAAAGTAATAGAAAATGTCAAAATAGCAAAATTACTATCTGTAATTTTAATCTGTGATTGTTTTTAAGTATAAGTTTATTAATACTTTAAATGTTCAGTTGAAATGATTATTTTACCTGTTAATAAAAATTCTTTAACAAACATGTAGTTTTTTTTAAACTTGTGTACATGTCTGTACTAAATTTGTAACACTATCCTACATATTTTAGAAGGTACCATAATGTTCTGAGATTTCGCTTTTTCGTAACCACCTAAACTTGGTCGGGTTACCTCAGTCATTCACTTCCTAATGACTTTAATCGTATTATCTCATTAATTATCCAATGTACTACGCTGAAATTTTACTGATATACAACTGAACTAAACAACTAATAATTGACATAACATTCAGTTCATATATCCAATCCAGTGGCCAAATAACACCGCGCGCATCAAGACCGTGCTCGTGAAGAACTGAATATCATCATAACTTGTTAAATACTTACATTTGAAGGCATTTACAAGCTTTAAAATAACGTTTAAAGTAAGTCTTTAGACCTCTTATTGAGAGTGCTGGAACCAATTGAAGTGTTTTTTATTTAATGAAATAACCTTTATACTATGCATTATTTTGGTTTTTTTATTGCAGAACTAATTTAAACTAATTCCTAAGAAGTCATGTACAAAATATGATAAGAATCCGCTGAACCGTTTCAAAGATCTAGCAAAACCAAAAACGTTACCCCAGCAAAATCTCGAATAACTTCGCAACCGATGAAAGAACAAATACAAAATAAGGCACAACATTTACTTCATCTAGACAACTAATTTTATAGCTAGTATTTATTTAAATATTCCCATTAGAAAGAAAAAGGGCTGGCTGGGATAACGTTACCCCAGCAGGAAATGTTTTTGTGAAATAATTAAAAAACTATAAGCGCAACAAATTTAAAAATGTGCGCAACAATTACAGAAGCCGCAAAACTAATTATCTATTAGATTCAAATTACCATTTTCGACAACATCTGGCCTGGGTAACGCACACTAAAATATTGTCCCCCAAGAAAAGTAGAATTAAACAAACACCGCTTCGTTCTACAGAAAAAAGAACAGTGATTTTTTAATAAACTGATTTATACATATAATAAAATTGTAGAAAAGTGGTGTCTGTACAATGGAAATATATAAAAAAAGTAGCAGGGGTTGTTATTATATCGATGCCGAACCCGAAATTGTAATTAATTATTTTTTTGTCTGTTTGTCGATTTGTCTGTTTGTCTGTGTGTTTGTGCACGCTAATATCAGAAACGGCTTATTCGATTTAGTTGCGGTTCACTAATATATTGTAGTAAGCTTCACTTAACATTTAGTGTTTATTTCATGTCAATCAGTTCATAAATAAAAAAGTCATGTCCATTTAAAGAATCACGGCGAACAGACGCATTTCCTAAGACACTCTTATACAACGAAGTTCCATCGTATTATACCTATAATAAGCAACAGGGTATTTTTAACCGCAGAAGACGTGGAACAGCTGTAGTAGGTGAACTAGGTATTTTTAAAGATTATGTCATTGGTAGGGTTTAAACGGTTCATCCAAATAACTCCGAATGCTTTTACCTGCGCCTACTGCTGCACGTTGTCCGAGGGCCTACTTCTTTTGCCGATCTCCGAAAGGTTGACAATATCGTACACCCTACATACCAAGCCGCTTGCCGGGCACGTCACTTGCTGGATGGGGATCAACATTGGGATGATGCTTTGTCAGAAGCAAGTATTAGCGAAAGTCCTCATCGGTTGCGACATTTGTTCGCAGTCATGCTGGTATTTTGTGCACTTTCTGACGCTGCACAGTTGTGGTATAAATATCAGAACAAATTGGCTGAGGATTTTTTTAGGCACGTACTGCTAAAAGATAACAACCCAATTGAGGAGAGATTACGTTAAAGTTAATAGAATCGTTGTTTGTTGGCTATTCAAGATATAATTACATCTATTGGGGGTAATGCTATTTCGAACGAAATAATAGAGATTACGTGATGGAAACCAACTATGATCCAATTGACCTGGCCGAAATTTTACAAACTGATGTCTCGAGGCTAACTAATGAACAGCCTTTGATATTTGATCGGGTGTGCGCCAGCGTTGCTATCAACGTACTAAGTACTATTACTTTGGGAAAAATCCTAATTGTAGATGCACCCGGTGGAACGGGTAAAACATTTCTTACGAAAGTTATTTTGGCGAAGGTACGAAGCCAAGGTAAAATCGCGCTTGCAGTCGCTTCATCAGGCATAGCAGCCACATTGTTGCCAGGTGGGAAAACTGCTTGTATGAGCAGTTCAAAATTCCGATCGATTTAGACTGCACAGAAAGCCCTGTTTGTAATATTAGGTTGGGGAAAAAGTCTTTTCGCATTATAGTATGTATGAACTTGTAATAAAATCTCTTTGGCTATACTATTTGTACCTGGCTGGTTTTGGTATCATTGAAAGTTTAAATTTTAAAGAACATAATTCCTAATTAAAATTAGGAAAATGTGTGATTTTCATTTGTTTTTCGTACCGTCAAGATGAGTGAATCTAATGAAGAAATTCGATACATTTTAAAATTTTACTACAAAAAAGGTAAAAATGCAACGCAAGCCACGAAAAAACGCGATGTTTATGGACCTAGTGTAGCGTCAGTGAGAGTAGCACAAATTTGGTTTAAGCGTTATCAATCCGGAAATTTTGATGTCAAAGATGCACGTCGCTCTGGTCGCCCTATTACGGATAAAATGGATGCAATTTTTGAAAAAGTGGAGCAAGATCGGCATACCAGTAGTTACGAGCTAGCTGAAGAACTGGAAATTGACCACAAAACAGTTTTGTCGCATTTGAAAAAAACTGGGTACACAAAAAAGCTCGATATTTGGGTACCTCACGAGCTCATTGAAAGAAACCTAATGAACCGTGTACTCATTTGTGATTCTTTCTTACGACGTAATGAAACCGAACCATTTTTGAAGAAGCTGATAACTGGTGATGAAAAGTGGATCACGTATGACAAGAATGTGCGAAAAAGGTCGTGGTCAAAGGCCGGTCAGGCTTCACAGACTGTGGCGAAACCCGGGTTAACTCGCAACAAGGTGATGCTGTGTGTGTGGTGGGATTGGAAGGGCATTATTCATTATGAGCTGTTACCACCAGGCAGGACCATCGATTCTGAACTCTAATGCGAACAACTAATGAGATTAAAGCAAGAAGTTGAGAGAAAGCGGCCGGAATTAATCAACAGAAGGGGTGTGGTTCTTCATCATGACAACGCTAGACCTCACACATCTTTAGCCACCCAACAAAAATTAAGAGAGTTTGGCTGGGAGGTGTTAATGCATCCGCCGTATAGTCCTGACCTTGCACCTTCAGATTTCCACCTGTTTCGGTCTCTTCAGAATTCTTTAGGCAGTGTCAGGTTAACATCACGAGAGAACTGCCAAAACCACTTGTCGCGGTATTTTGACCAGAAGTCCCAAAATTTCTATAGCAATGGGATCATGTCCCTACCTACAAGATGGCAAAAAGTTATCGAACAAAATGGTACCTACATACTTTAGTTAAATGTAAATAAACTTTATTAAAAAATGTTTTGAATTTTCTTAAAAAATGTTTTGAATTTTCTTAAAAAATGTTTTGAATTTTCTTAAAAAATGTTTTGAATTTTCTTAAAAAATGTTTTGAATTTTCTTAAAAAATGCGAAGAAACTTTTTCCCCAACCTATTATTTCAAGAAACAGCGATAAAGCTAAGGTTCTTCGTGATTGTAGCTCTATTATATGAGTCTGAGTCCACAATGGCCAATCGAAAAGCAGTAGAAGCAGTAGACAGAACGTTGCGTGATGTCAAGCAAAATGATCAACCCATGGGTGGCATTACTATGCTTTTTTGTGGCGATTTTCGTCAGACTCTCCCTGTAATACCACGTGGAACTTAGGCTGATGAAGTTAGAGCCTGCCTAAAGAGTTCTCGACTATGGCATTACATTATCCCTTTGCCTTTTGCATTTGACATTAAATATGCGTGCGCAAATTGGAGGCAACAAAAATGCTCAAGAATTTTCAGATTTACTACTTGAGATTTGTAACGGTGTGTACTTATACGCAGGAACAAGGAAAAGTTGTTCTTAATGAAAACCTATGCAACATAGTTTTATCAATGCGATCTTCATATCATCTGTGTATGGAAACGCAACGGAAATACCAACTTGCGAAAATTCCTGGCTTTGCGAAAGAGCTATTTTGACGCCACGAAACGACCAAGCAGCAACAATAAACGCTGAAATTTTGAGCTATGTTCCGGGGGATTATGTTGAGTATATCTCCATTAACAGAGTCATGGAAGAAGGAGAATCTACAAGCTACCCGGTAGAATTTTTAGAATCCCTCAATGCTCCTGGACTACCAGCACATAAAATAAAATTAAAAGTAGGCGTACCCATCATGCTTCTTAGAAATTTAAGCCCCCCAAAACTTTGCAATGGCACCAGGTTAAAAGTGACCAATGTACAAAGAAATCTGATAGAAGCAGAGATTTTAACAGGGTGTGGAAAAGGTGAAAGTGTTTTCATTCCTCGGATTCCTCTCATTCCAAACAATTTTCCATTTAGTTTTAAACGAGTCCAGTTTCCAGTCAGCCTATGTTTTGCGATGACAATTAATAAATCCCAAGGTCAGACAACGAAAGTTGTGGGTGTAGATCGAAGTATCAGCTGTTTCTCGCACAGTCAGTTGTATGTGGCTCTGTCACGGGTTAGCAATCCTAGGAGCCTGTATGCTTTCATCCCCGATGGCTATACGTCAAATATCGTATACAGAGAAGCATTACTGTAAAGTAAATTTTTAGCTACCCAAACGACAGCATATGTAATTCAAAATATGCTGCCCGAAAAGTCACTATTCCACGCGGACGAAGTCGCGGGTACAGCTAGTTGTTACTAAAAATTGTTACATTTCATGTACCTATCCAGGCCTTGTGACGAGTACATCGATAGTAAATGCTTTATTATATGCATGCCATACATTGTTAAAAAAAAGCTCACATTATTTATTTAAATTGTTTGAACTTAACTTGAAATAAAAGGTTTCATACTCCTGCTTCTGCGAGCCTCTTTTTTCTAATTTTATAATAAACAGAGTATAGTCAAGGTAAGGATAAAAATACGCTCATCATTTAATTTTGCTATCGGATTCAATTTAAACCATAATTGAATTCAATATTGAACAATTAAAAAGAAACACACAATGCCAATTGGATTGATCAAAAAAGATATTTATTTATCTCAAAACTAGTACAAATACTAATAATTATAATGACAGAGAGACAATTTTATGAGTTTATGTATATGTAGAGGATAATCTCCGGAACCAAAGCTCCTATTTGAATAATTCTAAAACCCTATGAAAGGTAAACTATACCAGCACGCGTAGCATGACCACCGTAGAAATGGGTTTTGTCTATTCTTGGTAGAATAGAGATAGAATTGTCCTGCTACGCCAGCATAAAACAGTACAAATCTTTCTACAATCTTTAGTTTTGTCTTTAATCTTTCTACAATCTGTAATTTTTATCTATTCTTCAGTCGACAAAACCCATTTCTACGGTGGTCATGCTACGCGTGCTGGTGGATATACGCTTAAGGCGGATATAATATAATATATTGTAAATGTGTATCAAAAGACATACTTAAAAATATATTAATGAAATACTATCTTGAATTCATGCAAACCTAGTAAATACTTATGTTTATGCTATAGCTCAGAACTTGTGCCTTATGTCTTAGATTCAAGAAATAAAGATGATGACATAGTTACATCAGTAACAAGGAATCAATCAGCACAGTGTTTAACCACACTTAATCAAAAGAACGAAAATTAAGTTACTAGTTAGTTAGAAAACTGGCGTTTTTTATGCATTTGTTTTTTGATCATTTCTAGTCAGGAACCCAACAAGAACATATCGAATCAATATTATCAAGTGAAAATAATAGTATCTGTTGTAAACTACTCTAACTAATACTGGTCTAATATTCAAGGAATAAATATTATGACATATTATATATTGGTAGTGAGAAGGAATCAATCGGCACATTGTTTATCCAGCATAATGTTAAGAATGAAAAAAGGGTACCATTTATTATTTGATCATTTCAAGTAGGGAACCTAACAGAAACACATCTATCAATATTATCAAGTGAATATAATAATATCTATTGAAAACTACTGCCATAAATACTAGTACTATATTCTAGGAATAAATATTATGTTATAATTATATAATGGTTGTAAGGAGGAATCAATGAGACCATTGTTTATCCAGCATAATATAAGAATGAAAAGAGAAAACTTACGTTCCCGTCCAATTGTTTATCCAGCATAATATGACAATAAAAAGAGAAAACTTACGTTCCTGTCCATTTGTTAACAAATTAATAGACACATTATCAATATTATCAAGTGAATATAATAGCAGTTATTACAAACTACTACCATAAATACAAGTCTTATATTCTAGGAATAAATATTATGACATAATTATATAATGGTAGTACGGAGGAATCAATGAGACCATTGTTTATCCAGCATAATATAAGAATGAAAAGAGAAAACTTACGTTCCTGTCCATTTGTTAACAAACTAATAGACACATTAGCAATATTATCAAGTGAATATAATAGCAGTTATTACAAACTACTACCATAAATACAAGTCTTATATTCTAGGAATAAATATTAAGACATAATTACATAATGGTAAAAAAGAGGAAACAATCGGCACATTGTTTATCCAGCATAATATGAGAATAAAAAGAGAAAACTTACGTTCCTGTCCATTTGTTAACAAATTAATAGACACATTATCAATATTATCAAGTGAATATAATAGCAGTTATTACAAACTACTACCATAAATAATAGTCTTATATTCTAGGAATAAATTTGATGACATAATTATATAATGCTAGTAAGGAGGAATCAATCAGACCATTGTTTATCCAGCATAATATAAGAATGAAAAGAGAAAACTTACGTTCCCGTCCATTTGTTTACAAACCAATAGACACATTATCAATATTATCAAGTGAATATAATAGCAGTTATTACAAACTAGTACCATAAATACAAGTCTTATTTTCTAGGAATAAATATTATGACATTATTATATAATGGTGGTAAGAAGGAATCAACCGGCACATTATTTATCCAGCATAATGTTAAGAATGAAAAAAGAAAACTTACGTTTCCGTCCATTTGTTATTTGATCATTTCAAGTAGGGAACCCAAAAGGGACACATCTATCAATTTTATCAAGTGAATATAATAGCATCTAATGCAAACTACCCCTACAAATACTGGTCTTATATTCTAGGTACAAAAATTATGATATAATTACATAATAGTAGTAAGAAGGCATCGCGCGGCACAGTGTTTATCCAGCATAATATAAATAATGAAAATGTTGCTACCGTTAAGAAAACTGACGTTTCAGAGCATTTATTATTTCATGATCATTTCAAGCAGGGAACCCAACAGGGACACATAAGTCAATATTATCAAGTGAATATAATAGCATTTATTAACTACTCTTACAAATACTGATCTTATAAATAAATATTATGAGATAATTACATAATTGTAGTACGAAGGAATCTATCGGCAGTGTTTATCCAACATAATCTGAATAATGAAAATTTTGTTATCATTAAGAAAATGATGGAAATCAAATAGCATGTAAGTATTAAACATGAAATCGCTATAAACACAATATCAATTACAATTAAAAATAATATTACTATTGCACCTTGGTGTGGATAAAAGTTAATTTAACAAAAAAAAAAAAAACTTGTTGGCCCTTGTAAGTTTTATAAGACATTTTTGGTAAGATTTTGATCAAAGCATAATAGCGTCGGGGGTTGGCTAAGTGGTATCCTGGAAACTTCAAAGCTACTTTTTTTCTAATATCATTGAAATAATGGAATACCAAATTTCGACTCAATCCAAGAAGCTCACATCCCTGTATCAGCTGGTGGAGGTGAGTATCTTCAAATGGCTGAATATATTTTCTTCAATCATAGCTGAACGAATCGACAGTCGATTAAGTCACATTTCATAAAACAAAAAAAAAAACGGTTCCACCGTTTGGGAGTATCAATGCCACAGAAAGACATACAGATACACATATACAAAGATACATATACACGAGTTAAACTTATAACACCACTGTTTTTCTTCGATGGTTAAAAATAATTGCGCATTATTAACAGCTTAACTTATTCGGTAACTCCTCAAAATTGGATATATTATGTCCAGCGCATCGTGGATTTCATTTCTTGTTTTGCCACCTGCAATAAAGGGTAAAAACAGCAGTTAGGACAGTTTAAAACTTTGAAACACTGTTGCATTATTCGATGAAAGAAAACCGGCATCTCTTAGAACCAAAAAAAATGAAGACATGTGACATCTACCAACACGCACTGGACCCGCGTGATTACGGCCCATTCGCTCTCGCAGAGAGGTGGCCTGTCTCCCAGCAGTGGGCACATTATAGGCTGATTATCATAGAGAATTAGTCTTTGCTGATTTCCGTATATACAGCATGTCCCAGGAATCGACGTCAAGCCGAAAATGGGCCAAGTCGTAACAGATATTAGAAAAAAAAAATTGATCATGTACTTTTCAAATTTTGTGGATTCAAAAATAAATCTCAAAAAGTGTCACCCTGTGATGATCTTTCAAGTCCTGTGACTACAAATATGAATCGTCGTTTTTTTTCTGTGGTGTAACCATGAATAAACCTACTGTTCAGTTCAGATCCCGCGCTCGGGATCACCACTATCAATCTGTCCGTTTGTTCCGGCTAACCTTCGATACGACTGTACTGATTTTGACGAGACTTTCACTGGCTGATAGCTGATGTTAAACGGTAGTATGCTTTGCTCAGCTGCAGTGACACTTCACTGCAGCTGAGCAGTCCAAGCAAGCCGCTGCCTGTCAATAAAATTGTGAAAAGACACCGCGACGCATCCTATGCTTCTGCTATACCTACGTAAATGTTAAGTTCGCGTCAGAACCAAACTGCGCTTTATGGCAATAAAAATAGCCGTCTTAACGATTGGCTAGATATATTAGTCGACATTTACACGGACGTAATACAATCGTGCGGTCGGGCGTAATATTTTTTTTATTCTAGATGCATCGTCTTCGCATATAATTATATAAATATTGTATGCTAATATTGAAAAACATTTTAAAAGGGTAACGGTGGAGTGTGTGTAACTGCCAGGATAAATAAAGCTGTTATATACTATATATATAACGGTAGAGTGTCTTGCCCATTTTTCTCCTCTCTACTTTTTGGAACACGACTACAATCAATTCAACACTTCGATTTTCGACGCGTTGAGATGCACTCTGTTGAATTCTCAATGCTCGATTTAACACGGAGACTTTAAAATCTAGTGCAAGAAAAAATCCCGCTGCGATTTTATTACGTTTCTTGTGAATGTCGACTTATTGTAGAAACTAAAATAAGTCGACATATACAAGATGGATGGAGCTATATGCTATGGTACTCTGTGCATGCGCTGCTTAGAATGAGACAGCGTTCATTAACGACGAGCGCCACTCGAGTTATCACTTCAGGTTAGCGATAACTAATTACGATATAGCAATCACTCATCACGTTTAATTAATTAAATTCGGTCATATTTTACGTGTTAATTTACACGTAACAACGTAGATGTAGCAGAAGCATAGTTCTCTTCTGCTGCTCTGTTCTGTTCTTTCTTCTTCTAAGTCACACAGACACGTTGAGCAGCACGATTAGTGACAATTGCTTGCACTGACTGGATAGGTCCACTCAATCTGTGTGGCTCAATCCTCAAAAGAACATTTCAGTCACCAATCTACATGGTCTTCACACATTGTGACTAAGATTATAACTGGATTTAAAAGAGACCTCTGAGTTTGCTTCGGCCTTTCTTCTCAGAGTAGTCAATTAGGAAACACCGATCTCATCTAGTTTTAGTGTAAAAGTGTTTGAAAACCTACTTACAGAAACAAAATCATTATCATTTATCAGTTCAGAACATTAACATAGTTGAAATTATGACCTACAATAAGTATATCTACTTACGAAATCAAATATGTGTATTAACAAGTTTGAAAAAGATATCTTTGATTAATTCAAAACCTGTAAATACGATTACGTGTGTAATACGATTCCTTACCTGTAAATACGATTTTTCCGTTGACAAATATTAATAATACAACCCTAGGTCGTACCATTCTGTACACTAGACCAGGAAACAGTTCTGGTTCATAGGAAGCAAATTGGCCATGTGATTGTTGTAGTGCCTCTAATCTTATCGGGAACCTTAAATCAGCTGTAGCAATGAAATTTTGAATTTTGAAGTCCAAAAACTTTGCCTGAAATAAAACAAACAAAATTACTATCCAACCAAAATCCAGTACAATGGACCCCCGGTAATCCATGCAGGGCAGTGTCGGACTATCGAATTTGTCAGATTATAGAGTACTGCCTAAGAAGACCGGATAGTCCGGATTTTTTACAAAAGAGTATCCATTTCCCATTCAGTCATGCGTTATCTACATTAGCGAAGACTGTCAAAAAAATATTCAATAATAATAGACATGTCAGATTAAAGGGGTGCCGGATTAGACAGGAGCCGGATTACCGGAGGTCCACTGTACTTTCCAAAACGTCGTTTACGATTATGATTTGTAATAATTACTTACAGGAAAACCAAGTTTCTGGATAACCCGAGCAAACTTTCTAGCAGCCATATAGGAATCATGTTCATTTTTTAGCCCAGTGCAGAGTATTTTTCCAGATCTGTAATCATAAATTTCTTTTTACAAGGAGGAACTATTATGTAAATCGATTGTAAATGTATGATAGAATGTAGCGTTTTTTTTTTTTAATTATATTAAGTTTTTATGTGTAATAAACAAATAAAAATAAACTGCGGAATAGGACTAAGAAGCAAAAAATAAATAAACCTTACATTTTTTTCAAGTTTTTTGATTTTTCGCAGTTATTATTACATATATATTTTATTATTTTTTTGTTAAAAAGATTTTTATCTGATGTTTTGTGGGTCCCATCATCTTTTAATACTCTGACAGCTACAATCTTTTAATTGTACAATATTATTATCTCCTAATTTCTAATCTGTCATCATTCATCTTGTGAGTGAGGTGTTGATGTAACCATCCTTCCTTGAGATTCCCCGGATATTGACCAATTGAGGTTACCTCCAATATCAAAAAGGCGTGGAAACACATCTTTTCTTCAAACCATATTAAGTGGTTTCTGTCAATAAAGCTACAGTTTTTATATCTAACTTCAATGTGATTAGGCTATGATTTCCATCATCAGCTCAGCTTCATGATGTGATGATTCATAAAGACAAGAAAAAAAGTAAACAAAAACACTATTCATGCCTACAATTTTTAAAGGTCAAAGACATTAAATCAATAGACGGGACATAACGAACAAACTCGTAATCCAATACTTATGTCCTAGTGGTCATATGGCGTTTAGTCTAGGATGGCATGTCTGCATGTTAACACGCATTTGTGTCCGTTTGACAAGAAAAGAAAAACATTTCTTAAATAAATATGCCGAGTTGCGCTTTACGATATTGCAAATCACGCTATGGTAAAACGTGTTTACTTGTGTGCGCTACGCAATGAATTTTTTAGAGACGAAGGCGCGCGCAAGGGGCCAGCCTGGACGTGTTTTGTATGGATTTTTTCACTTTTTGTTTAAAAAAAAAAAAAAAATATTACCCACGTGTTGAGATTTATATGTTCTGGGTTCGACAAAAGGGGTCGAAAATTTCATTATTTTAGCGATAGGACACGCCATTTTCGAGATATAAACAAAATAAAAAAATACAGCACTGTTTTTGCACGTGAAGGCGAGGCGTTGGTGTGAATTTTTGTTCATGACCACTAGTTTTATTCCACACCTTTTTAATCGCGATTAAAAATAGTCAGATTTAGTCAAAATAAACTATTATAGTCTAAATTTTTGGTGAAAACCGGCAAACTCAGAATAGCAAAATTGTCATTTTCACTAAACTAATAACTCAGTGCAATCTTAGTGCAGTCAAATTAAAATATAGTTAAGTTGTGTCACTTTAGTCTATTTCAGAATAGGAAATCGTCGTTTGACAGGGATAAACCAAATTTTAGTGATTTTTAGTTTAGTTTAGAGAATTTTGTACAACAAAATCGGCACCATTTTCATGTCCTAAAATGCCTCAGTCTTTGAAAACCACGACTAAAACCCCTTAACGTGGATGCGCGAAGGTTTTTATGCAATTTGCATGTTAGTGTCAGCTTGTATATTGTGTGAAAATATAATTCGCGACCGTAAAATTATGATTATTAAAATCAAAATACAACCCTCATAAGTTCATTAAATCGTATTGAATGACTATTTCATGAAATTTTTTCACAGGCTACCCTGGCACTTCCCCTTAAAGCCGAATTTTTTTAAGACTTATTTATATTTTCAAATAAATAAGTTTACAGTTCGTTTTTAATCGTGAAACCAGCCATGCCCTCGACTTGGTTTGTGTAGATATCAGAAAACAATAATTATATCTACTTTACTCCTTAAAACATCAGTTATCTGCTAGTGAAAGTTCCGTCAAAATCGGTACAGCCGTTTCGAATAGTAGCCGAAACAAATATGAGATTTTTTTATTATTATTAGTACTGTATAGACTACTAACAAGCTAGTTTGAAATTGCAGACACTGTAATTTTTCTATTTGTATGTATACAATGCAGATTTGTATTATGATTTTAAGCTATTTTTATTTCGATAACCTTTTTGAAGTCTTTTTATTATTTAATTTAGAGCTTTTTTAGTTCAAAACTAGTAAAAACGTCAAAAAGTGGATGTAGGTAAAATCATTATTCATTTATACTTGAAAGGAGATGTTTCATTTTCGGCCATCAGATGTACATTTATCAAAAAAGAGGAAAAAATACTACAAATTAGGGAAAAATATTCTCTGGTTAATTTGCGCCTGATTTGTTGTGTACAAAAAATAATAGTTTTTCAATTATTGCCATGTTTTATTCAATATGGCGTCCCGTTTGCTTGCAGACTTCATTCGTTCTGAAATCATGTCTCATCAAATCAATGTTAAGTAGAAAATAATTACAAAATGGGTGTATTCTTGTAGTGTTAAAAATAAATTACTATTATTCTCTTATAAATATTTTTGAGTAAACATAATTAAGTGTGACCATTTCATCGTTACAAAAATCTTTAGTCTCCATTCTCGAAGTGTGTTTCTAAACGAATTCAAAATGACCACTTGCTAACTCTTAGGACAAACGTCAAACATTTTTAATTTTTATTTTGTACATAAAAACCATTTGATATTATGAAAAAAATGATACTTTATTCTATTCATGAGTAATTTACCCAGCTTCGCTAAACTGTACACGTTATGGCCGGAGCCCCATATAAAAATGAAACATCTCCTTTCTGCAATAAATTAATACAATAATGATAGTTAAGTCCATTTTTTCATTTTTGTAGCACTCATACTCACTGTTGTGTTACAAATACGTATGACAATTAATTTACCTGAACACCAGTGCTGTAGCTCGTGGTTCAACAATTTTCATGACTACACCATGAAATCTGGCTGGATTATATTCAGAAAACCTGGTTTTACAGTAAATATCCAACAATTTTAATTCACAACCCAAATTTACAGTTGCTACACAGTTCCTGTAACAAAAGTATATCATCAAACCTGTTTCATTTTTATAACAAGCATTATATTTTATTACATGGAGTGAACAGTGTGGAAGTAGCAGTTTGTGAAAATGAATTTAATGGATATGGTGTGGACCATATCCATATAATTCAATTTCACAAAGAGAACACATAAAATGTCTTTTTAATTAGTAAAGTTTATGTGAAATTTGTGTGTCTGTTTTGTCTTGTTTAAACCTTTCTAGTTTGTGTTTACGTCGTAGTTGGGGATTCATTTTTCCTTAACTTTGAATTGAAATTAGAATTAAATACATATGTATATTTAATGTAATTAAGGATAACCATGATAAGATATTTTCAGAAAGTACTCCAATAAAAAGTTTATGCCAACAATATTATATTTTTGTCAAAATACAATGAGACATTCTGTAGTTATGAGGAAACAGGTGATTACATACTATACATACATAGTCTGTTAAAATCATAACCCTTTCTTAGCATTGCTGTAGTTGGGCAAAATAGTTATGACTTCGTAGACTTGCAAGCAGTCCAATCAGCACAAATTGTATGGTATGCATTGTATATTCATGTAGCATAGATGCCATGTGACACTTATTGATTGCTAGGGTGGGGTTTAAAATTGATAGTAGCAATTGAAATATTTGGTAACTTACTGAACTTTAATGCTGTTCCTAGCCTCGTCCGTTCCACTCACCATTGGAGTGATAGCACTCATTGTACTATGCGGATTTGTGGTTTGAGGAGTAACAGTACTGTGGGTTGGTGTAAGGGCCACTTCACCAGCAATATAAGACTGTGAAGTTGGCATTGCAGGTGTAGTTTGTGATGAGCAACTAGGTTCAGAGTAGGCTGGCGTTTTTGATGAGCAACTAGGTTCAGAGTGGGCTGCAGCTTTTGATGAGGAACTAGGTTCAGTGTAGGTGGCAGTTTTTGATGAGCAACTAGGTTCAGAGTGGGCTGCAGTTTTTGATGAGCAACTAGGTTCAGAGTAGGCTGTAGTTTTTGATGAGCAACTAGGTTCAGAGTGGGCTGCAGTATTTGATGAGCAACTAGGTTCACTGTATGCAGGGGTTTGCCATGAGCAACTAGGTTCACTGTATGCAGGGGTTTGCCATGAGCAACTAGGTTCACTGTACACAGCGGTTTGCCATGAACAACTAGGTTCACAATAGGCAGGAGTTACAGAAGCTTTGCTGATTACTGATGCGTCTTTCATTGTGACATCTTGCAAATTTTGGTATTTATTTATTCCACCTTTATGTTTGTTGCCGATCTCCATCTGTGAAACAGAAATTTGTATTTATTTGTGTTATAGTAGAAAGAAAGGAAGAAATTTTGATTTAATTAAAAATAACATCAAAATCACGCCGCATTTCCCTGAAGGGTTATTTATACCTATAGGCAGCTGTATATATAGTACATCCTTTTTCCGCCTAATAAATTTTATCGCCTTAAGTTATGAAGGGTTATACCTATAGGCAGCTGTATATATAGTACATCCTTTTTCCGCCTAATAAATTTTATCGCCTTAAGTTATGAAGGGTTATACCTATAGGCAGCTGTATATATAGTACATCCTTTTTCCGCCTAATAAATTTTATCGCCTTAAGTTATGTTTAAGTCCCATGTTATACGAGGCGAGCTTGTTGCCATTAACTTGGTACAAATCCAGATTCGAGGCTGATATTGAAAAAAATCCTGATGGAAATGCCCTATAACAATTTGCTCCACTAGTAGGAGAGCTGGTAGACGTTTTTGAGGAAATCTGAAAATTTGTCAGATGCCTCTCCCATAATATCGTAATACAGAAGTGCAGACCTAGCTGGAGGGTATCAGTCATTTTACAATCCTTATACTATCAAACATGTATTATTATTTTTTTGCAAAATATATCTATGAGGAAACTTGTAATTCTTTTTAAAGTTAAATATCGAAAAATAAATAAGTTGGGCCATTTGCGAGGGATTTTAACCTAGCAAGATGCTTGAAAAACTATTTTGCAAATAAAAACAAAAAAATATGCTTCAGGCAAGTTGAAATTTTTGGAGAGTATTATTTAGTATTAAAAATTAATAAATTAAAAGGCAGATCATTTTAGTGGGATTTTCTACCTGTCAGGTGATCAATAAAATTAGCATGTGTGGTAGTGAGTAGCACTATAAGTACGCTGCAGTATGAGAGAAAGTGTATATCAGCAGCTGTCTGCGTCCTAGATCACTGCAAATCCATTAGTTCGGCGGAACTACGTGAACCTCTATACCCACTAAAAGACTGATCAGTCTTTTTTTAAAACATAAATTTTTAATCTACACTAATATTAAAGCTGGAGAGTTTGTTTGGTTGAATGCGATAATCTCAGGAACTACTGGTTCGAATTGAAAAAGTATTTTTGTGTTGAGTAGGTAGTTAATTTATGGAAAAAAGCTATAGCTATCATCACGTTGCAACTAAAAGGAGCAGAGCATTAATGAAAAATGTTGCAAAAATGAGGAAAATTTATTCCTATTGAGAGCTTCTGTTGCATGCACTGCGTTAAAGGTTAATGAAACCCAAACATCATTTATGGCGGAATTGTTCCTCTTAAAAAGTATAAAAAAGTCCACAATAGCATATGTCTATCTTTTAAGGTTGGCTCTCTATAACGTTGTTAATTGTAATAAAATTTAAATACTATACTATAATAATACTAAGCTAAAGAATTTTTTTGGTTGAAAGTACTAATCTCAGGAACTACGTTTAGTGTTGGATAGCCTATTTATCGAGGATAGTTATATACTATACTAGCTTTTGCCAGCGGCTTCGCCCGCGTGGAGGTCAGAAAATATCCCGCGGGAACGTACTACCGGGATAAAAAGTAGCCTATGTCCTTTCTCAGGCTCTAAACTATCTGTGTACCAAATTTCATTTAAATCGGTTCAGTAGTTTTAGCAGGAAAGCGAGACAGACAGACAGAGTTACTTTTGCATTTATAATATTAAGTGTGGATAACATCACTCTGGGACCCTTAGGAGCGAGCAAAAATAATAAGTCAGGAATACGAAGACCTCGCATGAGCTGGCGATTCAATGCGACGAGATGTGTCGGGTAAGCAAGAAATTTAACGCGGACGAAGTCGCGGGCAGAACATAGTACTAAATAACACTCTGTAAAAATTTCAACTTGCCTCTAGCACATTTTTTGTATTTATTTGCAAAATAGTTTTGCAAGCATCTTGTAATAAAATAAATATATATATATATATTTGATAGTATAGGGGTTGTAAAATGACCGCTACCCTCCAGCCAGGTCTGCATTTCTGTAATAAAATATTATGGGAGAGGCATCTGACAAATTTACAGATTGCCTTAAAAACCTACCTACTATAATGTCTACCAGCTCTCGGACTACACCTAGGAATCAAAATTAATAAGAAAAATTATTTATTTTTTTAGAAATAATACAATTTATATTGATCTCAAAAACATTAAGACAGAGTATTGTACCTCGTTATTAAGATTAGTGCTCCAATCAGGTGTAGGGACACAGGGTGTAGTTCTTTTCTCTATATTTTGTGCCGACATTGCTCGAGTTGTATTATCGATCGATGTTTTCTATTAAGAGTTAAGACCTCTGAACTGTCGCAGCCATTTTGACGTACCGGTGCAGAGTTGCCAACTTCAAAAACTCAAATTATAGAGTTCTCACATCGAAATGATCGCAATTTGTCGTGTAAAAAAAACAATCAAATAAAACGCTTAGGGTCAGCGCACACCGAACTGCTTTGGACTCGGGGGGGGGACTCTACGTACATTTTGACAGCGAAGTAAAGAAAGAGTCGCCATCTAGATGTTGGCCCCAATACTGTCTACAAGTACGTTAAATTTTCAACAGATGGCGCTATAACATGATCGAATTTTCTTATATAAAATAAGATTATTGATGTAATTTTAATTGGAGATGAGTACGAGAAAATTATTAAACTCGTCTTACAAATTGAAATAGACACATAAATGAAATATAATTTGATAAAGCATAACTATCAACTTTATTTAAAAAGACCTGGTGCCAGATTCTACCTTTGTTGTATAAAGTGACAGTTCTTGAACTAAAAATAAACAATCACAATATGGCGGTTTGCTCAAAGAGTAAAGTAACTATAGAGGGTTTGCTTCAATCAATCTGCGTACGCGCATTTTATAGTTCCTGATCCGTATTGTTTTATTTCGTTGTAATTACCACAAGTAAGTGCCCCTGAGTTGAGCTTTGCGTTCCTCGGCTTACTATTAGGACTTTACTCCGAAACTGCTGTACTTTACTGTGCGATATAGACGCTTGACATTTTGTGATAATAAAGTGTTATAGTTTTTGAAAATTGGTTTATAATGACTAGGCTGTGTGTATTCGGATGTGCTCCCAGTGGTAAGTAATATATATACATACATAGTCTCATGCTTGTAACCCCGAAGGACACATCCACTCCGCCCCCAAGGCGACCCACATTATGTATTATTTTACACCCATAAAATAGACGATATTCCTAAAAAAATCTTTCGTTTGCTATTTACCTTATAAAATAGTTGAGCAGATAAAAGGGATGGTTTACAAAAATGTACCGTTTTAAATATTTTGATAAGTAGCGAAATATAGGCATTATATACACCTCTGCCTAACCCTTCAGGGAATACAGGCTTGATGGTATGTTATGTTTGTATACATTTCGTGCAAAAGTTTCTTTGTGTGTGATTGTGTTATTGTCTTTTCCAAGGAGATTAATACTATTTCAGCTATCATTCAGTCTTATATAATAAAGGTTGAATCATATAAATAATAATAAATAACATGCTATTGTTTTTAAACCAACACTGCCTGGCCCATGATTAAACTCAGTACTTCTTATCTATTTATTTATTGACTAAAGATCCAATAATCTTTAGACAGTAAGTAAGTGTACAAAAATTTGGATCCCTTACAAATGAGTGAGTTTTTGTAAGATCTATTAATTTTAATACCTTGATTTTCATAAATTTCAAGGGTACAAACGCACAGATTTCCAAATGTTAACAAGTTTCTTGACCTGTTCAAGAGCTGGGTAATTCTTGTTGGTGGAAAATTGGAGTCTCCCGCGTATTATGCATATTATCAAAAGAAGAGGGTTTGCAATATCCATTTCACCGATAAAGACAGAAACCGCAATAACTGGATAAATGCAGCAGCCATTCCATCCCTTCATTTACCAGGTCAATAATACTATTTATTTAGTGGTAACTTAGTGTACACATGCAGCCTATTGGTTAGATGTACCTACCCAAAGTTCACTCAACATACCGCACATTCTATACAACAATGGTTTTAGGATGATGTTGGGTTTGGTCAAATCTGTAGTACCTGTGGAAGTGAACGTTTGTGGCATCCATGCTTTCTAATTTGAGTTTAATCTAGTATGTAACTTTCTTTATTTGTTATTGTGAAATAATTATATTTAAAATTACAGGGTCTACTTCAAGTCAAACAGTGTCAGAGCAACCCTTAACACAACATTTCCATCAAGATGACAACAGAAGGTAAAAAAAATTAAATATTTGCCTACCTATAATAGTTAGTTAATTAAGTGGATCCACAGAACAAAGAATACAGAGAAGTGCCCCTACACTGGCTAAGCACGGGAACCAGTGTCGCCAAACTCACACATTTGCATATCAAATTGTCGATTACACACATAAAAAACAGTGATATGATAGGCTACAAATTACACACGCAACTTTTACAAATCATCTCCGTATTGCTTTCAAAAATTAAGTCGTATTACAATGCATGAAAGTTGTTATTATTTGACATGACACACACAATAAAGACGTTTTTCATATAAAAACTTTAGATAGACAAAACAACGAGTTCAGCAACTCAATGCTAGATGGCGCTGTAACCAATTCAATCGATTCAGAACGCTACCTCTTTTGAAATAGATGTCATATTCACATGCACTTGTAATCGCTTTTAGTAAGTACCAAAAAAAAATTAGAGATGTAGACATATATCGATATTTTAATATTGACGTTACGTAATTTATTCGGGTGAGCAATGTAATAATTTGTTAACATCATACAAATGTTTAATAACGGAAAAGGTTGATTATCGTTAAAATATCAATGTTAAAGAGGTATTTGTATGTTTGTATATAGGGGGGTAATGTTATTTTCATAAAATCAGGTACGCGGACACAGCAGACAGAAGCTAACGATAAATGAAATGATAACAGATAGTACTAAAAATATTTACTGACCTTGAAATAAAACATATTTATTTAATTACCGTTTTGATAATTTTATGTTTAATTTTAATAGGTGATGAAATCGTATATTAATATATTTTGCCGTGATAGCTTTCATTAAGGACGCTATAACATTTTTGAATCGCTCAAGTTTAGGTATCTGAGTCGCCACACAACAACATTACGCGCACGCACACATTGAAACCATTGTCTGCTCGATTTTAAACATTAGTTAACTAATCTTGATACTCGAAGGTATTATTTATTTTATTTTACTAGTACTGTTGAGTAAAATTTGTAGTAAAGTAACTTTACTATCTGAATTTAGTGACAGTAAATAACTTTTACTACCATGATCATCAATATTTTTGGGGTAACGTATAATTTGACAATTAAAAAAAAACGAGGTGTAACAATAAAATACTTTAACAATATTTTTGGGTAATAAACAAATATAACTGATGGTGATCGTAGAATATCGTTGTAATCGTTGAAAATATACAGGATATTCCTTAAAGAAAACTAAGCAAAAATTGTGTGATGCGCGACCCTCACCTTTGAGATTGCAGCGCGTATTCAGAATTTTTTATTTATGTAAATAATTAAAGTTACGTTAAATATTGTGACTACATACTAGCAAAACCCCCAAAATTGATACCCATGTCGACATTTCATCATAACAGTACATCCGCCATTTTAAATTAAAAATCGAAGATTTTATAATCCCTACCCCCAATATGGATAAAGATCTTTTTATAAAAAAACAATACCCGCCGTATTTGGATCAAATTTGGATGAATCATTCGTAATAACTATCCTAAAATTATCCAAATTTGATAGCTATGCCCACTTTTTATTTAAAAAATTAAAATATTCGTCGTTTTGAATGAAAAACTTGTGGGGTCGCCTTTTTTTGGCTCCAAATGTAATTTGTATGGAGTTTTCGGCTTCAGCACCTTCGAAAATCTTGAAAACGACACCCATGATGAAAATTTAGAAAATTTTCGTAACCACCATTTTTGATTTTGAATCAGATTCAGCACCCTTGTTTACCCCTACCGCAAGCTACATTAAAGAATTTCGTTCCAAAAATGGACGACACTCGCATAATTTAATTACCACGTTGAAAATATAACTTTTTATTGAATAATTATCCGCCATTTTGAATTCTTGAAAATGAATACATAGTCATAATTACCCTACCTCAATAATCCCAATAGAATTTGAGTTTTTTATTTCTAAATCAAGTTGTGATAATAAGTTTGGTACTCATAGTTTTGGTCCGAAAAGTATCAACATTTTTCAACCACAGTATACAGCACGGCACTCACTTTATTATTATTTTGATCGTATTTATTTTGTACAAAAAAGCGATACGCCCGTGCTTCCTAGGGCGCGTCTGAGCGCGGAATGAGAAGCCGCGAGTTTAAAATGTATGAAGAAAGTTGAGAACGTTCTTTATTTTTCTCATAAATAAAAAAGTTATGTATTTAATTACAAAATATTTAGGCAAAACGTAGAAGATTATACTAGCCACAATTTGTTGTCATTTTGAAGTTAAAATATGCAGTTGATCTCACTATACAAGTACCTTTCCAGACCCCATTATTTTTCATTTTCTTCGATTATTGCGGTGGGGAAAACGTATTTTTGTGAAAATATTGTATGGGACTATATAATTTTTATGGTACCATAATGGAGATGAATAAATTATCTTTAATTAAAGACCATAATTGACTTCGCAGTTGTGATTCCTCTTGATGTAATTGGTACTGGAAAACCACCGATATTTGTAGAAAAATGTTATAGCGTCCTTAAGTCAGTAACATGATTAGACGTAAGAAATTCCCCTAATTGATGATAGCTTATGTTTTGGAATATCGATGACCCAATAAACTGGCGCATTATTTTAGCCATGATATAATCTTTATTGAATATGTGACCGTCTTTTAAAAATATTTCGGACATCTGACATAATATATCTTAATCACAGATTCTGATGGGTATAATAATCCCCCTCTATCCTTAGCTATAATAAATCTATGTAATGATTGTTTTTTTTTCTGTTACTAAAGCACTAACGCAAATATCACACTTAATTTTTTTTTAATCAACTGTCTTATTTTATAACCAGCCATGTGAGCTATTGATTCCTTACTAAAATCAGACAAAATTATCGATACCGACCTACTTTACGGATGTGTCCCATCCCTAATCGAGTAGCGTCGAAGTTACTAGAATTTTGGTTATGATTTTCCAGATGACGACTACGTGCATTAAGACTTTGTGTCAATGAATATAAGGTTGTTTATAGTTTGCATTGAAGTCATTAAATGTGGTATTGCAATTAAAATCAATTATATGAAAAATTAACAAAGTTTAGTGCTTACTGATGATAGGATACACCTCCACAAGATACATTTATTTTTCTGCTTTCGTTTTTGCAGATCAAAACCGCACAACAAGACATAATTTGTAATATTTCGCGTATTTCTGCGACAACCAATCGCGACAAGTATCTGACGGCGAATAAGCTAAATGCTGCGCATCTGCGCTAAATGTTGACACGCGCGCGAGATCTGAGGGGCACTTCGTCGAGTTTTCTTTATTCCGTGAGTGGATCCAAACAAATTGACTGAGTGTAGCTGTGTGTTCTTAATTTATTTATTTCTGATAATCTTTGCCATACTACTACTAGTGTGTAGTGTAATATATATAATGCCAGAAATATTTATTTGTTTATTAGAAATTACTAAATAAACAAATTATGATTTTTTTATTCAGTCACATATTTAAAAATTACAGGGCCGTCAGTGAGTGGAGTGGATCCAGAACTACCCTCAAGACTGCATTTACAACCTGTTACTGCATCCCAACCAGCAGAAGGTAAATAAAATAATTATTTTGCTCTATTCTCATTCATAATTTTTTATTTATTTAATTAAATATAAATATTTATTGGCTATTCTTTCCATCAATCATTATAGTTGTAACAGTTAACTCTGAAACATATAGACATATTCTTAAATAGGAGGGTTTTTGGTCTACTATACCACAATGGCCAGACAGGTTTATTTCAAGTTAGTTTACTTTTTCAGTCTATTAATTATTGACTTAAATGTCAATATAAATAGTCACTTCAAACATTATCACTACTACATTAACTAATAGCTTGGTAGTTAACCTACTGCTTCACTGTGTTCTTGATTTTCATCCCAATGTGGGCAAACAACACTGAAGTGAAACACTTCTACCACCATTTTGAAATCCTACTTTACTAGTAATTATCTAATAATATATTAATAGTTCAATATATTTGGCCTATGGCCAACAGTGGACGTCTCTAGGCTGAAATCATGATGATGATGTTAATATTTCTATTTTTTATTTCAGTTGCCAGGTGTACAAACTCAACCACGAAGCAATTATTGATGGAACATAATTATTCTATGATTAGCAAACCACAAATAATGACTGGCAAAGGTAGGTGGTACAAGTTTTCTTTTTTAATATTTATAACATTCAGCTTGTTGATATAGACACATCCTAATAAACCTGTATTAGATAACCTGTAGAAAGACTGATAAGTGTAAAAGCAATTAAATTGCAGAGTGCAAATTGGCAAATGTCCAGATATATACATATATTTGTACTTTAAATATCTGTATAGTTTCATCCATATCATTTTGTTATGAGGGAGAAATAAATAACGACTAAAAAACTTGATGAGACTTTCATGATAATATTTAATGAAAAAAAAAAACTTTCATGATTCCTTTCTGATCCAAAAGTTGTACCCTGCTGATTTTAAACTTCTACTATAATTTTCCAGGTGCATCCAAAATTAATCGAACATGTTATGTTCGACCACTGTGCACCAAGATCAAGCATCTTCGGACCGAGATAACCCGTCTGCGCAAAAGAGGTCAAATTTTTAAAGAAAGATTGAAAAATGCTGAGACACTCTTCAGTAATGCATCATTTCAGCGTGTTTCACAAAACATGACCAAACCGGCCCAACTCTTCCTTCACATGCAGTTGCAAACTGCAAAGAAAGATAAAGGACGAAGGTTTAGTTTAGAAGAAAAGGTACTGGCATTGTCCCTTTTTTAAAAAAATCCAAAATGTTACAGACTTTTACATAAATATTTTACTTTGCCATCTTCAAAAACCATGAAACGTTTACTCAGTAACATAAAGATAATGCCTGGTATAAACAAAATAATTTTTGAAAAGTTAAAAAAAACAATTTTGCAATTGCCTGTGACTGATAGATTATGCAGCCTCATTTTTGATGAGATGTCCTTGACACCCCAAATATTTTATGATGCTCATAAAGACAAATTCGATGGATTTGCCACAAATCAAAATGACAAATTTGCAGACCATGTTCTTGTATTTATAGTCAAAGGTTTAAAACAAAACTTTAAGCAACCTTATTATTTTACAACAGGACTCAAAAAATTGAATTAAAAGAATTAATTAAAACAGTCATTAAAGAGGCACACGATGCAGGCCTTATTATTATAAATACTGTGTGTGACCAAAGCACCGTCAATGTGGGTGCCATCACAGAATTGGTAGATGAAACAAAAAAAGTATGTCTTCGACACAGATTAGAATGGCGAAATGACCGTATTCGTTTGAATGGGATAACCATAATCCCCTTGTATGACGTGCCTCATCTAATAAAAGGTATCAGGAATAACCTATTGACCACAGACATGTTTTACAATATCAGTAATGAAGAAAAAGTAGTGAAATGGGCATACTACCAAAAGTTTTATGCAGCAGATCAATCATACGGGGAATTGAGATTACTATATAAACTCACAGAAGAGCCTGTGAACCCTGAAAAAATTATTAAAATGAGAGTTAAGTCTGCAACACAAATCTTCAGTCACAGTGTTGCAGTTGCAACAGAGCATTTAACTGCTAGAGTTGATCTCCCTGAGGAATGTAGAAGTTTAATAGACGTAACATTATTGTTAGATAAGCTTTTCGGCAGTTTAAATGTTAATTCATTCAATATTCCTAATGGAAAAATATACAAAGGACCTATTAAACAACAGTCACCCCACCATCAACTTTGGGTAAACTCAAAGAAAATATTAAAAACAATAAAGTTTAAAGTTACAAAAAAGTATGGCAACAAAATTAGATTGACGGAAACAGCTGTACCATCTGTACAAAACTTGATTAAAACCATAGAAGGCATAGAAGCAATTAGGAAAATATTACATACAAAGTATGGCTTTGATACATTTTTGACGAGACATTTAAATCAGGACCCAGTCGAGATTTTTTTTTGGAAATATCCGAAGTTATGGGGCGAGGAATGTTGCCCCTAACATATTAGGATTTGAAGGGGCATTTAAAGCTCTTCTTCTAAATAATTATAACTCGCCCCACTCAAACCGCGCAAACTGCGAAGAACATGTAAATGAATGCCTTCAATCACTAGATTTTTTTATAACAGAGCAGCCAGAAAATACTACAGATTCTTCTGATATTTCCAAAGACGAAGAAATTAAATGTAATCAAGATCTTTTTGTTGAGACGAATGAACCTGATGCTGGACAAAAAATTATGTTTGTGGCTGGGTTTTGACGTTTTGACAAAGTGCCTTAAAAATATTGTAGTCTTGTCAAAAGTGTAGACAAAATCTAGTTGATCAAGAAAATATTAATACTAACAATGCATATATAAAGATCAAAGAGTATGCCAACAAAAAATGGTTGTGCTACCCCAGTCAGCAATTAGAAAATTGCTTCTCTGCACTTCAAAATATTAATATATCATTTCTAAAAAAAGATGTTCCAAAAATAAACATCAGGAAACATATAATAGAAATATCTAATATATTAGTTGATTTTCCATTTGATTGTGAAAAACATAAAGATCAATTAAAACAATATTTTTGTAAAATAACAATTAATTTGCTAATATGCAGTTGGTGCAGATCCGTCAACCGAATTTTGGCAGGAAAAATTACGTATAGCGGCGAAGATCAAATTAAAATGAATGCACAAATGTATTTTAATAAACGAAAGCATTATAAAAATAAAAAGTAAAATACCTATGATAATTCTTTGTTTTATTTCTACCTTTTATTATTTTTATTCCATTGGGACTATTTAGTTTCGGTTTCGATTTAGTTGAGGTAGGACGAAACATTCTATAATAATAACATTTTGATCATGCGTATATAACTATACGTATGTAGGTATGTGATTAGTTTGGGGCCAATTTACAGATGGCGTGTTGTCAAATAGATTTGCAATTTTATCACGCAAGAGGGCTCTCTTTACCCTGTATATTATTTTACTCTTTGTTTGGACTAGGGATGTCGGAAATGCAATAAAGTATCGATATATATCGTATCGATTTTTTTTGAAAATATCATTATCGATATTGATATTTTTATCAAAAAATATCGATACATCGATATATCGGTATGATTTGACCGAGTATATTCGTGCTCTAAAAAAAATTTTTGGCCTAATCTACGCGCCACTCCCCTTAGGGTTCCTACGCTCTCTGGTAAGGAAACGTACCAGGGATCTACACTTTAAGCTATGGGTGGACCAAAGTGAGTCAGGCAGGCCAAGGAAGCACTTCCTACCATCGATGCTCGCCTCACAAAACAGGTCCTCCGGCTAGACAAACGACAGCTGCGTATGGTTACAGCAGCAATAACTGGCCATGGGTCGTTTAATAAACATCTATTTGTCATAGGAGTTACAGACAGTCCGCTGTGCAGGGCCTGCATTGAGAAAGACGAGACAGCAGCGCACGTGTTTCTAAACTGTCCGCCGATCTCCACATACAGGGCCGAGTACTTCAGTAACCCAGGTACCCTACGTGAGACAGTCAGCAACGTCAAGGCGTTGCTGGCCTTCCTCGAGGAGCTGGGGTGGATCGAATAACCGATTTCCCACCCGTACGCGAAATACGCGCTCAAACGTGGAGTTGCGGACACTAGCCCGTTCTACCTATTACCTTGGCCTAATCTACTTCAATCATCTTACATTACTAGATAAATACTAATCCATACACATCATTTTTAATAAATCAAGAAAAACGATTTAAAAAAATCAAACCAATATTTATATACAGACATAAAGAAAAACTCTTTGGTTTATGCGCTCGGCTGTAAGAAGACTTCTGTTGTTGGGAACTGCGAGATTTACGCAGATCCCACTCTCGCTGAGGAAACCGAGGACATAGGCGATTAGAAGCCAAAGCTGAAACTGTTGGTCACATTCACGTCACTTGAACTTGCGTTTGTATTTTTAAGTTGCAAAAACGCATGGTAAGGATAGAATTTCCATTATGGGCCATTGATTTTGAAGTTCATATTTTTTGTGTAGACAGTAGGTACTCATAAATAGAAAGCTTTTTACAAAGTTTCAAGTTACAGATGTTCACGGTTGATGAGATAAAAATGTTTAAAGTTTCCATTTTTCCATACAAATTGTTAAATAGCACACCATTTGCAAATTTTTAGGATGGCTAAATTGTTCTGTAAGACGTCAATGTTGACATTTCACGTTCCGTTGACGGTAGAGGTGTATTTTATTCAACTTTGTCATATTTTTTTATAAAATATAATTTTATTTTCACGTAGTCACATAACAAATTTGGTGTGTTATTAATGTGCACAATAACCGTGCTGTATTATGCAATTGACTTTTTACACAAAAAGTAACGAATTTTTGTTTTTTACACTGTGGAACGGAACGTGAAGAGACGCTGTTTTGTTTTATAGTGTCTTTTTTTTTCAAGAGCGAGCGAAGCGAGCTCTGGACTCGGGGCACCCCGACTCGGACAGGTTAGGTTAGAAGAGGATGGCGGGGTCTAGTGAGCGAGCGAAGCGAGTGAACAAAGACCCCACCATCATCTTCGTGGTTATTTTTTTTTAAACAACACAGAAGTAGGAGCCCCGCGGAGCGGGGCTCCGTCGACTTTACTATAAAAGAAAACTATGCGCACCCCACCTCCCACCCTCCTTCCACCCTTATTTCGACGCCGAAAAATATTCTAACCTAAAAACTTTAACCATGGATATCTCCATAACCATGGGGTTCTGCATAGTGGGGATGGTATAGGGTGTAGCCCACCACCCCCCCCCCCTTCCTTCCCCCCCACTCCCCGTCCCATAAATCGATGGCCCATAATCGAAATTTTAACCTATTAAATATCGCTCAAAAATATCGACACATTGAAAAAATAATATCGATATATTGATGTATCGATATTTTTCAACAAGCCTAGTTTGGACTGCTCGACCACGCAGGCGACATGCTCGCGCCTCCGTGAGCAAGCTCCGTTGAAAATGCTTTGGGTTGCCAGGGGGGCGGGCGTGCTTAACCAGTTTGATAGCAAAATCCAACGTTGGCAGACGTCTTCAATATAGTTATTTGGGGCTTGGTAATTATCGCCCTTTTGGTAGAGGAAGAGGAACATTGAAAAATATGTAAATAAAATAAGATGTCATAAAATGAGAAGAACAGTAATGGTAGAAGAAACGTGGCGGGAAAGATATACCATAGGCGAATATTATACATTGTGTTAGAATTTGGTGAAATAGGTTTTCCCATTTTTTGATATATTCTTTCCCAAGAATTGGCTTTTAACATCCGATCGCTGTATGTTCGACTCGATATATTGTACAAACATTCAAAACGCTGCACGAAACCTAATCGGTTTGGTGTAGCGTTTTGAACTCCACTTTTCTTCTTTCTTGATTTCCAACTGACGCCGGCCGTGTCGTAGTTAGTAAACACACGCCCGTCCAAAAATTTTTCTCGCTGTGGCAACACAGAGCGCGGGCGGTGGCGGCGGCGGCGCGTGGCCTGTGCCCGCGCATGTAGGACGCAAGCAAAGAGTAAAGTAACTATAGAGACGCAAGTCAAGCACGCATCCTGCAAGCTCGAGCATGGTCAAGCATCAAGTTTGGACGTGTATTCAATTTTGCAATGTATGGAATTGTCATAAGATAATTTTTTCATTAGTCTCAGAAAATGCTCTGCTCTGCTCTTAGTGTGCGCTAACGCTAAACCGTATAACACGTAACAAACGACACTAAAAAGTATAGTCAAAGAGGGACTATAAGGCATGTTTCATCACTAGTTGTATTAGCAGTAGCGATGGGCGATTCCGAGATGTTTTAACAATCGAAAGAATCGGAGTCGTTAAAATAAACCATCGAGTCAACCATCGACTCGCCGTTCTACAAAACGATCGAGATGTTTTTCGATTGTTACGAGTCAGCGTAATTGACCGGAATCGTTTTCGATTGGTCGAATCAGTCACTCTCATTCACCGAGTCTCGCTCGGTCACCGAGGTCAGTCGATTGCATGCATCGAGCCGAAGTGTATGTTAGTTAGAGGCGAGAGCGTGCCAGACTCGAGTCGAGCGAGCCGCGCGTAGACAAGTAGGTACATAATATTTTTGTTGATTTCGTTATTGTTTTCTAAAATATATATGAAAGAATCCCGACTGATTCAGCTCCTTTATTATACTCGTAACAAGTTTATTATTCCTAAAAGAAAACCGTATAGATTAGTAGTTACCTTAATAATATGTCTGTGATTTGATATTAACAAAGAATAGAAAATATTACATTATAGAGATTAAAAGACTTTTCTGAAACGATTCTGTGATTGTTATTTGATTATGATTGTTGATTATCCCGTGCGGACTGATTTTACCTTTAGATTTAAATAGGTAGATAGATAATAAGATTAAAAAAATATGCTACATACATAATTATCTAATTAATAAAAAAAACTGATTCATTATGAAACCTCGATATGTTTTATTTATTTTCGTAATTCCTTATATCTAAGTATTCGCCAAAAGCTAACTACTCAAATTTTATTCCCTCATGGTATTTGATTATTTTCGATTGCTCTTGTTGAAAGAATTAGTATGGATTCGCAATCACAAGTCAAGAACTCGCGAAACTCTAAACCATCGACGAACAACTCGCGAATGAACGCGCCATGCGCCAGTCGCAATCAAACAGACCGAGTCGGACTCGGGTCCAAGTCGAAATAATCGAAAACCATCGAGATGTTCGAACAATCGAAACAATCGAATAAAACCTCTCGCCATCGCGCATCGCTAATTAGCAGTACAAACCGTAAACATGGTTTTGTCATTGTCTTTGTTTTTTTTTATAAAATTGAAATAAATTACATACTAATTACCTACATTTAATCCACATTTTGAAAGGGGCGACTAGAATCAATCAATCTATTTTAATTTAAATGTTGACGTTCAAAAGTGCCTTTTTGTGCCTATTTGAAGCAAATGCTTTGACTTTGACTATAGCCATTTGACGGCTTTGTGCTTATTGCGCATGCAACACAACTGTTTCATATTTTTTGTGAGTTTTAAGAGAGGGAGATACATTTACTTGATGTTTCATAAAATGGCTGAACGGATTTGCATGAAGGAGCACAAATAGACCATAGCCTAGATTAGGAATTATGCTAGATTTCATCCTGGATGGCACACGAAGTCACAGGTTAACAGCTAGTAATTACTAATTCCATAAGAGTGGCCCGCAGAATTTAAACGAATACACATTTTTTTTTTTGCAAGGTTGGCGTCAGGTTTCATCTTGCACAAAATATGATTCGCGATTGTATTACCTAATAGATCATGGGAAAAGTTTTATCATAATATTTAGAGGTACTTATATTACCCAGTAGTTGAATCACTCAAACATATAATGTATTTTATTTGTACAGTTTGGCAAAAAAGAGTCTGTCGTGGTGACAATTGGAACTAAAATATATTTTTTGTGGCAACACTGCTTTGTTTATCAACAACATGTAGCTAATCTATCATTGTGTTATGTTCCCAGTTGTACTTCACTTATTTCTAATTAACCATCAATTATTAATGCTTTGTACATATAAAAAAAAAAACAATAAGGAGTAGTGGTGTGAGCTGTGATATACCAAGTTATCGTAAGATATTTGGCGAAATCTGAAGCGGATTTTTTTTTTCTACAATTGACAATGTTTTCGAAAGAAATGCCGACATCATAGGTATTTATCCAAGAAATGTATCTTTTAGTCAATGCCAGTCATTGTTTTTCCTTTCTAATACTAAGTTTTATCGGTATTATAAGTTTCAAGCCATTTTATTGTTAAAACTAATAGATTATTGAGGTGATGTTTTCTAGTTTGACAAATCGCGTGTACGTTGACTCTTAATGCTTGATACTTGAAATTGAAAAATGGTCATGGAATTAATATGATTGTCTTTAAATTTTTTTCAATGTAAATCTCACAGTACAATTAGAGAAGTTGTTAATGAAGGTGAAAAAAATTAAGGATTTTTTCTACACCTGGAGAAACACCAAAACACTTCGCGGAAGAAAGAATTAGACGATTTTGATCTGTGTGCAATTAGACAAAAAGGTCAACACTGTAAAGAAACAGGCAAGTATTTTTTGTTAATGCTATTATCATAATTAAAGCATAATTTACGTTTATTATTTTTCAGGTGCCTATTCTACGTAATATATTACCTATAGTTTGAGGAGACTTGGGTTATAATCAGTGCCGGATTAGCCATGTAGCAGGAGGCAGCAAATGCTACGGGTCCCGCACTTTGGGGGGCCCCGCGCCTGTGCAAAAAAGAACTACAAATCAAAGAAATTGTTCTACATTATTTCTTGTGTATCGGGTTCAGTAGGCAATCCCTGAGTGTAATTTAATTTATTTTTCATACTGAATGAGTTTTCATTATGTTATTATGATGGCACTCGCATCTCTTAGATAAAAGGTTATTCCAGCGAAATAATGCGCAATCTACTAAATACAATGAAAGTAAGAGCCTGTGTGCCTATCAAGTCTTGAAATCTTGACTGTTGAGAATTTCCGGGATCTCTTGTTTTTTTATTAAAACTTCAAGTATCTTATCAGTTTTAGTCCTAGTATACAGGGTGGCCATACCTGCTAAACAGGTCATTCTTTCCAGACTCTTTTTTGAGAGTAATGTTAGTAAGAGAGCGAGAAATGTAAGATAATGTTCAGCAATCGCATTTGCGGCCACCATCTAGGGTATTCACAACCATTCGATGGTTGGTATGCCTGTATCAAATTTGACATGAATGATAATGAACGAATCCTGTTAATGCTGACAGTTTATAGTCGACAAGACGGCGACTAACAGCTGCTTACTGTCGGAAGCTAATCGGAAGTCGGAGACCTATATCATGTCACATTCGAAAGGTACGGGCAATACCGAATAAACTTGAACAGTTGACTAATGAAGCCGTCAGGTATGTCTATGTGGGGTACATAACACTATCACTATCCACATGACAATTAAAATGAAAGAACACGCTAAAATTTAGGTTTTATTAAAAAAGAAAAAACGTGAGATAACATCATTCGTGTATTCCTTTTCGGTGCTATGATAGATTTTTCCATTAACACTGATGTGTCAGTTTTACATTTCTTATTTATGAAATCTAAATGAAATCTTTCTTAGACGTTTACGGCTTCCATTATAACCCAAGTCTCCTCAAACAATAGGTAATATATTACGTAGAATAGGCACCTGAAAAATAATAAACGTAAATTATGCTTTTTTTACTGTGGTATGTGGTATACGATAATAGCATAGGGAACATGCAATATTTTTATTTTTGTTTTCACTTTAAAGAATTCCATGTAGAATAGACCACAAATATATTAAAAAATGAAAACATTGTAATTTATCGGAAAAAATGCGGTTTCAAATTGACAGTTTAAATTTTCCCGCGAAAACGGACCTATAGTTCCGATGACGTCATTCCTATCTGTCACTGGCTGTATTTGTTCGTCGACTTTCATACTTTTGCATATTTTTTCGACTTTCAAGATATATTTTGTAAAAATTTAAAATGGACTATCTATCAACATCAGGTGATCATAACAATACCAATAATAATCCGAAAAAAGCCGCGTTTATTCATGTTTTGTGCCAATGAGTCCGTGACTACTTCAACGAAGTTTCCAAATAAATTGTTTTTGACTAGACGTTCTGACCCAAAATTTAGAAAAAAGTGATATCAAGCTGCAAAAAGAAATGACAATTATTCTCCAAAGACCACTATTCGATGCTGTGAAGAACACTTTGACGTAAGTCATAAGGCGAAAGGCGAATATACTTGTATATATGTCGTGTGTGTTATACGTCATAAGGCGAATATACTTGTTATACGAGTATGCTTAGTTAATCTGCTTGTACGTAAAAACACGTTCGTTACCTACCTAATACTTACAAAACTTGCCTATAGTAGATTTTTAATTTTACCGTTTGAGATCGACGTCGATAATTGGTAAAAGTTTAAAATATGTGGAGGAAACCTTTTTCTGAAAAAAGATCTCATGTCAACACTAACTCTTGTAAATTCCTGGAGTCTGCTTTGATAATCCAAACTACCATTTTTATTTAAAAACGCAACTAATATTCCCATAAAATAATATTCACTTTTACAACCATAACCTCAACAAGTCGTCGTAACAGGAGTGACGTCACTAAACGCTGATTGGTGTTTTGAAATACGTTTCGTTTCAAGTAATTTTTAATACGTAATTATTGTTAAAAATCAACATTATGTAAAATAAAAACACTGCAGTGGCCCTTCTTTTATACTTTTTTAACATTTAAATCATAAAATTTTCATAAATATTATATTTGCATCTTCCCTATTAATAAAAAATACTTGCCTGTTTCTTTAGTGTTGAACTTTTTGTCTAATTGCACCCAGATCAAAATCGTCTAATTCTTTCTTCCGCCAACTGTTTTGGTGTTTCTCCAGGTGTAGAAAAAATCCTTAATTTTTTTTTACCTTCATTAACAACTTCTCTAATTGTACTGTGAGATTTACCTTGAAAAAAATATAAAGACAATCATATTAATTCCATGTACATTTTTCAATTTCAAGTATCAACCATTAAGAGTCAACGTACACGCAATTTGTCAAACTAGAAAACATAACCTCAATAATCTATTAGTTTTAACAATAAAATGGCTTGAAACTTATAATACCGATAAAACTTAGTATTAGAAAGGAAAAACAATGACTGGCATTGACTAAAAGATACATTACTTGGATAAATACCTGTCATGTCGGCATTTCTTTCGAAAACATTGTCAATCGGAGACAAAATTTGTTCCGCTTCAGATTCCGCCAAATATCTTACGAAAATTTGGTATATCACACCTCACACCACTACTGCTTATTGTTTTATTCATTTTTTATAGTTAGTTAGATATAAGTGAAATTCAACTGGGAACATAACACAATGACAGAGAAGCTACCTGTTGTTGATAAACAAAGCAGTGATGCGACAAAAAATATATTTTAGTTCCAATTATCACCATGACAGACTCTTTTTTGCCAAGTTGTATCTTATCACTTTTAGTCCTAGTATACAGGGTGGCCATACCTGCTAAACAGGCGCCCTCATTTTTTCCAGACTCTTTTTTGCCTAGCTGTAAGCGTAAACATATCCACGGCATCTCGGTAGAGAGTAGGACGGCATGCATGTTTTAAGTTTGCACAGCATGCACAATCCTGTAAGCATTTCTTTACTCGCAACTTGTCTATTATACAAAGTCAAATGAGCGTAGCCACTTCGACACTGACTTTCATAAGAATGTTCAGTTGTTCACACATTTATTATTTTAATTTTAGATACAAGTCATTCAGTCGGTTATGTGGATGGTTTTTTTTTTAACTTTAATATCACCCACATTATTTTTCACGATTCAGTGATGCTAGGACGGGGGAATCCCACCAAAATTGTTCTATTGTTATAGTAATGCGAACCCTAATTTTTGGGGCGATATTTGGAGAAAAAAGGTAGGTTTTGAGGGAATTGGGGGATTTTTGCTATCAAAACTGTGATCCAAGAAAAGGAAAGAAGAAAGAAAGCCAGCGTTATCAATAATGCTTTCGGCTGCTTCTAATTATATTTTTTTGATGACAGGGAAGAAAAACATTAGCACCCCATTTTTTGGAAGTTCTCCTGATTAAATATACAAATATTCTGAGAGCTTAAAAAATTTCGCTGCAATGGAAGCTATTGTTGAAATAGTAAAACAAAAATAAAAAATAAATATCTTAAGGACAACCAACACAACGTTATCTGATCCCAAACTAGGCAGAGCCTGTACTATGGCAACCAGACAACTGATAAACATACTTATATATTTTCCAATTTTTAACAATTTCCTTCAATTACTGTGAATTTATGTTTATTTAATAATTAAATATTGTGCCATATGTGGAGAGTTTTTTCTTCAAAACGAATTTTGCGGGGATTTCGGGGAAAGTTTCGGAAGAACGCGAATAATCATCTGGCAACACTGTCACAAATTTGTTGTGTTTATTTGTGTTTCTGTTTCTAAGTCGCTAGCGGCGAAAGTGTGTAACGTCTCAAGAATAACAATTAAAAAGCGTGTTAAAAACTCAGTATAGTAATTAAGTCGGCCATGGCGGAAGCATCATCATCACCACCCGACTCACAGTATACACCAAACGACAACGATGCAGCCATAAAAGATTGGACTCGAGCAGAAAAGTTCCACTTATTAGAAGCACTCAAAGTCTTTGGCCCACAAAACAGTGAAAAAATTCAGGAACACGTTTTGACAAAAAATTTAGAAGAAACCAAAGCGGCAGTTGATTACTACACCGGATGCGCTCTACAGCATCCTCTGTTCAAAGAAGGCAGAGAACAGAGGACGCAATCTTCTACACTGGCGGCTTGGGAGAAATTGTTGACAGATAACATAGCACACGAAGAGCTACGCACTATGACCGCCACTGCAGTCCGAATGATTGCTGATTTGGAAGACATTCCTAAACCAGAATTTACAGAAAATATAGACTTCAGGCAGGTTTACCACCAAATAGCGAACGCTATGGAAGGGAAACCGATGACTCTAGACGCGGGTACCGCGGCGGTTCTTCGTAAATGCATTAAAGAGACTACTTCGTCTAGTAAATCATTCATCAAGAAACCATCTCTCAGGTACTTTCTTAAGAATCTTGATCTAAGGGACAAATCAGCGCCTGTGTGTCCGCGTCCAGGTGAAGGCTCTGAAGAGGCAATTTTGAGACATTTGGCTTCACAACGCGGCTATAATCCGCTGAACGTGCCGCACGAACATTTGAAGCGAAATCCACGTTAAACAATGCTGGAATCCAAACCATGATGCACAAAAGAATATGTTCTGAAACAATGTTTTTAAATATTTTTTTAACTTAATCAAAGATTTGAGTTGTAGATTTGCTTTGTTGCATCAAAGACCGTTGCCTGTCTGTTTCTTTATACAATATGTAGTATTGACCCTGAGAACTGGTATGTGTGGTGGAAACTATATAAGTTGATTCTAAATAAACAATGTTGCAGATTAGACTTGTAATATTCCTGTCCACGGCAAAATTTGAGGTGTGATATTGTTGCACAACATGTTGCTCGTCATCTCAACATTTAACTTAGTTTGTTGTGCGTCATGTTGCACTGAACATGTTGAACATCACATATTGCGCTCCAGATGTTACCCCTGGACATACGGCTCTCCAATCACATGTCATCCAGCTTGTTCCTTGGTAATTGTGATCCAGCTGTTACCAGCCACCTTGTGAAAACCTTGGTTGCGATGAACATTTATAATTGAAGTATTGTGTCTCAGGGAGGTTAATTTTAATATTTATTAATGAAGCTTCATAATTCCATATTTAAAGCTTACAAATCAATGTACTCTTAGTATTGTTAGTAATAATTTCTTACTATGTCAGTCTTGTGTTAGTTGTAATGTTTTTGGTAAAAGGATACCTCTATCCCATACCCTTTTCCCCGACTTTGGCAGTCTTAATCCAGTAAATCCCAGCAACTTCATCCATTAATTTATCCCCATCAACTTCGTCCATCTCAATGTATTTTCTAGTGTACATTTTTACTCTCTACACATACTCTTTTTAAATATAATTTTAATGTATTATCAATCATTTAGAATATAAGGTTTTCTACATCAGCACGCATAGCATGACCACCATAGAAATGGGTTTTGTCAACGGAAGAATAGACAAAATTACAGATTGTAGAAAGATTAAAGACAGAATTAAAGATTGTAGAAAGATTTGTACCGTTTTATGCAGGCGTAGTATGACAATTCTATCTCTATTCTACCAAGAATAGACAAAAACCCATTTCTACGGTGGTCATGCTACGCATAGGGATTGCAAAATCCGGATTATTTTCAAATCCGGATTTACAAAGTATAATCGCACACAAATCCGGACTATCCGAATTTCTTGAAATTTATATTTTATTTAAAAAAAATATAAGTATGCGTGTAAACTCTATACAACGACACTCAAAGGACTGTGCACTTTTCGACATTATAGAGAGTTGTCGTTAAATGAAGAGAAGAAATATCTGTACTTATTAGAAAAATTAAAAAAAACCGAGCAATCTTTTTTTTTTTTGGTTGGTATATCATCAAATGACTTCTCCCGCTCTGGGCGGAGTGGGAGGGCGTGTCAGACTTTTACTGACTAAAACCCACTTGTGTTCCTTCAGTTGCCCATTTGGCAGGGTCACGGTATCTCTTTCGAACAATCTTGCGACCCTGGCAGGCATCGGTCCTAGGTAGAACGGGCTGGTGTCCGCAACTCCACGTCTGAGCGCGTATTTTGCGTACGGCAATCGTCCTAGCAGACCCCTTCAGTGCTGCTGACACCTATTTGAGGCGCGCGTGGAACACTACGCGCCGTCGACCCGAGCCTGGTCCTTACCGGGCGACGAGCTACCCATTGCTCGCCGCCCGCAAGCTCGCACCTACGGTGGTCGAGAGTCCGCTATTGACTCCTGACGCCCGGGGCGTCTCCTCCTGCGGCGCCTACGGACGTGAGGGCGCAGAGACTGCCACTCCCTCAAGCGCCCCGCCTCCACCTTCGCGAGCATTACTGCTTCGCAGAAGGAGGTGACGGCTTCCCATGGCCTCTCGCTCCGTACCATGGTTCGCACCAGGGGTGGACGCGAGAGATCGCCGCCGCCGATTGCCTCCACGAGGGCACGGCGGTGCTCCGCCCAGGCGGGGCACGCCTCCACCGTATGCGCCACTGTGTCCTTCAGACGATACCTAGCCATCCTTCTGATGCTTTGAAAGAAAGTAAACCAAGGTCTTCAGCAAACTTCTCCGCCTTAGCTTTCACGATCGGTATGTCGGCATAGGCATATTATGCTGGCGCTGTCGGTGAAACCATGATAGTATAGCTTGATCCAAATCTTTGATACCAAGCCATCCTTCAGATGCTTCGAAAGAAAGTAAACCAAGTTCTTCAGCAAACTTCTCCGCCTTAGCTTTCACGATCGGCATGTCGGCATAGGCATATTATGCTGGCGCTGTTGATGAAACCATGATAGTATAGCTTGATCCAAATCTTTGTAATTAGGTTTCTTGTTTGGAAGATGGAAAATCTTCCATCCTACTCTACTTGTAGAATTTTTTCTTTATTTTTACATATGGTGGACATAGAGCGACTAAATCCAAAGCGTCTGCCAACATCACTTATCTTCTCTCCCGCCTCTATTGCGCGTATCAGTAAAACTTTTCGTCAATACACACTGATTTTTTCTTACTTGCCATGTTTACAGTTAGAAAGTTGGTGAGCAACTTGGAATAACGTATAGATAATCCATGACTCCTAGTAACAACACACGTGCAAGCAATCACAATTTGTAAACAAAAGAACGGATTTCTTAGTAAGTTTGGTATGTTATGTATGATGCCGACAGTCGAGCTTATTAAGGGCTTTTTTTTTTGGATGAGAAATCAAATGACTTCTCCCGCTCTGTGTGGAGCAGGAGGGCGTGTCAGACTTTTACTGACTAAAACTCACCCGTGTTCCTTCAGTTGCCCATGTGCCAGGGTCACGGTGTCTCTTTTGAACAACCTCGCTACCCTGGCAGGTTAATAAAGCGACAAAAGAAACGTACACAGCTAAGCAGTTTTTACTAATTTTGGCAACTTAAAAAGTACTTTTTATTTTTTAATTGTTGTAGTTACTGGGAGTGGGTGTAATGCTATACAGAGTGTATCATGGTATGGAAGATAAGCTAAACCAATTAAATGGAGTGATTTCGACGCTTTAGTGACGTTACATGGAGTTTACACTGTATTTTGGTTTGTCACGTAGTTTACGCTCAAATATTATGAAGTAGGTGGTTGAAGACACATGCTCTATTTTATAGGTTTACAAAGAAACGCTTTATTGAAATTCGAAAAAACCGGATTTTAATATTAAAATTCGAATTTATATGAGGACGGAAAATCCGGACTTTTAAGTTATTTTCGAATTTCGAACTATCCGGATTGCAATCTCTATACGCATGTTTTACTTATAAAGATGTGTTAGAAGTTTCTACAACTGTAAAAGGTTAATGGAATCTTCATACATGTGTGTGAGGCTTAAAGAATGATCATTATGCCATATATGGGATAACTGGTTAAGACCATAAGATGTGACTTGCCATATAAAGAGCTCCAAGCTTTTGTATTAGATTTAAGCATACTTGTGTATACCCTTTAAAATATACCATGATTGGACATGAACATGACGTAATTATTCATAAGTAGTTTTGATATCTATAATTAAAAAAAAAAAAAACTAAAAAATATTTCATTTTTTCTGTGCCTAACTACATACGAAGGTCAAATATTAAATTAGCTAGAGAAACTTTCCTTATGTGTAGGGTATATTGATATCTGAAAAAAATTAATTGAAAAAAAAAACTAGTTTTTACTAGCTAATCCAATAAACAAATACCACATCAAAACTCGAAACCAAACTTGATCAGATAGAAAAAAAAAATAGTTTAAAAAACACGCTTCCATAAAAAACCAAAAAGCATCCAACACTTTTTTCAATTATTTTCTACTTTTTATTTTGGTTTTCTATAGAAGCATGTTTTTTTCTTTTTTAAACTATTATTTATTTTCCATTTTTCGTTCGGATAGCTACAGTGTTTTTAGTTTTTTTTTCGTGCTATTCTAGTAACATATATTATGACTGTACCTTGCCAATTCGTTTATGAAAATATTATGTATGTAAGAAAAAATCTACATCTTTTTAATAAAATAAGCAATAGACATAATTTCAAAACTAGAAATAAGGACAACATAGATCAACTATTTTTCAGATAATCAAAAGTACATATTCTATATCGGCAGTAACAACAAAAACATTTTGCCTAAGCCTCAATATAGTTCACAGAATCTTGTATAACTGGCCCCTCGACTTGGATTTTTCGGAAATAGCTCTGCACGAAGGATCGGAAACCGTTTCACTATTGGGTGTATTATAGCGTGGTGCTTAGGGTAATAATATAGATAATAGGTAATCAAAGTAACCAAAAGATGGGCGTTTAATTAGCGAAAGACGAACGAAGCGGTCGCACTCGCGAATCAGTAGTTTATAGTACCTACTCCACCTTCAGAAATTAGGGATGCAAACGATACATCGATATTTCTGAACCATCGATGTTTCAGGTTATTTAGAATCTAAATAACCTTATAATGACTTTACTAAATAGAAAAAAAAATGCCGTTAACAGTAATTTTATTTCTTCTACTCTACACCTTTCTTATGCTAAAGACTTACCTATTCAATAGCAATAGATAATAATGATATAAATAATAGAAAATTTGATTAGGGGGCGATTAGGGGGGGGGGGGGGGTCCATTAATTACGTGAGGCATTTTTGAGAATTTTTCGACCCCCTCTCCCCTCTTGGTGAGATATCGTAAGAATTTTCTCAACTCCCTCCCCCCTCCCCTAATCTCACGTGGGTCATCAAAACTTCTATTTGGGCTGTAAACGTGTTGGATTATTGAGAAAAAAAAATATTGGTTGCCTGTAAAGTCGGTATACGGGCGAAAGTTTTACGTGACAACGACTTTGAGTGGTAAAATAATTTTCAAATTATTATTGGTTGAGAAACGATTTATACTACTTTTTTGATTGAAAACTACCACAACATTGTGATTACTACAACATAACCTATTCACTTATGTCTTAGTCATTTATTTCATCATGTTATATTATCAGTCTGAAATTATTTACCTTTGCTGTTTGAATTGTTGCGATGGACGAAACTACCTTCACATTATCACTACACAATCGTTTTACAATTAACTGGCAACGTGTAAACTTGTATGCAGGCGCCTAAGCGAAATAGAAGCGCAAGACATGAACCGGTGTGTATGCCTATCTCTCTCACTCTCTCTCTCTCGCTCTTAGGCGGGCTAACTGTGCTCGAGTGGAAGGGACGCGTGCCTTTCACTTTTTATGTCTGTCTCTCTCGCTCTTAGGCGGGCTAACCATGCCCGAGTGGAAGGGACGCGTGACTCTCACTCGCTCTCATTGTGAGCGCATAACGTGAGCGGAGCGTAACGCAGTTTCTTGAAGTGTCACCCGGCAAACCAATTTATAAGACGTTGTCACGTCAAAAAACAAAAGCAAGGAAATTTTCTTAGACCAAGAATAATTTCTTAACTCAAGAATTTATTCTCTTGATTCAAGAAAATCATTTTCTTCAAAATGGTATTCTTGGTTCAAGATTTTGGCTTTTGAGTCAAGTTAATTTTTTTATCAGTGAACTATTGTCTCAGATTTGGCCATATTTTATTGTAGAAATAATTTTTCTCGCAATTGTACACCGTTGTCTGCGAGAAAAATAATTACGTGATATTTGCCAAGAATTAATCTCGAAATTAATTTATGTACCTACTTATAATATTAGGTTGGCCACTAATAAACCCGCCACTTTTTTCGATCGATTGCTAGAACGATGTAGAAGCTTCTAGAGCATTTCACCGCAGCATATAAATAGAGCGTGAATCAATCACTCGATCAACTGAACTTCAAGGAGTACCTAAAGTTTAGAAGAAATATGGAGATTTCTCGTAGGGAGCTTCGACTGCTCCTACTTCATGCATTTCGTTTAGGTCGAAACGCGACCGAAGCAACTTCAAATATATGTGCCTTGATGGGTGAGGGTGTGCTCTCTTATGTTACCGCTAAGCATTGGTTCCGGAGTTTCAGAGAAGGAAATTTCGAACTTTCTGATGAACCTCATCCAGGACGACCGCTTACAATAAATGTGAAGAGATTAGAAAGGCTTATAGAAACCGATCATAAATTAAGTTCGCGCTGTTTGGCAGAACAACTTCACTGCTCACACACTGCAATAGAAAATCATCTCCACGCTTTGGTATTCACTTGGAAATATTCTACTTGGTTGCCACATGAACTGACGAGATTACAACTTCAGAAGAGAGCCGAAACATGTATGGAGTTGCTAAGTTTTCATCGTACCACTGCGTGGCTGCGTGATGTTAACACAGGGGATGAAAAGTCTGGGGGTGGCCCTCAACAAGTCGGAGGCCATGGCATTTCATGGCCCCCGGGCGCCGCCGGCCGGATCACATATCGTGGTCGGGGGTGTCGGATCGCTGTCGAGTCCACCATGAAATATCTGGGACTGGTGCTCGACAGCCGGTGGGACTTCGGTCCCCACTGCCGGCGGCTGGCGCCCAAGTTGATGGGCGCGGCTGGGGCGCTGTCAACGCTGCTTCCCAATCTGGGGGGCCCGAGCGCCGCCTGTAGGCGGCTCTACGTGGGGATCGTGCGATCCATGGCCCTGTATGGGGCCCCGATCTGGGCGGCTGACCTGACGGCCGGCAGCATCGCTGTTCTGCGAAGACCGCAGCGAGCGATGGCCGTCAGAGTTATCAGGGGATATCGCACGATCTCCTACGAGGCGGCCTGTGTACTGGCTGGATCCCCACCGTGGGACGTCGGGGCGAAAGTACTCGCGTCACTGTATCGGTGGCGCGAGGAAGCGCGGGAGCGAGGCGAGTGACTGACGGAGCGACACATGGAGCTTTTTCGGTCGCAGCTCCGCGCAGCCCTGGTGGCGGGCTGGCAGGACAGGCTTTCACGCCCTACCGCCGGCCTCGCCACCGTCGAGGCGGTCCGGCCAGTACTCGGGCACTGGCTCGGGAGGAGGCACGGCTCCTTGTCGTTTCGGGCGACACAGGTGCTCTCGTGGCATGGTTGCTTCAGGAAGTACCTGTGTCGCATAAACAGGGAGCCGGACGGCCGGTGTCACCACTGCGTCGACTGCCGGGAGGATACGGTGCGGCATACGCTGGCAGAATGTGCCGCTTGGGAGGAGCCGCGTCGTGTCCTCGTCTCAGAAGTGGCAGTGACCTATCGCTGCCGGCCGTGCTCGAGTCGATGGTCGGCAGCGAGGAGTCCTGGGACGCGGTGGTATCCTTCTGCGAAACTGTCATGTCGCAGAAGGAGGCTGCGGAAAGGGAGCGGGAGATATCTTCCGCTCACCCAGCCCGCAGCAGGCGCACCGGGCGTCGGCGGAGGGCGGACAACGCCCTCTTCCAGCCCCCCTAAATGGGTCGAGGGGCGACGGATCTGGGGACATCCGTCGCGCCATATTCCTTAGGACCCAAGATGGTGGCGCGTAGTGTTCCACGCGCGCCTCTCTGTGATGTATGGGGAGGAGTCTAACACCTCACTCCCCCCCAACGTGAGGAGGACCGCAAAGGCGGGCCGGCACCAATCGGGGATCGTGGAAGACATATTGGTTCCCGTGGTCCCCGACGTAGGTGTGGGACGGAACACCGGGGTGGTTTTAGTCAGTAAGAGTCTGACAGACCCCTCCGCCCACCCCAGGGCGGAGGAAATCCATGAGGATTTCCACCTCGTGATCAAAAAAAAAAGGGGATGAAAAGTGGGTCCTGTATGTCAACTATACCCGCAAGCGCCAGTGCCTTCGAGCTGGGGAAACGGGCGTACCGACACCAAAACCTGACACAAGCAAAAAGGTTCTTTTGAGTGTGTGGTGGGGAAAACATGGAATTATTTACTGGGAGATCTTGCCAACTAACAGTACAATCATAGCTGAGATTTACCAAAAAATCAAAGTAAATTGTACTTCTTACATGACAACGCCCGACCCCGTATAGCTAAAGTGAGTCGTGAAAAATAATTTCACTTGGATGGACTGTCCTTCCCGCCGTATTCACCAGGCCTTATGCCTTCTGATTTCCACTTGTTTCGTTCGCTATCTCATTATTTAAAACACAAAAAAATCATGGATGAGGATCATCTGAAAACCGAACTCACTGACTTCTTCAATCAAAAACCGAAGTACTTCTACAGAGAAGGTATTACGTCTTTACTAACGCGTTGGCGACAGGTGATAGAAAACGATGGTGCTTAGAAATAATTGTATTTAGTTCTCTAAAAAGTAAAATAATCGTGTACTGTGAGATGGCGGGTTTATTAGTTGCCAACCCAATAATAAAAAAAATCTCGGATTTATCTTAATCACTCTTCTTCATTTTTAGGAAAGTACCAGAAAAATATAAAACAAAAATTTTATTTTTCTGGTAACCATATTAGTCCTTAAAATGTGTAGGTTATAAGAAGATTTTTTGTAGCAGGGAGTTCCTACTTCATTCACCAAACACACTGACCTCTATTTTATAAATGGCGTGTTTGTAAATTAAATCCGGCGTAACTTTGACATTTTATTTTATTTCAACTATGTGGCATATTTGTTTATTTTGTTGAAGACATTTTGTTATCTATACATCTATACAATCTATACAAATAAATAAAATTGGAGTGTCTGTTTTTAATATTAAGATAACCACTTTTTACTAAGTATATATGGATGTATACACGATACATATACCAAAACAACATTTTTTACAATTTTTGTCTGTCTGTCTGTCTGTTCGTTCCCGCTAATCTCTGAAATTGCTGGACCGATTTTGACGGGACTTTCACTGGCAGATAGCTGATGTAACAATGAGTAACTTAGGCTATTTTTATTTTAGAAAGATTCTTTTATTTTAGAAAAAAATGACTATCTTCGAAAACTACGCTGACATACGTCTCAAAATTCGAAAAACCCTAGCTGAATCCTACGAAATAGATCAAAATAATGTACTACAGTATTGTACACCTTAAAAAGGCCTACAAAAATGTCCTCAATGGTATATGTCTATCTCTTAGGGATAACCCACAATAACCATTTTTTATCTTTTACTTTTTACGAGAAATAAGGGCTTATTTACGAAGCGATTTTAAGCAATACAGCTTTAATCGTTATCCAATTAAGTACCTTAAATACATTGTGCATTTGATATAGATCAATATGGCCCTTTACAGCATGTAATTTAAATGAATATCTTAGAAGATATTAGAGATTTAAAAATTGGGCGCAGAGCGCGTTGGCAGGGGCCGGGTAGTACAGGATAAGTAGGATTGTAATTCATATTACTTTGGCTTCAAAGTAATTGCGAATATTATGTGTGTTCATTATACTCAAAATAAACCTAATAGTATTATTTCAAGTAAGAGACCGCGAAATTGCTTAGATGTTTAGATTTTTGGATGTTTGTTTCTCAATGATGCAAAGACGGCCAAACGGATTTAGATCGAATTTGGCACAAAGATATATTATATCATGGATACGTAACAGATAGGATACCTACTTTATCCCGGTAGTAGGTTCCCGGGTGTTATTTTCCGACAGCTATACGGGCCAAGCCACTGGCAAAAGTACTATTCCTATAATTATGTTCGGTGTCTGGTAAATGATTGAGTGTCTGTATAGGTAAAATAGGAGCGTTAAGAAAAACCAGGAAGACTTATATTCAACTAAACCAAGCCCTATGTCACAGTCTTCTTACTCTGAATACTATTACTTTTACCTTAAAAACACCAACACAAATGATGTTCTCTTAAACTATGAATCCTAAGTAATATGAGTTATAATCCTACTACTAATAATATTATATATGTGAAAATATGTATGATTGGGTGTTTGTTTCTCAATCACGCAAAAATGGCTGAATGGATCTGGATCGAAAATAGCACACAGAGTCTATATTACCTATATAACCTGGAATAACACATTCTTATCGCGGTAGTACGTCCTCTTGCATTAATTTCCGACATCCACGCGGGCGAAGCCGCGGGCAAATAATATTGTAAATGTGAAAATATGTATGATTGGGTTGTTGTTTCTCAATCACACAAAAATGGCGGAATGGATCTGGATCGAAAATAGCACACAGAGTCTATATTAGTACCTATATAACCTGGAATAACACATTCTTATCGCGGTTATACGTCCTCTTGCATTAATTTCCGACATCCACGCGGGCGAAGCCGCGGGCAAAAGCTAGTTTTATATATAACAGGTAAATCATCTGCCGGGGTCGCGTGATTGTTTGAAAGAGATACCGTGACCCTGGCACATGGGCAACTGAAGGAACACGGGTGGGTTTTAGTCAGTAAAAGTCTGACACGCCCTCCCGCTCCGCCCAGAGCGGGAGAAGTCATTTGATGATTTCCCATCCAAAAAAAAAAACGGGTAAATCATCAAATTCATCGTCGACGTCTCCCGCTATTAGTAGTTTAAACTAGAGATGCCACGAATAGTTATTTGGCCGAATACCGAATATTCGGCAAGGCTCTTGGCCGAAGCGCAGAATATTCGGCCGCTGAATATTCGGCAACACTTAGTACTTTCCACGGGGGTCAAGTCACAACTCGTCCGTCACTTACGAGTTTAAACTGCATCGCTAAAGTAGTACGTAGGCGCAGGTAGTTTTGTTTCATTTGTCATTTTAATTTCAATGTAACACCTACTCAATGGGACTTATATGGAACAATGTATCAAACTCCTCAAACCGTTTGCAAAACAAAAAACTCTTATAGATACTCTGAATAACAGTTGTGATGAATCTAGTTGCACCGATGGTGATACACCACCACTTCGAAAGAAAAGGAATGTCAATGAAAATGACAAAACCATTGAGACGCATGATAGTTTCTGGAATTGTTTTGACGAAATCGCTGCAGAAAATGTACGTTAAGATGAAGGTGCGGAACAGAAAAGTTGGATTGAAAATGAACTTGCTTTTTACATGGCATCTGTTCGCCAAGATCGCCCAGCAGACCCTTACCTACAAGTGGTTGTCAGCAAACGCAAAACAATATCCAACCCTTTCACAATTTGCTGAGATTTATTCATCATCTCCCGGTAGCAGAGTAGGTATATTGTGAGTCGCTGTTTTTGAAAGCAGGTATAATTTATGAGGAAAAGCGCAATTGTGTGCTATCGACAAATGTTGAAAAATTTTTCTTCATTCATCATAACCTACCACTGGTAGATTTTAAATATTAATATGTTAATTTGTTAGTTAAATCAACATCTTTATGAGTAATATATGAGTAATATTTTGTGTTTTTTTATTTCATGATTTGCTATTCGGTATTCGGCCGAATAGTTTGCAATATTCGGCCGAATACTGAATAGCGAAAAAAACTGGCCGAATAGCCGAATACCGAATAGTTGCCGAATATTCGTGGCATCTCTAGTTTAAACTGTTAGGTGCGACAACGGGTAAGCTGCAGGTGTTGAATGTTGTTCATCAAAATATGCAGGGTTTGTCTGGCAAAGAACTAGAGTTAAGTTTATTTATCGAAAACCATGATGTTCAGGTATTATGTTTGACTGAACACTGGTTGATAGACCGTCGACGACGGCGACGTCTGCGGCGGCGACGCATTCATCATTTTTTGTGTAGATGATGTGAACAGTAGGGTGATGTGGTGACAGTTACCTACTGGCCTAGTGCGCTTCACTACATAGTATAAATCAAAGTCGCCTCCCTCTATCTAGGTATGCTTAGATCTTTAATACTACGCAACGGAATTTGATGCGGTTTTATTTAATAGATAGAGTGATTCAAGAGGAAGGCTTATACGTATTATATGCTGGCGAAGCCGCTAACAAAAGCTGGTATTGAATAAAGAACGAATGGTAATGTCAGTAATTGTCGGTAATGTTTATTGGGTAATGTAATTGCTGGTTATGTTTAATTGATTATGTAATGTAATTAGAATTGTGTCTGTTATAAAATGAGTGCCCCCAAATAATTCAGAGTCGCCGACCGGCGCCAAGGTAATTAAACCACAAATCTTATTCATAAGAGAAAAGTTTACATATATTTCCAAGATGTACAATATTATTGGTACAGATACATTGACCATATTGTAAACTTCGAATGTAGAATTACACTATGATTTAAAAAGTTCCAAATTTGGCTTCCTTATAATCAGTCCTTTTCTTCCTGCTTATTGTTCGTCGATCCGCTGCTCGGCTGGTGTATCCCAACCCCCCCCCCCTCCAACCCCTTTCTCTTCCGCCCTTGCTCCGCCTCATCCCCGCTGTCTGCTCCATCGTGTCCACACTACTGCCTGTCCATGGCTTCCTCCACTACAATATCCTCCAGATTGTTCTAGTCCCAAAGTTCTTCTTCCCAAAAGACGTTCTCGTCAATTTGATCGAATATTGAGTATTGATATGAGCACATTGATAATAAGATATGACAATAGATTAAATGATTAATAAATAGTAACTTTGCCTTTGTAGGCTACAATGTTACTATTTTGATGAAATCGGGAATGAAATTAGCCAGCTGTCCGTTGCTCGGGATCGTCACTGGTAGTCATCTCCCTGAGAGAACGCTCTACAGCATCCTCGACTATGTTCATCAGATTCTGAACGTGTATTTTGCCCATTTCATCATTTGGTTCTTCTTCTTGTGTCCTTTTCTTCAGCAGAGCTTGTACCATCTCCTTGGTTACTACTTGTTTGTTAGTTACCCCAAACAGCTTGTTGAAACGCTTATGGATCGGTGTTGGTATGTCCTCATCTTCTATTTCAAAGATGTATCCATCCATAAATTCAAGAGTCCCATCCAGGTACTTGGATGTTTTTGGATGCATTTGGATTATCTCCTCAGGCACCTTCTCAAAACGTATCAAGTTGTTTAGCTTCGCGTATTTGAATTTAATGGTGGTCCACTCCTGTTTGCATGCTTTTTCTGCAAAAGACACAAAAAAATGTAAGTACATTGCACTGGCTCTCTTTTATAGGGGAACTTCGCGCGCTCAGCATTAGCTCAGAGGATCAGCTATATATAGAATTAATTGCTTTTTTGGTTCCGCGTGAGATCGCCTACCTACCTAGGTAAGGTAGGTAGGTGTCTTTTCCGCGCTGGTACAGCGCGTAATGGAAATCTGAGAACTTTTACAATCTTCTTTAAAAAAAAATCATTTCTGAAAATAAAAGATAGCCAAACAGTTATAGATACTTACGCGGCTTGCGAATATCGCGAGCAATCCTATCCCAAGCGGTGGTGAGGGCAGCCTTGTACTGGGTCGGGGTCATCATGAGGTCCCGTATGTATGTGATGGGATGACGCTGTACCATCTTCATCACATCGTGCTGGAAGGGCGTCCAGTAGTTTTCCTCTGGAGCAAGCTTCTTCGCCATTTTATTTGCAGTTAATTCACTTCAGTCACAAAACTCGGGATACGTCGTACAGCGGAGAGGGGAACGTAGGGAATAAAGCAATGATGGCGATCAATATTTCAAAAGCTGTGGACAACTGAGAGGGGCGGGCGGCGCGCGCATTCCCTCATCCCTTTTACTAACCCTCGACTGATGTAAGGCCACTTACTTTAGTAGGGAGCGGTAGCTGGTCACCATGGAACTACTTAATGAACTGATAACTCTGTTTCGCTAATTCCTACAGATGGTATACACATTTCAGCACGGCCGTTAATGCTGGCGTTGATATAACTTCTGATTCATAGTATAATGAGAATATCATGAGTGTTTGATGTTATTAAAATGTACCTAATATGTAGTATTCAGAGTAAAAAGACCGCGACATAGAGCTTGATTGAACAAAAGTCACTAAAATCATTTATCAAATCAACCATAGTTATAGGAATAGTACTTTTGCTAGCGGCTTCGGCCATGTAGCTGTTGTTTATCAATCACGCAAAACCGGCTGAACGGATTAGGATCGAATATTACACTGGATATTTTTTATCCCAGTAGTACCCGCGTGAATGTCGGAATTTATCGCAAGGGGACGTCCTTGCGATAAATTCCGACATTCACGCGGGTGAAGCCTCTTCATGCCTTTTTTTTACAACAAAAGGTAGCTTATATCCTTTCCCAAGGTCTAGTCTATTTTTCTACCAAATTTCATCAAAATCGGATCCAGGATTAGTCGTGAAAGCGTGACTTTGTTTGGACTTCCATACGAACTTTCATCTCTACACATGTGGAAATTTCAAAAACTCAAGAACAATTTTTTCATTTAATTCTTATAAAGTGCCTAAATATAAAGTTTCATGGTTATATCGTCTATAACAGTAAACACCCATACAAACTTTCGTCCACTATTTCAACCCCTTCAACCCTTTTTCGCGATAAAAGGTAGCCTATGTCCTTTCCCAAGGTCTAGTCTATCTCTATACCAATTCTCATCAAAATCGGTTCAGTAGTTTAGGCGCGAAAGCGTAACAGACAGACAGAGTTCCTTTCGCATTTATAATATTAACTAGTATATCTTTTGCACGCAACTTCGTCTGCGTCAAATTTCTTGCTCCCCCGACCCATCCCGTCGCATCGAATCACCTGCCCGTATTCATGAGTTATTCTCTCTACGCAATTTCTTTTTTTTAAACATTTCGAAATATACAAAAAAACGAATTGCTGAATCGGTCGAGCCCTTCTCGAGTTTTGTGCTTAGCAAGATTCATTTTTATTTATATAGATATATAGAAGAAGATAGAAGATGTAATAGTAGGTAAGTAGGGGTAGCATGACATACGATATCCCTTGCGCAAAGATGTTGTCTTACGACTTGGGTGCTTGTCATTCGAAAAACAGAAAGATTTAAAATGATTTGACTTCTAGCTGGCAATATGTGTTTTCCGGTTGTAGCTCGTTAAAATACATAATTATGAAAGACTAGCCTTTGCCAGCGGCTTCGCCCGCGTGGAGGTCGGAAAATATCCCGCGGGAACGTACTACCGGGATAAAAAAGTACCCTATATGTTAATCCAGGTTATAAACTATCTGTGTGCCAAATTTCATCCAAATCCGTTCAGTAGTTTTTGCGTGAAAGAGGAACAAACATCCACACATCCATACATACAAACTTTCGCGTTTATAATATTAGTAGGATACGATAAAAAACGTCAAAGTCCAGCCTAAGTTGCAGCATTTTACGGTAAGTACGTGCACAGAGCGTTTGAGCTTTTCACAATCCGCTTCCGCTGCTTGATGAGAGCAGGTTAAGAGCTTGCGCAGTTAGATACTAACCTATGTTTAGAACTACAAAAGCTAGGACACTAGCAGGTTTACCTATACTACTTAATAACGCAATACGAATCCACCGCTCACCCCCTCTTCTAGGTTGTTCCCACCCTCTTTTATATTGTTGTTTGTTTTGGTCATTATATTAACCATTTGTAATCGAGTTATGATACAAAATGTTTACTATTGTTGCTAATGTACGCACGATGAAGACTACGTGGATCCGTTACAATGTTTACGGTTCTACCAGTCAATTTCTATAGAAATATTAATCTGTTTACCCACACAAATTCTTATTTCCCTAAGGCGGTAGTCACAGAGGGTGCGTACAAATTGAAGTAACTTGACCCCTAGCTGCATATATTTCGTGCGCAATCAGAGGTCAATCATTTATACCGCGCCTTGAGTTAGCCAATACCTTGTCGAGGCCTAGGTTGTCCCTAGTTTTAGTTTAGTAGTTCGATGACGGTCTGAACGAGTCTAGGATGACCACGAACGCGTAAAGTAATATACCTGAGTTTAATATAGTGCGTATGAGATTGAGTCGAAAATAGTCGTTTCGCGAATTATATTGAAGACTTTATTCATAATTATCTAAGTGTCACACTAATAAATCGGGCTAGACGCCTATCTAATTTAAACCAAAATGTAATAAATTGTATTTTCTATAATAAAGTTTACCTACGTTAATTCATTCGGTTCCCTGGCAAGGATAATGGTACAAATTTATGAAATTATAGTATTGTCATCGGTCCTCGATAAGTCTACAAAGTTTAAATGCTATTTGGCCGTTTGAAGTGGGTCAAAATCGAGTCCCAAGGACTCGGTTACAAACATACAGGTGAAGCTAATAAAAGCGTGTCAAAAAGGATATAAAATAAAATAAAAAGATAACAGCGCCGGTTTGCTATCATTTATTTAACAGCTAATAATTTTCAATTTACAATTATGTAATTACTTTTTATTAATATCTAGTTTACATAATTCAGCCTAAGGCAGAACAGCTATAAACAAGTAAAAAAAAAACGAGCATTTTATGAAAATCATAAAAATAAAAAGCGTGACACGAATTTGGCACTGAGTAGTGAAATAACATAAAAATATAATAAATAGAGTCAAGATCCATTAATAAAAAAATACATCACGTCTATAATTGTTGTTATAATTATAATCTATTCATTTAATCCTACGATTTATGTCTTAACGGGTGGGACTTGTGCTTGCGGTGGTACTTGGTTTTGAGTCTGTGCAGCCTGTGCTGGTGCCTGCGGCGCCTGTCCTTGGCCTGGTTGAGCCTGCCCTTGGCCTGGTGGAGTCTGTCCTTGAGTAGGCTGTGCTTGCTGCACGGGCGGAACTTGACCCTGATTCACATTAAGCTGTGGAGGCGCTTGCCCTTGTGGAGGCGCTTGCCCTTGTGGTGGGCCTTGGGCTTGAGGTTGCTGCCCTTGAGGAGGTTGTTGGTATTGACCTTGAGGTGGCTGCTGGTATTGACCTTGAGGTGGTTGTTGGTATTGACCTTGTGGCGGCTGTTGATATTGTCCTTGCGGTGGCTGTTGGTATTGACCTTGAGGTGGTTGTTGGAATTGGCCTTGAGGATATTGCCCCTGATATTGCTGTGGATGCTGCTGGTAAGGTGGAACCTGTCCTTGAGGCATTTGAGCTTGAGGGACTTGACCATACTGTTGTTGGCCCTGGTATGGCTGTTGTTGCTGGTGCTGCATTTGTTGCTGGTAAACTTGCTGTTGTTGGTAAGCACGGAACTGCTGTAGAGCTTGGTGAATTTGATGCTGTGCACCAGGTATGGGCTGGCCATGAGCATCAACCTGCAGAAGACCATAATTAAATGTTGAAGTTTCAAAACAAGGAACCACGATTAAAATACAGATGAGTATATTCTATTACAGCCATTACTGGTTACGTCAGCTGGGATAATACTGTCAGACAGTCTATCGCAATAAAGTTTTTTATACATAAATATGTCGAAGATTGGCCATGTGAGCCATCCTATAACAGTGAAAACACTAAATTGTAAAGTATATGATATGTCCGTATTTATGCAAAATGGAACCACACGACAAATTTTGTTTTTTACTTTTTTTGAAGAATACTCATTTAAAAATGGTCTAAATTCGTATACAAAAAATAGTATACCTCGTTTCCAAGGCAAAAATCATGTGGTTCTTCTTTGTATAAGAATTTAGACCACTTTTAAATTAGTATTCTTAAAAAAAAAGTAAAAAACTAAATTTGTCGTGTGGTTCCATTTTGCATAAATACGGACATAATGGAAATATCTATTTTAATTCATTGAAAAAAACAGTCCTTGCGAGGGATACCAAACAACTTAAGAATTGGACATGCATGTTTAGGGGTTCTTGTAAAAAGATTTATACATTTAAGTTAATATAATTAACACTATGCATGTTTGGTTTTCACAAATATCCTTGTCCCCGATAATGTCGGTAAGGCTTTTGACCGCGCTAAACATTAATTTGTTTAATCTCATAGATACTTTAATCATCCAATTTAATTGCTTGCAAGTGGAATGTTTACCTGTGCTAGCAAGCTAGTGAACTTAGCCATAAATTAGAAGAAAAACAATAATATCGACAGGACATACGACAATGTTGAAATTGCGGGCAGAACTATGATAAGACAAGGAAAGTAGCGTCGAAATAGGCGCAAGAGAGAGGACTATGCCCAGCAGTGGACGACGTCGAGCTCTGAATGCTGATGATAACGGATAAGTAAGATACGAACCAAGCCACGCTGCTGAAGGTATCTCATTTCTTCAAGCCTCCTCCTCTCGTATTCGTCATATTCATTTTGAGTGTAAATTTGATTTTCTTCAAGTGTCTTCCATCCTGTGTGAAAAATATTGTATTATTTATTATCTTATTGCCAAAGTACAACAGTTTCTATTAAGTTTGTCGTTACATAACAACTTACTTCAATTGGAAAACTACAGAAGAAGGAACAGACTCATTAACTCATTGTGTGAAGTGGTTATATTGTGTCTATGACTGCTAGGTTTAACCGACCGATAGATATTTTACTTGCAAAGGATTGTACAGTCAACGACAGTGCGAGAAAAGAATTCTAACGTACCTTCATCTTGGTTAAACTCTGCTTTTTGAGTCTCCGTCATAAATTCGTTGAAGTCGATCAAACCGTCGCGGTTCTTGTCGTTTTCCTTGAACACGTGTTCTCGCATCCTTTCCATTTCCTCTGCCCTCTCATGCAAGTCCTTGTTGGGACCGCCCGGTCCATACAACTTGTCTAACTCCTTGATGAACAAAGCCTTTACTTCGTCTGCGTCCCAAACGCCATTGCCATCAACATCTGTTGATTAAACACGTCACATGCAGTTATAAATATATTAACAGTAAAAAGTAATCATGATCTTAGATCGTTGAGATTTTTACAAGATAGATCCAGTATCGTAGTAGATAATAGGAAGTTAGTTAGTAATTTCGAAATCAGATAACAAATTGTGAAATTGAATATGAAATGAATTGTATGTTGTAATAGCTAAAATTAAATTTGAGTATTATCTATTCAATGTATTTTTTAACGATTTCACTCATTGCGTAATTTAGAAACTTCATAACTAGTACACACAGCTGCGTATCAAGCTATACATTTCCAGTTTTAGCTGACATTGCATTGTATAGGCTTTTCGTACAATGAGAAGTCGTTTCGTATAATGATTAATAGTGAATTTATTTTGATGCTCGTGGTATTTGATAAATATTTATAGTAAAAAAAAAAAACAATAAAAACACTTAAAACATTAAACCATGATATTATTTACTATTATTCATATTGTTATCCTGCTTATTATGCTCTCTATTCTGTGCTCTGCTAATGAGTTGGAAAGTAATTTATAAACCAGTTTTAATACATTCAACATGAGGATACAAGCACAAAAATCTACTTTCTAAAAGTGCTATAAAAAGTGAGACAACTTACAAACACACATGCACACTACCTATACCTAATTAAATAAAAGCAAAATCAATTCTTGAGAATATGCAACTGCGTAAGGATGCATACAAACATGCACAATTACCTACCGTGACAACTAACATAACGCAAATCATAATTGATTACGACTACACACATTAATTATTAACAAAACATTATTGTTTATTGATTCACAAAACAAAAGCAGTAATGCATGCCAACAAAAAGATAAAACAAATGTTAGATACTCAACAGTACATGCGGGTTTGTAAAATCCAAATTAGCGTGCTTAAAACCTTTGTAAACTCGTTCTTTCATTGTTTACAAGGTACCTACCAATATAACCTACTTACTAATTCGTGTTCTAAGTTATACTTGACTTGCACGCTATGGATCTTACCATGCATCATGAAAAAGACCTTTGGGTTGAAATCTTTTGTATCCATTTTGTCGGCATTTTTCCATATCTCTAACAACTGATCCTTTGTCGCGGGGTGGTGTAGCTGTTACAAATAATTGACGATTAATAAGTAATGTTGTAAATCATCACTCACCATGCATCATGAAGAATGCTTTTGGTTCAAACTGTTGTTGTTCCATATGATCCTGTTTCTCCCATACTTCTTCCAGTTGTTGTTTAGAACCGGGATGGTGAAGCTGCATTTTATCAAGGTCATTTTTAAATTTAATTTCGAGATTGAAGCAATTGTAAAATCAAGAAATAATTGAAAGTTGAAAACCATATCTAATTTACATGTGAAGGAAATAGAACCCTTATCACATTTTGCTAGTCATAATAACGGCCGTGTTATGAGTTCATTTCAATAACATCTGACGCTAAGGGGAATTCACATTATTTTTACGTTTAATTTTCCTTAATGACACGTCATAGGCAAGAGTTACCATTTCTGACAATAGAAGCCATCATTAATTTTCCTGACTGTAGCGTTACTCACCGGCTTGTGGTGTTTGATAGCCTCTTCCTCTTGCTTAGTTTTCTCAATATATTCCTTCTTCTGTGCTTCTTCCATGCCTTCTACTTTCTGATGCTCTTCAAATTTCTTTTGCATTTCATATTCCTGAAAATCGATTTATATTTAACTACATAACAATGAACAAATATCGAAAATGCAATAAGGAAACAAATAACTATGATCATAAAATGTTTGAAACAATAAGCAAATAATAAAAATGATTCAAGGCTAAGTGAGTCTGCTTACATACTAGGGCAGCTTTATTGGTTTAATGTATGTATTGTACAAGTTAGGAAAGACGTCTCAGTAGTTGTTTGGATGGACACCATACTGTGACATTAGACTTACAAAGATGTTAGGTAAAATAATACAGTTGAGGCCATTCATTACCTACAGTAGTCAAAGAAATAATAGCAATAAGTACCTTAAATTCTTCTTTTCTCTTCTTATCAGCAGCTTCTAAATCGGCAGTAGTCTTCTTAATGAGCTTCTTTAAATCTTCAATCTCAAATGTGTGTGGGTTATTATGATCTAAATGTTCATTTGTAGCACCTTTGCCCTGCTCATGCTGTTCCAAGTTGTTTGTCAACTCAAATTGCTGTGGACATTAACGAAATAAGTAAGTACTTAAATACTTCAGCATGTGTGCTGTCCATAACAATTAGGGAATAAATATTGATATTTACCTTAGTCGCCAAATGACGAAGTCTGTCTAGCTCACGACGTTTAATTTCATCCAATTTTGTCCTAACATTATGGTTAACAAAATCCAATTGTTCAGCAATTTTTCCAGACTAAAATGTAATAATTAAAATTTGTCAGTTAGATTACAAATCTTCGTTTTATCTTTCAATGCAGTATGATGGATTATGTGCATTTGTCTACAATATTACACATTGATATTATGCAAGGTTATGGTATTTACCATGGTTGCAGACAGGCAACAAAGCAGAAATTGATCTGGCCAGTAATAAGCAGGCTCAGACTATTAACAGTTGAATACATAATTATTGGGGCTAGTAGCTTCAACGAAACAGATTATTGATCCAATGTAATGCATTATTGATGACTTCGTAAAACATATATTTATTGGGGAAAGTAATGGCAAAATTGATGACGAAATTTTTTAAGAAGGCTGTGATGAGTGTTTTGATTCATGTGTGAAGCTACCCATGAACGGAATCATGATGTCATCTTGGATCAATGATAGCCAATCACAAACTTTAATTTATTAATTGATCACTGCCCAGTGGCCAGTGATCTTCACTATATGTGATCTATGATGTTATGCAATAGCATCACAGATCATCACTGCTAGTTATTCACAAATTGACTAGTTCTGACCTACTTTTCTGAACATAAAATTTAAAACCAGCCAGAGATCATAGCTAAGATTATTGAATAATGTTTTTGAATGCAGCGGCGTAGATTTACATGAACTGCAACGTCTATAATAGCACTTGATTGCAGCATTCATGCAGTTAAAAATATTATGTAAATTGGATAAATGGTTATTGAATGCACCCAACAGCCAGACGGAAATACTGCATTGTCTATAATCTATGTAAGGATGCTATAAATACCCTCTCACCCTAACATCCTCTTCATCAGCTTTCTCTAAACGTTCTCTGAAGTCAGGATCACTTTCCAAAGCTTGGACCACTTCTTTCAGATACCTGTGGTATTCCATGTACTCTTCCTGTGGATAAACATAATAATGTTAATATATAGTTGCAGTCTTTCAACTTATTATATAGAAATAGAAGTATGTCATCACAAAATTCAACCAGAAGAATGCTTTCAGAATTAACTACATCACTTTCTAAGTTAAGGTAAAAAAAAATTAGCCTAGCTAGTAAACATTAGCAGCAGGCAGGGTAGGCAAGGCAAACAAAACAATATAAAAAAAGAAAGCAATGAGACAAAACCAGTGTTTAAAAGTCTTTTATAGCTGTGTAAGGAGTTTAGAGAATTAGTAACTTTCTAAAACATGGTTTAAAAAAGATAAGACTAGCTAGTAAACATTAGCAGGAGACAGGGTAGGCAAGGCAAACAATATAAAAAAAGAAAGCAGGGAGACAAAACAAGGAGACAGTCTATTCTATGACTGTGTAAGGAGTTTAAAGAATTAGTACCTAAGTATCAGCACTATTTACTTTTAATGAATGAAATACAGGAAAAAACTTTTGCTGAAAATATGTGTCGGACCCATTATTTTTCAGGAAGATAAATGTTAGTTTTTTATTCCTGTGTTTTTAGATTTCTTGTACATTTATATATTCTCTATTTATTCATTCGCACATGCATATTGATTACTTCAGATCAGTTTAGTGCATGTATACAAACAAAGCAGAGGCATTCCTCCACCACCCAATTTTATTTTTAGTATTAGAAAGTTGTGACAACTCGCAAAAGCCAATAAAAGTTCCACAGCATACAAAGGTTTTCTCTGTTGTGTTGAACTAAATTTTTCTTGTTTATAGTGTATTAAAAAAAAGAGACCCCGAATGGAAGCAAACAATACATTGCATTGTTCAATTTGTCATAACAATATTGCTGCATACTTCGCATATGTACTGTTCACACGAGATTGTTGTGTGTTTGCTCAATATTTATAGACATTTGTAATCGGAGTAAGTGATCTGATTATTTCAGTCACCAAATCACAGCAGTTAGCATAAGATTGGACAATGTGTTACTTGATTATTGTACAAATCAAATCAAATCAAAAGTCATTTATTCAAACTAGGCTGAAAGTCAGCACTTTTTGAACGTCAAAGTCACATAAGACAGTCCCCCCAAAACGCCCGCCCTTCGACACTTCCTAGTGCTTTGGCTGGGAAGAAGAAGTGGCGGAACAAACTCCCCAGCAGCACTGCTGTCTGTTAAGTTAGAAGAACTTGATTCTATACAATATTGTATAAGTTATTAATATAATAAAACAAAACATACATTATTCGCCATATGTCAGCTAGCACACGCCATTATACCAACAAAACATTGAAAACTAAACTCAAGTTGAAATGAATAATGAAACAAAATCGTAAACAGAACTTAAAACCTTACTAAAGCCTCCAGGCATAAAGGGCGTGCCCGCTTACATATACAACGATGCAAATGATATATATACACAACAAATGAAATTAAAAGAAAATAAAAATAAATTAACAAAAGCAGTTAAATAAAAAAACAATTATATGAACTACCCATATAAACTGTCAGTGTGTGAGTTACAGTAATTACAGAATGTAAAACAGTGTCATAGAAGAAAAAATAAATATTATCTACACAATTAAGTTAGCAACTAGTTTGATAAACTCCTATGAGACTGTCCTATGGAGCGAGACCAGCATGTTTCCAAGCGTTCTTATCTTGGATGTAGTCCTCTAATTTGTAATAAGCTCGTTTACAAAGTGTACTTTTAATATGACTTTTAAACCTCCTTTCATTTAATTGCAATATATCAGAAGGTATTTTGTTGTAACATTTAACACAGTACCCCATAAAAGATGTATGTACTTTTGCTAATCTGAAAAATGGTTGATCTATCTTGTCTTTATTTCTAGTATTAAAGTTATGTCTATCGCTTATTTTATTAAAAAGATGTAGATTTTTTCTTACATACATAATATTTTCGTAAATGAATTGGCAAGGTACCGTCATAATATTAATCCTTTTAAATAGTTCCCTGAGGGATTCGCCGCGACATAGATTATAAATGGCTCTGACAGCTCGCTTTTGCAAAATAAAAATGGATTCAATGTCAGCAGCCCTACCCCACAGTAAAATGCCATACGACATAATGCTGTGGAAGTAGCTAAAATAGACCAAACGCGCGGTTTCTACATCTGTTAACTGTCTTATCTTTCTAACAGCATAAGCGGCCGAGCTCAACCGCCCCGCAAGAGATGTTATATGAGGTCCCCATTGTAATTTCTCGTCTAGCGTGATTCCTAGGAAAACCGTTTGATCAATAAATTCCAGTTTTTCCCCATTCAATAAGATGTCACATTCGCTACCTCTGACATTAGGCAATTGAAATCTAATGCACTTGGTTTTTTTTTTGTTAAGTACCAAATTATTTACCGTAAACCAGTCTTGGACCTGAAGAATGGAGTTATTGACGTCGTCAAGATTTTGAGACCGTCTGTCGATTTTAAATATCAATGATGTGTCATCTGCAAATAACACCATCTTCGGTTGGTTTGGAAGTAGATGGGGTAGATCATTAATGTATACTAAAAAGAGGAATGGACCCAATATCGAGCCTTGAGGAACGCCCATTGCCATTTCAGACCCCAATGAGTTTACGCCGTTTACTTGGACTTTGACCATTCTATCCTTCAGGTATGATCTCATTAAGTCAAGAGCTGTATTTCTAATTCCATAGTGCTCTAGTTTCAGCAAAAGTGTCTCATGGTTTACGCAATCGAACGCCTTGGAAAGGTCACAAAAGATTCCAATGGCATCTTGTGCTTCTTCCCAGGCGTTAAAAATGTTCTTTATTAGGGTAACACCAGCGTCGGTGGTACAACGCCCTTTGGTGAAACCGAACTGGTGTTCATGAAAGATGGAGTTTTTATTAAAGTGACGTAACATTTGATTGAGCATTAACTTTTCAAACACCTTACTGAGAACTGGCAGAACTGACACGGGCCTATAATTGTTTGGTTCTTTACTATCACCGGATTTAAACAAAGGAACTACTTTGCTGTGTTTCATCAGATCCGGAAAGACTCCTTGGTCTACACTGGTGTTAAATATGAAAGCTAAATAGGGTGCAATGGTTTCAATAATAGAACTACAAAATTTGACAGACATTCCCCAAAGATCTTCTGTTGATTTAATTTTAAGATCTTTAAAAGCTTTTTTTTTTCTTTACAAATAGATCAGCCCTTTAGAAACCTGGTGTAAGCATCACTCAAGTAAAAGGCTTTGTTCAGAACCAAGTTCTAGGCTTGCTGATGAGGGCTGCTCCATATTTTTAAGTGCAAAAAAAAAAGACATATTCCAAACAAAAAAAAAAAACAATAGCAGTATGAACAATGTGTGATTTATAAATAAATCATGCATGGAATATTTTACACATAGGTATGAATGATTTGTATCAGATGCATTTAAATTATGGACAATGTAGAGCCCATAGCTTCTTTTTTTTGTTTAAAGAAGGTCACCTGGTTCTATTTTTACACACATACACCTCTTCCTCGATTCTAGAGCATGTCTATGTGTAAAATAAAGGCACTTGATTGGAGGCTACCTATGTGAAAGGAATAATAATACAAGATAATTACCAAGTCATCCTTGACTTCACTGTCCTGCTCATTTGACTTATCTGGTGTCACGGGCGGTGCATATGAGCAATGCAGAATCACCAGGAGAAATAAAAAACTTGTAAACCACTTCATTGTACCTACAACAAAATCATTATCTCAATAATTGATCTGCAAATTATCTAAGCACTTAGTCAGGCATGATTATTTTGCACCTGAAAAATGATAACAGGATCATAATTTTACTTTTGTAACTGGCCAATAGAGGCTCTATGATTGATTATTATGAATCAGTAAGTACACTTAGGTACCAAAATCAGTCGATTAAACGATGAAAGTTGAATGGTAATAGGTATCTAAAATAATCAATAAATCTAACTTCAGCCATTTGCTTTTTTAATCCAAAGCTTTCTTTAAAAATATAAAGATTTCATACATTAATTTAAATTTCAAAAGGTGTAGCGATAAACCAGAGTACTTTATTAAAAAAAAACATGATGTCTACAGATAGCGCTAGTACAAATATATTACAAATTTATGTATTAAAATTTTTGAAAATGAGTATTAGTACCTACAATTTTAGAAATCCACTTACCAATTTACGATCAACAGTATAAACAAAACGACAAGAAATATACAATGTTACGGAAATAAAATAAGAGATTTCGTCACATTTGTTGCATTGAAAATGAAATTCTCATTGACGTGTCCCAATCATCGCAGAGCTTCTATGAAAACAGTGATGTGCATAGTCAACTAAATGATATTTTAGTAAGTATCGAACTCATTAATCGATTATGGTAATTATAATAATTAATTAACTTTAATATTGATACAAAAGCACCATAAGACTTGTTAATTACATTGAAATTATTCATTAAATTAACGTATAGGTTATTAGCATGTTAAAATATCTCAAATCCCTTTAAATTTATTTTGGATATAATTCCATATCAAGCTATGCCTATGGGGTGAAAGTAGGACTCATTAGTAATTAAACATACCTTATTATTAAATAATCAACTCACTATCATCATAATACATTCAATTTATTTCATGTTCACATAGTATGTAGATACTGAAAAATGCCGTGAAAACATGTCATTTCAATTCGAACCCATTCATTGATATTGACAGCCAGATCAGAAGGCCAGGGGGAATCTGAAACTCTGAAATAAAAGGATTGAATAAAGCGTGGAAACTACAGGAAGCTACGTTAATTCAATACAGCGTGTTCGAAGACACCCTTTATTGAATTATTTAGTATGCTCACCTTACCCCGTATATTTTTAAACAAATCATGGCTGAAAAGAACAAGCAGTATGTGCATTTGAAGCACTGTATTTTTTGGTAACTATTTCAAATTTTGACGCTTAAAATAATGTCAGAAATATGATTATAGAGAATGGAATAAAATAATCCTCCCTTGCTATTTTATTACTTACTTAGTATGTAGGTATGTACGTACCTAGCGACCTAATAAATTGATTGTTTTATTATAATAATAATTTATTTTAAATGTTATAAATCCGTATACAAATACACAAATAACTGAAATAAGTAAAGGGAATAATAATATACGGTACTTCTGGACACGGCTCGTATTGTTAACAGTTTCCTTTCTCTTGACCCTGACCACCCCACCTTCCGCGCCCCGGTTGCTTGGACTCCGTTCCCGATAGCGGTGGTGTACGGTCTCATCACCGTATATTTTTCTGCTTACTCCGTAACCTACTTTAGGCCAACGATGCGCATCATAATTTAGCTTAATAAAACAACTTGACTAACGAATTAAAATATAGTTTACTTACAACTGGGTAGCTAAAATCAACTGAGAGAGATAATCGCCTTCCACTCTTATTAGAGTTAACTACTCTTAACTAACTTAAATAAACTTAAATATTTAGTGCATCTTAGTGGAACGTGTTTCTATAACCGAACTTAAAAACTTCACGACAAATCAGTGTACGGAGGTGTTAACTACTACTACCCGTACAGGCAGGCTACTCTATTTTTAAATATTTTAGGTTTTTTTTTTATAGGATAGAGTGATTTTAAATACCTAAGATATAACCAATCTAATTACCAGCCTAGTGCAGGGCAAAGGCTCACATACAGATTGGATCATTGATCACCACGCTTGACGCAAGATAGGTTAGCCATTTTAGGCTGATATTCATTAGTAGGTTTCTTCACGATGTTTTTCCTTCACGGATGTCAGTAATGTCCAAGATAAATTACTAAGAATAGAAAAAGTCACTTTAATACTTTCCCGGATTTGAACCCACAATCACCACGCGCATGAATGATGAGGCTATATAAAGGCCTGTTATGGTTTTTAACCACTGTGCTAACATTGTATGATAAGGATCACTATTGTTCGGTACCAATAATTAATATGGCATTGTATCTTATGATGCGCGATATATTTGTATCTGATTGTTATTGCTGCTAACTTGGCCACCTAAGACATTTAAAACACATAAATGCTATATTATGTAAGGTATAATAATGCTACACCTATATTATAAGCAAAAAAGCGGACCTAAGACTGACGTGTTCGTGGTAGTAGTCATAAAGAACTGCATTATCATCATTCCAGCTGTAAGAAGCCCACTGCTAGTCGTAGGCTCAACTAGTCGTGGTGGACCCTGTGCATTCGCATCCATCGGATTCCCACAACCTATAGGGGAATGCTCCAACTAGCCGTGTAAATCAAAATTTCTTGCGTTTTTTACAATTTGCAGGCCAGTGCTAGGTTGTAGGTATGTTGATTAAAATATTATTCGCGACTGTAAGACGTATGTAGTTACCTACTTTATATTAAAACTACAAAGAATACCAAGAAAGTTAACTAAAGGTTTTTTTGGAAAAGAACCTTGAGTTACCATTCTGTCTCGCACTTAGCCAGTTTCTCCATCAGTGAGTCGTCTTTGTTAGAAGAAAATTTATTATCACTAAAAGCAATTAAAACGGTTGAAATCGACTAATATGGTGCTGCAAGCAACGGGCTACTTTCTGAAACGTATAATTTTGGTAATAATAATATTCCTGACATTACAGAGACACCTCCTTAGGAATTTGGGTCATGTAATTTCTACCAGAATCTGGCTGAATTAAGTGACACTTGGGTGACAATAATAAATGTTCATATTTTAATAATTTATCTGTGGTCTTTTATTTCATTGTCATTTTGACATGAATGAGGCGAACGACGATTGACCTATGAAATTCAAGCCTATTTACCGTTTGTTTACATTTTTGAGACGCCGTTGTCAACCAACACAATTTAACCAAACATTGAGTTTTGCTGTATGAAACCGGACCACTTACATTATGCACATGTTATACTAAAACGTGTTCATAACTTTAAGTTGATCTATTTATAAAATACAACATGAGAACTGTTCCAAAGTGGGTGAACAAAATACACGAAGCTGACAAAGTAGAATTTTCCAGGTAAACCTTCCCTGGATCACAAAAAAGCATGCTCATTCTAATATCAAGATTTATGTGCTATTGATTTTAAGATAATTGATCATATCTTATTGCCAATTTCTTTAAAGCACGTTACCTTACTGAAGAAGCATTATTTTGATTATGCAGTTGTTTGTTTAGAAAACTAATCATGTATTTAAACATTATCACTGAGTACAGAGATTACAAGCTCCACAATTATTGGCTACAAACTTAAAATAAACAATTTTGAAAGAATGCTTAATCTGTAAGGTGGATAAATGCTTATCCAAATTTATGTTAGTGAAGTTGCAAACATCAGCTAGTGTTTACCTGTTAACATTTGATTCACTGTGATTAGGTAATTAACACAACATTTTTCCGGTTTCATTGTATCCATGAGCCATGATAGAGAACAACTGCTCTTGCATTAAGTCACTATATTTCTATAGTAGAAATGATTGTTATTGTTTTCAGTGTGCACACAATATGCTACAGTCCAGATGGCAGTCAATTGGTGGTAGGTGCAGGCGAGAAGGTCATGGTCTATGACCCTAGAGATGGAGCCCTTGTCCAGTTACTGCAGGCTCACAAGGGAGCAGTCCATGCTGTGGCATACTGCGGAGATGGCAAGAAGTTTGCAAGCGGTAGTGCAGATAAAAATGTTATCATTTGGACTTCTAAAATGGAGGGAATATTGAAATATTCGTAAGTTAATGGTCAAATTATGTGGCTGGCATTGTTTTATGTATGATGTTAAAGGTTACATCAAGTTTTATTATGCAACAATCTTGATGTGGTCATTACCTGTTTTGGGCTGGAATGCAGAGTGTTTCAATGCAATTGTAACATTTTTGCACAGCTTCTTTTCTGTTTTTTACAGCCACAGTGAAGCAATCCAGTGCCTTGCCTATAACCCGGTCACATTCCACCTGGCTTCATGTGCTCTCACTGATTTTGCATTCTGGTCTATGGATGTAAAAGCAGTACAGAAGTTTCGAGTACCAGGACGGATTACAAGCTGTGCTTGGTCTACAAATGGCCAGTACTTAGCAATAGGTCTGGCCATTGGAGCAGTTTCCATTAGAGATAAAGTAAGTCAGTCACGCACAATGGTTCACTTAAATGACTAAGTGTGGAAACCAAACTCCTATAACATAGAAGTAAGTCAGTCAATCCATGTTAGTACCTGCTAATACTATTTTGTGTGAATGTAAGCTGAATTATAAGGAGTAACCGTTTCTCCCCAAACAATTTGAATGAACAAAAGAAATCAAGTCTTGACCCTTGTGAATAAACAGGTTTACAAGCCCTATTTATAAAATTCCTTTTGATCGTGGCTTGGCTCACTTGCAGGTCGGAAATTATCCCACGGGAATCTACTGCTGGGATTAAACGTATCCCCATTATGATAAACGAGTATGCCAAATTTCATGTAAATCTGTTTAACGGTTTTTCAGGATTGATTAACAAACATCAAAACATTCGAACAGAGGTTTAACTATATATAGAGGTTATAACACTAATTCTGGTGAATAATAAAGTTGTCAACAAGGCTTTCAGCAAAACTGAATAAAAAGTTTACATGAAAATATACTTGACACTATTGCTGGTCGTGTAAATTTTGCATGGGAAAACTACGCCGCATTCTATTTTCTCACGATTATTGTATGTTCTTATTCAAAAACGATGTGACCGAAATGTCTCAGTTATTTAACAAGACTAAATATGGTATATAATATTAAATTCTTTTAAACATTTTTTCAGCTTGGTGATGAAGCATACCGCGTGGTTCGTGACGCGGCTGTATGGGCCGTTGCCTTTTCAAAATCTGTTCTAGTAGTTACCGACTGGAATGAAACCCTATCGTTCTATAATACTCAAGGTCAACAGGTTTTGAAAGAAAGACATATAGGTAATAATTTATTTATCCCTACTCAATTTGTCCCTAGTTTAAATAGATACCATCTGTTTAGGCCCAAGTCCTGTGCCCTACAAGTTTGTGTCTACAAACAAATAGATTGCGTGAGTGGTATTCTCACCTGTTGCATTAGTAAAGGTCATGAACAGGAGCTTTGGTGGTCTAGTGGTCTTAACCCCACTACTGTGCATGAGGTCTTGGGTTCAGTCCCAAGTTTTGGTAAAGTGTTCTATTAAGAATTTTTTGGTAGCAGCCCAGAGTTTGGATTTATGCCTGGTTGATGGCAATAGGCGGACAAAATATGGGCTTACTATAGATACCTACATCAGCCTTGGAGGATTACAAGTGATATTGTGTTAAGTATGTGCAAAACGACTTTGTTGCTTGGGTTACATGAATAACAAATACCAAATAATCACCCAAGTTACTTGCCAAATAAAGTGGTTTGTTTATGAAACAACTGGCCATCAGAGACAATGACCAGAGGGGTAATTGCGGAACTTTTATCGGTAGGAATTTGTTTAATATTCATAGTTAAACAACATTCATTGCGTTATTTACGTTACTGAGCCGACAATTTAATCGAACAAATGACGCAATGGTTTAGAAATAATCTTCAATCCCATTCGGATTCTGATAAATTGTGCGTTTCGCAATAAGGGTGCAGTTTATAATAAGAAATAGTTGCAGATAATGATGAGTGAAAGCATATGGTAAGGAATAACCTTTGTTGGACATACAAGATTTTACCATACCGGCTTGATGATGAAATATCGCCCTTGTAATATCTAATAAATCTTAAAAAAAACTACAGGTATAGCAGCATTGTCTGTCAAAATGCTTGGACCATTAGTGCTGGTTGGTGGTGTGGGTGGATGGGTCGCGCTGACGGCGGAGGGAGTCCCGATTTTAACCACGCCGCAAGAATGGGTGTGGGCCATAGCCCCCTCACCTTCTTTGAATAATTTGGTAAGTTTCCAGATTGCTGATGCTCCTAGTATGTAAGTAAATGTCTTTCATAAATGCCAGGTCCGAGTACCAAAAGCAAAGAAAATTCTAGAGAATATAAGAAAAAAGAGAATTGTAGGCAAAGAGTTTTTCTAGCAATGGACACGTTGTCTGCCTCACTCATTTAGCCATAAGACTGCTGTTTGTACCGGCTTAATGAAATTTTCTTCCCCTCAATGTACATAATGTTTTCTATGAGATGAATAGCGCTTAAAGTAGTATGCTTTATCAGTCAAGATGCATTGTTTCTAGCTAGGTAATGTCCCTTTTCTATTTTCTATTATTAATAAAATAAATATTTAATTTATTTATTACAGGCTGTAGCATGTCAAGATGGCACTCTATGGTGCTACCAAGTAGTGTTCAGCACAGTTCATGGTTTGTACCGCGAACGTTACGCGTACAGGGAGAACATGACTGACGTCATCATACAACACCTCACTACGGGCCACAAAGTGCGGATCAAATGTCACGACAGAGTGCAAAAGATTGCGATATATAAACATCGACTAGCGGTATGTATCATCCTACTATCCTACTAATTGTGACAACGGTTGATTCCAATTATTGTATGGTGGTGGGTATATATCAGTCTGTCGTTAACCCACGTCTTTCATTAACGCTCCATTGTAAATGGGAAAGTTTGTATGTTTACCTATATGTTTTTTACATAATCACTGAAACACGGCTGTACAGACCTGGCTTAACACATAGGAGACTTTTTATCTTAGTAGTACTTTCCCGTGGGTTAATTTTGGTCCTCCAAACCGCTGGTAAACCTATTAATAAACAATGTTTTATGCTGGCTCTGCATAGGTCCACATTCGCTTGGCTGTAAAGATACTGAATGTTCAACAAATCGATTAGCGTCGAGGGTTGAAAATGGAACAGTGTTTTTATTCTATTCTGTTGGATTCTCAATGCTCAGTTCAACACCTAGAGTTGAAAATTCAGTGCGTTGATACAATCTTGCCGCATATTTTCACCTCCGGGCCAATGTGGTGTAAATGTATTCAGTTGAGGAAAGATTGGTAATACATAGGTTCATTGGACTTTATGAGATAATGATGGCGATTAAAAACCTACCAGCCTCAGCTCCGCATAGGTGAAACATATTCTACTCTTCTGTTGAATATTTATCTTCTATACCCCTACTTAAGAAATACTCTAAACCAGCCTTTCCCAAAGTGGGCGATAACGCCCCCTTGTGGGCTCAGCAGGCTGCAGGCAAAAAAAAATGGGGGCGTTGTGTAGACTCTACACAACGCCCCCATTTTTTTTCTGGGTCTCTTACTACCCCCCTTTAGGCCTGCAGCGCCCACAAAAGGGCGTTACGCCCACTTTGGGAAAGGCTGCTCTAAACTATGGTAAAGTCTATCCATCAGTGGTAAGACAGCGACTTCCACCAGGTTTCAGAAACGTAAATCGAGGACGTATCAAACTACGGCCCAGTGACCTGACGGATAATTGCGTAACTTTCTATCAATCTATGTGTGGTCATACATAAAAAAAAACAAAAACGCATAAATTTTTACATAGTAGTCCGATTGTGATAATTCTTTTTTTAAACGACGAAAAAAAAACGGAGGAGGTTATCAATTCGACGCGTATATTTTTTTTTGTTTTTTTTTTATTTATGATCACGCATAACTTTATACAGAGTAGTCCGATTTTGAAAATTATTTTTTTATTGGATAGGGTTATACCTAGCCATGTATTATTAGTACATTAAAGCCACAAAAAATTATAAAATTAAAAAATTTTAACAAAAAATAAACCGCCGAAAAAACTGAAAAGCAAACAATAATAATCTTAAAAAATTTTGAGTCAGTGCTGAAAAATCAATGAACAAAGATTACTCAAAGCGCCGACTCAAAGGACTTTAAGGTTTATTATTGTTTGCTTTTCAGTTTTTTCAGCGGTTTAATTTTTTGTTAAAAAGTTTTTTTCAACCATAAGACGCAATGAATTAGGAGTAATCTTAAAAATATTTCAGATTACGCAATTAGGGTGCTTATTGGCTGTAGATAATTCAGCTTATTAATCAAGATAGGTGACTTGCGCTTTTTCATTTTTTGTGTGTTCCTTTCTGAAAACGGGTGTTGCTATTATGGGCGTTTAATGAGACATAATATTTCTTTTTTTAGGTGCAGCTACCGGAACGCGTGGTAGTATATGAGCAGGGAGACGTGGAAGGCATGCTGTACAGGGTTAAAGAGAAACTTCCGCAGAAGATTGAATGCTCGCTCCTAGTAGCTACCAGCGACGCCTTGCTTCTGTGCCAGGTAACCATGTTAAAACAATAATACCGACCTATTAGTGTCCCACTGCTGGGAAAAGTCCTCTTCTTAAATAGAAGGCACGTATATTGATCACCACGCTTGCTCAAGACCGGTTCGTGGTAATTACCCTACTTTATGGATGTGTATACTTTGTTGTATCACCGAACCTAGATACAAAGGTGACCATCCCTTTGTTCTGGCGAAAAGTTTGTATTACAGTCTATCTAACTATAGTCTATTAGTTAAGAAAATAGTGAGTCATCGTTGTCACATAGCTTGGCCACGCCCCTTGACCAATTAGATCATAGTAAATTAGAAAGCCGTTTGCACATTAGCAGTTGAAGTAAGCCCTGTGAGGACGCGTCTTTTGACTATTTTAAAACGAATACCTCACTTATTCGCTATATTATATTCTATCCTTCGCATTGAATCTATAATACTGTTGGATTCGCTCAGAAAACTCTGTCGTTACTTTAGACGCGACAGCTGAACTGCCTTCCTTTGCAGAGCTTTAACAAAATCTTGAGAATAACAATTTAAAGATTGATTACAAACGCTCTCAATAAGCTCGCAGAAGTAAAGTTGCCCAGCAGGAATAACAGGATCAAGAATGTTTCATTGAATTGTTTCATTTACAATTTCAGGACACCAAACTATCAATAATTGGGCGACAAATACCGAAATCATGGACAGTCCCAGCACCCATCCGCTATGTGAAGGTGACCACGCTGTACTTCGAAGAAGTTTTGCTGTTGGGTCTCATGAATGGACAGGTAAAATATACAAACAAAATTAGTTCGCAAAGCTGTTATAACGGTTTATCATAAATCGCTAAAACAAGGCATAAGATTTCATCTAAAACCGCACCCTCAACTTGAATCAATGGGAACTACAAATAATAAAAGCAAAAAGTAACTCAATTTTTGCTACCGTATCATTACTTATTGTTATAACTTTATAGTAACGATCGCACAGTTTCAATGGAAATATTTTTGCAAATGCACTTACTTTTTTTTTGTTATCAAGTATCTTTTGTTACTAACCTCGACAGTTGGCCGCCCTTCGTTCCGTGACCGTCAATTATTTGTTCGTGAAATTCGCACATACTTTTTGACCCACCTGGCCTTTGCAGCGGCCAACGGCTAATGTGGAATGAAATGAGAGACGATTGTATTTACGATTGGATTTGTCTGCGAATTGGAGCGGAAACGTGAAGGGGACTTGTACAAATACGTTATTAGCGCTGACCTTTAAAAATCGCCAGATGCGCGACACACCGCAGCTGGAGCTAAATAACCAGTTTTATATTAAATCTTTGCATTCATGCAGAATGGACCATCAGATTACAAACGAACTCTACAGATATAAACACGTGTCCATTGTGACCCATTCCACATGCGAAATTACAGTTAAACGCGTATACAAGATAATAAGCGGGACAGTTTTAAATTTCAATAGGTACAGTATTATTAGTCTGGATTTCTGCAACAACGGTCCAGTGAATGCAAGCCGGTTCGGATTCTGTGGGAGAAAGGATTTTGCACTGGGCTAAGCTTAGCAACCCGTTGTGTAGAGAGCTCGGCAAATAATTATAGGGTCGTCAACGAAATGGGGACTTATGTGCGCATGTACTATTTAAATACATTAGACGTTAGGTATTTGTTTACTTTATCTTAAGGAGAAAGAGTCAGAGTATCCCGAAAAAATAATTGTTTTTACCTTCTTTTGCAATTTGCTGGTCAGTATCAGGTTGTATTTTGATCTAAAAATAGATCGCGACATATTTATTCTTTATTATCATCATAAAATGCATTAATACTACTCTCTAGGAGAGATAGAAACTCATTTCTAATGACTATGTCAGAGGAGTTTGGGTTGCGCCGGTGAACAATCAGTTGTCAATCGGTGTCATGGTATGGGTAAGTGAAGTGGAGTTGGGACATTTTGTGAAGAAAGTTTTGAATTTGAATGTGTCCTAAGACTAAACGAGAAATGAAAGATATTACTAGCAAGGGGAAGCATTCGGAGATGAAGGCCAATGTACAAGTATGTTTGAGAAATATATTCGGCAACGACCCCGAATAATGGGACTAGGTCAAGACGGTGGTGATAGTTCTAGTGTATAGTTGAAGGTTAATCCTTACGCTAGCACGGTCATATACTTACGTGGCATCGTATGAACACTTCATTTATTTTTATTGACTGCCCAATTGGTGTTTCGAACAAAACATCTTAAATTAATTAATAAATATCTTAGGACAACCAACACCCTGTTATCTGATCCCAAACTAGGCAGAGCTTGTACTATGGTAACCAGACAACTGATAAATACACTTATATATTTCTAAATATATACATATTATAGATAAATTACACCCAGACACAGAACAAATGATTGTGTTCATCACACAAAGATTTGTCCTGGGTGGGAATCGAACCCACGACCTCAGTCTTAGCAGTCAGGGTCACTAACCACTAGACTAACAGGCCAGACTAATTATAATTAGTCTACATTGTCCCCTCCCTCCAGGCATCCTTTTCCAGGGCCACCACGACCCAACACTTGCAATACGCGCCTAGTAGTCTTGCCACCGCTTCTTGGGCCAACATCTTAGACAAACAGAAACTTAGGTAACGACTGAGTCTCGTCCCCAATTCTTGGTGATATAGCGTCACTCACTATTACAATGCCACGTCGTATTGAAACTAGCCGACCTGCTCCTGCCTCCCACAGTTCTTAAGACTTGACAAAGCATCGATATTACTTTGAATGAGATACGAAAAGCGACTTTGTTTTATAATAGACTAGCTTTTGCCAGCGGCTTCGCCCGCGTGGAGGTCGCAAAATATCCCGCGGGAACGTACTACCGGGATAAAAAGTACCCTAAGTGTTAATCCAGACTAAAAACTAATTGTGCTCCAAATTTCATCCAAATGCGTTCAGTAGTTTTTGCGTGAAAGAGTAACAAACATCCATACATCCTTACATTCATACTCACAAACTTTCACATTTATAATATTAGTAGGATAGTAGGATATAGATGTACATTCTCAATTCTTTATTGCGTACCTTATTGTATATACATAGTTGAAAGGGAAATAATTATATATAAGTCACAATTATGGACCCTGTCGGGCACAGCACAGGAGAGAGGAGGAAGAACACTGGGTGCTTAATGAGAGAAATTATATTTTTAGTTACCTAGTAATAAGTTATACGTACTGTTTTAATAATACTTTATAGCTATAGAATTTAAGGATTATAACTATTGTTTTATTCAATACTAGCAGTTCATCCGCGACTTCGTCCGCGTGACTCACAGGAACTGTGCATTTTTTTTGGGATAAAATATAGCTTGTGTTACTTGATGATAATGTAGCTTTCTAAAGGTAAAATAATTTTTAAAATCGGTTCAATAGTTTTGGAATTTATCCATTACAAACATATATACAGAAAATCAAATCTTCCCTCTTTATAATATTAGTTTAGATATCATCATCATCATCATCTCAGCCGGAAGACGTCCACTGCTGGACATAGGCCTCCCCAAACACCGCCATTTCGACCTGTTCTGTGCTTCTCGCATCCAACGTATTCCTGCGGCCTTCACCAGGTCATCATGAAGCGTGAGCGCCTCTACAGGTCCATCTTGTGGGAGGCCTTCCAACGCTACTGGAAGACGTAGTTTAGATATACATTAATTAATTATACAAATAAATAAAATTGGAGTGTCTGTTTTTAATATTAAAATAACCGCTTTTTACTAAGTGTATATGGATATATACACGGTACATATACCAAAACAATTTTTTTTTAAATTTTTGTCTGTCTGTCTGTTTGTTCCGGCTAATCTCTGAAATGGCTGGACCGATTTTGACGGGACTTTCACTGGCAGATAGCTGATGTAACAAGGAGTAAATTAGGCTACTTTTATTTTAGAAAAAATAGAAATAGAATATCACGAAAAAAAAACGAATGAAAAACTTTTTGTTAGTCGCGGGTACCTGTATAACTTGGATTAATGCATTCTTAATACATTAACCGCGGTAGTACGTCCTCTTGCGATAATTTCCGACATCCACGCGGGCGAAGCCGCGGGCAAAAGCTAGTAATTAAATAAATTTTATTGAATTAGTAACACTTTAAAAAAATATATTCTTTTTTTTATTATCTATTCATTATTGTTTAATTGATGAGATGAGGTGATATATCGTATAATATGTTCCTTCAGATCTGGCAAGTGGATGCGAGTCAGGGCAGCGCTAAGATGGTGCTGCAGACGCCGGCGCCGGTCCGTTGTCTGGACGTTAGTGCGTCGCGCGCCTACCTCGCCGTCGTCGACGAGGCGTCCGTCTGTAGGGTCTACAACCTGTCTACCGGGGAATTGCTGTTCACGGTAGGTTTGAGTAAGAAATTAGTTGTTTAAAACAGATGCTTGAGGATAGGCGAGGCAGGTAGATTTTAGAAGCAAATTATGAAGTGATTAAAATTATACAGATCATCATATCAGTCAAAAGACGACTGCTGGACATAGGCCTCTCCCAATTCGAGGGATAAGATACCTTATAATATATCTGTTGATATGACACTTCAATGACTAACTAACAAGAACATACCCAAAAATCACTTACAGTTTTAGGTATTATCGCGAGTAAGGCACTCAGGCGTAAAGAATAGCATTATATCATTTCTTCGCGTGGGTGTCGTAGAATGCGACTAAGGGACTACAGAATGGGCAGCAACGTTCTCTATGCATTTTACCACGACAGATTTTTAGACTTTAAAAAAAAGTAGAACAAAAAAAAGCAAGAAAAACCTAAATGGTTAAATCTTGAAATTAATTATAAAGTAATATAAAATAAGAAGTTTAAAGACAAGGAATAATTAAATTGATCGAAATCGATTGATATGCTGACATGTCAAAACAACAAAACAGTCTATAAAATGGTGGCTAATGGTGCCATTGACCACTTTTCATCCTTATTGTCTAAGGAATAAGAGTCAAAAGTGATTCACCGCTAGTGTCCATGATGGTACATAGGTATACACCTATTTTTGGTAACTGTGTTTGCTGTGTTTACGGGGCTTAAATCAGCATGTTTGCTTTACAGGAGGAGAACATAACATCGGTGTCGTGGAACTCATGGTGTGATGAGCTACTGAGTTTGTCTGGGGGTGGACTGCTCACTATAAAGGCTTGTCACTTCCCTCCCGCAACGCAGCCATTGTCTGGCTCCGTTGTAGGATTCCAGGTAAGAAATATTGTATTTTTGATTTGAATGTAAAGGGAATGTTTGTTATTAGGACTATAAGGAATGATTTTGTTAGTATTCTAAACCGAAAATAGATGCACTTGATTTTGAATGTGTATATATGTATCTATCTATGTACTTATGTTTGATTAGAAACTTCTCAGTAATCAATTATTACTTACTTAGTATTTATTTATTTAATACAGTTTATAGTAAAAAGATATTAAAAAACATTTCTTTTTCAGTGAGTGGTTAGTTAAATAGTTAAATACTGTTTTGATTAATGTGAAGATATTCTAAATTTTCTTTTCAGAATGCTACTGAGTTATTTGTTATGCTTTTGGTAGGATTCACCAGGCTGCCTGGACATAACATTGTGAACTAGGCATGGTAGTAGTAAATGGCATGTTATTGTATTTTTCACAACGAACGCAGTGAATGTATAGTGTACCTCGTTTTTGTTAGAAAGGAGAGTTTGATGTTTCACTTTTGTTGTTGTTGACTGGCTAGATTGTTTATGTGAGGCATGGTTCACTAACAAAATGTATATGACGAAAAACAAAATTTATGTCGGAATCGAATAAAAATCTTTCCTGATTCTTGGCGCAGCAGACTTAGCTGTAATTCCCAAGTATAACGGGATTTGTATTAACATTAAAATTAAAACCTTAGAGACTTGAGACAAACGGAGCATGGTCGTAGAAATAATTTATCAGTATATAGGTACAGTACGGGTGCGCTAACTACGGGCAGTTCCATCTTTTTGCCAAAAGTCCATCAGTGGGTAGCTGCGTTAGGCTGTTGCTGTCACAGGTATACTGATAAAATCTTACTGCAATCGAAGCACTTCACTACAACTAGCCAGCATAATATGTATAGTTTTTAGCCATAATTACAATGTAACGTTTTGTTTAACCTCCACATTAATGTGTCGCGTTTGTGTCTTAAAATAAGATTGTTATTTAATTAAACCGATTTCAATACAACCTTTTCCTGGCTTAGGGAAGCGCCTGCCGATATTATAATTAAAATTTAAACAAAAATTGAAATTGGGTTGATTTATTTTTCGCATTGTCTGTGTGCGTCTTATTTGTGTTTTTTTTTTTCGTAGCTGTGATTCGGTTGTATCTATAGTTTGTTACGTTAGGTAACATCGATATTAGCTAATTACATATGTTACGTATGTAAATAAATAGTGTAGAAAAAACTACAGTGCACTGAGATAAACAATAAAATCGTTTTTATATTTCCTCAACGGTAAGGCCAAGAATATTTATTTTGCACCACCACCACTTGCGGCTTCGCCTGCGTGAATGTGGGAAATCATCCCACAGGAACGTACTACTGGGGTAATGAGATACCATAGGACCTGGTTAGCCTAGTAGTACGCTCCGGAAAATTGGCATACAGGCAGACCACGACCATAACCACCTAGGTCATGGACTGACGATGCGCCATATTTCAGCGAAATTCATTCAACGATGAATGCGTGGAACAGTAACAGACAGACTTACTAAGTGACTCTTAGTCATGAAGTATTGAAGCCATATCCAGGCTAAGATTCTTAGTCACTGTAACACTTTGAGTCAGCAATTTCTCAGTACCAGTTCTGAGTTTGATAATAACAGACTCGCCATTCATTACATACATGGAACATAATTTACTATGACCGGTGAACTAAACATCTCGTATTACCCTTTAGGAATACAGGCTTATGTATAAAGCGTGGGAAAAGGATGTTAAAATAAAAAGTCAGTCAATATAGCAGACGAATATGAATGAGATTTACGAGACCAGTGACAACCGTTAAAAATTCCCATGCTGTTCTTTTGATCAGAAGACCTTGAATAACCCCGTTAACTCAACTTCGAACAGGTCAAAAAGTGACCTTACAGACAAACATTTCTTGTTTAAAGACAAACATTTCTTGTTTAACACTTTAGGAAAGAAAAAATTATATTGATTAATTAATAAATGGTTTGAAATTATTTTGCAGGGCGGACGTGTGTTTTGTCTACAAACGAATTCGATGCAAACTATCAACGTGCCACTCTCGCATGCCGTGCACCAGTACATTCAGCATAAGATGTTCAAGTACGTATTAACAATATTAAGATATTTATTTGCATTATAACTATTTGTGAAATTTTTTGTTTCATCTTGTAACGATTGTTGGGTATTTTAGCGTTCTTGTGATTTGAATTTGAAAAACAAAATGGCGCACGCGTTGCGCGGTGCATATTACTTACGTTTTATTTTTAATCAGTGGCAGTCTTATTATAAAAACTTATTATAAGACCTACTTAGATTAATAATCTTAGTACCACAATGTCTTGTGTCCAGATTAACGACACAATCGTTACAAAAAAACTTGGATCTAAAATAAAATGGACATCAATTTTACATCACCATCATCGTTTTTTCGTTCCTAAAATAATTTTTGCAAGAAATAATTATAAAATTAGATTTTTTATTTTTATTTAAAAAACGTGTATGTACGGGAGATCCCCGATAGGAAAGAAGTTCCTTCTCACGTATTATTTAAAACAAAAATAAAAAAATTCGCAGCCACCATCTTGAATTTACATTTACAACGACCAAAGAAGAAAGTCTCGGGAGGTATACATAACATATAAGAACGCTTTTTCCAGTTGCTTTCCGTTTTCCCTACGGTTTCTACCAGTCAACTCTTACCGCAGGTCGTGATAAAGAAAATCGTTCCAATAAAACGCTTTACAATTTTACATGTTTTGTGGTTCTCACCATAGGAGAACTAGAACTTTCTTCTAATATCGATAGTAAGATATTAGTTGGTACAACTTATTATTACCAACCACAAGATTTACCATAAATCAAATAAACAATGCCTAAATTCAAATTAGAATCTTGACTGATGTATCAACATATAAGAATTCAAACTTGCTTCTAATTTCGAATTGGAAGTTTATGGCGGCATTACCGACAAAAGTAGTCAGTACGATTTATTACTACTACAAAACTGTGTTACCACAATTCAAATATCGAAGACCGATAACATTGCTACAATGGCACCAACATATTCCGGAATGTTCTTTGGTCAGTTATCGTAATAATAATGTAAAGTGGGCTTTAAAATATCTGTTGCCGTATTTAAACTGTCGTTTTTTTTTTGCCAGCGGTACACTCAATACGAAACCGTTCACAATATAAAGTGGTCATGCTTTTATCCAGTACAGTTTATAATAATAACCGTAATCTAACCCATTGTCCAGTTTGTATTATCCAGACTAATAAGCAGTGCTTGTATAAAAGGGACAGACCCTTTGTTGCCAATAGCATTGAAATGCAAATGATTAAATTTGCATCTCAATAAATCAAAAAACGACATATTCAAATAATAGTGTTATTTATTATTTGAATGATTTCAATGAGAATCGTTACAGCTGCAGATTTTATTGCAATGAGTTTTGTGCTTATTATTCCAGTAAGATTAGGGATGGGGTTAAGAGTTAAAAGCTCGTGATTGGTGGCAGCACTGTTGTTAGTGTTACGGAGAGGGTTACCCCCATCATATCCCGGCGTATAAATAGGGCGTACGGGCTTCCATCTTATTATTAAATTTTGGACAATATCTGATTTAAAATGATCACTGTGCGTCTTGATCCTGTGCGGTTACACTAGTGCTGTTTGTGCGTTACGGTGGCTCCCTAGCGATGTCAGGTCCGAATAAGGAGTATTTCTTGATATTTGACTTCAAAAATTAAAATATTTGTGATGTGTGGTGACGTAAAGGACGACAAGTAAGTTTTGAACATTTTCTTATTCATTATTTCTTTTAATCATTGTTAAATGCCTTCCATGCCAGAACCTTCATCATAAAATATAATGTCATCAAACTATAGATACGTGATGCTTTTAATACGTTTTTCTTTTATTCACTCCATATTTTTCAATTTTCTATGTGTTTAAATGGTGCTTAAAAAACGTAGGTATTTACTGTTTGATTTCTCATCTTTACTATTCATTTGCTCGATTTGAATCAATAATTTGTGGTGCCATTTTTGCCAGTGTTCAATAATTCTTCTTTTTCTTCTTCTTCGTGCCACTAGCGCTACAGTTATCAAACTGCGATCATTATAAAAATGTGTCATTTTCAGGGTTTCAACGTACCTGGTGAAAACGTTATGGCACGAAAGACAGATGATGTGCAGTAAAATGACGACAGTGATGTAAATAGGTGTGTACTGATTACTATTTTTAAGTGCTATTTCGTTTTATACTTAAGCCTTTTACAAGTGATATTTTATATTAATAATTCTCTCCATAAAATCATTTCGAATAGTTGCGTTTAACACGTTAACTGCCATGTCGGACTATGTGTCCGACACTTTTGTTCCATTCAGGCCTTGTCGGACTATATGACCGACAACGCATACCAAATCTGAACGTGTTGTTGCTGCCAGGCGGCCATGTTTATTAATCTTTCGGCTATATTAAGTGTCCCGTAGAGCTCAAAAACCATTGTGTCAAAATAACTTTTGTTTACATTGACTCTCATACACTTTTTGGAAAGTATGAAGTCAAAATTAAAGTAAGGAATTCAATTATGAAAATAGGCTCTATATAATGTAATAAATGTTAGATATATGTTTCTATGGAATAAATAAACTATTTAAAGTGAAATAACACTAAGTATTACATTTCTTGACTTTTTCTGATTTTCACCATGGATGTTAACGTGTTAAAGTATTATTACATGATTAATAAGTCACAAGGTCTTTTAACACTTTGCAATCAAGTTATTTCTGAAATTGGGACAAGAAACTTGCGACATTGAAGGATCATCGTCAATTAATAGAGATTTTTTAATTTATTTAGTAGATCTGCAGCCGTCTAGGTGAAAAGCAGAAAGATAGGTAAAGAAAACTGATTTTCTTTTTCTTTTGTTTCAGATGGTACACGTAACCAAGAATATCAAGATAATGCAAAATCAGTTATGTAACTTATTGGCTGCCTTGGTTCCTGTGTCAATATAATTACTTCTAGTAATGGCTGCCTTGGCTCCGGTGTTCAAAGAAAACCTAATGATGAGTTGTAAGCCAGTTTCACTTCCTAACGACGCGAATTGATGGATTTAGACGGATTACAAAGTATGTTAGATTAAATAAGAGAAAAAATGGTATATCGTTTATACCGTGGATCACTTTTCTGGTATACCGTTGATTGTGATATTATTATTAATCTGCATAATAGACTAGGTATAACTTGGGTGTGCATAATATTTGTTTATCATAATGATAGAATTTTATAAAAATCTAATGCCAATTTCTTAATTTTTGAAAACAATCTTGCCTAGCGTAATTTGTGATTTCATAGAACTCTTATTAACTTAATTTCGCTGCGTTAAAATAATTGCAGCTATAAGTTATTTCGCAATAGTAACTCAAGCCGCTGAGCGTACGCCGAGCGATAACTGCTATGAATTAATTTTGCACACAAACTCAGAGTTCTGTATCTCCTTATTTTCTATGAAATCTAGTAACATTTATGCCCCGAAGTTATATCTAGTGTATTGTGCTCCTCAAAATTGTGCGATTTTTTAATGAATAATTATAATCGGATTTTTAGTCTATTTATTTAATAGATTAATATCCGCATATCCTACCGCGTTTCGTAGGTACAAAAATGCTAACATGCTGTGACATAAACATTTATTTACTGTTTGGTTAACAATTTGATTACTTATTATTTTTTTTTTTTTTTACAAAAGTCTTTGCGTCTCAATGGAACATAGGGATCAATATTTATTTATTTGCTTCTGATGCTGTTTTTTAGTCTTTTGTGTGTAATATCTGCGCCCTTATGCCTTTAGCCACCGCAGGAGACGCCCCTGGCGTCGGGAGTCCATAGCGGACTGTGTCGGCCACCGTAGGCGCGGTCTTGCGGGCGGCGTGCAATGGGTAGGTCGCCACCCAGTAAGGTCGATGCACGTGAGGCGCGTTGTGGTCCACGCGCGTTGTAAAAGTTAAAAGTCAACTACTAGATAACAAGGTTGAGTCTATGCATGTCCCACATCTTAAGAAATACCAACTTCCAAAATATAAGCTTGACTTAGGGAGATGGCAAATCATCTATTATGTTCTGTTGTGCAACGATAAAACGTTTTTATAAATTCATAAATTAAGTCTTTGTTGTTCTCTAAGAAATAAAAAAAAATATTATTAGTTAAGAAAAAAAATCATACACTGTTTATGCATAGTTCAAAAATTTCAAACCCCCTGTATAGTTTAAACAAAATGGCTGACCGTATGAAGTGATGGATTTAGTTGAAGCTGGCAGAAATATAACGCATAACTTTTATTAAATTGTAAATCGGAACCGTATAGGACTTCGATTCGACCATTTCAATTACAGAATGCCTAATAAGTAGGGTTATGTCTATTAGATCATTGTACATAGAGGACATTTGAATAAAATAGATTTTGCATATGCTTAGAGTGTTGTGTTCTATAAATAAAAAAAATATATAAAAAATACAAAAAATAGAGTGTTTGCTTGTGCTTAGTTTTCTACGTAAATAGTGTGCAATTTGTAATAAGTAAAAACATGAAAAAAAATACAAAATAAAAAATACTCATAAAAAACAAAAAAAAAAAAATGCTAAAAAATATAAAAAAAACTAACATATCCATATTGTGTTCATAGTGCCTTAAATAGCAATAACAATAGGTCAATAGATTGTTGTATAAATACATAGTGGATAAAGGAAGTGCCTTTTTTTAGTAATCTTTTAGTTAATTTTTAGCCAACCAATAAATATATATATACACCGTGACATTTTAGTCGTCTTACAAAGCTGGTCCATTCAATGTATCCGACATAATATACCTGTACGCGTGATTAAAACTTGTTACCATTAATTAAGATAATAGGTACTAAGAAAAATAAATACTGGATTAGAGTTGTGAAACAGCCTGTTAATAATGTTTACGTATCATACGGTAGAGAACATACCTACCCAGTGCACGAGTCGGTTAGATCATTCTCCATTTTCCATGAGACAAAATATCAAATTTAAACCACGCCATGCGTAATCATAATGAATAATACTTTTATATTTTAGTTATTCAAATGTTCATTTTTTTCTTATGGATGTGTAGTAGTCATTGGGTACATGAAGTGGGCTGCCGTTGTAAGACAACTAAAATGTCACGGTGTATATATTATTGTAAGATGATTTTTGTGTGGTTTGAGTTTGAGAGTGATTTTTGTTTTAATTATTTCGTTAAATGATAGGTCACAGTGCTTAAATAGCAATAATAATAGGTCAATAGATTGTCGTACAAGTATATAGTAGACGTAGAGGAGAGACGTTTCATTGTTTTTAAGTTAATTTTCACAACACTGCCCTGTTATTTCAGTAATTAATTTAATTAGTTTTTATTTAAAGTACGTTTTTGTATTATTGAATGTAAGACTGATAGATGTTTTTATTAATATTAATAACAATAGGTCAATAGATTGTTGTTCACGCACGTAACGGATGATGGTGGCGCCATTGCTGAGTTTGAGGTAATTGAGATTACATATTGAGGTAATTGAGAAACATTTGAGGTAATACTGCAAATTCAAAATTAAACCTGTTTGTATCGAGATATAAGAACTTTTAGGGAAAAACGATCGAACGCCATTTGATACCGACTCTAAGGAATGATGTTCCAATACAAAAATAATTTGTATAAAGAAATAGTACTTATAAAACTAAAAAAAATATTTTCAATTCCAGCACAGCAACAAAATTAAAACTGTATGTATCGAGATATAAGAACTTTTAGAGAAAAACGAACGAACGCTCACTTGATACCTTCTCTGAGGAATGATGTTCCAACACAAAAACAATTTGAATGAAGAAATAGCAGTTTAAAAAATTAAAACTCTTTGATTCTTTTTTAAAACGCATTATTCTGTTTAAATTTAATTCAAAGAGTAATGAGCATAGATGGGCTGCCTGACACACGCCGTCGTAGTTACTGTATTTTTTAATTTTTTTTAGTTGTAACGAACTACCTCACAATGCCTTATACTTCTATAAACAATTTGTTAACTTTATATAATGATATTTCGTTATCCGTTGCTTATTAAGATTTCTTAAAACTGTCATACATCCAAACTAACCTATTGAAGTTTTTGTGATGTTTCATTAGCCTTTTGTTTTGTTTCTTAATTAAAAAAAACAAAAAAAAGTTAATTTATATCGTAGGAGGGAAACACGTCATCTTTCTTATTAATTTAGTTTTTTTTTCTGTTTTCGTTATTGTCCCTATCCAGCGGGTCTGCAACATGGAATTTCAATGATTAGTTATTATTTGTAAATAGGTTTTTTGTGTGATTTGAGTTTGAGGGTGATTTTTGTTTTTCTTAACTTATCTAAATGCCGGGTTAAAATGCTTAGATAGGTCAATAGGTAGTTGTACAAGCAGATAATGGATGCAGGACGCGCCTCTGCTTTACTTAGGTTTCATTTTTTTTTTCAAACTGCCGCTATAGGTCGGTAATGTTTCTTTCGTTTCACAATTATTATTTTTTTGTTATTATCCCCTATCAAACGGTTTTTAATTGTAAATACTTCTTTGTGTGATTTGAGTTTGAGAGTGATTTTATTTCCTTAACTTCATTGAATTACAATACGGGTTATAATGCTTAAATAGGTCAATACGAAGTTGTACGTACGGCTACACATCAAGTTATATATTTCCAGTTTTAGCTGACCTCGTATTGTATAGGCTTTTCGTACAGTGAGAATTCCGCTTATACGGGAAATGTATAGCTTGGTCGTGCGTACAAGCAAATAATAGATGCAGGAGGCGTCTCTGTTTAGTAGTTTTACATTTTTATCACACTGCCGTAGCACTAACGGTCGGTAATATTTCTTCCGTTTTTCTATTCTTTTGTTATTTGGCCCCATCAAGCTGGTCAACAGTATGCAATCTTGATGATAAGTTTTAATTGTAAATAAGTTTTTGTGTGATTTGAGTCTGAGAGTGATTTTTGTTTTCTTTAATTTTGTTAAATGATAGGTCATATTGCTTAAATAGGTTAAATAGTTAACAAGCCCTAAGTGGATGAAGTGCTTAGTCCTTTTCATTAGTTCTTTGTTGACTGCACATGAAAGACAGTAATAGTGATTGCTTTCGTTGCATTATTTTTTTCAGGTTACTATCCGGATTGATTTAGTTATTAATTGTAAACAGATTTTTTGTGTGATTTATGTTTGAGAGTGATTTTTGTTTTTCTTAACTTTGTTATACGATACGTCACAATGCCGCCTAAATAGGTCAATAGTTTCTTGTACAAGTACGCATTGGTTACAAGAGGCGTCTGTGCTTAGTAATTTTTCGTTAATTTTTATCTAACTGCCCCTGAAGGGCAATAATATTTCTTTCGTTTTACTATTATTTTTTTTGCATTTGCGTCAAGTCGTTCTGCGAAATGGAATTTGAATGATTAGTTATTAATTATAAATAGATTTTTTGAGTGATTTGACATTGAGAGTGATTTTTGTGTTCTATAACTTTGTCATATGATAGGTCACAGTACATCAATAGGTTAATAGGTTGATGTACACAAATATAGTGTATGCAGGAAGCTAAATATTCATAAAAAAATTATTAAGGAGAGGTCTTAGTTCTTTTTCATTAATGAGCTGACTGTCCCCGAAGGACAGTTTCATTTCTTATTGCTTTCCTTTTTCATTTTTTTTTGGTGACTTACAATTTTAATGATTCGTTTTATTTGTCAATACTTTTTTGTGTGTTTTGAGTTTTCTGTGTGTTTGAGTTTTCTATGTTTGAGTTTTCTGTGTGTTTGAGTATTCTGTGTTTGAGTTTTCTGTGTGATTTGAGTTTGTTTTCCTTAAGTTCGTTATATGATAGGTCACAATGTCGCCTAAATAGGTCAAAAAGTTCGTGTACAAGTACATATTGGTTACGGAAAGCGCCTCTGCTTAGTACTTTTTCATTAATTTTTATCTTACTGACCCGGAATTACGGTAATATTTATTCATTTCGTTTTACTCCTTTTTTACGGTCACTATTCCCAATCAAGTGGGTCTACAATATGAAATTTAAATGATTACTTATTATTAATTGTAATTTGATTTTGTGTGTGATTGAGTTTGAGAGTGATTTTTGTTTTCCTTAACTTATTTAAATGATTGGTCATAATGCTTTAATAGCAATAACTAAAGGTCATTGTATGTCAATAAATTGTGCTCTTGTTCAAGCCCATAGCGTGTGTGTGAAGAAGACGCCTCTTTTCAGTTGTTTTTTATTTGACTTCCTCATAAGGAGAATTATTTTATTTAGTTAGTTTTGACGCAATTCTTTGCTGTGTTGGTGTGTAGTTAATAATATTAAATATAAATATGTATGAGTTTGAGTGTGAACTTACTATTAACTTTGTAAAATGTTAGGTCACAATGATTAAAAAAAAAAACAATAGGTCAACAGAGTAAATAGTAAATGTGATGTAGGCGCATCTTTTAAATATTCTCAAACATATTTGTTATGTGAATTCCCCTAAAGGAGTGTACATATAGTAAGAAAATTAACAAAAAGTTTGTCATCGCTGATTCTTACTCGTTTTGGTTTTGATAGCTCAAATAAAAATAAGAATCAAATCCTATGCGAAAAGAACGGGCTAAGGTAAAAATAAATATCACTATGTTGTTAATTTTTATGGTTAAGTAGCTTCTGCTCGCGACTTTCTCCGCGTCAAATTTTTGTTCCCCTGACTCTTCCCAACGCATCAAATTGCCTGCCAGTTTTCGACCATTTTTCGTTGCTGCTCCGCTCCTTTTTTTAGGAGTCCATCCCGGACAAACAACGTGACGCGTAATTTATGTATATTAAGATTAGTAGGGATGGGAATCCAGTGGCATTTCAATTCGGCAAGATTTATGCTTCATCAAAGCGAATCCATTGCTGGATTGTACTATAAACTTGTTTTAAACTAGTAAAACGCATAGATGCCTCTTAGTTAAAAAAGCAACTTTTGTCATCTTTTCCCGTCATTCAAAAGATAACTGTCATTTCATCACCTTTCTACTAGCTGACCGTACAGACGTTGTCCTGTTTCCTAGAACTCGATAGCAGCGCCAACTCGGTAGGTGAGACCCGGTGGTCCAATAGTGAATCTAAACCATCCAGGGCGCCACCCAAAGGCATACAAAAAAAAAAAACATTCAAATCGGTCCAGCCGTTTAGGAGGAGTTCAGTGACATACACACGTACGGTAGAATTACATACATATATAAAGATATGCGAAGACGATGCATCTAGAATAAAAAAAATATTACGCCCGACCGCACGATTGTACTATGTCTGTGATTGTATGTCGACTAATATACCTAGCCAATCGTTAAGACGGCTATTTTTATTGCCATAAAGCGCAGTTTGGTTCTGACGCGAACTTAACATTTACGTAGGTATAGCAGAAGCATGAGACGCGACGTTGGGAAGATGTGGAAGGTATCTTCCACATCTTCTCAACGTCTTAGGCACACGTCATCTGTTTTACTTACACCTTAATAGTATCTTATACCTCATCAAAGTTTATTTATAAATACTATGTGCGTTCATAGGCTGTTTGGTTTTTTCTGTCCTCAAATGGTTTACCATTAGGCTAATATATATATGATAATGACATCTCATCTCATTTGATATACGATCGATTAGTTTATTTTCATGGTCATTACGATGTGTCTGTGTGCTGTCTATTGTTTTCTTTCCGCCTTATATTAGAGAAATATCGCAGCCTATTCATAATGAATACTTACAAAATCCAAAACTGTTTTATAGGATAGGTATTATGGTAGGTCAATGCAAATCCACTATTTACTATATTTTAATTGCTTGCATTCACGGCGACATACCAAGGTATAAGATTTCCAATATAAGCTAACTTCTCATTGTACGAAAAGTCAATACAATGCGAGGTCAGCTAAAACTGGAAATGTATAGCTTGAAATGTAGCCGTGTGTACTAAGCGCAGCTTCACAAATAGATTCTGTCATCGCGGATCCTTTCTAGTTTTAGTTCTTTTTTTGTGGAAACTATGTGTGGTTGTTTAAGCTGCTTTTCTGCCAATTTTTGGTTACTTCGTACAATGAGATGATTATGTACGAGAGATCTGACTGTAACTTTCATCATTGTGGGATTTACTAATGTTCCATAACTATTCACTGAGACTGCCAACAGATTTTTGTGTTCATACTTATTTTTCTTCTTATTCGTGTAGTTTCCGTGCAACTTACAATACATGTTGTGTCTTGCATGCTAGATATGAACAACAATTGGAATCCAAACAAGTAAACATAAGGGCCACCTAAGTTTGTCAGCCATCAACCATCAGATCATCTGGCAAAATTATATTTCTGCTGAATATTTTACACCTGTTTATTTTTATGCGAAGGGACTACGTTTCCCTTGAAATGTGTTAAAAATTATAATGTACTAGCAACCCGCTCCACCTATTGGCTCTAAATTATTCTTATCTTGCAAACTGAAACTAACCACACACATTCAGAAAATGTCATTGATATCGGTGGGGTGGTTCCAGAGATTAGCGTGTACGGACTTAGTGACACGTAATATTTAATATTAAGATCTTGGCAATTTGCACAAACACGGTGCACGCAAGCTAAGCAAATGTTTTGTAACATTTTCCTTTATTTTTGTAACTATTTGGTCAGTTGTATCTGTTCTTACCATAGTTTGATATGGCCTATGTAAAAAAACACTTCATTGTCATGATTCTCAAACTTTATAAAATTTAGACTTATGATAAGCAAAGTAACTTTGCTAAATTGTTTAAAGTTTAATTTTTTTTATTTCGGAAAATTTTTTTTTTTATTGTGATTTTTGTGATACGAAAATATTTCAATGGACTATGTACCGCCCAAGGAAACACTTTAGGCAAAGCAAAATTGTGGTTCTCTGTAACGTGGGCTGTATAAACCTGAAATTGATTAATTAAACAATAATATTTTTAATGATATAATCATTATCTTTAAGTGTTTGAGTTTTCTTTAAATGTCATCGAAATTATTGTAGTAACATATTTCTGTAAGACTAAGAAATAAACGGATTTTCTCGCTTTATTTGTGTTTTTTATTGTAACTCTTGAACACCATTATCCTGTCCCAAACGTATGCGATGCAGCCTTTCCTGTTTCCCTAATTCCTGAAATACCTATGTCACAAATAAGCATTCGATTACTTTCTTGATTCACCACTCATTGTTAATACATCGAACAGTAATCAAACCCTAATTGTGGCAAAGGAGCATTAGTACACGCGACGACTGATTAACCATATACTTTCCCAATTTATAAGTTGACTTCGCATAGTAAATCATTTCCATACAATGAGAGGTTTTGCAAATACTCGATCAAAGTCGAAACTTAACAGGTTTATTTCACAGAATTATATGTCCATTTTACCGGACTGTCCGTTATATCGTTATAACGCATGGCCGGTTTCTGAGGTCCTCATTGTCAAATATATTCAATTCATTCGAAGACAAGTAATAACTTATTTAATCATAGTTTTTCCTTAAGAGGCCGTATGCGAAATTTTGACGATTATGGTGATTTACTTGATTTTACAGAGGTGCTTTTACAGTTAAACAACTGCGGTCCCATTAGTTTTAATTCACAGTTTGAATTATCGTTTGAGTTATAATCTAACGAATGAGCTCGTTTTTAGGGTTCCGTACCATAGTGGTAAAAGGGAACCCTTATGGTGCGACTCAATCTGCCTGTCGCAGCTGGATATCTCAAGAACTACTAATGCTATTAACTGGGGCTACGGAGGCATGTAGGGTATCATATGAAAGAGCGCTATTTGCACATTCTCAAACATTTCTTTCTGGCCGCATAGTTTTCGACTTGCGACGAAAAATGTAAAAAAAATCCTGTCCCCCCCCTTATCTTCGAAGTTTGTATAGATCTAAAACTGCAATACTATAAACAATAATATCTAATATCGTCGTTGCAAATTTAAAATCTCCTATGTGTAAAAAGTAACTTTTCGAGAAAAACGAAAAAAACTGTTTCCTGAAAAAGAAACTGAGGAAACATTCTTATTTTTTTTTAGATGTAAAGTGTAAAGGACTTATAATGTATTGAGATAGAATTTGTCTTATATCAATGTGTCGTTCAGCGTATATTTATATAAATTTAATTATTTTTCTGCACATAGGAGATTTAAGTTGCAACTTTTTGTCACATAAGTGGTTTTACAGTTTATTACATCAGGCACATAGGAGTTTTCGATGGTCAATAAACATGAGATTTTATTAAATTAGCGAATATTTTAACGATACATTAAGATATTCACATATGAGTTTTTGCAATAGGTAGGTATACAAAATCGCTTTTAAAATATATGCATAGCTCGTATTTGTGAAAATTGTTACATAGGAGATTTTAAATTTGCAACGACGATATATAAAATTATCGTGTCACAGTTTTCGTTGCCATACTCCTCCGAAACGGCTTGACCGATTTTGATGAAATTTTTTGTGCTTATCCGGTATCTATGAGAATCGGCCATCATCTATTTTTCATCCCCCTAAATGTTAGGGGTAGTCCACCCCTAAATTTTATTTTTTATTTTTTAGACAAATTTTTTAATTTCTATTTTTTTATGATACAACATACAAAAATACATACAACTCTAAATTTTCACACTTTTTCACCCGGCAAAACAAAGTTTGTCGGGTCAGCTAGTAATACTATAAAATATTCATTTTTAATAAGAAGTTGGTAAAAAGAGATTCATACATTGTAAAGATTGTACATACTTCTGTAACGCGGTTTACCGTTGAAGTACACTGTACAAGTACACGGTATCTACATACCGTCACGAAAAAGAAAAAGCGTTTTGCACCCTCCAATAATAGGAAAAAACAGAACGAGATAGAGAGAGCGAAACGGTTTTTATGGTTTTCGAGAGTGTAGAAGCCAATAGTGAGGCCAAAATTCATGATAATGCTGCGAAAATATAAATTTATTTTATCATGTGTGTCGTTTTCATGGTTATCGAGGGTGGTAAAGCCGATAGTGAGGCCATAATGAAAATTCAAGATTGCGAATGACAAGAAAATGTTCAAATTTTTCTTTACAGGTGTCATTTTCATGGTTTTCAAGGTTATTAGGCCGGTTATCGACCTTGTAATGCAAGCTTAAACCTTCGAGCCAGTTACTGTATTTTTCACTTTATTTCGACTAACAAAGTTCTCAGTACAAAATTGACAACTAAGACTCTGTTTGTTTAGCTTGGACAAAAGTTAAAATCAGTTTTCTAATGAGAAATCGGTTATGTTCCACTAAAATAACCTATAGTCTGCTGTCCCTAGCAGATAGTTTTCTACGAATTCTTTTTTTTGTAAGGGACCCAGGAGTGATTAGTCGGAGTTGATGAGAAAGACCCTTATGATTTTGATTCCAGTGAGGCGTACTCGGTAGCGTGTCTGGGTGTGACCTCATTAGACTGGGAGCGGCTAGGAATGGCTGCTCTGGAGGAGCTTTCCTTCGAGATCGCAAGGAAGGCCTTCCAGCGCAGGGAGAACATTGTGTTCCTTAACCTCACTGATCATTTACAGGTAAACAGCTCTTTAAAAATACAGAAAAATATGTTGGCAGAGAATAACTCCTAAACTAAGAAAATTTAACTTTACCTCAATTGGATAAAGTTCATGTCAGAATGACAGCTGTTGTGTACTGTCTTCATTCTGAAATATTCCTTGTGTCATTGAGTTAATATTTAATTTTCAATAATTGATAAGATCATTTTGAATAGTCTGACATAACGAGTGAAAATAAATGATTAACGAAGCCGAGAATAACTTGTGTTACGGAGACATTGAAGATCCAAGTTTTAATTATTTATCGTTTTTTGCTTGAAAGAATGGAGAGAGGATAATACGAGCTATTCATAATAATCCATATGATAAAAACTTGTTACCAACAGGAGCGCTTCGAGGCTGGCGAGAAACGCGCTGTTGTTTTAGGAGAGATCCTGGCGTACCGCGGACGATACGCCGACGCCGCGCGATCGTTCCATAGCGCAGGGCGAGACGAAAGAGCACTGAACCTTTACGTTGATCTAAGGATGTTCAACAAGGCTCAAGTAAGTTTGCAATGTACACGCTCCATACCTACATCCATGTATCTAATACTAATATTATAAAGCTGAAGAGTTTGTTTGTTTGGTTGAACGCGCTAATCTCGGGAACTATTGGTCCTGAAGGATTAAGGGAAAATAAACCAGGATTGAGTCTAGAACAATAGATTTATTATGAACGACATTACCGTGACAACTTACAAGACAAAAGAGACAGTATAATCCGAACAAGGGGAGTATGTAAAACGCGCCACCTAGTGCAACAAATGCAACTTATTTGTGTCATCTTAATCTGTTTGGTTTATACTTACTAACAGGTCCGAATGGAAAAAATATTTTTTGTGTTGGGTAGCATATTTATTGAGGAAGGCTATAGGCTATATAAGATCACGCTACGATCAAAAGGAGTGGAGCAGCAACGAAAAATGGACGAAAACTGGCAGGAAATTCGATGCGCCGGGAAAGGTCACGGGAGCAAAAATAAGACGCAGACGAAGTCGCGGGCAGAAGCTATTCTATCTACATAAATAAACTATTGATACTTGATATCTTGTCCAGCGTGTCCTGTCGTTTGCACGCTACAAGGGTACGAAATACTGGGCTAACTCTATTTAGATTTCAGTCGACACACTAAGAAGAAGAAGAATAAATGCGAAAGTAACTCTTTCAACTTTTCACGGATTTGGCACAGGTATAGAAAAAGACCTGGTTTTATCCCGGAGTTACATACCCGTGGAATTCCGCCCTCTACACTGGCGAGGCCGCGGGCAAAAACCAGTAATTAATATACTATGACACTGACTGGCGTATATGATAACCTTGCTCATATGAAATACTATATAATCAGCCTAAAATGTTCCCACGGGTTGAATTCAGGTCTCCTTTAAAGAACATGGAGTGAGAGGTAATCTACCACGCGGACTAAGAGCTACCTTTTATTATTAAGTCTTTAAATTTTAAAGCTGTTAACATGTCTATTACACTTCGCCTTCTTAACAATATGCAGCGTATTCCCCACAGTAAGAGCAAAACTTTCTATCGTACAGTTGTGTGTGTTAGAGAAGAGGCAATTCAACGAATCACAACGCTTGCTCACTGAGTGTTTGCAAGTTTTGATTATATAATTTTCGGAAGTTTTCCTAGTCATATGCCGTACTGACCCAATGTCTTTTTATTGAACAAGAGTGGAGAAATATCATTTATTTCCAGGCACCTAAAGCCGCGCCTTTATAAACTCTGGACTTCTACTGCACGCCACAAATACCTTGCTAGATTCTGTTACCTATTTGTTTTGTAGGAATACGTGGGTGAGGGCGAAGGCCTAGCGGCTTTGGCTCGTCGCCGCGCGGAGTGGGCGAGGCATGTGAACGAGCCGCGCGCGGCCGCTGAGATGTACCTCGCAGCGGGCGATGTGAAGCGTGCCGCTGAACTGATGGCGGACACCGGTAGGAGAGACATGTGCGTACAGCTTTTTTATTCAAATTCATAAATAAACCTTAGTTCAATCCACGATGACGTGCCCCTCTGCGCCCCTTTCCTTTGTTTTTAACCGCTCTCAGTACAATTGTCAAAGATTGGGGCGCGTCTTCATGGATTGAACTATCTATAAGCGTTAATACAACCTCAGAAGCTAGGTGCTATTCCATCTTTCCAATGGGTCGTTTCCTATTAAGAAGAGCCGGCAAGATACGCCATAGTTACTCTATTAAAAATGTTCGTCTTTAAGAAAGAAATAATGCCTTCAACCTCTGCATATGCTACCGTACATAAGAGATCAACAGAGCAAGCAGTGATATCCTTTAATTCCTTATTAGTCTATTATTACATAATATCGTGGTGTCACCATCTGTTGTACGCACTGGCAACTAAAAAATATTTATATTAAACAACATCCTATCTGGCTTTAACCAAGTTTCTCGAAAACATAAGATATCCATATGATATTTATCACTGATATTTTTTTTTCCACATCTAGGATTTTGCCAGAGGAGCGATTTATATTTTGATACAGTAAAATAGTGTTATCATCGTGATTCTGGTATCCAGATCTCTTCCGAAGATTTATGAACTTATGTTAAGGTACCACTAAACCACGTAAACGAGAGTAGCAATTTATATATAAGCTCCATTGACACATTGGTATCAAAATTCAACCTTAACACCTATAACAAAAGGCATGTTGTTGTATTTAATCGGTTTTATATAATGTTTCAGGTTGATTGAGTTGGCGCGCAAACTAGACAAGGGTTCAAGTGGTTCGCTTCGTTATGTGGCAGAAGCATTGGTGAAGGCTGGTGAGCCGGCCACTGCCGCTGACCTGTACCAACGACTCGGAGACTACACGTAAGCACTTCATTACTCATTCGAAACTGTTGTGGACATTGGCTTCTGTTCTGTGGTTCCCGCATCTAATTAATTCCCGTAGCGGGAATCCGTCGGAACAGCTTCATAAGTTCTAAAGTCTAGCTCTATATTGTAATATCGTATTGTGCAATACTATTGATCAAAGAGGAAATGCTCCTTGTATCCTTTTCCGGAGCCAACTCGATCCAACCCTTGCAGTACGCATCTAAGTACGCAGGCATTGTATTTTGTGTAATTTATTGCACCGGGTGTAGCTGAGTACTGGTTTTTACATGGAGCGACTGCCTATGTGACGTCTACAACCCAGTTACTGGGTAATACGGTACCCCTTGGTAAGACTGGTTGTTAGACTTTCGGGCTTCTGACGACCCGTAACGACTGTCTAAGATCTACGTAAGACAGCCGGGACCAGCGCCTTAACGTGCTTTCCGAGGCACGGAAGGGTTTTGGTATGTAAAGATGGTCACCCATCCACAAACCATCCGCGGCAAGCGTAGCTTAACTGAATGATCAACCCGTGCGGTTGTTATTACTTAGCCACTAGCCCTGTTGTAAGCTGTAAGTCTCCCATGTTATTTAAATAAATAAAGAATATTGTTGAATGGTCACAGTAAAGTGGCGCAGCTGGCAGTGGCGGCGGGCGAGTGGTCTCGCGCGTTCACACTGGCGCGTGAACACGCAGAGTGTAAGCGTGAGGTTTATCTACCGTACGCGCACCGAATGGCGCAGGAGAACAAATTCGTTGACGCGCAGAAAGGTTAGTCATTCTTTTACCTTGGTATAATTTCCGGCCATTATCCCAATTTGTTGTGTTCTTCCAAACATTCTATCAGCCGTCTTTTTTCTAGTCACTCCATGAATAGCTGTCGTCTTATCTTGCATACGATAGTTTAACAAAAAAACCGATAGGATGCATCTTATCGTTTTTGGTCCTCCGTTTTGTCTTGACTTCTTTTGACTCAAATGATTACGTAACCACTCGTCTTAACATTGAAAATGTAACTAGCATGACCTGTAACCTAAAATTCAAAGACATTTGACATTCACCCATCCAGACTGGGTCCCGCTGATAGATAATGACGTAAGTACTTCGACTCACAACGAATAGGCCTAAGTCTGGAAAGTGGGAATATTTTATTTGAAAAAAACTTCATGACGTGATTGAAATATTAGGTAGACAGTAAGAAAGTAACGGTTTTGACTGGTCTAGTTGCCTTTGTTAAGTAAATGATAAGACTACTGTAGGGGCGCTGACGCTTTATTTTGTAGAGTTAAATAGGGAAGATGCAAATATAATATTTATGAAAATTTTATGATTAAAATGTTAAAAGAGTATAAAAGAAGGGCCACTGCAATGTTTTTATGTTACATAATGTTCATTTCTTAACAATAATTACGAGTTAAAAATGACTTGAAACAAAACGTATTTCAAAACACCAATCAGCGTTTATAACAAGAGTGACGTCACCTCACTCCTGTTATGACAACTTATTGAGGCTATGGATGTAAAAGTTAATATTATTTTATGGGAATATTATTGCATTTTTATTGTAAAAAATGGAAGGTAGGTTTATAAAAGCAGATTCCAGGAATTTACTAAGAGTTATTTTTCAGAAAAAGTTTTCCTCCACCCATTTTAAACTTTAATCCAATTTTTGACGTCATTCTCCAACTATAAATGTAATACATGTTATAGACAAGTTTGTAAGTATTAGGTAGGTTACGAACGTGTTTTCACGTACAAGCAGATTTACTAAACATAATAACAAGTATATTCGCTGACTTATTACGTCAAAGTGATCTTCACAGTTCACAGCATCGAATAATGCAAAAAGGAAAGAAAGCTATGCAATGAAGAATGAATGATGCATGATGATGATGTGATGTATTGTGGATTGCAATAAAGTTTTGAGTATTGAAATGGTGTTTTGAGAAAACTCAAATTTCTTTTCGCAGCTTGAAACCAACTTTTTCTCAGTTTTGGGTCTCAAGGTCCAGTCAAAAACAATTTATTTGGAAACTTTATTTAAGTATACACGGACTCACTGGCTAGATTATTAGTGGTATTGTTATGATCACCTGATGTTGACGGATAGTCCATTTTAAATTTTTCAAAAAAAACTATCTCAAAAGTCGAAAAAATATGCAAAAGTATGAAAGCCGACCAACAAATACAACCAGTGACAGACAAGAATGACGTCATCGGAACTATAGGTCCGTTTTCGCGGGAAAATTTAAACTGTCAATTTAAAACCTCATTTTTTCCAATAAATTACAATATTTTAATTTTTTTATATATTTGTGGTCTATTCTACATGGAATTCTTTAAAGTGAAAACAAAAATAAAAATATTGCATGTTGCCTATTGCGCAGTGCCCGGCGACGGACGCCCGCAGACACCACCACCTATAGACGCGCTTACGATCTTACCAAATTCCTAATGTAATTCGTTCCGTGAAGTAAAGTATATTCAAATCTAATCGGTATTTGATTTCTCTCCGCACACACACACACACACCTAAAGAAAAATATACACGCATCCACAAAACTACCATTGTCGACCTCCTTTAAATATCTAATTTAGGCCTGATAACAACAAGCAAGCAAGCTTGTTCAGCAAGTATGAACTAACGCTGGTAACAACCGCGTTTTCCCGTAGCGTTCGCTTTTTTTAAGACACTCAGTTACGATTATAGTTTAGCTGCGGTACAGTAAATCAAAATAATTTATTTGCATATAATGTGGGAGGATTCTCTGATTTCAAAATTATCTTAACCACTATGAAAATTAAATACTAACGCATGACACAAGGAATATTTCGGAATGAAGTTAGTACACGACAACTGTCATTGTGACAAGAACTTTATCCAATTGAGATAAAGTTTAATTTTCTTAGTTGTTAAGATCATTTTGAACAGTCTGTTCGTTCCAATATTTTTGACGCTGACTGTACAAGAGATATCACAGATAAATTAAAGTATGTTCTATGTTTCTATAGCTAGTGGTGCTCCGTGTGGTGCCAGACGTAAAGAATACCACCATCTAATTTCATCCCGTGGATATCGTAAGAGGCGACAAAAGGACTTACTAGAGAAATAGCAGTAGCGTTCTCCGTCCATTATACCACCATACTGCGGTCGCCAACCCGCCTGCCAAGCGTGGCAATTAGGGGCCATCCCTAAATAACGTCACACAAATGTCATGATTTTTAGACCCCCCCGCCCCGTCCTTGTCACAGCTGGTCACATTTGTGAGACCCCCCCTCCCTAGTGTGACGTCGAATATTTTACAATTTTACATCTAGACATTGAATGTTTTTAAAAATTTTCTTTCATTGTTCATATTTCGTGTTTTAATAGTACTTTAAATATCGTGTCAACTTTGAAATGTGACGTCACAAAATTTAGGGCCCGTCCCACCCTCTTGTCACACAATGTCACAATTCATCGACCCCCTCCCCCCTTAACGTGTGACGTAATTTATGGATGGTCCGTTATAGCAAACCTCCCCCCCGAATTAGGGGAGGCCTATGTCTAGTAGTGGACGTCTTTCGGCTGAAATAATGATAGCTAGTTTGTATGTTTCAGCGTACCACATGGCTGGTGAGACGACGACGGCGATGCGCGTGTTCACGATCCTCGTGGGTAACGCGGTCGCCGAGGAGAGGTTCAGCGACGCTGGCTATCTACACCACTTGCTCGCCATGCAGTGCCTTGAGACTGCTGCGGCTGCCACTACCGAAAAGTTAGTACTATGTCCAACACTTACTTGTAAGACTGGATGAAGTAAGAAAATTGTATAAATTTGGTGGAAGTTTTAACTAAAAGAGCGATGAATAAAAGAGTGATGAATATAGAAATGTTGATGGATGGAGAGGGGATAAATAAATAAATAAATAAAAACTAAAGAAAGGATGATTGATTGTGTGAAAGATGATGATGGCTTTCTTAGCACCCATGTTCAGAAAGTTTATAAAGATGGGAGTATATTGTGAAACGCAATCCATGTCTTTGCAAGCCGCCATAGTGAAAAGGCCCTTGACAGATTGACAGACAAACAACGAGGTTTTTGCTAGTAAGGAAGACCCAGTTGATCCACCAATCTTTGATGAGTTCATGACAGCCATCAAATGATTGAAGAATTCCAAAACACTAGGCGCTGATTGTCACTTCGGAGGTCTACAAATGTGGTAGTGTCCACCAAACCAGGGTCTTCAATTTAGTTCCTAAGGTATGAGAAACCGAAGTAGCCTCCATATGCAAACTTTATAAAAACAAAGGTAAATTTTCTGGCTGTGGTTCCTACCGCGGCATTCCCCTCCAGTTTTCTCTATCTCTATCGTCTATTCTCGACAAGCGCTGGCACGCGACTAATTTGTTAGCTTCGATGCGCGGAAATATAAATGACGAAGAAGGTACGTCTTTCTCGTCATCAAAAGCAATTCTGTAGCTTTGGGAAGCATTACGCAATACAAACACCGTTTGCACTTCAAATCTAGGTATAATTCACGATCAAATTAATTACACTAGCAATTCACACGCCGCTGTACACGTTTCACCTGCAGAGATCGCAATCCATCGCTGCGCGCGTATACACACAACGACAGGCTGGCGCGCATCTACCACGCATACGACGTGGTACACCGCTGCGTGAACGAGCCGTTTTCACTGAACCAGCCCGAGGCGCTACTGAACGCGGCGCGGTATGTCCTCGCCTTGCTGGATGGTGACCCGCCGATTGGAGTGTCTTTGTTGTATCCTTTGATAATAAGTTTGGTAGGAGAGGATAAAGTAATTCGTATGAATTCGGACAAGAATATGCGTCTTTCTTTTACACTGACAATAATCATTTTTATTTTGTACATATTTTTTAAGCTTTTGGCCATACTTCAGAGTGTGATGAAAAAGAATCGACTAGTCGGCACCCGCGCAACATTGTTTAAGAGTAGTTTAGCAAGCTGCCTGTATACCAAATAGCTTACCAGATCGAAAATAATTGTCTTCGATGATTTTTGAAAAATTTCCATGACATCCTTCTTGCTTTTGCTCTTTTTTTCTAATACAAATGAATGTATTTGGCCTGAGTATGCATAAAATCAATTAGGAAAGCACTTTTGTTTATTATTTGGACTGGCTCCTAAAGTCCAATACATAGGTAACATAACGTTGCGTTCCCGTTTTTTGTAATTTGAGTAAAAAAAGACGAGCTTCACTGCATGTCCTTCATAGTTAATTATCCTTAATCACAATCTCAGTTGTTTGTATCTTTGTTTATCAAAACAAGCGAAGGCGTTGAACGCAAACACGCTGGCTCGTCAAATGTTGGACAAAATATTGGGCCTGCAGATACCACATAAGTTTCAGGTTAGTTTAAAATATTTGATTTACACACTCCCCACACTCCGTCCCCTCCCGGCGTTTCCACCTACATGCGCCTTGTAGTCATCCTCTCAACATGACCAAACCATCTAAGCGTACTTTTTTCATTTTTGTTACATCTTTTAAACCGCACCGTTGTCTTATCACAGCATTCCGCAGCCTATCATTCACAGTCACACCACACATGCTTTGCAAGGAACTCATTTCCACAGCATTAATTCTGCTTTTAACGCTTTTTTTTGCCACACCCAACATTTACTTCCATACATAAGCGTAGGTACCAGCACACCATTGGGTACAGCCAGTCGAGTCTTATCGGACATCAACTGGTTGGTCACAATCGCACGTACCATTTACATTATTTCCCGAATTTACTCTTCTTTCCACATCTTTATGAATCTTTCCATCCTTTGTAAACAAACTCCCCAAATACACGAACTCATGTACTTACTTGCTTCACACTCTTATCATTTATTTTCACATCACATACCGATACATTCCCTTCTCTTTCAAACACCATGACCTTCGTCTGCCCCACATTTATTTTCATCCCCTTCATCTTAAATGTCATTTCAGTCAAATCCATTACAGTCACCAAGTCTTGCAACTGCTCTGCTAACGATGGAAGTAGAACTTGATCATCTGCGTAGAGAAGGCATTTGACAGACAACTCACTCATTGTCAATCCACACTCACACTCTTTCAAATCTGTCAGACAACTATCCATGTACAAGTTGAACAGCCACGGAATGCTATGTCTAACGCCATCGATATGCAGAACCCTGTTCGTGTATACCCCATTTATCCTTATACTGTTTTGGTCGGTGTATTATTTAAGTAAATGACAATGACTGGACTTTAATTAAACTTGGTTTATTATCTTATTATCTTCTAACTTATAAGCACATACAAGAGTTAGCCTTGCGCGGTTAGGACGCCATGTTGGCTTGGCAGCTCGCCTTCTTATATGCTAGTGATGTTACATCACAATAGTGACGTTACTTACTCATAACATCCTCCTTATTAGAAAAAGTTGAATTATTATAATTTTACAGCTTGCAACAGTTTACAACAATTTTATTGACAAAACTAACAATAACTTTGGACAGCAAAGACTATAAGTAACTCAAAATTAAAACAGTTTAAACTAGGTCTCTATCTATATATTCTAGACTATAACAAAATCAATCCGTCCTTCACAGCCATTGCTATTACTTGACTCTTATAAATCTAACCGTCTTGGTGGTCTTATAACTCTTCCACACCTAGTGCGCATTTCAACTGGAGTTGTACGCTCTTCAATAGACGGTGCTACTGTATGGAGATTAGGAGATGTCTTGATATTTGGACTTTTTCGAAACATATCTTGAGATACCGCTTGAGGTGACTGCTGAGGCTTCAAAATATGCTGTCTGTTTCTCCTTCCTGTAAATCCATCTGATCCTTCAACAGTATAAGACCTTGGCTGATCACATTTGGACCTTACTGTGCCTGTAATCCATGGAGTATCTGGCATTTTCTTAAAATACACTTCATCTCCTTCTTGTAGTTCTGGTAATGGTTTAGTCTTTCTGTCATAGTAATCCTTCATTTTATTTTTATTTTCTTTCTTAATGTAGAAATAATGCAACTTTTCTGCCATCACTCTCTTCATCCAAGCCAGACGCACGTATATAAAATTTAAATGACTGTACCCATTTTTTCCATTGTTGAGCCAAGTTACCATTCATCACCAAGGGCTGCGGACTGGACATTCCAGAAAGTTTCTTAGGCTTTTGATTTTCTTCAGACATGACGCCGACTTTTCACACGAGAATTTCTTAATATACGTACGACACAGATTGCGAACCCACTTCTGACACCATGTTTTGGTCGGTGTATTATTTAAGTAAATGACAATGACTGGACTTTAATTAAACTTGGTTTATTATCTTATTATCTTCTAACTTATAAGCACATACAAGAGTTAGCCTTGCGCGGTTAGGACGCCATGTTGGCTTGGCAGCTCGCCTTCTTATATGCTAGTGATGTTACATCACAATAGTGACGTTACTTACTCATAACAATACAAAGGAGGCAAAGGCACTGGAATCCTTATATAAAGATTTCAGTATCCGTACCAAGCACCAGTCCACACCGTACATGGATAGTATGGGCCTTCTCCAAGTCAAAGCACAGTAGGCTTTCTTGTGCTTTGCCAGAATTTTTCGGCTATGCACCTTAGAAGAAGAATTACTGATCCATACAGCTCATCCCCTCTCTAAATCCTGCCTGCACATCCCATATTTTCTCACCTGTCGCTCTATTTATCCTAAACTTCGCATACAGTTTGCCGACGACACTCAAAAGACTAATGCCGCGGTAGTTTTTACACTCCTGTTGTGCGTCTTTTTCCTTATATAGTGGTACAATTACAGTCTTACACGAATCATCCGGTAAGCGGCCGTATCTTCAACACATATTAAAAATCCGGCACAACAGGCTTGCTAACACCCAGCCACCACTCTTCAAAATTTCAGCAGACACTTTGTCATACCATGCAGGTTTTCCAACTTTCATCCCTTTCAGCGCTCGTACAAACTCATCTATTTCTATTTCATTTTATTCATCCACGTCTGGGTTCGGGTCTTCAAAACTGGTATCTGCCCAGTTACCCATTCTTTGTCAACTGTCCTGACAGCTGAATAAACTGTCAAAGTATCCCTTCCAGTGTTCCAAAACCTTACATTCTTCACTTAGTAAACAACTATCTTCTGCCCTTACGACATTCATCCTTGATGTTCCTGTCACTCCGCGAGCCACTGTTATCTTTTTCCAAAACAGCTTAACATTGGCCCTGAAGTTATCAAAGAACTTCCTGTTGTACATTTGTTCTCTTTTCATTTTTACCATCTTTTTCACGTTCACTATCATTTCGAAGTATTTCTTCTTAACTCTTTTCATACATTTTCAGTTTTCATTTTCTGTGTTTGTGAAAACTAGCGGGATGTGCTTTTACATTTAGGGCTATTAGTGCCAAAAGGCACAGGTACTTTAGCTCACGAGAGAAAGACGAGTTTAAACGTGCCGTAATTATTAATTTAACAAAATCAGCCTGTAATGTTCCCACTGCTGGGACACACGCCTAATCTGTGTGAAAGGGAGTGTGCTGTAATCTACGCCCAGTGCGGGTTGGTATTTACCCCGGGTTGGTCTAAAAATCGGTTCAATTCGATTAGATTTTTAGGTTTTAGGACATTACTGTTTGCTCACGATGTTTTCATTCACCGTTTTGAGAGCAGTGGTCATTAATAATTTACGTAAATTAAAGCGCCTGCCCGGGTCACCATTGCTCTATCCAATTACCACTGGCACTTAACCAAAAGAACGCATTTGCATAAAGTTATGTTAATTTTGTTACCTGTTATGTTTGTTCAGGAAAGCGTGGAGCTGCTGATACTGAAGAGCCGCGCCAGCTCGGGCGGCGAGTCCCGCGACGACGAGGTAGCTCCGCTGTGCTGGCGCTGCCGACGCCACGCGCCGCCGCTCTGCGCCTCGCGCTGCCCTTACTGTACTCATGCCTTAGCGCACTCTCTGGCTACTCACGGTGAGTTATTACAACTAATAATAATACCAACCGATAATTGCCCCACTGCAGGGCAAAGGCTTAAAAGGTCACGCGATACGGTGGAATGAGGAAAATGTCGTCAGACTCGAAATTGCGCAAAAAATTATGCGAACACAATTGTACGGTACAGCTGATATTTTATCAGGTTCAGTATAAACAAAAACTAAGCTTGTGTACGTGTTATATATCGTACATGACACGCGCTCATTGCAGTTCGCAATCAGCTTTCATAGTCAGCTGTTCTCTTTCAAACAACATTCATATAGCATTAGTTATGTGGTAGTTAAAATTACTCAATAAACCACCATCTTTAGCTATCTGCGACTTATCATCCAAGCTAACGTACAAGGTGTGTGCGACCCATTCAGCAGCGCATACATCTTTTTGGTCCTTCGAGCCGTATTATTGAAGTTTGTCTACACAGGGATCACGAGTGATCCAGGTCAGCTATTTGATCGAGTCTGGATCTGCGTAGCTCGGGTTCAGGGTCCTTTGAACTTGTACTATGAAAGCATGATCTGAAAAACAGACACGTCAGAGTTTAAATGTGTTACAATTAAATGTCAAAATGTATAGAAGCAATCTTTCTTGGACTCTAAGCGTGCAAGGAAAATACGTGACAGCAGCGATCAGCGCCAGTCGACGGCTTTAGTTGCCATTACCGTTGACGCGTGTCAGGCGATCCTTAGACTTAGACCCTATAAGTGACCTATCTTTAAATTCCTAACGAGCCAAACGTTAAGCAAACCATCGATTGATTGTAACTTACCGGGGTTGCCTCAATTATAAGTTATGTAACAATTGTATGAGTAACAATAAAACTTCTTTGACTGTAGGAAGTTTGAAGCTTTAAGTGTCAAATCATGGGGACACACGAAATAAAAGTACCCACTTTCTTTCCCTAATTTTTGGTTTGCCATTCCAATGTTTTGCAATTGGTTTGCACTTGCGATGCATCTACTTTAAAACTAAGCTATCTGCATTTTAGAACATTAACAGCGTATCTCAGTGTCCGAATATGCTCTATCTACCAAATTAATTTCAAAATGTTATAATATTCGTGTCAAATCATCTGTTAGATAAGAAAGCTGGAACTTCTTACAGAAATGTGACACTAATCATCGTAATTTCTATTAACAGAAGTGCTGCCTCTCGTTCAATTCGAGCCCGCCGAGGGAATATCATACGAAGAAGCGTTGGATCTAATCGCGCGTGCTCCCCTCCCTGAGTCGTCGGATGCTGAGAACACAGAATATGGCGCTGAAGTCCTCAGAATAGACCATGACGTGGATGGCGCTGACCCCTTCTTAGATAAAGTTGATGAGGTAAGTGAGTCATTTTTAATCATTTTACTATAGGGCTCTGTCCCTACATTGTTCTTGTTTTTTTTGGTCCTTGCTCAATTGCTGAAGGCTGATTGATGGTTAGTCTTTAGTCATTCTTTGAGTATTTCTCCTTGTCCTTTGTAAGGTGGAAAAGCTCAGCTAGACTTGTGAATCCAGTCTATAGTAATTTTTTTTCGTTATTAATAGGGCGTTTTCCCCCACACGGAAATGCCAATCCCGTCATACCTTATTCACTATTTAACTTTAATTGAAATAACTACATACTATGTAACAGAAATATTGTTTACCTACGTCTCCACTAGCCTACACAATCTTTTTGCAATCGCCGGTTTGCTAAAATGCTTCGAATAAGCCCAACGACTTCTCGGGGTGGTTAAGTGGCTGTCGATGGCTTTGCTTTGCGATCACCATATCTTTTATTAAATGTTGGCAGCTCACCGAAACCTCTGCTAGCTACGGAAATAAAATTTTCTTTTTTGCATGTTCGCAGGATGACGATCTAGGTGTTGTAGTATGCAGCCGGGGTGCGCTTATACAGTTGAGTCCCGCCAGCGTGGTGGTGATAAACCGGCCGCCGTTGAGACCGCTCTTGTACCGCAACATGCTGCCAGAACTACCTGCCACCGCCTGCCCACACTGCCATAACGTACGTCTGTCTGTACTAAATTAAACTATAGGCCGCCTAACTCGGAATTATACAAAAAAATCATTTCGATTATTTTCATTATTGGAGGAAATGAGCAGATATTTTCGATAGTTATAATATTTAAGGTTGGCAATTTTATATAGTAAATAACACCTGCCATATCTGTGCTTAACTTTGTATTTTTGTAAAGGTATCCCACTAACAAAGTCACAAATATTCTGCTTTTCATAAATATGAAAATGAGAGTTGACCACGACATGTCCTTTTAGATAGATAACCCACAGTAAAAGTCTTGAAATCCGATAACATCAGTGATCAAAACAGCATTATGGTCTTCGTGACCTAGATACAAGACCATAAGTTGTTAGAAAAACGTTGGGTGGGTTTTCAATCCGTTTAAAACGCAGAAATTTGGTTTACTGTAAGTTTATATGGAGAAGGAGTGTAAAAAGCAATTTCTTATAGAAATACATTAAATTAATCTAAAAAATATGGTCGACTTTCGACCACTGGGAGAGAACTAGGTAGTATAGATAAATGCATTTTCTTTTTTTAATATCGCCAAATGAATTTAAGAATCAATATTTTATTTTATACAGCTGTTCTACATGGAAGACTTCGAGATCCAGCTGGTCAATAAAGGCCACTGTCCGTTCTGCCGACACCCGGCTGAAGAGCCCCGGAATGATGACGAAGATACCGAAGATTCTCTACTGAACGGCTCTAGTCCTACCACGACTAGCCCTAGCAATGACCGCGGTTCTTGGTAATCAGGCGATGCAATTCTATTACATCTGTGGTAAACGGTTTAGAATTGACAAACCTTAGACTAACAAAGTGAGCTGGTTATATATCCGGCCCACACCTTCAGGTGTAAAAATGTATGTATTTTTTTATTTCACAACGCATAACATGCGTAATTTTAGGTTAAACATGATTGTATTTAGATAACCGTGAGCGTTGTTGCAGAAAGCCATAACGTAATGTATACTATAGGGACCATTAAAGATTGGGTGAATATTTAGCGCGTCCGTTTTACGCTTCTGAACCCAGGCATGGTAACACATGTCGCCGTGCCAATTACGTATGAGAGGAGATGCGCTTATGAGCAACACATAAGCCGCGGACAAAGCTTCAGATGACACATGCAATCGCGTGAGACGAGTTCGGATGCCGAAAATACGCCCAACACATAATGAGTCTCTCTAATTATACGTACTTCAGGCGGCGCGGTGAATACACGCCCGTTGTTAGCAATATGCGTTCCGAAACCAGTAATAATGTCTCCTTATTTACGAACAAAACTGAATTCGGACATTTTTGGTTACATAATAATAATAGTAGCATTAATAGCACTTCGTCCGCAACTTCGTCCGCGTGACTCACAAGAACTGTGTATTTTTTCTGGCATAAAATATAAGCCTATGTTACTTGGTGATAATGTAGTTTTCCATAGGTGAAAGAATTTTTTAAATCGGTTCAGTGGTTTTGAGTTTATCTTTCCTCTTTATTATATTAGTTTAGATGAAATAATTTGCTTCACGGCGATCTGATATCCATACTAATAATATTATAACTGGGAAAGTGTGTGTGTCTGTTTGTCCGTCTTTGACGGCAAAATGGAGTGACGAATTGACGTGATTTTTTAAGTGGAGATAATTGAAGGAATGGAGAGTGACATATATAGGCTACTTTTTGTCTCTTTCTAACCCCCCACTTCCCTAAAATGGGGGGTGGAACGCGCTAATCTCAGTAACTACTGGTTCGAATTGAAAAAATATCTTCCAGTCGGGTAGTCTATTTATTGAGGAAGGCTATAGGTTATATAACATCACGCTACAATCAAAAGGAGCGGAGCAGCAACAAAAAATGGGCGAAAACTGGCAGGCTGCGATGCGACGGGAAGGGTCAGGAGAGCACATATTTGATGCGTACGAAGTCGCGGGCAGAAGTTAGTATGTATATAATTATAAATTCTATCTCATAATTTAATGATCTCGTGTGTCGTACTCGCAAAATTAAATGGCGTGTATAGCCCTTTAGCATCTGTCACGTGTACATGCCCTTTCAACGTTAAACCAATTAGGTTCAAGCTATCTAATGACATAACACACTTTTAATCGCCATCCTTAAGATTTTGAATATGGGTTTTGGACGCGAAACTGAGATGCCTCTATCTAGATTGCGCCCTAGAGAAGTTTAGGTCCACCTATACCTTTACCATGATACATTTTGTCATAATTGTTCCAGTGCACAAAGGGTATAGCGCTATCTGCGTTAAACGTCGTGTGTAGCTCAAATCCTTTATTTTTTGACATTTGCTGATAGGCTTTGCCCTTTTGGCTTGTTTACTAATGAAACGTAACGAAACATAAGTCCTTTATTCAAATTATGCTGGGAATCAACATTTTTTTGAACATCAAAATTACTTATGACCCCCCCTAAAATGCCTGCCCTTCAACACTTTCTTTTGTTTTAGTTGAGAACAAGTGGTACAACTTGGGAGTTCCCAAGAAGTAATTTGCTCTCTATTAATGACTAAGTAGTGATGTAATAATTATGGATCGTTTTGGCGATACTTCACCACTTCTACCTGTGGTCTACGAAAAGGCATCTATTGATATTTGCACAGTTTTCCAAAACAAGATAATACTGCAAACAAAAGAAAATGTAAGAAAGAGATATACCTACTATACCTACCAGGGTCGCGAGATTTGTTCGAAAGAGATACCGTGGCCCTGGCATAAGGGCAACTGTAGGAAACACGGGTAGGTTTTAGTCAGTAAAAGTCTGACAAGCTCTTCCGCTCCATCCTAGAGCGGGAGAAGTCATTTGACGATTTCCCAGCCAAAAAAAATAAATGACATACCTCCAATGAAAACCTTTTGAACTGCGCCTCATCAAGACCTAACATTATGGCAAATTTCAAGTTCCTACGTTATAGAAGGGCAAAAAGTGACAAGGTTCCGTTTCAAGGTCGAAACCACGAAGTAAATATACCATGCTGAATCCCTACAAACGAAGGACATCAAGTTAAACCCAGAATAAATATAACCTTCCGACTTAAGCTTTAATTACGCATATAAAAACCCGAAAGGTCTCGATCCGTGATCGAGTTCGCAAAAGTCATATTTTTATAATTATGTACAAAACAGATGTAATTTATTAAATGAGCAGAGATTCACTTTGTTAATGGCTTTTTCACCACCTGGCCATTTGGTCTGATATAAACTCTTATAATCATTTCATCTGAATTAATTTTGAATGATAAAGGCGAAAGTCTCATCACACCTATCTGTTGGTATAGAAACTTTGAAAGTGTTATGAATACAAATAATTTTTGGTTTTTACAAATTGTTCTATAAATCTCATAATTATTATTTAAGTTTATTATAAGCTACCCAATGTTTAATTTTACATTATCTCTAAGTGTAAATATTGTTTTGTTTTAATTAATTACTTTTTAACCCGATTTTATAATCATCAAATTATTTGGATAGAAGAATACCCACCTACATTCATTTAACACATTTTATGTAAAAAGCTGAACCATCAGCATGAGATTGAATTAAAAAAAGTTATATTTTGCGATTGATAAATCGTACCATTATTATTATCCAATCTGCTTCCATTCAAATTCAGTTTGACCTTTATAATAATTACCTTATATTTAAGATTTGTTGGAAATAGATATAAAATATATTTACTGACTGTGTGATAACTATCCGTTCTATATGTTATTAATGTTTAACCAAATGTATTTAAAAAAAACTTTATATTAATATTATAATAAAATGTGCCTGTATCATATAATTTTTGAGTAGGTATGTGTTATTATTAGAGTATGCTGCATTAATTTTAGTGATAATCAGGCGTCAGTGTATAGACATAAGCAAGACCGCGCAGGACTTTTGAATAAAGTTTCATGTTTCCGGCCAACATTATAGTTAAACTGAATTTATAAGAAATATGAGCCAACAAAAACGTCCTTAATTTATTTCCTTAAGGTGACGCGCTAAGGTAGCCAGAGTTTGCAGGCTACCCTGCGGTTCCCCTTAATAAAACTACAGTTCATATAAGTTACACTGAATGCTGTATCCAGAAATTGTAATAAATAAGAAAATGATCTCTTAAAAGTATATAGCATTTAAAAGTGAATGAAAATCATTGTGATAAAAGCAACCGTCCCAACAATTGTAAAATAAAATATGTAAATACAAAATGACCGTTAATTATTGTAGCTGCCCGAAGCACTGATTTCCTTTAAAAGACTTTTAACTACCAATCTGTGGTTACAGCACCTGTTGCCACCACCGGTACCTATTATAAGATGTTTTAAATTTCTCAGGAGGCTACCATCAGCCAACTGTTTGTTTTTATAGCCTGCAGTAAGCAATGTTTTGTGAACGGTTTACTACATCTACGTTTTCAAAAATAATAACTTTGATTTGCGATTCATCGCAGATCCCACGGTTAGTATGAGGTTTCCCTACATGGTAGGTACAACTGCCCCGTTGGTCTCGTGCTCGCAAGCGCGACCTTTGAGCGTGGGGTCCTGGGTTCGATTCCCGGGTCGGGCAAAGTGTTACTGGGTTTTTCCATTAGGAATTTCTTAGTAGCAGCCCGGAGTTTGGAAGTTGGCGGTGTGATACTCCCGTGCCTCGGAAAGCACGTTAAGCAGTTGGTCCTACGCCTGATCTCTCTCCGGTCGTGTCGGATGGCCGTCCCATCGGACTATGAGAGTGAGGGAAGAGTGAGTGCTCCTGTGTCTGCGCATACACTTGAGCACTATAATATCTCCCGCGCCGATGGCTAGTCTCCGTTGAGATTGGCCGCCGTGGCCGAAATTCGGTCTGGAGGACTATATATATAGGTACCCACTCGAAAGTATTGTGATTATGTCCATTAATTAAATTGACACTGAGAATTAGTAGTGGGAAAAGTGAACTGACAGGTAGGCACATAACCCGCCAATTGCTTGTGCTAGATTTTGAACCTTAGCTTTGAAAGTTTTATAGATTTTTAATGCGTAAATAAAACAACAAAACGCGAACGCAGCGATTCCGTATACTCGTATGAATTCATCCAAATCACGTTGCGGAATAGCCCCCGTTCCTTGTAACAGGCGACAAAACTATTGTTGTTTGTTCGGCGTCCACATCTGACAGAGCTCTGCTTTAAGCATATTCTATGCGTGCACAATGGGATTCAAGTTAAGATCGATTGAGCACGCCACGGTAGGATGTTGATATTTTATGCTGTGGCTTTGAGTGTTTGCAACGTCTCTGGCAGAGCTGGACGTGCATTGTCATGCATTAGCAGAAATGAAACACCACATTGAATCCGCAAAGGATTGACGACATCTGATACGATCGTTTCAGCGGAAATCTCGACGCCTCCCACGCATAAGGTCGTAAGGCTAAAAAATCTTTTTCTCAGGAGAGCATTTTTCGTATACGTCTATGATGAGCGTTTAAATGTTAAGACCATTATCCATTAAAAAACTCATTATTTATATAAAATATTAAAATTTGGATTTTAGTAATAGATAATACTATACAAGATTGTTGTAATGGCACAAAAAAATAGTTTTTGTCAAAAACAATGTTCCGACCATCTATCTGCGTGGGAGCCATTAAGATTGCCTCTGATCAAAACCAGTTCGGATGCTTTCGTCGAACCAAATACCCGCCCACGTTCAATGTTAATGGGTTTGGTTGTCGCACTTAGTCCTTCATGTGATCATAAGAAGGCTAAAAGTCACCCAAAGGGCAATGGAGAGGGCTATGCTTAGAGTTTCCCTACGCGATCGAATCAGAAATGAAGAGATCCGTAGGAAAACCAAGGTAACCGGACTAGCCCAAAGAATTGCCATACTTAAGTGGCAGTGGGCAGGGCACATTGCTCGCAGAACAGATGGCTGATAGGTCCGGAAGGTTCTGGAGTGGCGACCGCGTATTGGAAGACGTAGCGTTGGAAGGCCTCCTACAAGATGAACCGATGACCTGGTGAAGGCCGCAGGAATACGTTGGATGCGAGAAGCACAGATCAGGTCGAAGTGGCGGTGCTTGGGGGAGGCTTCTTTCGGCTGAAATGATGATGACTCATGTGATTATCAATCCCTACTAATATTATAAATGTGAATGTAAGTTTGTTACGCTTTCACGCGAAAACTATTTAACCGATCATCTTGATACTTTGTACACATATTCTTGGAGGTATTAGAAGTAACATAACATACATTGTATGAAACGAAAAAAACCTTTTTTAGAAGAAAGCCCTAACAGAACTTCGGTTCTCCATGTGTCGACCGCGCGGCCATAGCTTTTACGTTCTGTAGGTCGTGAAGTACAAACATTAGGGCTTTATTCTTACTATCTACATTTTCTACGAAATCATATCAGTGGTTAGCAAAAAGAATGGGACCTCTACTAAGCTCTGTTTAAGAGAACTGCGTGGTCGCGCGGTTCTCCATGTGCCGACCGCGCGGCCATGGTTAAACCTTTGTAACCTTCTGAATATTGTTTCTACGAAATTGCGACTTTCACTGTTAGTGTTTTACAAATTCCTTCATAATGTAGATGTAGTCGTTCTTCTTCTCGACACTATGGCCGTACAGTCGAAATGGACTCCATGGTCGTCACCGGTCACCTGGTTGAATTTCTAAACGATTTGAAGCCTCCCGGTCTCCCAATTCACATTTGCAACGAAATGTTATCGATCGAGGCAACTGTACTGACAGTTTGTTCCCGAGGACAGTCTGTGTTTATTCCGAGGATCCCTCTAACACTGTCGAACTACCCCTTCAAGTTTAAAAGAGTGCAGTTTCGCCTCAAAGTCTGCTTCGCCATTACCTTAAATAATTGTAAAGGCCAAACTCGACTTAAGGAAGAACTGCTTTTCACACGGACAGTTAAACGTGGCCTGCTCCAGAGTAAGCTCACGGAGCAGCTTGGTGATTCTAGCACCTGAAGGAAAATCAAAAAATATTGTTTACAAAGAAATACTGCCGTAGGTAAAGTATTTCGTTGTAAACATTATTAATTGTTTATTTTCCACTACTGGTTGTCTCCTAAATATATCTTTTCCCACACGTTTTGAGTTCTATTAAAACTATACTACTCTTATCCACGAGATTAGTTTAGTTTTACGGGAACTTCGTCCTATTTGCTTTGTTTGGGATATTGTCAGTTTGTTTAATAAATTGAGAGGCAGTGCGAGCGCATATGTATGTTTCTGAAAAACAAAATGTCCTTTTGTTTCTTGTAGACCACGTGAGCTAAGCCGCGGGCAGAAGCTATACAAAATAAACTGCTGAGAAATAAACAAAAGCAAAAAAAAACATTATATTACATGCATGCGTGTCGAATCCATAAGGATGATGCTATCCAATGGAGCTCTTAAATTTATTCAACCCATCTGATCTCCGTCTCACACACTTATCCTCAAAGTGGGTGCTCCAGTAATGCTACTACGATATCTCAATCCGGCCAAGTTGTACAATGGGACCAGATTGCGTGTGAAAACCTTAAAAGTGGTACATTGTATTTACTGGCTGTGCTTAAGGGGAATCGGTGTACTATATACCGCAGATACCATTAATACCGTCGGAGTACCCATTCGAGTTTAAAAGACTGCAGTCCCCTTATTGTATGTTTCACAATAACGATTAATAAGTGTCGGGGACAGTCACTGAAAACAGCGGGATATGATCTTATAGGGAACTGATTCTGACACGGCCAGTTTTACGTGCCTGCTCGAGAGTGAGCTTATCTAGCAGCCTGGTTGTGTTAGCACCTGAGGGCAGAACCTCTAAAGTAGTATATAAAGAGATTCTTTAAGTATAAGCTCAAAAATAAATAGTCTTAAACCCCTGTGAACAGCAATATAAGTAAAATCATCATTTCAATAATTAACGTCATTTTTTTTTTCGAAATTCCCACGGGATTGGGAATAGTTATTTGTCATACAAGAGTGCAAAGTTGTTTTTTAACCGCGCGTTCAATTTTGATGACCGCGCAAGCGAAGGATTCTAAAATTGGATCACTAGCGCAGCGAGTGATTCAAAAATTAGAATCCTGAGCGTTAGCAAGGGAATAAAAAGAACACGAGGTGAAAAATCTTTGCATTCGAGTGCAACACGTAACTTTTCATCCCACCTCAGCGAGGAAATGACTTAATGCAAAAAAAGCATTTACAATCACAAGATACTTTTATTTCAGTTTACGTATTAATATTTATTAGGTAGTACTACATTATGATAAGTAAGTATTACATAATAATCTTTAAATTATTTCAAATAATACTTAGGTATAATAAAGAAAAATTTAAAGTGACGCTGACGGTGCGACAGTTACTTGAGTGTAGGTAATATTCTTGTTAGGTACTGTAATGTTGGTGTTAATGACTTGTGTACGTATACTGTTTTTCGGCAAACTATCTGTCATACTTAATAGTTGTACAGTCACGAGTAATAATATGTATACACATAGCTAAATTCAAAAGCGATTTTCTTTTTAAATAACGATTGCAACTTTGAGATATGGCCTATTTCGTAGTAGTGTAGGTTGCAAAATACTATGTTCGTAAAAACATAAAATTACAATAAATACAATAGGAGAAAATCCCTTTTAAAAGTTGGTAAGTGTATACATATTCGTGCTCGTGACTGTACCGATTCATCGGATTCCCGTGGCGTAAATGTTGGTGAGAGAGGGCGATGGTTAGGTGTTTCGTAACGGCTAATTTTTATGTAGAAGGGCCAGTCCAAGGATCCGACTGAGGCTCTTTTAGTGTAAAGGCTCCTGTGATGCCTTTACATATTTTAGACTTATTTTGGATGGAATCCTCGATGTATCCCTCTACAACCGCATTTGACTTCCAGCCTTCATGGCGCTTAAGAGACAGGAGAACAGCTCCTGAATCGAACAAAAGTGTGGCTGAAGTTCGTCGGAAACAATGACCCGTGCGTGTACAATAAGTAGATACTGAATGTGCAACTGACTTATTTTTACCGCCAAATATACGGAATCAGATGCTTCGTTAAGAAACTTTTCAATTTCAGATGCTGTGAAAACCTTCGATTTTTTTGGTTGATGACCAGATGAAGCTCTTTTTTAAAATGCCACTTATTTAGGGTAGGTGTCTACTCCATATGTAAGTCTTTTTAGGGTTCCGTTGCCAATGGCAAAAAACGGGACCCTTATAGATTCGTCATGTCTGTCTGTCTGTTTTGTCCGAGTATGTCACAGCCACTTTTTTCCGAAACTATAAGAGCTATGCTGTTGAAACTTGGTAAGTAGATGTATTCTGTGAACCGCATTAAGATTTTCACACAAAAATAGAAAAAAAAACAATAATATTTGGGGTTCCCATTTCCCCCCATTCCCCATTTCCCATTTCCATACATAGAACAGAAACTCAATTTTTTTTTTTAAATCAAACCCTTACGTATGAGAGACACTTCCAAAGTGGTAAAATGTGTCCCCCCCCCCGTAACTTCTAAAATAAGGGAATGATAAATCTAAAAAAATATATGATGTACATTACCATGTAAACTTCCACCGAAAATTGGTTTGAACGAGATCTACGAAGTAGTTTTTTTTAATACGTCATAAATCGTAAACCACAATTTACCTTTCATTCAGTCATCTCAAATATAAAAATTAAAAAAAAAAAATACTAAACATAAACCTTATCCATAAACCACCAAGGTATTCACTACCTACAGGTTTGTACGGAACCCTCGGTGCGCGAGTCCGACTCACACTTGGCCAGTTTTTTCATCTTTATTGTTCCTTTTAGCATTGAATAGGTACTCCTTAGAGTGCTTGATTTCTTGTTCTCGGATAATTCAATAAAATATGCCAGCAAAACGTTTTCTGAGAAAGTTAAACATATTGTACTGTTTCAAATACTTCTCGCGTGATTGTTGAGGGAGTAAGTTTATTTGCAGTTTCAGTCAGTTCTGTTATTACTCATTTTAGGTTTTTCACTTGTTTTCAAGTTTCTTGTTTTTAACCTAAGGTTTTAAAAAGATGACGTGACAAAAAAATTAAAAAAAAGTACATCAAGAAGGTTTTACAGTCTGAGTTTTTAACAAATTAAAAAAGGTTGTATGATAAATTCGGCACCATGGAGGTAGAAGTAAATTAGTTTAATGATGTTTCGAATTCACAAACTTACCTAGTGCACACGATGTTCTAAATTAAATTTAAAACTGCTTTTGCACTTAGATATCGAAGGGCAAAAATACTCTTTCCGAGATGGGGGATGAATAGAGGATTTATATTTCCCTTTAAAGTTACCTTCAAATTACAAGTAGTTAATTAGCCGTTCCGTTATATATTCCATTATTATTGTTAGGTTTTAGGATTATTGATCCGACAGCAATCACCATTTCAGACCATTTCAGACACTGATCTACATGGTCATCAAATGATCTGTTACCAACAAAATTTTATCCGTTTCTTTTTTTATATACATATTGATATTGATAATTTTTATATATACAATGTCATGAATATTTACTCTGTAAAGTACCATACCTATTGTTTTAATTACTGTGAATGTGAAGACTATGTGGGTCCGTTTTTAATTTTGTTTTCTTTCTTTCTCAGTAATCATCTGGCAGTTTAAGTAATTTATGTGGCCTACCCAAATGTCCTTTCTTTGGCATTGTTCGTCTAATCGTTGGGCTCCTTAAGTTCCGAGTTGAGCTAAACGATTAGTGACAAATGCTTGCATTGACTGGACAAGTCCACTCAATCTGTGTGGTTCTGATGTCTGGAATTTAAAAAACACTGTGATCTCTGAGTTTGTTTCGGCCTTTCTTCTCAGAGTAGTCACTTAGGAAATGCCGACCTCATCTAGTTTAAAAATTATTTAATTGACGTGTAAAAGCATTTGCACAAACCTAGTTACAGAAATAAAATCATTTATCATTTAATAATTTATCAATCCTAGCACCGCTCCACGGATAAGACAAAGCAAGCAGTGCGATAAGACATTGCTTACCTGGATTAACACATAGGGTACTTTTAATCTCGGTAGTTCGTTCCTGTGGGATATTTTTCGACATCCAAGCAGGCGAAGTCGCGGGCAGAAGCTAGAGCTCCAATAAAATATCAATGTAAAGCTGATCTGACAATTACCTGAAGAGCAAAAATAAGTGTCGCATCTCAGGATGGAACTCGCCTCACATAGCTACTGCGCATGCGCGAATTCAGGACCCTCCGCCTGTACCGCTATCAAAATGAGTGAACCTTATCACCTTTACATTAACACTTAAAATTGTATTTGTATCAGGAGAATCCTGCATCGCACAATCAAAGTTTTCCTGGCAACTTGCATATATACGAGTTCTGAATGCAAAGATTTGGGGAGTCCGTTTCTACACAGGGAAACAGTGTTCAGGATATCGCTGTACTAAAATATCCCTACGTTGTCGAGTTACGGCTCTAAACCGTTGGTCAATGAGACATCCCCACGTGCCTGGGCGAAACTGCCCGACGTGGTCGGTGGCCGAACAATTGCCAATCGATAATGCTCGAACAATCATGATAGTTCGAGCAGACTGGCTGTGCGAAGGTGGTGGTGTTTGTTACTTAACACACCGCTCCCGACCCACTGACGTAGAAGATTTGACTCCCTTTTGTTTATGCATATGTACTAATATTGTTTTTATGACAGTGTGAGCTTATTTGTTTGGTTGAGCGCGATAACCTCAGGAACCACTGCTTCGAATTGAAGAATTATTTTAGTGTTGAGTAGCCTATTCATTGAAGAAGGCTATAATAACATCACGCTGCGACTATGAGGATCGGAGCATCAATGAAAAATGTTTTAAAAACACTAAAAATTAACCATGGAGGTAGAAGTAAATAGGTTTAATAATGTTTTGAATTCACAAACTTAGTGCATGCCATGTTCTAAATTCAATTTACTTTCCGAGATGGGGGGATAAAAAAGGTATTTGTAGAAACGAGCTCGAATTAATATGAAGAAAAGAGAGTTTAGAGAATTTTAGGCCAAACCATGTGTACCTATGTCATTGACAGAGAAGCCTGAGGAAATGGGGGCTTCGAATTCGCATCTAAGACGACGCTAATTTTAGTTAATTTACTGTTTTCTTTGAACACAGTTTCATGAGATAAGAAAAAGCATAAGTTAGAATTTAAGTGGCCTGGCCTTTTACTGGCCTGTTAGTCTAGTGGTTAGTGATACTGACTGCAAAGACTGAGGTCGTGTGTCAACGGTGTGTTGGTTGTTCTAAGATATTACCTATTAGATATTTATTTAAGTTATTTAGCGCAATTTCAGAGAGATGCAAATGCTCATTCTGCAAATTCTCGGCTGAATTCAATGTATTGTGACTTAACTTCAGGCTGTCTTCTAAATTGCCTCTCTAAATTAAAAAAAACCGGCCAAGTGCGAGTCGGACTCGCGCACCGAGGGTTCCGTACAAACCTGTAGGTATAAAGTTAATTTTTTAAAATATTTTTATTATATGATGTAACTAAAAATTTACGGTTTTCGCAATTTTTCCTTTATCTGTACTATAAGACATTGCTTCGTCCCAAATTTCAAAATTCTAGATCGACTGGAAGTACCCTTTAGGTTTTGATTCCCTTGCGAGTTTCGAAAATTTGCTGAAATTTGCTGCATAAACGGCTATATCTTTTGATTGCGTTAGCTTAGAAGTTTGATTTTTGCGCAGCTCCAAGAGACAGTAGACCTGAGTATTTGATATAATTTTCAGCTTGATACCTCCACGCGTTCCTGAGAAAAAGGGTCTTGACAGACGGACGGACGGACGGACGGACGGACAACAAAGTGATCCTATAAGGGTTCCGCTTTTTCCTTTTGAGGTGCGGAACCCTAAAAATAACCATTTCTAGGCCATTTTTTAAGAGACAATCGGGTGAGTCAATGAATGGTAACTTGAAAGAGAATCTGCCGTTGCCTAAACGGCAGGTGTGCTGCAAAAAAATGAGTTTCACATGCCTGCTCGCTTTTACTTAAATCAGATTTATATGGGATTTCTTCACGCTCTAAAAATCTTCTTAATTTCATTTTAATTCTATATTTTCATCATAAGAAAAATGGGTAAGTAGTACATAATTGCATTTAATATCCTTAGGTTGTTGATGTTGCAGGGGGCCTCCAATCAACCAGCCCAACTTTGATCCGTGCAACTTAGGATAATTGGGGCCTAATGACCGCTGCTCTCAACCTATCATCACCATCATCATTTCAGCCGTAAGACGTCCACTGTTGGACTTAAGCCTCCCCCAATTTTGGGGCTTTGCCATAATCGCCACGCTTGGCAGGCGGGTTGGCGATCGCAGTATGGTGGTAAAATGCATAGAGAAAGCTGCTGCCCATTCTCTAGTAAGCCCCTTAGTCGCCTTTTACGACACCCACGGGAAGAACCTATAATCTGCCAAAATATATCTGAGCCGAAGATTTAGGATCTGAACGTTAAATGGTGTATTTAACTATTTTAGTTGGGCAATGCAATATTCAGTTATCGTTACCTGCGTTATTGTTGCGAAAAGCGATTTATTATATTAGGTCGTATAGATCGCCTCATCCAAAGGGTAGATACAAAACGCTTATGCTCGGTTTTATTACAATGTTCCTCGTAGACGCCATGTAAACGCTCGTACAAACAGGTGCGACTTGTTGCTAACGCGAAGACCTCGTAGGGACGCGACGAGCAGCGCGACAGCTTGTGGTACATTTTTATGGCGCCGCGGCGACTACACCGTCGGCGTCGCGGCTGCGAAACGACACGCCACACAAAATGTAACTTTTGTTATCGCGCTACTCAACGCGGAGCGATAGTGTCGTGGCGCGACAGGTCGCCCCTGTGTGAAGTACAGTAACGCGCACGTTTTCATAGAAATTGTTCTACGAATAAATCGCCGAAACGCGCGCGACCGTCGCGTCGCGTCGCGCTAGGCTGCACGAACCTTTACACTTTCTCTGAACCAACACTTTACATTGAAAATGAAGTCGAGACCCAAACTACACTTGGCTTGCCTTCTGTCCGGTGTGGTTAAATATCAGAAACCGGACTACCTATATAACAAGTTATGTAGATTTATCTACAATTAGACAAGAATGCGGGAGAATGCAATGGCAAATCATTTAATTTAATGTTTGTGTCTCTTAATGTTTACTACTTACAATAGGGTATTTTCCACTGTTTTAAAAACTATTTAATTTTGAAGACTGTGAAGGAATATTTAACAGAAAAATATTTTTTTTGTAATTAATCTCCATTTTCTGCATTAGAAGTGATTAAAATCTAATTTATTTTCAATGGTTTTAAATTTACCGCCAAAACGTTCCGTACGATAACGTTTACCACGGTGACGTCATCTTTGTGTAAACAAGTTGTAAACAGTATTTCGATCAAGTAATTTCGTATCTCAAATGGATAGAAAATGTTATTACTGGTGTGTGGTGCCTCTGTGTACAAATACTTTTAAAAATGCGCCACATAAACTATTTATACTCCGTAGCCATTGATTCAATGTCCGTAGCACAAAAATCGGGGTTGTTTGCAAAGAAATTTCCAACTATAAAAACATCTACTGTAGGCAGATTTGCACTATCGGCTTTTATAAAACCAGCTTCCATTGTATTTCCATTAATCCATTCCAAAAATCCTAAATATATCCTAAATCCACTCCGAGATTTACAGATCGAGCACAGATCACATACCTAAGTCAAAATTCAATACACACAAAAGTGACGTCACACGGTAAACGTCAGCGCACCGAGCGTTTTGGCGGTAAATTCAAAACCATTAAAACAAATTAGATTTTTTTCACTTCTAACGCGTAAAATGGACATTGATTAGATAAATTTTATTTTTCTGTTGAATATTTCTTCCCAGTCTTCAAAAAGAAACTGTTTTAAAAAAAACGGAAAATATTCTATTGTATAGAATCAAGTTCGTCTAACTGGACAGACAGCTGTGATGCTGGGGAGTTTGTTGAGCCACTTCTTCTTCCCAGCTAAAGCACTAGGAAGTGGTGAAAGGCGGGCTTTTTGGGGGACTGTTTTGTATAATTTTGACGTTCGAAAAGTGCTGATTCTCAGCCTTATTTGAATAAATGACTTTTTGTTTTTATTTTTGATTTTGCTCACAACAATTCTCGACTCAGCAGCGACCATATGGTCGCTGCGACTCAGTCTCTGGATACAGCTGCTTTAAGAGCTTTCGCTATGCATCTTCCGAATAGGGAAGATGCAAATATAATATTTATGAAAATTTTATGATTAAAATGTTTAAAAAAAATATAAAAGAAGGGCCACTGCAATGTTTTTATATTACATAATGCTCATTTTTAACAATAATTACGAATTAAAAATTAGTTGAAACCAAACGTATTTCAAAACACCAATCAGCTTTTAGTGACGTCACTCCTGTTATGACAAGTTATTGAGGCTATGATGTAAAAGTGAACATTATTTTATGGGAATATTAATTGCATTTTTTTTAGTAAAAATGGAAGTTGTGTTTATAAAAGCAGACTTCAGGAATTTACCAAGAGTTAGTGTTGACATAACATCTTTTTTTCAGAAAAAGTTTTCCTCCGACCATTTTAAACTTTATCCAATTTTCGACGTCATTCTCCAACTGTAAATGTAAATACATGTTATAGACAAGTTTGAAAGTATTAGGTAGGTTACTAACGTGTTTTCACGCATATAACAAGTATATACGCTGACTTACGTCAAAGTGATCTTCACAGTTCACAGCATCGAATAATGCAAAAAAGAAAGAAAGCAATGCAATGAAGAATGAATGATGCATGATGATGATGTGATGTATTGTGGAATACAATAAAATATTGAGTATTGTAATGTTGTTTGGAGAAAAATGAAATTTCTTTTTGCAGCTTGAAACCAACTTTTTCTCAGTTTTGTCAACTTGTTTTTCAAAGTATGAAAGCTGACGAACGAATACGACCAATGACAGACAGGAATGACGTCATCGGAACTATAGGTCCGTTTTCGCAAGAAAATTTAAACTGTCAATTTAAATCCGCATTTTTTCCGATAAACTACAAGATTTTAATTTTTTTATATATTTGTGCCTCTATTCTACATGGAATTCTTTAAAGTGAAAACAAAAATAAAAATATTGCATGTTGCCTATTATGAAATAATCTAACACCATCGAGTAGAATAATCAACACGATAAACGCATTTAGAGGAGGCTTACGTCAGCACCTCATAGATGCGCAATGGATGTTGAATATGGTCACACTAAATGTCTCAATTATAATTATGATGTATGTCCATATCTACCAACTCTAGCATATTAGTGTATCTGTCAGTAAATGTTGCAAGAAAATGTAAATAGCTTTTTTGTTGTTGTTGTTCTGTTATGCAATTTAATTGAATATCACACTGTTTGATGTACAAATTCGTTACTTCTTTAATTTGACACACATTTATTTTATTTTATTATGCACTCACACATCATGTTGTTGTATAAAACTGATTCCGTCACCTCACACTTCAGGTACAGCTGAAAACGAAAGTCAGGCAGTAGTTGACTGATATTTTGGTAGGGGAAGGCCGGGCATAGTGGACAGCCTGGGCAAAGTGGATACCCTCCATTATTTCAAAATGGTGCGCCCAAATGCACTCTCGTCGTGCCAGTAGGTGCTCCTCCTTAGTTGTTAAGAAATAGAGCTAACGCGAGGTCACACTTTGTTTGCGAAAAAAATAATTTAAAAAAGTGAACATTGCGTACTAACTAGAGAATGGGCAGCAGCGTTCTCTATGCATTTTACCACCATACTGCGATCGCCAATCCGCCTGCCAAGCGTGGCGATTCTGGCGAAGCCCTCCAAATTGGGGGAGGCCTAAGTCCAGCAGTGGATGTCTTACGGCTGAAATGATGATGATGATGAACATTGCTTACGACTTCTCAAAGTACATAATTCTGTAATTAATCATATTAAAATAGTACTACTGTATTGGTTACATTATTTCTTAAAAGTGCATGTCTTCATGCAGAAAAACTGCCACATATATTGGGAATTTGTTTCTAGATTCGATTTTAGGGTAGCTTAAATTGAACAAGTAACCGCCCGGGAAAGTGAACACGGGCAAAGTGGACACCATATCCATTTTGTTTTGCCGTAGGTATTTTACAAGATTTTATTTAATATTTCCTTTCCTTTTATTCTGTCTGTGTACGTGTGTTTTGGTCTTTCTGTCTGTACTGAAATGTTGCTGGTTACATTTGACGCACTTGCCGGTGTCCGATCGATCAGAAATTGAAAATGGTACGGCTTACGAGCGAAATTACATATTTGTTTGTGACAACTCCACTGATTAGTTGTATTCTTTATTAATGTCACCTTTATTTAACTATGTTTTTTCATATATTTTGGTAATTCCCCCTCAATTAAACGTGTGTTCACTTTGCCCTATGTATGTATGTATCTATCCACTTTGCCCGGACGGTTGGGCAAAGCGGTACCAACTTTAATGAAATTAATAATTTATAAGTAAAGTACTAATGTTACGTGATTTTTGTTGATTATGTTGAAAAGTTCAATAAATACTGTTTTAAACTCAGTCATTATTGTTTATCTGTCTGTAAAGGCTACTTTTCGAGAGCCCGCTAAAGGTTAAGGTGTCCACTTTGCCCGGCCTTCCCCTAAACCGGGCTTATGTGGCGCAACCGTGAGGCACAGTTTCCTGTTAATTCCTTACATCGCACTTTACTGTTTTAATAGCTTTTTATTTTTGATTTTTATCTGCTGTACATTGCATGGTTAATCTTCAGTCAAAGTTTATCGGTTTCTGCTCCAGCCACGGATCCGCCACCTCTTTCTCATTTGTCACTACTATAGTGGTATCGTCCGCTTATCTTAGGTTTATGAGCCTTTCAACACGCCCCGTTTCATTTAGTAAGTCTACTTATTTTTGTTGTCACGTTTCATAAAGCTGGTACCATCAAGGTACAGATTATGGATCAAAGAAGTGAGATGTGTTGGGATACCCATTTCAATAAGAATATCAAACATTGTCCACCATTGTACGCAATCAAGCGCCTGGTTTGTGCTTCACAGAAATTATTCTAACGAGCATAATCTATGAAGTACAGACCAGGCGCTTATTAAATTCACGACATTTCTCGATGAGAATGCGGACATTCAATTCAATATTTGTTCTCGAGTTGCCTTGCTCGCTGGTTCACTCGGTATCTGGTGGTCTACATAAGCTTAGATTATCGTTTTAATTATGCGCAGAAGGATTTTACTGACGTCGGACAGGAGCGGTAAGGTTCTGTAGTTTTCACTCTTCAGGAGTAGCAGTGAGTTGTGATCAGTCTACTGGTCTTTCTTAGTGCTAATCTGGTGAATAATTTTTGTCCCGTAAAACGAAAATGCATGGGCAGTGCAAGCAGTGGGCCCTGATGGCCAAAATGCCATCAGAGTCTTCTAACTTCGAATACTAATAGGTTTATTTTGGGTTCATCAAACACACAAAACTAGCCGAAGTAATGTGAACAACAAATTAAAACAAAACACACTGCAGTATATTTTGTTTCAATTTTGAATTTACATAATAAATTTAAAGTTTTTTTAAATTAGAAACTTATAAAAAAACCGTTGTGTAGTATGGTCAGGGTAATTTCTCGTATATCTAAATGTCTGTCCACTACACGAATATGGAATTTGAAAACACAAATTGGAAATAACTATACACATAGTAATTACCAAGACAAGTACCTATGTAACCAATTCGCAGTAACAATCCTTTTATCTTCTAGGAAAATGGTTGTGAAATGACCCATCCGTCTAAAGCATGAGGCAATCATCTTTCTCCCTTGTCTTCTGCTCTTCTTTAGGTACTTATGTCGGCAGATCTTCGAATGGAAAATCCATTGCGCAGATTGTCTTATTTTGGCTTTCATTACCTAGGACGATGTTATATACAGCTTTCGAATCATCTCCGTCATACTTTTCTTGCATTGAGCGGCACTAATCTAAGCATGTATTCATCTAGTACAAAGCTTTCTGACGCCTAAATGTTCATATAAGACTTTTTGTACTTGACTCATACCAGTGCCTAAAGCTGCCAGAATCAGTTGATTTGTCACCTTTCTATCAGCCTATATCAGTAGCCGCACGTACGTTATCTTCAGTTACTCAGTAGTCGCTTTAGAAGGACCACGTTTAAACTCATTAAACCAATTGTAAACAGTGGCACGAGATGGGGCTTCGTCATGAAATGCTAATCGAAGTCTATCGTAACATTGTTGTTGAGTAAGACCGCAACGAAAGTCGTAATAAATCATTGAGCGAAAATGTTCTCTGGTCAAATCTATTTCGAGGCACGACAGATTTTTTTAAATTGCCGCCAATTTGTAAAAACAAATTACATAAATTAATAATTCCATAAACATCTAAAGATTCCCAAACAGTTCCTTATTTGAAATTTATAAAAAAAAAACATCGGCCGCTTTCTTACTGGCCTATTATAAAAACTTTGTGTGGACCCCCGTAAATCCTTACGTATCTATCCATGGAACTAATTATCAGAATCAAGATATCTAAATGCTTATTTTATATTGATAAATATATGGTGACAAATATAATATATTTGTCACCATATATTTTTTATATAGAGAGTGGAGACTCCAAAGCACTGTATCTCTCATCTAGCTAGCTGGTATCAATGACGCAATAACTTTCGTAAAATATAAATAAACGGATTAAAAGTGAAAGACAAGCCTAAACGTATCGTAGGTACCTTTTCACCTACCTACATAAATTAGTAACCTTATCTTTATTCTAAATATTAGCTTCCACTTCACAGAACATTAAAAGAGCCGAATTATATTCTGCGGTGCCCAGTGTAATACTCTTGTCAGAACCAGGTATTACAACAGTTTGTTTTACTGAAATCGAGTTGAAAACAAAGTTGGATTAGTTTCACACCGTTAATTGAATGCAACTCACAGTTCTCATAACTCTTCGTGGTAATCAAACGTTCTAACTCTGTGATGTTTAAATTTGCGCACGTTCTTTTTTTGTTTATTTTTTTTTGTAGATGGGAAATCATCAAATGACGTCTCCCGCTCTTGGGCGGAGCGGGAGGGCGTGTCAGACTTTTACTGACTAAAACCCACCCGTGTTCCTTCAGTTACCCATGTGCCAGGGCCACGGTATCTCTTCCGAACTAATCTCGCGACCCTGGCAGGTTTGTGCATGTTTAGTTTAGCTTTACTAACTACGTTTCAACCGCATGATTCTGAGTAGATGGCTAGGCAAAGTAAAATAATTAGTGTTTTACTTATCTTGTTGTGTAAAGGATTCGGATCTAAAACGCCGTCAACGGTGTACCATGAACCTATGTATAATTCTTAATTATTACCCACCTGTTTGTTTAGTAGACTTCGTACGCATGGCCATACATCAAGCTATACATTTCCAGTATAAGCTGACATTTCACTGTAGGAAAAGCCTATACAACGCGAGGTCAGCTAAAACTGGAAATGTATAGCCGTGTGTTTAGCTAAATTTTTCTGTGACAGTAAGATTATCTCAAACTTAGTGAAGTTACGATTTACTGGAAATTGCTGCCACAAGCGTTAAAGCGATTCAGAAGTCGACTATGTAATTATGTATACATACTTACATAATCCTCCAGATGCTATTTCGGTCATGGCGGCCAATCTCAACGGAGACTAACTACTAACACGGGAGATATTATAGTGCACAAGTGTGTTCGCAGACACAGGGGCACTCACTCTTCCCTCACTCTCATAGTCTGATAGAACGGCAATCTGACACGATCGCAGAGAGATCTGGCGCAGAACCAACGCTTAAGGCCCTCTTGTAGTTGACGACGTTTCGGCGAACATTGGCCGGTCGTTGCGAGCGCTTGAGCTGCTAGATTTTGTGTATAATTGTTTCGTGGAAAAAAAATGATAAGGAAATTATAAAATATTTTCTCAGCATGCCCTAAAAAACAATAAAACCTATCTTTTGGTATGAGTTTTACATGGTTTAATGATGGAATCTCTTCAAGGTACACGTTTTAAATAGCGATTTAGTGTCATCTTTATGATTTTTTTTTTTAATTTTTTTTTTTTTACGGAAACTCGTCATTTTGCTAGATTTACAGAGGTTTAAAAAATTTAAAAAGTACTGCAACCTCGCCTTAACGTGATTTCCGAGGCTCGGGGGTATCACACCGCCAACTTCCAAACTTCGGACTGTGCGTTACTAAGAAATCTCTAATGGATAAACCGAATAAACACTTTTTCCGACTTGAGAATTGAACTCGGGATCCCACGTTCAGCCAGTCGCGCTTGCGGCCACGAGACCAACAGGGCAAGTTGTCTATAATATAACTTGACGATGGATGCCCGAAAGGTAGACTTTTGTAAGTCCCTTCCTCTTCTCCTTGACCAATCAATTGATTGTGTTTATGACGTATCGTCATCAAACCATAACGTTGTAATTTATAAATTATATCTTGCCTAACTCGAGATACTATACCTACCTTATTTTCACACATCAGAAGATGATTCTTTTCAATGAAGCCTTCATTCCTTCTTGCTGATGCAAGAAAGCCTTCATAATACAACCACGATAATATCTAGTGGGTATGTAGCTAGTTATGACTATGACGAATTAAAGTATAAACTGTAGCGTACCTGCCTGGGTATGGTCACAAGCTAATGTTTGTGACTTGTGCCGCGGTCCCACGGGCCTTTCATTGATGGGTCGCGCCGCCGCGCCGCGTCGGGTCTGGCCAAAAAGCCGTAGAAACTGTCGCATCCTATAAGGCTTGTGACGTGTGGTCCTCACCGCCCGTCCGATTTACATCGGAGTCGGTACGTTTAAACGCATGGCGTATCTGCCATGCCTGTAGTAGGCCTTTTCCTCATTGATTTGTTAACATAGGAATGCTCAGCCGGGGCCGCGAGTGGCCTCGACAGTTGTACCAAAACCCGGCGCACCCTGTCAGTTAACGGGCCGTGGGACCGTGGCATTAAAGCCGTGAAATATAAAAGCGTTTTTCTCGTGATTTAAATTGCAACTTTGGACATAGGTATAGCCCACGGAGAAGAAAAAGAGGGTATATCCTAAGTAAACCTATTTCGTAATAATATGGTTTCGATAATATTATATTCGTGACACCACCATCAGGCATCAGTCCTCACAGACCCCTTCAATTTGTGCGGACATCTCTTTTAGACGCGCGTGGAACGCCGTCGACCCGGGCCTGGTCCTTACCGGGCGGCGAGCTACCCATTGCTCCCCGCCCGCAAAACCCGCGCCTACGGTGGCCGGGAGTTCGCAATGGACTCCCGACGTCCGGGGCGTCTCCTCCTGCGGCGGCTAGGGGCGTGAGGGCGCACAGACTGCTACAGTTACGCTGGAAATAGGTGTCACGACGTCGATCGATTTCGTCAGCAAGGGTCGCGCGCTCGCTGTTCGTCAGTGCTCCACTTTATAATACATATCATCTACGGGTCAGCGACTTTGGACGCGCGACCTTAGCATTATTTCCAGCCTTAGTAATCAGATCTTTTGCTCTATTTCAGATTGATGTCAACATTTACAGCGATTAACTTAGGGGATCGTCCCAATTCGACCTTCGAATAAGTGAAGAAATTGTTAAATAAATACAAACAATAATTTTGGACAGAACCGTACACAGAAGATAATGGTTTATATTTTGGTAATAATTTAAGAGGTCAGTGGTATTCAGCTGAATCAGCTGCATCCAGTTAGACCGGAAGCCACCACAACATACGAGGGGTGTTCAATGTATTCTCGGTTTCGGCATGAAAAAAGAAGTTAATTCAATTAAAATTATTTTTATTTTTGAATATGGTCCCCCATTACCTCAAAACATTTATTACATTTCAATTAATTTTTCAATACCCTGTAAAAAATAACTTTCCTCCTTCTCTGAAAAATGCGCATTTATGGCCGCCTTAAGCTCTTCTTTGTAGAAAAATCGTTTTCCTCGAAGGTCTTTTTTCAAATTAGGGAACTAATAATAATCACTTGGGGCTAGGTCCGGACACAGGATAGGTGGTTTATTTTGGAAACACGTGCCGTGTGGAGTGGGGCGTTCTCGTGAAGAAGCAACGCACCGGCGCGCGGTCAGTTTATCCTGTCTTTTTCTTTAATTGCCTCCTGTAAATTTCGCAAAGTAGATGAGTAGGAAGCTGCATTTATGGTTTCACCTTTTTTGTGTGCCTACTCAATCAACAAAATTCCCTTAGAGTCCCAAAAGATTGTGGCCATGACTTTTCCGGCAGACGGAACGACTTTGAATTTCACTGTCCTTCTTGTGCCGCTGCATGGGCTCCTGCTTACTTTCAGGGTCATAGTGGTAAACCCACGTTTCATCTCCAGTAACAATATGATCGAAAATAATAGTTGGAACTTCACCACAAAGCTCTAAAAACTCTCTACAGCACTCGATTCGCACTTGTTTTTGAGGCGCCGCCGCCGTGAGTATTTGCGGCAACCATCTTGCACTAAAGGTTAAGAAGGTCATGAAGAATAGTGTACCAACGGAGAGGTGGCTCATCTCTGCTATAATTTTCGTCTTCATTCGGGCATCCTCCAGTATAAGCTTCTCAACTTTTTTCACGTTTTCATCCGTAGAGGCAGTACCCGGGCAGCCCGAGTGAGTGTCGTCTTCAATACTCTCTCTCTGCCCCTTTTAAATTCACTTGACCACTTTTGAACCGTAGATAACGAAGGTACAGAATCTTGGTAAACAGTCACCATCTCATCGTGAATATTTTTTTGGCATTTTCCTTGTTTGGTAAGGAATTTAATCACAGCGCGGTGCTCGATTTTCTTCAGCATTTTCACGTTAGCCATTCCAGTAGTCGTGGACTAAGGGTAACTAGCAAACTAATGATGATAACTATATGAAATTTATATCCTCAAATAATGTCATTAATTAATAAATTTTTCAAATAACCCACATCATTAATAAATCACCCCATACCGAGAATACATTGAACGCCCCACGTAGTTGGGAAAAGGCTAGACCAGCGAGTAGAGTCAGTGTGTGGAGTCTCACAACGCCCCCATTTTTTTTTCTGGGTTTCTTACCAAGGAGGTTGCCTTTAAGGCCTGCAGCGCCCACAAGGGGGCGTTATCGCCCACTTTGGGAAAGGCTGGGCTAGACAGTTGATGATGATAATATTCGATTAAATTGCGTAATATGATCACTTTGTAAGTCAACAGCAACTGAAACATATGAAAAATTATACTTTTAAAGATTTTTTTAAGATAAATGTTTCCATAATATTAGCTGAGGTTTCAAATTCAAATCACATTATATAGATGATCATTATGAAATTCTTCTGTACGTATACGTGTACATCAAGTGTATGTCACTGAACTCTTGCTAAACGGCTGGACCGATTTTGATAAGATGTTCACACATTGAAACACACATGTTTGAGAGGGTCTGTGATTGGTATAGATTCATACCAGGACCCAACAGGTGGCGCTGCGTTCGGCAGGACAACGTCGGGACCCGCTAGTCTACACTAATATTATAAAGAGGAAAAATTTGTTTGTTTGTTTGTAATGGATAAACTCAAAAACTACTGGACCGATTTTAAAAATTCTTTCACCATTAGAAAGTTACATTATCTGCGAGTAACATAGGCTATATAACATCACGCTACAACCAAGAAGAGCGGAGCAGCAATGAAAAATGTTGCAAAAACGGGGAAAATCCCACGGGTAGGCGATTCGACGCGACGGGAAGGGTCGGGGGAACACGAAATTTAACGCGGACGAAGTCGCGGGCAGAAGCTAGTATTTAATAAAATAGTAGCAAACTCAAAACCGTGTGGTGCCGGACGTAAAGAATAACACCACCCCATTTCTTCCCGTGGGTGTCGTAAAAGGCGACTAAGGGACTTACTAGAGAATGGGCAGCAGCGTTCTCTATGCATTTTACCATCATACTGCGATCGCCAACCCGCCTGCCAAGCGTGGCGATTATGGCAAAGCGCCCCAAATTGGGGGAGGCCTAAGTCCAGCAGTGGACGTCCTACGGCTGAAATGATGAAACTCAAAACATTAGGTACATTGAATATATTTAAAAAAGTTGCGAGGTCTGAAAACGATTCTAATGCCGAAAACATAGTTATTTAGAAATTTTGTTTTTCTGTTTGTCTAAATGTGTGGTCATGTGGTCCCGGATGTAAAGAATACCACCATCCCATTTCTTCCCGTGGGTGTCATAAGAGGCGACTAAGTAACTTACTAGAGATTGGGCAGCAGCGTTCTCTATGCATTATACCACCATACTGTGATCGCCAACCCGTCTGCCAAGCGTGGCGATTATGGCAAAGCCCCCCAAATTAGGGGAGGCTCATGTCCAGAAGTGGACATCTTACGGCTGGAATGTTGATGACGGAAATGTGTGCACACGAAAATAGTTTCAAACAGATTTTACATAGATAGGTATTTGTTATAGGTAAGTCTGCTCAACCTGTGGGTTATAAATCATCACGCTATTGCTATGGTAGATGAGCAATATTGCAATTAGATCGCATTCTCCTTACTTTACCTTTTTTTTTTTTTTTTTTTGGATGGGAAATCTTCAAATTACTTCTCCCGCTCTGGGCGGAGCGGGAGGGCGTGTCAGACTTTTACTGACTAAAACCCACCCGTGTTCCTTCAGTTGCCCATGTGCCAGGGTCACGGTATCTCTTTCGAACAATCACGCGACCCCGGCAGTCCTTACTTTACCTCAAATTGTAAAAAGACGATTCAAAATACTGCAGATAGTTACAGATTTAATCATCACGCTATACCTTTATGGAGCTAAACAGTCAATCGCGACATGTATAGGATGGATGTGTCAAGTCAAGATAGGGCAAATACGCTACAAAAAAAGAGACTGTTTTTACTTTTTGCTAAATGTTGATCGGCAGTCACAGATTTTCAAAAATATTAAAAGTCAATACCAATTAAAAATAAAAAAAGTCCTGTTTGTTGACCAACTTTGTTTTTAGTACTAGAAAAGTTAGAATTTGCTAAATGATTCTGTCGATACAATTCGTAGAAAATGGAGGAGACTAAGATCAAAGGGAACACAATATACCAGTGTATGACAACAGTCGAATTATCCCATTGCTTCACGGCCTGGGCTGAATAGAGAACGAATATAACAGCTTAGCGGTTCGATTCCCAACAATTGATAAGCTTACTATTTTATCTTTTGCTATACTATAATATTTAGAAAGGTACTGTAATATTACGTGCACAGAAAAACATATAGTTTATTTAGGCTTCTTCTAACATCTTAGATTAATCAAAGATAATAGCAGGGGTGACACAAGTAAGGCGCGTGTCGCTTCGTGGGTTAAAAATACTACAACCGTACCGTACCGTACTACTGTACTTAAGACCTTTCATCATCATTTTAACCGAAAGACGTCCACTGCTGGACATAAATTTCCCCCAGATTGGGGGTGTATAATCGTCACGCTTGGCAGGCGGATTGGCGATCGCGGTTTGGTGGTAAAATATATAGAAAACGCTGCTGCTCATTCTCTAATAAGTCCCTTAGTCACTTAATACGACACCCACGGGAAGAAGTGGGTTGGTCTTTACGTCCAGAAGCAACGTTTCTTTTTTTTTTTTACTAAAACCTTTGACTGCACCTAATAATTAATAATTATGCTTATCATTTGAAAACTAGATAAATTAATGATGTTTCGGATACCACGAAAATTTATTGAGCAATATTTTCATAGAATACCTAGGTACGTATTTTAAAATTGAGAAGTGAAATAGTGATATGTAACCTACTACAAAAACAATTTTCATCAAGAACACGAAATAAAATCCCTTATTATTCAACGGTCAGATATTTATTCCGGTGATACCTAAGTACTATTTTGAACTGTTGTTTGTATCCACACTTGAAGGACAAGTACTGGAAGGACCGATGACCTAAACTAGACTAGACTTGACCAGATGCGCAAACGCACAAGGCTATGCCATACGCAATTTATCCAGTTTGTTACAATTTTATTATAGCAATCTCTTTCATAAGAACGACTCGTTCATTCGTTCATAACTTTATTTCGGGAGAGATAAAATAAAAATAAAACTTGTTATTTTTTGTCATTGGTGCCTACTTACAAGTTTATAACGTATGTAGGTACTTAAATTGACCGCCCTGAAAGAATTCACACGTAACACGTGAAAAATAAAACACGTATTTATTATGTTTTTAAACGTTGAAAGTCGGGTAATGATATTTGAAATAAGAATATAAAGTATCGATAGTGCCGCGCCGCAGTATCGATGTGCGGCGGCAGGTGATGCGTCGTGTTCGTTTTTGGCGAATCAGAGGCGAGCAGGTGCGCGCGCAGGTGTCCCCGCGATCTCAGCCGATATCGATATACAGCTTGATGGTGATTGATCGATTCTCGCGCTCCTTGGTGATGATGCTTCTATCGTATTACTTGAAACTTTCATTTGATAACATAGATTCGAAATAAATTAAAATCATGTTTTGTTTTCATCGATTAACTGGATTTCATCTACCCTTTACCCATTCTTATTTTATAATAATCTTTGAAATGTAATATGTTATTGTTACCTGAATTTACAGTAGGCTGTACGCCTACTGATGTAACTTATAGCTACCGTTTTGTTTACCACCCAGTAAAAACAGTATAAGCTGTCATAAGCTGTCCTGCATTCTATTCAAACTCGTAGATACTACGCTAGAGCAACTCAAGGTCGAAGTGCTATCACCGTGATCATAGTCAGCAATCAGGATTCTACTGTAAACCTTATTTTTTTGAAAAAAATGGATTTTATCACGTGGAGTTTTAAACTGGTTTTAGGTTTGTCAAAAAAATGAGTTTTTATCGATTGGCTTTTCAAAAAAATAAGGTTTACAGTAGAATCCTCGCAGTGAAGTAGGAGCAGCCTGTAGCGCCGGCCCGTGCGGTACTACGCCAACGTGCGCGAGATAGGACAGATGCGGCGCGGCATGGCGGCATATGCGCAGGAGAGCGCGCGCAGCCCGCCGGACGCTCGCCACTCCCACCCGCGCAGCCTGTATCTATACAACTACAACGGGCCCGGATTTGTTGAGACTTTCTGTCAAGGTGGCACACCAGGCAAACTAGTTTTGTGCTACAGATTATTTTTAACGTAGCGTCTTTGTAAATAATGCGAGCCTCATCGATATCTGTATCTACATAGTTGTTTCTACACATATTACAAATTCAAGTCGCTCTTCAAGTCTGACCGTTGATCCTCTAAACTACGCAACGGATTTTGATGCGAAAGGTTTATATGCATAAAAAAGGAACATAAAAGGTATAAATAAGCGCAATTCCTGAAAGGAGTTTGTTCATAATTGACTAGAGAATCGATTTTAGTTACTTTTAATAGTTATAGGGACTTCTTTCTTAAAATTATGTACTTTGCCATATCTACCGCCGATTGAGCTAAAGAAAATTTTATTATAGGGATAATTTTTTTATGCATAAAGTAATGCTAGAGTCAAGACCATTTTCTAAACAATAACAGTTATCTTTTAATAAAAAATATTGATTATTGTAGTATGCTTTTAAATCAATACTCAAATTAACATAATTAATACGCAAGACCTCATACACCCCGTATACAATTTCTATAAGAACTTACTTAATAAAGAAATTTCAATGTATTGTTAAACTTCGTAAACTCGCTAATTTTGGTATTGTCTTATGAAAGTGGTAGGTGCATTTTTAGTTGATTGAATAAGTGTAACACTCTCAAAAATGTCGGCCCTTAGCCTCGTAGTATAATAAATTAACGATACTTAATCAAATAAAAACTTCGAATTAACCTGTTAAGCACTGAATGCTGCAAGGTCATCTTCAGAATAATGTTTTGCTATCCAATCTCAAACTGCATTAATATATTGAGCTCCTTTGTACACTGACTCCAGCATTCAAGTCATGAAAGTCGAAGCATTTGTTTCAAACAGGCATTAAAAAAACATTTTGAACTTCACATTTACTAAAAAAAAAAAATATTTTATTCGCCCCTTGCAAAAGGAACTTTATTAAGTAACTTCGAGAAGAATGGGCAAGAAACTCCACGGTTACTTTTACCTTATCACGACAGGTTAAAAAAAATAAAGCAATGACAGACAAATTCATTACTTATGTAGTAGGCACATGGTGCTCACATATTTACACACATTGGAAAAGTACTTAAAGGTACGATTTTCCTAACATGTTTACAAGTAATAAATAAGCCAGTGTGTGAAACACAGAATGTAAATCAATGTCATAAAAAATACTCAAGACAAAATTAGTCACTTAAAGAATATCATATAATCTTCGATATAATCATAGAATAAATAGAACAGAGTGCTTATTAATTATTAGCGCTTTAAGTTGTGTAAATGATTTCATCACCACTGCTCTCAAAACGGTGAAGGAAAACATCGTCTTGGTTCTACCAAAAAATCGAAGACATGTGACATCTACCAACCTGCACTGGGCGAGTGGTGGATTATGGCCCACTTCCTCTCACCGAGTGGAGGGCTGTGTCCCAGCAGTGGGAACAAACGGGCTGCTGATGATGATGATGACTCCTTATTACGTACTCGTACACCATTATAATTTACAGATATCCCGAACGTGTTTGTCTATAGATTCGTCTAGATTGGTTCAGACGAAATTAACTTCCATCTTAGCGTACTTTAATAAGTAAAGTTGAATAAAAGCTTCAATTGTTTAAATTAGTTCTTGAGAGTGGTACTGGGCATGCGTTCGCGGTTAGCGTTTAATGAACATGAAAGGAATACTTTGTGAGTTTTTGAAAAAAGCTTCTTATGCAATAAAGTATATGATCCTTTTTATATAAATCCGTGATTGTACTGAAACAGTGACACTAGATATAATTCGTGGCGGCTGTTACTTGATTTTTAATCATAACTGATACTACTTCATCATCATCATCATTTAAGCCGAAAGACGTCCACTGCTGGACGTAGGCCTCCTGGGGACTTTTGTAGGTTTGGCGATCGCAGTATGTTGGTTAAATGCATAGAGAACGCTGCTGCCCTTTCTCTAGTAAGTCCCTTAGTCGCCTCACACGATACCCACGGGAAGAAATGGGATGGTGCTATTACGTCTGGCACCACACGGAACATTAATAGGTTAACTTCATACAATACATGATACTTAACGTTTGTGATGACTAAAACGAAATTCAGTTCGTCACACTATCAATCATAATCTGAATCATTTTGAAGGATATTGCTTACCCGATTATCACACGGTACCGCGCACCGCCGCGGTACCGTGTGGGCGGTGGCGCTAAAGCGGATTGACCGCGCGGCCGGTCAGTGTACATGTGTTAGGCATCAACGGATTTACCTAATAGAGGGCAATGCGACATGAGATCCGCTTCACCGCCTACCGCGGCGGTGCGCGGTGCCGTGTGTTAATCGCCCATTCCTTCATATGGTTGAAAACTTTGTCTGCTTAACAATGTAAATAACGCAATGAATGTTGAAAATGAAAGCCATTGCTACTGTTAGTGTATTTTATTCCTCAGGGCAACGTATTAAATTGAGTATTCATAACCTATATTTAAATCAGTTTCGAAAGATGTTTCGAGTTTTTACGAATCTTTACTTCACCATTTTATATTAATAAGTATATACTTATTTTGCAATAAGTGCAACAAGTCTTTTCATGTGTTCATTTTAAAGGCAGGTGTTAATTATATAATAATTACCAAGTCATGACCACGAATCTTTGATACCAAAATATAAACAACATTAAAATTATAACCAGAAATGAGGAAACCAAAAAACTGTGACTCAGGTAGAATGATCGGCTGTGCCTACTTAATTTTAGGGTAACTTGAGACACACGGTGAACCTAGTGGCTTTAGGTAGGCAGGTAGGTACGGCACGATTTCATAGTATTCACACATAGTGCAGTATGTTTTAGTTAGGTTTGGTCTATTAAAGCATATTTTTGGCTTTTATTATTTTTAATGCTATTAACCGTAAAAGTGTTCTTTTTTTTACGAATGGCTAGGAGGGGTAATTTGTGCTCCTACTGCTTTCCTTGGATGTGGTAGCCGTTTCTCGGGCTCTCTTTCCGGAAAATTTGACAATAATCGCTAATCCTGAAGGTCATGGTCAGGATAATAGGACAAAGTTACTAAATTATTATATTGTCTTCGGTCCTTGATAAGTGTGCTAAATTTCAATCGATTCATTTTGAAGTTGGTAAAAATCGCGTTCAAAGATTCCGTTCCAAACATAGAAGGACTTAGAAAGGTACAGGTGAAGCTAATAAAAGCGCGTTAAAAAACAAAGTTGCTCAAATACGTAAAGATAACGTAGATACCTCATTAGACACTGATAAAAAATTCAGCTTACTTAAAAAAACTAACTCCTCATAAATGTTGGCACTACGTAAACATAATATAATATAATCAGGAACATTGCATAGGTAGGTACTAAAAAGCATAATTTCCCTTCAATGAAACTAACAACTACCTACCTACCATATGATATTTTCCATGAATATGGCCAAATTTGTAAGTTGCTGAATGTGTCAGGCCGACGAGCTTACAAGCCAAGTTCGCTAAGCATGCAGCTACTGTACTCACATAAATTGTGAAACTACGTAACTTCGTGCTTGTGGGGACAGAAAAAATCGATACTGTATTAAACTTTGATTGATTAAAGCGTACCTCCTCATGTCTCTAAACTTTATAGACGGTTTCCCTGTGAGAGGGAACAAATTAATTTGTTATGATTTTTTTTCATGAACAGTATTTTATGTCCTTATCTGCATACGCGATTGGTCTTCATTGGGAAATCATATTTGTGCTAATTTCTCCATTGTTACTACAGAACATTACCTAAAGATGGTCCGGCAAAAAGATTCCACAGTGAACAAAATACCAACCAATTAATACGGAACCCCGGGCACAAGGAAGATGTCCAACTGTCCCATATAAAATAAAAGAGTGTGCACTGCAGCTGTCGTTAATAACAATGTGGCTCCAAAAGTATCAGAACGCACGCTGCGGGCACGCACCGGCTGTCCGTAATGCCTTCGAAAATACAGCTGCCTAAAAAAAGCAACTCCTCAATTGTTAGTACATTAGCCCGAGACAGTTGTTAAATCTCTGCAGAGCAAATTACCTGAAGATGGGAATAATTGGCACGTGGGCTCCAACAGGAATGCGGTTAGGTAAATTTTTTTTTGGTGCAAATATTATATGATTTATGTTGTTTGAATTGCTAAAGACTTCTTATTATATTTTGGCGCGATTATTACCTACTATTGAAACCGGATTTATGAGTAGATATGTAAATACATTACGGTTAATTTTGCAACGCGCAAATGAATTGTTTCCGTGGGTCAACAATCTTAATAAACTGAAATTTAAAAAAATGTGTACAACTTTTTTCTGCCATCATTTCATTTGGAGTAAACTTTTACGGTTATTTGATATCCACATATCAAATAACCATAACCGTACTTAATCAAAATGCGGCAAATTCTTTAAGCACCATTTATAAGTCCATGATAACCGCGTTAACTTCAGTAATTTTATCCCTAAGTTCGATAACGTGTTGAAAACCGATTAAAGCATTTTTTTTTAAAAACCGCACGAGTCATATTCAATTTTGATTCCAGAGAATTTCTAAATTAATAAACAAAATTTTCATTTTGGAGATGAGCCACTTTGTTGACCCAACCAGGACGCCTAAAATGGGCCAACCTGTATGTGTTACGGTACACCGTCACGTAGTATGTACATGTGGGCAATGTTTTCGTATTCCGCAAGCCCTTTTAGGAGAACAGACGGCTCAAGACAAAAGGAGGCTCTGATTAAAAATGGCAATGTTCAAAAGTCCTCGGAGTCTACCCACACAATGAGTCGTACCTACTCGTGTTCAGGTTCATCCAAGATTAAGGAAGACTTACGAATTTACTAGAGCTAACTAGGGTAGGCTTATAATTATAATACAAATTTTTGTTCAACAATTTTGGAGCAAGTAAATAGGTAAATAGGAATTGACTAATTAAGAATTTCCCATGAATGCAATGTTGTCGCAATTTTTAGAGCCACAACTCTAAAACCAGTGTTTTTATTATCAGCCTTATTCTAATCCCCTACTGCAGCGCAAAGGTACCACTACGCTTGCTTAAGGTGGATTTCGCGACCTCAGACTTGTACATATAGTTTTAGTACACCGCTGTCTTACGTGAATGTCAGAAAATATCCCACGGCAAAGTACTACTAGTGTTAAAAAATTAAGCCCTTTTTGCGGTAATCTGAAACATACATCCCGGCAGACAAAAAATCTAAAAGCTACATTTAGGTTTAGACTCGTTCCTATCCCACACCTCGTAGCAATTACTTTTTTTCAACATATTTAGTTAACCGCGAACAAATAAGCGATTGTTAGACCAGAATAACAATTAAGTATAAGCACTAATTACATTGGACTTGAAATTTGACAGTGTATAGCCTTTTACTATTCTATTCGGGAGTCAGTCTGTCACAGACTCTCAGGCGAATTTGAGGAACTTATTCAGTATTCCGATTGCCGTACGGCGTACTCGGCAAACGATTCTCACGTTGATCTAAAATATCAAACACGAGGTGTTTATTCAGTTAAAGTATAACAAGATCGTAGGTACAGTGTTTATTATTCTCATGTAAGTGACGATTGTGTTAAAGGGAATAAAGTTAAAACGGTTTAATGATATAAACATGTAGATAATGTAATCGTTAATCTTCGAGATGTGTTCCTACTACGAGAACATTATCTATTACGCACGTCAAAAGTGTCTCTTTTCTTGTTTAGTGTGAACAAATAGGATGCACACTTTCAAACCACCTTAGTGCAATTATCCCAGCCGCTTAGAAATAACGTAAGCTTTTGCGGTGAAAAGCATTTGTTTGGCCACAATGAGTACAATTCCATTCAGTTTTGGGCACGATAAGCTATAATTTAAATAAAAAATGTTTCTGGAACCCTAATTGATTCTGGCGTTTGCGGTCAAGCTAACCGCCGTTTGGTTCACCAATTAAATTCTATAGAGCTAAAATGAAGGGTGTGATGACGAAGAGATTTTACAGCTGGTTAGCTGACCTGGGAGATGAACAGGGAGGATATAAACACCCATTGTGCAAAAAATAATGACCTATGTTTTTAGTTAGCTCAGTAATGTCATTTCAGGCTTTGTTTACTTGTGGTTTTAAGTTTTAAATTCCTCAATTTAATAAACGCAAACAACGAGACTACCATACTGCGACCGCTAACCCGCCTGCCAAGCGTGGCGATTATGGCAACCCCCCGCCCCCAAATTGAGGGAGGCCTATGTCCAGCTGTGGCCTACGTTCGGCTGAAATGAGAATGATAATGAATCAACGAGATAGTTTCATAGCAAACTGCCTTATAAACTGTGATCAGAGTAAATAAAACTTGTGTTTTGAACATACAAGTCTCCAACCATATAACCTTAATCACTCAATATCAATTTCACAAACCAGTTTCACAATCCTTTATATAGCCTGGACTCAGACGTATTACAGTTGGGGGTTAGTTCGATTTGAAGTGAAGAATTATTAATGGCAATCTCTGAAATGGAGTCGAATCCAGCAGTCGTTCTGTTTATGATTTCATTTAGGTTTCTTTTGGTCTGCATTACATCGTGCCCTGAACCGTAAAAATAAATCACTTAAAGCAACAAGTCAGTCAATGTAAGAATATTAAAAAAACGCTTTTAGACATCTAAATGATAGCTTATACTTACCTGACAACGGTGGGACCGATTTGGTTGTTATTTGTTTTAAAACGTTGGTTATAAGTTGTTCGAATTATGATTTTATGGAAATACTTATTTTTTATGGGATTTTTTGTATGAATTTCTGTTTAGACTGGATATCGGCTATCGGGTCAGCTAGTACTGAATAAAGAAAGGTACAAAGGAAAAAGTGGATATGATACACGATCTCTGCTTCTCAAGCCTTGATTAAGGTCAATATTAAAAAAGCTTGTAAAAAGCTGCCGCATTTCGACTGTTGACTTAAAAGGAAACGTCGATAACATTTCACAAAAATTGTCTCCCAAAATCAGTTCGTTTTACAGTACAAATACCTCTAGTGAGAAAAATACGGCTGTTACGTAATATGAGTTTAATAAGGTCTAAATCTCTATATTGTGATTGCTTCACCCGACTGACAACAACAGCCAATCAGAAGTTGCTAAGAGATTTCACAACAAATTAGATTGAATAAGCTTCAGAAGCGAGGGCTTAAGAGCAATGACACGTGTACGAGGGAAGATGGGACGTATCTTACACAATTTAATAAAGTTACAAGTCTGAAGCAAGGTCGTTTGATGTTTGTTTCATAGCAGCTCTCCGTAATGCGGGTATTAGACGATGCACTTTAGTCTTTCAATTCTGATAAATCTACAAAATTGGATCTTGTAAACATCCTAGGTACTCTGGCTAAGAAAGTCAGCAATATGCGTCATCGTTATCGTCGAAGGGTTAGGCAGAAGTGTACCCACCTATACCTATAATACATCTGGTTTGTAACATGCAACTTTTTCCCAATCTGCTCAAGCATATTTTATTGATTTAGTATTAATGAGCCATGCGTGCATCGGGAGTCGATAGCGGACTCCCGGCCCCCGCAGGCGCGGGCTTGCGGGCGGCGGGCAATGGGTACCTCACCGGTAATGACCAGGCCCGTGTCGACGGCACGTAGTGTTCCACGCGCGCCTCAAAGAGATGTCAGCAGAACTGAAGGGGTCTGCTAGGACCGATGCCTACCAGGGTCGCGAGATTTGTTCGTAAGACATACCGTGACTCTGGCACATGGGCAACTGAAGTAACACGGGTGGGTTTTAGTTAGTAAAAGTCTGACAAGCCCTTCCGCTCCACCCAAGATCGGGAGACGTCATTTGATGATATCCTAACCACAAAAAAAAATGAGCCATGCGTGACAGTCAGGCGCAGTCGATGCCAATTAGCAATAAAATAATATTTTACATTTAATTGGCGGTTTATTTCTCCCACTACACATAAAAGGAAAATACATATACATACAGCTGATACAAAAAGTGTGAAGTGTTGTGTAAGAAATTAGAAAAAATGTGGCGGATAAAAATGTCACGGCTATGTCAAAATGACAAAGGTCTCTTATAAATGTAATATTTTCATGTACGTATTGTATAACCCGCAACAATTAGAATCTATTTTACATTTCGCTCGTGATTAAATAAAACTGCTGCTCGGGTGGCCGAAATTTAAACTACGCTTACCGGGGTTGGATCGTGGATTGGTAAACATCCATTGCATATCGAGACCTCCCATGGACCTCGATCGAGTGCATCGATGGTTGAACCTGGCTATTATTCCTAGAACTTCGACAGTGATTACGTGCCTGAAAGTCTGGCAACCACTGTTACCAAAGTATATACTGTTATTTAGCTGCATCCGGTTAAGAAGCTGACCCCAACATATAAGGTCGGGGAAAAGATGGCTCGGTGTTATAAGTACAAATTCAAGATTTTTGATTTCATAATCCCAAAAAAGTGGTAGTGTAGATCTTATTGCTGTAGAATTTTTGGAAATTTGATAAAAAAAAACTGTGACAAGTAGTTTTAACAGGAGTCTCTTGATGTCAATCTAATACTACCTAAAGAGTTCTCAACTCGGTCTGTTGGATATCTGAAGATGCATGGGCTAATTGGTGGATGCATTAGAACTTCCCAACCAAGTTCTCTCAATGTTTGCTGAGTGGTTAAAGGTGTGGGTGGTCTAGCGTTTTCGTGAAGAAAGAACACACCCTTTCTGTTGTACAATTCTGGCCGTTTTTTCGCGATAAAAGCTTATATTGAACGATGCCCTGTCAATCCCACCGACACACGAAACCATCTTATTGCGAGTTTATCCGGGTTTCGCTATAGTCTGTGGAGCTTGACTGTCCTTTAACTATGACATTTGCGCACTTTTTGTAGTAGGTAATATGATACGCTTTTTATCACCATTGATAAAACTTTTCATTTTTTTTTTGGTTTCATTATGATTTATCGCAAATAAGTATTACTCCATAACGTTTCTTTCAGTGAGCTCGCGTGGCACCCAAATATTGACATTTTTTTGTATACTCGGTCTTTCCCAAATGCGTCAAAACTGTGTTGTGGTCCACCTTTTACCCTTCAGGTATGTAGTAAACTAATATGCTACATTTTGCTCCACATTTTCAAACCTCAATTTTATCCGTGACAGGGCGACTAGAGTGCACTACATCTTTGAAATCAAAATTTCCGGACTGAAACTGTTTGAACCAACTTAGTGCCACTCTTACTGAGTCTGCGTTAAGTTCTAAAATATCACGTATTTTTTCGCGGCTTATGTCGCATTTTGTCCTAGCCTTAACACTTTAAAATATATTGAATTTCTTCGTTAGATTCACTCAGGAAAGAAAAACAATTAAGAAATGGCAGAAAATCGTTTTTTCTTTTTATTTTGCTTTTTAAAATGTTCTAATTTAATTACATCAAAATCAGCAAGATACAAACACTAAAGCCAAATAAATTTTATTACAATTACATTAGTTGGGAACATTCTTCGTAGTTTGATTGATGCATTTTGCTGCTGCCATTTGTCGTGTTGTTTTGTTAGAATATTATATCAGAGGGAAAAAATATTAAATAACAATAGTATTGTTAGAAATGCAGTGCATTTGGAATATGTTAATCTGCACGTTCCTATTGTTTTGTTGAGAACAAACAATTTTAAATGCAACTATACAGTGTATAGAATTAAAGGTAGCTTTGCCTGAAACTTCGTCGACACACAAAAGCGTACCCATGTTTAGAGGTTGTTTTCTAAAACCCTTTTGATTCACAACTACACGCCTTAAGTCAAAAGTGCCAGGGTCGTACGCGGAATTTTGTAATTTGCATTTCAGTACCTACCAGCACCTTAATTGCGAAATGTACTATTTATCTGAATCTGAATGGGATTGAAGATTATTTCTAAACCATTGCGTCATTTGTTCGAATAAATTGTCAGCTCAGCAACGTAAATAACGCAATGAATGTTGTTTAATTATCAATATGAAACCAATTCCTACTGATAGCAAGTACCAACTAACTACCCCTCTGGTTGTATGTCGACCTTCATATCAGCTTATACTGCTGCTACTGCTGTGACTTAAGCCCCCTCTCTGTGAGAGGAAGTGGACCCTCGATTCAGTGCGGGTTGGTAGATGTCGCATGTCTTTCAATTTTTGATTCTAGGCCATGCCGGTTTCCTCAGAATATTTTCCTTCAATCTTTTTGAGAGAGAAAAATAATATACACAAAGTAAAGCGCCTGCCTGGGTTCGAACTCACGACATACAACTTGTAAGTTGCGGTCGTTACCACTTGGCAACCGCTGCTCTCCACTTTCAAATGATTCGCGGTAAATATGGATGTATTAAAATCATCAAAACAATTCTTTGCGGGATACCTTATATAAAAATAAATTCAAAAATAGTACGGTGCAGTGTAGACCCTTAATTACTATTTTGCAAACTATCCCATCTTTACACCTCAGTTTTTTATGTGATTCTTTTGCTGACTTCGTGCCGACTCGAGCAAAGAAGTTGCACTATAAATAAACCTACTTCTCCTCTCGTTTCAGAATATATGACTAACGTGTTTGAGTGGGTCTCTGGATGGTTTATATTCACAGTTGGACCCGGTATGTGGCGCTCTCGCAGAACAACGTCTTTCAGCTCCGTTATTATATCTATAATTCTATTAATTATCATGCTACTTGCAACTTAAATGCCGAAAGGTAAGAGTTTAAAGGTACCCTTACAATTCTTCTTAGTTCGTTAGGTATTTTGGGAACTCATACAATCAGGTAGATTGAACTCATATATATTTAGGTATTATATTTGGTCAGGCAAACTCCATTGTAGCCTCCTAAGCTCCATTGTACCTACAAACTTGACATTTTGGAAGTGATTGAATAACTTGACAAACCATTGTCTGCAAACCGTTATTGTTACTGAAATTGACATTATCCCGGTACACCATGGTGTACATGGGAAATTAGAACCTGCGGTGGCTCGGGCGATGTCAATGGTTAGCAGTTCAAAGCGTCACAACAATATCGGGTGACACAATGGCGGTAGCGTTAATTATCCATGGCCAAACTATTAATATAATTACAATATTACGCACCGCAGTCAATGGAAGGACATGACAAAGGAGGATCAGGACACAATAAGGTGCAAACTACTGAATTAGCACTGCCACCATCCCATTTCTTCCTAGAGAGTGGGCAACAGCGTTCTCTATGTATTTTACCACCATACTGTGATCGGCAAACCGTCTGCCAAGTGTGGCGATTATGGCAAACCCCCCAAATCGGGGGAGGCCTATGTGCCGCAGTGGAGGTTTTTCGGCTGAAATGATGATGATGATAACCCGACTGTTAGGTATATATTGTCGATCATTCACGTCGAGAGGCATAAGATAGATCCGTTACTAAGAAAAAGATACCCTTATCTAATTTCGAAAGACTAGCTGACTTGACTAAATACTAATGACTGCGTTCGGTCACATGGGTATAGGGTATCATAATCCGTTTTATACGTGTGAACTGTTTGTTAGTTGGTAAAATGTCTGCTAATTCAGTCTCAGATAATAGTATCCGGTGATTCCTGTTCGCGGTAACAATGGCGGTGGTTGGGTACGGAATTACCTACTCATTCAAATAAATTTGCATAGTTCGCCTAGTTCAAGGCAAACCTAGGATTTCGGTGGAAACCTGATCTTTCCTAAAGACCTACCGGATTTGGGTCTACACGCACCTTCTGAGGATTACGATTGTTACAGCTGCACATTGCACTTAACTCCCGCCATACCCTTGCGAAATTTGGATTCGCGCTCTGATTAATTCTATGAATTCGCAAATTATGTCATACCAATAATGCACTTACTGGTCCAATACATGTGATCGTATTCAATTTTGTCTCATACCTCAATATGGTGCTTCTACGTATTTCTGCTATACTTTCCAGGAATTTGTAACCATATATCTTCGCCACGTAGTTATCTCATGAAAGGTGGTCGGTGCGCACATGTCGTGGGAACCCAACTGTTAAAATAGCCAGTTTCATTGGCTTCATATCAAATTGCTGAATGGGCATTCAATATAAACGTTCAAATGACGAATAAATGGCTGCTCCACATACTGTTATTGAAGCAAATTAAGTCTTTATGCGCACTTCAAAAATCGGCCGTTATTGTCGCATGAATACCTATAAGTGTATGTTTCTCATTTAGATTGTACGCTTTGTTTTTACAAAATGTGTTGTGTTTTTTTTTTCGCCGCCAGTAATGAGGAAGACAAAGAGAGTACCTCCAAGTTAAATCGATATTTCCAAACGTTTTTAATTTGTAAATAGTTTTAGTTAATTTAGGTTATAATTTTTTTTCTTTATTAATTTAAATCTGTAATCCAAATAAAAGTGCCATTTTGTACAGAACCCTTTTGAAAACCAAATCAAAATTTTGTACGTTAGTTTGCAAACTCATCAAAATAAATTAATAGTCAGGTGTTGATTGAGCAAACATGTTTAGCACTTGTAACTAGATGTATGCAAAATATACTCCACGGGAGCAAGGAACACTAATTGCACAAGTACCCACGACTTGCACTGGGAAGTTTTTTTTTTTTCTAATAATTATCGTAGAATATTTGCCCCATCCACCTGGTGGCTTGAATACGAAGAGAGGAATTTCAATAAGTTACTAGTGTTACAAGCATACAATCCTAAAAATATGTTAAACGGAGGTAGGTATAGCTTATATGATTAAACGACGGTATTTTTAATAACAGCGAAAATTAGGATATTTTATAGCTTTGATTGAAAATTTCGTGATTTATAACTATATGTTTCATAGGTGTAAAACTGGCGAATTGCTGTTCTTTTCAGATAAATCAAGCGCCGTGTAGGCAGTCTAAAGTGATTTTATCTCCACATTAATTGCAAAAATTGTTTCCCGGATAAATGGCCGTCAATTCGGAATGACATAATGGTTTCCTGGAAAAACATAATGGAGCCAGAATAAATATAAACACTCTCAAAATGGGGAAATAAATTTCCCAAACCACTTTTGGCTAACTGACATTACGCTGCAGATTGCTGTCAGTTAATATCATATTAAACCTGGTTAATTATTAACTAGCTGCGCCCAGCGGTTTCATCAGCAAGAGTCTTGATTCCGTGGGATAATCGGGATAAAAATCTTATAACATAACATAACATAATATTTATTCAAAAAATAAAAGGCTTAAAATATGTACAGTTTGCTTATAATGTAAATTATATTCTAATATTTACGTGCCTGAACTAGGTAATCCTGTGTTTCAGGTAAGAAGAGCCTAAATAGTTTTATAAAATAAATAAATAACCAAAAGTTGTGAATAGACAAATTATTGTATAAATGTTGAGAAGCTAATAAAATAGTTTTTAAAATTTTATAGAATTAAATACTTAACGTAGGTGAATACTTACTTTAACACAGTTAGTAAATTCTCTGTTTCTTCGTAAGACATACTTTGGAGAGTGTCCTAACCCTAACCTAATCTATCCATGTTGGTACCAATGTTCAGCCAAATCCGTTTTAGCGTGAAGGCGTAACAAATAAACGTGTATAAAACATCAAACCTTTTCTTTTTATAGTCTAATATTATAATATCTGTACTAGCTTTTGCCAGCGGTTTCACCTGCCCAGAGGTCGATAAGTATCCCACGGGAACGTACTACCGGGATATAATGTATCATATTCTTAATCCAGCTATCTGTGTGCCAATTTCATCCAAATCATCCAAACATACGAACTTTCACATTTGTCATATTAGTAGGATTATTCAAATAACTAGCTTCTACCTGCGACTTCATCCGCGTAAAATTTTTGCTCCCGTGACACTTCCCGTCGCATCGAATGGCCTGCCAGTTTTCGTCCATTTTTCGTTGCTGCTCGGCTCCTAAGGATCCTAACGTGACGTCTACAGCCTTCCTCAATAAATAGGCTACCCCACACAAACAGAATTTTTGTAATTCGGGCCAGTAGTTCCTGAGATTAGCGCGTTCAACCAAACAAACTCTTCAACTTTATAATATTAAGTATAGATTAGTATAGATAGATACTGCAACCTCCATACGGAGGTTTTTGATATTCTATTTACGAGAACTCTGGTCAGATGCATAATTTGTGAAAGGTCAGAATTGTTAACTACTTTTAAAATTGACAATTTATAGTACATTTTATTATACTCACTCACTACGGGCTACTGGCTTTTAATAACATTGTTAAATTAAATTTGAATATGGTAAATTCATTTTCTGCATTTTGGTGTAAGCCTAAAAGCCTTTTCCTGAAATACCAGATTGTTATGAAATTGCTTTAGCCATGTCAGAACATTTCAGAAGCTTTTAGTGAGACTTTTCACATTCGACAATTTTACGTGGTTCATTGTTGTCCAGTTTAATTGAATACCTTTAAATAAATAGTTAACGAAGCTGAATCTCCTGGAATATTAGGTTGGGGAAAAAGTCTTTCCGCATTATAGTATGTATGAACTTGTAATAAAATCTCTTTGGCTTTACTATTTGTATCTGGCTGGTTTTGGTATCATTGAAAGTTTAAATTTTAAAGAACATAATTCCAAATTCAAATTAGGAAAATGTGTGATTTTCATTTGTTTTTCGTACCGTCAAGATGAGTGAATCTAAGAAATTCGATCCATTTTAAAATTTTACTACAAAAAAGGTAAAAATGCAACGCAAGCCGCGAAAAAAATTTGCGATGTTTATGGACCTAGTGTAGTGTCAGTGAGAGTAGCACAAACTTGGTTTAAGCGTTTTCAATCCGGAAATTTTGATGTCAAAGATGCACGTCGCTCTGGTCGCCCTATTACGGATAAAATGGATGCCATTTTTGAAAAAGTGGAGCAAGATCGGCATACCAGTAGTTACGACATAGCTGAAGAACTGAAAATTGACCACAAAACAGTTTTGGCGCATTTGAAAAAAACTGGGTACACAAAAAAGCTCGACATTTGGGTACCTCATGAGCTCACTGAAAGAAACCTAATGAACCGTGTACTCATTTGTGATTCTTTATTACGACGTAATGAAACCGAACCATTTTTGAAGAAGCTGATAACTGGTGATGAAAAGTGGATCACGTATGACAAGAACGTGTGAAAAAGGTAGTGGTCAAAGGCCGGTCAGGCTTCACAGACTGTGGCGAAACCCGGGTTAACTCGCAACAAGGTGATGCTGTGTGTGTGGTGGGTTTGGAAGGGCATTATTCATTATGAGCTGTTACCACCAGGCAGGACCATCGATTCTGAACTCTACTGCGAACAACTGATGAGATTAAAGCAAGAAGTTGAGAGAAAGCGGCCGGAATTAATCAACAGAAGGGGTGTGGTTTTTCATCATGATAACGCTAGACCTCACACATCTTTAGCCACCCAACAAAAATTAAGAGAGTTTGGCTGGGAGGTGTTAATGCATCCGCCGTATAGTCCTGACCTTGCACCTTCAGATTTCCACCTGTTTCGGTCTCTTCAGAATTCTTTAGGCAGTGTCAGGTTAACATCACGAGAGGACTGCCAAAACCACTTGTCGCGGTATTTTGACCAGAAGTCCCAAAATTTCTATAGCAATGGGATCATGTCTCTACCTACAAGATGGCAAAAAGTTATCGAACAAAATGGTACCTACATACTTTAGTTAAATGTAAATAAACTTTATTAAAAAATGTTTTGAATTTTCTTAAACAATGCGAAGAAACTTTTTCCCCAACCTATTACTATATTGTTACAAAATTGTTTTAACCATGTCACAACATTTGAGAGACTTTAAGTCAGACTTCTCACAATCGACAATTTTATGTGGTTCACTACAGTCCGGTTTAATTTGGTACCTTTAAATAAACTGTCGGCGAAGCTCAATCTGCATTTGTTATTCTGTGTTTTCGACAATTTAACGGTATTCGGTTGACAAGATAAATTAGATAGTGAACACATTTGGTCAATACTTGGACAGGAGTGCTAGGCTCCATAACAGCTTTAACCATGTCGATGAAAATAGGTCCATTATTGTCAGAGCAGTGGTGGCTCAGTGGTTTTGGTCCCGAATTACTAGTTGTAGGTCGTGGTTTCGAACCCAGGCAGGCGCTTTACTTTGTGTAAATAATTTCATTACCACTGCTCTCAAAACGGTGAAGGAAAACATCGTGAGGAAACCAGCATGTCCTAGAACCGAAAATTTGAAGACATGTGTCAGCTACCAACCCGCACTGGGCCCGCGTGGTAGATTACGGCTCACTCCCTCTCACCGAGAGGAGGTCTGTGTCCCAGCAGTGGGAACAATGTACGCTGATTACGATTGTCACATGCCATATTACAATAGTAATTGGGTATCTATTAGTGGCTAGTGCAGTTATATTCGATACGGATATTATATATATGACATATTTATGTAATGTAATTCAGAAGTCCAGCAATTTCTGGAGACCTTCTTGGTCAATGCCTTAACCGTATAAATTAGATATGCTACTGAAAATTTCACGCAGAATATTGAAGAAAACTGTAATAAAATGAGGATAAATGAGGCAAGAGGACAATGTAAGGATCGTTGTAGGTTCGATAGCGGACTCCCGGCCACCGTAGGCGCGAGCTTGCGGGCGGCGAGCAATGGGTAGCTCGCCGCCCGGTAAGGACCAGGCTCGGGTCGACGGCGCGTAGTGTTCCACGTGCGCCACAAAGAGATGTCAGCAGCACTGAAGGGGTCTGCTAGGACCGATGCCTGCCAGGGTCGCGAGATTGTTCGAAAGAGATACCGTGACTCTGGCACAGTGGCAATTGAAGGAACACCGGTGGGTTTTAGTCAGTAAAAGTCTGACATGCCCTCCCGCTCCGCCCAGAGCGGGAGAAGTCATTCGATGATTTCCCATCCAAAAAAAAAAGGATCGTTGTTGGTGGCGTTCCGTAGTTTCTGCCTACCCCCATGGGAAAAAAGCGTGAATTTATGTATGTATGTAAAATGAGGATTTCATGACGGGCGATGGAGCGCACTACGTCAGACTTTACCTTGTAGGCCCCAGTTTAAAAACTGTCGTTCGGAAAATATACATCTGTGAAGGAGCACTGGGAATCTTACACAGTAACGAGCGTCATGCTCACTGAAAATGTGGCTGCGGTAACTCTTGAAGATGCCTGAAGGAAAAGTGGCCACAAATTGGGTAAAGCGTAGAAAGATCGATGGTTAGCTGAGAAGGTAACTCGAAGACCTAAGCTTATCAGAAGGACTTAGACAAGATTGCAAGGAAACACTGTACAGAAGATAGATTGAAATTGACAAAAGAGACTGAAAGAATATTACTTAAGGGTGGACTAATTAATATTCTGCGTTGCGTTTAAAAATAACCTTATGTAATGAGTTTCAGATGATAATTTCCTAACTAAACTTTACCACACAGGTTATCTTTTGCGATGTTAATTTCCAAAGTTAAGTGTTCTACACAGGTTATCTTAAGTTCTGTCTAGATTTCCGGGCCAAAATGAACTAATTAAATCTCGCCGTTTAGTTCACGTGTGGCTTGTAATAACTTTTCAAAGGTTTTCGAAATTGTGGGTAGGATTTATTGTTTCTTTACTGTTTTAAATTAAAATGGATGTTAATCCCATTTAATTTACTTTCTTTGCTCATAAAGTCATCGAAAATCTACTCAGCCTATCGCTGCCACTACTGGACATAAGCGTTTTCGCCTTCCGCATTTAGTCTGTCCAATTAGCAAAAGTAATTGTCAAGTAGCAAGAAGGAAACGCATGAACCTAATCTTCAGTATCTACTGAACATAAAATTTCGATTGTAGCCCTATCTATACAACGTGACATTTAAGTCGTCTTACAACGGCAGCCCACTTCATGTAACCAAGGACTACTACACATCCATAAGAAAAAAATGAAATTTGAATAAGTCAAAATAAAAATATTATTCATTATGATGACGCATGACGTGGTTAAAATTTGATATTTTGTCTCATGGAAAATGGAGATGGAATGATTTAGCCGACTCGTGCACTGGATAGGTATGTTCTCCACCGTATGATACGTAAACATTATTAACAGGATGTTTCATAATTCTAATCCATTATTAATTTTTCTTAATATCTATTATCTTAATAAATGGTAACAATTTTTAATGACGTCTAGAGGTATATCATGTCAAATACATTGAGTGGACAGCCTTTGTAAGACGACTGAAATGTCACGGTGTATATATTGTTATGTGTGAAACTAGTACGAACTAAAACAGCTAACTAATTCATTGATATTTTAAGAGACAATTCAGCATAGACCTTATCAATAAAAAAATCGCTTTCCTCTTGCTAAATGACAAGGAGATGCCTACAAATTTACGTAACAACACACCGCAAGCAATAAAGCCGCAGCAAAGCAAAGCTCATTGATAGTATTAGGTCTCTGAACATGTTTATTTTGTAGTTTAAATTTTGTCGATTAAATTTGAGCATTGCAATATTCTTGATACCTAAATGAATGAATATTTCGGTCGTTTCTGGATCTGTCGAAGGCTTTATTTTATTTTAAAATGATTGGTTTAACAGACTATAGACAGATTATGTCAGAGAACAAATTAAATATCTTTAATTAAGTTAGATATCTGAAAAACAGGCTGCGAACGTAGGCAGTGGGCGTATGGACAACTGTTGAACGCATCTGCGTCTTCGTACTCCCTGGCGTCGTTGTATAAACGGCGCGGCGGAGGACCCGCGCGCTCATTCGAGTCTCGACCACCGACCGAGGCAGCCGCCCCTTTTGCGACTATTCGCACTCGTAACTTCCGATCGCGTAAAAATGAAGTGCTTTTTCGCTTGTGTGTTTCTGACTGTTACCGGATTTCTTTTCGCGACCGCGGCCGAAATTCAAATTCGGGATGAGCTCCAGACCGTGGCCGAACAGATAACTATCCTGAGAAACCAGTACCAGTCCGATATTTCGCAGATGAAGAAAGAAGTCGATGAATTGAAGTAAGTTGAAAAAATAATTCTATTTGCTTTCAGTGTGTGGGTCTGATTGTGGCGAATGGATTGTAGGATTCATCCGCAGAGCTTCAAACTTGCCCGAGCTTTCATTAATACATTTTCAAGACGCCTGTATGATTTGAAAGTTTGGTGACTTGGGGTTTTGCAGCGAAGTATAGTGATTGTGGCGCGTTGGTGTGGACGGTTTCCCGCGCTTTGTCGGTTCTTTTACAGCAATAAATAAATAAAAAATGTACGGCGTAAAAGTTCCTGCTATGCAGCGCAATGCAATGTGGACCACAATTTTCTTACAGCCAATGCGATTTATGTATTACGGGGTGCAATTCGAAAGCTGTTCACTAAAACAATAAAAATACAGTTTTAAACTGACTTTTTATTGTTTTGAGTTCTTATTATTTAGATTTTTTTTTTATTTTTTGGTCATTTATTTTTTAACTTTTACTTTGAAAAGTAGGTAAATGTTTTGTTTTAAATTACCGTAACTACGATTCCTTTTTAAATAAAAAAAAAACCATATAAATAAATTCTTAATCAAATTCCTAAAATAATATCTCATTAGGAATACAATTTCGATCAAAAAAACAAAAAAAAAAAAAACTGGCATAACTATTTCTACTAATACCTTATCCGATGCGAAAAAATAGATAATTAGATCTTGTGCATGAAAAATATGTGGGTACGGGTAATGTATAGGCACTACACAAAAGGGTCTTCGGAATAGATTTAAGTATCCCACAATGTAACGTCTTTACGATTTTGGTTATCGCCAATGATTGTCCTCCATATATTATGCATTATTTATGAGCACTTATGATATTTCCTTTTGGTAGGCAGTCTAACCTTTTATAAATGTATTTTGCAAAAATTGAAAGAAATTATTGATAAGTTAAATTGTTCAGGTACCTAAGTAGTAAAAGTCTTCTCATATTAACCAAATTAATAAAAAATGAGCGGCGACGGGGCAGGCTCTCTTTATAGCCGTTGGAGTACGTAAGGGATTGCAAAGTTAAACGTCGTCGCACCGAACATTCACGAGAGTCTTTCAGAATGTTGCAAACTTAAAGAATATTTATGAGCTCCATTAATTTGGGGAACATAGTTAGGTAGCTAAGTGTTCTAGAGAGCATTAGATTTGCTCGACAGAGTGAACAGAGGTGGAATCTCAGCCTGCTAACTATGCTTTGGTTGACATCACTTGCAGTCGGCGTGTACTACTTCCTTTAGGTACTGATCCTTGGTCTTCGGGACACAATAGCCTAATTTGGATACACGTCAGCGGGCACTGATGGAATAATATTCCTCTGGATTCATCCTACGCATGAACAATATTCAATAAGTACTTTACTATTTTTTTTTTTTTTTTTTTTTTTTTTTTTTTTTTTTTTCTATTTTTTTTTTTTACTGCCTACTCTCACACCAATCCGGAAAGAATAAAAAAAGGCCTCATACAATATTGAATTGCATTGCAATTTTTCAACCGTCTTCAGGTCTCAATATTTTATTCACCTTAGTGAATTAATATATGTTACATAAATGTTGGTCCTTTGGGATTATCCTGGGAATTGAGCCCTGGACGGTACAATGTTGAGTGGGTTATATTATTAGGTTGCTAGCTAAGAATATTATATATAAGCCAGAAAGTCTGACAACCACTCTTACCAACGGGTATCGTATTACCAAGTAACTGGGTTGTGGAGGTCAGATAGGCAGTCTTCATCAGCAGCCTATAATGTTCCCACTGCTGGGACACTGGCCGCCTCTCGGTGAGAGGGAGTGGCCATAATCCACCACGCGGGCCCAGTGCTTGTTGGTAGATGTCACATGTCTTCGAAGTTTTGGTTCAAAGACTTGCTGGTTTCCCTACGATGTTTTCCTTCACCGTATTGAGAGCTGTGGTGATGAAATAATTTACACAAAGTAAAGCTGCTGCTTGGGTTCGAACCCACGACCTACAACTAGTAATTCGGGACCAATACCACTGAGCCACCACTGCTCTGACAATAATGGACCTATTTTCATCGACATGGTTAAAGCTGTTATGGAGCCTAGCACTCCTGTCCAAGTATTGACCTACTACTCGTTGGCCGTTACCACTAGGCTCCATGTAAAATATTGGTTCTCGGTTAGACTGTAAGCCGATCCAACATAGTTAGGAAAAGGCTAGGCAGATGATGATGACTAGCTAAGAATATTATTACGAACTATCACAACACACTTTAGGTATATCCCAGCAGATAAATGCGCTGATTTGACAAATAGGAGCATCGTGTGCACCTGAACATCATGTAGGTAGGTGCGGGTCGCGCAGGTGTCCCGTGTGATACGATACGATACAAATGACACGAATACGTGACATCGCCCTATTCATAATACCGCCGAGTCATGTCGAGTAATTTCTCCACTCCCACGATCCATCTTGTAATAAATAAATAATTGATTTTGTCTCCTTAACGCCTCGGGTAAGGGTTGATATAAATTGAGCGGCTAGAGTTGTCAGGTAGATATATGTTAGTATAAAGTAATATTCATGTGTGCGCCTCATGAGTGCGGGTTTCTGAAAAGGCTGTTTCGATTAAAACGCTTTTTTAATGGGGTAATGGTTACGGAAGCTCGGAAGTTTACGAGGAGGAAAGTTTTCAACTAAGTTACTGAGATAATTTCCGCCTACGCGAAACAAATACTTCAAATATTATCAAACAAAACAAAAGGTTTACAAGATTAAAATTTGCCGATGCGGAGTTCGTTAGTATTTGGCAAAAACAACAAAACAATCTCAAACTTGTTAAGCTCTTGAATCGAAAACGGGTCAAGAGTAATTTTTACGGAAGAAACAGAATCCGCAATGGCCCTAGAGATGGTATTATGGGGTTTCATGTTTACAAAAGTGATTGTTCTCGACGGTTCGGACAAATAACACACTTAATAATGCACAGAAACTAGCAGGGAAATATCCGCTTACGGACTCATTGAGAATATCCTGATTAATAATAAATTAGCATTAATATCCAAACGAACGTATTTCATGTATCGGAGATAAGGGGTTCGTAATTATGTACTTGGTTGGTATTTACCATTGTTAGCCTAAAACATAGAGGTAAGTCTCAAAGTACCTTTGAAGCTCACTCGATTGATATAAGTGTTCACAAAGCCAGAGTTAGAAATGGAATGAAGAAGAAGTGGAGTTCTTTTGGCGGGGCATCATAAAGTGTTGGAGTTCGCTCGAGGCTCGAGGGCGTGTCTCGACGTCGCTTACAATAGGTGTCGCGGCTGCAGCCTCAGGAGCGGTAATGGCTCACGCCCGGGGCTTTGAAGTCTTCTAAGACGTGTCATAATATAAAACTTGTAAACTCAGGAGTGGTTCGAGATCGGGAAGCGAGGGCCTCTTCACGCGAACCAGGCCATCTGATCGACACGAATATTCCTCTTCGTCTTCCCCTTGGGGGATTTATAATAGACATCGCAGTTTTTATTTCTTTCTTGAGCTGCTCAAAAATTAATCCTCGAAAGCCGCTCGATATGATGTACACTGTCTTGTCAATGGATTCTTTTTCTGGTTCTGCTGTTTTGATTTCATAATTCTGGTTATAAAATACTTAACGATGACAAAGTTCTTTTACAATCATCAGTGTCAGGTCTCAGCATTTATTTCCGGTTTGATGAGATTTCCCGACAGTTCTCAAAATGCACATAAAAGCAAACTGTAAACGTTTGACGATCGAAAAGGGTCTCTCCTAAATTTGTAGAGCGCGGGTGGCATTTTTTAACACATTTTCCATAAATCTTGCTCTAATGCAAATTATGAACGTCGAAAGCCGTTCGTAACGCGTCCCTTCCCATGCATCTTATTTACGCTAGCAGTTGCTAATACGACATGACATTTTTCGACTTGCCACTTTCAAAACATATGTCTTACATCTCCTCCACCATAATAGCTTTTGGGGTTAAATATTTTATAATTCATACATATTTCTTACTATGTCTACGAATGGTAAGAGATTGTTACACGGTACACCGTTGGTTACCTGTAATTGGCAGTAAATTAAGCTCTATCTATGAAAAGCACCTGCGAGTAGTGAGAAGTGGTGGCTCTTGATCGCGAGCGTTTGGGACAGACTAGTTCAAACCTTATACCAGAGTATTAAGATTTGAAATGAATGGCAGCTAAAAATGTAGCTATAGGTAGAATGTGCCATCTCGTGTGCTCGATGAGTTTGCATCTGGGAACTGCGAAGGTACCCGTTTGCATACTTGAAATTCAACGTCGCCAGCTGTAGATATCAGTTTTGCTCATCGATTTTTATTAAGTCTCAGTTTATTTTTACATGGAGAACAGCAACAACCTTTAGTTATCGTCGACGTATTGAGTTAATAGTGAACATATTGTAATTGTTATAGTATAATTAATGCGTTTGTGAGATGAATGCATAGGAAGACTAGTTTTGCTGAATACATTTAGTATTTAGTCCACATGTCAAATATGAGTATGACCATTTTAATGTTTTTATTTGTAAAAAATTATACCTTCGGATAATACTCTTATGGATTGTTCTAGACGGTTCAGTAAAAAAATATATTACTTTTGAAACACATCGAAGCACGATCTCCAGGGTCGGCAGGTTCTTTTTGTACCTCCAACCGAGCCATTTATTTGTTACTTATTTTACTCTTTTTGTTATCTGAACATGGGCTAGCACTTTTCATAATTGCACGATTAACATAATCACTGTTTATCCGTTTACTTAGCGTATAATTAAGAACATACTAAATAGATAGTCAGTTAGGTAGATTCCAATTGCTTAATCCAAATTGGCAAGACGGACACGTTATACGGATAAATTACTCATAATTTATCAATTGCTGTCTATTAATTAGTTCAGCTGAGATGTCACAAACAAGCAGACAGATACCACCGTATGATTATGCATGGCTTGGTTAATTAATTAAAGTTTTGTAAAATTCAAAGGACAGAGACTCCGCATAGGTACAGCTTAAATTTAGGTATGTTCTGCAAAGTTATCCAGTTTTGCGCTAAGCTGGAACGAGGTTCGTAACATGAAAATAAAGTAAGCAAGTACATTGCCACTTCATCCAATAGAAACCCCTTTAAGTGGTTAAATAGGAGCTTATTGACACTTTTTCGCTATCCACTTAGCTTTTCCCGATGAGCGCCCAGAATAGCCAGATGGTATGCATTTCAATGTTTTTATTTTTATTTTTTTTAGCCGCTGTCTCTTATTGTGTTGGATCTACAAATTACTAACTTCACTATGATGTATCACAACATTTACATGACGCGACACAACTGAAGATAGATACAGGGCCGTTAAAAGTTATTAAAAACAGTTAAATCAAAATGAAATGAGTTAAATTAAATTGAAAAGAGTTCACTTGAATTAAACAAAGTTGAACTGAGTGGAATAGAAAAGATTTGCAAAGCATTAAAAAGAGATCAATTGAATTGAAGTGGCGATTGCAATTTGCAAAAAGGTCAGACCTCTGTTTTATGGCACATAACCTTGTTGTAGCAAAACGTTTACTCATGTAAAAGGGGGGGGGGGGTTACAATCTGTTATCATGTTCGAACATGTTTACAGTCGTCCACATTTTCCTTATAGGAGACATGTGGATGTGCCCTACATCGGCACGTGCTCATGTTTCCTCCCATATGCCTTGCAGTAATATATGTAAGGCACACGATTCTTTGCGTCGCACTTACGATGCTTGTCTCAACTTTACTAGGTGTTCATTTGCCGAATTTACATATAAAAAATAAAAAGATTCGTACACTAGGTTCTCCGTTTATTTCCACGTCGCTCTCGCGAAGCTAACGTAATATTTTGGAGCTAGTTATGGGTTCTGTATATTTATATCAGCCCCTCTGTGGTCGTAAAAGGAAATGAACATGTTTAAGTATAGAAGGCCTTTTCTTGTTCAAATACATTTAATAAGATGTATCTACGGGAATTCTTCGAATGCACACCGGGACTAACAGAAAAATTTGGATCCGAATAACTTATAATATTGAGACCGCATAGACACGGTTTTCTATTAAATATGCATTTAGATACAAAGTGCAAACTTGTACATTATTATCCATCTACTAGGTACCTATATTACACGCGGTCAGAGACTGCAATACTAAATAAAAATAAACTGAAATTGATACAATACAAATCTGGCACAAGAAAACGCCTATCTTTAAAATTTTACGAATTTTTCGGTTTGATACTTTAAATTTGAAAGGTTTGGACATATTTTTCCTCCATATCACTTTTGTTATTTTGTAACAAAAACTACATCGAAATTAATTAACTATGCTAAAACTAAATATTTCTATTTATCAGATGTTAACTATGTCTTTGAAAAAATATTTTGTAGTATGTCTCTTAAAGGTAAAAAATTACTTTGAATGGACGAAATCAAATCCATATCGTTAGTACTTACGCAATAACAAGCATGGGGGTGAACATCTGGCCGTGATGGGATGTTTATTTATATCCCCACCGGAAGTAGTGTGCTACGAGCCCACATCCGGTCGTAGCAAATGGTGCGCGTGCGCATGCTATGCCAAATATGGTCATATATATTCATAGAAAAGAAAAAAACGAAGAAAAAATATAAAGTGCAAAGGTATTTTTTGTGGCACAAAATGGTCATATTTGCCATCTCTTCTCATTTATTTGTTACTTAGGTCATTTAATACACTAAATTATGATTACATGAGCCCTCCACTAATTTATATCCGAAGTGAATTGCTGGCGATCTAAACGAAATACTTAAAGTCTACTTTCCCTTCTTTGCTGAAGAAATCTCTTAACCAATTCCAGTTCTAATTATCTCTGTTAATTAGGAAAATAGTTCGCTATATCTGTAAAAAAGAAGAAGTTTACCTTTTCAATCTTCTACTTACAAAAATGTATTACGTTTTACTTGATTTTTAGAAAATACCTTTCTTTCCGTAAAATTAAAATTTACTATCGTACCGGTACTCAGGAATCCGGACCCTCGGCCTCATGTAAAGGGACGGGTATTATTCAACTTCTAATGTCTAACAGAAGGCAGGTGCTATTTCTAATGACGGTCATTCTGTTTCGACGGCATTTGGCCAACTGACAATAGTTCGAGATGCCTAAAAGAGGCTCTGGACTACATTGAAACAAGGGCCAAAATGCTTAGCAGGCCGGAAGGCTCAATTTGAACCTTTTTTTTATAATAGCGATGTTTATCAAGGAGTTCGCCCGCACTCTTGTTATAAGGGTGATATTCGAATTGATTTTTTTCTAATACCATTGAGAAGCACATGGCATCCTTGCATCTGCCGTTACAATGAAAGGTTTTTGAGGACGTTTTTTTACCCCGGCAGGTATTATCTTTCTTCGATTGTGTGCATATCCCGCCACTTATAAAAACTGTTTCGGTAATTATTGGGTATTCAGATATTCATTATAGGCGCGTGTTGCAGCCATATGATACAAAAATGTAAAGCTTTTTTTCTCTCTTTTGGCAGCTGTTTCGGTTGAAGGTACTTACCAGATTAATAATAACTTAAACGAATTTCGACATATCAGTCATAAAAGACAGATTTAAAAACACATTTTTGTGGCTGTATTTGCAGAGAGCATTCATTGAAATATAAACCCGCTTTGTCCATTAAGACATTGCAAACATTTCATACCATTTCTTTTTTCACAGAATCTAAGATTTTTTATAAGGACCATCATAAATTAACGGCACGGGCACGTGGCGTGCCTCAAAACCGCGCTCCGCCGTTATTATTCGCCTTTACTGAAAACCGAAGTCCAATAAAATATAATTTACATTTAAACTTCTCTGAAAAAAGCAATTCAGCGCTCTCCCCAAATTGTTAATTTTAATAATGCTTCCGAAATGCTGCTCTCTATCCTTCGCGTTTGGAGATTATTGCCGCCATAAAAAAGTGCTGTACTACAATCTCCTTTAATGTCTGGAAAGTAATAGATCGTCTCTATGGCACAGGAACGCTAACGAGTGGTAGCTGACTAAGGTAATCGGGAATATGCTTTTTATGACCCGACGAACTTGTGCCTAGCACGTAAACAACTCCACTCACGGCACTCACCGTACGCTTCGCGTGGAAGTGTTTCTGACAAGGTACACGTGTCACCTCTAATTATGTAAAGTATTTCTATGTGAACTGACTAAAATACGAGTGTGTTTTACAAGTACTTGAAGTGGGCGTCACCCCAAATGGTATACAATGTATAATGAATGATATAATCCAGAAATAAACTTTATAAGAGAGTAAATGAATGTTACAAAGGAGGGGGCGACGCGTGACGCAGCCAAAACGAAAGTACTTATCGATAACCAATGTATAAACTTTGTTGCATCATATTTTTAGTCATTAATATTATTTTATCGTAGAGAGTATATACAGTATTTTCAGAATCGTTTTCCGAATTTCAAGTGAGGGCGAGAATCCGTTAATTAAATAGTATTAAATATTTTCTTGAGAGTTCTTTCACTTGCTGCACAGTAGAAATATAATTTCCAGGCAGTGCCAGCTATTAATAAAATGCTGCATAGAACCTTTTTTAGATTTCATAGTTCCTTATTATATGAAAGGTTAAAAAAAACACACAGTTAATGGGATTGAGAAGAAATGTTTCAAGAAGTCCATTCACACTTGATACGGCACACAAAGGACTGTCATAGTAGAATTACGTTTGATAGGTAGGTAGTTACTGCAAATATAATAAACACAAATGAGTGCTATCAGTGAACACTTTTATTAATTCCCATTATAAAAATAAAACACTTTCCTGTAAAACGGAGTTTTTTTTTTATAGAAACGGACACGTCCGTTTGTTTTAAAAATAATTAAAAAAATAAAAGCTCGGTTGCTGCTTGAACTGTTTCCTATTTGTTTGTTGGACTGAGACGCACCGCCAGCAAATAATATTACATTCTGGGTCGAGAATTGGACAGTCCTGAATAAAGTCGCTGTTCCTTTTTTATTTTGACGAACGTAAAGAATTTGTAAAATGTTAAATAACATCTCGAATCACAACTCTGTTCACTACATACTAAATCTTAGGGAAAAAACCTTTGCTTCCGTTATTCTGATCCGGAAACATGACACAAAATTAACTTAAATCATATTAGTTGAGCAAATAAGAAACTACCTGACATTTGGGAAGATTTCAAACACCTACCTTTGCTTACATATTGGAAGTAACGTCTTATCTTCCCTCACTAAATAAATATTAACATTTGCCTGGTCGGCACGGTACCTAATAGGTAAATAAAGTTATTTGATAAACTATCAATATCAATTCTGAGTAAAAACTTGGGCACATGTAGGGATATCAAATTTGGGTCAGAATTTTATTCACCCACAAATTTAATTTAAGGAATGCATGCAAATGGACGAATAAAAGTACTACAAAATACATCGTTATTTACAACAAAGTATATCTGAATACAATTGGAAAGCCAACACACAAATTATAAGACTAGCAATCACTTTATCAATTGTTTTTCCCAGTAGTCTTTTAGTAACAATTTTTAGAATCAATTGATTCCTGTACTTCGAAAATTGGATCATAATTTCTACTACACATGATACGATGGGATAATAATATTGTAAAATGCAAATAGTAGTATTGAATAATTAGTAAGTGTTATTACCAAATGGAACCGGAAGGGTCGCCGCAGCAGGAGACACGGCGATGCTTGTGCGCCGTTGCATAACATTGCTTCCTGCGCAAATGTTTCGTGTATGAGATCTTGTTCATACATACGTGTATCATTAATTCATTATATTGAAAACAAAACAGTACAAATAAAAAAAAAGAAATGCAGCATAAAATAAATTATATCTACCACGAATTAAGCGATTTGTCAGTAAGCAAAATAATTTAACGAAATCACCATGACCACCAAACATGTTTGAAACTCGATGTTCAATTTTGCCAATTAATCTCAATTATCGGAAGGAAACTCTTTGATCAAACCATACGGGCATTTAGTATCCATAAATATAATATCATTTAAAATTAATTATGAAATTCGTGCTGAAACATTTGTCATGCACATATTCAGACCTATTTATCACAGATTAGGATCAATAAATTAATTTAAATAAAATTACAGTGTACATGACCTAGGTTTGTAAACCTTACAATAGGTTTACAAACCTTACAATTACCTAAGGTTTGCAAACCGCACGGTCATTTTAAATTATTTTTGTTATATTATTGGGTGGCGAATCTCTCCCATTATTGAAATAATTATGATTGACATTTATGATTATTACTTTTATCATTCTTTTATTATTATTTTGACATTTATTTAATTCAGTACTACAATTTTAGTGGGATTATCTGCTTAATGACAGCATGATTGTGATACTATAATTAATTTAAATAAATAAAAAATGTGAAAGTTTAGCCTATTGCACGCCGAAATTAAAGGCAGAATAAGAGAACAAATTCATATATTTTACCAACCTTCTGTACCTTATTTACGCAAATAAATGATTTTTGATTTGATTTTTTGATTTTGATTTTGTTATTACACAATTTTGTTTATTTATCGCTTAAAGTTTTTTTTAAACCAGTTCTCCTTTATAGCTTTTATAGGGTTACTTGGTGGTGTAAACATGGAGTAAGTAGCGAAATTCCGAAAAAAAGCGTGTATTCGATGAAAAAATTAATTCAATACACATAACTGTGTAGTATTCAATACACAACGTTTAATCCCATAACTACTTGACAGTCCGGACTACTGACAGTAGTCTCACTTTAGCAACTACGGTTGCCAAGGATTGTCAAGTGGATAATTAGGTAATCAATTGTTTCTTATTTTAAGATGGGATATTTTCTGTTAACCCCGCCAAAAAGACGTAATGTTTTATAGATTTCTTTATTTCCAATTTCTTTGTTCAACAGGAAAGCTAAACACGCCCACGTAACCAACAACCATGCACGCAACGAACACGCCACCCTGCAATGGGCCAAGCGGTCCATGGAAGAGATCCGCGTTGAGATGCGCGAGCTCCAGGCAACCGTTAACAACTCCGTGCTGCTTCGTCAGTTGCACAGTATCAGGAACGAGGTATGTACTCATTTTCAATACCATCCTCCACAGCTCGACGACATCCACTGCTGGGCAATAGCCTCTCTTTGCTTCTCTTCTCTTTGCTATTTTACCCCCAATGGCCACAATGACGTCTATGTCTCGCCGCCAGATGAACAACTTTTTTTTTATTACCATACTGGCAGCATAACCCTATATTTTTTCGTCTAAACATTAAATTTAATACCAGTGACCAGAACTTGGACCAAAAAGTGGCCAAGGTTAGGCCAAAGAAACTAGGGTCTAGCCAAACTAGTCGCTTACAAACAAACATCGCTTTCATTTTTGATCTCGTATATCGCCTATGTTCACTTAGAACGCCTAAATAATATAGGCAGATTCAATTCATGATTCTCTTTTAAAACATTTTCTTTTTTCGCAGATAAAAGCAGCCGTACTGCAGTATTATGAGGTTACTAAGTTGGGTCGCACACTTGAAATTCGTGTTAAAAAGTTGGAAAAGGACGTCAGCCGCGTTAGCCACGACGGTGAACAGATGAGGATCATGGTCGCTGAACAGCATAATCACCTAGGGAAACTTACGAAGGAGGTAAGTCTTAGCAATAGATTTTATAACCGAGGAGGTTAGCAAGTCAAAGCGTTATTTGTGTTTCGCCGCAATCTTTTCTTGCTATACAGGGTAAAGAAAACTAATATAATTTTTATAAGAACAAAAAATCGAATACTAGGGAATAGCTCTGTTCTGCCATGTCACCAGAAAATGCAGTAAATAAGATAACGAGATATCTTATATCCACTCAAAGTAATATAATAAAGTCTCCAATAGCCATTGCATTCAAGGAAAGTATTGAAATGTAATAATAGTAGCTAACGATATCATTGAAAATCATAACGTAATACGATAGTTACTGCACATCAAGTGGTGCTCGTTTCAGCCACCCAGTGTCGCTCCAAGGAACGATCCATAACCACGTGGTCAATACGGAGAAAGGATTTAAAGTATTAGATAGAAAGTTGGGCGAGACAGAACTACAACATACAACATTATAATTTAAACATAGAATTTTCATGCTTTTTAAAGTATTAAAAGAATAGAAAGGAAGTAATAAAAAGTAAAATTTATTAAATTACATACTTACTTTGATTCTGAGAAATAAAACAAATATTGAACTTGAATTTTCTCGGAAGATTTACGATTCCGGAAAAACAGTAGATTACTTCATCGGAATGATTACCAAGTTAATCATGAATGGATTGAGCGACAGTTAAGTAAAACTTTCGCTTAGCTTACCAACCGAGACTACGGTTTGGAGTTAAACAAGGCAGCAAGCTAAACGAATTCTTGCAAGAGCAGTATGCGAGAATTAAAGCCTGTGTGCGTACAACCGCAAACATAGATGTGGACTCTATCTCAGATAAGCGGGAATTTGTGCAGGTATTGAGGGTTTGATCTGAATAATAGCTTTGATTAGATGTCTTTGAGGGCACACTATCTTAACGGCGAATTGTATCCAGGGATATAAATGTTGTTTCATATTCTTAGAAGTCTACGAGACCCAGTAGTTCTTTCGAATCCTGCAGTAACTTTATATAGTCTGGTTATGTTTCAATATCTAGGTTTTCATCTAGAACATACAGATCGGTAAATCGTTTATTTGGTGCACACAGAAGACATAACAACATACAAAGCGCGATTAAATAATAAGTTAACGTGATAACAACCACACCAATACACGACCACGACCCCCCCCTCGATATACGACCATAGGCTCCCTGATGTGGTGTCAAATTCTAAGTTATTGATTGCATTAAGGCATTTTAGCGTGGTGTCATGTATTCGCACCATCTGCTGTAACTATTGCATTTTTATGACAAAAACAACTAAAATACATATCCAAAGACACCGACTTCAAAAATACAAGAACTTTGTTTTCACTTTTTTTTTTGGAAAAAGTTTTAATCGATAAACACTGCAATCAAAATGAATTTGTTAGAATGAATACCAAAAAATGCCATACCCTGCGGCTGCGACTAACTAGCTGTACGCTGATAGGTTCGAACTTTGACCGGCTATTTATTTGGCTAATTTATTTCGAAACGGTAAAGGAACACGTCATCAGAAAAAGGCTTGCCAGAGAACCAAATATTCTTCAGTAACCGATTATTAAGCGGTTCAAATTAGAATTATACACACATTACATTTACAGCCGATCGATAAAACGCTCGCCCTGCGAAGGACAAGAGCCCATTTGAAATTAACGTCAGTGTATATAAGGCAGACCTGTTAATAAAGCCAGACTTAGCTACAAAGTGATATTTGTAGTCAGATTAGTCGCATATTACTTGTGCAAGATATGCAAAGTGTCGGAGAAAGTAAACACTGCATGGACGTACATTAAATGTTTGTGGCAAGTTCTACCGAAAGCAATATACTCGAGCTGCACTCCTGACTTATTCCGAACCTAATAACATAACTTCGTTCAGAATGTTTCTTGTAATATCATTTCAATTCATCTAAGTAGAATTATATTCATACTGAAATTTAAATCATTGCAACATTTAGACAAGACCAACAATTAATTGCTTAATGAATTTGTATCTAACCACCTTGAGAAAAACCCTACTGCCGAAAGCATGAACGTGGTGATGTAAATAAATTAAAACGCCAATATCGGTTCCCGAAAACGATGATAACATTTAAATATGATGCGGAATCCTCCAGTGATCAGCCGAAAAGGTAACAGTTCTATTTGAATCCTACATTTACTCAAGATATCTCACAGTTTTCTCCATCGGACCCTTTATTTCTGGAGAGGAATAAACTTCACGTAACCAAATTGAATCCATTAAAACGATTTGTTCGGGATGTGTTTTGTGTGCCACTAGTTTGGGGTGTGTGTCGGGGATTCGGGAAAATAGAAGAGCGTCCTTTGTTATATTGGGTTACGGCTAAATAAAGTCTGATTATATAACGCTGCGTTTGTAGACGCCGACGGAAATGAAAACGCGTGAAGTAGAACCGTAGAAAGGCTCGTTGGAGGAAAGCGGCTTGTTTTAGTTCAAATTAAAAGCATTGTATGAAGGAGAGTTACAGAGTTAGACTACATTGGTAGTCGAATATCCGAATATCCGTCCAAGAATTTCAAACTAGAGACAGAATTCAAGAAAGTTAGCGGTACGGTACAGGTCTGGAGCGAAGGACAAAGGTAGTTCCTTAACGAAGACGATCTATATTTGTGTGAAGGTGGCCACTATGTAACGAACTAGCGTCACAGCACAACTGTCACACCTGCTGAGGCGACTACGTAAATGGGATACAGAACGCTCCGCCGCACTTGCTTGTTATGATGTCAAGTCCTTGTATAGGACAACGAGAAGCTGTAGCAAGGTTGCGTAATTTGTAACTCCTAAGGGAGAACTGCTGTAGTTTTTGGGACATTTAGAATTAACCAAAATCTTTTGCAACCACTGCATATTTTTTTTATTAAGTTATTAACCAACATTCATAAAAGCACTAAAATCTTTTACTAAAATCATTTTTCGTCAGTATTACAAAAAGTTCCTGCGATATGATCAAGGGGTATGGGTATCTAATTCTTACTAACTATAATCATAGCCTTAGTCGTACTTAGAGTAAGGTGTCAGATATTATACCTATACTAATCTTCATTAACAAAACGTCATTATCTCCAATTAAACATAAAATAATTTCTCAGGGGATCAAGTGGAGTTCTCCTCTTTATTCAGTGATTAGAATAGCACATCATTAGGAATTGATAATTTTCCCCAAAATTCCTTAGTTTATAAAGTTTAGTAAGAAACTAGATGGAATCTAATTGGTTTGAAAGTTGTTATAATAATAAAAAAAATTCAAACGTTCATTTCTGCTGTATCTTTTTGTCATATTTTTCGATCAACAACGAAGATGTTTTCAGTGATAAAAATTCATTCTCATGTTACGTACATTGTAGATTCATTATGATAGTTTCCAAAACAATCTCGGTGTAGTTATGTATTAGAGCCTTCAACTCAAAGGCTTTACATAGCCGTACATGTTTTTCTTTCATCGCTAACTTTGTTAAGTTTCCATAACAAAAGCAGCTCAGCTACAGCAGCTCATAACTGACTTTACGGTATATAACAACCCACAAAAATGTATTGTTAAAGGAACATGGAAAATATTACCCTTTACTTATGAAGTTTCTTTGAATAATTCTTAATTCACTTCTTTTTTGTACGAAAACGTTAGTAGCGCAATTTTCCCTAAATTTATCGTGGGCCATGATGATTCACGGTCTGGTTGGCCGGGATTAGGGCCTTACATAATGTACCCGAGGGTTGTGAACATAGTAAAAGAACCCTTTCCGTATTTGTCGATTGTTGATTCGACGGCGCTTGTTCCATTTGCTCGGTAATCACGTTAGTGGCAGATGAAGGCGCACAGATTTGAGTAAAAGCTTTTTCTGTAGCCAAACTGCTGTCGGGTTGTACTTTGAGATGCATTTGGCTTAGCTTCAGACGGTATCGGTCTTACAAGTCAATTGTTGTAAGTACCTTTTTAAAGAAATACAATTTGACTCCACGAACAAGACCGTTTTCAATATTCGAGTGAGGTTTAGTGGCAGTCTTAGTAAATATCACTGCACTATCCAGTTAGCCTTTATCTCAAAACAATTCCCTTAGTTTCAATAATAAAAAGAATGATAATGGAGTTCTATATTTTATTAATAACGTAATTTTACACAGTCTACCTGATTAATTAGCAATAGGGGTTCAAACTGTATGATTAAGAAGTGAGGTCGTTATTGGTAGGACGGGGCAATAACAGGTGGTACGTCTGCTTCTGTTCACGGTCGGTGATTATAACCGCCAACTGGCGACCGTTGCGCCCACGACTATTTACTGGTCGATATGCTTTTAAATTTAGAATATAGTAAGTGAGTTGCCAGCGTGGAAAAAGTTCACATAACATAAACACGGTAGTAATCGCTGGTGGCATGTTTGTTGAGGTTTATACAACAGCCATTTTGTGAACATTATTATCCAAGCACTTTTCAGTACATTATCTAACTGATTTTTGTTTGGATTTGAGTCTGTATCGTTGGTCTAGTGGCTGCTCGCGCTACTGCGTGTATTGAGTTTTCCTATGTGAAATTTCTCGCCAACAACACGGATCCTGGATTTGTGCCCAGTTGATAGCAATAAGGTCGCCGTCTTTTACAAGTGAGTTAAACAATAATGGTGAAATATGTACGTATTATATATTATACCTCAGTACAATCCTTGGGAAAACAAGGCGACAAGTTATGATAAGTAACTGATTTTAATTCGAATAACGTAGGGGTGTGTGAATTATCAGTAGCAAAATACATCCTCAAATCCTCAAGTTTAAACAGTGACTAAAAAAAGTAATACATAGATGAGTATTAACTATTAGTAAATGTTTTTACGGGAACTTAGCGTAATCAACCTTTAACGGTCCCACTGTTAGGACACACACAGCTATGCTCTCGGTGAGAGCGAGTGAGTTGTAATCCACCTCGCGGGTTTACTGCGGGTTGGTAGCTGTAACATGTCTTCGAATTTTTGGTTCTTGAGTATGTCGGTTTCTTGACAGTGTTTTCGTTCACCGTTTTGAGAGCAGTGGTGTTGAAATTATTTATACAAAGTTAATCGCCTAGCTGGGTTCGAACCCACGAGCTAATTGTCGTAAGTTGCGGCTGTTTTCTCTGGGCCACCACTGCTCTCTTACTGAGAACTTATCGAAAATAAATGAAGGGTGCTGTAAAATGAACTAAGCGTCAAAGGAGTCTAACTTAAAGTAAGTCGTATTACAGTTTCAGAGAAAATAAAATGAGGTCGATAGTAGTTTGTACACAAACGTTAATACGTTTCAATCAAGTTTTGTTATGAGAACTTTATATTAAAAGTAGTGTAAATAAAGCTTCCTTGAAACCTTCGAAGAGAATGAGGTCAGCCATCTTGTTTTTATAAGTTTCAACAGTTTTGCAACAAATATTATTTAACTAGCAGCGCCCCGCGGTTCTACTCGTATACGTCTTGGTCCCGTGGGAATATCGGAATAAAAAGTATTGTATGTATTAATCTCAATTTTAGGGAATCTTTGTGCGAAATTTCATTCGAATCCGTTTTGTCGTTTTTGCGTGATTGAGTAACAAATATTTAACAAAATCAGTTTCTTAATGTTATTAGGATTGCTTTGTTACCTACATTTTTATTTAAAATCCACTGAAATACAACATCATTAATTAGTAATGATCTAAAAAACAATCTGTACGTACGTGGGTACTCATTTCAGCCTATTTAAATATTTACGAGGACCTTCCCTGTAAGGCTGGATTTCGTACAACTTTTTAGATTAGGTAATAGAAGAAAGTTCAATGACACTTGGTAAGAAATAACCTAAGTACGTGGGCACAAATTATCGGACTGAATACGAGGTTGTTAGCTGACTCGACCGTTAATATGGCGTCGCGTCGCGAAATCAGCTTTGTAGAGAGTTTCTTTCACTCGATACTCGTGTGACAGTTTCTTTCTAAGGACTACAGCACGCATGTAACACCGGACGCCACCACACGCATTTCCATTGACCATATGACAGAACGTTGCTTCTCAATATGAAATGTAACCAATGAACACGCTACATTGACGTGCGTCGTCTGGTATGGCGTGTAATAAGTCTGTTCAGAAAGGTCGAGAAGAGAACCATAAACATACATCATGTCATGGGTGGGCTTTTATCTCTTATCACAACGACCTACATGCTCGTTACCGCCTCGCCGTGCTAATTACTCACAATTATTATAAGCATAGGTACGTGCTACCACCCCGGCCAAGGAAACTGGCACGCCGCCAAGTTGAAAGGCCCACAGATAAGTGATGAGATGGCATGTAATGGCCTGTTCGCTGTGATTACATCTGGCAACTCGCTTCGACCATTGAAAGGGACGGCTGTAATGCTAGTACGAACGTTCGAGTATCAGTTTCTTTATTTGTCATGAACTGATCGAAATTTAGAAAAACTAGAGAGCATCTGAACGATATGAAAAATCGCGGATATTTTGTGTTTGCACTCATTATTGCGATAATATGGTTGTTATCAGTACTCGGTAGGTATCTACCTACATCTTTCCGTAACTTAGGATTAGTGGGACTTTCGGCCTGTTCTATTCTGCCTGCATCATCAATCTGACTTTTCAGAGTCGTCAAAATGAGTCGACTATACCCACGACGCTTTAACTTGACAATAGCGGTCACTGACTCACCTACGTTTTATAGTACCTATTCTTTATTTTAAAAAGTCCGTTAACGTCTATCGTGATCTTCAGTATGCTCTAAAAATGAAAAATCATACATAGTTTATTGCTTAACAGATATTAGGGAATGGGCAATGACGGCTATTGCCATGCTAAGTTGACTCAAGTGTAGTCTAAATCCTCACCGTGCTATACGGAACACACAAAATTATCTTACCACAGGCCACAGCTGTGTAGCAGAAACTGAAAATATTTTAAAACAAACAAATATTTTTGAGAAAAGTAAATAATAAATCCTATTTTATATTTTTCAATTGCGTTTCAAAAATATTGTAAACAGCGGTGTTAGTATTTGCTAAGCGCGTTTTTGGTCCATCCATCAATAGGACTACAAATTTGATTGAACGGAAAGTAAATAATGTTTTAAATTAATAGCAAAGTTACTTAGCCTATCTTATCATCATCAGCCTATAGCAGTCCACTGCTGGACATAGGCCTCTCCAATTGCACGCCATTCAGCCCGATTCTCGGCAACTCTCATCCAGTTGCTACCAGCCACCCTGCGAAGATCGTCGCTCCACCTAGCCTGAGGGCGTCCTACCTTACGTCTGCCGATTCGCGGTCTCCACTCAAGAACACGTCTACCCCAACGGTCATCGGTTCTACGGCTAATGTGGCCGGCCCATTGCCACTTCAGCTTGCTAATTCTTTGAGCTATGTCGATAACTTTGGTTCTCTGCCGGATCACCTCATTCCGGATTCTGTCCCTCAGAGATACTCCAAGCATAGCTCGTTCCATAGCTCGCTGAGCAACTTTGAATTGATGGACCAGTCGTACCGTGAGTGTCCACGTTTCGGCTCCGTAGGTCATAACAGGCAGGACGCACTGATTGAAGACTTTCGTCTTTAGGCTCTGCGGAATACGTGACGAGAAGACTCGACGAAGTTTCCCAAACGCTGCCCAACCCAGCTGAATTCTTCTGTTAGCCTCCTTCTCAAGGTTGTTCTTACCAAACTGCAGAGTTTGCCCGAGGTAAACGTATTCTTGAACAACCCTGAGGGTACCGCCATTAACAGAAATCGGTCCCGGAGTTACGTGTTCGTTGAACATAACTTGGGTTTTGTCCAAGTTCATCCGGAGACCAATGCTTTTAGAAGAATCAACTAGGTCGTCCAGCATCTGCTGCAAGTCCTGCAGCGATTCAGCCAATATGACGATGTCGTCTGCAAATCTCAAGTGTGAGATGTACTCGCCGTTGACGTTAATACCGCGTCCACTCCAGTTCAGCGTCTTGAACACATTTTCCAATGCGTTAGAGAACAATTTAGGGGAAATTACGTCCCCTTGTCTCACTCCTCGACGCAGGAGGATGTGTTCAGTTCGCTGGTCCTGAGTTTGGACGGTCATTGTCGCGTTTTCGTAAAGACATCTCAGCACTTGGATGTATCGCCAGTCAACTTGGCATCGCTGCAAAGACTCCAAAACAGACCAGGTCTCGATAGAGTCAAAAGCCTTCTCATAGTCCACAAACGCAAAACACAGCGGCCGATTATACTCTTCGGACTTCTGTATAATCTGCCGCACTGTGTGGATGTGATCTATGGTACTGTATCCTCCTCGAAACCCGGCCTGCTCCGGTGGCTGAAACTCGTCGAGTCTCCGCGCTAGACGATTCGTGACGACTCTTGAAAACAGCTTATATACGTGGCTTAGGAGCGAAATGGGTCTGTAGTTCTTTAAAAGGGTTTTATCCCCCTTTTTAAAGAAAAGTACGACTACGCTCCTTCGCCACGCTTCTGGAGTTCTCCCAGAGAACAGGACCGAATTGAAGAGCTCTCGAAGCTCTTTCAGGACTGGACCTCCTCCCGCTTTCAGGAGTTCGGTCGTAATCCCGTCCTCACCAGGGGCTTTTCCATTTTTAAGCTGTTTAAGAGCCGCCTCGATTTCGTTTTGGCTGATTTCGGGCAGGTCTTCTGTGTAGTGGCGGGTTAAGGTGGCTCTGGAATCCTCATTTTCGGGATCAGGTCGAGATGCATGCGATGCGTACAATTGGCCATAGAAGTTTTCGACTTCCGAAAGGATCTCCGGCTTCGAAACGACGATATCCCCACTAGATTTAGTCAACTTCGTCAGGTGGCTCCTCCCAAGTGATTGGACGAACACTTTCGACCCCCGATTCTGCTCGATCGCTTCCTCTATGGAGCGTGTATTAGAGCGTCGGAGGTCGCGTCGTACCAATGTTCTAATATTATTGTTGAGCGCCCGTTGTTCTGACGAAGTGACAGGTGGGTTTTCACGTCGTTCCGTCATTAGCTTCAGAGTTTCTTCCGAAAGTTTGGACTTCCTGCCCGTATGCCGCATTTTGCAAAATCTCGAGCCTTCTTCCCTGAGGATTCCCACCATTTGGTCGAGGGCCTGGTCGACGTCATTTGTGGTTTCCACGGCAGCGAATCGGTTCTCCAGGTCTAACTGGAACGCTTCAGATCCTAACATAGTTTGGAGCATACTTGGACGGAGCCTAGACTTCATCAAACGAATTCGCTCCAGCTTGAAATTGATATTCAGAGAGCCTCGGACAAGTCTGTGATCACTACCGGTATTGAACCTGTTGATCACCGAGACATCTCTGAATATATGCTTTCTATCCGTTATGATGAAGTCTATCTCATTTTTTGTCATAGTGTCGGGGCTCCGCCACGTCCACTTCCTTTGGGGCTGTTTCTTAAAGAAAGAATTCATCAAGAAAAGTCCCTCCTTCTCAAGGAAGTTCACAAGCATTTGCCCCCTATGATTTCTGCTGCCAAACCCGTAGGATCCTACTACCGATTCACTGCAATTCTGTACTCCCACTTTAGCGTTAAAATCCCCCATGACAACGTTGTAGTGGGCCTTAGTGGTGGAATGCAAGGCCTTGGAAATGTCTTCGTACATTTGCTCCACTTCGTCATCCGAGTGTGCCGAGGTTGGTGCGTATACCTGGACAACCTTGAGGCTATACCTCTTGGTTAGCTGAACTACGAGGTACGCTACCCTGTTCGAGACACTGGAGACTTCCACAACGTTGTCACTAAGGGATTTGTTTACCAGGAACCCGACTCCGCCTTGGGATAGCTGGTCTCCCTCTCGAAAATATAAAAGGTGGCCTGATTCAAGGGTTATTGTGTCCTCCCCCTCTCTTCGGACTTCACTCAACCCAAGAATGTGCCACCTTATTTTTCCGAGTTCTTCTTCGAGCTGCACTAGGTGGTCGTCGAGCCGTAACGTGCGTCCGTTATACGTCGCCAAGGTCAGTTGGGTTTGGCGGCTATCCGTAACCCGGGGATTCTTCGCACCCCCTACCTTGCCGTTACCGTGATCGCCGCCATAATCAGGAATAGCAAGGCGGCCGGGAACTGGGGGCCGTGGTTGAATTTGGCTTGCCATTGTAGGATATGCCCATAATCGCCACGCTGGGCATGCGGGTTGGCGATCGCAGATCGCTGCTTTTCGCACTAATGACGCTGCTGCCCGTCACTAGTCTGCGCCATTTAGCTGCGACGTTTGATTTAAAAAAAATGGTTATCCCGCCATCTGTCGGTTGTCAGAGCCTCGTTTGTTAATCAGCAGGGTGCACCACGAGCAGGTGAGGTTGACTTGGGGCACTGAGATTGTAGGTGTGCCCCCTTACACCCTATCTATCTATCCTATAGCTACATCGATATCTTTACATATTATAAATTATAGTCGCAACGGACTTCGATATGGTTTTCACTAACTTAGATAACTTAGAAAATTGAGTAAGTCCGGCAGGTTTGTATTATGTGTACTAGTGGTCGCCTATTGGTCGAAATTCGATCATTTTTATGTACATTTTATGTTTGAACTAATGCATTATAAAAATATTAGCTTTCCACACCCTTCAACAAATAAAAAAATTTAACTGTGCCAAATTTTATTCCCCTCCGTCCGCGTGACTTTCGTAAAAAGGGGTACATTTTTTTCCTTCACATATTAAATATAGATTTAATAAGTTACAAATAATAAAACAAAATCTCGATATTTTATTAAGTCATGGACACCGTGCGCACCAGGGGTGGTTAGGGAGGGAAGGTTTACAGATTCCTCGAAAAATAATTGATGTCGATATTGAATTTTTAATTGGTAAAGTGCATCTGCGGTCAGGTAAACGCTGCTATTATAAAAACAATTCCAAGAATATTTTACACAGTCCATATCCAATTTCCCTGGTTTATCAGATGTATTTTATTTAAAAAATGATATGCTTCATGGGATTGGGAACTGTTTAATGTACGGTTCAATATTGTGTAGCATTATAATTATCTGTTTTTAATAAATATATAATAATGACGAGTTTTTTTTTTTAAACAATTGTGACATTTTTAAACCTAACAAAATCAAAGCATTTATTTCAAATAGGCACATAGCAGGCAGTTTTTTTTCGGTGGAAGTTTACATGGTAAAGTACATCATATATTCTTTTTAGTTTTATCATTCCCTTATTTTAGAAGTTAGGGGGGGGGGGGGGTTACACACATTTTACCACTTTGGAAGTGTCTCTCGCGCAAACTATTCAGTTTAGAAAAAAATGATATTAGAAACCTCAATACCATTTTTGAAGACCTATCCATAGATATGGGTACCCACACGTATGGGTTCGATGAAAAATTTTTTTTTTAGTTTCAGTTCTATGTAACCCCAAATATTATTGTTTTTTTTCTATTTTTGTGTGAAAATCTTAATGCGGTTCACATAATACATCTACTTACCAAGTTTCAACAGCATAGCTCTTATAGTTTCGGAAAAAAATGGCTGTGACATACTCGGACAGACAGACAGACAGACATGACGAATCTATAAGTGTTCCGTTTTTTGCCATTTGGCAACGGAACCCTAAAAAGACGATGCACCTAGAATAAAATTAGATACCATACCACAGCAGGTAAAATTATTGAAATAATAATACATTGTAATTAAATAATAAGTACTAAATAGTTACTAACATGATGTTTACTAAATAGTTACTAACATGATGTTGTAGAAAAGGAAGTTCAGTTGTAGTGTTATTCCTGAGTTGGTGTTTGCACTATGTTTCCTATCTATCTACCTCTTCTTGTCTCAAACTTGATGCAACTAGCACATAAGCTTGGAATTAATCTCACTTTGACGTTATGAGATTACAGCGTGCATCGTGAAGCTGTTCGCAAACGCGAGAATCTGTTGTTAGTTTGGTAACAACGTTTGTAGCAAACGATGTGCTAAATGCTGGCATTGGTGAATTTAATACAACTAGTTGCAGCTAGGGAATTGTCATACAGAGTGTTCTATATAAAGCTCTGGTCATACTGAGGCGACACTCCCGGCTGGAGGTCTAAAAAGTTTACTTTTTAGAAATCGCCGGGCAAAAATCCGTTTAAGTAGTCAGAATCTTTTTCAGATTAACTACGAGATGTCCAACAAAAAAAACAAAAAAAATAAAAAAAATGAGGCGACACTCGTACGACGCGGGATGCGACAGCGCGCACCCGTTGATTTTACCTATTGACCGCTCCAGTTGGATTAATACGATACATTATACGACTGAGGACCTATGTGAATAATTTATTTTATTCATATTATTTTATTTATTTTTATACATATTTCATTACATTTTAAAATATTTTAACAAAAAAAAAAATACAAACAAACATTTAAAAATATAAAATTAGTGGTCCACCGGTAGCGGAAGCAGGGTCCAAGCTACCGTTGGTTAGGGCTCCAGAGACAGAAACCTCCTCACAGTGCGAGCCGTACCGAGGAGTACTGCCTTCTGCCATATTATTTAATATTAGCAGGTAAATACATAGGGCCAAAAGGTCGATATAAAACCACGCGGTCAATAGGTTAATGATTTTAAAGTCATGTTACAATTCGCACCAGCTCCCTAATTGCGTTACACACTAATAATCAGACCCTGAATGTTTTTGAAGGATATTGATAATCCGTTGCTTAATATATCTGAGATATTTGAGTGCTCAACAGCGTAAATAACGCAATGAATATTATTGCACTGTTAAAAACGAAAACCATACCTACATAGTGTGTTACGCAATCACTCATATGTTTATACGCCTCCTTAAATGTAAGTTAGCTGACACAATGGACGCAAACAATTTTCGTCCCGCATCCCGCTAGATCCCGCTCGGGATTCGCTTCAGTTTGGCTAGAGCTTAATACGGATACACAAACAACTAGGTAACTGTATTAAACAAATTATATTGCAACCGCATAAGTAATTATTATCGTTCGTTACACTTATTAATTAACTCCGTTTATGTAGGCAGTTGGTACTCTTTGCTCCTTATGCGATCTTCCTTCATAAAATACAAGATCTGACGAGGCCAATTATGATTACACGAAAAAACCTTTTGTGTGCAACTTTGTTGTGAGAGTAACTTGTTTATTTCTTTGTTTGGACTCCTCATGGCTACACGTAGTAAATTGAACAGGAATATTTAATAACCCTGGTTTGAAAACTGAAATACTAATGGGGACAAAAGTTTTTACTTTTCTGGGTTTGTCTTTCCGTAAAAACTTTGCGTTGAAACAAAATACGAACAAAAAATGCATTGCAGTTTTTTCTCGGGACTAGGTGACCTGAAAGAAGTTGTTCTGTCCAAAATTCAATCTTTCATATACTAATCCATTCTTGCATATGTCCGAAAAACATCTTTGCTTAGAAACGTAAACAACACCATAAATGTTGTGGAACTGTCAAAATGAAAGCGATTCCTATTGATAGTGTATTACGCAATTACCCCTCAGTTCTTTCCAGAATTTGAAGAAATACTGGAAGACTTTTTGGAACTTTTTTTTTGCCTTAAAAAACCTTCAGTGTTACGAACGATGCGCTTACCAAGGAACAGCATCTCAGGCATTCCGTAGGGGCCAGCAAGTGATTGCGAACACTGAATAGGACTTACAGACTACACTGCGCATTTTCCATTCACGGATCTACAAATCCGTAACAACAAAGGCACAAATGGGTTACATACATGTTTACCGAACATCATTGGTGTAGCACCTTTATGTCGTAGTGGTAAGAGTGATTTTCGTTGGTAACTTCACATGTACGCTAGCTGAAATATACAGCAGTCTGCGTGCTGCATTTCTATACAAACTTACACCAAATTAAACCTTATTTCAAAAGGCTTTTGGCTTTTTAAAGTGTAGGCTTTGCTAAGCTAATTTTTTTTTACATTGTCGTATTTACGAAACTTTTTTTTTTCCTATCATGGCAGCTATTGTTAAAAACTTACAAATTCGGACTAAGTAGTCATTACAGGTATGATAAGTAGTAAGTGAATATTCTTGTAGACTTTAGTTTAAATCCAGATACGTTAGTTCATTTCCCAATCCATAATATCATGCATTAAGTGACGACAAGAAAAAAAAGATTTAATTTAAACACAAAACTGCATTCGACTTCTGTAATGTAAAAAACAAGAACAACGAAAATATAACAAGAAATTAGTATATATACGTAGTAAGGAAACTATTATGCCATTTAATATTAATTCTATTTACTTATAATTAGTCCAGTCCACTTAATTTGTATAGGGAGGCCGTGAGAAACGAACTCCGAAAAGCCTGTGGGAACCTCTCGGGTTCACTGGAGGACGCAAAAAGTGGGTGGACCTCACACAGTATTCACTACACGAAATCCGATCTCTGCGAGTAATTAGTTAACAAAGTCAATGATCACATTTTTATCTCTTGACGCGTAGAAAGTGCTTGATCAGGTTTATCGAATAATAGCCGAGTGTTAAGTAAAGATGTTGCCAACATGTTCTTAGATATTCCCCCTTTTAAAGGTCATAATTTCAGCCGTAAGACGTCCAAAACTGGACAAAGGCCTCTCCCAATTTCGGGCAGGTTTGTCATAAACGTCACGCATGTCAGGCGGATTGGCGATCGCAGTATGGTGGAAAAATTCATAGAGAACGCTGCTGCCCATTCTCTAGTAATTCCCTTAGTCACCTCTTACGACACCCACGGGAAGCAATAGGATGGCGCTATTCTTTACGTCCGGCACCACACGGAACATTTTTAAAGGTATTTCAGTGGTAAATATGCCCCCTTCATAGAAATCAGGCGTCGTGTATAAGGAGTTATTATACCGGGTGACATTTTTTAACGTCTTGAAAAAAATGGGGGTAATAGGTGAACGGAGTAGAAGCCTTTGACATAGAAATTTTTATTATTTTTGAATAACATGTAATGAAATTGATCTAGCAATAAATACTACACATTTAAAGTAACATTTTCATACTAGAACAACAAAAGCAGAGATTTGGAAAAAAAACAATTAAAATCTATCGAAACTCAAATCATATGCACCCTACTCAATGCACGGCATGTATCAATGATTTCGTAGCGCGGTCCTACCCTTTGAAGCCGGCCGATAGGCAGCCTCATTGATCTTTCGCAGGCGCACGAGCCGCACACGCATGCCCGTCCGCCCGCGTCCCGCGCTCCTCTAGTCACCTGCGATGAATCTGAACTTCCTGCCTTCTATTCTAGTTACACAACACACCATATGAAGGTCGAGACGGTAAAAAATGTCATCCGGTATATATTATATAATACGCTAACATACACATAAAGTAAGAAATATTCTAAAGCAATGAATAAAGTTTTAACTAGTGCCTAATAAACACGTTTTATGATGTTGCAGTTATCTAATAGCGAGAAAGCATTAAAAACTAAAATGGGACTTTAATACTAATATATATAGCAAACAGACGTGAGGATATAAAAGTAATAATAAAGATAGCATTACTCCGTTTCTATTTCGAGTATAGATAAGGAATAATTAATTTATTAACTATTGACGTTGTGTTTGTTATAGTTCTACATAATTAACATACTAATAATCTTGGCTTGAGTCACGTATTTTATCACGTTTCTTACTCCTAAACTGTGATAAAATGTATGACTCAAGCATTTCATACTAGGCAGTGCTCGCCCGCAGATCATATAAAAATTAACAACATTACTCATATGAAAATGATGAAGTGCTTCAAAATGTAGTTAATCCTTTCAATATTTTTATAAAGCGTGGGCTTTCAATATTAATTTCGGTGGAAAATTACTCAGTCGGTGAATTTAATCTAATCAAGTGTGTACATTGTAGTTTCGGTGTTGACTACTTTTAAAAGAATTTAGTATTATTTGGAACGAGTGACCTTCCCCAACTTCGTACGTCTTTTACGAAAATAACTCGCGGTGTCTTATTTTATGTTAATTTACTTTTTTGTACTAACCTTCCCGGATAAATTCTCCAAATGTTGGTGAAAACCGCATCAAAATCCGTTGTGTAGTTTTGAAGAATAACGCGGTTATATAGCAAGACCCGAAAAGTGACATAAACTAACTATACATAAATGTATAGAAGCTTATATCTGTAGCTCATTTGAATAGGGTTGATGGATATTTGTTTAGACCACGTCACTGTATATATCTGAAGCTTATTTCAGCCACGACTGTGTGTGTGTGAGATTTGGCTAAAATCCTAATGGACTGAAGCTTCATTAGTCTGTAGTATATCTTGTTCTAATATGTACGAGATCCCGGATGCAGAGGATGATATAATCAATGTGTTATATAATCCACACTAATATTATAAACGCAAAAGTAACTCTGTCTGTCTGTCTCGCTTTCCTGCTAAAACTCCTGAACCGATTTAAATGAAATTTGGTACATAGATAGTTTAGAGCCTGAGAAAGGACAAAGGCTACTTTTTATTCCGCGACTTCATTTGCGTCCGCGATAGCCGACATTTACGCGCACGAAGTCGCGGGCAAAAGCTAGTTATATATATATATAATATATCTGTATCTTCTATTTATCTATATATGTTTCTGTACATCATCATAATCAGAATATGTTGTTCCCACTGCTGGGACACAGGCCTCCTCCCGGTGAGAGGGAGTGGGCCGTGATCGACCACGCGGGCCCAGTGCGGGTGGTAGATATCAAATCAAATGTCTTCGACTATTTGGTTCTAGAACATGCCAGTTTCCTCACGATGTTTTATTTCACCGTTATGAGAGCAGTGGTGATGACATTATTTACACAATGTAAAGCGCCTGCCTGGGTTCGAACTCACGACTTACAATCTCGTAAGTCTGGCCGATACTACTGGACCACCATTGCTCTACATTCTCTTCTTCTGTTTCTGTACATTCAATACTAATTCCAAAAAAATGCTTGAGATATTTTGTTGTGTGTTTATTATCATTTTCTTGGTTACACTTTTTTTAAATCATGTTAATTTTATTTTTTTGCCTGTCTTGGGTAAAATTCTCAAAATCGCTTTAAATTCTTGATCCATCTTAAATTCTTAACCTTAACGCTTTAGGACAGTGCCAGGTGGCAGTCGATTTAGTGAGTACACCAGGTGTGGCTCGACCAGGCGCCTTGATTTTTATTAATTCTCAAAATTCAAAATGACTCCTCGTCGCATATGCGTCGAATCTTGATGAAGACAATGTGACTGGAACTGTGTAATTCTACCTTTTGTAAACTACGCATTATTTGGTCCAAAATCACGCGAACAACGTCGGAACAGCTAGAATTAATAATAACTCGTGGCATTGTGGAGTACGGTATCGAAAATACCTTTGACATGAAATGCCACTTCAATTCCGAATTTCCAAATTTACATCGTTAAGATTTAACGAGCTGTACTTATCGACAACCAAAATATCTAGCTACATGCTAAGCTTTTGTTTTCTATTTTAAATATACTTGGTTCTACAACTCACCAAAACAAAGAAACACCACTTTTATTAATCAATCAAACGTTTTTTTAAACAACTTTTAACGTTGCAATAATAATTGTAGCACATTATTTATGCCTCTGATTGTTACATATTAAAAAGATTTATTGGACCTTGGTTAAGGACGTTTTAAGCCTACTCATCTGTACTCTCATATTTTTTTATGATTACTGTTAACTGAAGCCTTTTACTGTTTAGCATTCATATTGGTAACAATTGAACCCTAACTTTTTTCAGCAATGAGAGTAATGTAGGTCCTTAACATAGTTCGTTCATTTGCCGCATCCATGCGCACTCTAATAAGATAACTAATACTCCTACTAATAATAAAGAGCACAGCTGCCAGCTTACCTCCAAAACGAAATGAGAAAACTTCGCAAAACTGGTCTCGCTTCCGCGTCATTGAAGGACAGCCAATCACCAACGATGCTTTTGATTTGTTTTTTTTTTTTTATTCCATGCACATTACACATGTCAGTCGATTTACGTGTATAATGCGACCGGATGTAGTCGCGACGAGTCAAAAACTATTCTTTGTCAGTTTGCAACCCGACACAGTGGGAACCTGTTGCAACGTAATTGCTCTGCTACTGGCAATTTGACGGTTCATTCAAACATAATAGAATATAATGGAAAAACATGCAAATTGCGGGCTTAATTATCTTGTAAACTGATTGTTATACAACATGTAGGTTCTTTTATTGTAGCATCGTTGTTCCGATCTATCCGAGGAATATTTTGGTAGGACCCGAGGAATATTCGAGGAATATTTTGGTAGATAGATTTTACAGAGTAGGAAAGAAATTAGGTTATGGAAGTCATTTGAGCAGACTTGACGCTGACCCTACGTAAGTAGGGGAACAGGTAGAAAGGTCCGTTAAATTGGTATCTGTTTGTCAACACAATTTGTGACATTTTACTATTTAAATTAAGTTGAGTCTATGTCCACGGTCAGTCTAAAATTCCCAATGAAAGAAAAATCGTCCTAATTTCCATTTTATAAGTGCACTCTTACAAATCGCAATCAGTAGCGACAACACCTGACGAAGACTCATTAAATTCAGGGGCATGCGAAATCTTGAGAGAAACTGTGTCAAGAATATCCAAATCACCCTTAAAAATAATCGCCGGGACGCAATTGCGGAAGAGGCGAATCTATAAAAGATTTAGTCGACTGATATTCATACGTATAAAAAATCGCAGCGAGATTTTTCGTGCACAGAACTTTGAACTCTCTGTGGTGAACCCGCATTGATGGGTTGCTGGGTTGCACCTCAGCGCGTCGAAAATCGAACATTGTGTTACGCTATTCGATTTTGAACTCTCGGCACTAAGCAGAAAGTAGAAAATCCAGTGCGCTAAAAGAACCCGCTGCGATTTTAGTACGTCCGTCAGTAAGAGATTTTCTTATCTAGAGCCTATAATCTTCTGTTTTTATTTTACCAATTGAATTCACATCAACCTGGATGTTTTGTGTAAAAGTGAAACTGGAATCATCTTCTGCAATAAAACGTGAAATATTTATCTGTCCGGAAAAGTATCAAGTTGTTCTACCTTTTTTTGTTGCTGGAAAATCGTCAAATGACCTCTAGGGTGGAGCGGAAAGGCGTGTCAGAGTTTTACTGACTAAAACCCACCCGTGTTCTTTCATTTGCTAATATGCCTGGGCCACGGTATCTCAAGTTGTTCTGCCTTACATTTGAAATTAATTGAGTTACATACTTACGTAAACTCATATACTCACGCCTTTTTCCAATGAGGGTAGACAGAAACTTAGTTACAGTGATTTAAATATTACCCAATATAAATTAACGCGAGCGGAGCGTATTATATTATACCATATTTTATCAATAAAGGTTAAAGTAATTAATGAATTTATGGTTCTGCACAATAATATGTTCCTCAATTAAAACCAATTTCACGAACTTCGTAGCTGAGCAGAATACTTAAAACTTTCGGCGATAATTCGTTTATTGTCAACTATGTATTTTGCATTTAATTCATGACTAGATTAATTGACAGCCGGGTAGGGATAAAAGCTGAATGGTAATGCAAATATTTCGATCAAGTTATATTTCATTATCTGCCGTGTTGAATTGTGATAATTAATAACTGCAATTTCGAGTATAAATCTGGAATAATGATGACATATCAATTTGCTTTTTTAAACTACCGAACTGAACTTGGTTTTATTAGTATGCGTATAACATTCTTCGTGGTCACACATAGGTCTTTGATTCTGACGTAGTGGTACCGTGTTAGTAAATGGGTTGTGGAGGGCAGATAGGCTATCGCTTCATATAAAATACTTGAATTCAACTGCATTACATATATACATTTCCCCATTTCTTCCCATGGGTGTCGTAAAAGGCGACTAAGGGACTTACTAGAGAATGGGCAGCAGCGTTCTCTATGCATTTTACCACCATACTGCGATCGCCAACCCGCCTGCCAAGCGTGGCGATTATGGCAAAGCCCCCCAAATTGGGGGAGGCCTAAGTCCAGCAGTGGACGTCTTACGGCTGAAATGATGACATATATACATTAGGTAGGTACGATACTTTTAGCGTTCTGCTATAATTTATTGACGCGTTCTCAAAAAAAAAAAAACTAAACATTGAAAAATTGATAAGAGAAATAGCATATGTGCCGTTTTGTATACAGGATTCTATATATCTAGCAGAAAATTTATAAAAAATCACCAACTTTTTATGTATTTATCACATTATATCGATTTTTTATCTTTTTTACTATTTTGCCCTTTTTAAGTAGGACTAAGTCTAAGACTAAGGACTAAAGAGATACCGTGGCCCCGGCACATGGGCAACTGAAGGAACACGGGTGGGTTTTAGTCAGTAACTGACACGCCCTCCCGCTCCGCCCAGAGCGGGAGAAGTCATTAGATGATTACCCATCCAAAAAAAAAAAAAGTAGGACTAAGTTTAAAGGAAAAAAGTAAGAATAAAAGTATCTTTCAAAATCATAACAGATTTCACGTTAGAATAGGGTTTAGTGATTTCCTAAAAATACAAGAGTAGATAGACAAAAATAAAAAGTAATAGAACATCTAAAAAGAAATTCTCAAGAAATTAATGCTTAATATTTATGCTTATTCTCGTTAATAGGTAATTCAAAACGCAAACAAAAGATGAGAATGGAAATAAACCATATACCATAACCATAACCTCAGGCCAAAACCTTCCGAATACGACAAAAATGGACTCGTTGAGGGTCGAACTATACACAGTATACTTAGGGCTTCGTAGACAGTATTACTATCTACATATCGACGTATTGGCATCGACAGGTATAGCAAACGACCTCAATCGCAGTTGATGGCAACGCGCATTCAATGTTAATGAATGCAGCTATCGAGACGGACAGCGGTCATACAATTTAAATCGCTTTCACTCCTGAAAATTCATTACCAGCTAGTTCTGTTCATCCATCAATGAATTCATTTTCCATTAGCAAGGATTATGTTTTTAATACCACTGTCGTTCATGGAACCTGGATATTATTTTTGATGTTAATCTATGTACATAAAAGAGCTCTAAGTTATCTTCTAGGTAGGAGTCCTGCGAATAGTTTTAATCAGCTTTGAAAGTATAGAGTTCATAAAAATATAGCTTATCGGATAAAGCGGGTTATTTTATATTAAATATAATTCTTATTGCTATGTAAAGATTACTCATGGACTATCTTGCCCGTTCTTCTCCGTAGTAACCTACTGAGCTTTAAAATGGGAAAATAGCTTCGATTTTCTAATTGACCAACGTGTTGATGATTCAGGTAGATGGTAGTGGCAATGTGGTTACGTTGTGGCAAGTGCTTGCAGACAGATCGACTGTGTCTGTGACAGTGTCGTCCTGTCGACGCAACGGTTGCGGTCGGTATTGCCCACGCGGTTGAATTGGACAGGGCCCGTCCACGAGGTGTTGTTGTGGTGTGGTGTGGTTGTGCGATGTGTGATCGGTCTTTACAAAATACATTTTAATTCACTCAGATACACGGGATTCTACAATCATTTTTGAATCACTGGTTTCAAAGGTTTGTATGAAATAAATGCTTTGAGTGAGTTTGAGTTTGCCATTTGCACACATGTTCAAGTACCTATGCACAAACCACAATAGTAGGTAGTATATTAGCGTTTTTCTAAAACCTCGTCATTGTTTCCTTTATACCGGATAACATTTTTAACCGTCTCGACCTTCATATGGTGTGTTGTGTAACTAGAATAGAAGGCAGAAAGGCCTTCAGATTCATCGTAGGTGACTAAAGGAGCGCGGGGCGCGGGTGGACAGGGATGCGTGTGCGGCTCGTGCGCCTGCGAAAGATCAATGAGGCCGCCTATCAGCCGGCTTCAAAGGGTAGGACCGCGCTCCGAAATCAATGATACATGCCGCGCATTGAGTAGGGTGCGTATGATTTGAGTTTCGATAGATTTAAATAAAAAAAAAAATGTTTTTTTTTTCAAAATTTCTGTTTTTGTTGTTCTAGTATGAAAATGTTAATTTAAATGTGTAGTATTTATTGCTAGATCAATTTAATTACATGTTATTCAAAAATAAAAATAATAAAAATTTCTATGCCAAAAGCTTCTACTCCGTTCACCTATTACCCCCATTTTTTTTTTCAAGACACTAAAAAATGTCACCCAGTATAAACTATTTATAAAAAATATAATTGTCAGTTTTTCCATCTGCTACACGTGATGTGCTCAAAATACAAACTAGGTAGTGGTCGAGCGCTGCCCGGGCGAGAGGCGCGGCCTGGCCAGCTGCCGTGCATCCTTAAGTGAGAAGGTGTCCATTATCCTGCCCACCACTCGATGCCTAAAATAGGCCGAGTATTAATTTATGCCTTTCCACATTACATCGTGTTGAACGCACCTTTGAAATCCTCCATAAAAACATTACGGAAGTATTACCTACTACAATGTTCACCAAGACAGGTTACGAGTCTGCCTGTGTGATAATTAACTAAAACAGGCCCCTTTGGCTGTAATTTAAAGAACCGCATGAAATTGGCACTTTTTCATTATAACTCAGCCAACTCCGCAAAAGGAAAACAATAAAACAGAATAATGAATGTACGAACATCGAACCACTCCTAAAATCTCTTCGAAGGTAGACGTTACTTCATTATTAAAAAAAACGTAAATTACTTTTATCTACACTAATGAAAAAATAATAGTCGTTATAGAACAAGTGCTTTGTCGTAACTCAGTCATGTCATCAAACAAAATGGACGAGCGTTGAGCAGAGCGGTAATAAAACTTTGGGAGCTCCTCCAGGGAATCTGTGTCGTCTAGAAGTTCCCGACGAAATGAACTAGAGGAAAACGTTGAAGACGTAACGAAATGGTAGCTGAATAAACAATCGGCCGCGCAATATCGGCGCAGTGGACGGGCGCGCAGGCGGCAGGATTGAGACAAGCTCCTGCCTCCTGGGTGAAACCAGTTCTGGCGGTCCACGTTAATTACACCCGCCGAGTATTCTGAGCAGATGGCAACGGCCACTCAATTTAAATTGCATTACTCATCTTAAGCATAAAGAGTTTACTCGCAATTTGAACAAAACTTGGTGTTCCCGAGCTTAAAAAAGTCATAAAAGTTCTCTGATATTTCGAAGTGGGCGCATTCATACGAATAGTTAACTCAACGCGAGTCAAAAGACTTAAGGCCAATAAAAGCTCTTTCCTTCAAGTTAAGTTTACAGGAAAACAAATTTCAGATTTGATTTATTATTTTAACTTAAAACACTCAGACCTACATAAAGCCTCGTACAAAATGTAGAGCGGAGAGTATTTCTGTTTAAAAAGAGATTTCAACGAATTTGGTTTTTACACCAACGTGGAAAAAACCACTAACATTTTCTCATGACCTTATTCTTTCGCACGATGGTAAACATTAGTGAATGCTAAAGCTAAAGGGGCACTGGAGTTGTATACGGCCTAGCCAGGTTTGAATATTCTCGTGAAGTTTTGCATGCGAAATCTTTCGTTACGAGCGGAGTCTAATAGCGGGTATGTTCGTGCGAAATTGCAGAAACTACAATATAGGCTTTAAGGGCTGAACTTTAAGAGCCATGTGAAAATCAGTGAAGTAAAAACTTTGTCGAATGGTATGAATATTCTGGGCGCCGCGTCGCTCTGTTGTCGCATCGCAACCCGTCACAATCTTCATTAGCATTCTGTCTCTCCCTTTTTGTCTATCATTCCATCTCCTTTACAATTTTACCTGTTCTCTCTGAATTTTTCATGCATGTTTTTGTTAGACGAGAAAAGTGGATTACAAGGAACGAAATATCCTAATACAAGTATTTGTTAGTGGCTTGACACACTTAGTTGCTATTATTGTTATTTTTGTGCAACTTCTTAAAAGTAATTTCGTTCACGGGTGCATGCAACCGGCTTCGGGCGTCCTTTGATTCACTATTGACGTTGACGAGGCAGCGTGCTTAACACATTAATAAATCACGTAATCGGAACGATAACTACGTACGCCTTTGATGGCGACCCTTAGACACGATACTAGTCTAGTTTGGAATGGAAATGTTTTGTTACCACTGCATAGATATGAGTCTCTTAACGAAAATTTCGGTATAAAAGCTCATTAGAATTTACTTCTGCTCATTTTTTTTTTTCTGAAGTTTTATAAAAACTGTTACCACTTCTAGTAGCTACAGCAGTAATCGCAGAAAATTTCTTCTTTAAAAAAAAAAAAACCTGTGAAAATAAATTGATTGAACTTAATTAATGGCCAGATGTATCCGAATAAAATGTTGAAATACCGGAACAATATTCATGAACAAGGGTATCCATATAGTGTACAGAAACATGTAGTTACATTCATAAGGCATGTGTATTAATAGGGCTTCTCTTTAAGTTCACGGAAACTAACCAAAGGCAGGCTCTTTAACCTGTCGCAGCAAAGCGTAATAATCGGGTGGTTACCTGTACCTTAGAAATCTGATGGAGTACTTGTATTATTCAGTCACAAACACCGCCCCAGCCAACGAGTTTTGCTCCTGTACGGGCCTTTGTAAGCCTTCCTCCACCTACCACCTACCGCCTGCCACAGAATAGGCGAAGACAGAAGCTCTATTGCATAGGGTACGAAACGAGTTCAGCAAATGATATAGTTTCTTGGCTTGGTCAAGATTGTATGTGTACGTTCATAACAATAATAGAACAGCTTTATAATAATTGGAACTTCTGTACCTTTTGATTCTGTGACTCTTATTCAAAGTCGAAAAATTTTAGTTAATTGCGATGCAGCGTAAAAAGCTAATACAATCAATAGATTATTATAATTTGGCAAATCGACTACATAATTATAGCTCAGCGATTTATCGGCAACCAGTTAATATTGATCAAGTAACATTAGGTCAGGTTTGATTACTCGTAGCATTTCGATTACCTAAACTGAATTTAATTTCCACGAGCAAATGTGTTGGCACATTTCGCGTAGGCATTACTGAATTATTGACCGTTGTAAGTGTTTGTTCGTGTAACATTTCCCATATTTCTGTTGCGTTGGTAGATTTATTGTACTAATTAGCAAAGTTTCGATGTAATTGCGTAAATGAGAGTCCAATGTAAGAAGAGTTGAATTTTTAGGTAGTCGGTGGTTTTTACTGCATTAAAATTTCCTCGAAAGAAATATTGTGCTCCATCGCCTCAGGATTAAATAGCTTCAATGTTACAGTTTAAGCACTGTACTTTACTCATTACCTACATTTTTCAGAACAGTTTACAAAGATTAAAAATACTGCAAAAATGACTTTCCGGAAGGTATCTTCAGACTGCTTACCTAGTCATTGTTGTATTTGCGACAAATTGTTATCACAGTAGACTCGACTAATGAATAAATGAGTGATTCGATAATTATAGAGGGTAGCAGGGACATCGCTGCGTAACCTGTAGGTAATCTGCCAGGGTCGCTAGATTTGTTCGAAAGAGATACCGTGGCCCTGGCACATGGGCAACTGAAGGAACACGGGTGGGATTTAGTTAGTAAAAGTCTGACACGCCCTTCAGCTCCACCCAGAGCGGGGACGTCCATTCTTGATTTCCCACCCACAAAAAAGACCTGTAGGTAATACCTATTGACTCATGCATGGTAACAGGATGCGTGTTGATGTCTATACTATCTTGAATACCTGTCAACGAATACAGAGCCACTTGCGGTAACTAAGTTGACAGTATACTTTATTAGATATGAATAAATAATAATCAAGCTTCTAAATAGTATTACAGTGTTAGCCGACCGATAGATGGTATCGACATTGATAACTCAAGCGTTTATTTTTAAAACGGTAGTAAATTTTTTCCACCATCTCTAACCATGTGTTTCTTGTTGATGCAGGTTCACAACAAGGAAGTTGATGACATGAATCTTGCAAACGATATCATACTGGAGCCTCAAGAGAACCGAGCCGGACCCCTGGTTCCTGAGCACAGCCATAAGTACCGTCATAACAAAATGGTGAACGCTCAGATCACGCAACTTACTCGTACCCAGGTTGAGCTCGATGACATTCTACAGAGCCTACAGACCCAGATCATTGACATCCAAAGTCGCATGGTTCGCGTCGAAGAACCCAACTGGAATCTCCTATCCGCTAAAATAGATTTCTTGGAATTAGAGCACGAAGTTTTCAACAACTTTCTGAAGAACTATTCCCAGAAGGAGTCTGACATCACCAAGGTGCATGCCTCCATCCTCGAACTGCGCGAAGACGTGGAGAGCATTGAAAACAAAGCCGATAAGACCATTCCCGAATTCAGAAAGGAAATTTCCAAGTTAGACGTAAATTTTGCCCAGGTAAGACTATTGTTACTGCGTTATCTTGTGTATATTTACGTGTGAACATAGGGACAAATTAATACTTGGGTACTTTACCGATTTAGATATGATTGTTGGGGCTTTATAATCAACATAATGTTAATTGACTTGATATACAAAACTTATTATATGTATACCCATTTACAGTCTGTTCTAATCAGAGTAATTTTCCGATTCGATCACGTAAATGTTTTTTTTTTGTATAGTTGAACGCTGCATCATCGTATTTCAAGGAAGATCAAGAAAATCTGCGTCAATCGGTAAAGGCGATTGCCGTCAGTGTCAGCAATGCCATTGACCGTGCGGAGATGGACCGTATTGTCATTAAGAAGATGAACGATACTGTGGGCGACCTCGAGTCCAGGTCCCGCCAGCATTTCTACCGGCTCAATGATCACATTCTGAAGGTAGGTTTATCGCACTATTCCGGATCGCCAAACGAACGAATGAGAAAAAAATGGAACAAGACTTGACCTACTTTTGATTCAGTTATAAGGTTAAACTTAACTTGAGTGAGAACTGTTTCGCAAGAATTGTACTGTTGGGAACTATTTTTAAAGATTTCAACTTACTTATTTAATAGCACAGGCTTCCTTGAGCAACTCTTCTCAGAAATAAGAATTTTCGTAGCTAGTCCAGATAGTTATTTTGACACGATAGAGATAACAGAATTAGGTACTTGGTTGCTGCATTTGATTGTGGACTATTATACTGTGGTTGATTTATTCTAGTTATATCTTTTTACTAAACCGTATACAAGGTTGAGTTAATTTTGTGTCTTTAAGATTCACATTGATTCGTGATTCGACCAAACAGTTCTGTAGGTCAAATAGATACGTATCTGAATACAATTCTCTATAGAAAGTATTTATCTTCAGAGTTTAGTTTGTTCTTAATTTTCAACTGTATTATAATCCTGACTTAGTTTAAACTTCTTTCGCTGATGGTCAGACAGATTCATATTATCTAAAGTTAACTTATTTTGGTGCAGAGCGAGGCCAACCGAGAACTCAACCAGACCGAAACCATTCCTCTACCGGAACTGATGGGTGAAGTAAAGGAGCTGCAACCCGTAGAACGTGAGTACGAAGATTTGGTCAACCAGCTCCCTAGAGACTGCTCCAGCATCTACGGCCCTGCAGGCGTATATCTCATCCACCCCGGACATGCTCCTTTCGAAACCTGGTGCTCCAACAGCAGCACTCTCATTCAGCGCCGCTTTAACGGCTCCATAGAGTTCAACAGGAAGTTCTCAGAGTACGTCCACGGCTTTGGTGACCCATCAGCTGAATACTGGCTGGGCTTAGAGTCCATGCACAAAATAACCGCTGACAATTGCTCCTCCATGCGTATTGACATGAGCGATATCTATGGCGGATTCTGGTATGCTGAATATGAGCGTTTCTACGTCGGAAGCGGTGATGGAGGATATGTTTTGGAAGTTGATGGATTCAGGGGCAACGCTAGCGATGCATTTGACTATCAAAACCATATGGAATTCTCGGCTGTCGACCGCGACCGTGACATCTCAAACACTCACTGCGCTGGCAACTACGAGGGAGGCTGGTGGTACTCGCACTGCCAGCATGTGAACATCAATGGCAAGTACGCGCTGGGCCTGACTTGGTTCGACTCCGTGCGCAATGAGTGGATCGCCGTCGCCACAAGCGAGATGCGCATGTCCCGCCGGGCAGGCTGCTTCTAAACGCACTAAGCTTACACAGAAGCTTTATTCATGTAGTTCAATATCATAATTATTAATAATATTAACGTTATTTCACTTATAAATCATACCAAAGATTTCAATTTAAGTGAGGGTATTTTTATTTCATTAGATTGATTAGTTGCATAGACAGTATTACTTTTTCAGATGTTTGTCTCATAGTTTCAACTTTTAAAATGTTTGATTTCAGTTTCCTAATTTTAATTTTATATAATTTAATTACAATCCTTGTTTGAAAATCACATTGGTTGATTAAAAGGTATTGGGTTCGTTATTAACTTATTACTCATTCTGAAAGCAAGTGGTAATAATGAAGTTAATTTTAATTTAGCATTTATTTAAATGTAAAGTTTCTAGATTGGGGTGATGCCGTATTAGCGTCTTTACTTGAATGTTGAATAACTTGAGAAAATGTAAGTCAGTGAGTCACTCATTCTAGAACATGTGAACTAGCTCGGGCCCAGACTCTTGGTATTTCAAAGTTTATTTATGTATTTTTTTAGTAACTGTTTCGGAGAGTTTAAACTTTGTAAATATAATTTTATTAGGCAGAAGATGCCATATTCTGTTTCGCATGCATGTCAAATTTAGTCAAGGGAGTGTAAATAAGCGATTAGATTGTAAGAATCTTTCATAAGAAGCATTTAATGCTTTGAGACACTTGTTTGATAAAACCTAACAAGGAGAGTAGGGGCGGGGGGGGGGGGAGGGTTGGAACATTAATTTATTTATTACATAATAATTTGTCAATTTAATTTTATTACATTTACGAGATTATTTCAAAATTTCTCTATTATCGGAAAAGACTGCCATGTCTGCGGAAAGTGTGTTTTGCTTTCGTCGAGTGACATTAAATTTTTAATTAAAGTTTTTTTACTTAATTGGTATGATAGTAGTGTTTTCGAATAATCAATATAATCGCATATTATTACAATATTCAAAATAATTAAATAAACTGAATAGTATTTAATCCAAATTTTCAAAATAATTAGATCAATTTTCTCTGTATACCTTTAACCTAATCAAGGGTTCAATAAAAATAATCTCTCTATGTAATAGAAAGTAGGGAGACATTACTACAAAGTTTTATTGTACAACAACTACAATACCCTTACCAATTATTATACCAAATAAAGAGCAAAATATAAAAAAAATATGTTGTTTATTTTACTCCTTAATCTCCACCTATTTTCATATTTACTATATTTCAAAGTATTCCCAGTAGCTGATATAGTCACACGCTATATACGTACACAGACATCAGTGTATATGTATGTTCCTAAGGTGTGTGTATACATATACACACATTAGGAACATACATATACACGTCAGATATATGGTTGAAGACCTTAATTTCTCAAAAAAAATTACATTCACATATATGAGAAAAACTTATTTCTAACCACTTGACAGTCCTTGGCAACCGTAGTTGCCAAAGTGAAACAATTCTCAGTAGTCCGGACTGTCAAGTGGCTATTAAGAATTAACCGACGCGACGCGACGGTTACACAACAAAAATAGTTAAATTATTACCGAAGATAGCCAAAAATTTTAAATACGCAAAAATTTTTTTTTTTTGAGATTTTTTGAAACCCTACATGGATTTTTGATCTTTTACTTTCAGAGGCAATTTATTGTAAAGCTGTGCTCCTTCATACAAAATAGTTCTCCAGCCGTAGTTTGTTCTAGGTGCCCGTAACGCTATGCCATTTGCTTGTCTAGTTCTGTATCTGTTTTTTAATTGTGATTGTTTTGTAATAGTTATTTGTGTCCTGCCAGGGTCGCGAGATTGTTCAAACGAGATACCGTGGCACTGGCATATGGGTAACTGAAGGAACACAGATGGGTTTTAGTCAGTAAAACTCTGACATGCCCTCTCGCTCTGCCCAGAGCGGGAGAAGTCATTTGATGACCCAAATGAAAAAAGAAAAAAATAAGTTATTTGTGTGTGTAAGTTTTTGTTAAAAATGTATGTACAAGTATGTGGGTATTATACCTAAATATCTGTGAAATATATATAAATATATATAATATAGTATAATCATGAGCTTCGTGTCATTGTAAAGTTTTAGTGTAGGTGTTCGGTAATTGTAAAGAACTTTAATAATGTTATTTTGAGCTGTTTGCAAGATTTGTAGGTTAGATTTGTAAGTACAGCCATATACTTCAATTAGGTAGTCCAAATGAGGTTTCACCACGGAGTTATAAATCATATAGCAGACTTGTGGTGGAAGACAACGAACAATGCTGCGTAGTGCGCCTGTTAAAGCAGAGAGCTTATTTTTTATTTTCTCTATATGTGCCTTCCACGGCAATGTCCAGTATAAGTCCTAGGTATTTTTTGCATTTGATTTTTATATAATTTTACCATTCATGTTAAGAGTGTGTTGTGTTTGTATCTTTTTATTTTTAGAAGCAATTATTGTGTACTTTGTTTTATTAGTATTGACTGTCAGCAGATTATACTGGAACTAATTAATTAATCTATGTAAATCATCTTGAGCCTGTTCCATAAGAGGATCAATTTTATTACCAAATAGAATAGACTTGTATCATCGGCATATAGTGATACATCACCTTGTAGTCAGTAAGGAGCCCAGTATAGAGCCTTGGGGTCTTCTCACATGTAATCAGTTGGGGGCTACTTTGAAAGTCATAGATTTTTACCACTTGAAACCTATCTGTCAGGATATAAAGATATATGTACTCATATATAATTTAAAGATTTTGTATGCTGCTCCAGTAATACCAATCGCTTTCTGTTTTTTAGAAGCTGCTCATGACTTATTGTGTCGAAGGCTTTCTTTAGATCTATAAACAGACCCAAGGCCAGTTGTTTCTTGTCTATGCTAGTTTTAATTTTTAGCTGATAAGGTGTTCGATTTTGGCCGAAAACCATAGTGCTTATCGGTTAGGAAATTTATAGAGACTAAGTATTTATGCAATCGGATATATACATTTATTCGAAGACTTTCGAGATAACAAGGTACAGAGATGGGACGGTAGTTTTCAACATTTGATTTACTGCCACCTTTATGTATTGGTGTAACTTTTGCAATTTTCAGACTATTAGCGAAACTTCCATCTAGTAAACAAGAATTTATGCACTTACTTAAATTGTTCTTAATAAGGTTTTTAACACATTTTATCGTCTTTACATTAAGTCCGTCCAAATCAGCACGGTGTTGATTTCAAGATCATCGATAATTTTCTCTACTTCACTAGCGGTAATTGCTGTAAGTTCGACTAATTGATTATGTCTTTGATTTTGTGGAAGTGTGTTTGTTAAATTATTATATACTTATTTATATATCCACACGTTCGGTACATTCGTACACACCACTCACGTACATACTCGTACATGCACTAAAGTTAGATATATATTTACACACACACTCGTCAGATTAATACATACTTGTCAGTTACTTACAGACATACACGTACGTCATTTAAATATATTCACAAACGTCAGCTACATACTTACACATACGATAGATACGTATATACACTCACGTCAGTTATACACATAGTCAAGCCACACGTATATACATATACACTCGTCAGGTACATGCATACACATTCGTTAAGGACATACATACAAACGTCAGTTACATACAGAAAAATACGCACGTCGTTTACATATTTTCACAAACGTGAGGTACATACACGTCAAGTATGTGAATAAACACACATTAGGTATGTACATACACCCACTTCAGGTTTATACATACACAGCAGTTAAATACATGTATACATAGATACATGTGAGGTACGTACATACATGAATATACCGTATCAAATAATAATTTTATAAATCAAATAATTTTATAAATGGCTACTGAATTATTTATCACTAAGTTTGGTCATTAACAATATTGCTACTACTTACTTTGCTGGGCACTTCTTATAATTTAAGAGGTGCTTACGTAAAAACGACTTTATGATCCATAACATACCCACTAAGTGTAAGTTTAAGTAACATTGTATAACTGAAAAATGACGTAAATTCAGAAGATACTTTTAACGACAACGAACACAACATTTCTTGTAAAATTATTATGTAAAGTTAGGACAGGACAAGCAACCAACACATTAAAAAATCGCACAAAAACTCCAGAACTAAAATGCCAGCAACCGGATTAACATTGTCAGTCTATCATCATCATTTCAGCCGAAATACGTCCACTGCTGGACATAGGCCCTATGGCCTCCCCAAATCAATGAGAGAGGCCTATGTTATGTCCAGCAGTCCGTCAATCTTTGCAATTATATAATTGATGACGTTGCAGATGGACCAAAACTTAAAAAATGTAAGAGAGTCAAATGTCAATTTGTCCAAAAAGCCTGCTCGAAAAACGTCAAACAGAAAAGTAAACTTTCTCAAGGAACACCCTTACTTAAGGATTTCCATTACCCCAAGTGTTAGAGCGAGACACAAAACATAATGACGTTGTTATGTGTCTATCTCTTTTTACTGTCGCTTTTTCGTTTTATAGACTTTCAAATCACAACGGTGCTAAAGAAGTTTTCACTTCAAAAATATTGGTTATTTGGCAGTCTTCTTCTTTTCCTGTCACCATGAGCTGTACCGCGGCGCTCTGCTAGTTAAATTATATTTGTTGCAAACTGTTCATACTTATACAAACAAGATGGCTGACCTCATTCTCTTCGAAGGTTTCAAGGAAGCTTTATTTGCCCTACTTTTAATATAAAGTTCTCAGTAACAACTTGATTGAAAAGTATTCACGTTTGTGTACAAACTACTATCGACCTCATTTTATTTTCTTTGAAACTGTAATACGACTTACTTTAACAAGGAGACGGCAAGAGTGTGGGGTTCTTAAATGGAACGGAGGTTCCGCGTGTAGTTAGTACTCAGTGAGTGTATTCATATACTCAAATCATAGAACGCACTACTTCGTCATTGCCGAAAAAAATATCCTGAAGTTTGAACTGGCATAATTTCACGTGACGATCTTTTAAAATCCTACTAATATTATAAATCTGAAAGTTTGTGAGTATGGATGTTTGTTACTCTTTTACGCAAAAACGACTGATTGAATTTAGATGAAATTTGGTACACAGATATTTTATAACCTGGATTAACACTTAGGATATTTTTATCCCGGTAGTACGTTCCCACAGGATAATTTCCGACCTCCACGCGGGCGAAGCCGCTGTCAAAAACTAGTAACTACATAAAATGCCTGCTTTAAACATTTCTACGGTTCATCATCATCATTTCAGCCGAAAGACGTCCACTGCTGGACATAGGCCTCCCCCAAGCACCGCCACTTCGACCTATTCTGTGCTTCTCGCATCCAACGTATTCCTGCGGCCTTCACCAGGTCATCGGTCCATCTTGTGGGAGGCCTTCCAACGCTCCGTCTTCCAGTACGCGGTCGCCACTCCAGAACCTTCCGACCCCATCGGCCATCCGTTCTGCGAGCAATGTGCCCTGCCCACTGCCACTTAAGTTTGGCAATTCTTCGGGCTATATCGGTTACCTTGGTTTTCCTACGGATCTCTTCATTTCTGATTCGATCGCGTAGGGAAACTCCAAGCATAGCCCTCTCCATTGCTCTTTGGGTGACTTTGAGCCTTCTTATGAGGCCCATTGTGAGCGACCACGCCTTAGTGCCATATGTCATCACTGGCAACACACACTGGTCAAAGACTTTTGTCTTGAGACACTGCGGTATTTGGGACGAGAAGATATTGCGTAGCTTCCCGAACGCTGCCCAGCCGAGTCGGATTCGACGATTGACCTCTTTCTCGAATCTACCTAACTGGACAGTCTGTCCTAGGTACACGTATTCGTCCACAACTTCGAGTGTAGCGCCTCCGATCTTCATTGGAGTGGGTATCACACGAGCATTGGACATGACCTTTGTCTTGTCCATGTTCATCCTAAGACCCACTCTTTCGGAAGCTCTACTGAGGTCATCGAGTATTGTACTGAGGTCCTCCATAGTCTCAGCCATGACTACTATATCGTCGGCAAATCGAAGGTGAGTGATGTACTCGCCATTGATGTTGATGCCAGCCCCTTTCCAGTCCAGAACCTTGAAGACATCCTCCAGTGCAGCGGTGAACAGTTTCGGAGAGATTACGTCTCCCTGTCTCACCCCTCGCTGCAGAAGGATAGGTTTCGAGGCTTTGTCCTGGAGCCGGACTGACATAGTGGCGTTTTCATACAAACACTTCAGCACCTCGATGTACCGATAGTCAATCTGGCACCGTTGAAGAGACTGCAGTACAGCCCAGGTTTCGATCGAATCGAAGGCTTTTTCGTAGTCCACAAACGCTAAGCAGAGAGGCAGGTTATACTCTTCGGTCTTCTGTATAACCTGCCGCAGCGTATGTATGTGGTCTACGGTGCTAAAGCCTTTACGGAATCCAGCTTGTTCGGGAGGCTGGAAGTCGTCAAACCTGCGCGCGAGACGATTCGTGATGACTCTTGAAAACAGCTTGTAGACATGGCTCAGAAGTGAGATGGGCCTATAATTCTTAAGCAGGGTATTGTCACCCTTCTTAAAGAAAAGTACCACCACACCTCTGTTCCATGCCTGTGGCGTTTTGCCCTCGAGTATGACGGAATCAAACAGCTTCTGAAGGGCCTTTAGAACGGGTTTTCCGCCGGCCTTCAGGAGTTCGGCTGTAATTCCGTCATCACCCGGCGCCTTGTTGTTTTTGAGCTGCTTCAGAGCCATCCTAATCTCGTACAAGCTGACGTCCGGGATATCTTCAGTGTAGTGTCGAGTCAACCTAGCTCTCGGGTCGTTAGCTAGATTCATAACGGGGTTTCTGGTGGACGTTCTACGGTTAGTAAAATTTAAATTATATCAGTGATTTGAATTCATATATCAAACTGAGACGAATGATATCAAGCGTTAGTATTATAGTAGACTGTATTCCGTTTGATATACGAGTAGATACAATCATTGGACTCAATAGTATGACATAGAATTTTTACGTCGTTTTCGTGTCTTCAAAGTTTTTTCAAGCGAAAAATAACTATCACGTGGAGTCGTGAATAATAATAAACGTCATAGACGTCAAATGACAATGTCAAATATATCTATTGTTGGAAATAATAGAGAATGCTGCCTTGTGTAAAAGACTAATCGAGATTCAACTAATCTGTTTATATTTTCAATTAGATCTTAACAAATGACATTTTTTTTTTGTTGTGGAGCAGAAACGCAAATGATGAAAATATTTCCTATGAAAAACATCACGAAATTATCTCTAATTTTCACGTATTTTTAGATTTATACATAATTTGCTAATGACTAATAGGATAAAAAAGCCGTAAAAATTGTGTGAGTAAGCACTTTATTCAATTCGTTTAACTATGATTACATGCTTTTAGTGCTTATTACGACGTTCTTAGTTTGTGGAAAAAGTCATCTTCCGTCGCACGTTGCGAGAACTTCAACCATATTTTGTTTTACAAATCAGTCGCCGACGCTCTGTTGAGACGAGAGGACTGCGCACAAATTTAACACCTGCGCTGTGAATTTAGTTTCGTAAATAATATTTTCGTAATTTATCACAGTGTAGAAGAGGCACAAAGAAATTTTAAACATGAAACGAATATTAAAAACGTTACGAATTTATAAACTGAATAGATACCGAGGCAAAATATAAAATAAAAATATTGCAATAATTCAATTTTGATATTTTAAAACTCAAAATGATATTCATTTTATTTAACAGTATTTTGACTGGTATATCATAAAACTAGCGCCTAAAATGTAGAGCAATCTCTACATTTTGGTCAATTTTCTTGCGTAGGAAATTTACGACAGCCAACTAGCCAATTTAACGTTTAGGTATTTGATAGTTCCGGGTTTTTTGACCTTATTGCAATTTGCTCAGGATTCCAATTCGTCTACTATAACTTTTTTTTTTAAACTCCGTATATCCATACCCTTAGACGATCTATTTCCTTCGTCTTTTGACTAAATCAAACTTTTCAATTTGATTTAGTCTTTTGACTAAATCAAGTTGAAACTCGAAATTAGGCATTATTGTGAATTATTAGTAAGTACTAATAATTCAGAATAATGCTCAATTTCTAGTTTCATCTCACAACAACTCGAAACTCGAAATTAGGCATTATTGTGAATTATTAGTAAGTACTAATAATTCAGAATAATGCTCAATTTCTAGTTTCATCTGGATTTAGTCAAAAGACGAAGGAAATAGATCGTCTAAGGGTTACCATATACGGAGTAAAAAAAAAGTTATAGTAAGTACACTAATAATTCACAATAATGCTTAATTTCGAGTTTCAACTTGATAGATAAATTGATTATTACTTTTGGAGTACACAAAAGAAATAAATCAGAAAACCAAAATACGACATGGACTTATAAATTTTGGACAAAAGTATAAACAGTGTGCACGGGATTTGATTTTTTTCATACGGATAGTGTACTCATGACTGGTCCCCCTTTTGTCCCTTTCATATGGCGTAGATGAATGTTTCGAATTGCCTATAATAGTATTCAGATCTAAATGGCTGCTAAGTTCTAGAGTCGTGGCCTCTTTTCACAAATGTTTTCAGCGTAGATTTTTTTCTACCGTCGCTTGCCACGGGAAAGGTTTTAATGACTCATGCCATATGACTTTACATAATACGATGCAAAATGCAGGATATACCATTATATTTTTTGACTTGGTTAACACTGTTTGCAAAAGACGTCGTGAAGTTCGATCTGTACAAGGTCCTAAATAAAATTTGGTAATGTTTGAATTTGAACTTTAACTCGTCAGCATTGAGTTTCTAGTTCCAAAACATGAGTATTATCGAAGATTCTGAATTCAAGCTTAGCCTTAGTAGATGCAAAATAAACAAACGTATTTGCCTACTGATCATACCTATACCATTTGAATATTGTAACTATAAAATCATTTCGAGGCATAGGATTGCTGATCACTGCGGCACACCAACAAATATTCTCAGATTATTAATACTTTGTTTCAACATATGACCAAAGGTCGTCATTAGTCTAAAAAGCATTTTATTTTACTGCCTCTACTAAAAACTTAAGAGGACGTATTTTTTTCCGATTTCACTCATTTACTTGATTTTATAGACTTGATTATTTCGTTAAAATATAAATAAAATATCCAGTTAAAAAAAGAGCTCATTCATAAGATAATAATTGGAACAAAAATGCAGTACTTCAACTGTAAAAGTACGTCTATAACATCAAGTAATTTAGCGAAATCTCTTAAGAAGTAAACTCCAAAAACATTTCAAACCGCTAGCATCGGTAACATATTCACGAAAATACACTGTATAGTAAGTAATATTGTATAATATTATACCGTCTTATACACATCATTCTTAGGTAATTGAATAGAGCCGTTTCATCTGATTATTTTGCGTATACTTACTATAGAAGATTCAAATTCAATTATGTACCTACCTGGATATATATATATATATATATAAACATAATCTCTACTCGTCAGTCTCAACTGACGAGTAGAGATTGTGTTTTGTTTCATTGTGTGTGGTGAGAGGGGCAGGCAATCCTGCCAGGGTCACGAGATTGTTCGAAAGAGATACCGTGACCCTGGCACATGGGCAACTGAAGGAACACGAGTGGGTTTTAGTCAGTAAAAGTCTGACACGCCCTCCCGCTCCGCCCAGACCGGGAGAAGTCACTTGATGATTTCGCATCCAAAAAAAAAAAAAAACAAAAAAAACAGGGGCAGGCAATGAATCGCGGGTGTTACTTGTTTCTTTTTCTGCTTTACTGCGCCCCCTAAAGATTAAACCATCAAATTATATTTGAGCGTAGATCCCAATATCCATAGTTTAAACTGCTTTTGATCTTACGGCCCATATTTGATATTATCATTTGGTCAGTGTGTACCTATTTTTTGCAGGATCATCTCCTCAAAGCAGGAATGAACTCACAGTGTATAAGTTTGTTTTTTTGATTCTGTACTGGCATTTGTGATTGTTAGTTGCTAAAAGGATTTTTGTTTAAAAGTTTCTTCATTCAATTAACTTTCCACCATTTCAGCTTGTATAAAAAAAATCGAAGATATAAATTTAACACCTGCAGATTTAGTGCAGGTGGTACACGATGCCGAATTGAGTTTTCTTCCGGAAAAATTGCGCTTGAAGTAGGTACATAAAACTGTACAATTTCAATGCATGGAGATATTCTATAGGCGTGAAAACTTTCACGGAGACTATAATGCTACCATACATCATTGAACTGCATGTTACTGAAGCTGTTTTTCTTTCATCTAGCATTTTCCTCGCTGTAGTGAGGTGACAAGTTGTGTGTTTCGGTCGCAAGCAAAGTTATTCTGCTTCTCGTACCTTTGAAACCCTCACTACGCTCAAGATTCAATACAAATACTCGCGTCAAAACAACTTTGCAGCCTTACTAACAATTATTGACAATATTTGTTTGCAAACGCTATATTTATTTATAAAATTAACCACATCTACAGAACAATCCGTCCCTACAATGGAACTACTCATAGGTATAGGTATAACGTATAAAAAACTTTTTACGTTAAGAAACTATAATTCTAATGGAAAAACTATGCATAATCTTCATAAGATTTATCACTTTCGTTATCAGAAATATCCGATGCATCCCTAAACAGATTTTCTTTCTCTGTCACCGGCTCATTTTCGTCAGTTTCATTAGAGCTTAGGAATGGAACCAGTCGCGGCGTTACATACGTCAGTGCATTCTTTTCCCAAAAGTCCCTATCGAATATCTTCTGTCTTAGTTTCGCGTATAGCTTCGTCTTGTACTTGTGATGGATCCCATCGAAAAGGAAGTCTCTTATGTCAAAAATGCGACCCCTCAACCGTGCCAGTTCTTTGTCCAACTTCAGTGTCTCCATGGGTCTGTCACTCAGAAGGAATGGTTCGGGTCGGATCACTCTGGTCAAGTTGAGCCACTTCGTCAGTATGTAAGCACGTTTTGCTTCGAAAAGAATCGTCAAGTTTTCTTTATAGATGCGTCTTATTAGTGGGATGTTATGAAGAAGCCATCTGTAATAAGTAGAAGTGTATGATGAATAGAATTTTTTCTTTTAACAAGTGCACATAATTTAAACCACATAGTCTCTAGCAACGTAGGAATTCAGCAAAGATTTTCCTTCAAGGTAAATATATACAAGGTAGTGATGCCGTCGTTGTAAGACTATACCAAGATTGATCAATTCGGTATGCAGGGTAAACCAATACCTTTCTTATACCATACTGCCTGTGGCCAATTAGCCTAGGGCAGCTTGCATTTACCGGTTCTCGACTCCTCGGTTTCGGAAATCAACGCAAGCAATCAATAATAATAATATCACAGTGTTACTATTGATCTAGACTAGTGAATAAATACTTTAGTGTATCCATAGAATCCATTTCAATACGAATATGGAGAGAATTATGTCCAACCGGGACAACATTGGTAATTGATTGATCGGATATTGTAATTTATACGGAAAAGCTCCATATCCATTAGTTTAGTTACAACTGACATAATGTATTCTCTGACGAATACCTTTAGAGAAACATTTGTGTAGTTTAAAAAAAAAAATCTATACACATTAATAGCTTATGATAATGTGATAGACCTAGAGTTCCAACTAAGCATCAAGTTGAGAAAAACTATAATGATAAATTAGTTAGTACAGTTAGTGATTCCAAAGAAAAATCTATATAGTTTTTAACGCAGTAGTGGGTAAACGCAGGTCCCTATATTTTTACATAGCAACATAACATAACATCACGCTAGTTTTCTACGGGGGTAGGCAGATATACACCCAGATTTCCCCAGTTATGTTTAATTTCTATGGCCATGGAGGGCGAGATTTCATCAAACGATTTACTATCGTTTAACCCACTTACGGTTGATAGTACTGCATGCTAGTATAAACCAGAGGCAGGTCGTGTTCGTAGCCACAGCCGTAGCCCCAGGACTGGAGGGCGGCCAGGTGGCCCTCCACCACCAGAGGGGCGCCTGGCACTGCAAGACAAGACGCCACTTTGTCCTGCTCTCGAGCTTGACCTAAGCACAGCATGCCTGGCTGCAATGGGACACCGTTCTGGAAACAAATATATGCAAAGAATGTGCCTTTTAGGGTTCGTTAATAACACCAGGAACACTTATAAACTTATAAAATTTTCTTATAATTGTAAAATTTTTTCACTGGGTGTACCTAGGTCTTTTTGAATCAAAACGCGTTTTCTCTAGTCATAACAAAACTTCAAATCCTTTATAATTTCTACCGTGACGATTTATTGTGGACGTGCACGTCTTAATGTCATCGTGGTCGATACTTTTCATATCTACATTTTGTTGCCCTGTGATATAATGCTTCCATAACCTGGACCAATGTCCGCTTCTTACCAGGGGTAAAAAGGTATTCAGCGGGTCAGACAAAATTAAAAGAAAATGACAAAATTAAAAAAAAAAGCAATAGTCTGTGATGCGTTCGTCGATTATGCAAAGGCCCTCGACGAGTATTAACCACGATTCACTTTTCAAAGCTCTTAGTAACCAAAATATACAATCCATTTACATCAATTTACTTAAGACAATATACAGTAATAGTACAGCATCAATAAAAATTAACACCGCTGGGCCTTTCTTTCCAATAGAAAAGGGAGTCAAGCGAGGAGACCCGTTGTCCCCTAAGCTTATTACTGTCACGGTTAAGGAAGCCGTCAAAACTTTAGCTCCAACCTGGGTAGACAAATGATTAGTTATCGGTGAAAAGAGGTTATCAAACCTCCGCTTCGCCGATGACATTGTTCTTTTTTCCATATCAACGGCTGAGTCGGGTGACATGTTCGAAGACCTGAACAAAGCAAGCCTCAAGATTGGGCTTAAGATGAACATGTCAAAGACCAAACTCATGATAAACAGCATCAAAAAGAGAATACACGCTGGGGGTGAGGAGATTGCACATGTCCAAGACTATATCTATCTGGGCTAAATAGCCTCCTTTCACGCGCGGCAAGACAAAGAAGTCGCCCGATGCATTGAGAGTGCCTGGAGGAGCTATTGTGCAATGAAAGATCTTCTGAAAGGAAACCTACCACTATGTCTCAAACGGAGAATATATGGACATGCGTATTCTCCCCATTCTCACATATGGTGCTCAAACCTGGTTTTTAACACTTCAGCAGAGGTCCAAGCTCGAAGTTTGCTATGGAAACATGGAACGCAGTATACTGGGTGTTCGACTTTGAACACAACACTGCGCGCCAAAACCAAGGTCACAGATGTCACCCAGAAAGTTGCCCAGCGCAAGTGGGACTGGGCCGGACATGTTTGCCGGATATCTGATGACAAATGGGCTACTAGAACCACCAATTGGGTCCTACTAAACGCTCGACGACATCGCGGCAGGCCGAGACAAAGATGGCGGGACGAGGTTGACTCCTACCGAAAAGGCCTGGCCAGCACTAGAAAAAGAAAAAAAATCTGTGGAAAAAGGAGAGGGAGGCCTTTTTTTTTTGAGTTTCAGTTCTATGTATGGGGAACCCCAAATATTTTAATATATTATTTTTTTCTATTTTTGTGTGAAAATCCTAATGCGGTTCATAGAATACATCTACTTTTCAAGTTTCAACAGCATAGCTCATATAGTTTCGGAAAAAAGTGGCTGTGACATACACGGACAGACAGACAGACATGACGAATCTATAAGGGTTCCGTTTTTTGCCATTTGGCAACGGAACCCTAAAAATGAATTATGTAAAAAAAAGTCAAAATACCAGTTACTGTAATTATAGCAACGGGGGCAGCGAGCGTATTGATATAAATCATTATCATAATACCTTAAATATTTGTATAGAACCTCTTATTATATAAACATATTATTTGCTTATTTTATTTTTATTGATTCACTTGTAAACAATGAATGCCTTTCAATGTTTTCCAACTTAATAGCGAACTTGAGTGAGACCACTGCACTGGTCGCTTCGTAAAACACACATCGGTCACTGATCGAGTACCCAGCGCGGCCGATCAAAGACGTTTGCCAGGAGCCAAGCAATTATCTTACGTAAATAAAATTCTATTCTATTCTAAATGTTTGCAACAAGTTGCAATTTTCCTTTGTAGTTTTAGGTTAACACTACTGAGGACCATCAAAAAACAAATAAAAAAGACACAGGCATTCATCACCACTCTCACTATGTTGTTAAATATTTGGGAAGAAAGTTACATTAAAACGCTTTTTAACCCCCAACGCAAACAACACCCTCTGGTGTTATACGTTTAACGTGTATGTCTGTCTGTGGTATCGTAGCTCCCAAACCGCTGAGCATATTTTTTCTTTTGTCTTAAAGCTGTTTTATTTGATATTGTTCTTAGCTATGATTATTTGATATATTTGGCACCGACTCAAAATTATTTAGACTTCTTATTTTTTTCCTTTTCAGTTTTTTCGGCGGTTCAATTTTTGTTAACAAGTTTTTATTTTATAATCTTTTTGATCTACTAATTACTACATGCTTGCAAAATCGGACTATTTTGCAAGAAGTCATGCGTGGTCATACATTACAATCAATGAGTGAACAATCAATCATCCCCTGTTTTCCTACCCTTAGAATTGTTTTCATTTTTCAAATTTATATGGGACCAACTTCCCTTTCGAATAAAAAAAGAATTATCAAAATCAGACTGCTCTGTAAAAAGTTATGCGTGGTCGCTGTCGCGGTCGTGGTCAATATATACGCGTCGACTTGAGTCCGTTTTTTTCGTCGGTTAAAAATAAAATATAAATCGTCAAAGCACATAAAGTTTATAACTGCCAAGACCTGATTTGTTTTTGGCGCATGTAAGGTATATAGTTTTGGCATATGTATGTAGGATTTTTAATCTCTCTCTTTGTGGTGACGTGGCCGTGGCATATAGGCAACTGAAGGAACACGGGTGGGGTTTAGTCAGTAAAACTTTGACACGCCATTCCGCTCCACTCAGAGTGAGAGACGTCATTTGATGATTGCCCATCGACAAAAGAAAAAAGTTTTGTGGTGACCGCCCAGCGTAATACCTTCACTCAATCGTATCATGCGAAAGATTTGAAGGAAATTCCTAATCCAATAAGTAAAATGTGACGGTTAAAAAAAAACAACATGGCGTACTATAGAACCCAACTGGTAATGTCATGAAAAAGTTATTAGTACGTCGATAAAAAAGGCTCGTGGAGACGACATTACAAAAAGATGACTTTTTCGTTATTTCTTTTTGACGGTATGGAAATCTATGTTTTTTATACTGTTTGGCCACATTTATTGCAGAATCAGAGGTGTTATACAGATCATCAAGGGTGCAGGTGACCAGAGATTTGGAGCACTTTAGCAGATCATAGTATGTTCAGAAACACTGCTCTCGCATTAGATGTTAGATGAATGTGTAAGCGCTACTTCGCGAAATTATTTTTGCAGTAGCCAATCTTCGCCATTCGCATATTTGGTAAGTAATCGGTTTAGTGCTTTCCAAATAGGCCACTTCAGTTCACGACTCAGAGGCAAGTGTTCTTGGGGCTTTAAGAAGTCTCGAAGTGGTGGAAGTATCTCGTCCCACAATTTAGTTCGCTCTCTTAGTAGCCTGTCTTGGGTTGCCGATGCGAAGGCTCGTAAGAAGCTCTTGTAAGTTTTCAGCTCACTCGACTATGCGCGTAGTCGTAGAGGGGATTTCGGGAACTGTATTTTTGATTATTTTTTTCTAGCACGCGTGCCTCAACCTTTTGTTGGGCATGTGGTGGTATACCTGCCAGCTATAGTGGTGGTGGTAGACTTTAGAGTGGAGTCGGTTTTTAGTAGCCAGATATTCTCCGACACGACTCATTTAGGGCTCTGTCTTGTCATCAGCGGATCAGTGTCATACTAGGCACGCAATTTCGTCAAACGTCAGTAGAAAAGCTTACCATATGTCAGTGAAAATATGACTTATGATTCCTGGGGTGATTTACTTAGTTTGTTTGGCTTACAATCAATTGCTTACCCTGGTTCTAAGCCAGTAACATGCAAACATGCAACAGGGCAACCAATCACTTAATTTTTTTTTAAGGAACAACAAGCAGCTACATTGTGCAATATTACAAACAGAAGAACAAGTAACATAAGTAATAATCTGTTTACAGATAAACATTAACCTTATTTCCACTTATAGTAATAAGTCCTGCAAAAAATATGCTAAGATGATCATGTTCACTACAATGAAGAATGGCAGTTTCGTTCTCGCTTCATTTCAGAAATTACTAAGAGACTTTTAATCCCTCTTTGTTTTAAGAGAGGTATTACAGGACGAGACCTTAATAACTATTGCAGTGTACTACTTAATGTAACTTTGTGCTGTGACATTAAATTTTATATATTGTAGAGAAGTATACTCCTGTCACTTCAAACACAAGATTATTTAAAATAAGGTTTTTGGCTAGTGTCTATTTTAATTTGTAACATTTTTATAATATGTTATAAATATTTATTACGTAGATTATTGTTAGTGACAATTATATGAATCCACAATTTGTAAATCTTTTGGAATTTTCATGTCAACATTAAAAGCTATAGTGCTTGGGGGAGGCATATGTCCAGCAGTGGACGTCTTTCGGTTGAAATGATGATGATTAAAAGCTATCGATGTCTTTCTTCAAATCAGAAATGTCAAAATTGACATATTTTAATGTCACTACTGTGTCTTGATTATGTTTTGTTTATTATGTTATACCATATAACACTATTACCTACTACTAAACCTCAGTTTTATTTGGGGTGCGGACTCGTCACACCAGCTTCTGACACCTGTGGGACTAACAGGATTTTTTTGTTTGTCACACTGGTATTTTTTCTACACCAAATAGCAACCAATTTTCAGTGTGGTTTGTGGTGAAGCAAAGTACACAACGTTTGGGTGTGTAGAGATAGATGACCGCGTCTAAATCAATGCCATAGGTTACAGTTACTGCTAGTATATACAAACATGTGTTTTTAGGGTTCCGTTGCCAAATGGCAAAAAACGGAACCCTTATAGATTCGTCATGTCTGTCTGTCTGTCTGCCTGTACGAGTATGTCACAGCCATTTTTTTCCGAAAATATAAGAGCTATGCTGTTGAAACTTGGTAAGTAGATGTATTCTGTAAACCGCATTAAGATTTTCACACAAAAACAGAAAAAAAAACAATAATATTTGGGGTTCCCCATACATAGAACTGAGACTAAAAAAAAAAAATCATCAAACCCATACGTGTGGGGTATCTATGGATAGGTCTTCAAAAATGATATTGAGGTTTCTTATATCATTTTTTTCTAAACTGAATAGTTTGCGCGAGAGACACTTCCAAAGTGGTAAAATGTGTGTCCCCCCCCCCCCGTAACTTCTAAAATAAGGGAATGATAAAACTAAAAAAAAATATGATGTACATTACTATGTAAACTTCCACCGAAAATTGGTTTGAACGAGGGCTAGTAAGTAGTTTTTTTTTAATACGTCATAAATCGTAAACCGGAATTTACCTTTCATTCAGTCAACGCAAATATAAAAATTAAAAAAAAAACATTAAATTTCATAAACATAAACCTTATGCATAAACCGTGATTTCCTGCAGGTTTGTACGGAACCCTCGGTGCGCGAGTCCGACTCGCACTTGGCCAGTTTTTTTTTAATTAGCGTCGAATTTCGACCACGGGGTGATCACTAGTTGAAATAAATACTTTGAGTTTAAGTTTATGTTGATGCCGTCGACAATGGTGAACACAGAGAATCGCACTTACTTTTAATTAACACGCTTTAATTAGCTTCACCTGTATGTTTGTTTGTAATCGACTCTTTTGGACTGTATTTTGACTCACTTCAAACGGTCAGATTTCATTTAAACTTTGTAGACTTATCGAGGACCGATGACAGTACAATATTTTCATAAATTTTCCTTATCAAGGCTACTAAGATAGCAAAAAAAAAAAATGTCTTGTTAATTAATTCTTTCACAAAAACTACGTTGACACCCTAAAAATAGCTTTATGCGGTATCTAATTGGTATCAGGCAACGCACGCTTTTTTTTTTCAATTATTTTCTACTTTTTAGTTTGGTTCTATGGAAGCATGTTTTTCAGTTTTTTTTTAACTATTACGTGGGATACTCAGAAAGTTTTGCGAAAATAAAAAGGAGTGTTCTATAGGTAAATATTTTTTTTTTAATCTTTTCAAATACTCTCCACTAGCCTCTATGCAACGTTTCATGCGTCTGAACAAGTTTTTGAAACACTTTTTCCAGTCCGCCGCAGACACATCGTTTACAGCCTGCTCGAACGCTGACAACGCATATTCCGGCGACGAAAAGTGTATCCCTTTGAGCTGATTTTTAATTTTTGGGAATAAAAAGAAGTCACACGGTGCTAGGTCAGGGCTGTAAGGAGGGTGACCTAGAAGTTTGACCAGCGTGCTGTCCAAGAAGTCCTTCGTTTCGAGCGCGTTTGGAGCAGTAGCCCGCGAAGCCCTATGTTTGGTCGCTTGTTGCTCACAACAGAGACAACTTCTGCCAAGCATTTGGTAGTATACCATTCGGTGTTGATGCTTCTTTGGTTTCGTAAAGGGATTGACACCAAGTAGCTAGTCAAATTGAAAAAGCTCGCGATCAAAATCTTCCCCCCGCTTCTAGATCGCTTCACTTTGGTAGGCGTTGATTCGTTTTGAAACACCCAAACCGTCGACTGGCGCTTCTTTTCTGGATCGTATTGATAAATCCGGGACTCATCAACTGTAATAATGTCGTAAACACGTCGTGACGAGCCTGCTTCAAATTTGTTTATCATATCACGGCACCATTCCACCCGGGCCTGCTTCTGAGCATCGGTGAGGTTGTGCGGCACCCAGAGTGAAACTATCCTCCTCACGCGAAGATGCACGTGTAGAATCTCGTGAAGGCTTCCCGATCCAATCTGCAGTATTTGTTGAATCTCCTGATACGTAATTCGCCTATTTTCTTGGATTAAATTTTTCACTTTTAGCACGTTTTCCTCCATAACAGCCGTCAATGGGCGACCACTTCTTTCTTCATCCCCCAAAGTTAGTCAACCACGTTTGAATTCGTTATACCGACGATACACAGTTGCCTAGGAAGGGCTTTCATCCATGAATGCAATTTGAAGTCTATCGTATGATTCGTCCGGTTTCAGGCGACAATTGAAATCGTAAAAAATCATAGCGCGAAAATGTTCCCGGCGCAAATCTATTTTTCAATGAGACACAATAATTTAATTAGCTTGCAACAAATGTGGAGGGATATTTTGAAATTGGAACGTACCTATTTTTATCATTATTTTTATATTAGTTTATAACTGGCCAGTCTCTCATACAAAATAACTTTTTTTCGCAATACTTTCTGAGTGGCCTGGTATTTATTTTTTATCTTACATTTCTCAATATGTAAAGTGACGTTCTTTTTTTAACCGAAACGCTCGCGCCTGCTAAGTAATGAATATATTATTCAACTACCGAAATAAATGGTTAATTTTTGCTTAACTCATAATAGCTGTGAAGTTTCGAATGACATTGTTTCGAAAAATGTTGCGGGTTCGAAAAACATTGAATCAAAACCGCTATATTGAATAACGTTATGGCGATCACGTTGATGCGAAAAGCTTATTGAACGTTAGTACAAAAGTCATGGATTTAAAATTAACTGTTGCGTTAATTTGTCTATATTTCATGTTGAACGTATTGTCATCACCTAGACCCGTTCACATGTAGCAGTTACGCTGGTAGGTACTCATTTTGTATTGAACTCTTTCCGAGCTAATTCTGACCAGCGCTTACACGTTTGCCATATAGAGGACTTATAAAAATACATTGAAAATATTGACACCTTAAATTGACCAATGAGTAGATAGCCGCTCGTCTTTACTAAATAAATCCTAATCCTAACCAAACCTAAATATACACGTGTACACTTTCTGAAAATCGTCAAACCTAGTATGGTCATTTTATATACTATGTAATCTATATCTAAAAATTTTTACTTAATAAATAATGCTCATAATGCAACTAATTACAGCACGCTAAACCTTAAGCTCCTAGCGATTATAAGTTTTTTTTTTGTAAACTTTCGCGTCCACGCGGACAGCGATGTGGATTATAGTCTGACTTAAATTGTTTTTATTAAGTAAGTTATAAATTCCTATAACGAGGGGCTTGTGGCTAAGTAATAACAGCCGCTCAGATCGATTGATCAGGTTAAGCTACTCTTGCTGCGGTTGTTTCATCGATGGGTAACCATCATTACATACCAAGACCTCGCCGTGCCTTGGAAAACGCGTTAAACCGTTGATCCCTGCTGTCATTTGTGAATCTTTGAGAATCGTTACTGTTCGTCAGAAGTCCGAAAGCCGGACAATCGAACTTACCAAGGGGTATCGTATTACCCAGTAACTGGGTTGTGGAGGTCAGATAGGCAGTCGCTTCATGTAAAATTTGCGTATTGCATCCAGTTAGACTGGAAGCCGACCCAAACAAAGTTGGGAAAAGTCTGGGCAGATGATGATAACTGTGTTTGTTGTTCATTTTATTAAAAAAAATGAAATAAGTAATTATTTCTTGTAGTCTAGTGTCTACATCAAAATATAACGATTGGCATGTATATCTCAGAATGATTTTTATAGAAAAGATAAAATTGTGTTGCATTGTTTATCTTTTAATGTTTAAGTTAGCAATAGCTCTGTGCAAAGCATTTAATGACAAATAACAAATTGACATTGGCAATGATTAAGAAAGTTGGAGAAGGTGTTGGACATTATGTACTATTGAAACTGAACTCGTAGATTGAAAAAAAAAAGAAAATTGAAACATTAATCAATTATTTATTATCATGTTCGTTACCTGTCCATTTATTATTGAATGAGCTTTAATTACAGTTTAAATATTGTATATTTGAACACTCGTGAAATCATATGATTCTTCAATATGCATGTCCCAATTAGCATCTTGTTTCCCGATCAATGTTCCCAAATATTTTAATCAATAATAATGTTTAAAATTGAAATAAAGTTGGTTGATAATGAAAGCTGTGGTTGGATTTCAAATATAGGTGATCAGTGATTTTTTTAATACATTTAATTCTTTGTTTGTGCCGGGCGAAACTTTATCCTTGCCAAATTTAGAAGCTCAATTAAAAAAATCATATTGAAAACTTATTTGAAAACCATAGAGAAAAACTTTTTTCTATTAAACTGTGTCTGACCAAAGAGGTATTAAATTACGGTTTTGTGTGAATACAGTGTAAAATATTAACATAAACTGTCTTCCTGTATGACCTCATAGTTCTTCTCAACCGCACAACAGATTTTAATGCCGTTTTCACAATAATTTAGAGAATAAATTACTTTATACCTAAAACTGTAATGAGACGAGAGGTGCGCGTGCGCCCATTTTTGGCGGTTTCTTCTTGTCGAACAAACGCTGGAGCCCTCGCACCCCTGCGTAGTATCAGTAATAATTTTAATAAAATATCCACATAATTAGACATATTTGCAAAGCGTACTGGTAAGTTTCGTAATAGAAACCGCTAGTTAACAAAAAAAAAAAATTGGATGCTTGAGTATAACGGTGTGAGTTGTACATTTGTATTCATTCTATAAGATAGTTTATAAGTTTTTTAATGTGTAACTGTTTGTTATTCCTAATAAATACATTTGTACTAACATTTGACTTAGATATAACAAAGAAATCTCAATGTTTTTACATGTCAACCTGTTGATTCTGATAGTTTTTCTAACAGTTTTGTTTTCGGTAATCAATTTGTTGTTGCGCCTACGTGGATTCTTGTAGCTACTTTTCTCGTGCGCTGTCACGATTGCCCTTAATCTCCGCTGTGGGATATGTTTTTTAATAGTGTTTAAGTGTCTTGATCTCTCTTGGTGGTCCATATACATATATCTAGATTGTTTAGCATGTACAAAGTAGGCAATAGCTGCTAATATATGTGGGTACATAGGTAACCTCCGTTTGTAGTGTATGTAAGTATCATTAGTATTGAATTATTATGAATGTGTGTGTGAGCACACCTTATTTAGGATTAGACAAGTAAGAAATATATGGAGATCGTGTACGTTTAATTTATGTGAAGGCACAGTAAATTATAAAGTGCAAATGTCTTTCATTTATTACGACACTTCATGGCGACGCTGCCATTCATGGGCACATCGTGAGTGTTTGAACAGTAATAAAAAAATTGTGATTATAAATTCGGAAATTAATACAAAATTAGTGGTTTTGTGTTGTAAATCATGTGCCAATCTACTTAAACGAAAGAAGAGACGATCATCGCACAGACGGCTGCTAGTAATGGGAAAAAGGTGCGACAACCGAGCAGGGCTACTACAGCATCAGAACGGAAAATATCCTCCTCACTGAAACAAACACAAACATTATCTGAAAACATTGTTATTCGAACTATGCACTAGCCGTAGTAAGGGTTTATGGCTTCCTAGATCCAGGTCGGGCGAACTATGTTCAGATATTCTATCAGGAATTTCTAAGTTGCAAATCGGAGTCTGAATTTATATTTGGATGATGGCAATAGGAAATGTAGGTGAACTGTATACAATACACGCACATTTTCTATTGCCATCCGTCTCTATCCCTATGAGGATTAGGTACCAGCCTGATATTATGAAATGTTACGTATAATAAAACTATCACAGTGTGCTGATTTCACATTTCAGTCCAAGATAACGAGAGAGGCTTAACTTCGCAATATAATATTATTGATGAGCAACTAAAAAGTACCTACTTAGATACAGGTAAGTAAACCTAAAAATAAATAATGTTCAAGTGATTTTATTCTACAAAGTTTTTTGACGCAACGGATTGAAAACAGACGCTTCAATATAAATGTGTGGGTACCTACGTACTTTACCTATATTTATATTTTTCTTTATTTATTCAAGTTTCTCGGTTTTATCTGCATGTGTCCTATTTGATGTCGCTAGTATCAGAAGTTTTATGAGACATTTGTGGGGGTCAGACAGATAGGCCAACGGACATCAAAGTTTGACCGATAGGAGTAACTTTGGGTCAGTTTAGATACGCAATTTATTATTTATTTATTTTTACGGAATTTTAAAATAAAAGCTCTGAAACCCGCCCCTGCTTCTGTTTTTACAACTTGACAGAATAAAGAGATTTTTTTCGTATATTTTTATCCAAGCAGTACCACAGGGTATACTCACACGCCGTATAATTTAGTTCAGCTCCTAAAAGTCGTAGCGTGGTGTTGCTCAAGAGACCCCATTTTAGTAACTTCAGTTTAACAGATGACTATATTTTATGCTATTTATAGATAGATTTAGATTAGTAGGTACCTTACTACTTGGAAAAAGACCAAACAACTTGTAACTAACTATTCACCATGTCCCAGAATAACGCACTCCACCAAACACCAATTAGAATATTATGTTATAATCATTATATTCCTGCCAGGGTCGCGAGATTGTTCAAACGAGATACCGTGGCCCTGGCATATGGGTAACTGAAGGAACATGGGTGGATTTTAGTCAGGAAAAGTCTGACACGCCGTCCCACTCCGCCCAGAGCGGGAGAAGTCATTTGATGATTTCCCATCCAAAAAAAAAAGTCATTATACTGTATTTTCACTATTATGAATCAATCAATCAAATCAGCCTATCGCAGTCCACTGCTGAACGTAGGCCTCTCCCATGTTGCGCCACAACACCCTGTCCTCCGCCTTCCGCATCCATTCTGCCCCAGCCAGTCAAAACCTTTTTTATTCATAAAATTAGTTATACTGATTGTAGGAGAAAACAGTGGTCACATTACTCATCTACGCACGCACACAATCACACTCATATCTATAAGGGTCTAGCTTAGTAGGTATTTCGTCCATTTTGGTTTGTTTTGACTGTACACTAAAAGTGTGAAAGTGATTTACGTCAGAACATTCAACAGTCTGTAGGAAGGTGTCTGCCTTTGAGTCTGTCATAAGTAATACTTATTTTTGTAATTGCTAGTTAGCTCGCGAATTTAACTCTGTCATAATTTTTCGAGACTGTGATTTTTCTTTAAGCTACTATCATTTTTCATAATCAATCTACCAAGAATAGAGATAAAGCACACATTTCATGGAACTCTGAGTTTCAAGAATATCAAAGAAAGCTGCTAAGAAAGGTTTTATTTATACAATGTGCGGGGTCTGGCGTAGTAACTATGGCAATGTCAGTTACTATGGCAATATCTTTTATTTGGGGTACCGGACCTCAGTCGGTAAAAACAGAACCCTTATAAGATCACTCTGTTGTTCGTCTGTCAAGAACCTTTTTCTCAGTAACGCGTGGAGGTATTTTTCATTCATTAAATTTGTAAGTACTGCGTGGCGCAAGCGAAGATAATACCGCCGTGCGCGGAAGCACGCGGGCTAACGTTGAATCGAATTTTCATTTCACTTTTTATGACACTAATATTATAATTATGCATTTTGGGGGCCATGTACAACATATTCGGCAAACACGTGAAAAATCTTTGATACTCAATTCGGGAACCGAGCTACTTAAACGGTAAGTTTAAACGGAACCTCGGTGCGCGAGTCTGACCCGCACTTGGCCGTTTCTTTTATTAAATTGGTGGTAGAAAAATGGTTTAACAGTTCTTAACGGCGTATGGGTGGAAGAATTCATAAAAGATTACCAACCATGTAAAGTGGCGTGAGATGGATTGGGCGCTCATAATAAGAGAATATATGCAAGGCGCTGGCCGAATTTTTTCAGGGTTCTACATACCATGAAGGCATGAGTATTGAACAATATGTCACAAATTGAGACCCGAATTTCAGTGCAGATGGCATCCATGGCGCAATTATATAAGAAGTTATCTGAGGATTAAGCGGACTAGAGAGGGTCATTTAAGTAGATGAGGTTGCACATTTGTATGCCAGCGTGAGTAGAAGATGATCCGCAAAATGATGTGCAGTTCTGCCAAGATGACAGTGGCGATGAAGACAATGATGACCAGCGCAGCTGCCAGGAGTCAGACCTGCAAATTCTGAGGAAGAATCCATTGAAGTGTTCGAGAGCGAACACGAGGAAGAAATAGACGAATCAGGTCAGTCCAGTCCATTTAATAATTCAGTTAGCTGTGTTAAAATAGCGCTATGTGTCCGCTTCAAATGAAAATAAAGATCGCGCTGACGTTTAAACATAAAAAAATAACACTGTCGTCGATCAAAGTAGTGAATTATTGTACAAATTTCCAAATTAGAGAAATTATTTTATTTCTGTAAGTCGCTAGGTTTGTACAAACACTTTTACACTCAATCATATTTTTAAAAACTAGATGAGGTCGGCGTTTCCTTACTTACTGAGGAGAACGACTATCTCTTAGTGAAGGAGGCTGAGCGGTATCACCAAATGTAGTTGATGAAATTGAGGTCAATTTACGGTTAGATTAAGGTGACGAAGAGTTAATTCAGGTCGTCATGGAGCCGCGCTTACAAAATTATATAAACGTGGTGATTAGTCAGATCGGCGATGTACGGCTAATTGCTAATTATCCAGTAAAGATTATTTATAGAAAAAGAAGACTTATTAATGTCTCGTTACGACGACAGCGAACCATTAACAATTCAAAGTGCTAGTAAAGAAAAAAGTCTCATACGAATATGCTAGAAAATCTAAAATTAAAAACAGCATTATAAAAGAGAATAAATTTAAAGCACTAGGAAAATATACAAAGATTTTAAAAACACATTTTATAAAAAGCATTTTATAAAAGCATTTCACATTTAAAAGTATAAGTTTGGAAAATTAAATAGTAGAAGCTTCAGGGACGTTGTGCACATAAATAGACTTTACGTTAGGATGTAAATAAACATTATATTTTCATTGTCATTTATTGTCACACTATCAAGTGTTGCATTATTTTAGTTTGGCTAATTACATTTTATTTTTGCTTTTTGGTTTGTGGTTAAGTGATGGTTAGCCAAAATCGGACACAATCGGGAGCGTGTTTGGTGCCACCTGGTATCCGGTTGACACTCATCACTGCCCCAGGGAAACTGAGGGAAAGATTCCATGACTACGTGTTCAATCGCGTCTTTTCCGCAGGTTTTGATGTGACAAGGCTCAAGCATGTCAACGCTGGTTTGTGTGGGTGCACATTAGCACCAATTATTATTTTGCCCTGACTTGTTCCTTTTGGGGTCTAACCCGTATAAATATACGGGTTGGACCTCCATTAGTTAAGTGGTTTCCATGACCTGACCGTTCGAATGTTCTGAATAAAAGACTTGTTCGGAAATATGACTACGTAAATCGTTTTATTCAAAGGTAGGCGTAGGTCATCTAAAGGGTGGTTGTTTACCGAAGGCAACCTTATGTATACGGCAGGCAACGAAATGGCTTTATCACATTCGAACTGTCAAAGAGATCTAGATTATCTAAAACAATCCTTCAAACTTTTTAGCATAGACATTTTTGTTTCGGAAGAAATCACTTGACTGACAGGCGCGGAGCTATTAAGACATAAGCGTGAAATAAACGAAATAATTTATAATGACACGCATACAAGCATTTCGTTAATAGGCCCCAATATCCCAGGGACCCTACGCTTTGGAATGGGCAACTAGCTTCTCGTTTTTGACTGACAAACCCCTTGACAGTTCAAAAGTGTCTGTAATTGGTTTATCTATACTAATATCATAAAGCTGAAGACTTTGTTTGTTTGATTGAACGCAGTAATCTCAGGAACTACTGGTCCGAATTGAAAAATTCTTTTTGTGTTGGGTAGCCTATTTATTGAGGAAGGCTATAGGTTATATAACATCACGCTAAAACCAAGAGGAGAGGAGCAGTAATAAAACATGTTGCAAAAACTGGCAGGCATCGGTTCTAGCAGACCCCTTCAATGCTGCTGACATCTCTTTGAGGCGCGCGTGGAACACTACCCACCGTCGACCCGAGCCTGGTCCTTACCGGGCGGCGAACTACCCATTGCTCGCCGCCTGCAAGCTCGCGCCTACGGTGGCCGGGAGTCCGCTATAGACTCCCGACGCCCGGGCGTCTCCTCCTGCGGTGGCTAGGGACGTGAGGGCGCAGAGACTGCCACTCCCTCACGCGCCCCGCCTCCTCCTTCGCGAGCATTACTGCTTCGCAGAAAGAGGCGACGGCTTCCCATGTCCTCTCGCTCCGTACCATGGCTCGCACCAGGGTCGGACGCAAGAGGTCGCCGCCGCCGATCGCCTCCACGAGGACACGGCGGTGTTCCGCCCAGGAAGGCACACCACCACCGTTTGCTCTACCGTGTCCTCCAGACGATCCTCGCAATGGAAACACCCGGGCGTTTCCTTCCGCTTTATCCTGAACAGGAACCGAAGCACCCATGCCCGGTCCCACATCCCCCTTAAACTAAAACGGAAGATATATAAAACCATGGTCAGACCTGCTGTCTTGTATGGGTTACAATGTTGGGCCACAAAAGGGATGAATGAAAGGCAATTGCATGCAGCTGAGATGAGAATGTTAAGAGGGATGTGTGGTGTTACACGAATCGATATAATAAGAAATGAGTACATAAGATGAAATCTGAAAGTGGCAGGAATAAGTGAAAAGTTGTGTGGGAATCGGGTGTCATGGTATGGCCAAGTGATACGGAGGAATGAGGACAATGTCGTGAGGAAAGTAATAAGTATGAATGGTGATGGCTTTAAGAGTAGAGGGAGACCAAAGAAACAATGGATCATCATCATCATCATTTCAGCCGTAAGACGTCCACTGCTGGACTTAGGCCTCCCCCAATTTGGGGGGTTTTGCCATAATCGCCACGCTTGGCAAGCGGGTTGGCGATCGCAGTATGGTGGCATAATGCATAGAGAACGCTACTGCCCATTCTCTAGTAAGTCCCTTAGTCGCCTTTTACGACACCCACGGGAAGAAATGGGGTGGTGTTATTCTTTACGTCCGGCACCACACGGTAAAAAACGATGGATGGACTGTGTGAATTATGATATGGGTAGAAAGGGATAGAAAGGGACTCATGAGATGACGACTAATAGAGAAGTGTGGAAGAAAAAGACATGTTGCGCTGACTCAAAATAAATTGGGATAAGGGTAGGAGAATGATGAATGATACTTATCTACACCAAAACTAAACCATTAAACTGGGAAACAGCACGTTGTGTAAGTCCTTGTCAATTTATTTAGATTTCATAAAACATTTGACTGACCTGTTAGTCTAGTAGTTAGTTACCCTGACTGCTAAGATTGAGGTCGTGGGTTCGATTCCCACCAGGACAGATATTTGTGTGATAAGCACAATCATTTGTTCTGTGTCTGGGTGTAATTTATGTATAATATGTATGTATTTAGAAATATATAAGTATGTTTATCAGTTGTCTGGTTGCCATAGTACAGGCTCTACCTAGTTTGGCAGATAACGTTGTGTTGGTTGTTCTAAGATAAGATATTAATACCAATTAAGAAGGCTTGTAAGCCTATTTGAGAACTTATTAAAAAACAAAGCAATAATATTAAAAGGCCTTTGACGATATTTATCGATTTAACGTCAAACTGAAATTATTACGGGAAGCGGTTAGCTGAGAGCTTGTTGAAAATATTGATATCTTATAAAGAATGGTTATTATTATTCGTATTATTTCGTGTACAGAAGTGTACTACTTCATGCACCCTACTTCAATTTTGGACATCATCATCTGCCTAAACTTTTCCCAAATATGTTAGGGTCGGCTTCTTGTCTAATCCCATACAGTTGAATGCCAGTATTACATGGAGCGACTGCTTATCTGACCTCCACAGCCCAGTTTCCGTGTAATATGATATCCTTTGGTAAGACTGGTGGTCAGGCTTTGGGGCTTCTAACGAATATCAATGATCCACGCATGACAGCCGGGACCAACAGCATAAACTGCTTTTGACGCACGGCTGTTGGCCCCGTTGGTCTCGGTATGTAAAGATGGTCATCCACCGAGACACCGCGGTAAGCGTTTGAATTTTTAATGAATTTTTACATTTTTAATACAAAATTAATCAATTTATCCTAACGGCAATGTCAGCTTTTCATTTTTCTGAACAAAATTTCACATCGAATGTTAAAATTGTCTTCCTTTTATTTGTGACACTATGTTATTTAGCAAAAAATAATCGATTGCTATGATAAAACTACAGGGTGATTATTTTTCTCGTGTAACGGGTTCGATTCCCGGTTCAGCCATGCAAATATTGGAATATCTATGAATGCAGTTTAAATTGCTTTTTAAAATCAAATAATGTCTTCTTTCAGCAAAATATTCTATCTACAATATTCAAGGTACTTTCCCTCCATGTGGCATATCCGTGGGACGCCCTGTATCTTTTCAGGGCAATTTGAATAAAACATTGGGAGCGATAAACATATGTAGGTACTCATTAATTAATGAGTTTTACAGTATAGCTGTAAAACCGCTTAGCGTAATGTTCAAAGTTTAGCCATAGCGTTGAAGATTTTACCGTTCTGCCTGAACTGACCTGACTCTTCGAGACACTGAGACGTGAAAGATGGCTCGAGCACGGCAATTAAACACGACTGGGAAGAGATCAAGCGCAGGATCACCGGCTTGTCGTGCTTTCTGAGGCACGAGGGTGTCACACCACCTACTTCCAAAATTCGGGCTTCTACTGAGAAATTCCAGATGATACGACCTAATAACACACTGCCCGACCCGGCTATCAAACCCAAAACCCCATCCTCAGCAGTAGCGTTTAGGCCAGACTACAAAGGCAGGTTAATTAGCTGTCCCAATATTCTTGCATATTGTATGGGAAGCTAATCGCTATCGATGTCCCATGAAAGTCCACCACTTGTGGTTGTGGAGGCTATTTTGATAACCCTTATTCATTCATAGACTACATCATGAAAATGCATCCTACTAATAATATAAATGTGAAAGTTTGTTAAGATGTATGAATGTTTGCTACTTTTATATGAAATTTGGCACACATATAGTGTAAGAAAAGTATAACAGGAAGTTCTCTGATAACTTCAGGGCCAATGTTAAGCTGTTTTGGAAACAGGTAAGATTGGCTCGTGGAGTAACAGGAACATCAAGTATGAATGTTATAAGAGCAGAAGATGGATGTTTATTAAGTGAAGAATGTAAGGTCTTGGAACGCTGGAAGGGATACTTTGAAAGTTTATTCAGTTGTCGGGACAGTGTGCAAGGAGTGGGCAACTGAGCAGATGCCAGTTTAGAAGACCCTTACTCAGAGGTAGATGAAGATAATGAAATAGAAATAGAAGAGATAGTACGAGCGCTGAAAGGTATGAAAGTTGGAAAAGCTGCAGGATATGACAGAGTGTCTGCTGAAATGCTGAAGAGTGGTGACGGGGTGGTAGCGAGCCTGTTGTGCCGGATCTTTAATATGTGTTGGAGATATGGCCGTGTACCGGATGATTGGTGTAAGGCTGTAATCGTACCACTATATAAAGGAAAAGGCTCACAGCAGGAGTGTAAAAACTACCGCGGCATTAGTCTTTTGAGTGTTGTCGGCAAACTGTATGCGAAAGTTTTGATAAATAGAGTGATAGGAGTGACCGGTGAGAAAATATGGGATGTGCAGGCAGGATTTAGAGAGGGGATGGGCTGTATGGACCAGATCTTCTCCCTAAGGTGCATAGCCGAAAAACATCTGGCAAAGCACAAGAAAGTCTACTGCGCTTTCGTTGACTTGGAGAAGGCCTATGACAGTGTGTGCAGAGAAAAACTGTGGTCAACACTATCCATGTACGGTGTGGACTGGCGCTTGGTACGGGCACTGAAATCTTTATACAAGGATTCCAGTGCTTGTGTTAGGATAAATGGGGCATACACGAACTGGTTTTGCATCTCGAGGGGTGTTAGGCAGGGCTGTGTAGCGTCACCGTGGCTGTGCAACTTGTACATGGATAGTTGTCTGACAGATTTGAAAGAGGGTGAGTGTGGATTGACAATGAGTGAGTTACCTGTCAAATGCCTTCTCTACGCAGACGATAAAGTTCTACTTGCATCGTCAGCAGAACAGTTGCAAGACATGGTGACTGTAATGGATGAAGCATTTAAGATGAAGGGGATGAATATAAATGTGAATAAGACGAAAGTCATGGTGTTTGAAAGAGAAGAGAACGTATCGGTATGTGATGTAAAAATAAATGATAAGAGTGTGGAGCAAGTAAGTGAGTTCGTATATTTGGGGAGTTTGTTTACAAGGGATGGAAAGATTGATAAAGATGTGGAAAAAAGAGTGAATGCGGGAAATAAAGTAAACGGTGCTTTACATGCGATTGTGACCAACCAGTTGATGTCCGATAAGGCTCGACTGGCTGTCCACAATGGTGTTCTGGTGCCTACGCTTATGTATGGAAGTGAATGTTGGGTATGGCAAAAGAAGCATGAATGTAGAATAAATGCTGTGGAAATGCGTTCCTTGCGAAGCATGTGTGGTGTGACTATGAATGATAGGCTGAGGAATGATGTGATAAGAGAACGGTGTGGTGTAAAAGAAGATGTAGTGACAAAAATTGAAAAAAGTATGCTTAGATGGTTTGGTCATGTTGAGAGGATGAATGAAGGTCGGCTCACAAAAGGTATTTACAAGGCAGATGTGAGTGGAAACACCGGGAGGGGACGCCCTAGGAGGACATATAGGGACCTTATTGGTGATGTTCTTCAGAAAGGTCAGGTGCGTAGTACTCGCAACCGGCGTGTGTGTATGACCAATTGTATGAACCTAAACGAGGCAAAAGAAGTGTGTAGAGATCGTAGCAGGTGGCGTTCCGTGGTTTCTGCCTACCCTCATGGGAAAAAGGCGTGATTCTATGTATGTATGTATGTATGTATATAGTTTATTCAATTCAATTCAATTCAATTCATTTATTTATTCTCTCTTCACAATATTGGTTTTCTTAAAAATTAACAATGTTTATGACAATATTACATTCCAACATTGTAAGAGACTGGTGCCTGAAGTAGGTTTTTTTTAAAAAAAAAAACCTGTGTTACAGGTCACCAGGGCCCCCCACAGCAAAACAATAATAAAGTACAAAGTTTACAGATGGTCATGTGAGAGCTTAATTAAACGAAGCAAGAAGATTAAAATAAAGTTAAAAATAATTGAAAATATTAAAAAAGACATATTTAAAAATTAAAACTAAGGGTTCACACGAAAAAATTTGTTGCAAGCCTATAATAGAAAATATCAAAGGAGACATAATTAAAAATAAAATCGAATAAACTAAAAACTAATGATTCACATGAAACCAGGTATTTGTAGTGTCCTGAGTGAAAGTAAGTTGGAGTGTATGAATGTATGTTGTAGGGTGTGCGTGTATGTTGGAGTGTGGGAGAGCGAATATGAGAAGTAGATAAGCCACGGGAGAAAGGAGGGAAGGAAATCTATTTCAGAATCGTCAAGAGGTTTTCCGTTTTTTGGTAGTCAAGGGTTTTAAGGAAAGATTTAACTGTTTTGCGACAGTTAGAGATGGTTTTAGGATAAAGATTAAGTGTGACATTTAATTTGTTGTATAAAAATTGGCCAAGGAAGCAAAAAAATTTCTGAGGGAGTGAAGATTTGAACTGCAATGAGGGGCAGACTCTTCCCTTCCTTCGTTGGTTTTTGTTTAATTTGGAGTCAAACCGTAACTGGGAGTGCTTTTTTGCTACAGTAAGCAAGATAAAGGTTTGTCTAACTGTAAGGACGTCCCATTCTTTGTATAAATCAATAGTTGGAAAACGAAAAGGCAGACCAGCTCCAACCTTAAGTATAGCGCGCTGCGCCCTCTCTACCTCTATAAGATGCGTTTTAGCGGCACCGCCCCAAGTTGTGATGCAGTACTCAATTAACGACTGGCATATAGCAAAGTAAACCATTTTAATGGTCTTTCGATCAGCAGTGTGTCTTAATGATTTAAAAATATAGATGAGTTTGCGGATCCTCGGAACAAGCGCATCAAAATGAGATTTAAAAGAAAGATGAGAGTCAATAATAATCCCCAGGTACTTTATATTATTAGTTCTTTCAAGGGGGGGACATGTACACTCGGGATTTGAAGAGCTACACGTATGCGCCGAAAAAGAAAGGGTTGGCGAAGGAAGAAGGTTAGCACTATGAGCAAAGGTTACATATTTCGTTTTCAGAGCGTTAAGTGTTAGTACATTATTTTGCAACCATTCGCTGACTGTATTAACGCCCAGTTGAGCAGTATCAAAGACCTCATCCCAACTACCACCACTGAAGAATAGCGCAGTATCGTCTGCAAAAGTGACTATTTTTCCTTTCAGTAGAGGAAGCTGACACAGGTCATTGATATACACTAAGAAGAGCGTTGGTCCGATTATACTACCTTGTGGTACACCAAACTTCACAGTCAGTTCGTCGCTTAACCTATCATTAATTTTAACTCTTTGTTTTCTTCCGGTAAGATAGTCCTCCAATAATTTAAGAGGAGTTCCTCTTATGCCAAGCCGATCCAACTTTTTTAGAAGATGCGGGATTGAGACTGTGTCAAACGCCTTTGCAAGGTCGAGGAACACCGTTAAGCATTTTAACCCATCGTCCAGACTGCCAACAATAGAGTTAACCAGTTCATGGACAGCATCGTTGGTACTCTTACCAGTTCGGAAGCCAAATTGAGACGGAGAAAGTAGTTTGTTGGTCTCTAGAAACATGATTAGACGCTTATTAATTAGCCGCTCCAGGATCTTGGAAAGTGCTGGAAGAATAGAAATAGGTCGATAATTGTTCACAGAATCTTTTTCCCCAGCTTTGTAGATCGGCTTGATAAGAGCTATTTTAAACAGCTTTGGGAAAACCCCTGTAGAGATGGATAAGTTACAAATATGAGTCATGGGAGAGGTAAGGAGGTTTGCGTATCTCTTGATTATTTTACCACTTATACGATCGATACCCACTGCGCATTTATCCTTTAACCTATTGATAAGTGTGAAAATCTCTTGCTCGTCAGTGGGAAGGATGGCCATTGAATTTGAGGGGCTGGACAGAAGGTGATCATTGCAGTAACTGGATGGAGCACGTTTGACAGTGGAGATCTTATTCGCTAGGTTTGCACCTAAGTTTGCAAAAAAGTGGTTGACGTTGTTTATGTCACTATCAGGATTGACTGATGTCAAGAGGGACGCTGAATGGTCTATTCTTTTATCAGAGCCACTAGAGCTTCTATCAGTTTATAACCTGGATATGGCGTGTATAGCACGGTAGTATGTTCCCACGAGATTATTTTTGACCTCCATGCTGGCTATGCCGCTGACTAAAGCTAGTAGCATATAAACTAACCATTCTACACTTAAATTCATAAATTAGAACACAGACACACCTATCTACTGAAATATCAAAATGAATAAATATGGATCAACAAATATAACATATTATAGCATTAACAAAATTTGAAATGTTGGCTAAAAACCTCCCAGTCCGTTATCAGAGAGGTATGGCGCTGTAGTCGAGATACAGGTTTTTCACCTAGTTCGGCTACAGATGCAACCCTGTTATATTATTTTTATTATAGCCTACAATTTTTTCTTTACGCAAAATGGTTGTTGCAATGTTAATATTTATGGTGTCAATAAATAAATTATCTTATCTATCTTAAGTAGGCCCAGTGACCAACAAGTGTTACAATTGTTATTAGTTCAGTGATGACATAACCAAATTCTCATCAACTCTATAGACTCGCCATCGAGGTTAACAGGGAGATTACATCCAAAGGAGACGGCTTATAGAGCATGGCGACCAACGGAAATTAATGTCGCAATTTGTGTCCGCCAGTCGGCTGAAATTGTGGCGTTTATGGGATCCTGTTACCGGCTAACAAGTTTCATAGATAGAATGATTAGTACAGGTGACAAAATTCTTGCATAGTGAATATATAATTGGAACTATGGACAGACGGAAGAACACCTTTTGATGGCCACTAGAATCCACTGGATGCGAGAAGCGGTCGAAGTGAGATGTTTAATGGAGGTCTATGCCCAGCAGGTTAAGAAGAATTGACAAAACACAAAATGCTGACACACCCAATAAAACAAAATTCACAGATGCACTGCAACATGACTGCACTGGAACTGAAATGGAAGTGGGCAGGTCACTTAGCTAGATACCAAGACAAAAGATGGACACTACATATAATGTAGTGGCTGGGTCCTACTGGCAAAAGACAAATGGAACGGCAAAAAAAAAGATGGGTTAATGAAATCATAAAAATTGGTGGGAAAACTGGATGAGCAACGGTCAAGACAAACTGAAATGGAAAACAACGGAGGAGGCTTTTAATCTCTAGGGATACAACTTTATATTATTATTTATAAAACGAACAAGGGCATGTATTGGCAATGTTCTTTAAGTGTTGTGTGAGTATATGCCCAGTCAGATGACTAGAACTACTGTAGTGCCTATAAGTCAAAACAAAACAGGCGATATAAAAAACTATAGGCCTATTTCCTTGGCTACGATAATAGCGAAAGTGCTTGATAGACAACTTTATAACCACATTAAACTGCAACAACAACTAGTTCGGATTCAGGGCTGGGCTGTCCACTGAGAGTGCCATCCTGTGTCTAAAGTGGGCTGTTAACTACTACACAGACCGGAAATCACCTATATACGCGTGCTTCCGCCATGGAGTCGTGTTACTTGATGAATAAAGATAAATATATATGTATATTGCATTGGTAAAAATCGTGTGCGAAGCCGAGCAAAGCCACCAATAGTGCCCTTTACGGACAACTCAATCCAATTTTCTTCATTTTTCTCATCACCATCATTTCAGCCGAAAGATGTCCACTGCTGGACTTAGGCCTCCCCCAAGCACCGCCACTTCGACCTGTTCTGTGCTTCTCGCATCCAACGTATTCCTGCGGCCTTCACCAGGTCATCGGTCCATCTTGTGGGAGGACTTCCAACGCTTCCAACGCTTCCAGTACGCGGTCGCTACTCCAGAACCTTCCGACCCCATCGGCCATCTGTTCTGAGAGCAATGTGCCCAGCCCACTGTCCCTTAAGTTTGGCAATTGCCTTTTGGATGACTTTTAGCCTTCTTATGAGGTCCATTGTGACCGACCCACGTCTCAGTGCCATATGTCATCACTGGCAACACGCACTGGTCAAAGACTTTTGTCTTGAGACTCTGCGGTAAGTGGGACGAGAAGATATTGCGTAGCTTCCCGAACGCTACCCAACCAAGTTGGATTCGACGGCATTTTTCTCAATCCATTTTTTTTTTTAGTTTAGACGGTGTGACTTTTACAGAATACATCGGATGGTTCCCTAAACCACAAAACGTACTTCTCAAGTTTCCATTACAGTTATCAAAGGATGCGAAAAAACCCTTAGAGCTTCCTCAAAACCCTCTCGAAAAATACGTTGTTGCACGTGGTCCATGAAAGCATGATCATTTTGAGCCAAAATAGATCGATAAGTATTGATAATGCTTCTAACCTATTACTACCAGTAAGTGCACAAGAGTGACAAATATTATGCCAGAGTTTACTAGTTATTAGTTCAGAATCATCTTCAACGAGGAAATTTACCAAGCACATAATATTATGATATTGTAAGCTGCAAATTGAGAGAACACGTCCCTTAGATTTCGTTATTCGTTCTCTTTTTAGCAATTCAATTTTTTTTATTAAGATCGAAGTTTTTAAGCGAAGTTTATGCGCCACCATGTTACACGTTTTTATTATGATTCTGAAATCCCACTGCCATTTATTATTGTAGAGTAGTGCGGGGTTAGAAGTGTTGGCTTTTCATTCAACCTCAACAACTTTAATGCGAAAAATAGTTTTAGAAGGAATTTAACTAATATTTAATAACTTACTAGGTCAATCAACGGACGTTGTCCAGTACTTAGGTATCTAAGTAATATGGAATAGATCTGGCAGCAGCATTATCGTTTTGACTTCGTAGAGCAAAACTACAGAATTTGAAAAAAAAAATATCTTCCGTGCAGCATTGATTGAGAGCCCTACCTTGCAATGCCCACGATAGAAAAGGGAATGCATTTTTCAAACTTCACTTTCCTAGGATCAGCCTGGGTGTTTGAATATTATCCGGCGGCGTCACCTTTTACCTCCATATCCGAGTAAATTGTTCAGCTGGAGATGGAAAAGGATTTTATGGAACAGCTGCACAATGAGCTTTGCGACGATATTAAATATATGTGTTGCATTCGCCAGGAAAAGAAATCTTGCGTTTAAAAACATATGTTTGGTTATTCGTTTCGAAACCAGCTGTCTGTTTAATTCCGGTATATACGTACTACATCTATATCTTTATACAGGGTGTCCGGTAACTAACAGATAACCTTGAATTGGGTCATGTTAGAACAAATGACGACACAGAAAAAAATAGACATAAAAAAACAAGTAGTAAGTACCTACTAAAGCTATGTTTTGTTTTATAAAAATGTATTTTTTCTATTTCTCGTGTAACTAGCTTTTGCCAGAGCGGCTTAGCCAAACCTTTCTCTTGAATCATTCTCTCTATTGATGAAAAATCCGTTGCGTAGTTTGAAAGATCTAAGCTTACAGACTCGGAAACTACTTATACTATGTAAAAAGATTTACGTTAACTGACCTGATAGATATGCAATATATATTGTGACTGTTAATTCACGCCTTTGAAAACAACTTTATTAGTTGTTCCAGTTACAAATTAGTACTAAATATTGATTTAAAAAAGTTTAATCACTCGTAGCATAAAAAAAGTATCAAGACACAAGTGAGCATTTTTAAATAATATGAGCATAAAGCGTTCAAATGTACGAAAAAGTTGTCCCACTTTGTTCTTTTTGCCATTGTGTTTTTTCTTTGAGGCATGTTTTATCGGTAATAAATGTATCAATTCTTTTGTTTTCTTCTTTGTAAGAAGTGTAGCAATAAATCCCGGTATACTGACTTTCGCACAATTTCTACAAATGTATTTACCATTGTTACACCTGTAATTTTACCTGTTAGTTCTTAAATCATTAAGGTGCATGTTTAGTACATCTTTTCTGGACCTTTTTTTTTTTTTTAAAGAATAAAGATTAATAAAGATTTATTTAAAATGTACTCTGCTTTCGTTCACTTTTATCACCTTATTTTAATGGATAATACTTTTCGTAAATACAACGCCCTAATCCAACATTTTAAAGCCAGCACTTTATATTGTTGGATTGGCGTATTTACGCGAACACACCACAGATAATCTAAAAACAGCTAGTACGTAGATTATTCAATCATTTTGGACGTGACCATACATACGAAACAATTATTTTATTGTTGTAATTATTTTTGTTTTATTTATTGTCTAAATTAAAATACCATAAAATACTATTTTTTATAAATAATAGGTATTGAGCGTGATTGAATAAAACTATGAGTTGTTAAATCTATCTAATCATCATATCGACGGTTGAAAGGCTATTATCTAAGGCTAGGCTAGGCTTATTTGATCTAAGCGAAATTTTTTGAAAGTTGCAGGAGAGTGATTCAAAGTTTTATTTTTCGAAAAACAAAATCATTATAAAAGAACTAGTTAGTGGATTTTGGAAAAACTGAATTATATTTACGAAAATCCACTCACTAGTTATATACGTACTACATCTATATCTTTATACAGGGTGTCCGGTAATTAACAGATAACCTTGAATTGGGTCATGTTAGAACAAATGACCACACAGAAAAAAATAGACAAAAAAAAACAAGTAGTAAGTACCTACTAAAGCTATGTTTTGTTTTATAAAAATGTATTTTTTCTATTTCTCATGTAACTAGCTTTTGCCAGAGCGGCTTAGCCAAACCTTTCTCTTGAATCATTCTCTCTATTGATGAAAAATCCGTTGCGTAGTTTGAAAGATCTAAGCTTACAGACTCGGAAACTACTTATACTATGTAAAAAGATTTCGTTAACTGACCTGATAGATATGCAATATATATTGTGACTGTTAATTCACGCCTTTGAAAACAACTTTATTAGTTGTTCCAGTTACAAATTAGTACTAAATATTGATTTAAAAAAGTTTAATCACTCGTGGCATGAAAATAATAGTTTAAAAAAACTAAAAAAACACGCTTCCATTGAAAACCAAACTAAAAAGTGCAAAATAATGGAAAAAAAGCGTGGGATGCTTTTTAAGGTATTTTTTAAATGATATCAGGCACGCCCCACGCTTTTTTCCATTATTTTGTACTTTTTAGTTTGGTTTTCAATGGAAGCGTGTTTTTTAGTTTTTTTAAACTATTATTTATTTTCTATTTTTTAGGGTATTTCGAATTTTGAGACGCATGTCAGCGTAGTTTGTGACAGTTTTTTTGCTGTCCTGGTAACCCTGGCAAGGATAATAGCACAAATTTATGAAATTATTGCATTGTCATCGGTCCTTGACAGGTGTGCAAAGTTTGAATGAAATCTGGTCGTTTAAAGTGGGTCAAAATCGCGCTATAAGGAGTCGGTTACAAACAAACATACAAATATACAAACACACAAGTGAAGCTAATATAAAGCGTGTAAAAAAGTATCAAGACACAAGTGAGCATTTTTAAATAATATGAGCATAAAGCGTTCAAATGTACGAAAAAGTTGTCTGCTCAGCAACGTAGAAACGCCGTGAATGTTATGGAACTATCAAACTGAAAGCGATTCATACTGATTGTTTATTATGCAATCATCCCTCTGGCCTGTAACCGCTCTGCTGTTTTTGTAATTTATAGTGGATGTTACATATTTTTTTACGAATTACCAAACAATGTATATTTCAGAATTTCAAATGTGTTCAAAACTTAAAAAATAAAACATTCGTTTTGATCAAAGTGGAATGATAATATTAATTTTTATTTCATTACTTTTGGGTATTGATATCCAGCACGTGGGCTAAGTATTCCGGCTTATTTAATTAGACCCTATATAATCCCATTGAAAGACTATAAAAAAGTCATTAAATGGGAATAAATCACCTTAGGTTAGATTAACTTAGGTTCTAATGATTATAATTCTGTTAATACCTACAATCATATTTGTTATATCTATCTTTATTTAGATTACCATTCGGTCTACCATGTTAGTAACAAAATAGCTTAGCCTTTGTTAGTAGTTAATAAGTAAAACAGATCGGGTACTATTTGTGAACGTAACAATAGCGAACTGTTTACCTGGGCGGCTATTGATTGCTGCAGTATGCCTGCAGGATACTGTTGGAACTGCCACACAGCCTGCGGAGTAGTGAGGTATATTCTCTTACGCCACAGTGCTTCGTAGCCGTCAGTGCGTGTGTATGTAATTATTGCCGAGGCACTACAGAAGCAAGGCAATCACAACAATACCCAGAATACGGTATTGTATTGAGTACGCAGAACACAGTAAGGCTTTTGGGCATATTTGAACCACACGTTTCTCGAGTACAGTGCTGTGCAGTCACCCTTAAAAAATGTAATATAAAAATACATTGGCAGTCATATATATACTGCCGAGGAAATGCAAACTTCTTTCAAATTAATTTTAGTATCAAAAATGAAACTTTAATTATTTGTAAAAAATTTTTTTATTATAATATTTAATTAATTATTTTCCCACCAAATTAGTTAATGAGTAGTTAAAATAAATAATTAAGTAAATCGTTTTAGTTAATTTAGTTTATATTTTGGTTTTTAATTAATTTAAATTTGTAATCTATTGAAATTTCTGTAAGTTAGTTTTTAAAACACTTAGAAATTATTAAGTACGTAAGTACTTACTTTAAAATGGTTAAGTTACGTAAGAAAGTGTGTATTAATTAACTAAAATATGATTTAACAGCTGGCAAATCACAAGATGCCCAACTCATAGCTATTGAGAAACTGTTTACATTAGTATGTTGGTTGCGTAAAACCACAACATTACCCCCTACAGAAATTGTTCGCCTTACAAAGATTTTTACTAATATAGAAATCACGTTGTAAAAACGGTGTGACGCGGGGGCGGGTCGCTATCATTTTCATTATAATATAGGATGGTAGATACATCGACGCAAAACCTGCATTCACGATGATTCTAAACCCGATTGTAATTATTCACGGGTTATTAAAACAAATATATACTTGAAATTGACTGCCTTTGAAACAGAAACAGTTTTTTTTTTTTAATAACCTACTTGTACGGGTCGTTGCACACTCTGCACACTGATATGTCGTGCAGGTTTTTAAGGTCAGTTAGATAGAGAAACACGTTCCAATAAGGACTGATTTTTCAGTAGTCATATAACTATTATCGGAAGAATAAATCTGACAGTTTGATATATTTTCTATACGAGAGCTGCAAGCACTGCAATATTTACTACTAGTCTAGAATCATCTGATGTATTTATAGTTTCAGTTTGCATGTCGACATCCCTGCCACCCTATATTAAAAACAAGATACTTTAACGTAGCCGTCACAGTCGTATTTTTAGAACAAAACCATTGTTGGTGTGAAACCCGAACGATTCAATACGTCCAGTAAAGTTTCAGCCCTTTCACGCACTTGAACAATGCTACGTTTCTCAATTTGCCTGAAATAAACATAAATAAGCTAATTTTGCGTAGATGTGACGCAAATTTCCCCCACTTTGTTCTTTTTGCCATTGTGTTTTTTCTTTGAGGCATGTTTTATCGCTAATAAATGTATCAATTCTTTTGTTTTCTTCTTTGTAAGAAGTGTAGCAATAAATCCCGCTATACTGACTTTCGCACAATTTCTACAAATGTATTTACCATTGTTACACCTGTAATTTTACCTGTTAGTTCTTAAATCATTAAGGTGCATGTTTAGTACATCTTTTCTGGACCTTTTTTTTTTTTTTTTTTTTAAAGAATAAAGATTAATAAAGATTTATTTAAAATGTACTCTGCTTTCGTTCACTTTTATCACCTTATTTTAATGGATAATACTTTTCGTAAATACAACGCCCGAATCCAACATTATAAAGCCAGCACTTTATATTGTTGGATTGGCGTATTTACGCGAACACACCACAGATAATCTAAAAACAGCTAGTACGTAGATTATTCAATCATTTTGGACGTGACCATACGAAACAATTATTTTATTGTTGTAATTATTTTTGTTTTATTTATTAAATTAAAATACCATAAAATACTATTTTTAGGGTTCCGCACCTCAAAAGGAAAAAGCGGAACCCTTATAGGATCACTTTGTTGTCCGTCCGTCCGTCCGTCCGTCCGTCTGTCAAGACCCTTTTTCTCAGGAACGCGTGGAGGTATCAAGCTGAAATTTATATCAAATACTCAAGTCTACTGCCCCTTGTAGCTGTGAAAAAATCAAACTTCTAAGCTAACGCAATCAAAAGATATAGCCGTTTATACCGCAAATTTCCACAAATTTTCGAAACTTGCAAGGGAATCAAAACCTAAAGGCTACTTCCAGTCGATCTAGAATTTTGAAATTTGGTACGAAGCAACGTCTTATAGCACAGATAAAGGAAAAATTGCGAAAACCGTAAATTTTTAGTTACATCTTATAATAAACAGAACAAAACACAGACAGAAATAAAACCAAGCCAAGAAACAGAACAGAACTACGACTCGATTGTCGTGACGGGTGAACTTTTACTTATATACCTACAGGTTTGTACGGAACCCTCGGTGCGCGAGTCCGACTCGCACTTGGCCAGTTTTTTATAAAGAATAGGTATTGAGCGTGATTGAATAAAACTATGAGTTGTTAAATCTATCTAATCATCATATCGACGGTTGAAAGGCTATTTGATCTAAGCGAAATTTTTTGAAAGTTGCAGGAGAGTGATTCAAAGTTTTATTTTTCGAAAAACAAAATCATTATAAAAGAACTAGTTAGTGGATTTTGGAAAACTGAATTATATTTACGAAAATCCAGTCACTAGTTCTTTTAAAAGGATTTTTTTTTTTTCGCAAAATAAAACTGTGAATCCTGCAACTCCTGCAACTTTAAAAAAATGTCGCTTAGATCAAATAGCCTTACAACCGTCGATATTACCTACGCTCCGTAATCTTACTGGTGTAGTATATAACTGGTGTACGGGGTCGCGTTGAAAGTTTTTTAGAATAGGTCAGTAAGAAAAGCGGCCGATGAAAAATTTATTTAAATTTCGAATTAGGAATTCTTTGGGAATCTGTAGATGTCTTATGAATTTAAATGTCATTTGTTTTAACAAATTAGTGTCTCTTTAGTGTCTGATGTGCGACGAAATGGATAAGACTACAAAAAATATACGCTCAATAATTCATTATGACTTGTGTTGCGGTGTTTCATGACGAAGCCCCATCCCGTGCAACTGATTACTGCTGGATTCATGAGTTTAAACGTAATCAAAGCATATTCACTGATGATTCGTGAAAAGGACGTCTAGAAAGTCAAGGGAAGAAGATGATTGCTTCATTCTTTGGAAGGACAAGTCGTTTCGCAATAATTGTTCTAGATGATAAAATTACTGTTACTGCACATTGGTATGTCAGATATTGATTTTCAGTTGTCTTTGAAAATGTTATACAGCAGCGCCCAAGAAGCAGGATCCTCCGCCACGACAAAGCTCCAGCTCACTCCGCCAGACGGGCAATCAAATATGTGTCCATGGATGGTGTGGATTTAGTGAGCCATCCTCTTTACAGTCACAACCTTATGACTTTTATTTAGATCCAAGAATAAAAGATAAACTTAGAGGAATCCGTTTTACGGAGATACCGTGGCTTTGTTTGATAAAGGTGTGAAGGAGATCCCTATAGAAGAGTGGGCTCACTGGTTCCATCGCATGCGACGGTACTTAGTACGGAACAGGTTCCAATTCGAAAAAAAAAAAAATTACAGGATTCTACATAATTGTTTTTTATTTCTTATAATTCTTATAATTCTCAAATCTTATATTATCTTCAATCATTTGTTTAGGAAAATTGTCACCTATTTGAATATTAATTGACAGTTAAGTGTTACAAGTAATACGTGCTGGTCGGCTTGGGTCAGTCCCGTGAGTACGTGTATATCTGTCTTCCTTATTCGCTTCGAGTGAAATCGGACAGCACACATGTTTGCTGCTGCACGCGACACTGCGTTAACTATAAGATCACAGTACGTCACTCCAGTGGACATGGACAGAGATGGCTGTTCCTTCGTGCGTACCTATTGTCCATATGTCGGGTTACAGTTCTGTCGCACGAATGCTCTGTAGTCGGACGACGTGTTTCAATTTATAGGATCAGCGGTGAGCGGCCACGATACAAATGTATTGTGTAAGTACTGCAGGGAACCTGAATTGTAGAAATTGTATTCCTATTGAATTAAGTTTGATTAATCAATTTTATAATGATGTAGATACAACCTCATTTTTTTAGGGTCGGGAAATCATCATATGACGTCTCTGGGTGGAGCGGCAGGGCGTGTCAGACTTTTACTGACTAAAAACCTACCGGACGTGTTCCTTCAGGTGCCTTTGTCAGGGCCACGGCAACCCTGGCAGGCATGAAGATACAACCTGCCCCCTAACTGCATGACACACTTTCAGTACGGGGGTATTGAAGACATTTCTTTATTAATTGTTTCATAGGTTTCGTTTTGTTTCAAAAATTTATCTGCTCTGTAAATATGACAATGAACGGGGCTGTTCTGTCAAAATAAAACGGATTGCGACATTACAACTATAAATCGATTTAACAAAAAAAAACCGAGATACAAGCGAAAAATGTACAGAATTTCAACAATTTTAATTTAAAATTCATGCAAAATCCCGCAGGAAATCACCTGAGCCTCCGAGATTCGACGGCTTTATTTGTTTTTGCTGTGAATATTTTTCAAAGGAATGTTCGATGGCAAAAAGCAACTTGCTATTAGCGCTTCAAAGGCTTGTCCGGGCATTTGACAACAATGATGCAACTGAAATCCGGCTGCATCATGTTGGTATGAAATATAAAATGAGTGATTTCATACCAGCAGGTGAAAACTACAATGTGATATTACTTTCGAAATATTTAAGCCACGCGGATATGGAATTCGTTTTCTTGAACGAACCCTTCGTCTTCCGATACCTATTTTTTAGACGAACCTTTAAGGCGCAGTTTATAATTAAACTAAATTTTATCCAAGTTTACGAGTATGTCTATCGATATGAGATAAAAATATGCCAGTTGTTTTTTTAAGTTTTTGGAGGCATTACAAAGAGTTACATACTATTATTGCTGCTTAGTCACATAAAGCAAGTATTAATCATTCCTATTTTGCTATTATAAAATTAATGAATAATCGACATAAAACAATAATTTATCCTAAAAATACTACATAGCCCAAGAAACTGCGACTAAAGTGGATGTACCGCGGTTGGTCAGTTCTATTCTTACGTAGGTAACTCATTGAATCGGGTTGCCCTAGTTTAGTTACTACGGCTAACTCGGCTCGCAGGCATCTTAAGTAGCCCAGAAAGTTTAAGTTGTGAAACAATTTAAAAAAGATTACATCATTAGAAGCTCAATAATCTTTTAAGCCACACTTTTTTCTAGAGGGTCACTTAAATATTTTTACATATCAAAAGATAATGGTTGCAGCTGCATCCGGTTAGACTGGAAACCGACCCCAACATAGTAGGAAAAAGGCTAGGCAGATAGATGTTGATGATGACTGTCGAGGCTATTCAACTCCTTGACAACACTGAATTAGTGCGAAGACTAAAAAGGGTTAAACCCTTTGAGTTAGTGTAGTGTAGTGTAAGTGAACACGAACTGCAGTGAAAGTGCCTTCCCCTTAACTGTCAGTGAATAAAAAAGACGTTATTGGAAGATTTCTTAGTTTTATAGTTACTTAGCAGTTTAAGTTATATTTAAATTACTTATTAGCTCATAGGCTAGATTGTAATGTGAATAAAGTATCATCTAATGTGATACTTCATTTAGCAAAAAAAAAAAAAAAGATGATGATGATCATAAGATAATGGTTCATCAGTTCAACCGTAAGATGTCCACTAGTGAACATAGGCCTCTCCAATTTGGTGGGTTTTGCCAATATCACCACTTTTGGCAGGCAGATTGGCGATCGCAGTACGGCAGTAAAATGCATAGAGAAGGCTGCTGCCCATTATTTCCTCCAAAATCCAGTGCGCCCAAAAATTCAGACGCGATTTTATTATATCTGTCTGGTTTGTTGTGTCCGACTTATACTCACTAAACCTTGTTTGTTGACTATCTCAACTTGTACAACGCGCCTGCCATAACCTCCAGTATTCTAAACTGTTGTTGCTTAGAAACTAAGTACATAAATTAACTCGTGTATTCCCTATGGGTATACTACATTTTGGTAAAGGTAAATATGACTGGAAGCAGCCATATCAATACAGTAACCCGTACATTAAAAATTGAAAATATATATTTTAAAGAAAATATAGGGGAAGTAGTTGTAAAAAAAAACCGGCCAAGTGCGAGTCGGACTCGCGCGCCGAGGGTTCCGTACAAACCTGCAGGTATTCACGGTTTATGCATAAGATTTATGTTTATGAAATTAAATGGTTTTTTTTTTAAATTTTTATATTTGAGTTTACTGAATGAAAGGTAAATTGTGGTTTACGATTTATGACGTATTAAAAAAAAACTACTTACTAGATCTCGTTCAAACCAATTTTCAGTGGAAGTTTACATGGTAATGTATATCATATATTTTTTTTAGTTTTATCATGCCCTTATTTTAGAAGTTATGGGGGGGGGGGGACACTTTTTACCACTTTGGAAGTGTCTCTCGCGCAAACTATTTAGTTTAGAAAAAAATGATATTAGAAACCTCAATGTCATTTTTGAAGACCTATCCATAGATATCCCACACGTATGGGTTGGATGAAAATTTTTTTTTTTTGAGTTTCAGTTCTATGTATGGGCAACCCCAAATATTTTTTTTTCTATTTTTGTGTGTAAGTCTTAATGCGGTTCACAGAATACATCTACTTACCAAGTTTCAACAGCATAGCTCTTATAGTTTCGGAAAAAAGTGGCTGTGACATACTCGGACAGACAGACAGACAGACAGACAGACATGACAAATCTATAAGGGTTCCGTTTTTTGCCATTTGGCAACGGAACCCTAAAAATGAATGGGTTATATTTTATCATAGCCTGTATTGTCCCATTGTTGGGCAAAAGCCTCCCCCGAATCCCTGCAGGAACTAAGATTCCCGAGCCACCTCGAACCAGCCTCGCTCAATGTACAAAAGTCAGGGAAATTAATTGTTCGCCATGGGATCTGATGGCAAAAGTCCGCGTGCGCGTGGGAGTGGTGCGAGGAGGCAAAACTTCGGGGCGTAATTCCGCTGCCGCAAGAAATCTCGGAATCTCATGGCGTTATGGAGGGTGCGATTGTCACAACCAAGTGCTGGGCACGCCACAATTGTGGCGGCAGGACTCCTCTTTGAAGAGTGGCTGGAGAGGCGTCACGACGTCCTCACCTTCCACCTGACGCAGGTCGTCCTCGGATACGGCTGCTTCCGAAGGTTCGGATAAGGTGGGTTGAAACGCCCCACCCGGGCGTTACCACTGTGTTGATCGCCTGGAGAACACGGTGGAGCATACGGTGGAGGTATGCCCTGCCTGGAAGAAGCACCCCCGTGTCCTCGCGGATTCGATCCGCGGCGACAATCTCTCGCATCCAGCGACAATGCATGGGAAGCCGTCACCTCCTTCTGCAAAGCAGTAATGCTCACAATGGACGAGCAAGAGCGCGTGAGGGAGAGGCAATCTTTGCGCCCTCACGCCCCTAACCACCGCAGGAGACGCCCCGGCGTCGAGAGTCTATAGCGTACTCCCGACCACCGTAGGCGTAGGCCGGCGAGCAATGGGTAGCTCACCACTCGGTAAGAACGAGGTCCGGGTCGATGGCGCGTTGTGTTCCACGCACGCCCTAAAGAGAAGTCAGCCAATTTGAAAAGGCCGGCTGGGGCCGATCCCTGCCAGGGTTGCGGATTTGTTTGAAACAGTTACCGTTGCCCTGGCACAGGCATCTGAAGTGACTCGGGTGGGTTTTAGTCAGAAACATTCTGACACACCCTCCCGCTCCATACACAGCGAAAAAAGTCATTTGATGATTTCCCACAAAATAAAAGAGAAATTGGTTGTTAAGATTAAAATAAAAATTATTTTGTATCAATACAGTTAGCGCTGAATGAATGGGGTAAAACAATATTAGAATTACATTTTTAGGAAACTGAATGAATGTTCTATTCCGTAATTGTCTCCTTATTAAAATTATAAATGCAAACGTAACTCTGTTTGGAACACAGGTAGACGAAGACCAGAGGGGCAATTGCGTATTACACTATCACTAGGAATAGTTTTCATTTTGACAGTTGCAAGCCATTCATGGCGTTGTTTACATTGCTAAGCAGACAATTTTTTAGAACATGTGAAAGAATGGATTAGCAAAAAGCTTCAATAATTTTCATCCCGGTTAAATTTTCCTGTGGGAACGGTAGTTAGTAATAAACAATATCCCGTCGAGATTGAATCCTGCCCATGACGTTTACGTTCTATGTCCTGTATTTACCTCTAAACCCAATACGTGAGTACCTACACCAAAATCATATTACGATATTGGCCTCAGTGATTCTGATTTGCTGGCAGCAATCCGTATATCAATGTTTATTTTGTGCAATATTTGCATTTCGCTGTGTACACATTGCAATATCATGAATTAATAAATGTGTGGCTTGTATATACTGATTTGACTTCTAACATCTTCTAAGTATTATAAAAATTACTAGAGATGTTTGTAATTCAATCAAACGCATAGGCGCCAAGGATTATATTCTCCCGTATTTTTTTTCCAAAATTAGGAATATGAATGTTTTTGCAGTTAAACTTTTATAGCGAATCAAAATCCATCGAGTAGCTGAGAAGTATTAAACGAACAAACAAACCACTTGGTTTTTCATGGGAGACTATGTAACGTTTTCAAAAATATTTAATGTTAAAATTATCATCATCATATCAGCCAAAAGACCTCCACTGCTGGACATACGCCTCCCCCAATTGGGGGGGGGGGAGAGGATTAACATAATCGCCATGCTTGGCAGGCGGGTTAGCGATCGTAGTACAGTGGTAAGATGTATTGAGAAGACTGCTGCTCATTCTTTACTGAGTTTCTTTGCTATTCTTTACCTCCGGCACCACACGGAAATGTTACAATCATCATCATATCAGCCAAATAAGACCTCCACTGTTGGACATAAGTTTTTCCCAATTTGGGGGGTTTGCCATAATCGCCACGCTTGGCAGCTGGGCTGGCGATCACAGTATAGTGGTAAAATACATAAAGAACACCCCATTTTATAGTAATTCCCTTAGTCGCTTCCTACAACACCCATGGGATGGTGTTACTCTGCGTCCGGTACCACACGGAAATGTTACAGTCATCATCATCATCATCAGCCTGTAGCAGTCCACTGCTGGACATAGGCCTCCCCAATTGCACGCCATTTAGCTCGATTTTCGGCAACTCTCATCCAGCTGCTACCAGCTCCAAATGCAGCTGCTCCAAATGTTACAGTAATTACTATGAATTCTGTACATTATTCTGTATCCCCCCCCCCCCCCCCGTTGGGGGCCTAAAAACATGTGATGAACTCATGGTTACAGCTTGCGCGTCGATGTCATGTGTACATAGTTTAATTAGAGGAATATTTCATGGTAAGAGTACCCTACAAATTTCCATATATGTCCTCTATAAATGTATAAGTTACATCAGATAGCTCAAACCACGGAGCTCCGAATCGCCGCGCCGGCAACGTTTAGACACGGCAGTGCTAACAAAATTCGTGACGTTGAAAGTGAGTTGAGCGCAATGCTTACGTCACGGATCGAAAATTCAAAGCTGTCAGTTTCTATACGTCATTTATGTCGTAGTGTCAGTAAACAGACAAGTCATAAACGGGTTTAAAAAAAAAGTAGCACGTTCTCAATTCAACTGTATTTTTACACGCTTTATATTAGCTTCACTTGTATGTTTGTATATTTGTATGTTTATTTGTAACCGACTCCTTATAGCGCGATTTTGACCCACTTTAAACGACCAGATTTCATTCAAACTTTGCACACCTGTCAAGGATCGATGATAATGCAATAATTTTATAAATTTGTGCCATTATCCTTGCCAGGGTTACCATGACAACAAAAAACTGTCTTCGAAAACTACGCTGACATACGTCACAAACTAATTTGTGCCATTATCCTTAACAGGGTTACCAGGACAGCAAAAAAAACTGTCTTCGAAAACTACGCTGACATACGTCTCAAAATTCGAAACACCCTAAAAAAGGGAAAATAAATAATAGGTTAAAATAACTAAAAAACACGCTCTCTCATTTTAAAGCGATTTGACTTTTCTTCTTTTCGAAAAGTTGTTATTGATCAAGTTAGTAACTATATAAATTTAGTTAAGATCTGATGACTGATGTTCTAATAATACCTACCTTTCTGTCACTGCTATTAACTTACCTAGTGAAGGTAAGCAAAAACGAAAAAAGGAAAACACACCAACTACCAAAAAACGGTTAACTTTCTTCTTGTAGTATTTTTTGGAAGCCAATTGTTTTTTTTTTTTTTGGAATATAGTTGTTTATTTATTATTGGCAATACCGCCTCTCTAGCACAGGCAGCCGAGGCGTCTTCCTGCTCTATGGCTGAAATAGGTATGGTTAAAACTTCACACTCCCCTGGCATCTGTATGAAGACAGCCTTAATCTGATTTTACTTGGTACGACCAACTTGGACTTTTCATCGTATATGGAATAATAATTTTGTTATTATTTTACGCCACCCAATCAACCCGGGGTAATTCAGTTTCATGTAAAAGATGGACTTTGTCGTTGAGAGATATTTTGTCGTCTTTAGAGCGTAAGTGCAAAATGGGATATTTGTTTGTTTCTTTATTGTTATAAAGAAAATTATTACTTGGTATCTTGACGAGCTGTTACATATGTATATATGTATATATGTAACAGCTCGTCAAGATACCAAGTAATAATTTTCTTTATAACAATAAAGAAACAAACAAATATCATAAGCTCACGCCTTTTTCCGCGGGAGTAGGCAGAAAGTACTGAACGCAAACCTGCTACGATCGTTACAGACTGCTTTTGCCACGTTTAAGTTCACACATCTGGATGAACACGCACGCTGGTTACGAATACTAAGCACCTGACCCTTCTGAAGAACATCACCAATAAGGTCACTATATGTCCCCTTCCGGCGTGTCCAGTCACATCTTTCTTGTAAATACCTTTTGTTAGTCGCCCTTATTTCATCCTCTCAACATAACCAGACCATCGAAGCATATTTCTTGCATCTTGTCAATTTTTGTCACTACATCTTCTTACAAACCTCACCGTTGTCTTATCATATCATTGCTCAGCCTATCATACTCAGTCACACCAAAACGTCTATAAAACTTTATTTCTCCGTTTAAGATATAAAAACTAGGAAATATGAAGGTAGGTAAATTCTAGCAGAAAAAAAATGATGCATGTGGACTATCAACTTCAATTCAAATCTCAATTGTCATTCTTCGACAGTTTTATGAAATGTCTTCAACAAGGCAACATAAAAAATAGTTTCAATTTAATAAGGAAGAAATTGCCCTGGTTGGGCATGAGCTCAAAGTACAATGTTATGGAAATCACTCTCTAAGAAAACAGGTAGGTATCGATAAATCGATACACTTGGGGTTGATAGACGCTGCTGAAAGTGGTAAGCTCGTTGCCAAATTCTGGGCTGACTATATCGAGTCGCTAAGAAGTATAGGTACACTCAAATATTTTCACATTGTTTGACAGATGTACCTACACTTGGAATTTTCAGGTATATAGATAAACAGTATTTCATTACACTCTGGCACTAAACACATTCCCTCGCCACCCTTCCTCGCCCCCTATTACATGGGACTTCTAAGTAGCGAAATTTGTGTGACCAAGATAATATTTGGTATTTAAAAGAGACCTCTGAGTTTCGGCTTTTCTTCTCAGAGTAGTCAGGTAAGAGACGCTGACTTCATATGGTTTAAAAAAAAAAACATAGACGTGTAAAAGTGTATGGACAAACCTACTTACAGAAATATAATAATTTATCATTTAACTACAGGCACTCCTCTGCCTAACCCCTCGCAGATTCTAGGCATGATGTTACGTGACTATGTAGTAATCTATTAGCAACTGAGTTGTCAATAGGCGGAAACCTCCATTTTCTTTTGTCCCCACATCATAACGGGAAAAACGCAAAAAAAGATAACCGAATATGATGTGTGCTAAAGGGATAAAGATTCGCAATGGGTGACCAGCACAATAGTCACAATGAAACTGCTATCGCATCTTTACTTTATACTTACGTATAACATTGTGAAACTAGCTGATACACTCGGATCCGCTTGCATGAAATGAGTTTCTGTGCCATTAACGTAAACACAAACGAAACTACATCACATCGTATATTACATAATAATAATAATAATAATAGTCTTCTCTCAGGCGGAAACAAGGTGCGCGCCTTCAACGGTTGGGTCATGCCGGTTTTGATGTACTCTTTCGGCATACTCAAATGGACTCAGACCGAACTCGACGCCCTGGATAGAAGGGTCCGTACGCTGCTGACTGCATATCGAATGCATCACCCACGGTCATCGGTTATGAGGCTGTATATCCCGCGAAAGTGTGGAGGTCGAGGCTTTTTAAACGCTAAGACTCTCCACAATCGCGAGATATGCAGTCTCAGGGAATATTTCCTGGAAGCCGACGTGGGGATGCATCGAGATTTGGTCGCGGTGGACAAGGGCCTCACCCCGCTCTCCTTGGCTAACGAGAACTGGCGCAAGCCTGTAGTACTTGACACTAATGACCGCATGGAGGTATGGCAAAGTAAGGAGCTCCACGGACGCTTTTTCCGGGCCCTACACGGACCCGACGTAGATTTTCTAGCGTCCGTAGCCTGGCTGCGTTTCGGTGATCTCTTTGGAGAAACCGAAGGTTTTGTTTGTGCAATTATGGACGAAGTTATGATGACGAACAATTACCGGAGATTTATTGTGAAAGACGGCACGGTGGACATCTGTCGGGCATGCCACCGTCCCGGGGAATCAATTAGACACATTATCTCTGGGTGTTCTCGTCTAGCTAACGAAGAGTACTTGCATAGACATAATCTTGTAGCCAGGATTATCCACCAGCAACTTGCTCTGAAATACTGCCTTGTGGAATCAGAAGTGCCGTACTACAGGTATGTGCCCGACCCAGTTCTTGAAAACGGCCATATCACACTGTACTGGGATCGATCCATCATCACTGACAGGACTGTTGTTGCAAATAAGCCTGATATAGTGGTGGTGGATCGACTAGAAAGGCGCACAATGATTGTTGACATAACGGTTCCGCATGACGAGAACCTCGTGAAAGCCGAAAAAGATAAACAAATCAAGTATCTTGACTTGGCTCGCGAGGTTGTCGACATGTGGGATGTGGACTCAGCGATCATTGTGCCGATAGTCGTCACAGCCAATGGGTTGATAGCCAAGAGCCTCGACCAACACCTGAAGAGGCTCTCGTTAAGCAGTTGGGTCAAGGGCTTGATTCAGAAAGCGGTACTTCTGGACACGGCTCGCATTGTCAGGAGGTTCCTCTCTCTGGAGCCCTGACCGCCGGTAGCTTGGACCCTGTTCCCGATACCGGTGGGCTACTATTTTTTATATTTTTAAATGTTTTTATTTTATATTCTAATATTTAAAAATATAATTTATAAGTTTTTAAAATGAATAAAGGAAATAATAATAATAATAATATATTTATTTGCGAAAAACACGGTATACAAAGTTGTTAAAATAAATATAAGGTCCAGCATGTTTTGCTTAGAATTAAAGCATGCAAACTTGTAAGTTCAAACGCTATAAAATTTTACAATACAATAAACTAAGGTCTATGTTCCAAAAATTGCTTAATACTATAGAAGTTACATTGAGTCAACAAATTATACAACTTAATCTTAAACAGTCTACAATTTAACGTTTTTAAAATATTTGGTAGTTTATTAAATACACAAATACACATAGCTGGACAGCTCTTATTGTATTTCGCTATCCTAGGAATCTCTTCCAGTACGAGTCTGTGCTGGTGTTGATCACGCCGACTACGTGAGCTTACTTCTTCTACTGTTTTAAACAGCTCTATATGTTTTCGTACAAACATAGACACTTCATACAAGTACAATGAGGGCAATGGTAGCAGACCAAGTTTTTTAAAAATGGGTTGGCATGATTCATCCGATGGGATACCATAGATAGCTCGTATGCATTTTTTTTGGGCAACAAACGCTCTACCTTGGTCGGTACTATTTCCCCAAAATATTAGACCATACCGTAAAGAGGACTCAACATATGCCTGATAAGACATCACAGCCGTTTTTATACTAGTGACCCTCTTAATTTGCCTTAGGGCGTACACGAATTTATTTATTTTATTGCACACATGGTCAACCTGAGCTTTCCAATCTAAATGTTGGTCTACAATAACTCCTAAGAATTTGGTTTGTGTCACTTGGGTAAGTTTGGGTACGTTCATTTTAAAATTATATTTCTGATTATAAGATTGATTGAACTGAATATAAACAGATTTATTGAGATTAATAGATAAATTATTAATATTTAAATAGTTAATTAAAATTTCAATTGTTTTATTTATGTCCGTTTCATGATCAGTAATGGTTTTAAATTTTTTGTCACTAGTAATAATGATAGATATGTCATCAGCAAAAAGAATACAATTATGATTGGTAATGTCAACTATATCGTTTATGTAAATAATAAATAGAATAGGGCCCAATATACTACCTTGTGGTACGCCACATTTGACATTTTTATATTCAGACGAGTAAAATGTCATGTCTCTCTTTTCATTAAGCTTGGAGATAACTACACTTTGTTGTCTATCAGTTAAGTATGATGATAGCCACTGAAGTGACAATCCTCTGATTCCGACGGACTCTAGCTTTTTCAATAATATGTCATGTGAAACTAGGTCAAACGCTTTTGACAAATCAAAAAATAAGCCCGTTGTAAAGTGATTGTTATTGATACTCGCCAATACTGTTTTTAAAAGAGTAAAAATGGCTAAGGTAGTTGATTTTCGTTTTTGAAAACCAAATTGTTGCTTATTCAAAATATTGTATTTTTCACAGTAACTAATTAATCTCTGGTACATACATTTTTCATATACTTTTGAAAGGATAGGTATTAACGTTATGGGACGATAATTGTCCATGTTACTTTTGTCACCTTTTTTAAAAATCGGCTTCACAAGGGATATTTTTAAGGCATTAGGAAACACACCCTGTGAAAAGGATAGGTTGATAAGGTAAGTCAGTACCCCGCTTATTTCATTAACACATGTCTTAATTATTTTGGTGCTAAGTTCATCGTAACCCTCAGAAGTAGTATTATTTAACGATAATATATGTTGTCTTACCTCACTTTCGGACATTGGCGAGAGGTACATTGAATTAGCAATTAGATTTTTATTAAAAGATTTGGTGTTACAGTTTTGCGTTAGGTTACAATTTGCATAGAGACTATTAAAGGCGGAAGCTATTACTTCTGGTTTTGTAAGGACAGTGTTATCAATTTTTATGTGTTCAATATTATCTTTGGGGTACATATTGTTTACTTCGTTTTTTATAACAGCCCATGTGGCTTTACACTTATTGTCATTCTTGTCAATATACTTTATATTAGCATTACGCTTGGCATTGTAGATACATTTCTGTAGCAGATTAGAGTATGTGTTATATTTTGTCTTGTTAGCTTGATTTTTATTTTTATAATATTGGTATCGTAGACCACGCTTGGTTTTAGAACTCTGTTTAAGACCTTTACTTATCCACGATTGTTTTGTTTTTTTGTTTAAGTCTATTTTAACCCTTACCTTTGGGAAGCAGAGGTTATAAAACATACATATTAATTCATGGAAGCAATCGAATGCCCCATTTGCATCGTTCTCCATGTATATGTTTGCCCAAGACAAGTTTTGTAAGCATTCTCTAAACTTACGTATATTATGCATATTGTTATCTCTCTTATAGATATAATATATTGCTGCTTTTGATGTCTGAAACTTTAGAGGGAAGCTTAGCATTTGAGCCGTTTCATGGTCAGAGAGGTGAAGTGGTAATACTCTTGCGATAGCGTCAGGAATATTACTTAAAATATGGTCGATACAGGACAATTTCCGAGTGGCTTCATTAATATGAATTTCAATATTATGACTACGTGCTATGTCTTGAAATAATTGCGTGATTTTCCCTTTTTTGAAAGTATTTATATTAAAATCACCTGTTAAAACTATACGTGTTTTTGTTTTGTATTTTTTATAAATATCATTTAAGATGTTATCTAACTTACTTAAAAATTGGTTAGGATCGGACTGAGGTGTTCTGTATATGCAGATTATGATTAGTTTTTCATTTGTTAGTTCAATTCCACATGCCTCAAATGTATTTACAGAGGCATGTGTTTCAACAAACGGCAGTTCTTTGTAACTAAGGCCCTTTTTAATTAGAATGCAAGTGCCACCTCGCTGTTTTTCCCTACAAAAACTTGAAGCCATTTCATAATCAGACAACTTAAGATAGTTTTCGTTGCCTTTTTTAATAAATGTCTCAGAAAGGCAGATTACATGCGGGTCGCTCTGCGAATCTCGCATCTCCTGTAATGTTAATTCCAATATTTCTTGTTTGGACAGAGCACTTGCAATGTTTTGGTGAAGTATCCTAAAGTCAGCTGAGGTCGATGTCACGGGTTCAAGAACGAAAAAACATGTTATCTTTTGTCGTTGATTGAAAATAGTAAGGTATCGTACCTTTTTTAGGTTTACCGGGGCAAATACGCGCGTCGTTATTTAGTTCCGGTTCTGTGCTACTTTTGAAATAGGAGGGATTTTCAGTTTGAGTATGGTTTTTACGACCAAAGTAGAATGGAATTGTTCCTTTTTTGGGTACAATACTGGTATTTAGTTTAAGACTTGATCTGCTACTCGCTATTCTTTTCATAAGTTCTCTAGGATTTAAATAGTTTTCACTGTAGTCATTACAATCTATTAAGAAGTTAATTTTAGTACATAATTCGGTCACATTAAAGGATTCAGTTTCCAGAAATTTACATTTTTTAAAGTATTGACATACATTTTTCAGACGATAATTAAGCCTATTAGGATCTAAGTACTCATTCTTAAACACATTTAATACTATAACCATATTGTTATAGAATGTATCTAATATAATTTGTAGTTGAGACAAAATATATTTTAAATTGTGATCATTTTCTCCTACACAAACTATAAGTTTATCGTTAATGTTCAATTTAGCTTTACAACAACTCGTTATTATTTGATTACATAGAGCATTAGGCTTTGTATCCGCTATAATTCTATACTTTTCATACCTTGTATTTTGTCTTGAGTGTATCAAGGCAGCTGCTAACCCGACGCATTGTTGAGAACCAAAGATAAGTACTTTATTTGTAGTTTCGTGTTTTGGCTCTTCAACGTGAGTTCGTGTGTTCATTTCCGATACTGATGAATTCTGGGACATTACGTTATTATGTTTCGACTGGTCAATAATTTTCTTGCAAGCTTCAATTTGTTGTTGTGCATCTTTCAGTTGATTTTGTAGTGCAGTTATTTTTTGTTGTAGTTCCATTATTTCAGTGTTTTTTCCAAAATCAACATGCAAGGAGTTCGGCAAAGGGGTAGAAGGTGAGAAGAATGAGCTTTGATGTAGCAATGAGTGCCTTTTTCTTTTCGAATTGATAGCTGGACTGTTTTCAGTGACTGTTGAAGAATGGCAGAGTGATTTTAAAATTTTTATTTCAGAAGTCAATTTATCTAATTGTTGTCGTAGATTATTATTTTCCAGAATTGTGTTTTCTAACTCATTTTCAGTACTATCCAGTTTATTTGTGAGTCCTTTTATGGTGTCTTTCATTTCTAGAATTGTCAAAGTTTCGGATATTGTGCCGTCTACGCTTTTAGATAATTTATTAGGTGTGTCATAAGATTCGCCTGAAATGTCGCATTCTGATAGGATGTGAGAGTCCAAGATGTCTGAAGTATTTTGAGCAGAAGCTATCACGGCTACGGGTTGTTTACTATCATAAGCATTTTGATATTACATCACATTCATTTAAAAAATTGCCTGAAATGAAACGATACAAAAAAACTCGATTTTTCTTCACTGGTTTTGAACATAAATATGTCACTGTTTTGTTGTCAAAGAATCAGTTCTTTATATGAATGCATTTTTTTTTTTTTTTTGTTTTTTTTTTTATGCATCAGATGTACGGTTAACCCCGCAAAGGGCAAATTATAAAATTCGCAATAATTGACCGCGCACTACGGATTCGAATTCGAACTGTACATTTTGATTTCGAATACTTCAAAAAATGTATTCAGCGCTTTATAATTGGTCGGCAAGCAACACAAAAGAGGGTTATTGGCTACGAATGATTTTTGCAAAAACACAAACAAAATGCTATTCGAAAAATATCGGGTACTATTTATCATATAAGTCTGGTAAAGATTAAATAAGTAAAACTTTTTGGTGGGAATTATTAGGCTGATTCTTTATGAGTTTTGCAATAATAATAAATAATAAAAAAAAAAACATTAATTAATTATTTATGATTTTTTTTCGCTTTCATTATTTATTTGCCTTGTTGTATGTCATTTATACGCGAACGGGTATTATTGTAGGTGGTGGTGGTGGTAATGGTAAGTCAAAAGACCACTTTTACAAAAATGAAGTACAAGGCCTATATAAAATGTTCAAGTATTATGTCAATACCATTTCTCACATAGTACTTATTCCAAGCAAACTCAAGATTACTAGCGCTTATATCTCAGCTGGATGTCTCCGGAACCCGTAAGTTTGCAAGCCCAAGTTGTAGAGATAGTTACCAAGAAAGGGAACATTTGAATTCAAATTCCAAGTAAGTTGCTAATACCTCTGCTCAGATCATGACGTAAATAGAACAGGTTGAACCTGAGCTTATAATGTTGGCCCGTCGTTACCAAAAGTTTAGTTGCTAAAATCATAAATTCCTTAGTAACTTTGAGTAGTATACGGGAAAAACATTTAAAAAAAGAGTGTACATATTGATAATTTTGCTGAAGGTTGGGGGGGTGGGTTTTTTTTTTTTTTTCTGTGATTAGTTGCTTCGTGAGTTCCATGGAGTGCTATTTTGGCTACTTATTTATCATGTGAGTTTATAACTTTTTACTCTTGACTAACGTCGGGAACGACGCGATGTGCCGTGAGCCTACAAACTATTTATCTATACGGCACGCAATGCTGATCAGACATTAATTGGTACATTTCGGCTGACGTAACTAACGAGCACAGTTGGAATCAGACGGTTCGGAACTTTACGATTTCACTTTTCCGTCTAATTAAATCATTAACATTTCCAATCTGTATTATATACAACACAATAACAAGCAAATAGAAAGTAACTTCAGACTGATTTCTTATTAGTACTTAACGGACCATCTTAGTTAATTAAAATTAAACCAAATTCTTATGTAAAAGCTCTACCACTCCTTTTGGTGAACTTCAAACAATTTATGCTGCTTTATTTCCAATTCGAGGTCCTGAAAAATATAAATGAACTGAAATTTTGCAGACAAGACTTCCTGAAATGGCGGTCAATTACTTGCGAACAACTGCTGACACTGTCGACAATATAATCGGGTGACCGCGACCTAATTGGATGACCGATTGGTCATCCAATCAGGTCGCGGGTGATGCCAACCTCAGCTACTTTATTACTAAGCTTCATTTTTATATCAGGATCTCCAATATATCGACAACTTTGTAATATTGAACTGTGAAAATTGGCTCGAAAGTAATTTAAAACGTTAGTTTTTGAAACAAAAAAGTTTGCGCGTTCCAAAAGTTGTTCTCAAAATATTAATGGAAAAGCGCAAACTTTTTGTTCAGAAGCAGTTAGAGTATCAATTAAAGTTGTTGCATTTGAATCATGATATTTGTTTGCATAGCGAAGAGAAAGATTCATTTAATTTAACATTTAGACGTGGTCTCTTATGTTTGACCCTTGAGTTTCTAACGAGATTTCTTTTCAAAGGTAGTGAGATAGGAAATGACGACTCCATTTAGCAATTTACAAAATAAACAATTTTATTTTACATTAAATCTTGAACCTTATTGAGCGCATCGGCTTTCCTCTACAGCACAGAATGGTCTATTTATGGAATAGTCTTCCTAAGTTAAGGAGGATTTATTTCCATTAAATCTATATATATAAAAATGAATCCCTATTTCCCTTGGTCACGCCATCACGCGTGAACGGCTGGACCGATTTCACTTTTTTTGCTGTTGTTGTGTTTGTAATTGTCAGGAGAAGGTTCTTAGGAAAAAAAAAAAAAAATTGTGCGGAAAATTAGAAAATTTAAGAACACTTATTTAAGTATACTTAACAACCATATAATAGGACGATGTAAACTTTTTTAATGTAACATTATGTCATTTGACATAGAATTGACAGAATGCGTGCTCAAATATCATCAAAGAGACAGGACAACGTCTGTCGGATCAGCTAGTTTTATATAAATACGAGTGAGTAACTGTAAGTCAAATACATAAGTCACGAACTCTTTGGTTACAGACGACTTGTGACCCGATTTATTTTTAATTGTGCACATCATTATTTCAGCAGAAAGACGTCCACTGTTGGACATAAGCAAAGGGGGGTTAGCCATAATCTTCACGCTTGGCAGGCGGGTTGTCGTCCACAGTATGGTGTGAAGATGCATAGAGAATGCTGCTGCCCATTCTCTTTTAAGCCCCTTAAGGCCCTCTTGTAGTTGAAGACGTTTCGGCGAACACTGGCCGATCGTTGCGAGCGCTTGAGCTGCTAGATTTTGTGTATAATTGTTTCGTGGAGACAAAATGATAAGGAAATTATAAAATATTTTCTCAGCATGCCCTAAAAAACAATAAAACCTATCTTTTGGTATAAGTTTTACATGGTTTAATGATGGAATCTCTTCAAGGTACACGTTTTAAATGGCGATTTAGTGTCATCTTTATGATTATTTTTTATCGAGCCAATTGTTTTAATTCACGTTTCTATCTTCACACAGCGCTTAACAGTATGTTAAATTTTCCTAAATAATATTTTTTTTACGGAAACTAGCCATTTTGCTATATTTACAGAGGTTTAAAAAAGTTAAAAAGTACTGCAACCTCGCCTTAAACTCCTTTTACGACGAAGAAATGGAATGGTAGGTACTATTCTTTACGTTCGGTAATACAAGGAACGGAAGTTGATGTCCGGTTGATGGCAAAAGGTTCTTAAAGTGAAATTACAAATAGCTGCTTGATGCAAATGTAACAATGAGACGAGCATATTTTAAACTACCGCATACCGTAGCAAATTCTATCGTATCGAGTATCGACCGGCTGGCAATATACTTGGTAAAAAGTTATCTCTACTTAATTTCTGAGTATAACACAATCTTTATCTTAATTACTATAGGTAGCACTGACACAGAATGTTTGTTTTTATTGGTTTTCAAAAGAATTCGGAAAGACAGCCAATTCATATACCCATATAGTACCTATCTAATATTTTGTTCCTCACTACAAAATTCATAATTCCATGAGGTCCAAATATTGGCGTCTTTAATTAAACTTTGCGAGAAAGTTAGTTAGTGAGCCAACTTAAATACAGTTTCTAACTACGATTGGTTGAACCATTGTTATCTTACGATCTGTTACTATGATAGTTTAAAGATAATGTTATACTCGACTATAAATGTGGAGTTAATGAAGCTATCTATTTAATAGTTCAAGGACACAAAATTTCGACTTATCTTAATTTTTAAGTAGCAGGCTTAGTGTCAAAACAGTAACTAAATACGTTTATTCAATTATTGTCGGCAAGCGTAGTGTGGCATGCTCCCCAGCTAGATGGACTGACGACCTCAAAAAGGTGGCTGGGACAGACTGGATGCGGAAAGCGGAGGACAGGATGTTGTGGCACAGCATGGGAGAGGCCTATGGCCAGCAGTGGATTGCGATAGGCTGAGTTGAAAGATTGAATTATTGTAAAATTCAATCTTACAGTTAAATTAACGAGGTGACTCATCTTTTCAAAATTAAGTAATACCTTACCAAGGTATTACTTATTATAAGCATTGATCTTATTGCGAAAAATTTTACCTACGTTACCTACCTCTATGAAATAACTAAGAAAAAAGAAATAGAAATGACAAGACTACCAATTGCGCAAAAATTGTGTTATTAAAGTGCACTGAACAAGAATCGTAGTCATGTCAATTAAAAGTAAATTATTTACTAAGGGAATTAAGCAGTGTCATAAGTCGTAGTAGCTATATTGAATCCCCAACGCAACGAACGACCCTAGGGCACCCCAGCGAGGGATTCAAGCTCACCTGATCCCCGAAGACAATTCTTTTCACAGCTACTGCGAGGGAATAACATCCAATTAGATTTAGAATTAGTAACAAAATGAAACTGTTAAATAACCTAGGAATACCGACTATTTAGTTGCAGTTTCGTACATAATTTTATTTTATCTATCTAATTAATATACGTTAATGTTACTTATTGTTTCACTTTAATATCTCAGTTAAATTGCGTAATTTCATTATTTTGTTCGTCGACGGCTTCTCTTTGAGAACTCTGTAGCCGAGCTGTGTTATGGAAAGTGTTTTAATTTTGTGGTGAATGTTTTCATACAATTATTTTAGTTTTCACTTTATGCACCAGTTGGTCATAAGGAAATTCAAGTCAATGTTATTGCACAGCTTGAGCTTAGTGTTTGAATGACTTGTTTTAGGTTAGGTTTGGTTAAAGAATAGCGTCATCCCTTTTCTTCCCGTGGGTGTGATAGAAGGCGACTAAGGAACTTACTAGAGAATAGGCAGCAGCGATCTCTATACGTCTTACCACCACACTGCGATCGCCAACCCGCATGCCAAGCGTGGTGATTATGGTAAATCGCTTTGGGAGGCTTGTGTCGTGGACGTCTTTCGGCTGAAATGAAGATGATGAGGTAAGGTTTGCATAACATTTAATCTGACATTTCTGGACGAAAGATATGAAATAAAAAAAAATTAATACCTTCATAAATAAATTAAAACTATTTCCATCATCTTTTTTTTTGTGGCTGGGTAATCATCAAATGACGTCTATCGCTCTTGGGTGGAGCGGAAGGGCGTGTCAGACTTTTACTGACTAAAACCCACCCGCGTTCCTTCAGTTGCCCATGCGCCAGGGTCACGGTATCACTTTCGAACAAATCTCGCGACCCTGGCAGGATTTCAATTATCTTCACGTCGTTTCAATATCTAAATGTCATTTTTTATAAAATACATTGTATAAAATAATTACTTATAATACATAGGATACCAACTAATAAGTCAAAGTAAAGTCCTATATTCAGCGGTGGACGTCTTTCGCCTGAAATAATGATGATGATGAAAGTTCTCTTCCTCTATGCTACTTCGTTGTGCCCGACATGGTCCACAATGATCATTTATTGTAAAAAAGCTATAACTTAAGTTCAAATTACGGAATGCAACAAATATATAATATATGTTTAAAAAATCCATAATTCAAATGAATCACAAGAAATGGGTTAAATCAATACAAATAAATAAAATTAAAGTGTCTGTTTGTAATTTCAAATGAACAGCTTTTCACTAAATACATGTGAAAGTTTATACGGTACTTACATCAATGAAACAATTTTTTCAAATTTTAGTTTGTCTATTTGTTCCAGCTAATCTCTGAAATGGCTGGACTTTTTGTCCTGGTACCACGTACCCGAGGAATAATTTGTAACACTCACGCGGACGAAGCCGCGGCCACAGCTAGTTTGCTAGCTTCTATTCAATGAGAAACGGTGTATTCGGTGTATTCGGAACGGTGTGTCAGCTTGAATTCAATTGCGAGTCTAGAGTTGCGACAACAGACACCAGGAAATGAAGCAGCCCGTCACCACTCGAACATCAAAACGGAGGCGCGGGAATTGCGTTTTGTGCGCCGTTTTACCTCGGATACCATCTAGTTATTGGTTCCAGTTTCCGCGTCGGCTTTTAGGCGGGTAACGTGAATATTTTGTATTTGACTTTTTCGACAGGTATATGACAAATTGTGTTTGGAAATTGCCCAGTAGTGGGACAGCGCAGGCAAATAAAAAACAAATACTAGCTACCCCAAAATGGACTCTGCATTTTGTGTATGTTGTCAAAAGGCCCGTTGTATCCCCACGTTTTGCATGCCGTGAAAAAGTACGATTTTGTCGTGAAATTTTATGGTTTATTCGCCGTGTGCAGGCACGGTTCTCTGTATTTGTTAAGGAATTGGTGGCACTAGAGCACGGCGCCGTTTCCGTATACTATATGTAGGCCGATTTTTCTACGGCGCGGTTAACACGCGTGAGGCCCTTAGTACACACACGTTTTTCTTGCCGATATAAACTAGGATTTATTCGCCGTGTGTAGGCACAGTCGTCAGTGTTGCATGGATCACTATGGAAGCTTTTGATGGACACGTTTTCTCGGCGTGGTTTATACGCCGTACCGTAAGAAGACGTTAGGCTCATCTTTATATACATAATTCTACTGTACGTGTGTATGTCACTGAACTCTTCCTAAACGGCTGGACCGATTTGAATGAATTTTTGTGTATGCGTTTGGGTAGCACCCTGGATGGTTTAGATTCACAAATCAGCCCGACAGATGGCGCTGCTATCAAGTTCTAGGAAACAGGAAAACGTCTGTACGGTCAGCTAGTTTATTATAAAATGTATTAAAGTAGCATGAAAGGTATCGAGAACCAAGCGAGCTAGATCCCTCCAAAGTTGTATAATGTCAAAGAAAAGGGGCAATTGCCATAATTACGATGGATTAGCTCGTATAAATCGTAGTCTAGTTTATTTAAAGGCTTTTGTAAATGACCCGTCTCCACTAATAGTATAAAGAGGGAAGATTTGATTGTATGTAAAATTCTCATGGATAATCTCACAAACTTTCACCTATGGAAAGCTTCATTATTCCGAAGTAACATTAGCTATAAAGTTCACGCGGACGAAGTTGCGGGTGAAGTGCTAGTACATAATATATTTCTTCCATGCCACAATGTTAACTTAGGTTTTACGAGGAGAAAAAAAGTTTAGGTCGGAATATAAACGAAATAATTATGGCACGCCACCGGGAGGTATCGTATCCCCACTACTTTTTCTAGTATATATTAACGACATTCCAGAGGCGATAGGCAAAGATTGCATACTATTTGCCGATAACACTACAATAATTGTTAAGAGTGACAGTGACAAAAATTTGGAAAATGAAATCGTCCAATCTCTTGATAATGCAATCGACTGGCTAGAAAAAAATAACCTAAAACTAAATATGACTAAAACTAACATAATACATTTTCAGACATACAATGCAAACACAAATATACTAGACATTCACTATACAGATTCTCTCTTGACCGCAGTCGATAATTGTGTATTCTTAGTATAACGGTCGATAAAAACTGCAGTTGGAAACCACATATTGATAAAATTCTTGCAAAAATAGATCGTTTCGCATATGTGTTGAAAAGAATTAAACAAACAGTTAACCACGATACTGCAATGCTGACTTACCATGGTTATGTACCATCCGTACTTAGATACGGTATTATAATATGGGGGAACTCAGTAGATTTTGAAAGACTTTTCAAAGCTCAAAAAAAAAAATTGTCTGAGCAATTTGTGGAGCTCACTTTTTAGATAGCTGTGAGCCACTGTTTCAAAAACTTAAAATTCTACCTTTGCCGTGTTTGTATATTTTTGAAACTTGTATTTTTGTTAAGAGCAATTATAATTTATTTGAAGCAAGTACAGTCAGGCCAAATAGCCGCACACGGCATAAAGATAGACTTCAGCTGCCACCAATAAAACTAAAATTATTTAAAAAAAATGTATACTGCATGTCGATTATTATTTACAATCATTTACCAAATAGTTTTCAAGACTTACCCATGACAATGTTTAAAAAATTACTATTCAAACTATTGCTGTACAAAAGATATTATACCATTAAGGACTATTTAGAAGACAAATCAATAGAATCTTTAATTTGTAAGGTAGAATAATTGACATCGCTGATTGTAATTGAAATTTACATGCCAGGGTATGGCACGATATGTTGAAACTAAATTACTGTAACACCTTATATACCATATTCTAGCAAATAAATATTTTTGATTTGATTGATTTGATTTGATGATCATTGATGGCTTTGTCGGGCACAGCAAAGTGGGCGAGCGTAAATGGGCTTTACATTGAATTAATATTAATGACTGTAGACTAACTGGTTGTTATACTATAGTCTGCGCCAGATATGAAAAAAATAAAAGTCGTTCACACCCGCCTTCCAATGTATTCAAATATTTCAAAATGATACAAAAAATATATAAAAAGAAAGTGTCGCTAGCACGGTTAAATTTGAATACATTGGTAGGCAGGTGTCAAAGACTTTTATTTTGGTGTTAAAGACTTTTATGCCTGGTTTCAAAGGTCATGTTTTCTTAAATGTGGTAAGCTCAGTCATTATATATATCTTATGTTCTTGTATGTAAAAAACTTTTATCATCATCATCATCATCATCATTTCAGCTGAAACACGTCTACTGCTGGACATAGGCCTCTTCCAGTTTAGGGGGGTTTGCCATAATCGCCACGCTTAGCAGGTGGGTTGGCGATCACAGTATGGTGGTAAAATGCATAGAGAACGCTGCTGCCCATTCTCTAGTAAGTTCCTTAGTCGCCTCTTACGACACCCACGGGAATAAATGAGATGGCGCTGTGCATTAAGTCTGTCACCACATAGAACGAATTTTTTTTGTCAAAACGATTTTTATATTGAGCAAATCATAAAGTTTATGTGTCGATCCCAGAAACTGGACGTTTGAAATAATTCGTAGAAAAGACATCGTCTTCTTACCTATATTAATGACTTGTCATGCGTACACAAAAACTATCTCATCGTATTTTACTGCTTACTCGGTAACCTAATTTAAGTCAACGATGCGCGTCATAATTTAGCATAAAACAAAATCAAACTAATTCATTCGAACTAGGCTGAGAGTCAGCACTATTGAACGTCAAACTTACATAAGGCAGTCCCCAAAACGCCCGCGCTTCACTACTTCCTAGTGCTTTAGCTGGGAAGAAGAAGTGGTGCAACAAACCTCCCAGCAGCACAACTGTCGGTTAAATCAGAAGAACTAACAGACAGTTAACTAAAATAACTTGACGAACGAATTAAATTATAGTGTATTATAACCGGGTTGCTGTCATCAACTGAGAGAAATAATCGCCTTCCACTCTACTACTTACTTTTAACTTTAATAAACTCATCTACTTAGCGCATCGTAGTGGAACGTGTTTTTTATCTAACTGAACTTAAAAACTTTCACGACAAATAAGTTTACGGAGTTAACTAGTACGTATACAAAACAAAACATATACAAAAATGTGCCTTAATTAGATGGACTAAATTCTACAGGAGGTAGAAATTCCTAGTCATCCGAGTCCTAGCTGTAGCGAGACTTCTGCGGTTTCTCTTTCGGCACATTTCAAAGTCTAGTAACTAAGCTAGCAAGTGTCTGTTAATACTGGTATTTAAATATTTTAAAGCACTGTCAGCAGAACCGACGGTAACTTGAGTCGTTTGTGACGTCTTCCGGGTAAAACAGATTTTAACCAATTTTGTCCTATTGAAACTTGGCGTCATATCTCTCTTGGACCATGTGCTTTATAAGTATACTAGCGTGTGCCCGAGGCTACGGCCGCGTGCATGTCGGAAATAAATTATTGTTCCATCATCAGCCTGAACACAAAAATTGAAGAGCCTACCTTCGAAACTGACGGACTTTGATACAAACTTCCACCCCCTATTTCACTTCTTTACGGGAGGAGTTTCCTAAGGTCCATTCCTAGTTGACGTTTCCTACTCATCATCTACCTCTGTGCCCAATTTCATCTTCGTAGGTCCAGTCGTTTTTAAGATTTCGTGATTAATCAGTAAGTGAATCAATTTATGAATTGGTGACCTTTCGCTTTTATATAAATAGATTATACATATTATACCAAAGGCAACAGTCGTATTTATCTCTCTTCTGGTACTAGAGAATGCAAGTTCTCGGATGACTAGGTCTGCTCAATGCGTTTTTGCAGAACTATACAAGTGTAATTCCAAGCATTCATATTACAGCACAACATATAACATCCCCCATGTAGTCATCATTTGGTTAGGCAGAACTATACGTTTAGAACAGCACATTTTCATTGCCTGCATTATATGCTGTCGATCTATTAACTTTTCCATGTAGCATCGAGCGATAACTTTAGAACTAGTCTAGTGTACTATGTGATATCTTACCCGCCTGTATCCTTCGCAGAAGAAGTTTGGTATGTTGACTAGGAAGGACACTGTCCTCAACATGGGGTCGAACTTCTCTCCAGGCGTGTACTTTCCGGAGCGAGGCAGGCATAGCTCTCTGCCCTGCAAAAATTTAGTATCATTAGATAGCTACATATAATGTGCTTTATCAATTTTTTATTACTATTATAAGTATGTTGAATATTATGTTTAACTAGCTTCTGCCCGCGGCTTCGCCCGCGTGGATGTCGAAAAATTCACCATTTAACCCCCCCATTTTACCCCTTATGAATGGAATTTCAAAAAACCCTTTCTTAGTGAATTCCTACTCCTCACAAAGAACACACCCTCCAAATTGCATATCTCTAGGACCAGCGGTTTAGGCTGTGCGTTGATATATCAGTCAGTCACTCAGGACTTTGAATTTTGTAAATATAGATAGAACAACTTAAGGCAAATGACACACTGTGGAACGCTCACGTCAATGCAAGTTACTCGGATTATATTATATGTATTCACACATGTCTCGGTTGAAACGCGTCGATATGTAATTCACCTAATTGCAACCAAGCTCTTTAGCAAGAATTATAACTTTAAGGATCTTGTCGCTGATAACTATTTCTACCAGACAAGTTTTGATAAGACAAGAAAGCAATAAATACTAAATAATTGGACTTCACCATCCTCCTGCCGAGTCATAAAGACTTTTTGCACCAACCCAAGGAACTAAGGAGTACGTTGTGTATTATGTCAGTTTAATATTAAGGTGTTATACAAATAAACCCGCTGAATGTGTTTTACACATTTTGTTTGAGATCTTGGCGGTCTCTGCAGCTTGGGAGCGATAGCGCTTGATGGCACGCTTCTCCCGCACTCTAATATGGTAACACACTATGAATCAGATCTAAATATTTTTGTAGAATATCGCCAGTCCTATACTCCATACTTCCGAACAATTTGCTTGCTCAGCAACGTAAATAACAGAGTGAATGTTGTTGAACTGTCAAAATGAAGACTATTCCCAGTGGTAGTGTCTAACGTAATCCTCGCCAGTTTGTTTTAACTTTCGGTATCTCGGTTCACTCGAGCAAAGCGATGCCGAAGTACGCTGTTAGGCACAGAATTAACGCAAGATGGATGAAAGAAATAGCGGCAGGTACAGGAACAAACTGCGAGTCCCGCTTGCCTCAAACACAAAAGGGCTGAATGAAAGGTAATTGCATACAACTGAGATGAGAATACTACGATGAATGTGTAATGTTAGGTGAAAGAATAGGATAGTTCATCTAAAAAGCACATTGGATTTGCATGTGGTTTTCAAACTCATTTAGAACGTTTATTCTGGAAGATTCAAAAATGTAATAGTATTAATATTTAATTTGTGTGAGGCACAGGTATCTCAATGTTTTGACATGTCACCATTGGATGCGCACCATTGAATATTAATAATATGATTTAAAACTGTGAGGTCTCCTGCATCTCCTTTCAGTCCACGTTTAGACGTTTATGGTGGTGTGTCTTTGAAGAACAACACCGTCTGTCTATTACCTCGATAAGGGGCCATTCATAAATTACGTCACACGTTAAGAGGGGGGAGGGGGTCGACGAATTGTGACATTGTGTGACAAGGGGGTGGGAGAGGCCCTAAATTTTGTGACGTCACATTTCAAAATTGAATACACATATTTAAAGTACTATTAAAACACGAAATATGAACTATGAAAGAAAAACTTAAAAACATTCTATGTCTAGTTGTAAAATTGTAAAATATGTGACGTCACACAAAGGTGACCAGCTGTGACAAGGACGGGGGGGGGGGGGGTTCAAAATATCATGAAATTTGTGTGACGTAATTTATGGATGGCCCCTAATAATACTTATTAAATTACAATAGCTACAACGGAAAGGTCTTCTAAGAAACGCCACGGAATTTTATTTATATAACAAAGTGAAGCAGCCGATGAGACCGTTCATGGTTCCGTGATTTTTTTTTTAAATAATATCTATCTCAGTCAGCACTTTAGCGAAATAACTCCTTCGTTTTAAAATAGTGCGGCTATTTCTCTGAACTATAAACTGATAAGAAGGTTAAATAAAGTTTAATAGTCTTTATATTATATACGTATAAAGTTAATGGCTTACCGTGCCACGGAAAGCACGTTAACCCGCTGGTCCCAACTGTCATTTGTAGATCTTTGACAGTCGTTACGACTCCTTAGAAGCCCGAAACTCTGACAACCAGTATTACCAGGGCGTATCGTATTACCAAGTAACTGGGTTGTAGAGGTCAGATAGGCAGTCGTTCCATTTAAAATACTGGTATTCAGCTGCATCCGGTTAGAGTGGAAGCTGACCCCAAAATAGTTAAAAAACCGGCCAAGTGCGAGTCGGACTCGCGCACCTAGGGTTCCGTACAAACCTGCAGGTATTCACGGTTTATGCATAAGGTTTATGTTTAAGAAATTAAATGTTATTTTTTTTAATTTTTATATTTGTGTTGACTGAATGAAAGGTTTACGATTTATGATGTATTAAAAAAAAAACTGCTGACTAAATCTCGTTCAAACCAATTTTCGGTGGAAGTTTACATGGTAATATACATCATATATTTTTTTTAGTTTTATCATTCCCTTATTTTAGAAGTTCCGGGGGGGGGGGGGACACATTTTGTCACTTTGGAAGTGTCTCTCGTGCAAACCATTCAGTTTAGAAAAAAATGATATTAGAAACCTCAATATCATTTTTGAAGACCTATCCATAGATACCCCACACGTATGAGTTTGATGACAATTTTTTTTTAGTTTCAGTGCTATGCATGGGGAACCCCTAATATTATTGTTTTTTTTTTTCTATTTTTGTGTGAAAATCTTAATGCGGTTCACAGAATACATCTACTTACCAAGTTTCAATAGCATAGCCCTTATAGTTTCGGAAAAAAGTGGCTGTGACATACACGGACAGACAGACAGACAAACAGACAGACAGACAGATGGACATGACAAATCTATAAGGGTTCCGTTTTTTTGCCATTTGGCAACGGAACCCTAAAAAGGCTAGGCGGATGATGATGATAAAACTGCACAAAAATTCTCAAAATTAAAAAAAAAATATCGCGTAAGTTCCTCTTGACGCCTGATTTTTTAAAGTCAGGAAAGGTACATCTACCCATTCCATTTTGATGGCAACACAGTTATATGTATTGTATTATTTTGAAGTACTGGTTGAAATTCACGTTGACATTAGATAACGTATCATTATGAATCCTGTTTTCTAAATAAATTATTATCAAGGGATATTTTTCATTAAATATCATGGTATTGCGTAGTTCACCCGTCACAATGATGTCGACGTTAACATTCAGACACAGGCAGATTGTATCAATTCGAATCCGTATATTGAATTACATACAACCCACAGTGCTACGCATTGTTGCGTCTACGCCGTAGCGCGTAGACACGTTGTAGCGCGTAGACTAGTAGAGGCGTAGAGGCATGGTGTAGCACTCTCATTCAATACAAATGGGAATACAATTTACAATCTCGTCTTTGCAGATGGAAACTGTACCCAACTGAGTTTAAGTTTAGTTTGAATGATTGACAGATATAGTATCATTCCTATTTAAGGACGTTGCAAAATCATAGAACAATGATCATTAAATTTGAAGTAATACAAGCTATCTCGGAATTAGATTTAGTATATACTCGCCTGGGAAGTTTGTATGCATTCTAGTTGAATGAATTTTGATTGTTGTTGCGAATCCGAATTGTTTGCTGCAGGGAAGCTTTTGACTTATTTGTAGTGAAATGCGAAACAATGTAAGTTCGCTCGTCTGGGGCTTATATTTTGTTAGTTAAATGCTCTCGACCAGATACAATAGAGCATGAGTGGATTTACAGCCTGTGATGTTAATGAGAACGCAGTAAGCTTACCTACCACTGCTTCCGTAGGAATTAATTCTTTTCTCGCCACTTAACAAACCGTGCCTTAGGTGTTCAGTTCTGTACTTTGTCTTTTGAAATAGTGAGATATTGAACGTAACCTACACACACATAGATTTGGAAGACAATAACATATTTTTTTTATTAAATTTAACATCTAAATTTAGCAAAGGAGTACATTAATCGCCTGAAGGTCACAGGTTATTTACAAAGCTATCTTATCTAATAAACTATTTAATACCAACACTAATAGGATATCGTCAAACGGATTAATCATCAATACTGAATAATACTAGCTATTCGCAAGTATTAACATAATCTGTATGATTATGTCATAACGGTCTATCCGCACATATCTGGGTCTTTGTCGGGACGTGGACGGACCGTGCCCCGTCACCGGCTCAAAATATATCGGTGTGTAGATGTTATTCAAAATCATTCACACACGTCCACGTCCGGGCCGCCAACGGAACTTCAGTATCTACCTTCAGTTTGCCACGGCCTCGTCACATCCCGGGCATGCATAAGCATAATCAACCCATAAAGTCCCCACTGCTGAGACACAGGTCTCCTCTCGGTGAGAGGGAGTGGGCCGCAATTCACAACGCGGCCCAGTGGGGTTTGGTAGTTGTCACATGTCTTCGAACTTTTGGTTCTAGAACATGCTGGCTATCCTTCATCGTTTTGAGAGCAATAGTGCTGAAATATTAGGTTGGGGAAAAAGTCTTTTCGCATTATAGTATGTATGAACTTGTAATAAAATCTCTTTGGCTATACTATTTGTATCTGGCTGGTTTTGGTATCATTGAAAGTTTAAATTTTAAAGAACATAATTCCAAATTCAAATTAGGAAATTGTGTAATTTTCATTTGTTTTTCGTACCGTCAAGATGAGTGTATCTAATGAAGAAATTCGATACATTTTAAAATTTTAATACAAAAAAGGTAAAAATGCAACGCAAGCCGCGAAAAAAATTTGCGTTGTTTATGGACCTAGTGTAGTGTCTGTGAGAGTAGCACAAATTTGGTTTAAGCGTTTTCAATCCGGAAATTTTGATGTCAAAGATGCACGTCGCTCTGGTCGCCCTGTTACGGATAAAATGGATGCCATTTTTGAAAAAGTGGAGCAAGATGGGCAAGATGGTGGGCATACCAGTAGTTATGACGTACCTGAAGAACTGGAAATTGACCACAACAGTTTTGGCGCATGTGAAAAAAAACTGGGTACACAAAAAAGCTCGACATTTGGGTACCTCACGAGCTCACTGAAAGAAACCTAATGAACCGTGTACTCATTTGTGATTCTTTATTACGACGTAATGAAACCGAACCATTTTTGAAGAAGCTGATAACTGGTGATGAAAAGTGGATCACGTATGACAAGAACGTCCGAAAAAGGTCGTGGTCAAAGGCCGGTCAGGCTTCACAGACTGTGGCGAAACCCGGGTTAACTCGCAACAAGGTGATGCTGTGTGTGTGGTGGGATTGGAAGGGCATTATTCATTATGAGCTGTTACCACCAGGCAGGACCATCGATTCTGAACTCTACTGCGAACAACTGATGAGATTAAAGCAAGAAGTTGAGAGAAAGCGGCCGGAATTAATCAACAGAAGGGGTGTGGTTTTTCATCATGATAACGCTAGACCTCACACATCTTTAGCCACCCAACAAAAATTAAGAGAGTTTGGCTGGGAGGTGTTAATGCATCCGCCGTATAGTCCTGACCTTGCACCTTCAGATTTCCACCTATTTCGGTCTCTTCAGAATTCTTTAGGCAGTGTCAGGTTAACATCACGAGAGGACTGCCAAAACCACTTGTCGCGGTATTTTGACCAGAAGTCCCAAAATTTCTATAGCAATGGGATCATGTCCCTACCTACAAGATGGCAAAAAGTTATCGAACAAAATGTTAAATGTAAATAAACTTTATTAAAAAATGTTTTGAATTTTCTTAAAAAATGCGAAGAAACTTTTTCCCCAACCTATTAATTTACACGTCGTCACTGTCTGCTGATACAGCGTGTATTTCTGACAATAGATGTGTAGTTTAAGCTTTAGAACGATACATTCGAATGTTGTCGAAGCTTGTCAAACGTACGTAATCAATGCAACTTGAGGAATATTCTATGAAATGCTTGTAAGTCCTTCTGAGTATTAATACGAAGAGTTCATAACGTTCGCATCGGTGTGGAAAGCTGCACTTCAATTGAGCCTTTATGGAATATTGCACGGAAAGCAAGCTGTGCTAGCATTCACAGAATTACAAACACTTTATATACATGTGTATTTTATGTCGGATAGGAAAACACATCTTGCATGACGACCCCTTTTCACGAATTTCGATACAAACACTAAGCGGTTTATATCATAGCGACATAACTGAACACTTCCTTTTATTTCAGAGAGAAAAACGAAGTTGTAATCGGTGATAGGAGGTAATAATACAATATTGTGCGAAGGGTGAATAATGGGGATGGGTAAGCCCAGCAGTGGGATTGAAAGACAATGACATGGACAAAAGTTTGACAGATTAAATGAAATTGCTCCCAAAAACCGAAGAATCTACCTTCTAGTGATTAAGCTGTACTTTTATATATCCTATATCTACTATTCAGCAAATATTTAACTTTCTCTCGCATATTAAAAACATTTCTAAAGAGAATCTAGTTCCGATTGTATCCTCCCTCTATTTTATTGCATTTTTCATGACCCCACAGGACTTACGAGTAGATAATAGAATAACAGATGTTCGACTGCAAGTAATCGACTTTGTCCGTATTGTCTAATGGAATCAATAATAAAAACGGTTCAAAAACGGACCTGTAATACGTTAAATATCGTACATTTGTAGGGTTTGTTAAAAGTTACTTCGTCATTGTCGGTTTAATTATGAAATATCGGTACGTTTGGACACCCAATCCGTAACAGGTAATGCATTTTTCTGATATTGGGTAGAGCATCAACGCGGTGCATAATACAGTTTCGGTTTTATTTTAATACTAGTTTTGGCCAGCGGCTTCGCCCCCGTGATGATAAAAAAATATCATTTTATTAGTATGTGAATAAAACGTATCATACGTGTTATAAGATAAAAACTACATATGCGTGTGTGCCCAATTTCATCAACATCCGTTCAGCAATTTTTGCGTGTTAAATGATTTTATTTCTGTAAATAGTTTTGTACAAACACGTTTACCAGTCAATCATAGTTTTAAAACTAGATTAGGTGAGCGTTTCCTATCTACGTATTCTGAGGAGAAAGGCCAAAACAAACCTAGAGGTCAGTCTCTTTCTAAGTCCTGGCATAATCTTAGTCATATCATGTGAAGACCAGATGTGCAGATTGGTGACTCAACTTTGAGGAAAGAACTACACATAACGAGCTGTACAGTCACTGCACGAATTTGTCTCTAATCATACAACTCAACTCAGGACTTTATTTACATTGATTGAGTACCAAACATCTAAATGTATAAACTTTCACAATTATAATGTTGTTATTGTTTGATTATCGTACGTGAATTATTGGGATTGAAACTCCAGAATAACATATTATGTTACAGAGATCTAAGGTTATCACTAGGAACTCTCGGCTTAGAAGAAAAAAGTTATTAAATGTCAGTAAACAATTTCTCAGTTACAAATGCAAGGATCTAAAACCCTTTGCAGCTGCACAATAAAGACGCAAGCAAGTTTTGAACTGAAAATAAAATACTTGACTTGTAGAATTAATAATCCTACTCAAAGCATAAACAGGAAATACTATTCCATTTCTACGTACCTACGTACCTGTAATCTGTGTCCGTGCAGAGTAAACGTCCCGGAAATTCAAACGATTTAAAAATTTAAAATACTTGCTGGTTCGCATAAAATATTAACTTACTTCTTTTTAACCGACGACAAAAAAAAAACGGAGGATATTCTCAAGTCGACGCGTATATATATTTTTTTTTTTAATGTATGGCCACGCATAACTTTTTACAGCGTGGTTTAATTTTGATAATTCTTTTTTTATTGGAGAGGGTATATCGCAAAAGTGGTCCCATGTAAATTTGGAAAAAAAAACCAACCCTAAGGGTAGGAAAACAGGGGATGATTAATTGTTCACTCATTCATTGTAATCTATGACCATGCATAAGTTCTTACAGAATAGTCCGATTTTGCAAGTATGTAGTAATTAGTAGAATAAAGCCACAAAAAATTGTAAAATAAAAACTTTTTAATGAGTCGGCGCCAAACAATCAATGACCAAGGATCACTAAATTACCTTAAATTTATAGAAATAACCAAACCAAATTAATTAATTAATTTACTTGTTTGGCGCCGACTCAAAATTACTTAGGCTTCTTATTTTTTGCTTTTCAGCTTTTAAAAGACTTTTTCATATATTCACGAATTGTGCATATTGGAATAGCGAAAACGTTATGGTGCAGTTGAATTTTCGATTCAAAATTGCAAAGCATTTGTGCCTGAAAACTGAAACAGCTTCAATAACTTTTTCTGTTTTTTTCAGTAGGTACTACCGACGGGTGGATCGGATGTACGTTCAAAGGAATTTGCAAATATCCTGCAGCCGAGTGTAGGACGAAATGTTAAAAACGAATGTGAGTAACAATTGACAAGCATCTTCACGGATCACTGGAGTCAGCGCTTCAGCGCTAACTATGCGCTATTTGCCACCATGTCCCTCTAAAATCCAAGGCTGCCTGGATTAGTTGCACATGACTGAATGACAATACTAGCGTTAGTAACGGAATGTACTGCATATTTATGTACAAGTTAAAAATATTATCGTAAGAAAAATATCAATCGCTGCATGGCTGCATTTATTGTGTTCCATCCAATAAAAACTTCTTTTTCGAGTCTACTTAATTCAAATTCGCCCAACGTTTTTTAATAAAATAAATGCATGCCCATCACTCATCGTTTGATATTGACTCAATACCAAAACTGAATGTTTTCACATTGAGGGATTGCGTGAAATGGATGAAAAAATGTTTTTTATTTTTTTATTGTACACCTGTAAATATATTGAGTAGTTATTGCATGATGAATAGACTTTTACGTTGTGTTGTTGACGTTTTTGTTGATACACATGTTCTTCTTATACAGGGCACTATTTTTGAGATGTTGCAGTAAAGGCTGTACTAAGGCACCTTAACGGTTGTAGCTACTGGAAAGCGGTCCTACGGCACCACCTAGCCTGTTTTTTATAGTGATAGGCTATTTTCACAAGTATGTATATTTATTTTATTAACAAAAGTATAATCGCTTGCTATAAAAAAAAAATGTTTTCATTCATCGCAACAGACCACTAATAGGTTTTAAAAATTAAGAAAAAAAAATATTTTAAGTAAAGTATGCGATATTTTTAGTCATGATTTTGTAAACGATATTCAGAATATTCACCTGAAGCCTGAGTTGCTTGCTTGCTTGCATGGGGTGCTTGGACAGGAAACCTCCTCGTGTGCCCGTGGGTTGGAGTTCCCTTATGGATACGTCCGGGGGGAAGGCCAATCTCCGGGACGGTGCATCCTGGGGTGCGGGCAAGGACTCCCCATTAGGTACTCTGTGCCTAAGGGGCCTCGGTGCCCGTACGCTAATGTCCTGTCGGAGGAACGCTCCACCGTGTGTCCCTCTGAGCTCTTAGCAGAGGCGCACAGCGGTGGAGTTAGAGCGGGTTCGGTGTGCACTAACACTGCCGCCGGGCAGGCAAGAAGGAGTGTGCTCCTTCTGCCACCGTTAGTCTCGTAGCCCCGAAGATTGTCACGGTCATGTCTCTGACTTTTGACGGGGGTCGAGGGTCTTGGCTTAATCGCCCGGGCCGCGAGGTAGAAAACCTCTATAAAAAATCACCCCAAACCTCCAAGCGGCGGCGCACCGTGAGGGAGGTTGACAGCTTGACTAATGGGTAGCTTAATTAGTCACTAGTGCGAACCACTGAATTTTGTGTATAGAAAGTTTTTACTCGTGGGAACTGATATGGAAAAATATTTAAAAAACCCAAAAACCAACCAAGTGGAAGGGAGCGATGTGGGGTCGGAGTCCGACGCCGCGTCGAGCGCGAAAGGCTCGCGTACGAGCCCGGAGCGAAGTGTGGCGGGCGCTGCTGGAGGGAACCGTGAGTTCTCACAGAAGCACCCAAAATCAGGGGCAGGACAGGAGTCCTCCTCCGACGGCGGGCTGAGCTCGGCCCGCCGGAAAATATCACGGCGTGGGGGGCTCCAAGAGAGGGGCACTGGGAGAGGACTCCCCACCGAGGAGGCCAGCGAGCCGAGCCAAGCAGGCTTAGCCGCACCGACCCAAAGAGGGGAGAGGCTTGCTATGGAGGGGCATTCCTCTGGGGGGATCAGCAGTAGGGCCCCCTCAGAGTCCTCCGGTGGCGAGTCGGACGTTGCCGGCGGCTCGGAGCAAATGGGCCAGTTCGCGGAGGTCGTGGCTGCGGCCATCAAGGCGGCGACCTTAAAGAGGCTCCAGACCTCGAAGGACAAGGCCATATCCGCAGCCACAAAAACCATCGTGGCGGCAGCGAAGGCCATTCGCTCTGGGCCTCCGGTGGATGGGGTGGCAGAACTGCGGGCGGAGGTCGCCCGCGTTACTGCCGCCATGGAGCTCCTCCGGAAGGAGAATGCGGAGCTCCGAGCGGACCTGGCTGGGCTCCGAGGAGCCGGCCCCCAGGTGGCATCGCAGAGGGGAGCGCGGCATGGGCAGGGCGTGCCCCTGCCTGCCGAGGACCAGGGGTTAACCCTGATGCGGCAGGAGCTCGCTGCCTTCCAGAGCAGGTTTTCTGCTCTGGAGGCCGTTGTTCTGCGCCCCCCGCTAGCGGCAAGCCGGCCGGTTTCGGGTCAGCCGCAGGCGGCCTCGAGCCAGCCGAAGGCAGCCTCGGCCCAGCCCAGGGCAGCTTCGGGCCAGCCGAAAGCGGCTTCGTTTGCCGCCGCCGCGTCTGTCCCAGCCAAAGGGTCGGGGCCGATAAAAGGCCGGCCCAAGCAGGCCCCCACAAGGACCCCAGCGACGGAGGTGAGAGGGCCGCCAATGCCGCCCCCGCCTGCTAGATCTCCTCCTGCCACCGCCGAATGGCAAGTGGTCGGGGAGAAAAAGAAGGCGAGCAAGGCCGCAAGGAAGGCCAGAAATAAGAAGAGGCAGCAGCGGCGCAAGAAGAGCAGCATCGCGGCTAGGCTTCGCGCCCCGAAGTCCGCAGCTGTAGTGATCACACTACAGCCGGAAGCGGAAAAGAAGGGCGTGACCTATCGCGACCTGCTCTCTAAAGCGAGGACGGCGGTGGACCTCAAGGAGCTTGGCGTTACCAATGGCCTCCGGTTAAGGGTCACTCTGACTGGGGCCCGGATGCTGGAGGTCCCGGGTGCGGACAGCGGCCCGACCGCAGACGCTTTGGCCGAAAAGCTCACGGCGTCCTTAGATGCGGACGAGGCCCGTGTGTCCAGGCCCACCAAGTGCGCTGACATGCGCATCATGGGCCTGGACGACTGCGCAACTGAGGCAGAGGTGGTGGCCGCCATTGCCAGGACGGGGGAATGCTCTGCCGAGCAGGTGAGGGCAGGCACCATCCGTCCTGACAAAACCGGGATGCGAGCCGTAACGGTGAGCTGTCCCGTAACGGCGGCCCAAAAAATAACAGGGGAGGGCCGAAGGCTCCTGGTGGGCTGGGTTTCTGCGCAGGTCAAACTGCTGGAGCCCAGACCTCTGAGGTGCTTCCGCTGCCAAATGGGCAACCATGTAGGAGCGACATGCACCTCCGAGGTAGACCGCAGCGGTCACTGCTTCCGCTGCGGTCAGCCCGGTCACAAGGCCGGTGCGTGCGATGCCATGCCGCACTGCTACTTATGTGCGGCAGCTGGCAAGCCGGCCGATCACCGGGCCGGAGGTAAGGCCTGCGCTCCACCCGCCAAGGCCAGGGGCAGGGGCAAGCCCTCCGCCACCGTCGTCACCGCTGCTGCCGATGCCGGCTCGACCACATCTGTCGCTGCCGGTACCGCCACAGCAGGGCCCTCACAGGGGGCTCGGGAGGGGGCTGATATGGACTGTCAGTAATGGCTGCTCCATTACGCCTCCTCCAGGCGAACATCAACCACTGTGCCTCTGCTCAGGATCTTTTGCTCCAGAGCATGGCGCAGTGGTCGATTAACATCGCCGTGGTCGCTGAGCCGTACTTTGTCCCGCCCAGGGATGACTGGGTGGAGGACCTGAGCGGCTCAGTGACCCTCATTTCGTCGGCCGCCGCCGGAACCCCGACCCTCGAGGCTGTCAAGAGGGGACGGGGTTGCGTAGCAGCACGGTTCGGGGAGATTGTTGTGGTAGGAGTATACTTCTCCCCGAGCCGAACTCTCGCCGAGTTCCACAACTCCCTTGCGGAGTTGAAAGTTGTCGTCGTCGGGTTCCGTCCCCTCCCCGTGCTCGTACTCGGGGACTTCAACGCCAAGAATTTGGCTTGGGGTTCCCGGCATACGGACACACGGGGCAGGATGGTGGAGGACTGGGCTCTGGAGACAGGCCTAGTCGTCCTTAACCGGGGTTCTGTCCCTACGTGCGTACGGATGCGGGGCGATTCAGTGGTGGACATTTCGTTCGCCAGTCCCGCTCTGTCGCCGCAGGTTATTGACTGGCGCGTAATGGAGGGGGTGGAGACGTATTCCGACCACCGGTATATCCGGTTTGACGTCTCCGCCCAGACCTCGACCGCGCCGGTCCAACAGGCCTCGTGTGGTCCGCGGTGGGCGCTTAAAAAGATGGACCGGGAGCATCTCCTGGAAGCCTCGATCGTGCAGGCCTGGGTGTCACCACCAGACAGGCCTGCTAACATAAACGACGAGGCAGAGTGGTTCCGGGAGGCCATGTCCGAGATTTGTGACGTGGCTATGCCCCGAGTCCAGCCAGGACGGGCTTGGTGCCAGGTGTACTGGTGGTCGCCGCAGCTGACAACGTTGCGCGAAGCGTGCGTTGCGGCACGATACCGGTACACCAGGCACCGCAGGCTCCGTATCCGCCCTCCGGATACGGAAGCCATTCAGGCGGAGCTTTATGAGGGGTACAGAGCAGCGAAGACCGCCCTCCAAGAGGAGATCCTGAGGGCCAGAGGACTGGCCCGCAAGGAGTCGCTGGAGACTCTGAACAGGGACCCATGGGGACGGCCCTACAAGGCCGTCCGGGAGAAACTCCGCCCATGGGCCCCCCCGCTTACTCAGAGTCTCCGGCCCCAGCTTGTGGAGGGCGTGGTGAGCGCTCTGTTCCCTTCGCGAGGGGAACATAGTCCCCCACCTATGGCTCCGCCTCCTGCGGTGCCTAATGCGGACCACAACACCGATGACGACGACAACGCCCCAGAGGTGACCGAGGTAGAGTTGAGAGTGGCGGTGCGTCGGCTAAATGCCAAAAATACCGCCCCAGGACCCGACGGCTTGCCTGGCAAAGCCTGGGTCCTGGCCTTAGAGGCTCTCGGGCCTCGACTCAGGGGGCTCCTAAGCGCATGCTTGGAGAGGGGCCAGTTCCCACTTCGTTGGAAGACGGGGAAACTGGTCCTCATTAAGAAGCCGGGGCGCCCAGCGGACTCTCCGTCCGCTTACCGGCCCATCGTGCTGCTCGACGAGGTGGGCAAGCTCTTTGAAAGAGTAATTGCAGACCGCCTCGTCGGGTGGCTGGTGCGGGAGGGGCCGGACTTGTCGGACGGTCAGTACGGCTTCCGCAAGGGGCGCTCTACGGTGGACGCCATCATGCGCGTGCGAGCCCTCACGACGGGGGATGCAGTGGCCCGGGGTGGGGTCGTCTTGGCGGTGTCTCTAGACATCGCCAATGCCTTCAACACCCTGCCCTGGAGTTGCATTAGGGAGGCACTCCGGTATCACCGGATGCCGACCTACCTCTGTCGCGTGGTCGAGGCCTATCTGACGGATAGGGCCGTAATCTACCCCGGTCACCAGGGAGAGTGGAACCGGCGAGAGATGTCGTGCGGTGTCCCACAGGGATCGGTCGTGGGGCCGCATCTGTGGGACATCGGTTACGACTGGGTGCTGCGCGCCGACCTCCCTAACGGCGTCAGCGTAGTCTGCTACGCTGACGACACGCTGGTCTTGGCGCAGGGGAGGTCGCACGAAGCGGCGGCCGAACTAATGACACGCGGGGTTGCGACAATCGTCGAAAGAATCCGGCAATTGGGACTCGAGGTGGCCTTGCACAAGTCTGAGGCCATGGGTTTTCATGGTCCTCGGAACACGCCACCTGCGGGTTCCCAACTCACGGTAGGAGGGGTTCACATCGGCGTCGAGTCGACGATGAAGTACCTGGGACTTGTCCTCGACAGCCGGTGGAACTTCGTCGAGCACTTCCGACGTTTGGCTCCCAGACTGGAGCGGGCTGGGGCTGCCTTAAAGCGGCTCCTGCCTAATCTGGGGGGTCCAAACGCCTCCTGCCGGAGGCTCTACACGGGGGTCGTGCGGTCCATGGCCCTCTACGGGGCACCGGTGTGGGCGCCCTCATTGAGGCTGCGCCCAGCGCGCCGCTTGAGTGCGGCCCAGAGGGTCATGGCCATTCGGTTAATCCGGGGATACCGCACGGTCTCCTGCGAGGCGGCGAGCCTCCTTGCCGGAGTGCCGCCATGGGATCTGGAGGCAAAGGTCCTCGCCCACATGTGGGAGTGGCGCGAGGATGCGAAACGCCGGGGCGAAACTCCGCTGCCGCGACAAATCGCGGCACGGCGGACAGAGCTCCGGCAGGATCTCATGGCGACATGGCGGGTACGATTGTCGCAACCCAGCGCAGGGCACGCCACAATTGCGGCGGTAAGTCCCCTCTTTGAGGAGTGGATAGAGAGGCGCCACGGCGTCCTCACCTTCCGCCTGACACAGGTTCTCACCGGGCATGGGTGCTTCGGTGGGTTCCTGTTCAGGATAAAGCGGGAGGAAACGCCCGGGTGTTTCCATTGTGAGGATCGTCTAGAGGACACGGTGGAGCATACGGTGGAAGTGTGCCCTGCCTGGGCGGAGCACCGCCGTGTCCTCGTGGAGGCGATCGGCGGCGGCGACCTCTCGCGTCCGGCCCTGGTGCGAGCCATGGTACGGAGCGAGAGGGCATGGGAAGCCGTCACCTCCTTCTGCGAAGCAGTAATGCTCGCGAAGGAGGAGGCGGGGCGCGTGAGGGAGTGGCAGTCTCTGCGCCCTCACGTCCCTAGCCGCCGCAGGAGGAGACGCCCCGGGCGCCGGGAGTCGATTGCGGACTCCCGGCCACCGTAGGCGCGAGCTTGCGGGTGGCGAGCAATGGGTAGCTCGCCGCCCGGTAAGGACCAAGCTCGGGTCGACGGCGCGTAGTGTTCCACGCGCGCCTCAAAGAGATGTCAGCAGTACTGAAGGGGTCTGCTAGGACCGATGCCTGCCGGGGTCACGTGATTGTTCTAAAGAGATACCTTGACCCTGGCACATGGGCAACTGAAGGAACACGGGTGGGTTTTAGTCAGTAAAAGTCTGACACGCCCTCCCGCTCCGCCCAGAGCGGGAGAAGTCATTTGATGATTTCCCATCCAAAAAAAAAAAAAAAAAAAAAAAAAAAAGCCTGAGTTAAAATGAATATAACTTCTCTTTTAAGAAGTATCGCAGTAAGATTGAATTTGCTCTTTGTCACACATCTTACGAAATATTTTCGTAAGGACCACAAAGTCTTTTACTTAGTAAAACTTTAGCAGTTTTGCGAGATTTAGAGCTGAGCTTGACTCCGATATTCACCTTCATCATCATCATCATTTCAGCCGAAAGACGTCCACTGCTGGACGTAGGCTTCCCCCAAGCACAGCTTCGACCGTTTCTTTGCTTCTCGCATCAGCGGATTCCTGCGGCCTTCACCAGGTCATCGGTCCATCTTGTGGAACGCCTTCCAACGCTACGGCTTCCTGTACACTTCAGTGTTACTATTCATTCGATTGACTTTTTTCTTACTTCTTTTTTTTTTGGATGACATCTCGCAGGGCAATCTATGAGGTTGTCGGCTGCTTTACCGGACTTGCATGTGGCTACCTTAATTAATTTAAGCCCTCCAGTCACTGCTTCGCAGAAACGAACACAAACGAGATACCGTGGCCTTGGCACATGGGCAACTGAAGGTACACGGGTGGGTTTTAGTCAGTAAAAGTCTGACACGCCCTCCCGCTCCGCCCAGAGCGGGAGAAGTCATTTGATGATTTCGCATACAAAAAAAAAGCCCTCCAGTCAGGGTTAAAAAACTTATAACTAGAGCAACTACTTGCTAAGGGCACCCCCTGTAGGGTACGGACCTCGGCTTAGGGCATCGCTGGCAGCAAGAGACGGACTGAATCAGAATGATTATTATTTAGGGGCAAATTTAAAGCTACAGCACAGTCAAAGAAACGCTTGGAAAGCCGTTTTATGAACTGCTGAATGGTGGGCACTCTTCGATCTAGATGCGAGATTCTCGTTTCGGACAAGGAAGGGGGCTACCGTAACCTTTCTAAGGAAACGGTTTTTGAGGGTCTGCATCCTATGGATGTGGTGGGGCTTAGCGTGCTCGAAGACGACGCATGCCTAAGTCATGATAGGGCGTCTCACCGTGGGGTTGATACGCAATTTACACCTAAGGGACAATTTGCTACGAGCGGTCCGAATAAAGTGGACCCTGCTGAGAACGAATGCGAATGAAAAGTGCGGCTCGTTAAAAAATGTCGTAGAATGAGCACGAGACGGTCAGGCACACCAAGTTGGTAAAGTGTGTAGAATAAGGCATTGTGCCAGACTTTGCCGAAAGCCTTCGCTATGTCGAAGAACAACGCGCCGGTCATCGCATTACCCTGGAAGCCAGCCCTTATGTATTCTACGATGCGGTGGGTTTGTTGGACGCACGAGTGTTGGGTTCGGAAACCAAACTGCTTGTTAGGGATAAGGTCCTTTGTTTAGGCATAGGCTTTGAGACGCTTATGAATAAGCCTCTCGTAGATTTTGCCGAGAACGTTGTGGGCTCAGACTTATGCTTGCCTGGCTTTGGGAGACCGATGATGGTAGCTTCTTTCCACGCTTGTGGGAAGATGTTGTTGCTAAGGGCGCCATTGAAGATGGTGGTTATGAGCAATATGTGAGGGCCGGGAAAGAGTTTGTACACCTTATTGGTGATACCATCCGAACCATAGCTTGAAGCCCCTTAATGATGTCTTGCACTTTGTCTGGAGTGACGGGAGGCAGAGGATCATCAGGATCAATGGGAGGGAGGGAGGCCCTACGTTCAACCTCAGCGTTCACCTTGACTAGGTGCGCTCGGGTAACCGGTTGTGCATTGGGAGTGTCGGCTAGGCATTCGGCTTTGTCTTAAGGGTCGAAAGCTAATCTATTAAGTATCGTGGTGGGTTTTTTCTTACAAACGTTGCATGCCATTTCAGCAAAACGGGGTGACTTGAAATATGACGTATTCAGTTTAGGACGTGTCACAGATGACAATTAAGCACCCCATTCAACTTAGGCAACTTAGGCATGGAATTCGAAAAAAATTACGTATCAGAAGACTTGCTTTCGATTTCCCAGAAATCGTCACAAAATATCACTTTCTCTAAAGATAAGAAACTTGCAACATTTGTGACAAATATATTTTAACTAGATAAATACGAATAGTTCATAAGTTCCACCGAAGTCAAGCTCAGGATTTTTTTACAATTTGCTATCCTTAAACCTATTGGAGATACCACATTAAAAATTAAACACGGCCCTCGCTCTACCTCACGGTGGTGCGGAAATGAGTAAAAACCGGTAGAACGGATTAAATAATCGATATATACTGAAATATCTCGGAAAAATGCAGCGAGTTTGCAAATAATCAACTAATTGAGTTTTTAATGCACTCAATGAGTGTATTTTATTTCCGATCTTCTTTTTCCTACTGCCTGTCTGTTGGCTTAACATGAATTCTACTGGATGGACTTAGATGCGAATTTCAGGTTTAGTCGGCGCTAGTTGGCAGTCTTCAAAGTCAAAGCATTTATTTCAAATAGGCCAAAAAAGGCACTTTTGAACGTCAACAGTTACCTACATGAAAATAGAATTGATTCTAGTTGCCCCTTCCAAAAGGTAGATTCCAAGAAACTCCACCGTTACTCTTTTAAATGTTTTCAATATTTATACACAATATGTAATTATACGTGAAGACGATGAACCTAAAATAAAATTACCATAAAAAAAATTAAAAAGAAGTAAAGAGAGATAAATTAATAATATGATAGATACATGGAGCCCACATACTTACAAACATTGCAAAGGCAAGAAAGAATACAAGTCTTTGGATACGTACCCTAAAAAGTAAGCTAGAAAAACTTCTTGCAGCTTCCGACTTCTTTACTACTCAAACCTCGATACCCAAAATGATTTTAGATTCATTTAAGAAACAAAATCGATTGGTATTTAAAAAAGTTTTAGTGAAAATTACCCATCTTCTTGCTGACTGTAAGTTTTTCTCAAAATCTATGATTCCAGATCAAACTTTCGCAAAAAGTTGAGGCTGTCCTCACGCTGTCCTACTGAGACCGTTTTCCTATAGCTAAAACGATTAAGATGCACACCCTTACTACCCGTCTCAAAACGATTTTTGAGACGGGTAGTAAGGGTGTGCATCTTATATCTCTATACCTAGTACACATGATGGCTGGGACATCGATGCGCAAAATATAACCATGACTTCAGCACATGCTTCTAGGGCAAAACATCTGCTGTTTCATAGAAAAGCAACACTTACGCGGTCAAAATGTTTGGAACAGTGATTTTTTTTATATATGATTGTATTTTTAATTTTATTATATGCCAGTCCTATAAAACTTTCAACTTCAGAATCATCCCAGAAAGTCATGGCCATCCGGCTAGTCCGGGGATACCGGACGGTCACCTGTGCGGCGGCGAACCTCCTTGCAGGATTGCCGCCATGGGATCTGGAGGCAAAAGTCTTCGCGCATATGTAGGAGTGGCGCGAGGAGGTAAAACTCCGCTGCCGCGAGAAATCACGACACGGCGGACAGAGCTCTGGGGGGATCTAATGGCGACATAGCGGATACGACTGTCGCAACACAGTGCTGGGCACGCCAGCGGCGTTTGCGGCGGTAAGAGTGGCGCGAGGAGTGGCTAGAGAGGTGCGCCGGTATCCTCACTTTCCGCCTTACGCAGGTCCTCACCGGGCATGGCTGTTTAGCGAGATTCCTGTTCAGGATTAGGCGGGGGGAAACCGGGTATATGCCATGGTACGGAGTGAAAGGGTATGGGAAGCCGTCACCTCTTTCTGCGAAGGCGGAGGCGGAGCACGTGAGGGAGATGCAATCTATTCGCCCTCACGCCCCTAGCTGCCGCAAGAGAAAACGCTCCGGCGTCGGGAGTCCATCGCAGACTTCCGACCACTGTAGGTGCGGGCTTGCGGGCGGCGTGCAATGGGTAGCTCGCCGCGCGGCAACTGAAGGAACACGGGTGGGTTTTAGTCAGTAAAAGTATGCCACGCCCTTCCACTCCACCCAGAGCGGGAGACGTTATTTGATGATTTAATAACCACAAAAAAAGTCTTTCAGAATCAGAATATACTCAAACCTTTGTATTAAATTGTGCGTTAATGTCCCTGCTACCTTCTATGTACCTACATCTAGTAACCGATATGGACGAACTAAGTTTGCAAAAAGAGTCAAAAGCTATCCGCGCCTACTCGCCCGCAAGCAGTGATTATGTAACTTGTTGTAGAATATTTAATATTAAATCAATATATGTTTTGCAATTAAAGTGCATGGATGGATTCGTACCGACGTCTACTCATAAGTCGAGACCGATGCTACTGTTATTCTCTTTAATATTTTTACTTCAGCATGAGCAAGAACAGCAAAAGCTTCTTAATCCTTAGTTCGTTAGTTCGTGCCGATACAGTCTAGGAAAGTACTTGTTAATCAAATTACCTACGACAATTTTTCACATAAAAGCCATTTTATACAACCATCAGAGTTTAACAGGAGTGATTTGAATTAAATATACACCGATAATTTACATTGGTAGTAAATAGTTTGACTACACATTAGATATTGGAAGTGGTATTACCGTGCGATCGCAGCGCCCCCAGCCGGTGACCAACGCTCGATGGCCGACCAGAGACTTCTTGGGATATACCAGCTGAATAGCCTTTACAGAGCATCTGGAAAAAGAGGCATGATAACTTTTGAGAGTATGTCTTATAAATATATATAAATATCATGGTAACCGTCAAATACATCCATTACCGTTTCAAATTTTGTAACTGGTTCAGACGATCTTGACGATTATTATACACACGAATTACAACAACAGCCTGACGGGATTTTCCCAGAAAAAATTGACGAACCTTCATACAAACTTTTATCCACTATTTATACCTCAAAACTTTCCTCACTACTCACCTTTCGTTATTTATTTAACTTTTGTACAAAAATTCAAGCAGTCAGAGATTAAGATTTTTATGAAGTTGATTTCTTCTGATGCATGACATTTTCTTCTTGAAAATAAGAAATTGTTCATAACGCTAATGATCCCCTGCAGTAGAACAAAACGGCTTGTAATAAAGTGTCAGATGTAATGCTAGACGTGAGCAAGTATAAATTTAATATAAATATTCAGCCAAAAACAGAAAAAAGTAGGTTCTGCGAAATGCAATGGAATGAAATGAAGATACGAATATGAAACTATTTCCATATCCCAGGAATGCAGGTTTATTTTTCTGCCTATGCGTTAAAAATTAATGGCATACGGGTTATATGAAACTCGATATATAAAAGCAGCACTCGGAAATCAATTACTGAATATTTTTCCTGGGAATGATGTTGATTCGTTGCTCTCAATAAAGCACTTTTTCAGAACCGAAAGCTCTTTTACTAAATTTCATACGGAAATTAAAACCGATCGTGTTTGCAGAAAATATTATATTACACTTTATTATTGCACTATAGGGGCTTGTAGCCTTATAAAAACAGCCGCACGGGTTAATCTACAATTAAGCTGAGTGGCCACTAGCTGCGGTCGGTTCGTCGCTGGGTGACCATTCGTTACCATATTACCCTTACGTGTCTCGCCGTTGGTCCGGGCTGGTATTACTGGTATACATACATCTTTCACAGTCATTAGATTACAGCCTGTAACTAGAGGCGTGTCGCTTCGTTGATTTGGTTATTTTAGTAAAGCAAATAATTTTATGAATAGTGTGAATGATTGAACAACAAAGTTATCTACTAAAAGATCAATTGACTGTGTGAGAAGACAGTGTGCGTCGGCGGATGTCGTAGCACTACAGAAGACATGGTTGCTCCCACATAATAGCCCACCGTTGAGCACGATTGATATATCGTCGGATACACCGGTGCGTCGGCCGTAGATACCTCTGCAGGCATCCTACGGGGTAGGCCGTTCGGCGATGTGGCGATATTGTGGCGAAAAGATAGTTGATATGCAAGTGTCCGTCATTGAGTGCAGTAATTCACGTATTTGTGCGATAAAAGCTACGGCAAATAACCGCGTGAGTGCGGTGTTCAGTGTTTACGTGCCGACGGACGGGATGGATAATTTACCCTAGTTTACGGATTGTTTCAGCGACGTATGTGCCACAGTTGAAAATATTTCTGTAGAGGCAAAAAAAGTTGGATGCACTGTACGAGAAAATCGATACGATATTATCCGAGGCGTGTTTATGCAGCCATAAGTATAGAAATAAGTCACGTAGCAATCGTACAGAAATTGGTTGGAATAAACATGTAAGCGAGGCGCACAGGGTTGCTAGACTTAAATTTTTGCATTGGGTTGGGCATAATCAACCAGCAGACGTTAACCACGTCTTTTAAGATATGTGTGAGAATAGAAAATTGTTTAATAAAAGTTGAATTGGTGCCACGACAACAATAATTGCTCGACATCTTTCCTCATTATTTGACTTTGGCAGTTTTTGGAAGGTATAGCTTAGAATTCAACTTACTTAAGTTGAATTCCCTGTGAGTGTGGCAGGTGTGAGTGACAGTAAGGGCATTGCTGAGCTTTTTAGAGAACACCTTAGAGTAGCTTAGAATTCAACTTAAGTAAGTTGAATTCTAAGCTCTAAGATTCTAAATTCCCTGTGAGTGTGGGAGGTGTGAGTGACAGTAAGGGCATTGCTGAGCTGTTTAGAGAACACCTTAGAGTAGCTTAGAATTCAACTTACTTAAGTTGAATTCCCTGTGAGTGTGGGAGGTGTGAGTGACAGTAAGAGCATTGCTGAGCTTTTTAGAGAACACCTTAGAGTAGCTTAGAATTCAACTTACTTAAGTTGAATTCCCTGTGAGTGTGGGAGGTGTGAGTGACAGTAAGGGCATTGCTGAGCTGTTTAGAGAACACCTTAGAGTAAGTTCCCCGATTGGTCTTTCATAGATGATGCATGATGCTGAGGCTGTCGTTGCCGGTGATTTATTCAATGTTATAGCCAAACAAGTGTCGGGTATAATTATGAAAATGTCCAGAGGTAAGTGACCCGGTCACGACGGACTCAGCATTTAGTATCTAAAGTATGCAGGCGTTCAGTTGTCGCGCGTTCTGACAATGTTCTACACACTATGCACGAGTCAGTCATACCTGCCCCCCGACTTCTTGCGAACTATTATTGTGCCCACTGAAAAAGGGTGTTTTATCATACAAAGAAAATTACAAACCAATTTCATGGTCGACAGTAGTAACTAAGTTGCTGGACGCTGTGCTTGACTCAGATATTAAGAAGCACCTTAACATTCATGGTGCGCAGTTTGAGTTCCGCCCCGAACTTTCTATTGTAAGCGCTATTCTGAGCCTCAAGCTCACCGTGGAATACTACATGGAGACGCCTACACCTGTGTATGCATGTTTCCTTGACCTTTCATTTTTTTTTTTCATAGGTTTTTGACCTTGTTTCATATGACAGTAAGTGGTCTAACCTTAAAAACGTCAGTTGCTCAATTGGTAATGTTTGCATGAATAATATTAGCTAAGCAGATGACATGGTGCTGCTGAGCCCAGCTGTCAGTGTAATGAGGCAGCTCTTACTGGTTTGCAAAAAGTATGCCCATAAACATGGTCTGTTATTTAACAGTAAAATAGTGAGTTGGTGCTGTTTAGGGCATCTGGCAAGTGACCGCCTAGTGTGCCAGCCATGAAACTGAATAGTGTTGAGCTCGAAAACGGCTCTACCAGTTCAAATACCTAAGACAGTACGTCACTGAGGATCTTGATGACCAAGTTAACATTGAAGGGGAGCGCAGGGCATTGGCGGGAAAAAGTAATACGCTGGCACGCAGATTCGTTCGCTGCAGCAAACAGGTAAAGGTTACACTTTTTAGGGTTCCGTTGCCAAATGGCAAAAAACGGAACCCTTATAGATTCGTCATGTCTGTCTGTCTGTCTGTCCGAGTATGTCACAGCCACTTTTTTCCGACACTATAAGAGCTATGCTGTTGAAACTTGGTAAGTAGATGTATTCTGTGTTATTAAGATTTTCACACAAAAATAGAAAAAGAAGCAATAATATTTGGGGTTCCCCATACATAGAACTGAAACTCAAAAAAAAAAAAAAACATCAAACCCATACGTCTGGTATCTATGGATAGGTCTTCAAAAAAGATATTGAGGTTTCTAATATCATTTTTTTTCTAAACTGAATAGTTTGCGCGAGAGACACTTTCAAAGTGATAAAATGTGTGTGTGTGTGTGTGTGTCCCGTAACTTCTAAAATAAGGGAATGATAAAACTAAAAAAAATATATGATGTACATTACCATGTAAACTTCCACCGAAAATTGGTTTGAACGAGCTCTAGTAAGTAGTTTTTTTGTAATACGTCATAAACCGTAAACCACAATTTACCTTTCATTCAGTCAACTCAAATATAAAAATTAAAAAAAAAAAAATTTAATTTAACAAACATTTAATTAAACATAAACCTTATGCATAAACCGTGAATACCTGCAGGTTTGTACGGAACCCTCGGTGCGCGAGTCCGACTCGCACTTGGCCGGTTTTTAAAGCTTATTCCCATGCCTGTGGGTAACCTGTAGGTACTTAAAGGTCGACCAATGCCTTGCGTGTCCAGTATAATAATAGATTCACGATGCTGTTGCGTCTGCCCGCTTTTGTAGCGCCTCGGGTATGTTTGTGGACTAGCGGACTGTGGCTAGGGTTGATGGATGGACTTAACTAAACAGAGTGCGGGGTAACACTAACAGTATCCTTCAAGTAATTGCTGAGAAGTGGATTCTGGTCGTATAGGGTGGCCATCTATTCAGAACTCGAGCGGGAGGTTTTATGCCTACACGTCTTATATGTATGTACCTCCCTTTTCGGAATATGTCTGTACTAACATAGTTTGTAAAATATTTTTTGTTACTAACAATTATGAACTTTGTCTGAATAAATAAAATATAAATAATAATAAACAGTCGGTCCATGCGCTAGTTTATTGACACACGAGACTGTTTAGCGAGTAGGTACTACTACTGCGACAGTCATAAATGTGGACATTAGTTCCAGTTTCGGTAACTATGTCAACTTTTCAGTTCTAGTTTCAGATATTATTATAAGTTTTGAGTTCAGTCGTGTACGCACGACGACATATCAAGATTTTCAGTATAAGCTAACTTCTCATTGTAAGCAATCCTATTCAATGCAAAGTCAGCTAAAACTAGTAAAGTCTAGCTTGATATCTCGTCGTGTGTCCTTAAAAACTTGCCACCGCGACCTACAAATCTAAAAATAAGTTACCACCGACAGAACTCAAATCCAACAAAATTCGTGCATACGGAAATGTCCGAACTTTAAAATACCCAAGTTTTTATATTTGTATCACAGGCATGAAGTGCACCGAAGCGTGCCACATACTGTCTGCAATTAACTTGAACAAGGGAAACTCAGAGCTAGTACACTTGCTACAAGTGTCAGCAAAACTTACTAGTACCTATTACTTTTCATGGACCACAATGATTAAATTAATAGGTGAAGTGAAACTTTATATAGGTATACCACTTTTTACGAAAACTATGCGTACGGAGGAGTATGAAATTTGGCACAGCTAAAGTTTATATGGAGGAGGAGTGCAGGATGCTAATACTTTTGTATAATAATGCATTAGAAATACATTAAGCTTTAAAAGAATTATTGTCAAATCTCGACCATTGTGTGGAAAGTGGAATGTGTGTAAAATATTTTGAGCTTCGTCATAATTATTAATAGATAATAATTATACTTAGTTAATACAGCTAATTAGTTAGTAGATTTACTAATCATCTTGTTAATTAGATTAATATTTGATGCCCTAAACCCAACTGTTTTTTTTTAATATTATTATATCAATACTTACTGTTATATAGTACCACAGTATTAATTAATAACGAACGTGCCTATACCAATGTTAGGGTAGTAACTTTTTCATATTAATGAAACCACAAAATGTGAAACCAATTTGTGATGAAGATTTTCTACAGTTTTCACATTTTTATTTACCAACGAATTGAATTCTAGATATTTGTATTCTATGTAAATATTGAACCAGTATAATAAATACTAAGTCGATATTTACACGGACGTAATAAATCGCGGCGGGATTTAGTGCGATTTGGATATCGACAACTGTCCATTCGCGCAAGTGGTTTCGCGCAAGTGGATTCGTAAATTTATTTTTCGCGCAAGGGTCCTGATTCCGAGTGTACAGATTCGGAATTACACTAAAGCCTTGAATAGGGTGTTATTTTCGTTACTTTTAGTAATTGTGGTTTTTCTTCTTTGCCAATTTCATCAAACAACTGTCGCGAACCTCTGATTTTAGTTTAAAATGAGAGCTCATCGTATCTCTCAAATAATTTGTTTATTAATGACATGGTACAATTTTAAGACAAACTGTTTTAAAATTTTTCTAACTCTTGTTATGGTGTACTTTGAATCCCGAGGTTACATTATTGCACAGTCGCCCTGGATATCGTTTTAAACCGTGCAAATCTGAGTTTTTGTTTTCTATGGTAATTTTCGAAATCCCGACGAATTCCGTGGTGTCCTGACCTTTTCAAAACTTTCTCCTAAGTTTTTCTGCCTATCTGAAACTTTTAAAGTATATTTTCGATGTTCTCACATCATGCGTGACCTACTTAGCTACCTCTCGACTAGCCTGTTAGTCTAGCGGTTAGTGACCCTGACTGCTAAGACTGAGGTCGTGGGTTCGATCCCCACCCAGGACAAATCTTTGTGTGATGAGCACAATAATTTGTTCTGTGTCTAGGTGTAATTTATCTATAATATGTATGTATTTAGAAATATATAAGTATGTTTATCAGTTGTCTGGTTGCCATAGTACAGGCTCTGCCTAGTTGGGGATCAGATAACGTTGTGTTGGTTGTCATAAGACATTTATTATTTTATTATTATTACTGTTCGCCGTGAATATGCTTGCTCAAAAACTCACTAGTCTAGGAGATTCCCAACAAGAGTTCCTTACGCACTAAAAATTAACACATTACGTAGGGGATGAAAGCTTGTATGAAATTTCATCATCACAAGCCGTATGGTCCTATGGAACTTCCAATAGTTCCATAAGACCATACGGCTAATACTATAACAAATATTAAAATGAATAAAAATATCAGAGCGTATCGGGTTTTGCGATGATGTCAAATGCGCCACGTCCTCAATCCAGCTAAACATACGGCTAAGGAATTCCTTAAAGCCTAGTAAGTACGGACTACCATGACAACCTAAGTGGACCTACGTTTTTGAAAAGAAGACGAAGCTTGTCTTTTCCGACAACCACACAATGTCTTTACATAGCCTGAAGGGTATTATGCCTAGTGATTACAGGCTCGAGACATTTTACTTTTGTGTCAAGTATGGCAACGCATCTACAAAACCTCTGGTAGATATTGCAGATATCAGAAAGCCATGGTAGCTTCTTACTCGTACCAACAGGGGTGCCACTAAGATATTGCGGCCCTGGTATAGGCAACTGAAGGAACACGGGTGGACTTTAGTCAGTAAAAGTCTGACACGCCGTCCCGCTCCGCCTAGACCGGGAGACGTCATTTGATGATTTCCCACCCACAAAAAAAAGGGGTGCCACTGAGCTGTTTGCAGGTCATCATCATTATCATTTCAGCCAAAAAGCCGTCACTGCTGGACATAGGCGTCTCTTAAATGCCATAATCGCCACGCTTGATAGGCAGATTGGCGATCGCAGTATGGTGGTAAAATGCATAGAAAACGCTGCTACCCATACTCTAGTAGTAAGTCCCTTAGGCGCCTTTTACGACACCTACGGGAAGAAATGGGATGGTGGCTATTGTTTACGTTCCCACATGGAACGCTTGTAGGTACTTACAACAAAATATTTAAAAAAAATGTATAAGGTAAATACAATAAGGTTAGTGTGCTGACCTTCCGCCTTCCTCTCTTTCCTTAAACTCACAAAAACGTCGCATAGAAAGCACTTAATTACCTGTATGGCGTATCTTCGTAGACTCTGACCAGGGCCAGGTCAGCGGCCAGGGTGTACCGGTCGAAGTTCTCGTGGATTATGACCAGCATCACGGTGAGAAGCGTGGCTCCTCTATCCGCATAGTTCTCGCCCACAACTACGCCTATTTCGTCAATTGGCACACTGCAATTTTAACCTTATTTTCCTTATACACAAATCTCAATTTTGTGACTTGGATACGTAACCAATTTTTTTTTTTTTTTTTTGCGAAAATTGTTTGCATGTCCAAAGTTATTGCAGTGAAATAAAGTTTTAATTGCGACGGTTCTCGTTATATACTGTGTACTTACAGTGCTGTTTGACTTAACACAAGTTTTAGAAAATGCGACTGTCTCTTCAGACTTCTATGAAAATGTATGCGGTTGGGGACGCATCTGGCATCCTATCTACTTAAGTATTACGAGTTTAAAATCCTACTTGCAAAATGATTATGTAAAGCAAACAGCGTACTTTATTTATGTCACCGATCTTTACTGTACAGAGGGGTAATTGCGTACTGCACTATCAGTAGGAATCGGTTTCATTTTGACAGTTTCGCAACATTCATGGCGTTGTTTATGTTGCTAAGCAAACAATTTTTTCGAACATATGAATGGAATGGATGACAAATAAGCTTCAAAATGATTCAAGTTCTGATTAATAGTGCAATAAGGGTGCAGGGCCAAATTAAATTATTCAATGCTCTGCAGCCGTGATTGGTATCGATATCTAAAAACCGGCCAAATGTGTGTCGGATTACGCACAATGAAAGGTTCCGTAGTTAGATTGAATTTATCCCAAGAAAAAAATTTACATTATGGTTGAAAACATGTTGTACCATACATTCCAACTGCAAATGTAAGTTGGTCGACTACTACTCGTATACTTGTAAAGCCTACTTAGCTGTGATAATGTTTATTTTATAAACTGATACTTTGTTTTTTTTTTCACAGATCCAAAAACAACTAAGTATTTGGTTGACAGAACGGGTGGACAGTTGACTGGGACAAAAATTAGCACTTTAATACTTAATATTTCACAAACGAATCTGTTAATCGAAAAAATGTTTCCACAAACCCGCAATACTATTGAAATACCTATTCAACAACACTCCATAGTATAGGAATGTTTTTAATCCTATTAAAATTAAACCATGACTTTATTTTACCATTTTGGGAGTAATATGCACAAAGATACCAAATTACAGCTTTCTAAGAGTCGCTGAGGTAAGCTGCGGACAGACTGATGGACTTAGTAAAACTAGAAAGGTTTTCCTTATTGACTTGGAGAACCCTAAAAATTGTCAAACTAAAAATATATTATTTTGGGTTTTTTGTCATCAACCGCAACCGTTGTTAGTGTAATGACAAGAAATATTGGGGAAAAAAATTTGTTTAGACTTCGCACTGCCTAGACGTTTTTTTATAATAATTTTTTATAATAATTTCCTATGCAACAAAAAAATACAGACGAATTGACAACTTCCTTTTTTAAGTTAGTTAAAAAGCTGAGAATTTGTTAAGTCCCGATTGTTTAAAAAACAGTGTAAGTAACAGATTATTTTTCCAAAAGTTATTGATTTTAAAAAAAATTCAATACAATACAGTACCAAAAATTAATGGAAAGATCACTTGTATCCAGTAAAAGTTAAAAAAAAAAACTATATGACAGGCGACAGGGCCTTCAGTGTAAAATGATTCCGTGTATTGACAATTAATAATAATAATAATGTTTATTTTCAATAATAATTTCAAATTTTACAGACATCTTATAGGCTATATTTTCTTTTAGCAAATGAATTAGACATCTGTAGCCGAACTAGGCAAAAGCCTGTATTTCGGCTATCAGCGCCAAACCCTCAAATAATTTATACTTGAAAAAGACACCAAGTAGAATTAACTATGTAAGTCGATGTTTGTTGGAAAAAGATAATCTATACTTCTATACTTACTATAATAAATGTGAAAGTATGGTCTGTTACGCTTTCGCACCTAAACCACTGAACCGATTTTGATGAGATTTGGTACAGGATACATAGATAGGTACACACTATACAGAGATAGGCCAGACCTTTTGTTCCGGTAGCACGTTCTCGTAGGATAATTTTTGATGTCCACGCAGGCAAACCCCCGCAGAAGCTAGTACGTAAAAAAAGGATATATGAAAAAGTAGGAACAAGTTGGTAATTAAAAGACCCTAATTGTAGGAATAGTGAATGTAACTGTGTACGTTTGTTGTACAAGTGTGTCTGCTGTGTGGGTAGGTTGGTGTAGTGAGTGTGTGGGTGTGTGTGATTGCATATGAGTGTACAGATTTCACTATAAAACTAGATTGGTGGTACAAGAAGGCTTTTAATATCACTGCACGAAAGTTTTAACAGCCAATCACATAGCAGCAATTTGCACTTTAAATAGGAACGCTCGTAAATGTTAAGTGTGCTCGTAAGCGAACAAACAGTTCGCTTTGTTATAAAGACGAGGACCGAGGACATAAAAATACGTGAGGGGTTTCTATAACTAAACACGATAAAACAAAAAACAATAGATTTTCGCAACTCTTACTTCAAGTAATATCACTACAGGCGGCCGATGACCCATTTTTTAAATATTTTATTGTGTTTATATATCGATATCCATCACGTCTGCGGTATTTTTTAGCTAATTGGGTTGAACCTTATACACATATTTAGGTACACCATATTGAATTTGACCCCCTGTATCCACACAACATACTGAATTTGACCCTGTACACATACACCATATTGAATTTAACCTTGCATACATACATACACCTTAATGAAGTTAACCCTGCATACACAAATACACCATATTGAATTTGACCCTGTATACATACACCACATTGGTTCCGTCTGTCCCAAGTCAATATCTCAAGTTACACCAATACCTTAGCATTTAAGTGGATGCTTGCGCTTTAAACTCAACTAAATAATCTGCAAGAAATTATGGAGCCAATATAGACGTCTGAAGCCGCAACTAGCAGAAAATGTATTTCAACAACTAGATTACCCTTAACGTTACACCGCCTGGGTCAATACACCAACCGCATGTTTATATGACAAAAAAAGGAAGTTGTTAATAAACATTCTGACTTCTGTCCTGAGACATAAGACATAAAATAATATTTTAACAGCATTTCTGCTACCATAGTTAATTACATAATGGGAGTGGGAGCGGTAATTCAATCTCGGATAATTTTCGCTGTTAGGGAAGAATTAAGCAAACAGTAACGACATTCATTAACTCACTCGATCAAAGGATGCGCCACGGTAATGAACAAGTTCTTCGTGAGCATGGTGGCCACGGAGTAGTGCATGATGTGCCGCCGTATGCTCGCCACGTAAGGATGTTCACGAATCGTCACACGCATACCTTTAAATATCTGGAAATAATACAGTTTGTCGTCATGCATTTTTTTTTCTGACTGATTTTTATACTTTCGGGATGCTCATAACAATGCAACATGAGTGGCTCTCAATGCTGCAGGGATTTTTACCAACAATGTTTGAAACTCAGCACAATAATACCGACAATACAACAAGCCAACAAAGTAAATACCATCCTTTGTTTTTACAATTGCAGTATACCAACTATAACGCTCAGTGCGTTCAAAATTAACGTTTGTTATTTTAATTGGAGTAGGCATAACTCCAGTGAATGATACAATACCACTAAATGATACGTATTTGGGAATTGGAATACCTTTCTATTTAGCAACGGTATATCACCCGGCTTCCATAACGAATTTTCCTGAAAGAGAGGTCGAAAATCCTCTCTTCTATATATACGTTCGTCATATGTCAGATCGGGGTTAAAGCATTTAATGACCGTAAATGTAAAACACAGCAATATATAATACAACATCTGACATTTATCTGTAAATAAAATGATCCGTTGTTAGGGTCCGGTATATATTAAAGCGATGTGGGAGCGAAGCCGTATTATCCAGGATAATACCCGTCGAGGCTGAGACGTGTGCCCATGTGTAAAGAATAAGATCAATATAAGCCCCAAGAGTCATTTGTGAGCTCAATTAGGAGGGAGATGTGGTCGCTAATCTGTTTACGTCGCCGTCGTATGCGGTACGGGTGCCGGACACCGGATACAAGTAATATGATCGCAAGATCAAAGAGCGGCTAGTCTAGCAATAATTGATTGCGCCGTACCTCACGTATCTAGACGTGAGCGGAACCATGATGTCGTGGAAAATAGCGCGGAAAGCTGAGAGTAATTATTGAATAGTATCTAGTTAGGTATATTGTATTCGTTTTCTAGCTTTTGCACATATCTTTGAATGGCAACTGAACCAGATTTTTTGACACTATCTAAGATACTCACTTTTTTACTAGCTACAAACCACATATATCCAGAGGCTTCTAGCGATGCGATGTGACGACCCAGGCCAGTTCAAGTCAAGCACATTTTTCAAAGGATTGGTATTTAAAATAAAAATGTCTAACATTGACGCTAGTCGCAAATATGACGGGCGTAGAAACATGTTGAATAACTTATCTATATCTTGATCACCATTTCATAGACCGTATCCAAAGGAAATACTTAGTACCCATTTAATTCGTTTCAGAATAATTTTGTACTTACAAAAGCTCTGTATTATCAATTTCATGGTCGCAAAGCGTATTTTCTTGGAAAATCAAACCTTCCTTAGCATAAAATCTATTTGGTTCAGATATTAATACGTTCGGATATTTTATTCATTTAGTAAAGAAATATTTTGAAATAAACAAGCCAATTCGTTCACAGTTTTATTAGACAAAACTTATAAATATTTAAATACACAAAATTAAAAGTATATAATATGTACTATGATTAATATTAAAATATAGTTGTTTCATATAAATAAAATAATAAAACTATTTTAAGCGAGGGTCACATTTGCAAATTGCTTTTACAAGTTATACACTTAAAACTTTATAGAATTATTTTAAAACGTCTATGCAGTCGAAACCATAGATCGGTGCCATACTTACCGCTTCGTCCACAATCCAGGCATATATCATGGCGCCGGCCAGAGAGTCCACTACCCAAAGCAATAAGCAAGTGCGAGTCGGGCTCGCCGCGTTTTGGCACATTCTTTTTTATTATTTGCCATGTTAGAAACCATAGTTACTCGTATTCTGTAAACATTTTAACCGGCTACCTATCGCATCTAAATAGAAATATCCTATGATAAACAAACATAAGACGTAGGGTTAGTAATCGGGTCCCAATTGGCACATGGCACCCTTTGGGCACCTAACCCTAACCATTATCAATAGTATGGTTTATCACTCAAAATTAGTGTTGACCTGTTTGTTTATCCTTTGTATGTACAATAAATAGGCTTATAATTCCACCTCACGTTGTTTAATAATTGGTTTTGGCATTTGTTGCAACCAAACACGCTTATTTGTTATTTTACAACCGGGATTAAACATTCCTGTGCATTTAGCATTGAATCATGTTCTTAATACCGTTAAAATATAATTGCAATACAAGCGAAACTAATTTTTGGAGGTGAAAATAATGCAATAGCTAATATTTGGTACAATAATGTTTATACTAATTTCATCGTGGCGTGCGTGCAAAATATAACATTTTATATGAACATCTAATTTGTATCAGAACCAGCACATGGCTTTTTGTAGTTTGCCTAACCGTTTAAGGCAAAAAGTTTATACATAAATATATATGGGTCTAACATCTAGATATGATACAGACAGTGATGTGAATCGACAACTTTACAATAATTTTCAACTTAAAACGAAGCCTACGGTAGCGCTACTGCGTAGCATAAAAGGCGGTGTAGTACCTTAGCAACGCCCTTTTGATAAGTTGACCAAGATAATATGTATATAGACAACTGTCTGTACTGACTTCGTTCACAAATCTTTGAGGCATAGTGTGTGATGTCTTCACACAATAGTAAGCGTTACTTTATACTAAAATAACACAAATTCTTGACTGCGTGCATATCGAAGGGCATCATAATTTTGTGTCAATTTATCAAACAGTTGTTACTCCTGTGCCAGTGTAGTGGCTTTGGGTTCGCCGGTGCTAGGTGTGGCAAGATGCACATAGGCCCGTTGAGGCCACGCCGCCGGTCGCGACCGCTCCATCACACCTAAGCAAGAGGCTGCACTGCTGCCCGTGCCCCCGAAGGCACGCGTGCTCGATGTTGACAGCGAATGGACCGATATCACCTGCAAAATTATAAATGTCAAAATGGAGAGAGCTGAGGAATGTTTGGAAATAAGTGTAAAAAAATTACGGCATGTATATTTTTATTTAACTTTATTGCTATATTCTTTGTTGAATAGCTGATAATTTTTATTATGTTTAAGATTTACTTGGAAACATTTTTTTCTTTTTTAAATCTCACAAGGTAAATTTTCTGTTGCGAACTTGGACTGAGAATAAAAGCACGCAATCCTAATGATTGTATGTGTTGAGTATACATTTCCAAGTAAAGCTTTGATTCAAACATACCGAACTCTTGTACCTACTGAAAATCATGTGTACGTTTGTCAAAACATTTCTTGTGAAATGATGTTCCTAGTTCAATATAAATCTGCCTAGCCTTTGCTCGATTATGTAGGGATCTGCTTCCAGTTTATTAATTTTCCAAGTAACGTCCATTTAATTAAGTTGGCGGATTTTCCAGTAGAAGTTAAAGGGTCCGACACGACCTCTCAACAGTCTCGCCTAGACGACTGACCAATTTAATCGACTGAGTCAAGAAACACTTATCAATTGCTAACCTAACAAGTTGGGTCCTGTCAAAATATTTTATAAGTCAGCACAGCTGAGTAATATTATGCTCCTGAAATATGTAGTTACGGTTGAAGAAAAAAAAGATAAAAACTCTACAGTGAAACCTCTGGGAAGAACCTAAAATCAATTACATAGGACTATATTTTTTTCATTGATAACGACTTGTCTCCTCGAAAAATAAATGAGTAACATCCAGTTCCTCAGTTTTTATTTCGGAGACTTTCTTATATCAAAATGACCGTAACAGTCTCAGAATTGCATTTTTGTTTATATTATTTTTAACATAATTATTGTGATAATTATAGCAATGCCTCGGTCGGAAGCCTTGCCGAGTTCACTGAATGTTTGGGCGAGATTGCGGGGATTGTTGAGAAATACAGTGGTTGACTCTGTGTTTACATTGGGTGGGTATAATGTTCAGCTCGGTCTGAAATTAAACTTCTGAACTTTTGTGCGTTCTGCCGATATTGAAATATCATCTTGGGACTGGAATACGTACGTAAGTGACATTTGTGTTACTCAGAGTTGGTTAAATCACTGTGTAGTAGCTGAAGCTGTGTGAACGACTGTGGTCGATGCAAAGTTATTACACAACGTTCATTGGCTTGACCATGTACCATTACAAATAACGAGAGACTAATACAGGTCGATTTTCCTTCCAGCTATAGAAAATATAGTGATAAATGTAGAACATGGATCCACTATTGATAGAATGTACTATGAAATTGTTGAAATATTGAGCGAAGCGGTATGTGTTTGTTACTGTGGGCCGGATCAAAACAAAAGAAAACCGGTGATAGGTTGAGACAAACATAATCGACAGGCGCACTCAGATGTGCAGCTTGATTTTCAGAATTGGATGATATATTGTGGTGAACCTAAAGTTTGTTCTGTAAACGACATCCTGAGAGAAACAAAACGGATTTTTAAAAGTAAACTAAAGTGGAGTCCCGCAAAGAGAGGACAAATAAAAATGAATATCATAGCATCTTGTCACTGAGAAAAGAAATTTAGTAAGCTTTGGAAGCACACTAACAAACTGAGCGGGAAGTGAAGCCTTCCTACGAGCGTGGAGAATGTTAGTGAGTCTGCCTCCATAGCCAATATCTTTGAAAATTGTTTTGAAGTGCCGTCTAGGGTTTATGAGATAATTGCGGAACTTTCTTCCAAATGCCACTAAAACAGCGCTTGCACAATCTCTTTTACTTCTCATCCTAGACCGCGTCGATATTAGTTATCTGGATTGAACTGAGGTACAACTAGATATATTTGAGCGATTTCATTATGTACAAGATTAATATTTGACCTGCGCAATTTTTTTTCGTACATCGCTCAACTGGCTTCCCTGCCATTTTCGCCGGAATTCACATTTCGTGTTGTCAACTCTACAGTATTTTGTTTAGTCGTATAACCCCTTTTAATCTCAAAGAACGTGTTAAGCTCCTTTATGATACACGTTATAGATATATATGGTAATCGGAAAACCTGAGACTAGAGATGGCATACATTCTTCAGACCAATCTTTAACAGTTCACGAAGTATGTTTTGAAATTACTAGCCCATGTCGATATGGTTCCTTGTTTTGGTTCCTTGTGGTACCGAACGTAAAGAATAGCACCATCCCATTTCTTCCCGTGGGTGTTGTAAGAGGCGACTATGGGACTTACTAGAGAATGACCGGCAGCGTTCTCTATGCATTTTACCACCATACTGCGATCGCCAACCCGCCTGCCAAGCGTGGCGATTAAGGCAAACCCTCCGAAATTGGGTGAGGCCTATGCCCGGCAGTAGACGTTTTTCGGCTGAAATGATGATGAATGATATCGTTATGGCATACTCAAAGATATGACGAGACCAACCCGCACTGAGGAGGCCTGTGTCCCAGCAGTGAACGTTTATAGGCCGCTGATGATGATGCTCAAAGATTGTCTACTTTTAAGTTATGACAATAAACACTTCCTCTCTACTTAAAAATCATCATTATAATTATGTTCTTTGCTCTTGTTTCATCATTATTATTATAATCTAATATATAAAATTCTCGTGTCACAGTTTTCGTTGCCATACTCCTCCGAAACGGCTTGACCGATTTTGATGAAATTTTTTGTGCTTATCCGGTATCTATGAGAATCGGCCAACATCTATTTTTCATCCCCCTAAATGTTAGGGGTAGTCCACCCCTAAATTTTTATTTTTATTTTTTAGACAAAATTTTTAATTTCTATTTTTTTATGATACAACATACAAAAATACATACAATCCTCAATTTTCACTCTTTTTCACCCGGCAAAACAACGTTTGCTGGGTCAGCTAGTAATTTATATAGATTAGTATTTGGCACACCACATACTACCTGTAGTATTGTCTCTCCGTTTCCTTGTTAATGTTCAAAGGTTGCCTTTAAAAGATCGGTTTAAGCGATAAGACCGCCCATTGTGTCCCTATGTAAACTACATTTATATCTGTAATTTATATGACGTACATAATAAAGAGTAAGTTTTCTAATATATTCTTTGTGAGAACTTTGATTATTTCCGAGCTCTTGGCTATGCTTATTATTTGCTTATGTTATGCACCTTCATCATTAGTTTCTAACAACCTTTCTATCTTGAATAACATCATAAACCTCTAAGGGATGCTCTTTGATTCATAACATCATCAGTTGCTTGAGCAACTATCTCTCCCCTACATAATAAGTTGGTAAAAAGCTACACATAAGAAAAAAAAATGTATACACGTCAACTTGAGAACCTCCTCCGTTTTTTTTTCGTCGGTTATAATACGCTTGCTTACGGAGAAATGTACATAATAAACAATATTGATTTGCAATTTTTCTTAAAAAAAGACAACACAACATAGAAAGAAGCATACTAAATTCAATGAAAAAAGATAAAGTAAATGTTAATCTTACAAGAATAAAAACAAACGTAGCAGACGAGCTTTAACAAAAACTTGAAAAAAAAAAAACAAAAATGGCAGTGGGCAGGCCCAGGGTGGGATGTTATTGGGGGTAAAATCAGAAAACTTGCCAGAGAAGCAACAGAGTGGTATCCCAGATTTAGAAGAAGAGAAAGATATGAAAGAGGAAAAGTTGCAGACTATTTCAAAGATAGGAAGAGGAATTCAAACCTACTGCGGGCATGGAAAATAAAACACAAGACCGCACGCTATGAAAAATTCTGGCGGAAAATTAGTCCATTACTAATAAACAAAGCACTCCACAATTTCTTATATCTTTTTTTTTGTGGGTAGGAAATCGTCAAAAGACGGCTCCCGCTCTGAGTCGAGCAGAAGGGCGTGCATTTTACTGACTATACCCACCCGTGTTCTTTCAGTTGCCCATATACCAGGGCCACGGTATCTCTATCGAACAAATCTCGCGACTCTGGCAGAATTTCTGATGTCTAACCCTATAATTAACATACAATGTTAAACTAAATGTTACATTGTTAACATGGGCTATAATTTAAATTTAAATTACGTTTCCTAAGAAATATTAGGTTGGGGAAAAAGTCTTTTCGCATTATAGTATGTATGAACTTGTAATAAAATCTCTTTGGCTATACTATTTGTATCTGGCTGGTTTTGGTATCATTGAAAGTTTAAATTTTAAAGAACATAATTCCAAATTCAAATTAGGAAAATGTGTGATTTTCATTTATTTTTTGTACCGTCAACATGAGTGAATCTAATGAAGAAATTCGATACATTTTAAAATTTTACTACAAAAAAGGTAAAAATCCTACGCAAGCCGCGAAAAAAATTTGCGATGTTTATGGACCTAGTGTAGTGTCTGTGAGAGTAGCACAAATTTGGTTTAAGCGTTTTCAATCCGGAAATTTTGATGTCAAAGATGCACGTCGCTCTGGTCGCCCTATTACGGATAAAATGGATGCCATTTTTGAAAACGTCGAGCAAGATCGGCATACCAGTAGTTACGACGTAGCTGAAGAACTGGAAATTGACCACAAAACAGTTTTGGCGCATTTGAAAAAAACTGGGTACACAAAAAAGCTCGACATTTGGGTACCTCACGAGCTCACTGAAAGAAACCTAATGAACCGTGTACTCATTTGTGATTCTTTATTACGACGTAATGAAACCGAACCATTTTTGAAGAAGCTGATAACTGGTGATGAAAAGTGGATCACGTATGACAAGAACGTGCGTAAAAGGTCGTGGTCAAAGGCCGGTCAGGCTTCACAGACTGTGGCGAAACCCGGGTTAACTCGCAACAAGGTGATGCTGTGTGTGTGGTGGGATTGGAAGGGCATTATTCATTATGAGCTGTTACCACCAGGCAGGACCATCGATTCTGAACTCTACTGCGAACAACTGATGAGATTAAAGCAAGAAGTTGAGAGAAAGCGGCCGGAATTAATCAACAGAAGGGATGTGGTTTTTCATCATGATAACGCTAGACCTCACACATCTTTAGCCACCCAACAAAAATTAAGAGAGTTTGGCTGGGAGGTGTTAATGCATCCGCCGTATAATCCTGACCTTGCACCTTCAGATTTCCACCTGTTTCGGTCTCTTCAGAATTCTTTAGGCAGTGTCAGGTTAACATCACGAGAGGACTGCCAAAACCACTTGTCGCGGTATTTTGACCAGAAGTCCCAAAATTTCTATAGCAATGGGATCATGTCCCTACCTACAAGATGGCAAAAAGTTATCGAACAAAATGGTACCTACATACTTTAGTTAAATGTAAATAAACTTTATTAAAAAATGTTTTGAATTTTCTTAAAAAATGCGAAGAAACTTTTTCCCCAACCTATTACATGAATTTTATTTCCGTGCAGCGTTTACATTTGAATTTAATTAATACTCGACTCTGGATATTGCAATTATCTGTATCATGGTGCACTCCGCAGATTTAATTATCATGTCATTTTCATATATCGCGTTCCGCGTTCTTCTGACCACGATAGTAGGTATCAATTAATTTTTATTGTATGTAAGGGTATAGTTTATGAGTCAGCTAGTATGTAATACAAACCCGTGGAAAATTATTGCCCATGAACATAATCTGCAAAAACCACCAGCTACCAATTATCAAAGTATCCCTACAACGAAATAATTGTTATACTTAAGATGTCTTTCAATGATTACTACGTAGTTTTCTTGAGTTCCATGGAACCTAAATATTTTAGGCATGCCACAGCATAAATTAATTAATTTGTTGTAAACTGAACGCAACCGGATGCTACCTTTTGCTTCCGCTGTCATCTGTAAACTCATTCCTTTTTTTGTGTAACGAAATGCAATCTTCGCATAATTGAGTGGCGGTTCCACGTAATTCGAAAAAAACAGTGTTCATTAAAAGTGTCAATTATCATAAAAATCATTATATAAATAATGATGATCAAACATCACTAACAGGTAAGTTTGTTTGTTCGCTCATTATTTTATCTACGAAGTTTATCTACCTACTATTGCGAGACATCATAAATAACATATTCAAAGGTAACCGAATAAGGCCGCTTCTGTCATCGACATCTTGGTTTCATCCGAATTACGTTCACCGCTGGACAAAAGCCTTCAAGCGTCATCGTCAGTAAATTCACTCGTCAAAAAATAGTTTGACGTAATTGTTTCGAAAAATAAAGTAATAAACCAACAGAAATTTATTTTGTTGGTGACAGAATAATGTGATACCATTTATTGAAAAAAAATAAAAAATATGAACAACGTATCGAAAACATATTCGCACCGACAAAGTGTGAGGTGCCATTAACGTAGAATAAATTTCATATTATTTTCACATTACAGTTTATAGAATTATGGTAAAAGCTCAATTCACAATATTCGGCTTTGTCTTCATTTTCACAAAATTAATTTAAATTCGAGCACAGTGTGTTACTCCATGTAATATTTGTCAAACAAAAACGCTTGATTATATTACATGAATAGAAACGGGAAAATTTATAAATATCCCTTACTCAAGTTCTGAATGATTTTATTTGAATACTCATTCCAAACAATATAGGTTCACCTTTTACCAAGTTTTCTATAGCAACGACGATTTCTTAGTAAAAAATGGATACACGTTCTTAGGTATGAAACAAATAACTCTAGCTCTGTGTCTGTCATCTTCTTACAGTCGAAAGAAGCAGACAGTTGTTTAAATCAGGCTTAATGTGAAACATTTTCAGTGCTTTTTTGTGCAGGCAGGCTCTGCGGCTCTAAGCTTTCATCTTCTAAGTTATTATGGCAAAAATAACCAAACTTATTAGTCAAAACTTAAAATTTGTTTCAACCCATCATATCCTCTAAACCAGTTTTAAGTAATGCTTGAGAGTTGAGATAGGTTCCCGCATTGACGAGGCGGGGGGGCTCAGTAGCCGTGATTTAGAACCCCACGGTGAAGCTAAGAGGAACCCGAGGAGGGGCCGCTCGTCAAGGCTTTTCCGCTCGAAGCCGACGATGTAGCGGCCAACGCGGTGTCATTTGGCGACATGGCGAGGGTTGGAGGCCGCGGTGGGAGAGGAGTGCCGGTATTGAGGTGCACCGCTGTCCCTACCTTCCGCGGCCTGAACGGGGTCGCCACCGTCCGATGGCGAACGCGGTGGGGCCGCAGGGGAAGAGGAGTGTTGGTATAGCGTTGGCCACTCTCGCTATCCCCTGCGGCCGAAAAGTGGTAGGCGACGGGGCCACAGTCCTGACTCGTCGCAGGGGGACCAAGGGTGCCATTCAAGGGGTTGTGTTGAAGAGTTTTTTCGTTTCCGTATTCCCGCCATAAGCGGTGTAAGAGGACACCGTGGAGTTTTAGTGGGTTGATGTCCCACATAACTGCGCTATTTCCCCTTAGTAGCGCAGTATACATGAGCATTTCTCCACGATAAAAAAAAGGTTAAATAGATAATATTACAAAAAAAAAAAAAAATACAATTCCTTTTTTGTGGATGTAAAATAATTAAAAGTTCATTATTTAAATTGTTACTAACTTTGGACCGATGGTGTAACAACGGCCGACTTTCAGACGAAGAGCCGTCAGCATCGATATTCCTGGACTGATAGTCTTGCGCCATCCATAAAAACACGAGCATGGCAACCGCGAGCATCGCAGCGTACACGAAGAATTCTGTCGCCTGCAAAAATTTACACGTTCAAATTCAATTCAAAACTCCCGCTGCGAACTACGCTTCGGAGAGAAACACAAAATGACATCATATTTTCGCGTCAATCACGTTCACGACACTGCAGTGATCGTAATCTGTAGTTTGTGATCACTGGAGCTATATTTAACGTGTCGTGATTGGCCTACTTATGAGTTCAGCTCATCTCCATGAAGTTATTATTTTGACGGAGATGAACTAAACTCAATACGTTTCAGTTTCATACATTATTAGTCACAAAATAATATTAGAGCCTCGCATAAGTTGCATGTAATGGATTTCAAGCTCAAGTTTGCTATATGTTTCCAAACGAATGTTAAACAAGATATATGTATTCAGTAACTGATGCATCGTACTGTTTCCGGGTGTTCGTTTGTTGTTCCATAACTAGTTATTGCAGGTTTCCGCTGTTTGCACGGTTTGTAAAAGCGTAATATTCTGCTTGGAGTTGTGAGTTCTTTTCTTTTTTTTTTTAACTACAAACCTTGCCCATTTCTGGTGGTCGCCAGTTTTGGCTAGATCAAGAACCGAAAATATTTTTGTTTAGATGTATTTTTGTTTCTTTATATTAAAGTGAAACTTTTATTACATCGTCTCACACTTTTTCGTCTGTGTGTTGCATGTCGCGTGACGGTCGGCCGCGTAGTAGGGATAAAGTGAAAGGCGCTCGCTGGTGCATGTTGTTGTTTATGGATTTATTTCAATTTTGAGTGCTTGAATTTAACTTATTTCGTATGAATATTAAATTAAGTCTTTTTATTAAGCTATTGCATATATTCCGAAAATGTTTAGTTAAATGTCTATAATGTGAAAAAAAGTTTCACTTTTACCGTGGTTTCATAAAAACCACACAATCCTTTTTTAATTGGTTAAGTGTCGTTACGGGTCGTCAGTAGCCCGAAAATCGGACAACCTGTCTTACCAAGGTAAATCGTATAACCCAGTATCTGAGTTGTGGAGGTCAGATAGTCAGTCGCTCTATGTAAAATACTGGTACTCAGTATCCAGTTAGCCGACGCCAACATAATTGGGAAAAGACGAGGTAGATGATGATGATTGATTGGTTGAGTGTTAATTTACCAGTTGTACCTATTATAACTAGCTCTTTGCCAGGTATTATTACAAATGTATAACAACAATCACTATTTTCATGCCCAGGGCAGTTCTGTGAATGTCAACGTGAATCAATTACCGGAAGTTTACAAAGGAGAGCAGGGTTGTAAGATGACGACAATAGACACAACTCTGTCCATCCACAGCTTATACACCGGAGGTTATGATTGGAATCTACTATATTGTTTTCAATATTCTATAGCTCCATTGGATTAAGTGGGAGTGAGCGACAGAAACAATGTTACCGTTTCCAACAAGTAAAGCCTCGAAGCGATGTAATTCCAATCTAAAACCATTCGTAGCATATACACAAAGGCCCGAGGTACACATACAGATATTTGAAAGCGCATATTCCATGTTATCAATATTATTTGGAATATCAGGCCTAAGAGTACTGAGGGAGCGCCGAAAACTGGACTGGTTTAAGTAACGTGCTGAGAGCCGCCGTGAAATATTTGCATTTCAATGAGAGGATGGAGAGTGTCTACCGTCTGTGTCTTGTTTCGCTCAAACAGTCAATGGAAATACTGTCTCTTTTCTATATATCTTCTGACGGTTATCATAATACTCGATGTTGTACCGAGAACCTGATATCTCGGAACACCACCGGATTTAGTATTATATCTATTCGTGTGTATATTGTAGGTTGATTTCTTTTAAAGTCATTGTTTAAAGTCCTTAATTTGATCTTCAATACTTTAGTCAGTTAATCAGTTTTCATCATTATCATCATCAGCAGCCTATAATTTTCCCACTGCTGGGATACAGGCCTCCTCTCGGTGAGAAAGAGTGGGTCATAATCCACCACGCAGGTCCGGTGCGGGTTAGTAGATGTCACATGTCTTCGAATTTTTGGTTCAAACACATGCCGGTTTCCTCACGATTTTTTCCTTCACCGTTTTGAGAGTAGTGGTGATGAAATAATTTACACAAAGTAAAGCACCTGCTTGGGGGGAACTCACGACCTTACTACTCATAAGTCGCAGCCGTTACCACTGGGCCACCACTGCTTAAGATAATTGGTTTTAGTGTCACATAATCACATGAAGAATTCACTGTTGATCTTTCAGTTTACGTTCAACCATTTGGTTTTAAAATAATTCAATATTTATTGAATTACTAGCTGTACCCTGCCACGCTTCGCTGTGGCACATTCGAGTGTTTTCCTCGCTTCCGGCAGATGGCGCGGTCACTGGTACACAGCTGATCGTTAAAAAAAACTGTTTTTTCCACGTCGCGGATATGTGACTGATGCAAAAAATAGATAAAAACAATCCTTGAGGCGGATTATATATCATGCTAAAATTTCAGCTCCATCGGTGCAGAACTTTTTGAGTTTTTGAAGCGTACACAAACCAACATAACATTTTTATATGTATCGATTTTAAAACCAAAAGTTTCTATGTCAAATCTATGATTTTACAGCTGAACCTTTAGCGGGAATATGACGGTGGATCCTATCATACGCATTCCCAGTAGCTGGTGCAGTCAGACAGCGTACGGCTCCACAGACTAGGCACGCAAAAGGTAGGTAGGTAATAGTATTTAACTACATGGGCAAGCGGGCACTATTTGGCACGGCCGGTAAACACAGGCTTCGCTTGACGCAGCGTTTCCAGTGAAATTACCGAAATGGAATAGTTATCGCCATTAGGCACGTTAACAATTCTGGTAAAGGAACTTATAGCACTAATTAAACGTATTTCAAACTACAAAGTAAGCTAACATTAATGTTGTTTTTGCGCTAAGTAAATTATTACTAGATTTGTGGTTTGTTTCGGTCAAAAATAAAACAATTATTCAATCCTATAAGGAAAATTATACTAATTGAAGTTAAAGTTGGTTTTGCTGGGATATAAACTAAAATTCGTTTATTAAAAAAACAGTAAAAACTTATAATTCAAACATTATTCAGAACATCGTGTTTAAGTAGCCGTTTAAAAGTAGTGTAGTAGAGTTAAGCACTCTCATATATATAGACATTCTATCGCAATGATGAGAAATACCAAATGTGTAAAGACTCACAATGTACTTAAAATGATCTAAATAGAACATACCCGGCCTGAACATGCTTGAACCAACTTTACGCTACTCTTTACTGACACTGCTTTAAGTCCGTGAACGTCACAAAAATTTCGCGGCTTGTGCCGCATTTTCCCGTTTTTGTAATAAAACTTCAAAATGTATAGAATTTATTCGTTAGATGTTCTCAAAATGGCGAACAGAACAAACAGTTAAACAATGGCGGGTAGACGTTTGTTCTTTTAATTTTTCTTATTTTAAATGTCATCTATTTAATAGTATTAAACCAGCCAGATTCAACCAGTTCAGCAAAACATGTTTAACTACAACTGTATTCCTATAAAATACAAAAACAGTCTCACCCCGACCTCTAACAATGGTTCAACGACGCTGAGTATACAAGAAAAACTGCTTTGATAAAGAACAAGATTTTCGCTCCAATTCGACATTCGACGCCATTATGTTGCCGGCAGATAGACAAGAATTGTATCGCCTTGTCGTATCGAACAACAAACTATTATTTTAGTTGTATAACTAACGACCTGTCCCTTCTTCAAACTGTTGAAAAAACTTAAAACTTTATGTTATGTAAATTTGTCATATTTTATAAATGTAACATTTAAATCATCTACACAAATAAATAAAATTGGAGTGTCTGTTTGTAATATTAAGATAACCACTTTTTACTAAGTGTATATGGATTTATACACGGTACATATACCAAAACAACATTTTTTTACAATTTTTGTCTGTCTGTCTGTCTGTTTGTTCCGGCTAATCTCTGAAATGGCTGGACCGATTTTGACGGGACTTTCACTGGCAGATAGCTGATGTAACAAGAAGTAACTTAGGCTACTTTTATTTTAGAAAAATAAAGTAATGTTGCAATGTGCAAGTACTGTCCAGTACCGCGCACAGCTCATCATTACATATTATTGAAAAAAAAACACCCCGTCTGTCTGTCCCTATGTATGCTTAGATCTTTAAAACTACGCAACGGATTTAGATGCGGGTTTTTTTAATAGATAGAGTGATTCAAGAGGAAAGTTTATATCGATGTCATCCGGCCAAAAATCTGGATTGAAAATACCACACAGAGTATATATTACCTATATAACCCGGACATTCTTACCGCGGTAGTACGTCTTCTTGCGTTAATTTCCACTATCCACGCGGGCGAAGCCGCGGGCAAAAACTAGTCTGGAATATATTCTCAAATTTACAGTTGAAACTGCCTCAAAATTCATTACGTAGTAATAACTTCGTAACGTATTTTGAGGCGGGTTTAACGTTTTGCACGAGCGCTGGCGTTAATTTGAAATTTAAGTAATTTTATGTTAGCTGAAAATCATATCAAAAACAGATTTTCTACAGTGCATATGAGATCATGCATATGGGAGTGTCAGCTGCTGCAGCAGTGGTGTTCATCATTTGATATCATCGCCACTATTATTTAGTATAACGAAAAAGGATACTGTTTTCGTAAAGAAGTTAGTTTGACTTCCGGTTCTTTTGAAAGAAACAATTACGCGGCTGACTTAATATATTTCCCGTTGAAGATAATCCTAAAAATCGTTCCAAAGGTTTTGGCGCGGTGTGAAATTACTTTTTAATTTCTCATACTCGGAAAGTAGTGTTTGTTTGATCTGAATAGCGGGTTGAAGACCCTGCTCCCCACTTTTGGGCGGGAAAGACTCATAGTAATTGCTTCCCTCTCTAGTACGGGAATAAATTTTAAAGTTAGGTTAGTTAGGTACTCGGGTACAAAATCTTTTGCATAATTAAAAATATATCGATTAAAATTAAAATAAATCCTGCGGTCATGTGAGCGTATAAACAGTTAGTGAGAGTTAAAAAAAAAATCCTTTTAAGCGGGACGGCCGCGGCGGTGACGCGGTGTGTTTCAAATTTAAAAATTACCTTACAATATGGCGGGATACTAACTCTGTCAGCTGTAACGAACGTTAGGGACGCTGTTACCCGATCCTGGGGCGAACATAACAATGTTTAAAAGTCATGGAGGATGGAAATCCAGCACAGTCGCGGAGAGCAACATTGACAATTTTGCCTAAAATAAAACTAAAATTACAAACAAATTATATAAATACACTGACACTATAAATTTTCGCCCCAATTCGTCTCAGCCAATTACATCAAGGGAGTCTCCGCCATGGATTCCACCTCCTAATCAAATACCAGAGTTTCCTACTTTTACAGACATCCAGCACAGCCAAATTTGTAATAATATATCACACAGAGTAAATATTCTAAACAAAAAAAAAAAAACCACTTTAAATGACAAGACCAGCTCCACCCTTTGAATTTGGGAACAAGCGCAGGATTACATGAACACTAAGTTTTAAAAATTAAGGTTTAATTTATCTTGTATAAATTATTCCGACTTAAGCCAGGATTAAAATAGGTAACTAAAAAAACAGTACGTTAATTGCTTCTGCTTTTCCCATGAATGCACTTCCTGATTTTGATGTATCATTGCATCCATAATCTCCCGATAACCATAATAATAAGTTTGGGAACATAAAGATAAACATTAAGATCGAGATATTTTCAAACAAGTGAATACAAATGACAGGGAATAGGTATGTTTCGTTTATAAATAATTTAATTCGACACGCCTGCGGGTTGGGTTACTTTATTATTGAAACATATGTGTCATAATTCTAAAGGTTTCTTCGAACTGGTGCGACGCGACTCATGTAGAACAGATCGATATCTCCCACGTAAGTTGTTGTAACCCACAATATGCATGTTTTACGTTTATTAAACCAAACCGCCTATTTTTACATACTTTATATATGTTAAGAATAAAAAAATAAAACATATTTTTTTTTAAGTATATTTACCAGACGTATAAAGTTGTATCATTACTACAACGGTGGCGTATAACATTGTATCCAACTCCGCAACGGTTTTAGATTACAAGTTACAATTTTGAAGATACAACAACTTACGTGAGAGTATCGAGATGACATTCAGTTTTTGGAGAAAATGACCTACGAAAGTCGCGTCGCGCCTGTTTGTGGGAGCCTTAAGATCAGACACCATTTTTTTTTAAATAGTGTACCTTAAAGACGCTTATAGAAACTCCTTGTATGAAAATCTGATGAACTAAAATAAAATGAATTTTTAAAAGTCATAGATCAAAAGCTGTTGATTATGATGTTAGTAACATGGTCCTGAGAGGTTGCCGGTGTTTTACAAATAGCGCGAGCTTGCGGGTGGCGAGCAATGGGTAGCTCGCCGCCTGGTAAGGACCAGGCTCGGGTCGACGACGGCGCGTAGTGTTCCACGCGCGCCTCAAAGAGATGTCAGCAGCACTGAAGGGGTCTGCTAGGACCGATGCCTGTCAGGGTCGCGAAATTGTTCGAAAGAGATACCGTGACCCTGGCACATGGGCAACTGAAGGAACACGGGTGGGTTTTAGTGAGAGACGGCATTTGATGATTTCCCATTCAAAAAAAAAAAAACACGTTCCCATGAGATAATTTCCGACAACCACGCGGGCGAAGCTGCGGGCAGAAGCTAGTGTAGAATAATACCATATAAAGTAGCTGATGTGACTAGCGGGAGAAGTCATTTGATGATTTCCCATCCAAAAAAAAAAACCCTGTATAAGTGAAGCAATGCCTCTGATCAAACTATTGAGGAAATTCGGCATGATGTTAATTTTACGTTCATATTTGAATAAATCTTTGATATTTAAAGGACTTGTGGCTAAGGAATAACAGCCGCACGGCTTGATCGTTCAGGTTAAGCTACGCTTGCCGCGGTTGGTCCGTGGATGGGTGACTATCTTTGCATACCAAGACCCTTCCGTGCCTCAGAAAGCACGTTAAGCCATTGGTCCCGGCTGTCTTTCGTAGATCTTAGACAGTCGTTACGGCAGTTACGGGTCGTCAGAAGCCCGAAAGTCTGACAACCACTCTTACCAAGGGATATCGTATTACTCAGTAACTGGGTTGTGGAGGTCAAATAGGCTGTCGCTCCATGTAAAATTCTGGTACTCAGTTGCATCCGGTTATAATGGAGGCCGACCCCAACATAGTTGGGAAAAGGCTAGACAGATGATGATTTGAATAAATGATACGGTATAAGTAACACGTCCAACTTCGAGAACGAGGTCAATCGTCGAATACGACTCGGCTGGGCAGCGCTCGGGAAGCTACGCAATATCTTCTTGTCCCACTTACCGCAGTGTCTCAAGACGAAAGTCTTTGACCAGTGTGTATTGCCATTGATGACATATAGCACTGAGACGTGGTCGCTCACAATGGGCCTCATAAGAAGGCTCAAAGTCACCCAAAGAGCAATGGAGAGGGCTATGCTTGGAGTTTCCCTACGCGATCGAATCAGAAATGAAGAGATCCGTAGGAAAACCAAGGTAACCGACATAGCCCGAAGAATTGCCAAACTTAAGTGGCAATGGGCAGGGCACATTGCTCGCAGAACAGATGGCCGATGGGGCCGAAAGGTTCTGGAGTGGCGACCGCGTACTGGAAGACGGAGCGTTGGAATGCCTCCCACAAGATGGACCGATGACCTGGTGAAGGCCGCAGGAATACGTTGGATGCGAGAAGCACAGAACAGGTCGAAGTGGCGGTGCTTGGGGGAGGCCTATGTCCAGCTGTGGACGTCTTTCGGCTGAAATGATGATGATGAAGTAACGCATGATAATGTTTGTATCGTGTCTTGTGTTAGCATTTGTGTCCTATTTATCGCTAAGTGTCTGAGTAAAGCGACGTAACACATAATTCTAATCCATATGTCGTGAACGTATACATAATCTGATTCGTGGCCGGTAATGTGTTGCCATTACTGCCTAATATAATAAACACAAATAGACATCACGTCATTATTTAATCTTGACTAAACAACGTGCGGTATGAAAGAAGATAGAGTGACAAAAATTTGAGTATGCTCATGACCGAACCATTTGGTTTGGTCATGTTGAGAGGATGAATGAAGGGCGGCTAACAAAAGGTAGGCAGACAAGACAGATATGACTGGATATGCTGGAAGGCGACGCTCTAGGAGAACAAATAGTGACCTTATTGGTGTTGTTCTTTAGAAAGGTCCCGTGAATAGCAACCGGCGCGCGTGTATGGGGTCATTCATAAATTACGTCACACAAGTTTCAAGATTTTTTGACCCCCCACCCTGTCCTTGTCACAGCTGGTCACATTTGTGAGACACCCTCTCGCTAGTGTCACATCACATATTTTCACATCTGGACATTGATTTTTTTTTTTAAATTTTCTTTCATAGTTCATATTTCGTGTTTTAATAGTACTTTAAATATGTATATTCAATTTTGAAATGTGACGTCACAAAATTTAGGGCCCCTTATCACACAATGTCACAATTCGTCGACCCCCTCCCCCCCCCCCCCTTAACGTGTGACGTAATTTATGGATGGCCCCTATGACCAATTGTGTGAATTTAGAAGAAACAAAAAGAGAATGTTAGGATTGTAGCAGGTGGCGTTCTGTAGTTTCTGCCTACCACCATGGGAAAATGGCATGAATTTATGTATGGGTGTATAGATCTGTGGTTCCCGATAGAAGTGGCGGTGCTTGGGCGAGGCTTTTGTCCAGCAGTCAGGGAATGATTTACCCACAGGCTAATTAGGCTCAAGCTTAGGGTACAAGGATGGACGGGGCGCTGAGTTTGCCATTGAAAGCATCACTTATTTACAGAATAAAAAATGGTAATTTCGCATTCAATGAAGAGAAAATGTTAGTAGAAGGTAAATACTTTACTCCCTCGGACGATCCTGCACTTTGGAAAGTAAACGATGAATTGCGAGATTTTATTGTGAAAAATGGGGTTCAACACAATGAGGTAGAATTTTCTAAATGGGAAAGGTTGTACGAAAATTTAAAAAAAAGTTGTTCTACGTCAAGCATGTTTCGAAAAAAACTGAGAGGAAACTGCGGGGTTATTTTGTAACATTTTATTTTGACAATTTAACAACATTTAATGCGTTGTTGAGCAGACAAATGTTCGAATACATGAAACAATGGATTAAAATCAAAATCAAAATCAAAAGTCATTTATTCAAACTAGGCTGAGAGTCAGCACTTTTTGAACGTCAAAGTCACATAAGACAGTCCCCCCAAAACGCCCGCCCTTCGACACTTCCTAGTGCTTTGGCTGGGAAGAAGAAGTGGCGGAACAAACTCCCCAGCAGCACTGCTGTCTGTTAAGTTAGAAGAACTTGATTCTATACAATATTGTATAAGTTATTAATATAATAAAACAAAACATACATTATTCGCCATATGTCAGCTAGCACACGCCATTATACCAACAAAACATTGAAAACTAAACTCAAGCTGAAATGAATAATGAAACAAAATCGTAAACAGAACTTAAAACCTTACTAAAGCCTCCAGGCATAAAGGGCGTGCCCGCTTACATATACAACGATGCAAATGATATATATACACAACAAATGAAATTAAAAGAAAATAAAAATAAATTAACAAAAGCAGTTAAATAAAAAAAATAAAAAAACAATTATATGAACTACCCATATAAACTGTCAGTGTGTGAGTTACAGTAATTACAGAATGTAAAACAGTGTCATAGAAGAAAAAATAAATATTATCTACACAATTAAGTTAGCAACTAGTTTGATAAACTCCTATGAGACTGTCCTATGGAGCGAGACCAGCATGTTTCCAAGCGTTCTTATCTTGGATGTAGTCCTCTAATTTGTAATAAGCTCGTTTACAAAGTGTACTTTTAATATGACTTTTAAACCTCCTTTCATTTAATTGCAATATATCAGAAGGTATTTTGTTGTAACATTTAACACAGTACCCCATAAAAGATGTATGTACTTTTGCTAATCTGAAAAATGGTTGATCTATCTTGTCTTTATTTCTAGTATTAAAATTATGTCTATCGCTTATTTTATTAAAAAGATGTAGATTTTTTCTTACATACATAATATTTTCGTAAATGAATTGGCAAGGTACCGTCATAATATTAATCCTTTTAAATAGTTCCCTGAGGGATTCGCCGCGACATAGATTATAAATGGCTCTGACAGCTCGCTTTTGCAAAATAAAAATGGATTCAATGTCAGCAGCCCTACCCCACAGTAAAATGCCATACGACATAATGCTGTGGAAGTAGCTAAAATAGACCAAACGCGCGGTTTCTACATCTGTTAACTGTCTTATCTTTCTAACAGCATAAGCGGCCGAGCTCAACCGCCCCGCAAGAGATGTTATATGAGGTCCCCATTGTAATTTCTCGTCTAGCGTGATTCCTAGGAAAACCGTTTGATCAATAAATTCCAGTTTTTCCCCATTCAATAAGATGTCACATTCGCTACCTCTGACATTAGGCAATTGAAATCTAATGCACTTGGTTAGCAATACCTATCCTTCAAAATGTTTCAGATTGTGATTAATATTGCGTTTACGCTGTTAGGGTGCTGGTTAGCTTACTCCGTATCTACTGGCTACGAATTTTGTGGTCCCTTTAAATTGAAGAAACAACGGTGTATGCTATAAAAAGTCGTTCTAATTAAATGGAAAAATTACAAAGCAATATTTCATAATGACAATCCTCCCGATCCTCGTAAATGCAAATAGAGGAAAAGTTTGGATATCCAAATAGTTAAACAATATAATGAAGAGGCTCTTACTGGTGAAACGTATAACTACGTGTAGTGCAAACAATAAAGATTTTAGTTTCTCGCGGGCTCCCATTTCAATAGAAATTTCCTTGGCTGTATTGAGCTCTTAACTAAATTTGATCTCATCATCATTATCTTAGACAGTTTATACGACCCGATATTTTTAACGCTGACTGCACCATAATAAAAAAGCGAAAATAAAAACTTTTTGCTAAAAAACAAGAACTTCCAAAAGAACAAACACTACAAAGTGAAAAATAACTTTAATTTCGCAAGTCGATCGCAAAAAACTAAAACACAGATACAAAGACACTGTTTTGTTAGAGCAACATTTTTTTTAGTTCTACTTGTAGTTGAAAAGTATTGCTACCAAAATTCGATAAAGATTCGACAGTTGTAAAAAACCTCTCGAAAAGTCGATGAGTGTGCACGGGCATTCGCCCGAACAAACGCCAACAAAGCTTTGTACAGTTCTAACATGTATGTTCTTGCAGCATTGGGCTATATTTGTGACGATTTTTTCATTTTTTACTATACCGATGGAATGAACATTGACGTCAAATGACCATTTCAATTTTTTTTTTTTAAAGAGGCAAAAATAAAGTTTTTTTATTTTTTTTTTGCCAACTATCCGATTGTGAGTACGAAAAAGATTTATGAAGATAAAAGAAACCAACATTTAATTTTGATGAAGTTAAAGCGGGACACTGAATCTGAAGGAACACGACCTTTCATCGTAGAATAATATTACGCTGCCATTGATTGTCTCACAGTTCAGTTAAAAAACTGAAATATTATTTACAAAACATAACATTACGCCTTGTTTCCCCGAAGGGTTGGGCAGAGGTGTACTTATAGTACATCCACATTTCGCGCGAAGTCCCATGTAATAGAGGGCGAGCCTATTGCCATCAACCGGGCACTAATCCAAACTCCGGGCTGCTACTGAGAAATTCCAGATGGAAAAACCCAACAACACTTTACCTGACCTGGGAATCGCACCCAGGACCTCATGCTCAGCAGTAGCGCTTGCTACCACTAGACCAACGAGGCAGTCAAGTATTTTTTATATACAAGGAAAATGCAAAATTACCTTTCTTGTGGAAATTACCTGTCATAAATAACAATAATCTTATCAGAACCAACGCTAAAGAGTAGCAAAAACTTTATTCATTTAAAAACTAAGCCTAAATTAATTCAAAGCTTTTATAAAGTGAAAACTATGCCAGAAAGCGTATAAAACTGTCAAAATCTGTATTAAGGATAAAAAAAGGCTAGGGTTCGCGCTGCCCCGTACATTTATTGGAGCAGCGCGCGTAAACCCGAGCGTTTTCTGTGCGTGACAGAGTGAATATTGTTTTTTTTTAAATATTATTATGCTATTTAACTTCTCTTTTTTTACAATGTTATGGTACTTCATGAAGTAATAAATTTATTATTGTAAATTTGCGGATTATGTGGCTCAGTGTTTTACTTTTGATCATGGCCTGGCAGTTTGAGTAGTTTATTGCGGCCTACCCAAATCGCCTTCCTTTGATATTGTTTATGGAAGCGTTGAGCTCTTTCATTTCCGAGTTGAGTTACACGATAATTGACACAATCCGAGCACTGACTAGACAGGTCAACTCAAATCTATGTGGTGCTTTCCTCAGAAGGCCATTTCAGACACCGATCAACATGGTCATCAAATGATCTGACCAACAAGATTTATTAACTTGACTTTGATAAATTAGAAATTTATAAATGAATATTTATTAGTAAAGTATTATTATTTATTTAATTATTGTGAATGTGATATGTGGTTCATTTTGTTTTTCTCAATAACCTGTGATCTTGATATGGTAGTCTGAGAAATATTAATAAAGAGTAATTTTTAATAATTTATGCGGTCTACCCTAACGTCTTTTCTTTGGTATTGTTCGTCGAATCGTTAAACTTCTTAAGTTCTGGGTAAAGCTGCACGATTAATTACAAATGTTTGCTCTGACTAGACAGGTTCACTAAATCTATGTGATTCTTTTCTCAAAAGACCATTTCAGGCACCAATGCTCATGCTTTTTTTTTGTGGGTGGGTAATCATCAAATTACGTCTCCCGCTCTTGGGTGGAGCGAAAGGGCATGTCAGACTTTTACTGACAAAACCCACCCGTGTTCCTTCAGTTCCCCATGTGCCACGGTCACGGTATCTCTTTCAAACAAATCTCGCGACCCTGGCAGGTATACACATGCCGTGAACAAGATTATGTCTGGACTTAAAAAGAGACTGTTACCTCTGAGTTTTTTCAGCCTTTCTTCTCAGTGTAGTCAAGAAGGAAACGCGTCATCTAGTTTTAAAGATTAGCGTGTAAAACTGTTTGTACAAACCTACTTACAGAAATTAAATCATTTATCATTTGAAGATACGTTTTCTGAAGAGTGTGTCCATTTGGCACAGTTTTTAAAACAAAAGGACTTGGTAAATCTACAACAACTAAGCCCAAAGAGTATGTCATTATTGAAAGCCTTAAAATTGGTTCTATTTTCCGAATGTACAAATAATATTAATATTTATGATTTAAGAATGAGTGTCACTAATCTCAGCGATGAACGATCTTTCTCTGCAGTGAAACGAGTAAAAAATACTTGAGCTCGACTCTTCGCTAGCAGAAGCTTGCGGCATTTCAATTTATTTATACTTAGAGAATATTTTTTACAAAACACTTAAGAACGATGAGCGACCCCAATATTGAAACTTATTCAACTGGCTTCAGAAATATCTCAATTAAAAGGTCTTGACGTACTAATCATTCCTTGCTGTGCCGACGACCGTTAATTGTATGGGGTTTCACCGAAGGAAATGTAACGGTACTGCTGTAGTGCAAAACATTGATAATTCAATAAAAAGTTAAAATTGTATTGGTTTTTACCTAAGATACTTCATATCTAATTTTATTCCCAATTAAATAACATATTCACGCTTGTATAACCCGAGGGTGTAGGTAAAGATTGTGTAACTTTCTTTTTGGGTGGGAATCATCAAATCGACTCTCTCTCTGACTAAACCCCAGCCGTGTTACCATACAGGCAACTGAAGGACAGTTGCCTATATGGTAACTCTTTCGAACAAATCAGTAAAACCAGTTTAAAACGTAGTCAACAGACTTGAGGTATACCTCATTTTGAAGTTCAGCTTACAGAACATTTTTACAATGGCGAAGACCGTCATAATGGCATGACAAATGCTTGCACTGACTGGACAGGTCCACTCAATCTGTGTGGTTCTTTCCTCAAAAGACCATTTCAGTCACCAATATACATGGTCTTCACATGTTGTGACCAATATTATGTCTGGACTTTTAAAAGAGACTGTGACCTCTGAGTTTGTTTCGGCCTTTCTTCTCAGAGTAGTCAGTTAGGAAACTCCGAACTCATCTAGTTTAAAAAAACATATAATTGACATGTAAAAGGGTTTGCACAAACCTACTTACAGAAATAAAATCATTTATCATTTATCATGGCTTTCAAAGTAAAACAATAATAAAATATGGCAATTTTTTGTAGTAGACTTCTTTAAGAACGTTTTAAGAGAAACAATTCCGTTATACCTATATATTTCTAAATACATACATATTATAGATAAATTACACCCAGACACAGAACAAATAGTTGTGCTCATCCCACAAAGATTTGTACTAGGTGGGAATCGAACCCACGACCTCAGTCGTAGCAGTCAGGATTTCTAACCACTCGACTAACAGGCCAGTCAGTGATTTCATTCATTTTGACGAAAAAATGCATATTATAGAGGTGTACCTCTGCATACCTACGACTAATAGTGTGATGTTATATAAGTAAAATTAATAGAATAGCGAAATGTGAATGTTCCACGCATTTCTGCCTACTCCTTCGTGGAATATAACCGTGATGCTTTGATGTTTATGTTCTCTAGTAAGTAAGTCTATTTATATAAGTTGTCAATTATTATGTTGTGTTATATTTTACTGTGATGAAAACAGAACCCAACAAAAAAAATACACCTATATTTTCGTAAGATAAGTGATAAACTGCAAGATGATATTTTCAGGATATCCAATATATTTATTTAAGACTTGTAACAAACAGTTTGTTAGTTAGTAGCTCCAAAAATATGAGACAAAAATAAACCCTGTTGGCCCAAAAAAACGGGGGCAGACTCTCTATTCGTTTGCTCATCGTCCTTTGACAAAGTACTGGAAAGATATAAGATATTTGAAAAAAAAAAAAAACGATACCTGCACACGTTCTTATATAAAAAATGTGAAAGAACTCACTTTATGTTACCTTTTTACACCCGCTGAACGGATTTCGCAAGCGTAGTGTGGGACGCCCCCAGCTAGATGGAACGACGACCACAAAAAGGTGGCTGGGATAGACTGGATGCGGATGGCGGACAGGATTTTGTGGCGCAGCATGGGGAGGCCTATGTCCAGCAGTGGACTGCGATAGGCTGAGTTGATTGACTGATTGAACGGATTTCGATATTGCAATGAAATTATATAAACTGACAGTATACATTCTGAAGAAAGATCTATTACCGCGGGAAAATAGGTGCATACCTACCTTGGCAACCATATTCTCACCAGAAAATTTGTTTGAATGTGTGCGAAACGGCGGATAGGCATCCAACAGATTCCTGCGGCCTCTAAATCAGGCACTGCCAGCAGTGGACTTCTTTTGGCTAAACCGATGATGATGATGATGATGATAGATTTGGCATTTCATGTTGCATTAGATAGTATATTTATGTATTTAGTTTATTGACCTTCTATTCATAATTTGTGAAAGAAATTTTCGTTTGCCCTAAAATGTATTATTTTGTAAAAAAAAAAACGCTCTTCTAGCTGTTTGTATACCACCATATCTAAATATTTCCTTAATGCAGGGTTTTTCTGTTTCATCATTTTTTACTAGCCATTGATGTCACTGCTGGTCGAACGCCTCCCTACTCTCTTTCCACATCTGTTTTTACTACTCCGTAAATATTCTGTTGCTAGAAAGAGAAAATTTGAAAACACGGTACCTCCGAATAAATTTTCGTGAAATAACTTGTCGTCTTTACCAGCCTCAATTTGACCCAATCCAACGAGATTCCCTTAATGCCTATTACAATTTATTCCGGGCCAACGTTGAAAAGGTGTATATTTTTATTTCTTACCTATTTTAGTTCGGAAATAGTAAATTATGTACTAGGTTATTTCTTTTTACGAAACGAGTGAACACGGCGATTAGGTGCGGCTGAATGATTAAAAAGTTATTTAAATGGTTTATTGATAAACAGTTTGTAAGCAAAAGTTAATCGGTAATATTTGGTGTTAGCTAGTTGTTATAAAAAATCGAACACCGAAAGAGAGGGGTTAAAGGGTTGTAATAAAAAATGAATAACTTCAGTCATACTTACCCTAGATTGAAATATCTTAGTCTGAGCGACAAGAATAACTATTAAGTTTCCGAAAGCGACGGACACATACCAAGCAGCTATAGTAATCGTTTTCATACTTTTTGGTGCCTGAAACAACATTAATATAATCAGCCTGTAATGTAGCCCACAGCTGGGATACAGGGCTACTCTCTTGAGAGAGGGATTGGGCCCAGGTTTGATATTGTTTGTTTTGAGAGCAGAATAAAGTAAAAGCCTAAAACAACCATAATAACCATGAATAATAATAATATCTTAGGACAACCAACACACTGTTATCTAATCCCAAACTAGACAGAGCCTGTACTATGGTAACCAGACAACTGATAAATATACTTATATATTTCTAAATACATACATATCATAGATAAATTACACCCAGACACAATAAATGATTGTGCTCATCACACAAACATTTGTCCTGGGTGGGGGGATCGAACCCACGACCTCAGTCTTAGCAGTCAGGATCACCACTAGACTAATAGGCCAGTCAATTTGCTCACAACAATAGCAGCGCTCTTGGATGTATCCATTCCCCTATAATTATCATTCAGCTGGGCCTTATAATTATTGTTCTCCATAAGGAGTAGGTAGGTACTCTGAATCAACCACTCAACTACACACCATAGGCTCAGGTTAAGGTATAGTTAGAATGCTCCACACAACGTACAGTTACAATAGATACTCCTCTTCATGTCAGCAAGGTCAACTCAAATCTTTTCCAGACAGTCAGATTTGGTTGGCAGGACAGAACGTGCAGCAGGTAATCAGTATTTTAAATAACGCGGCTCTCACTGCATTACGTCGCCGTGTAGTGAAAACCTCGTACAAAACCATTTTTTTTTTCTTTCTGTCCAAAGCTGTAATAATCTTCAAATCCATTCTACTGATGATAATAAATGATCCTGATCCCCTTAGTGACGGCGATTTTTAAGATACTTTTAGCAACACCTTATTATTAAAAAAAAATTGGTTGCAACGACTACATTTAACTACACGGTGACGATTTGCGGAGCGCTATTTCAAATTGGATGATCTAAATCAACTTACTTGTGTAAACGAGAATTCGAGCCCCGACACGGCAAACATAATCTCCGCCACCGAGACGAGGAGGTACTGGGGGACGATCCAGGCCAGATGCAGCTCATTAGGTGGGTTGGGCGCGTGCAGCACAGCGGCATCGAGCCTTCCCAGGCGCTCTCTGAGGCACAGCACGTACACGCCTCCAGCTCGAAGGTAGCCTTCACCAGACCCTGACATCTCGCCGTCCGCGCTTACAGCTCGCCATCGGAATCTGATTAGAGATAATAAAATAGTGACTACAGTGACATGTCTGAGTGCGTCTGTTGAGATGTACAGAAGACCCAGACACGCTGAGCTTCTGTATTATCTAAGTATACAAATGATAAACTAGGTTCTGCCCGCGGCTTCGCTCACGTAGATGTCGGAAATCATCTCACGAGAACGTACAATGAACCAGTACAAAGTAGCCTATGTTACGCCTTATAACGTAAGTTATCTGCCAGTGAATGTTCCATCAAAATCGGTTCAAATGACAGAGCGGCTTTTTACACAGTATTTACTTTCTTGGCATTTTGTAAAATGTTGTTATTTTGACATTCAGCGTAATCCGATTTAGAGGTTAGAGCTGTGTTTTGATAGATCAGTCAGTCAGTAACGGTTGTATATGTATACCTAGAAGAATAATATTTATTATTCAAAAGAAATCTTGATTTTTGTCAAGTCGTAGGAACCGTTCGCAGCACAGCCGGGTCATCATCATCATTTCAACCTAGACGCCCACTGCTGGACACAGGCCTCCTCCAGTTGGGGGGGGGTTCAACGTAATCATCACGCTTGGCAGGCGATTGCAGTATGGCTGCTGGATATGAGTCTTCCCCAGTTTGGGGGCTTTGCCATAATCGCAATGCTTGGCAGGTGGGTTGGCGATCACAGTATGGTGGTAAAATGCATAGAGAACGCTGCTGCCCATTCTCTAGCAAGTCCACCATCTCTATTCTTCCCATGGGTATCGTAAGAGGTGACTAAGGGCCTCTTACGATACCCGTCGCCTCTTACGATACCCATGGGAGGGAATGGGATGGTATGGTTCTTTACTTTCGGCCCCGCACGTAATAGTATCAGTACATGGCTTGGTCGCTAGTAACTAATCAAGTGAAATCCCGGCACGTATTGGGAACAAAGTTGACAAACAATCGTACAACATTGTTGCCCGCAACATCCTGTGAAAACGATCACGTCACACAAAAAAAAACACGTTGCTCAATGAAAATAATGTTGTGCCACTTGTGTTCCAATGAATTGAGGATATAAGAGGAGAAGGGAGACGAGTAAAAATTGCCATATCAAAATAGAAGCTCCATTTTTTTACACAGTGTTCAGAATCAAAACACAGTCAAACAAAAAAAAAAAACCGGCCAAGTGCGAGTCGGACTCGCGCACCGAGGGTTCCGTAAAAACGTTGTAGTATCTTTAAAATTATTAAAAATATTTTTATTATATGATGTAATTTAAAATGTATGGTTTTCGCAATTTTTCCTTTATCTGTGCTATAAAACGTTGCTTCGTACCAAATTTCAAAATTCTAGATCGACTGGAAGTACAAAACCTAAAGGAGGTTTTGATTCCCTTGCGAGTTTCGAAAATTTGTGGAAATTTGCTGTATAAACGGCTATATCTTTTGATTGCGTTAGCTTAGAAGTTTGATTTTTTCACAGCTCCAAGGGACAGTAGATTTGAGTACTTGGTATAAATATCAGCTTGATACCTTCACGCGTTCCTGAAAAAAAGGGTCTTGACAGACGGACGGACGGACGGACGGACGGACGGACGGACGGACAACAAAGTGATCCTATAAGGGTTCCGCTTTTTCCTTTTGAGGTGCGGAACCCTAAAAATGCAGTGACTCAATTGTTTTTCTTTATTATAAGGAAATATATTAAGAAAAAATGTTCTTGCTGAAATGAAGTACACATAATTAGTATACCTAATGACCTACAACAAGAGAAGCAGTGGTGGCTGGTGGCCCAGTGATAACGAGCACGATCGTAAGACGCGGTCGGGTAACGGGTGCGACTTACGATTGTGCTCGTTACCCGTAGTTAGTAGAGTATGAACCCAACACTTCATACACTTCACTTTGCGTAAATTACTTCAGCACCACATCTCTTAAAACGGTGAGAAAAAGATCGTGAGGAACCCGGTATGACCTAGTTCCAAAAATTTAAGATAAATGACATCCGCCATTCCGCACTGGTCCCGCGTGGTGAATGAATAACCGGAATCTTCATTGGATTACTGGTATGTAAGTCTATCCGTCTATCACAACTAATTTGTTCCGAATCTAATGGACCTATTAAGTTAGGTAGGTATACATGAATTTCTGAACGTAAGTAAATAATTTTCTAATATGGATGTCAATTTTGGGACGCCAATAAAACAGTTAAAAACAAAATGCAAACTGTAGTGTGTGACTTGACTTATCCAATGGCCCTTTCATTTTAATTAATCCTTTCATTCTCAAAAATATGTATGAATCAGTGATATAATTATTAATGATGATTAAAAATGTTTATATCCGCGGATACGGATCCGAATACGGATATTTGGTGTCAATATCCGTGGATACGGATACCGATCTTTACTTTCTTACTCCGTACTGTGCCGATGCGAGTGACCTAGAAACGACAGTTGACGCCAAATGACGCTTTGCTTGCAAGTCATGTTTCGATTTGCATTGCGCGGGTCTATCTTTTGTTTTGTTTATAGTACGGTCAGTAAATATTTGATTTTACGAAATTAAAAATAATCAGATTTCATTTTTTTTTTATTGCTACGTATCACCTATATGTACATACATAGAACTTGATCTACTTATGTATTGAAAATAAATAAGGTATAATATCCGCAAAAAAAATTTCGAATACGGATACAGACCTTTATTCTCCCTCGGATATCCGCGGATACGGATACCGATATCCAGCACATCACTAGTATGTTTGGATGTAATCTATCTGTGTGCCAAATTTCATCCAAATCCGTTTTGTGTGACTGTATGTAACAAACATCCAAACATAAAAACTTTCATATTTATTATACCTGGTTGTATTAGTGGTATGGTAATTTTTATTTTAGGTGCATCGTCTTCACATTATCTTCTATATAGATAAAATTCAAAGTCCTGAGTGAATGACTGACTGACTGACTGATATATCAACGCACAGCCTAAACCGCTGGTTCTAGAGACATGTAATTCGGAGAGTGTGTTCTTTGTGAAGAGTAGGTATCCACTAAGAAAGGGTTTTTTGAAATTCCATCCCTAAGAGTGTGAAATGGGGGGTTGAATTTTCAGTGAAACTTTTTATTCCCTGGGTCGGATAAGACGAAGCAAGCAGTGCGATAAGACATTGTTTACGGTACTTTTGATCCCGGTAGTACGTTCCTGTGGGATACTTTTCGACATCCACGCGGGCGAAGCCGCTGGCAGAAGCTAGTAATTGTATAAATATTGTATACAAATATTGAAAACCATTTTAAAAGAATAACGGTGGAGTTTGGAGTTTCTTGCCCAATCTTCTCCATACGAATCTACCTTTTGGAAGGGGCAACTAGAATCAATTCTATTTTCATGGAACAATTGACGTTCAAAAGTGCCTTTTTGGGGCCTAATTGAAATAAAAGCTTTGACTTTGTCCGTCATCTTTCGCCCTGTGTTGTTCCACCGCAGAGCACAAACCGCTCTTTTTCTTTATCCACTCTACTAAATGTTTAATAAAATAATTTGTAAACTTGTCAACAATCTTCGGTCTAGAATTCTGCTCTAGACAGAACAGAATTGCGGCGGTGGTATAGCCAAGCTAATCATGTACCTACAGACTGCAATCAGTTTTCGTCTGGTCAGTACCTACTTATTGTACTTGTGTGATAGAACCATCAAGGTTCTGTATACTTCCATAATATTTATAATATAACTAGCTGACCCGACAGACGTTGTCCTGTCTCTTTGATGATATTTGAGCACGCATTCTGTCAATTCTATGTCATAATGTTACATTAAAAAAGTTTACATTGTCCTCTTATATGGTTATTAAGTATTCTTAAATAAGTGTTCTTAAATTTTCTAATTTTCCGCGCAATTTTTTAATTTTTTTCTTTCATAGGAACCTTCTCCTGACAATTACAAACACAACAACAACAAAAAAGTGAAATCGTTCCAGCCGTTCACGCGTGATGGCGTGACCAAGGGAAATAGGGATTCATTTTTATATATACAGGGTGTCCAAGAACCTGGCGTCCAACTGGATTCCCACGATGCCCCAAGTTCTAACAGTACTCAGAAAAATATTTTAAAAAATCCACCCCATGTACTTACAGAATTATACTGATTTCAAAAAAAAAGGGGAAATGAGCACCCTGTGACATACTTTTGAATGCTGTGACTGCTAATGCTGATAATTTCGATATTTCTTGGAGGTTTTGTAATCTAGGGTATTGCTGTGTCTAAATAGAATGTAAAAATAATGTACTTATTGTACCATTTTAAAATAAAATATTATTTTAACTAAAGGTGATATGGAAAACTATTGAATTTCGCAACTTTGACCGACTGTAGTGTAAAAAAAATGTACCAAAATAGTATGGCAAGTGACGTCAAATTTTGACGCGTTTATTCCTCTTTTTAAAAAGGTATAATACTTACACATTAATTTGAAAAAAAAAATTTTGATAATATTTTTACTCAACAACCCAATTTTTACGAAGTGCCTACCTACTAACGGTAACTGTCGGACCCTTTCTTATCTTAGAAACTGTTATGTTACTACTATTATTTACTTCGGTTCCAAGAGTGAGCAAGAAGGAAATACACACAGGTAGATGGGTTCCCAGTAGAATAAAAGCAAAGAATGTTAGTTTAAAGATATTTTATTACAATAAATGTTCAAAATGTTGACCACCCGCGGCAATACAAGCTCTCACTCTCCTTAAAAAGGACCGCTTTATGTTTCGCGAGTAACTTTTTTGACGTATCACCTGCACTGCTTGTGTTATCTTCTCACGAAGGTCAGCGATGTCATTAATGGGCTTCGCATAAACGAGCTCCTTCATAGTTCCCCAGAAAAAAAAATCCAGCGGATTTAAGTCAGGTGAGCGGGCTGGCCACGGGATTGTTCCTGATCGCCCAATCCACCTGTTCGGGTATTGCTCGTCCAAAAACTCTCTAACGGATACGCGAAAATGTGCTGGACAGCCGTCGTGTTGGAACCACATATCTGGTGGGGTCTCTTCTAGTAAGTTTGGCAAATCATTTTGAAGAAAATTTAAATATGATTCGCCAGTCAAATTCTCGGGCATCTCAAATGAACCAATAATATTCCCACAGAGAATACCGGTCCACATGTTCACTTTAAACCGGTACTGGGATCTATCTTCTCGCATCAAGTGCGGATTTTCCACATGCCACTCGTGCAAGTTGTGTAGGTTCATGTAGCCATCCTTCTTAAATGTTGATTCATCTGACCACAAAATTTTGTCGATAAAGTTTTCGTCTTCTCGTTGTTTTTGCAGGATTGTTTCACAAAACGCGACTCGGCTCGGATAGTCTCGAGGTAAAAGACTTTGCACTCGCTGTACGTGGTACGGATGATATTCTTCTTTTTGGAGAATACTGTGTGCTGTGCTCTTCGGTATCCCCGTATCAGCTTCTATTCCTCGCACAGAGATGCTTGGATTTGCCGACACCGCCTCTAAAACTTCATCGCGTATGAAGTCATTTACGGGTCGTCCTTCACCAGCTACTTGATTGGGGAACCGCCCGTCACATAGTGATCTGTGCACATTAATGAAAACTCGATGGTCGGGATATCGCGTAGCCCTCGGATACCTTTCTCTGTAAAGTCTCGCTGCAGCTCGTCCATTACCTCTACATTCTCCATAAATGTAGTGCATATTTGCGTATTCTTGCGGAGTGTAGGTCGCCATGGTAGCACACACAAAACACAAACTGTCCAAACACAGGCAAAGGTCGTCGTAAAGAGTTCGTTTCAAAGTCCAGAGCACAAAGAGTAATCGAGTCCAATAAACAAAGCTTTAAATCGTAGTACGTGATCAATGGTAACAATAAGAGAGAGGTGCGTAGTAACGGCAGGAGGCAGTGACGCGTACTGACCGTACTGTTATCCTAAATAGCACGATCCCAGATAGCGTCACTATCTATCTCACTCGCACCTCTAACCTTTTTCTCCCTCACTCTTACCTGAATAATGGGGTACCATAAAGAAGAACCAGCAAATCGCAAAGATAGTTTCTGTCTTGCTCCCTCCTGTTGTAATAACGAATCACTATGGTGAGATGCATGCACATACCGTCCCTTACGGTCTAACCTGTTTTTTGAGAGGCCTGTTGTTATTTTTATGAGCATACAATAGTAATTCTTTAGAGGTTAGATTCAATTCGTCGTAAATTTTTCTTTCTAAGAATTCTGTAAGACATCGTAAAAATTGGGTTGTTGAGTAAAAATATTATCAAAATTTTTTTTTTTCAAATTAATGTGTAAGTATTATACCTTTTTAAAAAGAGGAATAAACGCGTCAAAATTTGACGTCACTTGCCATACTATTTTGGTACATTTTTTTTACACTACAGTCGGTCAAAGTTGCGAAATTCAATAGTTTTCCATATCACCTTTAGTTAAAATAATATTTTATTTTAAAATGGTACAATAAGTACTTTATTTTTACATTCTATTTAGACACAGCAATACCCTAGATTACAAAACCTCCAAGAAATATCGAAATTATCAGCATTAGCAGTCACAGCATTCAAAAGTATGTCACAGGGTGCTCATTTCCCCTTTTTTTTGAAATCAGTATAATTCTGTAAGTACATGGGGTGGATTTTTTAAAATATTTTTCTGAGTACTGTTAGAACTTGGGGCATCGTGGGAATCCAGTTGGACGCCAGGTTCTTGGACAACCTGTATAGATAATATACTATAGTATTATGATGTTTTATATACTACCGAACTATCGGTCGGATTCTTTTTTTTTTTGTATTTTATAGTCCAATTCTTGCGAAAAGTTATAGGCTAGTTAACATCACGTTGCGACCATAAGAGACGAGTAAAATGAATAAAAGTCGGAAATAACGCTAAGTGCACGTCGCAAGTTCGAGTAAGTAGCCGACAACCTCATAAGTTGACCTGTGAGATGTCATTCCAAAAAAAAATAAGTGCAAACGTAGTAAAGCGCGGGTGGCCGATGGGATACGACGCGACAAAGTGAGGTAAAAATGTATTTATTTATTTATGCTTTATTGATGTTGATGCCAGCCCCTTTCCAGTCCAGAACCTGGAAGACATCTTCCAGTGCAGCGGTGAACAGTTTCGGAGAGATTACGTCTCCCTGTTTCACCCCTCGCTGCAGAAGGATAGGTTTCGAGGCTTTGTCCTCGAGCCGGACTGACATAGTGGCGTTTTTATACAAACACTTAAGCACTCGATGTACCGATATGGAGTGACGACCGCATACTGGAAGACGGAGCGTTGGAAGGCCTCCCACAAGATGGACCGATGACCTGGTGAAGGCCGCAGGAATACGTTGGATGCGAGAAACACAGAACAGGTCGAAGTGGCGGTGCTTGGGGGAGGCCTATGTCCAGCAGTGGACGTCTTTCGGCTGAAATGATGATGATGATGATGCTTTATTGTACACCAGAAAATACATAACAACAAAATCCTCTTGTCGTAATTCTTAAGCTTCAATTCACAATGCAATATCGACTTACACAGTACTAATTACTTGTTTTCATTGCAAATTTAGTTTCAACTAACTATGAAAATAATTTAGCTTTGTTCTATTGTAAACTCCAAACAGTTGGCTACATTAAATATTTGCGGTTACAGAGTTTGTCTTTGTTTATTGTAAAGAAAGCATTACTTCACTATGCTGAATAATCCGTATTATTGCATAAAAGGAAAGCAATGCACAGCTATGCGGGAAGCAACAATCTTATCTTTTGAAAAAAAAAATGCTTAGCTGCATTTTTCCTACTATTGTTTGATGAAGATTGAAATATCATAAGTTTTCACCGACAAATAGTTCGATATACACAATTTAAGTGAGTTGAGTACTTAGACCTAAAACGGAATTACGCATATTAAAAGTAGCTTGTATAATGAGTAATTGAAAAAGTATACTTAGATTGTTTTTTTTTATGTTGAGAGGATAAATGAAGGACGACTTACAAAAGGTACTCACAAGGCAGAAGTGAGTGGAAACACCGGGAGGAGACGCCCTAGGAGGACATATAGAGACCTTATTGATGATGTTCTTCAGAAAGGACAGGTGCGTAGAACTCGCAACCGGCGTGTGTGTATGACCAATATGTATGAACCTAAACGAGACTAAAGGAGTACGTAAGGATCGTAGCAGGTGGCGTGCCGTAGTTTCTGCCTACCCCCATGGAAAAAAGTCGTAAGTTTATGTACGCATGTATCATGAGTTTTGGAGTTTACTACACCATAATGGTGGTATGGGTAACAAGACTTATTGTTGTTAGTTCATTCAAATTGAATCTCGAACCTAATCACACATACAACAACGCACATCTACACCACCCCAATGATACCATATTCACACGGACTTACATCTGGCCGTCATAATCAACCGTCTGGGTGATATCGTCCACATTAAGGTGACGTCGAACCAGCAAACACAATGATCTGTTATTCTGCAAACACTTGCAACAGCGTGACCATATTGCAATTACTATCGACCACGCCGCAGCGACACTATTCACACGTAATCACTGCCAGCTCACATTTTGAGTCGTGTGGTTGTGGTACGTATGAACGGGCCCTTAAAATGTTTCTTATAACTGACAGGAAGATACATGACCTACGTAACAAGTTCAGTTATCATTTTGTGGATTTACTATAACTATTTAGACATCGTGACCCTTCTTTGTCCCCAAATCAAGTTCATCAGACTACAGCAGTGCACTGGTGGGCGTAAACCTTTCCAATTGCATGCCATTAAGCTCGATTTTCGGCAACTCTCATCCAGTTGCTATTAGCCACGCTACGATCCTCGCCAAAGACTTTTCCATTGTGTAACTATTTAAGGACCCCCTCGATGTCGTCTTGGCTGATTCTGACAGGCCGTCCTCGAAACGGCAAGTTCAGATACCCAAATTTGAGCCACTTACGGCGAGTCAGCTTGCAGTCACCTTGAGTGGATCAAGTTTGGGCTTCTTGCCCGTAAGCCGCATTTTGCAAAATTGCATACCTTCCCCCTAAAAATTTCCGTTTTTTGGTCGAACGCTTGGTCGACCTCATTCGCGATGAAACCAAAATAAATCACGAAAAAATATTGTCAGCCTGGTCGATGATATTTATATTTTATAATAATCGAATTTCGTAGGTAAAGAGCTTCCCCATTTATGCGTGCACCGTTCGTCCACCGCACCATCCGGTTAAACGTTTATACACGGAATTAAGTTACAGAGCAGGTTAAATCAAATTGAAAGTTATATTTACATAGCAAATGATTAAAAATCCCTTGACGCATCGCTTTCTGACAAATGTTGACATGTTTTTGAGCGCATTTTTCGAAGTACAAGTTTCGCGTAACACCGGATTCATTTTTGAAAAACAGGCCAAGTGGTTAAATGCAAGCTTGTGTAGTAAAAACAACCGAGAATATTGAACAGCATTTGGTTAGAATGGAACGTTTGGCATCCAGATACCTACATAGTTTTTCCGGATTCGAGTGTTTGAGCATTTGAAGTCTATGTTTGTACACTAGACTTTGATGCAGACGAAATTCCTACGTCTGCATACACGTATACATAATAAAAAGTATCGTTTGCTTTAGATACACGTATGAATATTGACTGCACTCACTTGTCAGGCTGTAGGCACATGTAAGCCGACTCGCCGATGTGGTCCACAGGCTTCTCCGACACATAATAAATGTCGCTCAGTCTTTTTTCAGTCTCAACAGCTATCGACACGTTTTTGTTCGGCCCTGTTTCGCCAACGTAGACTACTCTGTAAATAAATATAATTTACTGTAGCTTTTCTATGTAAAAGATCCATCGGAAGGGGTTTTCAATAACAGGTAGGATAGACAGAAAGATGCAAGTGAGTGATCGCATTATCATTGTTTGTTTTGATCCTCAAAAATGTAGGAATTATGTATAGGAATAAGTCACAGATCTTCTACAATGTTAAAACAAAAGTGTAACCTTAATATCCGAAAATCGATCATTAGTATTTAAATTATTTAGGAAAATGTTTAACTTTTTTACTGGATATTTTAAGTTTGTCTTTCATTCTGAAAGCCGCGGGTAACCCGGCAAAACTTTCGAAATGGAAATCTCAGGGCGCGAGTTTTCCTCGTACTTACGCGGTTTTCTAATAAATGCCTATAACTGACAAATAAGCAATTTATACATAGTATAAAACACATTCGCTTCCCGCGTCTGTACGCTTAGGTCTTTTAAACTTCGAAACGGATTTTGATGCGGTTTACATCAATAGATAAAGTCATTCAAGTGGAAGGTTTATACGTATATTACGCGAGTGAAGGTACTGGCGATAGCTAGTTGGAATATAAGATAATAACTATATTCAGATAAATAAAAACGATTCAAAACAGTAGCCCACCAGCATCGGTTATAGATTCACGGACTTATAAAAACATTGAATAATATACATATACTAACTACAAAAGCAGATAATTAGTTTTTTTTTTTTATGGTATCTTGGTGATCCTGACCGGAATAATGGCACAAATTTATGAAATTATTGTATTATCATCGGTCCTTGATAAGTGTACAAAGTTTCAAATTAAGCCGACGGCGCGGTTTGAAGGGGTGAAAATCTGCCAGGATCTCGAGATTAGTTCGAAAGAGGTACCGTGGCCCTGACATATGGGCAACTGAAGAAACATGGGTGGGTTTTAGTCAGTAAAACTCTGATTCGCCCTTCCGCTCCACCCTGAGCGGGAGACGTCATTTGGTGATTTCCCATCTACAAAAAAAGGGGTGAAAATCACCACCACTATTCAAAGATTCCATTACATAATATATACATACCAAGCTAATAAAAGCGTATTAAAAAGAACCGATTCATTAGATTAGTATACTAACTACATACGGAACCCTAAAACAAAACACAATCCCTTCACGCCAGCAACGCTTTTCGCTTGGCGTGTATCTATGAACATTTTTAAATTATTAGGGTTCCGTTGCCAAATGGCAAAAAACGGAACCCTTATAGATTCGTCATGTCTGTCTCTCTGTCTGTCTGTCTGTCCGAGTATGTCACAGCCACTTTTTTCCGAAACTATAAGAGCTATGCTGTTGAAACTTGGTAAGTAGATGTATTCTGTGAACCGAATTAAGATTTTCACACAAAAATAGAAAAAAAAAACAATAATATTTGGGGTTCCCCATACATAGAACTGAAACTCAAACAAAATTTTTTCATCAAACCTATACGTGAGGGGTATCTATGGATAGGTCTTCAAAAATGATATTGAGGTTTTTAATATCATTTTTTTCTAAACTGAACAGTTTGCGCGAGAGACACTTCCAAAGTGGTAAAATGTGTCGTCCCCCCCCCCCCCCGTAACTTCTAAAATAAGGAAATGATAAAACTAAAAAAAATATATGATGTACATTACCATGTAAACTTCCACCGAAAATTGGTTTGAACGAGGTCTAGTAAGTAGTTTTTTTTTAATACGTCATAAATCGTAAACCACAATTTACCTTGCATTCAGTCAACTCAAATATACAAATAAAAAAAATTTCGTAAACATAAACCTTATGCATAAACCGTGAATACCTGCAGGTTTGTACGGAACCCTCGGTGCGCGAGTCCGACTCGCACTTGGCCGGTTTTTTTCATAGTGTTTGATGAGAGTGACAGGCAATGAAGCGCGGGCAACACTTGATTTTTTTCTGGTTTCGGCTATCGCTGAAAACTAGCGCTGGGGCCAGCTACAGGATATCTCCCATAGGATCGTAGCATTATGCTGAGCAATGGCCGTTTTGCGTGGATGTTACGCATGTTTTCCCACAGATTTTCTTTTATTTTTGTTGTTAGTCTTTCCTTGCGTTATGCTTATCGCAAATAAACGTATTTTATTTCTTTCGTTGTTTACACACCACCTTCATTAGGAGGAACATTTTCGATTAAACGTAAGCTCAATCAAATATTCAAAACTATCGAATACCTACAATGCACCAGTTGGTTCATCCTCCGTTTTTAGCCCCTAAAAGCCAGCGTCGTATTACGAGAGCCCGCCACAAAAACCATGTCGCATCTTTTTGCAAACAAAATCGTTTATAATGTTTAGATGATTCTAAACCCGGTTCGGTCGGCACTACGGGTAAGATACATCACAGTTATAAGGTCCCATTTTTGCTTTGTCAAAAGAAAATTGCCAGACGTGTTTTTTTTATAATATGTTTGAATTAAAAATGTACATAGTGTTCGTTATTCTATCACGAAAAGTTCATTTTGACTGCGATTATTCTGCATTTATTTTGCGAGTCACATGTGGCCTGAGTATATTGTTATAAATGGCAAAAGAATAACCGAGGATTCTCACATCAACCTGAAGAAAATTATTGAAACCTTTTATATGGGATTACAACGGTTTTTAGACATTTTTATATGTCACAAACTCTAAATGACACAAAAACGAAAATAACTTATCACGTCGCCCATCAAACACGTGGAGCTTGTTACGCTCCTATCCCTGTCGTGAATGTTTGTGTGCGACTAAAAGCACAAAACGACAAAATTTTACATTAAACAGAATTTTTAAACGTTATACTTATTTCCTTTTGACCAATTTTTAAAAAAAAAGTCGTTCAATATCATTTCGAAGGCTTCGGGTAAGCTCTTTACATACTGACTATCGAAAACTTGGCTGATGATTAAGGGCTTAGCCCCTTTACCCCCTTTACCCCTACACTACATTTGTATAATATAAGTTTCACTACAAATGGGCACCTGCTTTCATCATGTCCAACAATTTTTGGATAGAATACATGAATGACCGATCGGTAAATTTTTTGAAACACGTTAATATTGTTTCAAACACATAAGATCTCACACTTTCCCCTGAAAATCATTTAATTGCATCAACTAACAAATATTCAGTTGGACACAAGATTTTCAGACACTTCACGGTGAATTTTTTGCTGTCCCATTATACATTTCCTTAAATCAAGGCGATACTTTTGGTCATAGGCTCTCGTACTATCACAATCCCACCTTTAGCAATACTTGAATATTGGCGTCTGAGTGCAGCTCTCCGGTTGAAAGCCTCAATGCTGTAAGAGTAAATTTCTCACACGCTGAAACGCCAGAGGAGTTCTCAGGTACGAAGATATTCTAAAATGATATGACTGAACGAAATATAATAAAAGCTTCAAATAAGTTCTCAGGTCGCATATAGGAAAATATTGAAAGATTCTTTCGAAATTCCGTCAATAGGAGGGTATGAAGCCCTCCTCAGACGCGGATACAAGGGGGGCTACAGGCGCAATTGCTTCACTTATCCCTCTCCTTCTGAAGTATTATCGACCGGTCTCTATACAAAAAATTTAAAAATAATACTAAAAAGACAACGTGCATTTTAACTTTTATAGTGGTGTCTTTGCTTTTGTGTTTTAGTTTTTTACGGTTAATTTCCAAAACGAAAGTTAATTTGCACTCTGAAGTGCTTAATCTTTTTGTAAAAGTGTTTTTATTTAAACTTTTTAGCTATGACACCTACCCCACATAATTTCATATACCTACCAAAAAAAAAACATACAGACAAATAGAAAATCTCGTCCTTTTAGAAGTCGGTTAAAAAACAGATTTCATAATATGAACAGCTGTCTTTTTTTAAATTCTGACCTTCAAATCGTTCGAAGCAAACCAATTTTTTACGCGTAAATATAGGCAAGCGTCTCTATATATTTAACGTACTATAGGATTATAGTGAGTACCCTTTTCGACACCCACACGGAGAAAAGAGATGGTGCTTTTCTTTACGTTTGGCTCCATATGGAATATGTCATTGTTATGTCATTATAAAATATTAAGTGGGTTACGCATTACCCCGCTAGTCCGTATTGACAGTTGGAGACTCACAGACGTTTGCACCATAACGCGATGGCGAGAATAATAGATTCACACCTTGTATGAAAAGGAGATGATAAATGGACCATAGCTGCAGCACAAAGCAACGTGGAGAAAAACGTGTTCTCTGTGACAGGTCGATAAGAGTGCATTTGGAACTAAGTGAAATATGTAATATTATGGTACGTTTATAACTACATTATTTTGATACGAAAATTTTAAAAATACTTTTTGTTATGTTAAACGATGCAAATGTAGCTGCAAACTAAAAATGACACTGCAAGTTTTACTAAATTTTTTGAACTATCTTCTCAAACTCAACTCAAAGCATTTATATTGAATTGCCTGACTGACTGACTTGACTGGCCTGTTAGTCTAGTGGTTAGTGACCCTGACTGCTAAGACTGAGGTCGAGGGTTCGATTCCCACCCAGGACAAATCTTTGTGTGATGAGCATAATTATTTGTTCTGTGTCTGGGTGTTATTTATCTACAATATGGATGTATTTTGAAATATATAAGTATATTTATCAGTTGTCTGAGTGCCATAGTACAGGCTCTGCCTAGTTTGGGATCAGGTAACGGTGTGTTGGTTGTCCTAAGATATTTGATACCTATTTATTTATATAAAATAAACCAATTACAGGCACTTTTGAATTGTCAAGTGAGGTGAGTCAGAGTTGCTCATTCCATTAGCGTAGGTACTTATGGAGAAGAATGGGCAACTCCATGGTCACTCTTTTCAATCAAAAATTTGATACAGATAGTTTAGTCTTCATTTGTTATTACAGACACATACTTCCCTATGTATTTATTATTCCAGTGTATGGTACTCGTGAGTTGCAGCTAAAAATCAGCGTCAGGTGGCATATCTTTTGTTATCATCAGACATTAGGCTGAGCTGAGGCCCTTTGGCATTATCATTGTTTTCTGCTTTAATAATTATTTTTTAGTTTTAAGGCTTTTTTAATTATATAATGCCAATAAACGCATTTTTCTTTCTTCCTTTCTTTTCTTTCAAATGGCGATAGCAAAAAAGTGACGTGTCAACGAATAGATTTAATGTGACAAAGTCTAAAGTAATTAATGTTTTTGATAATGATCATAACCACGTTGGTATATAACAACCATAGTAGCTGCTAATGTTGTGATAACCTTTCTACGGAAGCACTTTAAAGATAATTGTTAGATGGCACTTCTGCACTCTATTAATTAAATATTTATTTAAATAGGGTGGCTGATGCTTCTCTTTGTATGTATATACGTATATATGTAAGTACTGTGAGACCGCAGAAGGTCTTTGGTACCGGGGTCTAACATAACAATTATATTTTATGAAATAATGAAGATAATTATCTCTGTTAAATGTTCTACGAATCTTATTTAAATCACTTCGTTCTTCGGCATTTACGCCCGATCTCCCTTTGTTCTTTTATTTTTAAATTGGTTTGACAGTTCGAATGCATTAAAGTAATAATCCAGCCTATACAATCGCAAGGTTCTCTGTTATATACAACTTATAGAGTACGCACTAAACTCTTTAAGCTGAAAATGGTATAAACATATTCGATTAAAAACGTACATACTTACTATAATAATATAACTAAAACTTATGTAAGCCATTTTAGCATTAATTACAAAGTTAATACGACTGGATTTACAAATTAATTTTTATCACAATATTTATGTAGGTAAATGCCATGAGTTTGTTTCAGCATTTCTTCTAAGATGTAGTCTAATAATAAATTCTGATTCCAGCAGGATCAAAACCATTATGAACTTGTTTACATGATCTAAATATCCAAATCAAATTCTAATTAATTACACCCCACACATAGCCATGCCCAGAATCTAAGATTTCAAGCGAAAACATTAATTTAAAACTCACTCTACCTTCTCATTCGTTAATTCGATTATAGTTTCGATACCAGAATCGATATGCTGAATTCACAATGATACACTTAAGTTTAATGCATCGATATGCATTCAAATTAATTGCAGCCAGTGGTACATTGGAACTTACATGTACAGTCTTATTAATATAGAGCGATTTCTAACTTTCCTTCTAGCCTAACCTTTAAGCCCGTTTTTTGTATTTCAAACCTTATTTCGACTGAGTTTCGTTCTGTTTCTGTCTATCAGTTGTAGATTAAAGACACGGAATGCTGCTTTAAATGTTTCGACGTTGAACACATTTAATGAATTGTGGTGCAAAGGAATTTTAACTTTAGTTAAAGCCTTAACATTTAAGCCAGTTTTTGTTTTTCGAAACTTTTTGGTCTGAGTTTTGTTCTGTTTCTGTCAACCATTTGAAAAGTACAGAGACAGAATGATGTTTTTAATTTTCCATCGTGATTTTAATGAGTTGTGGTACAAACGGGCGGTAAATTCATAAGTTTCTTAATTAAGACCTTCAACATGCTCGGAATAGTTCAACATTCAAAAATGACTCAATAGTTTACGTTCCGTAATTTCTGCCTATCCCCATGGAAAAAAGGCATGAGTTAATGTAGTTTACGGGACGCAGATTTATCTTCCAAACCAGGTTGTCTAAAGATAAGTACCTAAATCCATTTTGTAATAACGCCGACAAAGTTTTGTGTAACAATGACAGAATGTCATGGCGATGGCGTACCGAAACTTTCCAAAACCAGTAACGAAAACTGGACAGAGAAGTAGACGAATTCGTAAGTTTATATCTTCCTCCTGAAATCATGAGTCCTTTAGGTTTTTTTTGCTAACCTGCGCTGTCCCACTCCAGGGCAAAAGCCTCCCTCCACTTCTTCACAACTATCGCGAACCGCGCGTCCTCCTTCCAGTTTTGACGGAACCTTTAGATATAGTCGAAGAAAATAATTGTAAAGCAAATTGCAACTCTACGTACCGCGTACTCAATTTGCCGTGTTATAGCCAATTTTATACAACTGTCACATAATGACAAGTGTGTTTTGTGATTTGTGATACGGTGCAATTTAAATTGGTGGCCAATTTGCTTAGGAATAACTTTCCCCGACCTTGCCTACTTGTACTAGCCTACCACTAATGACATTGTCATAGCTTTACATGTTTCTTGGCATTAAGCTTGATATTGCATAGTTTCTATACGCTGGCAGATCTTTGTTGGAATATTAGAATGACGTCACTATCACGTTAAAGGCATGCAAAGCATTTCAGTTTGTTTCTTTTAATTGAAAGCCGACTGGCTGACTGTTGCTCTACTTTAGAAGTTACATATAGCTTGTATGATAGATATAATAAGGCCGTCACACTAATTATAAAATTCAATAGTTTCAGTTAATGGTAAAAATAATGAAATTATGTATTATATAATATAATAATACAGCTAATTGTGTTTTGAATGCATTGAATGAGTGTATTTTTTTTATATGGAGGTTATTTTGTTATATAGGTAATTGTGCTCTTTCGAAACTTAACATTTTTTGACAAACTTCGTTCTCGTCTTCGGTAAAATCAGAAAACTAGCTCGGCGACTGCTACGTTGTGTAACCTGTTTGACTTTAATAAACGATAAATTGGTCTGAACACTTTTGTTGAGTGCCTTACAAATAAAAATGCATGTGTTGTAAATATATTACTGTCTAATGTTCATTATTTTGGTTTCCTTATAAATTTTGCATGTTGATGTTAAATATGGGTAGTTAAAAATCATTTTTATTATTTTGTTTTGTGCGACTTGGAGGCTTGTTAGCTTCGTTTTGACCGCACTGCCCCAAATTTCAGCCAGATATAGTAGGTGTGGTTTTACCAAGGCGTTAGAGGGATCCAAGTAATGACGTCAGTTTTGTTTTTATATGACCCATGTGAACAGACCACGATAGAGAACTGTCCATTCTAAGTCCAAGATATTTTTCACAAGATATTTGCTGCAAGGGTATATTGTTAATAAGTAATGGATTATGTGGAGGTATTATTTAATTTTTTGCTTTAAACTAGATATAGCATGTTTTAGAAATGTTTATCGTAAGTAGATTGCATTGAAACCACTAAAAAAGGGTGTTTAAATATTCTTGTGTGTGGGCAACTAAATCATGGATGGAATATCCGAAATAAAAGAAACAAGTGTCATCTGCGTATAGAGTAAGATGGTCATGCAATTTAATCTCCTGAATATTATTTATGTAGATGAGGAAGAGCAGGAGCCCTAAATATGAACAAGGCACTAATGAACTTCATTATAATTAAACAAAATACTTACTTTAACTTCGGCTTCCCAGTTAGAGACTTCACGAAGGGATTGGGGTCCATAAAGTACAACCCTATCTGATCGTCTGAATTTTGTCCAATCACGACCGGCATAAACTGAAAATTAACGAGAAACATTCAATACTCCGGTTCTGTTTATAAACGAATTCTGGTTTATAGATGGTTTAAATGTCGCTAAGGTATAACCAATTTCTGTCATTAATTATTTTATTTGCAACCAAACTATAGAAAGTAGTGAATGATAAATGATAAAATATGATAAAATATTTTATTTCTGTAGGTTTGTACAAACACTTTTACAAGTCAATTATATTTTTTTAAGCCAGAAGAGATTGGCGTTTCCTACCTGACTACTCTGAGAAAAAAGGCCGAAAAAAACTCAAAGGTCACAGTCTCTTTTAAAGTCCAGACATAATCTTGGTCACATTATATGAAGACCATGTAGATGGCTCTCAGAAATGGTCTTTAGAGGAAAGCCACACAGATTGAGTGGACCTGTCCAGTCAGTGCACGCATTGTTCAATAATTGTGCAGCTCAACTCAGAATTTAAGAAGCTCAACGATTCATCGAACAATACAAAGAAAGAACATTTATACCAAAGAAAGGACATTTAAAAATTGTACGACGATTGACAAGTTACACGTACTTGTCAATCGTAGTTGTCCATCCACATTTTGAAACCACGTAGTTGTCATTTATATATATACTAGCTTCTGCCCGCGACTTCGTCCGTGTCAAATTTTTGCTCCCCTGACCTTTCCCGTCGCATCAAATTGCCTGCCAGATTCCGTCCATTTTTCGTTGCTGCTCCGCTCCTTTTAATCATAGCGTGATGTTACTTTAACCTATACCCTTCCTCAATAAATAGGCTACTCAACACAAAAATATTTTTTCATTTCGGACCAGTAGTTCCTGAGATTACCGCGTTCAACCAAACAAACTCTTCAGCTTTATAATATTAGTACCTATAGATAACGAGGTAATTTTATTAGTGAACGTCATGGGTTCGAACCCAAGTAGGCACTTTATTATTAGCCGTTACTGTCCCACTGCTGGGCGAAGGCCTCCCTACTCCGTACAGTACAGCTCATCCCGCCGTCTCCATCTGGGTTTTACTTTGAGTAAATAATGCCGTAGGCGTAGGCGATTTACTTACATACATACATAAACTCACGCCTTTTTCCCATGGGGGTAGGCAGAAACTGCAGAACACCACCTGCTACGATCCTTAAATAGTCGTTTTTCCTCGTTTAAGTTCATACATCTGGTCATACACACACGCCGGTTACTACTGCGACGCACCTGACTCTTCTGAAGAACATCACTAATTAGGTCACTATATGTTCTCTTAGGGCATCCCCTTCCAGCGTGACCAGTCACATCTACCTTGTAAATAACTTTTGTTTTAACTAACGATTTACTTTTCGTAAATAATTTCATCACCACTGCACTCAAAACGGTAAAGGGAAACACCGAGTGGAAACAAACATGTCTTAAAACCAAACATTCGAAGACATATAATTTGACATCTACCAAGCAAGGCTGATCACAGCCCTCTCCGTCTCAAAGAGAGAAGGCCTGTGTCTAGGGTTGCCACCTTTTTTTCTTGCAATTAAAGTACATTGGTTACCTATTATAGGTAAGAAAAAAAAAGTACGTAGTATAAAAATAAAGTATGATTTATTTGTCTTTATTATTATATTTAAACACATATTTTAGATTGTTTTTTGCAGTTTCGTTTAACGAAAAAGTAATAACGACTAAACTTTTCAAAATCTCAGAAAAAATAAATCTTGCAAAATAAAGTATTTTCGTGTACTTTATTGCTGTCATAAAGTATAGAGTACAATTCTGTGAAATTGCGTACAATACTTTATTATAAAGTACGGGTGGCAACCCTACCTGTGTCCCAGGAGTGGGAACATTACACGCTGATTATAAGATAATTTTATTTCTGGATCTGAACGCTGCTGATCAAATCAGACAATAAGTTACTGCAGAAGTCGGAACAGTGGTAAATCGTAATGGTTATTCTCTGAGGAGTGTGAGGACATGGGGCTCAGTTTCCTTGTAGCACAGGGTCGAAACAATTGTTTTATCGTTCGATGAATGTCGCTTCCAGTACTGGGTCATGATGACATAACATGATATAAAAAATGCATACCTTTCGCGCTGTAAAACACTTAGGTATTTAGTAATATCATAACGCCTACGTGATGACCAGTGGCATCATGAATAGTGATAGAAATCATAACCATATGGATACGCCTTTTTTCCGGGATTACATTTTGGTACTTACGAGATTGAATCAAATATTGTGAAAGTAAGGATTCTTAAACTAGGTAGGTACTACATTAGAAATTTATAGAATGCGATAGATAAACATTTAAATTTTTTTTTTTCTTACTGTAGAAGGCCGATCCGATCCGATATATACTATTAAAAAGGCAGCAAAAGGGTTAAACATTTCAGAATCATATTGATGTATTCTTTATTTTATACATTACAACATTTGAAATTAATTTTTAAATCCCGGAATCCCGGAGGCATATCCATACAATAATACATACATATAATACATATATGTGCTAGTTCATTGATCTCATTTCAATCTACCTACTCCGATCACTGGTGATGACACTACTAAATAAGTGATTTTAATAACGCAGTAAGTTGCTTCAACTTGGTACAAATTGCCTCTGTGACGTTATGACATAACAGAGATAATTTGCACCAGTTTTTCCACCAATTAAAAGTTTAGTTTGCGAACTGAAATAACGGAGAAGTTTTAATCAAATAATTTCGTGTTTGTTAGTTAACAAGCTGTCGTATTCGACAGATTCCGTAAGCATCTCATTCTGTATGTCTTCGAAGTACAACTCGATCGCTTTATGCGCTCCACACATGTGACCGCAGTTCTAACCTAATCTTGCTAAACTTAAATACCTATTATACATATTTCCTATGTAAAAAGATTTCAAAATGGAAGAAACCAATCATCTTCAGCCTTTTCTCTAAAACTCTAATGAAATGTGAAATCATTTTTCATGTAATACCTTTTCATTGACAAACATCTTTCTACCTGACTGCAACACAATGTATGATTAGATAAAGCAGAATTTTTGGTACTAAATATGATATTACAGACACATAAATTCACGCCTTCTTCCCATGGGGGTAGGCAGAAACTGCAGAACATCACCTGCTACGATTCTTACATAGTCCTCGTTTACGTTCATACATCAGAAGGCAAATTCTCGTATTACGTGAAAAACGTTGAAAGTGTAGAATGTCAAAAACTTGTCAAAAATATAGGGAAACTGAAGTATTTTTGACAGATTGACACTAAGACGAGACTGTGAACATTCTTATAATTACTGCAATTGCCCCTCTGGTCATATACAGGATTTTTTTTTAACCAATGCGGAATTTTTTTCTTTTTGGTTCAGTATCAGTAATATAGAACACATTTCAAATATTTTTTTAATACTTATTTTTTTAATTTTTATCCGACCTTAAATCAGTAAACTGTGGACACCCTACATATTTCGTAATATGTTATCGACAATAGGAATAGGTCAGTCAGATAGTAAGTTATTTTCAGCTCAGCTGCGGGATGCTGGTCTACGTTATGGTCGTGATGTCATTATTCTATGAGCGAAAAATTATACAGAACAATTAACGTCACATTTGGTGACAAGTCAAGATAACAACGATTATTCCTGTGGTAACAGCGTCTTCAAAACGTAACGTTTTGCAATAAAATTCTTTTCGTTGATCTTTATTTGAGCTCAAGCCCGCAAGCGGTTGCCGCTAGCACTTGGATCGCGGAATTAATCAGCAGTAGTACTCGGCACGGTTACAGCAAAAAGAAAACTGAGTAGGCACCCGTTCTTTGAGGGTACCACTATTTGAGATTAATAGTTTCCAATCCATATTTTCCTTACTCAAAAGAAATCTAGACTTCCATGATTCTAATAAACGAGTAATACGGTTCGAAACAGAGGTTTTTTATTAAAAAGTAATCAGAACCGAGTCACATGAGGACCACTTTAAAAATAACACAAGTCTGGTGTACCTAAGAACGACCTTATTTCTCTACGGGTTTTTAAAATATTAGTTGCAAGAAACTTTAACAAACAAATACAATGCGTTATTTGATTCTGATGAAATGCCAGCCACAAATGCGCTGCTGTAAAAAACAAACAGAAATGGACGCCGCCGGGATTTTCATTTCAATTGAACTTCAACCAATCTCATCGTGCAAAGAAAATACAAAGTGAAATTTGATTTATACCCGGTGGTAATCTACGCAGCAAGTTTTAATATACTGTAATATGAACGAGTTGCACTGTTGACGTTATATCCGTAGACATACCGAGCGCAATTTTACCCGGGTGTATGTACCTTCAGCCCCTATAGGTTTTAATCACGTCCAACGATTAACGTTCGCTGCGTGAACTCTTCTGATTGATATTTTTTCAATTTTAAAGGCTGTTGTTCTTTATTAAACGAAAGCGTTCGTTTTAAGGGCATCAAAGTAATTATGGGAATTTTCTTTATGCAGTAAAACATATAGTATGTCGTGAAATTCAGCAGAGCACCAAGTTTTTCACGCAAAAGGCACTTAACGTTCAATACTTAGGCCTCTATTCGCTTTTTTTTAACTGCCCCTTTGGTCTCGTGGTCGCAAACGTGCCTGCTGAGCGTTCTGGGGGTTCCATTCCCAGGTCGGGCAATGTGTTATTAGGTTTTCTCATTAGGAACTTCTTAGTAACAGCCGGGAGTTTGGAAGTTGGCGATGTGATACACCCGTGCTTCGTTAAGCCGTTGGTCCTGCGCCTAATCTCTCTCTGGTCATGTTGGATTGCAGTCCCATAGGACTATGAGAGTGAGGAAAGAGCAAATGCCTCTGTGTTTGCGCAAAAAATTGTGTACAATAATATTGTTTGCGCCGATGCAGATGTGACGAAATACGGTCTGAAGCGGGTCTATATTCGCTTTTTACTAGATAAAGGTTTTAATTAATTATTTTCATATCGGATTTTGATTTCCAATTTAAACAATATTAGCATACGGGAATTTGTAGCTGTTGATTTAGTGCTATTCCAATAATATTATGTATATGCAATATCGGTTCAGGTACTAACCTGAACCGATATTGCATCTCTGTAAATGTATTTATGCCAATTAATTTCAGCTGTCATTTCGATGTTTGCAGTTGTGGACATGTGGTGACCTAACCACATATGTTTACATTATTATGATGACGTCAATTATGAATAAAAGTGGTTTTAAAATGCAAAATATCATACCGATTGTGGAAATGCCGTGTATGGCAGCCAGTCTTACCAAGGGGTATCGTATTACCCAGTAACTAGGTTGTGGAGGTCAGATAGGCTGTCCCTCCATGTTAAATACTTGTATTCAGCTGCATCTGGTTAGACTAGAAGTCGATCCCAACACAGTTAAGAAAATACTAGGCAAATGATGACGAGGGTTGTGGAAATGCCGTATACCTAAGTCACCTTATGTGATGTTCTTCGAGAAGGTCAGGTGCGTAGTACTCGCAACCAGCGTGCATACAGGATAAGTTTTTAACCAGTGCGCAAATTTTAGCAAATTAAACTTAAAGAGTTATAATAACCATGCAATTTTTATTTTTGTATATTTTAGTACAAAAAATTAAGATATCGTTAACGAAAGATGTTTATTTTGAAACTGGTTTTTATGGTAACTTGTGTGCGGCGCCGGCATGGCAGTGAAGGTGCACGACCGAGCGTAGCTACAAGTACCTATCAGCTGTTCGATCGGTCAAAATTCTAAGTTCGAAGTACCTACGGCATGCGGTTAATTGTTCGATCCAAGTGCTAACGGCAACCGCTTGCGGGCTTGAGCTCAAATAAAGGTCAACGAATTTTATTGCAAAACGTTACGTTTTGAAGACGCTATTACCACAGGAATAATCGTTGTTATTTTGACATGTCGCCAAATGTGACGTTAATTGTTCTGTATAATTTTTCGTTCATAGAATAATGACATCACCACCATAACGTAGACCAGCATTCCGCAGCTGAGCTGGAAATAACTTCAGACAGTACCTACCACACCGGTTGGTCTTCCACTGCCCGCGTTCAGCGGATAACCACAACTTGAAAAGATTATTGGTCCTCCTTGAATAGGATCTACACTCACTCTTAATGTGCCAGATTATACATATCGAGAAGAATTCAGATGACAGATTTCCAGTTAACATTTGAAATTCGTAACAAGCCTTAAATAAAATAAAAAAGGAACAATTGTTTACCATTCCCGCTATAGTTTTAAATTCTTCCTTCCTCACGTATTTCTTCATGACCCTCCCAGCACAGTTCTCCGGACTGGTGGCAGTTACGGACAGCACTTTATGCGGCAGTGGTGTCATGAGGGCCGTGCCATGCTGTTCCACGGTGGCAATGCCTTCGCCACGGATGGCCAAATCAACCTGGCAACCTAGCGTGTTCATTATCACCAGGCCTGTTTGACGATGCCCCGGGACTTGGAGTGTGGATCGCTGAAAGAAACGAAGCTTTAAAAAGCAAGTTAACAATATCTGCAAAATTTAAAGTTCTACGAGTGAACGGCTGTTGATTACAGCTGTAGCAACTTGTTGAGTTTAGATTTTTGTTCATAGATATTTCTCTGTCGTCTGTGAATTTTGCCAGGTAATTTAACTTGACCTTGTATATGTCATCGGAATATGGTATGGTTCGGTACGGTACAAGCGACGTCGCGTCGTCATTTTTCAAACGCTTGCTGTTTTGTCAAAGCATTAATGCATGACAATCAATAGCATACGTAGGACACTGAAATTCAGCTTTGTAGCACTGTGAAATGAAACTTAAAGCGATGGATGAACATAACCACAAGTAATGCCTTTCACAAAATGGTTGACTTTGTAAAGAAACGAGACGAACTCGAAATGAGCCAATATGCGAGCCAATAGAGCATTCAAACCAGTAACACAGTGTATATCGGTCGGTATTTGTCGGTCTGTACTGAGTAAAGTCTGATTTACACGTTACGATTAAAATTCCCGTGGTATACTATAAGCTACGATGTTTTCCTCTGCATCGCCCTAAGGTCGACTGTTAGAAAATGCCCCAGGTATTAAGACCGCCTTTGTCCAATAGTTATACTTGTGCATGAAGTTTTATTAAATAAATAAATATAAAGTTACACCGCACCGCGTAAACAGTGTTTAGAGGGTACAAGTAATTTGTTGCTTCAATTTCATTGTATTGCAAGAAACGTGCATTGTGTAAATGGATCTTTTATCGAGACACAAACCTCTATCCCAATTTGCAAAATGCCAGCCGAAACAAACGCCATCGACGCCAGCATGCCACCAATGAACATTTTCTGTAGCGGCGGCATGTCGGGCAGCAGCGGCCAGGCGCCCCCGGGGCACACGGGGATCATGAGCAGCACCATGGCGGGGTTCATGACCTGCAGCTGGTCCGGCATCAGGGTTACGCCGAACACCTCGCTTCGCAGTCGTGAGGCTTGGAAAGTCCAGCGGGAGCCCTGGAATCAAGGAGCTTGTGAGACGCGCTACAAGATACTGTCCGACATTTATGTCACGCCGACAAAATGAGAAAACAATCTTGAAACAATTTTTTTAACCCTCCTTTACACGTAAAGTGGGGATGTTTTTTCCTCGTCTATCTCTTTGTGTGGCGATTCCTTGGAATAAGTCTTTAAAAAAATTGCGGTTTTATCCCGGTACCGCGATCCCGTGGGATAACTTCCAACATCCACGCGAACGAAGCCGCGGGCAACAGCTAGATTTAAGTTAGTATAGAACGAATATATATCATTATCGTTAGTTATGTTTAGAATACAGCTACCGAAATGCTTATTTATCAATGGGCTTTGACGGCCTCAACAGTTTTGTATTTTTAAACTAGTGTACCTACTTTGAAAACAGTGTGCACGGCGTACAAACTCAACCCGAATCCTGTATGTATTTGACAGCAAGAGCCTTTGTGTTCGCTCCAAAAACCAATGGTCGATAAATCAGCGTGAGCGTTACATGTATGCTCGTTGTGCCGTCCACATGCAGAATTCGCATCTACTTTGTATTACACACGTCTGGACACGACTTTACAGAAGGTGTACTATACACACAACTCTTTCTACGCCTTTTAGCAATACAAGCGTGAATAATTTTAGCATGGACATTGACAGCGCTGTTCTGAACAGCGACTCAGTAAGCTCACCAGCTGATCTTAACCTTGTTACGTAAATAGAACTTATAGCTTTTAAATTCTTATTTGCTTACACTGATTCAAGGTGTGTTCAAATGCCAATTAGCAAGCAAGCACTTCAGAATTGTAAAAGATTTTTTTTTTAATTGGGCGTGGCAATTTAGATATGGCCAGTCCCTACTGAAGGCGCCCGTTCATGGATATGACGTATGGATCAGCATTCAGCTGAACCATTTTCAAGGTAAGTTAATGATCCAACACACACGCCACCAAAAACCTAGCCTTTATTTTTTTTTTGTGGTTTACAAACATTGTATCTGCTTGAAAAAGAGAAGAGTTTCTGTTATATTCTCATTCCATCATTTTTATGACATGAGTAAATAAAGAAAAGAAGGAGCTCCGAGAAAAAGGGGATGACTACTGAGAAAACGACTAATAAACAGGTGGAGTGGAGTATGGACGGTGAACACATGCTGCGCCGACCCTGCATTCGTTAGGATAAGAGCAAAAGAATGATAATGATCAGTAAATCCTACTTCCTGCCAATATTATAAATGCGGAAGTTTGTATGTATGGATGTTTGCTACTCTTTCACGCAAAAACGACTGAACGGATTTCGATGAAATTTGGAACACAGTTAGTTTATAACCTGGATAAACACATAGGGTTTTATCTCGGTAGTAAATTCCCGTGGGATATTTTCCGACCTCCACGTGGGCGAAGCCGCTGGCAAAAGCTAATAAAGAATAAAACAAACCTGTTGATCGAAAAGTGACCAGAATATAGGGACGGGCAGGTACAGGTACAAGATGGAGAACACCACCTTCATGTCGGCCACCAGCTTCTCCCCGTACTTCTCGATGGCGTAGTCCAACCAGTGCGCACGCGCCGGCCCGTCTGACGATGGGCTGAACTTGATGCGCTTAATAATCGCGTACTGGAATAATCGACAGTGTTAAAAGATCATTACGTACTGGGAAAATATATAAGGTTAAGGAGGATGTGGTTACGGAGCGAGAGGGCATGAGAAGCCGTCATCTCTTTCTACGAAGCAGTTATACTCGCGAAGGAGGAGGCGGGGCGCGTGAGAGGCAGTCTCTACGCCCTCACGCCCTTAGCCGCCGCAGGAGCAGACATCCCGGGCGTCGGGAGTCCATTGCAGACTCCTGGCCACCGTAGGCGCGAGCTTGCGGGCGGCGAGCAATAAGTAGCTCGCCGCCCGGTAAGGACAAGACTCGGGTCGACGGCGCGATTTGTTCCACGAGCGCCTCAAAGAGATGTCAGCAATACTGATGGGGTCCGCTAGGACCGATGCCTGCCAGGGTCGCGAGATCTGTTCGAAAGAGTTACAGTGGCCCTGGCATATGGGCAACTGAAGGAACACGGGTGGGTTTTAGTCAGTAAAATTTTGACACGCCTTCATGACACGACGTCATTTATAATGATTTCACGCTCACAAAAAAAGGGATGTGGTAAGATATTAGAAAAAAATAATTCTAACATTTTGTTGTTGACATGTCAGTTTGTATGTTGATCAAAGTATGATTAAATTATAATTTACGGCACATACAAGACCAGCGTATCTATTCTCTTTCTACATTAAATTCAAGGTTGCATTGCGACGTAAGGTGGCGTAAGTAAAGAATAGCACCATCCCATTTCTTCCCGTGGGTGTCGCAAGACGCGCGGGCGCATTCTCTAGTAAGTCCCTTAGTCGCTCTAAGGGACGTACTAGAGAATGGGCAGCAGCGTTCTATGTACATATTTCACCAAGATACTTAACCTGTAGACTCTCCTCTGCTTAATGCAACGGGTTGGTGAGAATTAATCAACAGAACAAATTGAAAATCTTTAACATGACATTTAATCAGAAATCGAAACGGGATTAAATACTAAAGGTGATTTTAAACCGTCCAAACAAAGTTTATTCCGAACTAATGAATAATGATAATGATAATGAAACGAATTCTCAGCCAGATACGAATCCTTTTTAACCAAATAAGAAATTGGGAATTGGCTGTGTGAAATTCTAAAGACCCCAAAGTCACAGAAACTGGGCCGCTGACCGAGGCTAATTTTCCGTTTCGTCTCTTGTACTTATTTATGACACATCATACAGAAACTCGAGGCTCGATTCAGTTATCGTGTGATAGGCTCTCCATTTACACAAATAATTTGTTTAGTAAATTGACCGAAGTTCAGTATTAAAACGGAAACGCTTAACGATGTCTATCCGGTGTGCAACCTGCGCTTCCACGTATTTTATACTAATCAGGAAGTGAAGCATAACTTCATTTAAACAACATGTAGACGACCTAAATAATTTAATATTCTCACGTGCTCAAAATTATGTCAAGCAGGAACAGAATAGCGGCTCCAAGCGAAATATATGTCACTACATATTATAAAACAAAGTCTCCTGCCGCGTCTGTATGTCTGTTCATGATAAACTCAAAAAAAACTAAACAGTTTTCGTGCGATTTGCACCTATAGGTAGAGTGATTCATGAAGAAGGTTTAGTTGTTTATTTGTTAAGGTTTTGTGTAAATTGATTGAAATATGACGATTAATGTTGATCATGTCGGAAAAAATAAAGCCACCTGGGAGCTTTTATTGAAAACGCTGCCTAATCCCTTGATTTAACAAAAGAATCCATGGTGGGATAGGTCTTTTATAGATCTACAGAAAAGACCACCAAGGCATTTTTATATTTTCGAAAAAATTGTCACGTACAAAGTGGTAAATTGGAAAGCTAATAACACGGATTTAGTATTCATCCTTATCAATGTAAATACATTAGTTACCTTAACCATTCCACGCACACTATAATCATTCATGACACCATCATCATCTGCCTAGCCTTTTCCCAACTATTCCAGTCTAACCGGATGCAACTGAAAACCAGTATTTTATATGAAGCGACTGTCTATCAGACCTCCACAACGCAGTTACTGGGTAATACGACACCCCTTGGTAAGACAGTTAGTCAGACTTTTAGGCTTCTGAAGACCCGTAAAGACTGACGAAGATCCACAAATGACAGCTGGGACCAACGGCTTAACGTGCTTTCCTACAGATAGTTCAATCCACGATGACGCGCCCCTCTGCGCCCCTTGCCTTTGTTTTTAACCGTTCTCAGTACAATTGTCAACGAGTGGAGCGCGTCTTCATGGATTGAACTATCAATAGGCACGGAGGGGTCTTGGTATATAGAGATGGTCACTGATCCACAAGCAAGCGTACCATAGCACCATATAATTTACATGAATATCTTAGGAGTTTAGCAAATGAAACTAACGTCGTAACACACACACACACACACACACCCTTCCACGTATACACACTTACCCCTACACTCACCTATGCACACCGTTTATTCTGTTTTAATTGTTTCTTTTTCTTTGTTAATTATAATTCCAGTTTCTCACATTTTACACCTTATTGATCATCGGCTATAATAATAACGAGGGTGGGCGCTGATACCTATAATTACAAGATATTAGGCTAGCTTAGGTATTGGCTGCAACTCAAATATTCAACCTTAATAACCTTAAGCCTATGTGTATTGCTAATTGTGTATATTTTGTTTTACTTAAAGGTGCAAAACAAACTTTTTTTTTAATGTAAACTCCCACACCGATGACGGGAGTCACTGGACGCAACCACCCCTGCACCGCGCCTCTTGCTGTCCCCCACTGTTGCTACACATATAAGCTGAGCGAAAACGCGCGCATATTCCTTATACTTCAGATCCAGCGTGACCCTTGGTTCCTTCTTCCAGCGACGCCCTATGCCGAGGTCCATACTCTCCACAGGGGGTGACTGCGGCTTCTATTCGCTTTAGTTTTAAGTTTTTAAAGTAATCAGGTAAGTCCGGTTAAGCAGCCGACCACTCCCTAGGTTCAACTGTTCCCGTGGGAAATTTCCCAACCTCAACGCGGGAGAAGCAGCGGGCAAGAACTAGTATAAAATAATTAAAACCACCTCTTTATGTTGTAATAATAGTACGTACATGACAGAACCTTATTACGCTTTCTGCATACAAAAAATGTTTTGTATTAGTGCTACTACGTACTACTAACTTTATTCATAAAGACAGCATGTGCTCTATCCAACGTACAAGTCTTTGTCATCATGTGTCTTGTACATTAGAAAATAGTTGGACCCGAAAACATTGTTACCACAGTTGCCACAGTACTGTACCACCTCCATTCCATCACTGTTTGTCGACGAAGTCTAAAGAATTTAAATCCTTTGATACTTATAAAATTATCATAAATCGCATTGAAAATATAAAATGATGTATCGGACATTTTGTCGAAAATGATTTTTAAATACCGTTCGATTTACAATATCGTGCTTTTGTATCGATATCTCACGAAAACATCCGTTACATCACCTATTTTCCATAAGCCTATCATTGCAACAATTGTTCTATTTAAAAAAAAAACCTGTTGTAAATTAAATTTCAAATTAATACATACTTATATTCGGTTTGGATTTTTGGAAGCCGACCGCAACATAGTTGGTAAAAAGCTAGGCAGATAATCATGATTTTTGATAACGCTTCTTTGGACAAAAACAACAAAGAAGCTAGCTTTTACATTAGCTTCACTTGTTTGTTTGTAACCGACTCCTTATAGCGTGATTTTGACCCACTTTAAACGACCAGATTTCATTTAAACTCTGTAGACTTATCGAGGACCGATGACAATACAATAATTTCATAAATTTGTGTCATTTTCCTTGCCAGGGTAACCAGAACAGCAAAAAAACTGTCTTCGAAAACTACGCTGACATACGTCTCAAAATTCGAAACACCCTTAAAATATAGAATAAATAATAGTTTAAAAAAAGCGTGGGGTACCAATAAAAAAAAACCTTAAAAAGCACCCCACGCTTTTTTCCATTATTTTCTACTTTTTAGTTTGGTTTTCTAGGGAAGCGTGTTTTTTAGTTTTTTTTAACTATTATTCTATAATACCTCCGTGTATTAGTCAACCTACCCCGTAAAAAGTTATAGACAACCAGCCCCAAGCGCTATTATTCTCTTTGCTAACCTAAACACTGAGTTAGACTTGAGAATAACACCGTGATACTGTTAGTTTTCATCGAAAATTTCGCTAACGTAAAGTCCATTCATTATTTAGTTACGTACCTGACACGCTATCTTTAATTTCATATTTGCTTTGATAAGATAAATAAAATACTAAACAAATGTTAGACATTGTCATAGATAATTTTTATATAGAAATTATAGACTAAAAGGTACGACCAGAGATGGCAAAAAAAATATATTTTGTCACTCCTTAAAATCTTACGTTATTTTATATTTCCACTGAGGACATTTAAAATCCATGTCTTATTTTTGAGTAGTAATAAACAGACCTTCAGATAAAAATTCAAAAAAATATATTTTGGGTATTAGAGTTGATCCCAGACCTCACAAGAATTATCTAGCAAATTCTACCTACAGTTTTGTCTTCGCTACGATTTTATTTTAAGTATAGATGTTGCATAAAGTTAAGATACGTTTACACGTCAGAAATTGTTCGGTTAAACAAATGTTTATCATTACACTATTAACAAACTTTTATAAATGAAGCTAATAAAAGCGTGTTAAAAGGGGATACCTGCGTCTTCCTAAAAGAGCGGTGGAAGCAAGTTTTGTATCGGCTGTCATGAAAATTATGGCAGCGATAAATGTTTAAATCGTTAAATTCGCCATACCGCGGCATAACAATGTCGTGTTTCTGTTTAATTATGATACATCTGACACATAACCGACACGCAGCCCGGAGTCTGGATTAGTGGTAATAGGCTCGCCCTTTTACATGTAACCATGGGACCATGGGACTTAAACTTAATTGGCGAAATGTGGGTGTACTGTAGGTACACCTCTGCCCAACCCTTCAGAGAACCGAGACGTGATGTTATGTGATATAATCTTCTATTCCAGCATTTTCTAAGATTACTTTCACTAAATTATTTTATACTTTGGTAGCGCCCATTGAAATGTTTACTCGTAAGAAAATAGTGGCAAAAACCTTCTTGAAAAAAATTGTATGAAATCTACGAGTAAAATTTCAGGGGGTCTAAAAAGGCCACATTAAGCATTTCCTCTAAAACCAATTCATTTTCTGAATTCCCAGCAATACCTTAGCAATTCCTCTAATTTTCGTAAAAAGGTGACACATATTAGCGGTATCGCCCACAATTCAATTCATATCCGAAACATATTTGGTGTAAATGTTGCAGCATGAAAAAAATAAAGACCGTAATTTTACCGGTAAATATTTCTTTGAAGATTTAATAAATACAGTTGATTATTTTTAACTGTTGAAATGTTATTAATTATAATATCCATAAAAACTTATCAAATAATCACAGATAAGCCCTGAAAAAGGAAACTAAATACAATACAAAACTTTATAAGCTGGCAATGCTAATTAAAAGTTTTTCTTTTTAGATATGTGTAATCTGTGGTTATGTCAACAATAAATTATTATCAACAAAACTTGTGTTTATTTTAAAACCTAAGTATTTCATGCAAGTTGGATCGTTTTTTAATACAGAGTAAGTAAATACTTATTTATCCTTAATCAATATTTAATTGCATCGTTGTACAAAAGTATTTAATTGTACGTAATTCTTTGTAGGCATGGAAAAGCGTGCTGCGACACAATGAAACATTCTGCTCGACATTCTGCATTGAAAGTGGGAGCTCTGGCGCTATTGAACCCTTTACCTAGATCACTGCAGCCTCTAGTTCCTGCCAAACTCGTGCGCCAGCAGAAACCCTGCCCCGGCCGATGCTACAACAGTGGCTTTGACAGTCGAACTCGGCAATCAAGATACCGCAGTGAGTGGAGTTTTCTAGCCCTACAGCTATTTTTATTGCGACTAAGACTTATGATGATGATTGAAAATGATTATGATGTTATTTATGTAACGTATGGTCGCCCTCTGGCTCGACATAAAATTGAGTACTATCATTAACATTCATGTAATATACCTATAACGAAATATAAAGAGGAAAATAATCTATATTTTACCACTAACTAAACAATAACTGAAGAAAAAGAAGTTATTGGGCTACAAGTCTACTATTGTTGTCAACCTGTCATCACTGTTGTTCTTAGGGTGTCTTAAACAATGATATTATTATTTTCAATCTCATTTTATTTAGCAGTTAAGTTAATTATTGACTGATGATTGGACTTTCTTAAAAACCACACATTTTCTTTTTTAGCCTGGTGGAGTTGTTCCAAGCAGTCATCGCTTGCCTCTCTGCAGCTCCGTGACTAGCATCAAGACATAAAATATTCATAGAAAAATAAACTGATTAATTAAAGTGTTTGTTAGTTTCATTATTTGATTATTGCTAGATTTTTATACAGTATAACATGAGAATTGTAAATTTATTAAAATAATTTAACTTTGTGTAATGTTTTATTTAAATAATAGGTATAAAGATAAAATGTATGTCTTATTTTATAGGTACGCACTACCTAATAAAATTGGAATTAAAGTAATAAAAGGCCTATGTCCCACGTAGGTTGTAGATTTTTATTAGGGTTCCGTAACCAAAGAGTAACCAGGACGGGACCCTATAACTAAGCCTCCGCTGTCCATTGGTCCGTTCATCTGTCTGTCTGTGAGTGGGCTGTATGATGTGGAAAATAAATATACCTACATATTTCCTCTGGAAATGTTTATTACGGGTGCAAATCACAAAAATAAGCTAGGTGTGAATAGTGTGTACTTTTGAATAAGTCTTGTTTCAACTGGGCACTGAAGTGTGACCGAGTTACTGGTACAGCTATCACACTGTTTTATACACTAACTTGGTGTATCATATGATGTACGCTCTTGGTAACCTGTGGTATGATCCAGATGCTTTAGTACTAAGTGGATCTACTCAGAGCCTGAAATATGATTATAAGATTGTAGTAATTTGTAACATTCACAAGACTAGATGGTAGTGTCTATTTAGAACTGCTTCATTAAAACTGACTACTTCATTACTATTCTTGAAGGTAGGTTGTATGTATTTCATGTAAGTTGGATCGTTTTTAATACAGAGTAAGTAACTATATATATATGTTGTGTTGTGTATATGGTGTGCGCCCATATTAGCCTGTGGTATGATCCAGATGCTTAAGTACTAATTGGATCTACTCAGTGCCTAAAATATGAATAGAAGATTGTAGTAATTTGTAACATTCACAACACTAGATGGTCTATTTGGAACTACCTTAAAACTGACTACTTCATTACTATTCTTGAAGGTAGGTAGTACTCATACCAGCGCAGCAGTACATATGTACGGCTCCAGCTCATGGACCTTATCACGACATATATTTAGCCTATATAACCCAAAAAACCTGGAGGTCCCACATTTGAAACGCTATGTCCATTTTTCGAAGTGCCACAATTCATTGGTGACTTAAGATGGACTACATATCACGAGCGTGCTCAAGAAAATTTTCTTAAGGCCTAAATTAATTAAAAATTATCGTAATAATGGCAATTATTACGATAATTTTTCACAAAATCCCAAATATGATTTGTAAAATGATCCTCTTGACTAACTTCTTATGATTCTGCTATTTGACAGTAAACTTCAATAAAGCAATACATATTAAGTGGACCATTTTACGAATCTCCATACATAACTGTCAAATAGATGAATTGTGTTTAATGAATTGTACGCAGAAAATATTATGAATTGTCAGTTTGTGACCATTTTACGGATTATAATATGATTCATAATATTTTCCTATTATGATTCTACCAAAGTGGCCTTTTTAGACCCCCAGATAAATGCAAACATTTGGAAACAATTTTTTAACGGGGTTGTTACCCTTCCATTGGTTACATATTAATCGCCGGTTCCTATAAAATTTACAAATCGTTATTGGTTTAAATTAAGACTTTGTATCTGCCAATATTGAAGCCAAGTCCTTATAGGTTTTCATGGTTTTCCCTCACATATGGAAGTAGCTTTCACAGGTAAAATAAGCTTCTAAATGTATTATGCCTAGATTGACGATAAAAATGCTGCTATTAGCAAGCAAAACGATTCCTTTTTAGGATTCCGTACCAAAATGGTAAAAAGGAACCCTTAAGGTGAGACTCAGTCTATCTGTCCGTTTGTCTGTCACAGCTGGATATATCAAGAACTACTAATGCTATCAAATTTAAATTTGGAATAGTTTATGATGACGTTTGCCCAACCATTTTGCAATTAAGAAAGAAATAAAAATATGTATTTATATTTTTTGGCAACAGGGATTGAACATAAATATAAAAAATTCGAATTGGATCTACTAGTGCATGTGGGTTATCATATGGACGAGCGCTATTTGCACAATTCGTTTTCTTAAGCCGCTTAGTTATCGAATTTTAACAAAAAATGTAAAAAGCATATGCAATAAAATACTATAAAATATTTATATGATGGTACGGAGCCCTCAATGCGCGTGTCCTACTCGCTATTTACCGGTTTTCCTTTTATAGGATCCGAGCACTAGACTCTAACATAAACCTATATCAATGGATATAGTTCGATTTAGCTGGTAATAATAATGGGCTAATTAATTATCAAACGACGAATCCCGAATCATAACCGGCGTGTGTGTATGACCAATTGTATGAACCTAAACGAGGCAAAAGAAGTGTGTAGAGATCGTAGCAGGTGGCGTTCCGTGGTTTCTGCCTACCCCCATGGGAAAAAGGCGTGATTCTATGTATGTATGTATGTATGTATGAATCCCGAATCAAAGGGCGCGTAATGTTCCACGCGCGCCTCAAAGAGATGTCAGCAATACTGAAGGGGTCTGGTAGGACCGATGCCTACCAGGGTCGCGAGATTTATTTGAAAGAGATACCGTGGCCCTGGCACATGGGCAATTGAAGAAACACGGGTGGGTTTTAGTCAGTAAAAGCCTGACACGCCCTCCTGCTCCACCCAAGAGCGGAAGACGTCATTTGACAATTTCCCACCCACAAAAAAAAAAACAGACAGCCGTCCAAAGTAAGTAAACAATTCTTATCAGTTTCAAATATACATGAATAGTTATCAGCATTACCCTCTTCATTTAGTTGACAGGCCTGAAATATTACCGAAGAACATCAATCATAACAGATATTCTCTTTTTTATAGTCTATTGCAAAAAACCTGTGAAAAGGATGTGCATGGCAGTGTGATGATTGATACGTCTTACTGAGAGGCTATTGGCATGATGAATGAGCCCAAAAATGGCCTCTGTTGAATTACAAAGAAACATTTCTGTGTCATCAATTACCTGTGGAAGAGAAACATAGTGCAGGCAACTGCTAGCGATGTAATGGAACCAACTAAACACATTATCGTGATAAATGTTACACCATTTAGAGATCTGCTTGCACTGTAATGAAAAAAGCGTGTGTTATAAATTCTGTCTCCCTATCTCCTCGTGTTGAAAAAAAAGAAGAGTTGAAATTATTTGGACGCCCCTCCGAAGATACATGGACAATTTTAGTGTATCCTACTAATATGAAAAATGCGAAAGTTTGTGAGTATCGATGTATGGATATATGGATCTCTTTCACGCAAAAACTACTGAACGGATTTGGATGAAATCTGGCACACATATAGTTTATAACCTGAATTAACACATAAGAGTAATTTTTATCCCGTTAATAAGTTCCCGCGGGATAATTTCCGAACTCCACGCAGCCGAAACTGCTGTCAAAAGCTAGTATAAAATGATTTTATAGTCATATTTCAATAGCTTCCGCCGTCCACGCACAATTAACGGGCATACGCCAATTAACTACGCTTCTACGTCGAAATTTAGCAGGTCTGCAAATTGGCGGCATAATAATCTATGCTCACATTTCAATTTCATGTTGTTTTACATTATACTCGAACTCATGGCTAATTGATAACAGCCGAACGGGTCGAACGAAGGTTTAGATATTACCGCGGTCGGTTCGTGAATGATTGACCATTTATTTCATATCTCCGAGACCCGAGAAGGGTCCCGATTGTGATTCGTAAATCTTACACAGTCAAGTGTAATCAGAAGCCCAAAAGTCTGACAACCAATCTTACTACTTTAATAATGTGTAAGTAGTTTTACATCGTTCTCCCATTAATAATTTCAGCATAAATGATGCAACCAACTTTTGATTCATTTTTTTATTGAAATCAGCGTCCATGGAGTTCCTTGCCCGTTCTTCTCCATAGGTACGTATTACACTTTTAATTGAGCGACTAGCTTCTTTTTTCTGACCCACCGCCTTGACAATTCAAAAGTGCCAATATTAATTTATTTGAAATAAATGCTTTGAGTTTTGAATTTCATCCAGGAGTATAGTGTTACTCACTAACTGGGTTGTGGAAATCAGATAGGAATTCGCTCCGGGTAAAATCCGGGTAATCAGCTGCATCCGGGTAATTAGACTTTCCAGTCTGACTGACCCCAATATAGTTGGGAAAGAGGCTAAGCAGATTATTGTATCAAATTACAATTTTCTTGGTTGAAATGCGCTAGCAATATTATATTTTCTTTATTCCTAAGTTACATGTTTCTTCAGCCACAATCAAGGGTTCGTTCTATGATCCGCTTATTGTAATAAAGACGTGTATTATTCAGAATGAAAATAATATTGATCAGATGTGCCTTGGGATTAGTATTTATGCCAATGTCAATTACTTTGGGAAACGTGAATCATGCTATTGTACCCGGAATCTGTACATTTATATGGTGCAGAAGTATTGTTACTAACTGCCTCAATCCCTACCGACTTAATATTAAAAAATGATTAGAAAATAATGTAAATTGGGTAATTTTCCTGAATAAAAATTATTTGGCCTTAATACCATTCCATTCTCACAAGGTATGTAGGTACGCATGGTGGTAAGGTGAGGTACACGGATATCGATATCTATGGTGAGGTGTACCTGAAAGTAGACTTTAATACTTGTGAATTTTGGCGGAATTTCCAATTCCACTGTTTCGTATGATTGGTTCAGTGTGGTGCCGGACGTAAAGAATAGCACCATCCCATTTCTTCACCTGGGTGACTAAGGGACTTAGTAGTGAACGGGCAGCAGCGTTCTCTATGCATTTTACCAACATACTCCGATCGCCAACCCACCTGCCAAGCGTGGCGATTATGGCAAAGCCCCTCAAATTGGGGCAGGCCTAAGTCCAGCAGTGGACGTCTTATGGTCTAATGATATAATTGGAAAACTGGACGGCGCCACAACGTAAATGACCCAATGAATGTGGATCTATAAAAATGAAAGGATTTGCAAGTGTGGTACGCACTCACTTATGAACCATAACTTAATTATAATAAATATGAAGTTGCTTTGAACAGTGCCATGGATGAACAGAACCAAGATTAACTAAATGCTGATGTGCATGTATATGACCCGATGCATAAATGTACACGGCGGAGTGGGTATGTAAGTAAGTATGAAGCGAGGCAGGTGGTGTTCTGTAGTTTGTGCCTACCCCCATGGAAAGAAGGTATGAATTTAAGTATGTAGTGGCCAGCTTAGAAATGTCTTGTACTGCTCTTTATCTATCCTAATATTACAATTTGTTTGTTTGTTTGGTTGAACGCGGTAATCTCAGAAACTACTGGTCCGAATTGTTTTTTTTTAGGGTTCCGTTGCCAAATGGCAAAAAACGGAACCCTTATAGATTCGTCATGTCTGTCTGTCTGTCTGTCTGTCCGAGTATATCACAGCCACTTTTTTCCGAAACTATAAGAGCTATGCTATTGAAACTTGGTAAGTAGATGTATTCTGTGAACCGCATTAAGATTTTCACACAAAAATAGAAAAAAAAAACAATAATATTTGGGGTTCCCCATACATAGAACTGAAACTCAAAAAAAAATTTTTTATCAATCCCATACGTGTGGGGTGTCTATGGATAGGTCTTCAAAAATGATATTGAAGTTTCAATTTTTTTTTTCTAAACTGAATAGTTTGCGCGAGAGACACTTCCAAAGTGGTAAAATGTGTGTCCCCCCCCCCGTAACTTCTAAAATAAGGGAATGATAAAACTAAAAAAAAAATATGATGTACATTACCATGTAAACTTCCACCGAAAATTGGTTTGAACGAGATCTAGTAAGTAGTTTTTTTTTAATACATCATAAATCGTAAACCACAATTTACCTTTCATTCAGTCAACTGAAATATAAAAATTAAAAAAAAAACATTTAATTTCATAAACATAAACCTTATGCATAAACCGTGAATACCTGAAGGTTTGTATGGAACCCTCGGTGCGCGAGTCCGACTCGCACTTGGCCGGTTTTTTTGTATTGGGTAGCTTATTTATTGAGGAAGGCACAACACAACGCTACAATCAAAATAAGCAGAGCAGCAACGAAAAATTGACGAAAACAGGCAGGCAATTTTAAGCGACGAGCGAAGTCGCGGGCAGAAGCTAGTATACTTATAAACTGCTCTTTATGTTCTTATACTCTCGCAAACGTAGGTCTAGACTGGACTCGAATATCATTCACAGAAAGATTAACTTATCTTAGAACTTGCTGCGGAGAGTTTAATTTAATTTGTTCAAAGAAAAGCAGTGATAGAAACTAGACAGTAATCTTTTATCTATATTGCCACGTAGAAGTACTAAGAAAGTTCTGAGACTTGTCGCTCAACCACAATATTCACTTGGCATTATCTTCAGTGAAATGTAATCCATTTATTTTATAAAATCTTATTTTAAATTGCTTATCGTTTCTTATTTATATTATTATAAAACAATTACACACATTGACAAACTTATTGTAAATAATCATAAAAATGAAAGCTATAAATGGTTTATTACCTAACCTATTATAGTTTAATTAACTTGAGCACTATTCCCAAGATAATAATGAATGCCTAGCAGATAAGGACTTGTCAGAACATGTCATGTATAGGCACCCCCACCACCAAACAGGCTTTGCACATGGCGGCGATCTTAATCGCAGACGCATTCATGAAGGTTGCCTCTGAAGCATTCATTGTTCGGACCCGCTCACTGCAGCAGATTGCATCGACGTGTATGAGCTCCCTGGACCCGGTGTTTGATGAACTAAATATGTATACCTAAGTTCGTGTTGTGTTGTTACTGAAGTACAGAAACTTTTAAGCAGGCTGGCAAATTATGGCTGGAAACAATGGCGGTGATTTGTGACTGAATCCTGCGCGAAAAATATGCGCTGCCCTCGCAACGTTTACAGGACTCGTGAACGTTGCGAGGGCAGGGCATATTTTTTCATATAGCAAGCCTTTATTTTTCGAGCCCAGAAGAGGCCTGTGTCCCAGCAGTGGGAACATGATAGGTTGATGAAGATGAGCCTTTATTTTGAAGATCTGCTACAGGAATTTCCAAACTGATACTTGTTCTTATACAAGCGATTTGCCCCTAATTCCTTTTCTTTGTTTAGACTACTATATCACCGGCTCTGATAACGTTAGTAGTAGTAGTTAGTCCGCAAAACACTAATAAAATTCTTCAAAACATACGCTCGTCTGTACCACAAAACAAAACTCTTTACATATCAGACCTAATTTAAAGAGTGACAATAAGGTACTTTGGGCAAATAAAGCCAAACCATTAAAAAATTTCAGGTTGATGTCAACTCGAAATTGGTGTTTGCGATACAATGATTTTTTAGTACATACACCAACATTACACTTCTTTCTGGAATGTTCCATATTTACTAGGAAAATTGTTATGTAAACCGTTAATGTTTTTATTTTGAATGAATTAATAGAATAGTCTGCTCAGTGCCGTAGATTAAAAAGAATAATCACACGCTCGCAATCCATGAATCAAAACGTACTAAGCAGTCTATATATATATATATAAAATGGAAACTGATTGGCTGTTGATATATCAACGCACAGCCCAAACCGCTGTAGGTACCTAGGTACCTGAAATTTTGCAAATACATACCTTATACAGTATAGGCCTCCATATAAGAAGGAATTTTTGGATATTTCACCTCTAAGAGGTTAAAATAGGGGATGAGTATTTGAATGAAATTCCGTTAATTTCAAAGTATTGTAAAAGTCACTTAATTTATAATTAAGGCTTATAGTGCTAAACTACCTCAACGTTTTGTTGGAATTTCAATCTTAAGAAGGTAAAATCAGGGATTAAATTTGTAATTAGGTCGTTCATTCAGAAAATGTTGTATTCAAGTTAAAATGATGTACACGTGTATTCTGTTATCACTAAGCCTCTAATGCCGCACGTCTGTCTGTTTCTGTTGAGTGTCTTTATATAGGTACAGTTGGTCGAACCTTAAGGAAAGCCATTAAGGTGAATGCTCCAACCAGCCCGCGAAATTCAAATTTTCTTACGTTTTTTGCAATTTGCAGGCCAGTGCTAGGTTGTATGTTGATTAAAATATTATTCGCGGCTGTAAGACATATGTAGTTACAGAATTATAATCATCAAAATCAATCAAAAAATAGTTTAAAAAACTAAAAAACACGCTTCCATTGAAAACCAAACTAAAAAAGTACAAAATAATGGAAAAAGCGTGGGGTGCTTTTTAAGGTACTTTTTTATTGATATCAGGCACCCCACGGTTTTTTCCATTATTTTGTACTTTTTTAGTTTGGTTTTCAATGGATGCGTGTTTTTTAGTTTTTTAAACTATTATTTATTTTCAATTTTTTAGGGTGTTTCGAATTTTGAGAGGTATGTCAGCGTAGTTTGTGACGTATGTCAGCGTAGTTTTCGAAGACAGTTTTTTTGCTGTCCTGGTAACCCTGGCAAGGATAATGGCACAAATTAGTTTGTGATGTATGTCAGCGTATTTTTTAGAAGACAGTTTTTTTGCTGTCCTGGTAACCCTGGCAAGGATAATGGCACAAATTAGTTTGTGATGTATGTCAGCGTAGTTTTTAGAAGACAGTTTTTTTGCTGTCCTGGTAACCCTGGCAAGGATAATGGCACAAATTTATGTAATTATTGCATTGTCATCGGTCCTTGACAGGTGTGCAAAGTTTGAATGAAATCTGGTCGTTTAAAGTGGGTTAAAATCGCGCTATAAGGAGTCGGTTAGAAACAAACATACAACTGAAGCTAATATAAAGCGTGTAAAAATCACAACGCTCTAAGTTCATAAAGCTGTGAGAATGACTTTTTCTGTTTTTTTTTTTTTGTTCCTACGCCTTTATGAACTTGGAGGGTTGTATTGGTGATATTGATGATTATAATTCTGTAACTACATACGTATTACAGCCGCGAATAATATTTTAATCAACATACAACCTAGCACTGGCCTGCAAATTGCAAAAAACGCAAGAAATTTTGAATTTCGCGGGCTGGTTGGAGCATTCTCCTTAAGACCTATATTCAATCGGCTATGCAGATCCACAAGTACACACGTTAACCTTATAACCTCTGCTTTTGTCGGGGGTTAAAAAGTATGTTTCGATGTGTCTTACTCAACCATGCAAAAGCAGCAGAATGGATTCACAGTTGGTTGCCAAGAGTATCGAGTGCTCAGAACTTACACGCAGTGGCCTGAAAAAACCGTGCGTAAGCGTGCCATCGTCGTAGCATCGTGCAATGTCGTCTACTCTGAAGTCCACGCCGACAAAGTCGCGGGCAAAACCTTATTTTATAAATCCGGAATTAACTGTGTCTAATACGTTTAGCAAATCTTTTTCTTCCACACTTCTCTATTAGTCATCATCTCAGTAGTCACTTCTATCCATATCATAATTCACACAGTCCATCCATCGTTTCGTTGGTCTCTCTCTACTTTTATAACCATCGACATTCATACTCAATACTTTCCTCACGACGGCTTGCTAAGTAGTAAATAAATAAAATATTTTTGCATTTCTCTACCACGCTGTAAAGTAATCAACGTTAGTAAACAATATTATTTCATTTGTCCTACCAGGTTAAAATGGCTGACAAATTGAAGAATAGACTATAATAGCAATTGAAATAAATTCATTCGGCAATTGACATATTTGTCAAAAATCTACGTTAGTGGATCTTCACAAGCACAACAGTAACTCATCCACGGCCACTATTTTTTGTTTTTCAAGATTTTATAACAAATGTAGTAATCATCATCATCATCATCATTTCAGCAATAAAACGTCCACTGTTGAACATGAGCCTCCCCAAATTTAGGGGGCTTTGCCATAATCGCCACGCTTGGCAGGCGGGTTGGCGATCGCAGTATGATGTTAAAATGCATAGAGAACGCTGCTGCCGATTCTCTAGTAAGTCCCTTAGTCGCCTCTTACGACACCCACGGGAAGAAATGGGGTGGTGGTATTCTTTACGTCCGGCACCACACGGTATAAATGGTACACAATGTAGTAATATACTTGCACTACTTTAAGATAGGTCATGCCATAATTTATAACATCTTGGTTTGAATTCGGTTTTTACATAAGCCACTGAACAATACAGCATTCTTAAATGTTTTGATCGCGGTCAAAAGTGCACTTCTTTCATTAAACGGCCATTTGCATATGATATGAGCATTTTGATCACGAAGTGCGGACACAGGCACACCTTGACTCTTCTCCTGTTTTTTATATTCATAAGGTAGGTATAAAAACATCCAAGAAATCAATCAATTGCCATTTTTGCGACCGAAACAATTAATTTGTTTCGCACTGCCAAGTTATCACTCCATAGAGAACATACTTAAGAAGATATCATAAAAATAATAACTTCTTCATCATTAACGTCCACTGCGGGACATAGACCTCCCCCAAGCATTAGGTCTGATATGTATACCATGTCGACCGGCTTTGTGCTTCCCGCATCCAGCGGATTCCTGCGGCCTTCACAAGATCATCGGTGCACCTTGTGGGAGGCCTTCCAACGTTATGTCTTCCAGTACGCGGTCGCCACTGAGAACCTTTCGGGCCCATAGGCAATCTGTTCTACGAGCAATGTGCCCTGCCCACTTCCACTTCAGTTCAGCAATTCTTCGGGCTATGTCGGTTACCTTGGTTCTCTTACGGATCTCTTTATTTCTGATTCAATCACGTAGGGAAACTCCAAGCATAGCCCTCCTCTTCATCGTCCTTTGGGTGACTTTCAACATTCTAATATTGTAAGCGACCACGTTTTAGTTCCATAGGTCATCACTGGCAACACACACTGGTCCAAGACTTTCGTTTTAAGACACTGCGGCATGTGGGACGAGAAGATATTGCGTAGCTTCCCGAACGCTGCCCAACCGAGTCGGATCCGGCGATTGACTTCATTCTCGAAGTTGGACAGTTTGTCCTAGGTACACATATAAGTCCACAACTTTGATTATAGCGCCTCCGGCCTTCATTGGAGAGGGTATTATGAAATAATAACTTGAAAACTAAAAACACAATACATTTCGAAAAATTGTAACGTGTTCCATAGTTTCATTAAAAATCGTGGTATATGATAAAAGAGAACATAATACTCTTATTGAAATTCCCATCCCATTCTATCATCGTTCATATATTCCCATTTTTAGGGTTCCGTTGCCAAATGGCAAAAAACGGAACCCTTATGGATTCGTCATGTCTGTCTGTCTGTTCGTATGTCACAGACACTCTTTTCCGAAACTATAAGAGCTATGCTGTTGAAACTTGGTAAGTAGTTGTATTCTGTGAATCGCATTAAGATTTTCACACAAAAATAGAAAAAAACCAATAAATTTTGGGGTTCCCCATACTTAGAACTGAAACTCTAAATATTTTCTTTCTCTAATATCTAATTATCTATGGATAGGTCTTCAAAAATGACATTGAGGTTTCTAATATCATTTTTTTCTAAACCGAATAGTTTGCGCGAGAGACACTTCCAAAGTGGTAAAATGTGTGTCCCCCCCCCCCCCCCGTAACTTCTAAAATAAAGGAATGATAAAACTAAAAAAAATATATGATGTACACATTACCATGTAAACTTCCACGGAAAATTGGTTTGAACGAGATCTAGTAAGTAGTTTTTTTTTTAATACGACATAAATCGTAAACCACAATTTATCTTTCATTCAGTCAACTCAAATATAAAAATTAAAAAAAAAAAATAATTTCATAAACATAAACCTTATGCATAAACCGTGAATACCTGCAGGTTTGTACGGAACCCTCGGTGCGCGAGTCCGACTCGCACTTGGTCGGTTTTTTTTCTTTTGTCTTATTTTCCTTTTATCTCCCTCATAACACAACTTCACAAAATGATACCGTATAAAATTTTGTATGAAATACATGTCCCTTTATTTTATTCGGTATCGAAGTAGCGCGCGTTCATTAATGTAAAGGCCGATACACACGATATTTTAATAACCAAGCTGATGAAGCCTACTTTACGAAATTAAAAAGCAATACATTTACGATCACAACTCGTTTTTAAATAAGTATTGATGCTGCCGCGCGTTTTTATCGCTCAAAAGCTGCGCCATTGAAGTTTTCAGCACACGATGCTTACGTGCATCGCCTGTCCGTATTAAAACGCCAAAGTTAGTTAACCATTCACTTTGAATAGATACCGAGAAAACATATTTTAGAATTCAAGAATCTGCTTCGAAAACTGAAAATTGTAAAGTGACTTTGCATGAATATATTATAAACTATGTAGGTACAAGAGTACATATATAATATTATATAAAACAAACTTGCTTTTCTAGTGTTTGTCTTCTAAACTGCACAACGGATTTTGATACGGTTTTCACCATCATTTACGTAGGGAATTTATTCCGGAAAGCTTATGTGTATAGTACATAAATATTTGAGTTCTGTGCTGTATATATATTTAAGTGAAATAACTAGTCACGATAAATAATAATCGTCTAAAATCTATACTGCAAAACTTTTCCAGAGGTATTATTTTCCCGATATTTTGGTCTTAGGATACGGTGTTCGGGGCACATTAGGGGCACCATTCATCAATTATCTGATCCGTCTGTGCGGCAACTTACCCAGGCACAAGATATAAACTTCAGCGTCACGTTGTCGCGCGGCTGCTTTATCCTGTACGACGGCTTGCCAGTCACGAATATCACTGAAATTAATAATGTGTGATCACGCCAGATCTCTGACTTCGGTTTGCACTAAATCTTGACTGAAATTGACCAGGCACATTCATATGCAATGAATGAATGGAAACGCTACCTTGTATTCCTAGTATTTGAGATATTACGCCACTTTAAATGAAATGAACCGAGGTAAAATTTTTTAACGGGAATTTACAATAAAATATCCTATCTGAAACTAACAATTTTGAGACGTGGGACATCCACAAACCGGCTCTGGGCCCGTGTGGTGGATTTCCGCTCATTCCTTCTCCAAAAGGAGGCTTAAGTCCCAACAGTGGGAACATTTGAGAAGAACTATCGTTTTAATGTTGTTTCCCTATCCTCTTATACTATCTACGGAATGTTACAAACATGTTCTACTAGGCATGGTTCAACACAAGCTGGTTCAAGCTTAAAGTTACAAACAAGCTCTTACCGATGGAGATAAGCACCAGCAAAGCCGGAAACCCGAAACCAAGTGCATAGCATGCATCGTCACCGAAACACATGACACTCCTGCGCAGGGCTGGAGTCACCACCATGCCCATGAACCCACCGAGGTTCACCGTACAATAGAATGTGGAGAAAAACTTCTGGAGTAACTGATTCTCTTCGGGCAGACGGAACTGGAAGAAATAAACTGCTTAAAATCGGGCCATTCGTTTCGGAGCTACGTGACCCCATGCAGACACAGACAGAAAAGCATTAAACTTATATAGTACATCACTTTTTACAATGGAGGTTAAAATGACAAGCTAATCTCAACATCTCATTTAAATACAATCTCTCATTAACCCCTGGTTTCAAAGAACTCGAGTGTCTTTTCAGAAGGTAATCAAGCCCGTAATTACTTGTTGAACGTCGCTTACAGGTCCGCCAAGATAAATTTGTCTATGTAGCAGATAGTTGCTATTTACAGAGAATTGTCGTCAACGGTGAAAAGCAATTACAAGGTCGACCATACAACAGCTTTCTTTGAAGAGATCTTTGGCCAATTTGCGATGACTAAAGCCAAATCACAACAACAAATCATTAACTTCGACAACATTTACCAAGATGTATAAAATTTAATTCCATTCACGAACAATCCAGGTATCAAACACCTCTTTTCCCGACTGCGCGATGCAGTGGTGGTGTGTTTATCTACCTATGTGTTTGTTCTATTGTGGCACTCTAGAGACCACTAAACGCTCGGGCTGATTTTGATCATTCTTGCGTTAATCTTGCGAGTGTCACTATAAAAGCTCAACATGGCGGTAACCACACGCCAAATAAAAGTGAAACAGAAAAAGACAAAAACTCGACAATTTATGTCAAGTGGGGCATCATTGTGTAATATGTAGGTCTTTGAAAATCATTTTCAGTTTCCTGTTACCATTTTTCATTTTGAAAGACGTTTTTGGATATATGACGATTTAAAATTGGTTAGCAACCATTCGCGCTCAAAACTTCAAAACTCACATTAAAGCGGTGATAAAGTTATTATATAATCGTTTAATAAGTGATGGCCGATGCCCACAATATTTAAAAAAACTTACTGACAAAGCGTGTTTTTCGAAATTAAAACGCACGTATTTATTTATTTATTATGTACGCTCACAACGCGTTTATAAATAAGTAGTAATAAGCTGCTATACATACTAAAAATAAATAAAATTGGAGTGTCTATTTTTAATATTAAGATAACCACTTTTTACTAAGTGTATATGGATGTATACACGGAACATATATCAAAACAATTTTTTTTTAATTTTTGTCTGTCTATCTGTCTGTCTGTTTGTTCCGGCTAATCTCTGAAATGGCTGGACCGATTTTGACGGAACTTTCACTGGCAGATAGCTGATGTAACAAGGGGTAACTAAGGCTACTTTTATTTTAGAAAAAATAAATAATAGTTAAAAAAACAAAAAACACGCTGAATTTTGAGACGTATGTCAGCGTAGTTTTCAAAGACAGTTTTTATGAAAAACTTTTTTTAAATACTACGCGGACGAAGTCGCGTGTAACAGCTATTACCTATAATATAACCTGAATTAACACATCTTACCGCGGTAGTACGTCCTCCTGCGTTAATTTCCGACATCCACGCGGGCGAAGCCGCGGGCAAAAGCTAGTCTACAATAAGAATTAACTAAAAAATGTGAATACGTTGTAACTAGTGATCGGATAATCGGGCGCTAATATACCTAAAGTTCAATTTTATTACCACAAAAGAATAATACGGACATGCCTTTCAGAATCCCGGATCCTGGCATCGTTTTAAATTCCTGAGATTGCTAAAAATCTTAGCTGCATACAAAAAATAGTTAAAACTCGTGAAAATGATAAACGTTCATTAAATAATGCTTATATACTTACTCGTACTTTCAAGATGGCTGTTCCTCGTTAAACTCTCATTGTATTTTTTTTTTTTAGATTTAAAAAGCCGATTGTAATGGAACTATTAATTTGTAATGAAAATTTTTATGAGAACTGGTTTAGTTTTATTGATATTCCATTTGTTTTGAATAAAATTAAGATACTAAATCAAAATAACCACTACTATAATTTCATTAACCTTTTTTAGTTGTTTTTACTTTAATTGTTGAATACCGGAAACCCAGGATTACTTATTTATACAGAAAAGAATGTCCATATTATTCTTTCGAGGGAAGAAGTTTAGGTAGATAAGCGCCCGATTATCCGATCTCTAGTAATAACAGCCGTACAGATCGATCGATCAGATTTCCGCAGTTGGATCGTAGTTCGGTGACCATCTTTACATACCAAAACCCTTCCGTGTCTCGGAAAGCACGTTAAGCCGTTGGTGCCGGCTGTCTTTTGTGGATCTTTGACAGTCATTACGGGTAATCAGAAGCCCGAAACCACTAACCAAGGGGTATCGTATCGCCCCGGGCGTCGGGAGTCGATAGCGGACTCCCGGCCACCGTAGGCGCGAGCTTGCGGGTGGCGAGCAATGCGTAGCTCGCCGCCCGGTAAGGACCAGGCTCGGGTCGACGGCGCGTAGTGTTCCACGTGCGCCTCAAAGAGATGTCAGCAGCACTGAAGGGGTCTGCTAGGACCGATGCCTGTCAGGGTCGCGAGATTGTTCGAAAGAGATACCGTGACCCTAGCACATGGGCAACTGAAGGAACACGGTTGGGTTTTAGTCAGTAAAAGTCTGACATGCCCTCCCGCTCCGCCCAGAGCGGGAGAAGTCATTTGATGATTTCCCATCCAAAAAAAAAAATGGGTATCGTATTACACAGTAACTGGGTTGTGGAGGTCAGATAGGCAGTCGCTCCATGTAAAATACTGGTACTCAGCTGCATCTGGTTAGACTGGAAGCCGACCCTAACAAAGTTGGGAAAAGGAAAGGTAGATGATGAGTGTGAATTGAAAAAGGTTAATATACGAATTTGAAAAAGATAGAAACATGAGATCGAGTATGAAACTTAATACTATGAGCAACCTCATGCAGTTGGAGGCATATTCTTAAAATTCATAATAGAAACCTGTATTAAGCCTTCAACTTTAAATGAATGTTTTTAATTCCAATACTTATTATTTTCTGTTGTTGTCGTCGATCGACAAAGGAGAAACGGCCGTCAAAATGAAAACTCAATATCGGTATTTGATATCAGGCTTCCGCAGGTTATTAATCGGTAAAGGAAATGGTGCGGCCATGATGTTATAGGATGGAATAATAAATGTCATTATTTCCTTTTGTAATGTAACGAGCTATTTAATAAGTCAGCGTTTATAAAAGTTTGGGATAATCTACCATAGTTTTAACGCAATATGCGTGTTTGAGATTAAAAAAAGAAACGTTTTGTAATATGTGTCATCATCATGTTTACAATAAAAATTGCCGTGACTGTAAGAAAAGTATAATAGACTGGTTAAAGCCATTTACCTATGAGGAAACCGAAGCACTTTTGGAACAAGTAGCCTACAACCATCCCGCACATGTCACAAAATCTGCTATAACCTAACACATCACATCCCACACACGTCATCACACTACATACCATACCACACCACCCCAGACACACACACCTCATTACACAACACATCACACCACCCACACACCACGTCACATTACGCACCACTCTACACACCACACCAAACACTACACACAAACCAGAAACGACTGCTATTTTTATTTCTTGTTTATAACAACATTTTTTTAATATAATTTCAGATTCAGATTTATGTAGTTTTTAAACAAATAGACAGTGTACTTACTCACATGTATGATCAGCCCTTATGCACAGCACACTGTTTATTGTATTTTATTATACTAGTTAGTTTAGTTGTTATTAGTTTGCTCACAGTAAGAGCGGAGTCTCCTAATACAGGCATTGTTTGCTTAAAAGGAGGCACCAATCACGTCTAAACGTAATGTAAATGCTAATTGTGACCAATAAATTATTTTGAATTTGTATTTTTGTATCATTCTCCTGCCCTTATCCCAATTTATTTGGGGTCGGCGCAACATGTCTTTTTCTTCCACACCTCTCTTTTTGTCTTTATCTCAGTAATCACCCCCGTGTTACCCATATCATAATTCACACAGTCCATCCATTGTTTCTTTGGTCTCCCTCTACTCTTATAGCCATCGACATTCATTCTCAATACTTTCCTCATGACATGCTCCTCATTCCGCCATATCACGTGACCATCATCTAAATACGCCTCCTGCTCTGGGCGGAGCGGCACGGCGTGTCAGTCTTTTACTGACTAAAACCCACCCATGTTCCTTCAGTTGCCTATATGCCAGGGCCACGGTGACTCTTTAGAACAAATCTCGCGACCCTGGCAGTAGTGGACCCCTTCAGTTGTTGCTGACATCTCTTTGAGGCGCGCGTGGAATAGAACGCGCCGTTCGACCCGAGCCTGGTCCTTACCGGGCGGTGAGCTACCCATTGCTTGCCACCCGCAAGCACGCGCCTACGGTGGCCGGGAGTCCGCAATTGACTCCCGACGCCCAGGGTTAGGGGCGTGAGGGCGCAGAAACTGTGTCTCACTCTTACTGCTACTTTTTGGCTGCTGTTTTACTGCTTCGCAGAAGTTGGTGGCGGCTTCCCATGCCCTCTCGCTCCATACCATGGCTTGCCTCAGGGCTGGACGCGAGAGGTCGCTGCCGCCGATCACCTCCACGAGGACACGGCGGTGCTCCACCCAGGCAGGGCAGACCTCCACCATATGCTCCACCGTGTCCTCCAGGCGATCCACATAGTGGTAACACCCGGGCGTTTCCTGCCTTATCCTGAACAGGAACTCCCGAAGCACTCATGCCCGGTGAACACTTGCGTAAGGTGGAAGGTGAAGACGTCGTGGCGCCTCTCTAAACACTCCTCAAAGAGGGGGAAACCTGACCATACCATGGCAACCGAAACCTACACAACTTTGCAGTTATCGGTGCCACTATTGAAATATGTGTGAATAATGAAAATAAACTGTGGACTGATAGGTCCCTAGTGCAAGTATTTTCCGGCAAAGACAGGTTATATAAAATGTATGAAGCCGTCTCACACATTTAAATCGAGTAGGAATTGAAGTTTTGTATAGGACAGTTGATAATTGCTTCTCCATCACGATATTATATTGGTCCCATGAATAAAATTGTTCAGTTTGATAGCTGGACACACGGCTACAGGTCAAGCTATACATATCCAGTTTTAGCTGACCTCGTATTGTATAGGTTTTTCGTACAATGAGATGTCAGCTTATACTGGAAATGTATATCTTGACCCGAAGCTGTGCGTACCACACCTATAAATATGAATTTTTATACAGCCAGTTACAATCTGAAATAATCAGGTGGTATTTATTTAATATTCTTCAGCGTGACAGCCTCGTTGGTGTAAGCGCTACTGCTGAGGCTGAGGCCTTTTTTTTTGGATGGGAAATAATCAAATGACTTCTCCCGCTCTTGGGTGGAGCGGGAGGGCGTGTCAGACTTTTACTGACTAAAACCCACCCGCGTTCCTTCAGTTGCTCATGTGCCAGGGTCACGGTGTCTCTTTCGAACAATCTCGCGACCCTGGCAAGCATCGGTCCTAGCAGACCCCTTCAGTTCTGCTGACATCTCTTTGAGGCGCGCGTGGAACACTACGCGCCGTAGAACACTACGCGCCGTAGAACACTACGCGCCGTAGAACACTACGCGCCGGAGGCTGAGGCCTTGGATTCCATTCCCAGGTCGACCAATGTCTTATTGGATTTTTCTATCTGGAATTCGGATTGATGGCAATAGGCGATCTGGGAACATGGGATTTATACATAGCTGATGAAATATAGGTGTGCTAAAGGTACACCTCTGTCGAATCCTCTGGCGAAATAAGGGGTGATGTTATCAATTGATGTTCTCTACCCTCATCATCATCATCATCGTTTCAGCCGAAAGACGTCGCCTGCTAGACATAGGCCTCCCCGAATCTGGGCAGGTTGGCGATCGCTCTATGGTGGTAAAATGCGTAGAGAACGCTGCTGCCCATTATCTAGTAAGTCCCTTAGTCGCCTCTTATGACACTCTCGGGAAGAAATAGGTTCTTTTCTATATATTATACAAACTATAAACACGTATTGGCTGACCCTATAAAACCGGTAGATCAGCCGCCATACAAAACAGTATACGAATAAATAATAATTTTAAACGTCACCAAGTAAATATTCATGTCATACAGAATGAATTATGAAGATAAGGCAGGCACCTTAACCGTATCCGTCGCCCCCTAGGAACCGAGATGGTGGCGCGTAGTGTTTCACGAGCGCCTCTCTGCGATTTATGGGGGGAGTTTAACACTTCACTCCCCCCAACGTGAGGAGGCCCACATTGGCGGCCCGGCATCAGTCGGTGATCGCGGGAGTTTAACACCTCACTCCCCCCCAACGTGAGGAGGCCCACAATGGCGAGCCGGCACCAGTCGGTGATCGCGGAAGACATATTGGTTCCTGTGGTCCCCGACGTAGGCGTGGGACGGAACACCGGGGTGGTTTTAGTCAGTAACAACCTGACAGACCCCTCCCTCCACCCCAGGGCGGAGGACATCCATGAGGATTTCCACCTGGAGATTTTTTTTTTTTAATTTTGATTCTCATTCACAGGTTGAAAAAAGATAAAAACAGTCGGCAAGAAAATGGGCTTTGTCACTAAAACTTATACTAATGCCAATCGATCCCCTTTCATATAAGAATCAAAAGACTGCCGGACCAACTGAGGGTTGAGTACTAACTAGTAAAGGCAGAAATTGCAAAAGACTTCCCATTCATTTCATAGAAAATGAGACTTCCAACTTTGGAGCCCCATTCACAATATCCGGCGCAGTGATTTCAGTTAAATAGTAAGTTCAGACTTCAAAACGTACTTTTTGTTTGTATAGACTGCACGTATTTTGATTAAAGGAATACGTACTAAAGTTTTTTTTCAACGTTCGGTTACAATTTATATTGATTTTCATCCATTTCCGTGTCAAAATATATTACTTCTCCCACTGACTATTTCACTAAAATCACACGAGCCGTATTTCGCATGAATACTATCAATAATGATATTACGTAGATCGGGCAGTGTTGTAGGGTTATCCTGTCGGGAATTTCTCAGTAACAGCCCGGAGTCCGGATTTATGTCCAGTAGATAGTACTGTGGGACTTGGGACTTAAATTCAACTAGAGAGATGTGGTTGTACCTACTAAGGTACACCTCTGCCCGTCCCTTCGAGGAAATATAACGTGATTTTATTAATGAAGTTTGCATGTGCTACATCTGCTGTATGGTAGACGGCTAGGCCACTGAGACTCAGGCTATGAAGATGAGACTTCTTTCCTTATCCATTTTTTAGTACCGGTATATCATTGTCTTCCACCATAACAAATACGTTCCGCGTTTTGCAGGACGTAAATAATAGCACCATCCGATTTCATCTTGTGAGTGTCGTAAAAGGCGACTAAGGGACTTACTAGAGAATGGGCAGCAGCGTTCTCTATGCATTCTACCACTATACTGCGATCGCCAACCTGCCTGCCAAGCGTGACGATTACTAGATTACCAGTACTAGATGTCTTTCGGCTGAACTGATGATGACGATGAATGATGAAGTACACAACATCGGAAGGACAAAACCAATCATGGTAAAAATTATGCCAATGGTTTACATTTTTTTCTGAATAACGTCAGACATGATTTGTGTAATAAGTTCTTTGCTGAGCAGTAATAACTTTTCGTTTTTGAGTGCTAAAAAAACTCCATATATTGAATTAAAATCCGATTATTTAAACAAATGGTCGCTACAGTTTATTGTTTTGAGTAGAAAATGAAATCCGCAAAAATTGGTGCAACTATTTCAACATTACTTAATCTACGTTAGCCACATTCATACAGGTGGCTTTACACGCCGACCAGTGTGTGTGGCATGACCTATAAGCGGAAGCGACCCTCAACGTTTTTTAACGTAATACCTAAATATTTCCAAAAAAAATAGAAAATAAATAATAGTTTAAAAAAACTAAAAAACACGCTTCCATTGAAAACCAAACTAAAAAGTACAAAATAATGGGAAAAAGCATGGGGTGCCTGATATCAATAAAAAAATGCCTTAAAAAGCACCCCACGCTTTTTTTCCCATTATTTTGTACTTTTTAGTTTGGTTTTCAATTGTCAAAACATTGTATTATTTATTTTCTATTTTTTAGGGTGTTCCGAATTTTGAGACGTATGTCAACGTAGTTTGTGACGTATGTCAGCGTAGTTTGTGACGTATGTCAGCGTAGTTTGTGACGTATGTCAGCGTAGTTTATGTCGTATGTCAGCGTTTTTTGTGACGTATGTCAGCGTAGTTTTCGAAGACAGTTTTTTTGCTGTCCTGGTAACCCTGGCAAGGATAATGGCACAAATTTATGAAATTATTGCATTGTCATCGGTCCTTGACAGGTGTGCAAAGTTTGAATGAAATCTGGTCGTTTAAAGTGGATCAAAATCGCGCTATACGGAGTCGGTTACAAACAAACATACAAGTGAAGCTAATATAAAGCGTGTAAAAATAGTTGATCAATCACGCCACTTCCGTTCGGATACCTATGCATACTGGTAAGGAAACTTGGAATCATCGTCACTAACCATGATTAAAGAGAGTGTGCAGACGGATTTAGGACTATCCATGCCCCCTAGTCCTTGGGACCCGAAATGGCAGCGTGTAGTGTTCCACGCGCGCTTATTTATGATATAAGGGGGACAGTTCAACACCTCACTCCCCATCCTGACTTGAGGTGGACCGCAGAGGCTGACCCTCAGCACCAGCCGGGGATCGCGGAAGTCGCATTAGATCCCGTGATCCCCGACGTAGGTGTCAGAGGGAACACTAGGGTGATTTTAGTCAGTAAAAGTCTAACAGACTCCTCTGTCACTGGCCATGGGTAATTTATAAACAGCGCTATGTGATATGTAAGAGTAACAGACAGTCCGCTGTGCAGAGCCTGCATGGAGGACACCAAAATGGAGCTCATGTGCTGTGCTAAACTGCCCAATGGTGGTCGACACATACTCGTAAAGCGAAAAACTACTTCGGTAACCCAGGTGCCCTACGTGAGTTTTCTAACAACACCGAGGCATTGCTTGCCTTCCGCGAGGAGCTAGGGTGGACAGAATAACCGATTCTACCACCCGTACGCAAAATACGTGCATTGACGTAGAGTTGCGAACATCAGCCCGTATTACCTAAGTAATTGATCCGTAACTAGTGATAAATTAATTTTTTTGGGCGGTCATAAGCTTATTGCGATGCATTCTCAGATCGGACTCCGAAGTAATCTTATCTCTGTCTGTGATACGGAGTAGGGAACACCCTAAGATCAACTTGATGTGGAAGATGGGAAAAGTAAGAATTGAAGGTATAGTCATGAGCACATGAAGCTTTATTCTTGACAAGCGAGTCTTACCTCTACGGCGATTGTAATAAGAAGAACATTAAAAAGTCCAATATATAAAGCTCCATGAAATCTTGATTGTTCATTGAATTTGTAAGCAATGTTATAACATTTATCAGATAAATGAAAACAACAGCATTTCGCCTTAAATGGTCGGTAAAGAAGGTGAAGAAGGGGATGGTCTACTAGCTGGTTACGAAAATTCAGTTACGAAAGTGGATGAAAGGCTATTTAGGTAGTTGGTTACGAAAATCAGTTACAACAAGAGAACAAAAATCTGTTTTCGTAGCCAGTTATCAAACAGGAAGAAAATTCCATGTTCGTAGCTGGTTACAAAAATTCAGTTACGAAAGTGGATGAAAACTCATCATTCCTTTACAAAAATATTACTAACGGGAATCACTAACCGCTCTTCACGGAGTTCGCCACAAGTTTATTGCTTGATGAAGGCGATTGGCATCGAAAAGAATTCTAGACAGCCAATAGTCACGTTCAAACGGGGCTATGTTAATTGTAAATGCATGCATAGGTATGGTATAAGTACAACAATGGAAACAAAGGCCACTGGTATTTAGATAGTGGCTGCTCTAATCTACCCACACTTCAGCCGAAAGACGTCCACTGCTGGACATAAGCCTCCCCCAAAGGGAGGGTATGCTATATTCGCCAAGCTTGGCAGGCGGGTTGGCGATCGCAGAATGGTGATAAGACTCATAGAGAAGACTGCTGCGCTTTCTCTAGTAAGTCGTAAGTCCCTTAATCGCCTTCTACGACACCCACGGGAAGAAATGGGATGGTGCTATTCTGTACGTCTGGCATCACACGGAACCAATCTACTGAAAACAGAGCCTACATTATCTGAATTCTTCTTCCTACTATTTATAATTAGCTTTTGCCAGCGGCTTCGCCCGCGTGGAGGTCGGAAAATTATCCCGCGGGAACATACTACCGGTATAAAAAGTACCCTATGTGTTATTCCCGATTATAAATTATCTGTATGTCAAATTTCATCAAAATCGGGTTAGTAGTTTTTGCGTGAAAGAGGAACAAACATCCATACATCTATACGTCCTGCCTGCCCATGCAAATACTTCGTATTCAAGACTTTTTCGCTTTTTGTTCGGCTCATAAGTATTAGCGATAAATGGGTATATCCAAAACTAAAAGAATTTATCAATCCGAACTTGAGATTAGCGCGTTCAACCAAACAAACTCTGCAGTTTCATAATATATATATGTATATATCATAAATGTGAAAATTTGTACGTTTAGACGTTTCTATGTTACTCAATCACGTGAAAATCGCCGAACTGATTTGCAAGAAATATGGCACAGTTAGTTTATAAACTAGATTAACACATAGGATACTTTTTATCCCGGTAATATGTTACTGTGGGATAATTCCTTACACCCACGCGGGTGAAGCCGCTGGTAAAAAATAAAAATTTAAGTCACTATTCGTATCTAGTATGTCTGATCGCGTTGATCTTCTAAACATCGCAACAGATTTTGATAAATTTCTCACCATTAAATAATGCAGAGAAATGTATCAGAAGATACGGTTTCATGAAAGAGCGGTGGCCGTCACATAACGGCCGGCATGATATAATGATAGCAAACCTCACGGTTTAGACATTCTGCTTTAAAAAAACGCACTCTAGGTAAACACCAACTTACTAAGTAATGTTTTAGTGACGTCACACGATGGTATTACTATACACCGCGCTAAAATAGGACATCGCACGGAAGCTTAAGGGAGTGATCTCTGAAGGTCAAGGTCAGGAAACATGAAAACACAAAGACATAGGTCGTTATATAGGCTCAAGCAAACATTACACGCTGGTCGTTGAGCTAGATACTACAGAACATATTCATTTTAGGGGTTTTTCATACTCAAAGTACCACGCATTTAACAAAAGTTGTTTAATGACTGAGCTGGTATACCAGTATTTACACTAGATTTATATATATTAAAAAAACCATTACGAATCAACGTTGCCTCTGCATGCCAGCCAACGTTGCCGTCTATTTTGTAGCAACAATCACGTGGAGCCGACTTGTAGCATAGACTGCTGCTACGAAAACTGTGCTACGCCGTAGACGTTCTACAGACTTTTTCTCTCGTAGGCTCTACGAGATCTCAAGCGATAGGGATGATCAATGTACGCTATGTATGGCAATAGCATATTCACCATAAAAACTTTTTTACAAAAAAAAAAACAACCGACTTCTTTAAAAACACTTCAAAGTGAAAAATAACTTTAATTTCGCAAGTCGGTGTCTTAGGATTTGTATTTAAGGTTTTTGCCACCGTCTTCCGAAATTAAAGTTATTTTTCACTTTGAAGTGTTTTAAAAGAAGTCGGCTGTTTTTTTTTTTTTTTGTAAAAACGTTTTTATTTATAAATTTTTATTTATGGTATCTACTCCGAAGTAATTCCAAACAAACAATGCATATTTATGCGATAGCAGAAATCGCGGTTGATTTGCTGTCATTTTTTTTTAAAGAGTTCTGGTTTCTGCCTCCGGAACTCATCATCAGATCTATATGAAATTTATATGGGACCATTTCGAAATAAACCCCTTTCGAACAAAAAAAGAATTTTGCAAATCCGTCTATATATGACGGAGTTATGGCCGAAAATATTTTTTTTTTAAACTGTATAATTTACTTAGGCCTTTGAAAATGATACTAAAAGTAGTTCAGAATTCACACTTGAACGCTTTACGGTGTCCAAACCAATTGTCTGTATTCGATTGATATCGTTGAAGCATTCTCCACTACTTCATGACAATATCTATTTTACGTTACATTTTAATCAAGTTAGCATTTGGCGACAGCAAAGGACAGTCTAAGAAAATCAATCATTTCACGACCATGATGTTTACAATGTACGATAAGGAACGATTCCTTGATGGCCCTTCTATATTTGAGATTGGCTTCCTTTAAGCGTTTTCTGATATTATCTTGAGACATATGAGGACCCCCTTTTTATCAATATTTTTGGGCCGTAACAAAAAAAAAAGTTCAAAAAAGATTTTAAAGTTCTATTTTGCTTTTATTTATTTGTGTTAATAATGCCGTGTGGTGCCGAACGTTTAGCACCACCCATTTCTTCCCGTGGATGTTGTAAAAGGCGGCTAAGGAAAATAGAGAATAGGCAGCAGCGTTCTCTACGAATTTACCACCATTTTTTTTTTACCATTCTGCTATCGCCAACCCGCCTGCCAAGCGTGGCGATTATGGCAAAACCACCCAAATTGGGTGTACCGTATCATCGCCGTACATTTTTCTGCTTACTCCGTAACCTACTTTAGGTCATCGATGCGCGTCATAATTTTGGATAATAAAACAACTTGAGCAACGAATTTAATTATAGTGTACTTACAACTGGGTAGCTATCATCAATTGAGAGAAATAATCGCCTTCCACTCTACTACTGTTACCTACTCTTAACTAAACTTAAATATTTGTGCATCTTAGTGGAATGTGTTTCTCTAACTAAACTTAAAACCTTCATGACAAATCAGTGTACGGAGTTAACTACTACGACCCGTACATTGGGAGAGGCCTATGTCCAGCAGTGGGTATCTTTCGGCTGAAATGCAATCAATGATTTTACTTTTTCCTTCGATGAGATTTCATTCAAATTAAATAATCTTTCGGATCGATAACATATTCTACCTGATCTACATAATCCCCGATAGATAATAGCTGACGGAACAATAGCGCCTATTTGGTTTAAACTGTCAACATTTTCGGGTTCGGGATATGTGAATAGCGTTTAGAGGACTCTTTTCATAACATTGATTGATGTCCGAATCGGCACGGAAGCGTATCGAATGGTTGTGAATAATTAGTTACGAGCTCGCTCGTCGGTGATCGACGATTTTAGTTCCTATATATTGCTTTATCTGCTTTGTGAGCAGTGGTGGCCTAGTGGTAACGGCCGCGACTTACGAGTAGTAGGTCGTGAGTTCGAACTCAAGCAGGCGCTTTACTTATGTAAATTATTTCATCACCACTGCTCCCAAAACGGTGAAGGAAAACTTCGTGAGGAAACCAGCTTGTCTTAGAACCAGAAATTCGAAGATATGTGACATCTACCAACCCGCACTGGGCCCGCGTGGTGGATTATGGCCTACTCCCTCTCACCGAGAGGAGGCCTGTGTCCCAGCAGTGGGAACATTATAGGCTAATGATGATGATGATGATGATATTGCTTTATCTACTTCGTCATGTAGTCTTTTACTTTTTCAAATACTTTGCAGCTTTTTTTTTTCTGGATGGGATATCATCAAATGACTTCTCCCGCTCTGGGCGGAGCGGGAGGGCGTGTCAGACTTTTACTGACTAATACCCACCCGTGTTCCTTCAGTTGCCCATGTGCCAGGGTCACGGTATCTCTTTCGAACAATCACGCGACCCCGGCAGGGTACTTTGCACCTGTGATAGATATTTTAGGTCGTTTTGGCTTCGATCAAAAATATCTGCTCTTGGCGCATCGCGTATGCGGCATCATGGCGGGGGAAATGATTTTTCTTAAGCCTACTTTTCGTTCAAACGGTCTAATACTCATCATTACAGCCGTAAGACGTCCACTGCTGGACTTAGGCCTCCCCCAATTTGGGGGGCTTTGCCATAATCGCCACGCTTGGCAGGCGGGTTGGCGATCGCAGTATGGTGGTAGAATACATAGAGAACGCGCTGCCCATTCTCTAGTAAGTCCCTTAGTCGCCTTTTACGACACCCACGGGAAGAAATGGGGTGGTGTTATTCTTTACGTCCGGCACCACACGGTACGACGTGGTCTAATACTATCCTAATGTATTCTAGGTAAAAGTGCTCTTACTTGGTACAGTCATTTATTTTTTAATATCGTCATCTGCCTAGCCTTTTCCCAACTATGTTGGGGTCGGCTTCCAATCTAACCGAATGCAGCTGAGTACCAGTATTTTACATGGAGCGATTGCCTATTAGACCTCTACAACCCAGTTACTGGGCAATATGATAGCCCTTGGTAAAACTGGCTATCAGACTTCAGGACTTCTGACGACCCTGAATGACAGCCGAGACCAACGCCCTAACGTACTTTCCGAGGCACGGAGGGGTCTTGGTATGTAAAGATGGTCACCCATCCCCGGACCAACCGCGGCAAGCGTAGCTTAACCTGATCGATAGACCAGTGCGACTGTTATTACTTAGCCACAAGCCCATTTTTAGGGTTGCGTACCCGAAGGTAAAATGGGAACCCTATTGCTAAGACTCTGCTTTCCGTCCGTCCGTCCGTCTGTCACCAGGCTGTATCTCATGAACTGTGATAGTTAGAAAGTTGAAATTTTCACAGATGGTACATTTCGGTTGCCGCTATAACAACTAATACTAAAAAACATAATCAAATAAATATTTATTTGCATACAACAAACGTGATTTTTTTGCCGATAATGGTACGTAACCCTTCGTGCGCGAGTCCGACTCGCACTTGGCCGGTTTTTTAATATAATACTAAGGAAATAAAAACGAGCACTCTCTTGTCATAATCGCTGTAATAATCAGACTTTTCCACCCCCGACAAGATTGAATAGAGATTAACATCATCTTAGCGCAGAGTAAACGTTGGACGAAAGCCTACGCTAGGTGTGGAGGGTGCTGTAAAGAAAATTAACGCACCTGGTCTCCTCCGAATGCTGCTACACAAGGCTTGATTCCTCCAGTACCAGTCGCTATGAGCAGCAGCCCGATCATTGATGTAGTTCTGAAATTTACAACCACATCAACACAATACATTCATTGCCGCGTATCATACATTTACCTATTAACGTAGTATAAATTACACTGACGCTTTAAAAATCTAAATAAATAAAGTGTGAGCCTGGCGCGAACCTTTCACTAAGATATTTATTTCACCATAATACTTAGGGACACTTTTAATGTTATGGGTAAACCCTAACTCGATGTGTTGAAATCTGTATCGAACCTAAGTACTCGCAATAACAGTCTCAGTCTTCTGCAAAACACCACAAGAACGCGGCATGAAGATAGTTAGACGTTTTTAAGCAAAAAGAATCCAATGCACACCCAGTTACTTTTGAGATTCGAGGGGTATTTTTTCCTTCCGTTTTTTAAAATTTTTCTATGGAATATTAACACATTTTTTTAGTAATGGTATATTAACATGTTCTGTTAGAAATATCAGTTAAAAATCAGAAAGTTTGAATTGGGTATGCTGAAAAAAATAAAATAAGAAGCGCCATACAATTGGTTCTAAAGTTTAAGTATAGGAAAAATAAAGTTATTTTTAGATGGGTCGTTTTGAACTTAACTCATTTTTGACCAAGTTGTGGATTGAATCCTTTGTGCTTAACAACGTCCAATTATAAAGTACAAAAATTAATAGCCGCGACCAGTCAATATTTCCACTAGTTTATCCCAACTTTTCCTTCATCATCTACTTTTGCGTTAAGCTGAAGTATGATGGAAAATAAAGCAAGTATCTAAAGTTTCAAAGAGTGAGTATAATCTTAGGTCCTGTTTCCGACCACAGACACCGCGCGCCGGTAGCGGTAGCAGTGAAGTTTCATCAAAGTTATCTAAGGAACACTCCCTAAGATTTAAACTTCTCGCAGACCGTTTTACTAAGGTACACATACACAACACAACAAGTATGGTCGTTATTAGTGAAACATATTGAACGGATACTTGAGTTCGCACCATGTTTTTATTGTTATATTAGACTATCGTCATTTCAGCCATAAGACGTCCACTCCTGGTCACAGGCCTCCCCCAATTTGGGGGGCTTTGCCATAATCGCCACGCTTGGCAGGCAGGTTGGCGATGGCAGTATGTTGGTAAAATGTATAGAGAATGCTGCTGCCCATTCTCTAGCCTTAGTCGCCACATACGAAACCCACGGGAAGACATAGAATGGTACTATTCTTTACGTCCGACATCAAACGGAATGTAAATTAGGCCTTATCATTATAATTACTTTCGTAAATATATTTGGTTATTAGTCTAATATTTTAGGCTCCAATGTTTTTGGGATTAAAAGCACAAAACGTTATTTTAGTCAAATAGAGCTCTACACCCTAATTTTAGTCAAATAGAGCTCTGCACCCTAATTTTAGTCAAATAGAGCTCTGCACTCTAATTTCGTTACACACTATTAGTCATAATCTATATCATCTTGAAGGATATTACTAATACACTAATTCATATGTTTGAAAAAAAATGTGCTTCCATATAAATTTTCTAAATTACGGCGAAAACAAACCGAGAGCAAACTCGAAGAGTAATTGCTTACTCTGCAAGCTTGTATTACAGTATCGAATGGCGACCACTAGTATTTATAAATAGCAAACATTGTTGAATCAGAAAAGTTTATTGTGTATAAAATTGGTTTTAGAATGTTGTTGTTCTCTTAAATAAATTTCAGGATTATCTACAGAACTTGGCACCCACTTAGATCTTAATTCTATTGTTAGTGCAGTTGGATACCATACTGTACTTGACTTCCATTTTTACATTTCTGTATTTGGTGGGATAATATGTACGGTAAGGTAGGTATATGTATGCAGGCTCGTCTTCATAGAATCGCGATTAGACATAGTGTCAGTCCAGGCAGCTTACATGGCTGTATAGTCACTGGATTACAGAATTATTGAAAAGACGAAGCTGTTTTGCTTTTATTTAAAACGAATTTCATTAAACGAATTATTTTTCGATAGTTTGTAAATTGTCCATGGCAAACCGACAAATTCTGAACTGGTATCAAAGTTGCATGCAACGGATACTTACGCTAAAACTGATTATCCAAGTAACTACCACCAACTTGGAAGTATCGCTCGCTCGGCTCGCGCGCGACTGGTCAAAGTTCTTACCTAAACTATTATGTCGGGGTTCCCCGGCTTATTAACTGGAACCAATTCGGCTACCTTCAAGATCGACATATCTGGGATGGTTCACAATTTATCAGATGATAAAATCGAAAAGATTGTAATCCCTGTCGGTAAGTGCAGGTTCGTTTACAATTTGACGGTTTGACATGCGACAGATTATAAACCATCGAAAATTAATATGTTATAGGTATTATAAGTAGTATGGTACACTTCACATTTTATTGACAGTTTCCGATCCGTTCCAATCCTGCGAGAAAGATTATAAACTAACGTTGTTCACGATCATATGTATGGTGACATATATAAAAACAAAAACCTTATTTAACAAAGCTACGAAAAAGACACGGACATTGAGAGCCACAAGATACAAGCGAATAAGCATCACTTGTGGCTCGCCGAATATGTTACATTGTATTGTACATTTTTATAAATATGTATCTAGGTATTATATTCATCATTATCAGTGCAGTCGGACAATCGATGCGTTCAACTTGTTGTAAACAAAGATATCAGTTATATATGCGGATAAGCTGCAACCAAAGAGAATATAACATAGTCTTTGGCTGCAACGGACATCGCTCCGATGGCGGTGCTGTGGTTTTAACTTTGAACACATATGCGGTGTCCATGTGTCAATATCGGTAACGCCATTACAGTTTTCACGTCGGCGTTACAAATAATAGTTAAATCAAGAAAATTATTGCGAACCTTTCTGTTATATAAGATTATATTTGTTGTTCTAATATTTAAGATTATATAAACTTAAGCACAACTAACGTAAACTACTTAAGCGTAACTTCAGTCCAGGAAAAAGCAGATATATGGCAGTTGACTTATTTAGTTTTCTTTATTGTACGAATGAACGAATGAATGAAATGTTCGGTACATTTTACCCCAGCGTGGTTTGACCGATTAATCGAATGAACCCCAAGCTTTGCACTAGCCCTTAAGGCTTCATGGCGCTACAAAGACCTTTGTATATTAAGGAGTAGCGGGGAACGCCGTCATAGTAGGGAAGACGTGCCTTTTAGGTAGGTTGCGAGCAGTAACGCAATTGCATCCTACAGACTTTGGTCTAGTGGAGACACGAGTGATATTCATCTATTTCTTTTAACGACGGGGCAGCCAGGTTGGTTCATGTCAAGCTTTACTTTTAATGTTTTGTTTTCAACTGCTTCTATGTTAAATGTTCCCGTTTTCTATATATTCGTCTGAGGTCTCGCTACTATCTGTTTCCTGTTTTTTTTTTTTGTTGTAAATTGCACTAGCAACTTTCTCAATCGTATATCTGTCATCAGCCGAGTCCCTCTTAAAATTGATTCCCATGTTGAAATATTTCATTTTCTGTTTTAAGTTTCGTTCAAAGTCAAAGTATTTATTTCAAATAGACACGTAAGGCACCTTTAATCGTCAATATTAACATTAAAATAGGATGGGTTCTAGTCGCTCCTTCCAAAAGATAGTTTTGTATTGAAAGAATGGGAAAGAAACTGCACCGCGACCTTTTATTTAATATTTCACATACACTAATCATAGGTGTTTGAAAACGATGAAGCTAGAATATGATTACCATACCATAATACGTAAGAAGGATTAAAAATGAAGCAATGACAGAAATAAATTATATGATAGGTATCTGTCCGTACCATGACTTACACCAGGGCTGGACACGAGAGGTCGCCTCCACGAGGACACGGCGGTGCTCCGCCCAGGCAAGGCACACCTCCACGGTATGCTCCGCCGTGTCCTCCAGACGATCCTCGCAATGGAATGACCCGGGCGTTTCCTCCCGCCTTATCCTGAACAGGAACCTCCCGAAGCAGCCATGCTCGGTGAGGACCTGCGTAAGGCGGAAGGTGAGAACGCCGTGGCGCCTCTCTAGCCACTCTTCAAAGAGGAGATTTACCGCCGCAATAGTAGCGTGCCCAGCACTGGGTTGTGACAATCGTATTTGCCATGTCGCTATGAGATCCCGCCGGAGCTCTGTCCGCCCCGTCGCGATTTCTCACGGCAGCGGGGTTTCGCCCCGCGTTTTGCATCGTCGCGCCACTAGCAATGGCACCTTAACCTTAAGCTTTATAGGAAGGCCATCAACAGAATACTCAAAATACAAAAAAATTTGATTGAAAATTACTACTTTTGGGTTAATCTCTTACCCAGGTTTTCCATCCAAGTTTCTTTTAATAATACGTTAATTTACCATCTGGAGGCATATTTTAAATCGGACTGCCTGAGCTGTGTACCTAAGTAAGTTTCAGTCTGACGACGTAGTAAAGTGGCCAGTGACGTGATCTCACGGCTTACTTAATTTTTTCCCCATTACCGCCGTGACAAGAGGATCCAGGCCTGGAGGCACAGGGACACTCTCTCCCTCCCACCCCCAGATGGTTTAAATTAAACAAAATTGAATCCTCTGCTTAGACTGGCCTGAATATATATCCATTAAGACTTCATTTCAATGTGTAATACCAGTTATTAAAAATTAAATAAGGCTTAAAACATACTTATAAGTTTGTCTTCTTTGCCAGTTAGTTAAAAATGGCATATTTTTGGTTTTTATCTTTTTTAACTCAAAAACGTCGCTTACGACTCAAAACCTGCGATTTCAAAGAAAGTTAATGGAAATTGCTATAAAACGTTTTTTTATTTCAAAAATCCGATTGCTAGGTATAGTTTAGTAGAAATTGCAATTTTTTTAAATGTTTGAGTTATTTTTGAAGGCAAGTGTAGTTGTGTTAAATACTATTAAAATTATGTGCCTACATGAACCAATAAATATTAAATTGTGGCGATATTGAGTAAGTTCTCTAGAGTTGAATACCAGTAATGCATTTATTAATTAACCCTACCTTGGATAAGGGGGCTGTTTTGGTTCTGACTGCGCCCGTAGATTAATAATATTACTTCTTAATTATTCGTATTTGTGGCTAACATGGGCATAGTTATCGACATCATAGCTTTAATAGCCGTTTCGTGTCGGTCGCAGTTTGAAGAAATAAACAATTATTTGCAATTTGGTAACATTGTTATTGCTTTAGTGAGAGAGAGCCAAGGCAAGTGCAGGAATATTTGATTGCAGATGGTAACTGCCTTGTCGTCAAGGTCAATCAAGTGGCACAAATAAACAGTTGTCGAACAGTAAGAACCTTGCAATTATCGTTGAGTTCAGTATGGATAGTTGGAATCGTTTTTGAAATTTCACTCAAAAGATAAAAACCTTCTGTCCAGTCATTTATCTATATAATCCTGCAACGGTTTTGTGGGCATAACATTAAAATTTCTGGCATACTTCTGAATGGAAACAATTCAAAAGAACGTTATTTATTACGGAGAGAAGACGTCAATGAGCTGAGAAGAAATTATCAGAGCCGTGGGAATGTTGGATGATAGTTCTCGGCAACATACTGTAGCATTTACTCTGGGCACTATGCAGAGTAATATGTATTGACTTTAGACACGATACAGCACCACTGGTAGCAGAGCAGAGCGACATGAAGGACGAGTTTGCATCACCACAGCAGATAACATCGTTAGATACAAATTACTGCTTGACGAAACCGTACAATGACCGCGATGATGTTGGTTACGAGTACATAGATCTTCAGGGATGTTTAAGCAATCAAAAAATAAGAAATCACTTGCATTAAGTCAATCTCATTAACTCAGCTATTGATCCACGCAATCGTAGAGCGCGTTTACAATGGGCTCGAAAGAAATTGGGCAGAAGGAAACACAGACAAGACTCCAGTCTTTTTCTGACGAATCTCGCGAGAGAGGCCAGATACTATGCCGGCTGTTCAATTTCAAAACCTAGTATCGGATATTTTTTTAAAGGGGATGTTTTTGAATTTTTCGACCTTATAGACCATCCTCCACATACTAGGCTAGCAAAAAGTCCCAGAGATTAGTCAAATACGAAATTACACAAAGTCGGAAACCGACCGACCGAACCGATCTAGAGAAATCAGAAATCATTTTTCAGCTCTCCTGTAAAATTTAGTTTTATGCAGATACTGGGTTCTGATATATCACAGCCGATACGTACACGTTATTAAAGGACCTTTGGATACCAAGAACGTTTAAATTCATGTCAGGAAGTCCATATATACAGTGATGGATAAACCATGATATGGTATTTGGATCTGTGGAAGAACCAAACAGATTTGGATCAAATGCACTCTCAATGAACGGATATATGAAACGATTGTATCAGATGTTGTTAACAAACAGACACGCAGACGCAAATCAGTGCTTCATTTCTGCTACTCCATGATATTGCACGTGCAGACACACTATCAGAGTCGTAGTAAACATACTTGCCGCAGCTAATATCAACGTCCTACCGTGGCCTGCTCAATCGCAACACCAGAATGCCACTGAGCAGTATACGCTTCAAAGAAGACCTCTGCCAAATATGGATGCCGTACATACACCAAAAAATCTTTTCCGCTTGTTACAACGAACGTTGGCGGCCGTTTTACAACGTGATTTGCATGAACTTAAGAGTATGCGGCAATCACTGCGAATGTGTTATACGTGATAACCGTGGAAATAAATCTAATTGTATATTTCACGCAATGAAAACCTTTAAAAACTTTTATTTTTATATTATTTCAACGTTAAGGTGAACTGTGGTAACAAACCAGCTGAAACAAAAATCGCAGAAACCCCTTATCCATACTTAATATTATAAAGCTGAAGAGTTTTGTTTGTTTGTTTGTTTGGTTGAACGCGATAATCTCAGGAACTACTAGGCCGAATTGAAAAATATTTTTTGTATTGGGTAGTCTATTTATTGAGGAAGGCTATAGGCTAACAAATCACACTACGATCAAAAGGAGCGGAGAAGCCACGAAAAATGGACGAAAACTGGTAGGTAATTCGATGCGACGGAAAGGGTCAGGGGAGCAAAAATTTGACGCGGATGAAGTCGCAGGCAGAAGCTAGTGAATGTATAAGCAGAGAGTACTTCGTCAATGCATACTTAAGAAATCGAATAAAAATCAGTAGAGCAATCAAATATTTTATTAAATACACTGATGTCTACACTTGATATGCACATGCACAAACAAGCTGTGAATATGTGTGTGACGGAGGTTTCGGAACCATCTAAGACAATGGCGAAGTCGGAAGTTCGTATGTATGTTATACCGGGTGAAATTTTTTAACGTCTTGAAAAAACATGGGGTAATAGGTGAACGGAGTAGAAGCCTTTGGCATAGATTTTTTTTTTTTGAATAACATCTAATGAAATTGATCTAGCAATACATACTACACATTTAAAGTAACATTTTCATACTAGAAAAACAAAAACAGAAATTTGGAAAAAAAACCATTAAAATCTATCGAAACTCAAATCATACGCACCCTACTCAATGCGCGGCATGTATCAGTGATTTCGTAGCGCGGTCCTACCCTTTGAAGCCGGCCGATAGGCGGCCTCATTGATCTTTCGCAGGCGCTCGAGCCACACACGCATCCCCGTCCGCTCGCGTCCCGCACTCCTTTAGTCACCTGCGATGAATCTGAAAGCCTTCCTGCCTTCTATTCTAGTTACACAACACACCCTATGAAGGTCGAGACGGTAAAAAATGTCATCCGGTATATATTTTGTCTCGCACTATCAAAAAAAAAATGTATGTGTGTGTGTTCAAATGTCTATCAATTTAGATAAAGTAAGCAAACTGGATCAAGCAAACATAAAAGGGAATCATTTATCATCACGCTCGTATTTCCGAAGAGTTAGACAGACGCGCACGTATAGTGCACCCACATAAGGTCATCATCATCATTTCAGCTGTAAGACGTCCACAGCTGGACATAGGCCTCCCCCAATTTGGGGGCTTTGCCATAATCACCACGCTTGGCAGGTGGGTTGGCGACCGCAATATGGTGGTAGAATGCATAGAGAACGCTGCTGCCCATTCTCTAGTAAGTCCCTAAGTCGCCTTTTACGACACCACCTACCGGCACCACTCGGACACTTGTTTGTGTGGTGCCACATAAGGTAAAGGGAATCATTGTTTTGTCGGCAATTCGGTTAACACGTTAACTGCCATGGGTATAATCAGAAAAAGTCAAAAATGTACTAAGTGTTATTTGACTTTAAGGCAATTATTGATTAAAAAGTGTCGGACACATAGTCCGACATGGCAGTTAACGTGTTAAACCACACATATGTAAAACATCATTAGACCTCCATTCAAATGCAAAACCACTCGTATCGACTCACCAAATGCATCACGATTTCTTCGTTCTCACTCAATCACTCAATTTCTGGACTGAGACTGGCCTGTTAGTCTAGTGGTTAGTGACCCTGAGTGCTATGACTGAGGTCGTGGGTTCGATTCCCACCCAGGACAAATGTTTGTGTGATGAGCATAATCATTTGTTCTGTGTCTGTGTGTAATTTATCTATAATATGTATGTATTTAGAAATATTAGGTTGGGGAAAAAGTCTTTTCGCATTATAGTATGTATGAACTTGTAATAAAATCTCTTTGGCTATACTATTTGTATCTGGCTGGTTTTAGTATCATTGAAAGTTTAAATTTTAAAGAACATAATTCCAAATTCAAATTAGGAAAATGTGTGATTTTCATTTGTTTTTCGTACCGTCAAGATGAGTGAATCTAATGAAGATTATACATTTTAAATTTTATTAATATTTTTTTTTTAATTTAATAATATTCGATACATTTTAAAATTTTACTACAAAAAAGGTAAAAATGCAACGCAAGCCGCGAAAAAAATTTGCGATGTTTATGGACCTTCTGTAGTGTCTGTGAGAGTAGCACACATTTGGTTTAAGCGTTTTCAATCCGGAAATTTTGATGTCAAAGATGCACGTCGCTCTGGTCGCCCTATTACGGATAAAATGGATGCCATTTTTGAAAAAGTGGAGCATGATCGGCATACCAGTAGTTACGACGTAGCTGAAGAACTGGAAATTGACCACAAAACAGTTTTGGCGCATTTGAAAAAAACTGGGTACACAAAAAAGCTCGACATTTGGGTACCTCACGAGCTCACTGAAAGAAACCTAATGAACCGTGTACTCATTTGTGATTCTTTATTACGACGTAATGAAACCGAACCATTTTTGAAGAAGCTGATAACTGGTGATGAAAAGTGGATCACGTATGACAAGAACGTGCGAAAAAGGTCGTGGTCAAAGGTCGGTCAGGCTTCACAGACTGTGGCGAAACCTGGGTTAACTCACAACAAGGTGATGCTGTGTGTGTGGTGGGATTGGAAGGGCATTATTCATTATGAGCTGTTACCACCAGGCAGGACCATCGATTCTGAACTCTACTGCGAACAACTGATGAGATTAAAGCAAGAAGTTGAGAGAAAGCGGCCGGAATTAATCAACAGAAGGGGTGTGGTTTTTCATCATGATAACGCTAAACCTCACACATCTTTAGCCACCCAACAAAAATTAAGAGAGTTTGGCTGGGAGGTGTTAATGCATCCGCCGTATAGTCCTGACCTTGCACCTTCAGATTTCCACCTGTTTCGGTCTCTTCAGAATTCTTTAGGCAGTGTCAGGTTAACATCACGAGAGGACTGCCAAAACCACTTGTCGCGGTATTTTGACCAGAAGTCCCAAAATTTCTATAGCAATGGGATCATGTCCCTACCTACAAGATGGCAAAAAGTTATCGAACAAAATGGTACCTACATACTTTAGATAAATGTAAATAAACTTTATTAAAAAATGTTTTGAATTTTCTTAAAAAATGCGAAGAAACTTTTTCCCCAACCTATTATATAAGTATGTTTATCAGTTGTCTGGTTACCATAGTACAGGCTCTGCCTAGTTTAGGATCAGATAACGGTGTGTTGGTTGTCCCAAGATATATTATTATGATATATTATATTATTATTTCACATCTTTTTCAGTCAGTATGAAGGCGTGATAGTGTATAGATATCGATGATGATCACGTCTGACTTAAGGGAATCGAACCTGGGTACTATGAGCCTCGGTCAGAGGGGTAATTGCTTAACTCACAATCAGTATGAATCGCTTTCATTTTGACAGTTCAACAACATTCATTGCGTTATTTACGTTGTTGAGCCGACAATTTTTTCGAACATATGACGCAACTGATTAAATAATCTTCATAATGATTCAGATTTTGATTTATATTGCGTTACGCAACTAGGGTGCACGTTACTAAAAGTTGGATAGCCATCGACGCAAGTTACGAAACCTGTGAACTTGCACCTGTGTTTTTAACCGACTCCAAAAAAAGGAGGACTTTCTCAATGCGGTTGGATTTTATTTTATATTTGTTACCTCAGAAATCCTACATTTATTAAACGATTCTAATAATTCTTCTTTTGCGAAAAGGGTGCAAAGCTTGATCAAGTTCAGATGAGTGGTTTTTGAGTTAGCTTCAATAATACGTATTTCTCCACTTAGTGCATGTTTATAATATTACTAGCTTTTAACCCGCAGCTTCGCTCGCGTTAAAAATAACAATAAATATAGTTTTATTTTTTTTTCATAAAACGTTTCCTATGTTACTTCTAATACCTCCAAGAATATGTGTACAAAATTTCATGATGATCGGTTAAGTAGTTTTCGCGTGAAAGTGTAACAAACTTACATTCACATTTATAATAAGTAGGGATAATAATTTAATTTCCTGTTACAGTTATTTACTTAACAAGTCAAGGTATAAGGTGTTCGTGTGGAGCAGGTACCACAACTAAAAACACAACATAAAAAATTTAATTTAAAGAAAATACGTTCATTTTTTCGTACAGCTCTCGCCAGTGTCCTTTCGCACTATCAGGGGAATTATCAGCTCACTCGTATCCCACTTGTAATGTCGTATCCTCTATATGAGAGCGTGATAAGACATAGTGTCAGATATACCTACTGTGGGCGCTGAATTGGGATACAACTAGAGAAATAACTTTTTTTTTTAAGTTGCCTCAGGCGACTAGGGATGGTTGATACTACAGAACGCATACTCAGAACTTAAGATGAAAACTGGGAAGTTCTCAGATCAGTACCTATGTGTTTCGTCCCAACGATCACTCTCCACGGTCCATTTCGACACCATGCCCTTAGACGCCGAACAACGCCAAACAAAGGCGTGTGTGTCCCGTTTTACTCTACATTATATAGATATGGAAGAGCAGTTCAAATGGGTTTGAATTTTAAAAATCTCATAATTACAGCTAAGTGCTTACGTGGGTGGTAACATGAGCGGAGGTATCGCAGAACAACAAGTCAGCACAGTCCCAATTAGGTATATTATTGAAAAGTATAGTATTACTCTGAAACAATACCAATTAGTAATTTTATTAGTTGTAGTTTTTATTTATATTTGTACGCATGGCCACAGATCAAGCTATATTTCAGTATAAGCTGCCATCTTATTCTATGAAAAGCCTATACAATGCGAGGTCAGCTAAAACTGGAAATGTATAGCTTGACCTGTAGCCGTGAGTACTACACAATGTTTACTAATGAGTCTGGTCATCTGATGATAATATTGAGAGACTAGTCAGTGGTATATTTGAGTAATCTTAACATAATTACTCAAAAGGTCGCTAGTTTTTATAGCTTAATCAATGGTCAATGAGTACCACAGAAAGGTGCAGTTTTTTCTGGTTCTATAAAGTGTGAAGATGTCATGGCTTAGAAGGGAGTAAACTCTGAGAGTAGACTCGGGGTAGTGGCAGCCCATTGGTATCGGCCCCGACTGACGAGTTGCAGGTAGTGCCACTGCTCCCAAAACAGTAAAGGAAAACATTCTGAGGAAACCGGTATGTCAAAAATAAAAAAAACTGAAAACATGTGACATCTACCAAAGTGCACTGGGCCCGCGTGGTAGATTACAGAAATCCCCCCCCCCCCCCCTCACCGAGAGGAGGCCTGTGGCCCAGCAGTGGGAACAATTTAGGCTGATAATGTAAAATGTTATGAACTCTGAGATAAAGGTACATATTTCCCATCCATGCATGACATTATTAGCCGTCATGGGAGGAAGATAGTGATGCTACTAATTATTATTTGCCAGTGGGGAAATTTGTGAACGGGCGCAAGGCTTATCCACAAGGTGACTTGTAATTTGACAATTTCCTTCCAGAACGTCATAGTGTGACCCATTTGCAACAATTACCTAACCACTTAATAAGACTAAAACGCAAATACATGGGATTCAGGAAAACTAATTTATTTTCGAATTCGTCAGTAATAAATATCAGAAATATTATTCAAAAAACGATGCCCGAGGAATTGGAAATGCCGAAAAACAAGCAAGTGCTCGTTTTTGAATTTTTGTTTAAACTAAAGACCATATTGATATTTTATACAAGGACACGTAGGAATGAAGGGTAATATAGTAACCAATACTTGTATCTTCCAATAAAGTTGTCGGCCAATATGGCACCCATCAGCGGCATAGTGTAGCACATCATGATAAATATGTGATACACCACAGTGGCAGCGTTTTCGTGGAGGCATAACACGTTTCTTAGATATAGCGATAATATAGCTGAAAATAAAATGTCAAATTAACTTGGCATGGATACGGTAAATTCGATTGCGGACTCCCGGCCACCGAAGGCGTGGGCCTGCGGGTGGCTAGCAATGGGTAGCAGGTTCGTGTCAGACTTTTAGTGAATAAAACCCCTCCTCCTTCCTTCAGTTGCTTATGCCAGGGCCACGGGCCACGCCCATTTAGGGCGACTGTCACCTCACTGCCTCCAGCTACCCAGCGAGATCAATGCTCCTGTTGTGAATGATACTAATAGGTATTCAAACTTTATCCACGACCACTAGTTTCCACCCACCACCACCACCACGACGCCCCACGACCACTTATTATAAACTAGCTTTTGCCCGCGCCCTCGCCCACGTGAATGTCGGAAATTATCACAAGGGGAAAAACATCCTATGTGCTTATCCAGGTTATAAACTATCTGTGTGCCATATTCGATCCAAGTTCGTTCAACCGTTTTTGAGTGAATTAGAAACGTACATCCAATCATACAAATTTTCATATTTATAATATTAGTATGAAGTAGATCTATGACCGATTTGGTACATGACTGATTGTAACTATAAGCGGAATAGTAGCCCTAAGAAAAACTAGGATGACTTATATTCAATCTTGTCTTCTAGTTTTGGTCTTCTTACTCAACATACTACTAAGTGTATATTAAGTTTGACACATTTGATATTTTCATATACTATGAATCCGAGGTAGATGCATCACCTCATCATCATCTATTTTCATATCCTCACAAATTTAAAAAACGAAGAGCAAATATTTATTTATTGCTTATCAAGTGCCTAAATATCTCTCTCTTTTATCTTCGACACTGAAGAACTTTCATATAAACGTTCATCCTTTCAAGCCTTTTTTCACGATAAAAGCTAGCCTATGTCCTTTCCCAAGGTCTAATCTATGTCTGTACCAAATCTCATCAAAATAAGTTTAGCGGTTTAGGCGTGAAAGCATAACAGACACACAGAGTTACTTTTGCATTTCATCATCATCAGCATTTCAGCCGAAAGACGTCCACTGCTGGACATAGGCCTCCCCCAAGCACCGCACTTTTGCACTTTTGCACTTTTGCATTTATAATATCAAAAATATGGATAGGTAAGTATCACCAGTACATACCAGTACCATACCCACTAAAAGGAAGTTAAACAAACATTCTGCATCCCGTTATAATCCTAAGTCAAATTTTTGTATGTTTACTAGCCACTTAGGTAGTAAGTAGGTTGGTTTCCATGTAAAGTGGTAAGCCGTCTCTCGCAAACGTCTCAGTTCGTTACCTACATCCTCGTGTCAAATAAGCCATGTCGTAGAAAGTTTAAAGTCATGGAATATCGCGACTCCACGCCGGTACGTTCAGCCGCCCGGGCAGGCTGAACGTATAAGGCTCTACTGAACCAACATATAGCAACCGGCGAAGCGTCGAGATACTTTAATATGCTAGCATCAGTACGTACTTCTCAGTCCACAGAACGAAAATCTTTCACAAAATTCTGTCGCAATTATACAAAATATCGATGTAGGGTGACTATGAATCATTCTTAAAGCCTTAACTATAAACTCTTATAAAAATACTTAAAATCCCTAGAATAGACAGTTTTAATGATATTGACAATTTTGATGCCAATCTATCAAATCATTCATGAAGGTTTGAAGTTGTACTTACATTGACAAAGAAGGTACCTACCTACTTTGTTACATCTATACCTATTATTATACCATGGTTACATCTAGAGTTTTGTTTCTTTTTCTTTTTGAGAATTAATTCTAGTTATTATAGATATTCCACCTCCTTAACGTATCGGAACGAAGTTCCTTATCGCGCGTTGTGAAAGGGGGCTAGACGGAAAAAAATCTTACGAAAAGTTGTCACGACATGCTTTAACCGACTTCAAAAAAAGGACGAGGTTTCTCAATTCGACCGTATATATTTTGTATGTTGTTTTTTTTGTTGTGAGTAGAGAGGGAGAGAGGGAGAGAGGGGGCGAGGGGAGAGGGGGAGGGGGAGAGAGAGAGGGAGAGAGGAGGAGAGGGGGAGAGGGGAAGAGATAGGGAAAGAGGGAGAGAGAAGGAGATAGGAAAGAGAGAGAGAGAATATTTTTGTTGAGTGTATACAGGTTTTTTGTACATAATAAATAATTAAAAAACAATAACTATTATGAATCCTGGAAAGGAACCTCGTTCCATCCGGGTGTCCCTTGACACCTCTAAAGTTTTTTTTTCAATCAAAGAGGAACCTCAGAGCATGATTTCGGATTTGAAAGACGGCAAAACCAAGGCAAAACTTATAAAATTCGTGGCGTGGAATGAGCGCACAACTTCTGTCACAGACCGTCTCCAAAGCCGTCTGTTTCTGTACATACATCAGTAATGACAATGTATAGAAACAAACCATAAGGATAAAAAGTGCCACTTGCTCACTTCAAAAGGCGCTGTTGCCATTGTACCAAAAAGACAGTTTGCGGTCACTGTCCATACATTTTCTGTAAAAAAGCAACTTCTTTTACTCATAATTTATCAATATCAACAGCTGTTCACTGCATAAATCCTGGGACCAATGTAATCAATAAAAAATTCTAAAGAAGAAAACTGTGGGGAAGACAGCAACAATGAAAAAATTGGAAACTCAATAACACATCACCCGTCAAACCATTATAACTCTATGCGTCATACCCATTTTAAACCAAAAGACCTATTTCAGAGAAATTCGTACACAGGTGATGCTTCCAAGATAACTAAGTCCGTTTTTATTATTGAAGTGAAAACTTCTTTAGCGGCGTTGAGCACTTTTTCTGTAATGGGTATAAAATCTTAAACTCGCGTCAGGACACGTGACCTGATCGAAAAAGCGTAGGACGGATGGTTTTAATTTGGAAAAGCGCCATCTATTAAAACGAATACGAATCACTTGGCTAGCCTTGGTTAGTATGGTTATGGAATCATAGATGACGCTAATATAAACTACTAAACACGAAGAGTTTACAGTAAAATATATGTCATTAAAAGTGTGTCTAATTCTAAAAAAATAAAATCGTAATATAGCATAAGCCATAAAATAAATATTACTTATGAATTAAATAATTGTAACAAATAACTTTTTCTAAGACAGCAACTCGATTATAGATGGCGCTCAAACTAATCATTCAATTTTTGAAGTGAAAACTTCTTTAGCGGCGTTGAGCACTTTTTCTGTAATGGGTATAAAATCTTAAACTCGCGTCAGGACACGTGACCTGATCGAAAAAGCGTAGGACGGATGGAGAGTAGACAGCTATCCCCTCTCTACGGCGCGGCGAAAATGTATGCCTGGGCCTACTGTTTCGTTTAGGCGGCGCAGGGCGCTTGCGCGAATGTTCGTCTATGTTATTATTACGTACAGGCACTTCTGGTGTGATATTACGTAAATAATTGCTAAAATGTGTTTGTGCACATATTGCACACCTAGATCTAAAGTAAGACAACTCAAAAATTGTGAATTTTGAGTTATCATTGTATTCATTTATGCTCGATAACCCTACGTAGCTATCCAACTTAACAGGTTCAATAAAAACTTGAAAGATTTTTCGCTAGATGGCATGTCTTCTTTTGTTGAATCAACGCATGTCACCCCCCTCCCGTCTAAACAAATGAATACAATGATAATTCAAAATTTTTGAGTTGTCTTACTTTAGATCTAGGTGTGCGATATTACAAATTAGATCTGTGCTAGAATTAACTCTTCTGTTTTATCAAAGTTTTTTCAGTCAGGAAGATCACCCTCTAGTTGGTTCTCAACTCCGATCAGGTCATTTGTGTCGCAGGTACGCTAAGCCTAAATATTTAAATGATGAATTTTAATTATTTTCTATTTTCATTGCTAGGCTCTATCAAACTCAATAGCTACGGTTATTGTGGCGCGTGACCCGAATCTGAACAAATGTCGCCATTTTGTTTTGTCAATACCATAATTTGCATAGAATAAGTACAATCAGCGAAAAGGCAAAACCAATCTGTAGTGCCTGAAAAATCTCTTTAAAAAACTAAACTGTGCTGTTCCGAGGTAGATGCTTTTTTGTGACTAAAAAAAAAAGGTAGGTAAATGGTACCGATTCCCTTGTTCACAAACTAAACTAAATTTAAGTTCAGTGCATCTTTTTCTTTGTATTTCATTAAAAGAGGACAAAATAAAAAATTTAGTTTAGTCCTCCCGTCCGTTGTGTTTAGCAATATTCTGACAAATAAATGCTTTCTTTCTTTCTTTCCTGTCAAATTAATCAGCGCCTGTCACTACTCCATACAAGTTTAGACGTGATTAAAAACTTGCCTACTAAAATTTTGTCAATTTACGTCAAGCGCTGATTAATTTGACAGGACTAAACTAAAATTTATCTTCTGTCCTTTCCTTAATGAAATAGAAAGAAAAAGATGCACTGAACTTAAATTTAGTTTAGTTTGTGAATAAGAGAATCGGCACCAATGTCAGTCTGTACGTATTTTTTTATTCTTTGTTCATATATTTCTTCGTGATTATTAGGTCGGTTTACGTGATTCTTTTATTTACTAGAGGAAGCCCACTCAGTGGTTCCATATAATTTTGATAAGGAAACCTTTGAGTAGCACAATCAGCCTACATTGTTCCACCTGCTGAGACACAGGCCTCCACTCTACGATAAGAAGTGGATCATAATCTACCACGCGGGCCCAGTGCGGGTTGGTAGATGTCACATGTCATCGAATTTTTGGTTCTAGGACATAGGGGCAGTGGTGATGAAATTATTTACACAAAATAAAGTGCCTACCTAGGTTCGAACCCACGACAACAACTTGTAAGTCGGCGCCACTGGTCCACCACTGCTCTCAACTTTGGAGTAAGCTTTATTATTCAGTTTTACAACAAAAAAAAACAGCTGTTTCAAAGAAAAATGCAATACCTACGGGGTCAAAATGTATGGAACAGCTGATTTTTTTTTTGTATAACGAACGAAAAATTTCTACGCAGGGTGGTCTAGAATGATATGCTGAATTCATGGTTACAGTTTGCGCACTGGATAACAACTGATCCTGTATATACTATATTATAAAGCTGAAGAGTTTGTTTGTTTGTTTAGTTGAACGCGCTAATCTCTGGAACTACTGGTCCGAATCGAAAAATTCTTTTTGTATTGGGTAGCCTATTTATTGAGAAAAATTATAGGCTATATAACATCACGTTACAATTAAAAGGATCGGATCAGCAACGAAAAATAGACTAAAACTGGCAGGCAATTCGATGCGAAGGAAAGGGTCACGGGAGCAAAAATTTGACGCGGACGAAGTCGTGGGCAGACACTAGTCCAATGTAAAAGGGCAAAGCATTATGCAGATAATGATGTTTTCACCGATGCGATACCAGTGAGTGATGTCAGCAGTCGAGCAGCTAACTCGGTCAATAAATACTTTGTGGGCCTAGGATATTTCCTAGGTTCAACTCTTCAGCCACTAAAATACAAAACGGTAGTTCCAAACCACTAGTTCCTTCCGTTCCAACGCCAGCCTCTAAGTCGATGTGTATTTTGGAAACGGACAATGAAGAAGTCGAAATGATACTAATTACATACTTTTTTTTTTTTTTTAACATAAATGATTTGGAGATCACCTTTTAAGCATTTATATGCTTGTGTTAGGTGACTCCGCACTTCCACTTAACGTAACACAGAGTATGCAATTAAAAAATAAAATAAAAGAAAACAGAATAATGAAATAAAATACAAAAAAAAAAAAAAAACAAAAGGGAAGGAGCGCACTTGTGTGATGTATGCGAGTGGGTTTGAGTGTGTGTGTGTGTGTTTGTGTTCGAGAGAGTGTGAAAAAAGTGTAGATGTGTGCGAATTTATATTGTGTATGAGTGAAATTCGTTTACCTGTATATATGAAGATATAAGTTTAAATATCGGTTAAATTTAGATCTACGTTCAGGTTAGCCCTGCGACAATGTCTTGGGATCGGACTAAATAACCTAAAAACAGATTCAGCAGTGGGAATTGACGGTATATCTCCCAAAATCTTGAAACTGGCGCGTAAGACCTTAGTCCCTTGTATCACTCACATTTGCAATCTGGCAATTGCAAGTGGAATTTTCCCAGACACCTTTAAAATAGCACTCGTTCATCCAATCCATAAGGGAGGGAACAGGGATAGTGTCAGCAATTACAGACCCACCCTCGTTTTACCAGCAATGTCTAAAATTTTGGAGAAGATTCTAAACAATCGTTTGCTTGGCTACTTCCGTGCAAATAATATTCTATCAGACAGTCAATACGGTTTTAGAACCGGTATTTCTACTGAGGATGCGGTTGTAGCTTTCTCTGAAAAAGCGTCTAAACATATGGATCTCGGCCACAGGTGTCTGGGTATATTTTTAGATATATCAAAAGCTTTTGACACTATCCCAGTTCCAATCCTCTTATCAAAATTGGAACGCATGGGTGTACGCGGTGTTGCACTGGAAATTTTTACAAGTTACCTAAAAAACAGATACCAACATGTTAAGTTTGGTGAAGTGGTGAGTGATAAGGCAAGGATTGATTACGGCGTTCCTCAAGGAAGCATTTTGGGTCCAACGCTCTTCCTCATTTATATTAATGACCTGTGTTCGCTTGCCCTCACTAATTGCTCTGTATTTACCTACGCTGATGATACAGCACTTCTTATACACGGCTCGGACTGGAGAGAAACTGAACTGCATGCTCAAGCGGCATTGGACCCGGTAATGAACTGGCTCGCGAAACATCTTCTCACATTAAATACAACAAAAAAAAAAAAACAAAAATAGTAACCTTTTCTATAAGCAAAAAATCGCAGCCCAATATACCACTGTTATTAAAGTCCACACCTGCCAAGAGCACTCAAGAATTCTTTCATGCTCGTGTCCAGCTCTGGCAATAACACCAAATACAAAATACTTGGGTATGCTGATTGACAGACATTTAAACTGGTATTCTCACGTAGACAACATGGTAGCAAGGACGCGAAAACTAATTTACATTTTTAAGAAACCTCGCTATTCTACTGACACAATGACCCTTAAATTGGTCTACATGTCACTTTGTCAGTCCCTTCTTGCATACTGCTTGCCAGCATGGGGCGGAACTTGTAAGACCTACTTCCTCAAATTAGAAAGAGCACAAAGGGCAGTTCTCAAGGTAATGTATTGCAAGCCCTATAGATACCCCACAGAGGAGCTTTACAAGGACTGCGAAGTGCTTTCAGTAAGAAAACTGTTTGTGCTTCAGTGTATACTGAGAAAACATCGCGTGCCAATAAAAAATACCAAAAAACGCCGAGCTAATATTGTTTTTCCACCTGTAACACATGAAACCACCTTTGCGGAACACCAGTTCTCTTACCTTAGCCAAAAAATCTATAATCGGATCAATAGACTGCTCGCGATATATAAACTTAATTGACATAAATGCAAAAAAACAGTTAAAGCATGGTTGATGGAAAAAAACTATGACCAAATAGAAAACCTCTTATTCTCTCCTACTCAGTAGTGCAACACAAACATACCATCTTCATACATACACTCAACTCTCTAAAATGTCACACACACACACACATACACACACACCTTCTCTCTCACAACATACATTGTTATGATTTTGATTTTTATTATTTAGTTCATCCAAAGAAAATTTGCACTTTGCTTTCTTTCCACAATTTTGTTTTTTTTTAATAATTAACGTCATACGTAAAGTCCTATATAATGGAGGAACACTGACTCCCAAGTCACAGGTATAAACCTAGTTTGGGAGCCAGGTTAATGCTCTAAGGAGCCAGGGGACCTATGCTTGTTATACAATTTCAGTATGTTTTAAAGTAATGTGTATAACTATGTTGTCACTTTTTTGAAATAAAGATTAATATTATTTAAAAAAAAAAATGTCTTCACTGAGAAAGTTGATCCCTACACAGAGAAAACCCACGCCTATCGTGTGGTACCTATGTATCGCACTTTTAATAATAAACTGAAATAACTACAAAATTACGATTGTTGTAGACTGTATCGTATTTGCAAAACTTTAAACGCTATTATCCAACAATCGTAGTTTTGTAATTATTTCAGTTTATTATTAAAGGTGCGGTATGTCAAATAAAAGCTATTTAAAACACAGTCTCAAAAATAGATACTGCCATTTTTTTATTATCTTACGTTTTGAAAATCATTAAAAATTTAAATTCTGAAAAATTATCAGCATTAGAACTTACAATAAGTACCTACTTGGTTTTTTCTCTACAAAGTTTTACACTTTGCAACCGCAAAGGTTGGAAAATCAATGTCGAATTTTCTTGAAACTCATATTGGTTTTTGTACAGAACACTATTATGTGTAGGCCGTAAATACGGCTGGTGACGGTTTTATGGAGTACTCAACGAGATAATAAACAATATTGCCGAACTAAAACGGGTCTGACCGAAACGATACCACTAGCGTCATCTATGAGAAAATAGTAAAGTCAGTAAAGAAACTAAAGAATTATGGTGCAGTAGGTACGACACAAACTTCACGTGCGTCTTAGTTGCTTCTTGTTGCGTCGGTTGTTGTATAGATGGCGTTAACAGTATTGTGTTGATTATTAAAATTTATATTCTAGATTAAGCACTAAAAGAGATAAAGCAGTGTCAGTGTCGTGGGCGGTACTTCAAATCCTGAGCGCAGCGACGGATTGAAGCTCGCCAAAGGCAAAAACACGTTAATCCCCAAGGGGTATTTAGTTTACTTTTCGCGCCTACTGAAGGCTCGTACAAACAGGCGCGACCTGTCGCGCGACGTGTCGTGTCGGCAACTCTGCGATGTATCGATGCATCACCTTACCAGATACCCCACACGTATGGGTTTGAGGAAAAAAAAAAATTGAGTTTCAGTTCTATGTAAGGGGAACCCCAAATATTATTGTTTTTTTTTTCTATTTTTCTGTGAAAATCTTAATGCGGTTCACAGAATACATCTACTTACCAAGTTTCAACAGCATAGCTCTTATAGTTTCGGAAAAAAATGGCTGTGACATACTCGGACAGATAGACAGACAGACAGACATGACGAATCTATAAGGGTTCCGTTTTTTGCCATTTGGCAACGGAACCCTAATAACGCTGTTACATCTGTCCTTCCAAAATATCTAGAAATACCAAACATTGCTGTGACAGGTGCAATCTCAACGTTTGCTCAGAACATTCCGTAAAAAAACTTATTTTTAATAATTGTATTAATAAATAAACAAAAATGTAATTTACGATCAATAGTAATAAAACTCATTACATTTGTTTATTGTTTTACCTAGGATTTTGGTAATGTGTCGCTACTGGTCAGTTACGTTTCAAATGTATAGTTACCATTGATGTTTATTGCCGTTGAAAAAAAAAAAACCACGCCACCTTATCAGGGCTATTTTATATACTAAAACAAAGGGCTGTGCAAAAATCGGAGGCTGCAATCCTATTGGTTGATGACCATATGTACCTATGCGTTGCTATAGCGGCCGAGCGTTGCAAGCAAAAATAAGTTTACCAGTCTCTGACTTTTTTCCCCCAACATTTGTTAGGTTTAGCTGAGTATAGTGTGGTACATCATTTTAGTCGAAAATAGGGCAACAAATATTTACATCATTTTTATGGGTAAAATTGAACTGAATTTGAAAAAAAAAACGAAGTAGAAGTAAGTAGCAAGTTAAAATTAGAGATTCTATGTCAAAAAATTGTCAACAACATTAGCACAAAATAGATGGTAGAAGCTTTTTAAACTTAAACTCTTTTACTTAAATATTGTTGTTAATTATTGTTTTTTGCAAATGCTAATATGATTGTCTGTTACTAATATTATTTGAAAAGAAAATGATAATTACAGCTAATAAAAGTTATTATCTTGATTTGGACCTGCTCTGTCCAAGGTAGAGGTATAACAGACACGGTCCAAGGTACTGGTTTGTTGTACCTAAGACAGTTTTTTTTTTCCAGTGGCTAGTGGTGTCAGGTGGGTTGAGGGTTGTAAATTAGCTTGGACGTATGATGTTTTTTCTGGATTACTAAAAAAAGAGTGATAAATTTCATCATTTCCGGACCTGTAGCTAAAATATATGACATTGTAAAGAGATTAACAAAAAATTGTGACCCTACCTCATAAAATGACGCGTGCCTGGAATTGTTTCCATTATTTCCCACTGCGCGCCGCTACCAGTGGTCACGCCATCGCCAGTGTAATATCATTTAATTTCTAAACTGAATAGTCTGCGCGAGAGACACTTCCAAAGTGGTAAAATGTGTCCCCCCCCCTCCCCCCCCCCCCCCCCCCCGTAACTTCTAAAATAAGGGAATGATAAAACTAAAAAAATATATGATATACATTACCATGTAAACTTCCACCGAAAATTGGTTTGAACGAGATCTAATAAGTAGTTTTTTTTTAATACGTCATAAATCGTAAACCACAATTTACCTTTCATTCAGTCAACTCAAATATAAAAATTAAAAAAAAAAAACATAAACATAAACCTTATGCATAAACCATAAATTCCTGCAGGTTTGTACGGAACCCTCGGTGCGCGAGTCCGACTCGCACTTGGCCAGTTTTTTTTCTTTTCGCGGCAGGCTCAGATGAATGTCCACCTCCTTGATCTGATCCCACGTCTTGGATAGCTGCTAGGTGATTCACATTTTGTGTGTGTGTGTGTGTGACAGAAGTGATCAGTCCTTTCTTGCTTCGCGTTCTTATACAGGATAAGTTTTTATCCAGTGCGCAGATTGTAACCATGAATTCAGCATATCATTCTAGACCCAGTGTGGAAAATTTTCGTTGGATATTTTTAAAAAAATCTGCTGTTCCATACATTTTGACCCTGTAGGTATTGCATTTTTCTATGAAACAGCAGATTTTTTTTTTTTTGTAAAACCGACGAAATATTTCTGCGCAAGGGGGTCTAGAATGATATGCTGAATTCATGGTTACAGTTTGCGCACTGGATAAAAACTTGTCCTGTATAAGGTGTCACTAATTCAACAGCAACTTCACGTAAAAAAAAATTTCTTTGTGATTTTTTTTATGTTGATTCCAATTGGGATACAAATTTTTCCATATTACTAGCGATGCAACAACCAACAATATCTATAATATTTTGAAAAAATGCAACAGGCCATCTATTCGTTTTACGTCGAACAATGTATCCATGAACCATTTGGTCAAGGGTATCGACACCGCCCTTTGTGGAATTGTAGTACAAATTTATTTCAGATTTGTTCCTATTGTTCATCTCTATTTGTTTACTATGATGCATGGTTGACAAGAGAATAACGGCGCGACTCTTTTTTGGTACATAGGATGCCAATGTCATATTTTTAGAAAAACCGAAGATCTAACTCTCGAGTTCTATTGGGTTGAAAAATTGGAGGTATACAGGCCTTATTTTTTCTCATAGTTCCAACTACAGTAAGGCCATTTTTAACCCACTTCAAAAAGGAGGAGGTTCTCTATTCGGATGTTTATATATATATATTTTTTTTTATGTATGTTCGGCCATAACTCCGTCATATATAGACGGATTTGCAAAATTCTTTTTTTGTTTGAAAGGAGTTTATTCCGAAATGGTCCCATATAAATTTCATATAGATCTGATGATGAGTTCCAGAGATAGACACCGGAACTCTTTAAAAAATGACAGCAAATCAACCGCGATTTCTGCTATCGCATAAATATGCATTGTTTGTTTGGAATTAGTGCGGGGTAGTACCACAACTAAAAATTTAAAAATAAAAACTTTTTTACAAAAAAAAAACAACCTACTTCCTTAAAAACACTACAAATTGAAAAATAACTTTAATTTCGGAAGTCGGTGGCAAAAAAACCATAAATACAGATCCTAAGACACCGACTTCCGAAATTAAAGTTATTTTTCAATTTGTAGTGTTTTTAAGGAAGTCGGTTGTTTTTTAGCTAAAAATTTCGCAAATTCAAGGATTGTAAAATAGTTATCAAATGTAATGTTTATAATAATAATACTTACAATAACCATACTTCGAAAGTATGGTTCACATAACTGGTTGACTACATTGTAAGCCAAATCTGCTCTATTTTGTCCTTCTTTCTCTAGGTATGGTATACCAAATAGGGGATAGCTAGTTTTACTGTCACAAATCCACCAAATTTTCATACCGTACTTATCAGGTTTGCTGGGTAAATATTGTTTGAATGATACCCGCCCTCGGAAAGGTATTAGTTGCACATCAATAGTGAGATTATCTCCAGGCAAATAAAACTTTTTCAGCTTTTGGTTCATTATCCTCCCATAACTCTCTAATAGGTGCAAGTCTATCTTTTGAGTTTCTAAGAGATCTAGTATTTTTGTCATCGAATCTAAAAATCGTAATAAAGCAGCAAATCGATTTTTGCCCATTGTTGCGCGAAATATATAGCATTTCCAAATATCTCAGTACTCTCTAAAATCCACGCTTCCTTGTTTATATAGTCACTAACAGACTTAAAAGTGCTTGGATTTCTGCTGCGTCTTTGGTTTCCATTTATTTTGTAATATTCTTTGGGATTCAGAATTCGTGTCTTTTTCTTTAATGTCTAGCACGTGCTGGTTAAAAAATAGGTTGAAGCTGTCTATGGGATTTATTATTTCTTGCCCCGGGGGAAGAACTACCTTATGAACACCACCACGAATTATGTTGTGTCGAGGAGTTCTACTTGCTTCTCAGGCTCAGATTTCCACTTTCTTCCATCTTTGCCCTCATAAGTAAGAAACTGTTGGTTCGAAGACTCGTTATTATCTTCTGGTTGATAGTTATTTCCACTATATAATTGTTCATCGTTACCCTCAGATGCTGGTTCTGTCACGTTATCTTCACTGTCAGAACAGTTGTCAGCGAATTCCTCTTAGTCACTATCAAGCTCACTCACAATAATGGTTTGGTCATCACTCTCTTCGAGAGCACGCTGTAGTTCATTTTCTGTAAGTCTGTCGTTAGCCATTTCAAAGAACAAAAACAAATGCGTGCACGACTGTTTTATGTCAGATGCCCGCGACTTCGTCCGCGTTAAATTTCTTGTTCCCCCGACCTTTCCCGTCGCATCGAATCGCCTACCCGTGCGATTTTTTCCGTTTTTGCAACATTTTTCATTACTGCTCCGCTCCTCTTAGTTGTAGCGTGATGTTATAGCCTATAGCCTTCCTCGATAAATAGGCTACCCAACACAAAAATATTTTTTCAATACGGACCAGTAGTTCCTGAGATTAGCGCGATCAAACAAACATACAAACAAACAAACTCTTCAGCTTTATAATATTAGTATAGATATGTCTAAATACTGATATCAAATACGAACACAAAGACTTCTATTGTAACATAAACAATACTCTGTGACGGTTTATATTACTTTCGATTATGCTAAGTTAACATAAACTAAAAAGTACCCACATTTGAATCCCACAAATTGTATTGTGTCTGCTGGACACTTGTGGGTTGATGCGCTACTGTTCTGGTTTTTTGATTATAAATATTAAACTTTTTTTTTTAATAAAAATCATCACTCTTATAAATGTATACTGTTAAAACACTAGAGATAGAATAAAAAGGGACTTTTTTCGAAGAAATAAATATTTTGGATTATACAAGCGACAGAACGCAAAAATGTATCCGCGAGACACAAAGGTTCAATTTTATCATGAACCGTAAAAATTACAATGTATAGCATAAACATAAATGGACGTAGTTAAGCAGAACGGACTCAAACCACACGACAAGAAAACGACCTAGCTAAAAACAGCTTTATGTTTCATATACTTAAACTTTAGAACCAATGGTATGGCGCTTCTTTTTTTTTCATCATAAACAATTCAAACATTCTGGTTTTTAACTAGTATTTCTAACAGAATATGTTAATATACCATTACTAATAAAAAAAAACATGTTAATATTTCACTGACAAAAAATAAACCTCTTGAACTACAAAGGTCGATATTTCAAAAGCAACAGGGTGTGGATTGAGTCCTTTCTGCTTAACTATGTCCAAATAATACTAGGTTACTATTTCAACGACAAAGCCAAAGCGTACCGAGATATAAACAAACACTTGAAATCTACAAATGTTGCCTTGTTCCTTATAAACAAAAAAGTCGTCATTTCTCAGTGTTAGTGAAGCTAAGATGTCCTTTTTCTGTTGGTAAGTAATATTCAATTAATATTTTGATTTTTAAATTCGTAATTACAATCTTTACCAGTTAATAAATTTACAAGGAGTCTTAAAGTATGGTTAAAGGAAAAAAAATTCTACTCAGTAAGCGACTTATTTAATAAGAGATTAAAAAATTAATAACAATCTGACATTTTTCTGTCATTTTTTTTCCTTTTAATGTGTTTTATAATTATAATAATATTGCGAGTTTAATTTAATTTTAACTATGAATATAATTTATCATAACTGTGTATAAACCCAAATGTTTGCATGTCACAATATTTTGACTAAGTGTTTTGGATCTGTAATTATTTATGTTAAGACCGTAATTGTACCAACACTTATTGCAAATAAATTGATTTGATTTGATTTGATTTCAATTTTAGAGCAGTGGTGTCCCGGTGGTTTCGGGCCCGTCTTACGAGTTGCAGGTCGTGGGTTCGCACCAAGGCAGGCGCTTTATTTTGTGTAAATAATTTAATCATCACTGCTCTTAAAACGGTAACGGAAAATATCGTGAGGGAACCGGCATGTCCTACAACCAAAAATTCAAAGACACGTAACATCTACCGGCCCACATTGGGCCCGCCTGGTAGATTATGGCCCACTCCCTAACACCGAGAAGTGGTCTGTGTCCCAGCAGTGGGAACAATATAGGTTGATTATGATTATGAGTGTCAATTTGCACTTTTACACAATTCCGTAGCACTTTCTTAGGGTTTGAATATTAAACGATATTCAGTCACTATTTATGCATTACACTAACACAAATAAATGGCTTAGTTCTTTAATGTTTTTAAACATTTTTACTGGCTGTGTTGCAGCCGAGCTGAGCCCGAGAGCGCCTCACCGCAGCCACCAGCGCCGCTACCGGCACAGCCACCGCCACCGCCACAGCTGCGGCCGTTGTTGCGTCCGCCGCAGTTGCCATTGCTGAAGTCAGCCATGGCGCTGCCAAAGTCGGCCACAGCGCCGCCGAAGTTGGCCACGGTGCCGCCGAAGTGGGCCGTGCTTACGCCGCCGCCGCCACCGCCGCCATCGCCGTCGCCGTTGACATCACTAGCAGGGTGCCAATGTGGTGCTTGTGAAGCCTACCACACAGTTAATTTTTTTATTTAGTGTTCTTTTGTTTTTCATATTAAAGTGTTTTTTTTTTATCACCTCCCAATTGTTCTCATCAGCTCGTATTAACTTTTAATAGATATTATATAGGTATATATATATAGACAGATAAAACTATACTAAATTACTCGACCCTTGTTTAAACAGTTCAATAGTGTTTAACAAACAAAATATTAAACAGATTATTCATTTTTAGGAGCTTGCTCGCGATTTCGCGAACATATTTCCTTATGGGGAATGCACTAGGGCAGCCCGCGAAATTCAAATTTTCTATCCATACCATTATTTAATTAATATTTCATTTTACTTTAAGAACTGTATTGGTTATTGGCAGAAAACGTGAATTTCGCGGTCAACGTCCAGCATCGACGTCGTTACCTTTTACCTACCTTAAGGGTCGGGCACACTGCGAGCGCGAGAGAAAATTAGGTATTGAAGCGCTACTTACATCACACAGCGATAGAAGCGCGCGCCCCGCTCACGCACACATAGATGTTTACATAGTGCTTCGAGCGGCAGGAAGCGTGCAGACAGTATTAAAAATAGAAGTGGATACTATGTTGTTCTTTTTGTTTGTGTATTTATACTTGGTAAGGAAGGATGGGAGAGGTGATGGTTTATTGCAGTTTTGTATGTAGGCATCAATCAGCTGTTATATTATGATTTTCAAAAACAAAGTCTATTAATACGTCGATTGGAGTGTACATAACGGGGCACTGAGGAATAAAGACAAAAAAAACATTTTTTTTTTTTTCGAAAATCCATTTTTTCTCGATTCTATCTTATACATATAACACCTAAAAATTTATTAATTCAGTTATTCAAAACAGTGAAGGAAAACATCGTGCGGAAACCGGCATGTCTTAGAACCACAAATTCGATTCGATTTTCCCCGTTTCTGCAACATTTTTCATTACTACTCCGCTCCTTTTGGTTGCAGCGTGATGTTATATAGCCTATAGCCTTCCTCGATAAATAAGCTACCCAACACAAAAATAATTTTTCAATTCGGACCAGTAGTTCCTGAGATTAGCGCGTTCAATCAAACAAACAAACTCTTCAGCTTTATTATATTAGTATATACATTTTAGTAGTAAGTAGGTTTATAATTCATATTACGGATTCATAGTTTATGAGAATATCATGTGTGTTTGATGTACAGGAAAAGCTCGTTATTTGCACTTCTTTCATTCGCATTTTCACTATTCGAAGAAAAAAAAAATTTTTTACAAAAAAAAAATCTGCTGTTCCATACATTTTGACACCGTAGGTATTGCATTTTTCTATGAAACTAACAAAATTTAACAAAATTAACGTGAAGATAGTTGTGGTTTGCCGGTGCCGTGTGAGTAATTAATTTTAAAAAAGTCATTTATTTTTATACAGCCACAAAGTAGATTTTTAAAGCTTTAGTCATGCCAATTTACTGAAAGTGATGCATGTTTGGGAAAACTGTTTTATTTAAAATCTAATCTTAGTTTATCTAGCTACTGGACAGCACAAGTGTCAGATCCTAACTTCGATCGCAAGTGGGTTTAGAAACCTTGTGAAGTGAAGTTGTCGCGATGTTGTACCTTAGCCACCCCACTTACGATGTACCTTGGACACTAAACAAAGTACTGACTTGATGTAAGTGAAAACTAGTTTGGCCTAGGCGAAACTCGTTCATCCTAAAATCGGGTTCGGCCGATATCGATCCGAACAGTTGTTACCGGCCGCATCGAATACGGCTGAACTGCATCAGTTTCAAAACAAATCCTTTGCATGCATTGTCCACATCTGTTTACCGCCCCTTATTGCGTCGACCAATAAACCAATACTACATAGGAATATTTTGTTTAAATAGTTTTTTTAAGCTCTGTTACAATGATCACAGATGTTTGTTCTTCAACCAATAGGAATAGAACAAAAACGACCCAAAGACGAGAAAGTTTTTATACTTAACATTTTGTTTCGACTAACTCGGGTTCAGTTGTTAATTTGCAGCTTATAAGAAACAACGTGTTTATTTTTTGTGAATCATGTCTTCCTGTCGTCTTACCACTCAACAGAGGCATCACATCTTGTTTCTGCGAGAGGAAGGACTAAACATTAGTCGCATTTTGCATTTCACAGTAAGTTTTTTTTGTTTTGCTTATGTTTTCATAGGTTTAGGAATTTGTTTAGATATGTAGATAATAACTATCATCATCATCATCATCAGCCTATAATGTTCCCACTGCTGGGACACAGGCCTCCTCTCGTTGAGAGGGAGCGGGCCATAATCCACCACGGTCCCACTAGTTGGTAGATGTCACATGTCTTCGAATTTTTGGTTCTAAGACATGCCGGTTTCCGCACGATGTTTTCCTTCACTGTTTTGAATAACTGAATTAATAAATTTTTAGGTGTTATATGTCTAAGATAGAATCGAGAAAAAAATGGATTTTCTTTTACGCGGGGGGGTCTAGAATGATATGCTGAATAGGTACATGGTTACAGTTTGCGCGCTGGATAAAAAGTGATCTAATATTTGATTTATTTATCTATAATATGTATGTATTTAGAAATATATAAGTATGTTTATCAGTTGTCTAGTACCCATAACACAAGCTCTGCTTAGCTTGGGACTAGATGGCGTTGTGATAGTTGTGGAATATTATTATTATATTATAATATGTAATTGTTGTGCGTGTTCCGTATATGGTGAGATAATTAAAGAGTTGGACTCCAAGGAAGTAAATGTCTTTATTTCAGGTTCCACAATACTTCATTATAACTAACTACGTACTAGGTCCCGTCGAGGCAGGGCGGTGGTAGGTATGTAGGCGACTGGCGAGCCGATCGCCCGCTCACTCATATTTCGTCAAGAATGCAACTCAGCATATCGCGATAACTAAGCTGCTACATCACACCCTCCCTTTCTCTAAAAATGTTTCCACAAAAAAAAAAAACTCTATTCTATTTTTAACTTAGTGAAACTACATGGTTACATTACTGTTACAGTACTCAGAAATCTCTAAGGCTACAATGTTGCTAACGATAACATTTTATACCTGTCAGCATTGCAGCAGTTGTATGCTGCCTATTGTTTTATTTCTGTCACAAAACAAAAAAATATAGATCTCATACACCTTATTTTAAAAATGTTTGCTGTCTCATCATTGCCTGAGTCCCGAGCCGACTTGAAAGAATACATATTATGATGTAACAATTAAAGGGAAGTTACCATGACCTCCGCTCTGCAGTAACTAAGTAACACCTCGAGGGTCGGCAGCATTGGTTATGGTAACGCCGTTCACTAAATAAAAACTTGAGAGGTGTCAAGGGACACCCGGATGGAATGAAGTTCCCTTCCAGGATTCATTATTGTTATTATTATTTATTATGTACCTACAAGAAAACTTTATACACTCAACAAAAATAATCGTCGCGACACCACACTGTTCAATGCAAAATAGAAAGACGAAACGAAAATAACTGGCTTGCTTTCTATGAGATAGAGAGAGAGACAGACAGAGAATCACGCGCACGTCCCACGACTGACAACTATAGTAAAAAACTTTTTTACGTCGTAAGACACCGACTTCCGAAATTAAAGTTATTTTTCAATTTCTAGTGTTTTTGAGGAAGTCGGTTTTTTTTTGTAAACAAAGTTTTTATTTTTTACTTTTTAGTTATGGTATCTACCCCGCACTAATTCCTATACCACTAATCGCCAGGTGAAATTTAGTACTTTACTACTGCTGTAAATCGTTGAGGAATTCCCTCGACTGTCTATCTATGGTCTCCATCATCAGACCTGTAAAGGTACTTATAAGCCTTATAGGAGCTTTCTCATCAATAGAAATGAATTAAGTTCAAACACCAGGTAATTGCTGTAAATCGTTGAGGAGTTCCCTCGATTGTCTTTCGGCTCCATCATCAGATCAACTCCGGACCTTAATTAAACAGTAGTGATAAAATTTGCACTTTGAACCGTATAAAGTAAGCCCAACAATAGGGAACTGCTGTAAATCGTTGAGGAATTCCCTCAACTGTCTATGGTCTCCATCATCAAACCTGTAATGGCACTTATAGCCCATATGGGTGCAAAGTTCTCATCAATAGAAATGAATTAAGTAAGTCCAAACACCGGGTAATTGCTGTAAGTCGTTGAAGAGTTCCCTCGACTGTCTTTCGGCTTCATCATCAGAGCAACTTCAAACCTTCATTAAATAGTAGTGCTTTAAGATAATTAATAAAAGAAATAAAAAACGTTCGAACGCACTAGTTGCCACTACAATTTTCGAAGTTTCCCTTCGACTTCTCTGGGATGCCATCATCAGATCCTGGTTCCCTTATCATGGGACCACCGAAAAAGAAAAAGAATCATCAAAATCGGTTCATAAACGAGGAAGTTATCGGTGAACTCCTCCTATTTTTGAAGTCGGTTAAAAAGTGTCGTCTTTCGCAACGCGCGATAAGGAACTTCGTTCCAGTTACAGATAATATGACATGCTACGTATTTTGACTTACTAATTTTTGCACATTTCACAGCGAACGTCGCTTTGCTAAACATATCCCGTGACTGTCGCGGTGGGTGCCGGGTTTCCCACTGTGCCGGGTTGTCCTGCAAGTATCACCGGCACTTCTCTTCTCAACCATTCTCTCGCATGGCCTACGCAACTACTCTTGATAGCGTAACATAATAGTATGCCCATTAATGCAGCGATGATGATTAGTATTATCCCGAAATAGTTCAGTTTGTTTTCTAACTGCAGTCCTGCTACTACTTGGGCCTGTGCTATGGCTATGTTCTCTTTATTTTGGTAATTTCCCATCTTCAAAACTCTAAACTGTATTTAGTTTGCACCCCAAGTATATTTTGAAATGTGCAAAAATTCTCAACATTCTACTTACTTACATTATTTTTTCATGTGAGCAAAAATCGCGCCGATTGCTTAATCACTCGACCACAGCGTGTGGTTTTAGCCTTTAGCGGTAACGATATTTGTTCACTTGATTTTGTATCTGGTTCACACTCATTTTCAGTACATGTGTTTTCTGGCGGATTATCCTCATTATTAATATACACTGGTTTTAATCTGTCTATGGAAATGGTTGATTGACGATCGCCTATTTGTATGTTAAAGGTTTTCTTTTCTCTACTGATTACTTTATAAGGGTCGTTATATGATGGGGTTAGTGGACTTTTTACCATATCATCTATATATATAAAAATGAATCCCTATTTCCTTGGTCACGCCATCACGCGTGAACGTCTGGACCGATTTCACTTTTTTTGTTGTTGTTGTGTTTGTAATTGTCAGGAGAAGGTTCTTATGAAAGAAAAAAAGTAAAAAATTGCGCGGAAAATTAGAAAATTTAATAACATTATTTAAGAATACTTAACAACCATACATATAATAGGACAATGTAAACTTTTTTAATGTAACAATAAGACATTTGACATAGAATTGACAGAATGCGTGCTCAAATATCATCAAAGAAAATCAAAATCAAAAGTCATTTATTCAAACTAGGCTGAAAGTCAGCACTTTTTGAACGTCAAAGTCACATAAGACAGTCCCCCCAAAACGCCCGCCCTTCGACACTTCCTAGTGCTTTGGCTGGGAAGAAGAAGTGGCGGAACAAACTCCCCAGCAGCACTGCTGTCTGTTAAGTTAGAAGAACTTGATTCTATACAATATTGTATAAGTTATTAATATAATAAAACAAAACATACATTATTCGCCATATGTCAGCTAGCACACGCCATTATACCAACAAAACATTGAAAACTAAACTCAAGTTGAAATGAATAATGAAACAAAATCGTAAACAGAACTTAAAACCTTACTAAAGCCTCCAGGCATAAAGGGCGTGCCCGCTTACATATACAACGATGCAAATGATATATATATGTTACGGCTAAAGGTGGGTGTGAACATAAACTTAAGATTAGCCGGCTAAACTTAGGTTTATCTTCGAGGAGGTGTTAATGTTAGTTTCTTCTATCTTTAGCCGGCTAAACTTAAGTGTAACTGGAGGCTCTTGGCTAAAAATGTAGAAGGAAATGAAAAAGGAAACAATGTAATAATGTTTACTATTTATAATGTTTAATATGGAGGTATTTGTTGGAACATGATAAACTAGAATGGCATATCGAATTACAAAGGACATTATTTATTCGGCAGCGGCATTTGCGTGTACCACATATTGTCTTGCAATTACATCTTTGAAAGCCTTGTCCACCTGATGTTGACTGTTCATTAGCAAGCTAGCGAACAGTCATTTTCACCAAACTGTAACGGTTTACCAACAGTCGATTGGTCCATGAACCGTTGGTCAACATTATTTTTAACCCACTAACTTTTCATCCAAAGGACTTTTCACCCACGAACGTTTCGCCAACATAACTCAACGTCAGTGATACTTGAGCTCACATAGTACACTAGGTTAGGTTAGGTTAAAACTGTGACCTCCTACGCACGAGCCGAGCGAGCGAAGCGAGCGGTGCCGCGGCAGCGGCCGGCGAGTGCTAGAAACGACTGCGTGCCGCACGGTAAAGCATTCACTGACGTTGAGTTATGTTGGCGAAACGTTCGTGGGTGAAAAGTCCTTTGGATGAAAAGTTAGTGGGTCAAAAATAATGTTGACCAACGGTTCATGGACCAATCGACTGTTGGTAAACCGTTACAGTTTCCATTTTCACTGACGACACTTTTTCCAATTCTACGAATTTTTGTTCACAAACTGTAAACTGATTTTGCGGAAATTTTTAGCCGTTTCATTTCGGTTAATGTGCACATTAGCCGGCTAAAGATGGAATATCACGACGCAAACTAACATGATATCGAACTTTAGCTGCTTCTCGAAGATAAACCTAAGTTTAGCCGGCTAATCTTAAGTTTATGTTCACACCCACCTTTAGCCGTAACATATACACAACAAATGAAATTAAAAGAAAATAAAAATAAATTAACAAAAGCAGTTAAATAAAAAAACAATTATATGAACTACCCATATAAACTGTCAGTGTGTGAGTTACAGTAATTACAGAATGTAAAACAGTGTCATAGAAGAAAAAATAAATATTATCTACACAATTAAGTTAGTAACTAGTTTGATAAACTCCTATGAGACTGTCCTATGGAGCGAGACCAGCATGTTTCCAAGCGTTCTAAAAGAGACAGGACAACGTCTGTCGGGTCAGCTAGTTCCTTATAAAAACATAAGAACACATATTGAAATCTTTCTGGATAAATCGATGGTCCCTATTAACAATGTCGGATATGCATTTTTACCAATATTCACTTTTTATGTGTAGCCTATAAAAATTTACCATTCCCAGGAATCGTCCCAACTAGCAAAAAATAATCTTACAAATATTCCAAGACCATATTTTTTTCAGTCTTATATCACACTTATAGACACATATAAGTGTGGATTTGGGCGCACTTTATAAGTATATTCACCCTTACAATTGCCTTGTAATGCTCTTGCGAAGTGTATTTTCAAAGTTATAAAACTCTTGCTGATACTTTTATAAAGAAAAACATACTTACAAGTGACTTACAACGGCGTGCTTTAAGGGCAAATAACCTTAAAGTCCTCTTAATAATGCTATTTTAAGTGTAATATCGCTAGTAGTCACAATCCGCCGTGAGCTAAAGAGAAACTTTGCGAAAATAATAAAGAGTCGCGTAAAGACGTATATACTATATTTTATTTTCCTACAAAACGCTAGTGTGTAAGCTAGTTTGTCACGCACTTTATGCGATTATTAGGTTGCAAAGTAGTTTTTCTCGATTATTTTGAAATATTAATAACAATATTTAAACGGGCCTTTTCAAAAATGTGTCTTTTATTATATATTATTTTAATTATTTGTGAAATAGTTTTACAGAAGTTTAATAAAACACTTAGTATAGTCACTTCTAAGATTGAATGCACTTATAAAATGTATTTAAAAGTTTTAGTTAAGAGTGAAAGACAATTACACTTGTAAAAGGCGCTTATAATGCCACTGCTCTTATTAATATTTTATAACGTTTTCTTATAAACGTCTATAAGAATAATGTTACAAGTATGAATGCTCTTAAAACTTAAATAGAGTTATAAAGTAACACTATAAGAGTTTCTGGCTTAATCAGAACACATATAAATCTTATATGAGACCATAGCTTTTACAAGCTTTTGTTTGTAAGGGTATTTTGCTAGTTGGGTTCGCAGTTGTTCGACGGTTTCCGGCCGTGGGTAACCTTGTATAGCCTCGACTTTATCTTTCAAAGGTTTTATTCCTTCCGGACTAACATTATAACCTAAGAATTCTATTTCTGGCTTACCAAAACAGCATTTCGGCAGATTAATAGTTATTCCAAATCTGCTAAAAACAAGGCTTAGGTGTTTACGAAGTAGTTCGGCGTCAGTACTTACAATGATTACGTCATCTATGTAACATAGATACGAACATTCCCCTTTCCGTTCTCCGTTTAGATACTCTAATCCCTGTAACACTGTATTGTTCATGAACCTCTGAAATGTTTGCGCTGCATTACGCAAACCGAATGACATTCTAGGAAATTTGAACAGTCCGAATGGGGTAATAATTGCTGTTTTCTCTACATCCTGAGGTGCTACTTGAATATTATGATAGGCCCTATTAATGTCTAAGCGTGCAAAAGTTTTCTTACTTGCTGGTCCATATGTGAAATCCTGTAGCTTTGGGATCAGGGATCTGTCCGGCTTCGTTATCGGATGACTGCCCGATAGTCGCCACAGGGTCTGATTTGGCCATCCTTCTTAGGCACGACGTGCAGCGCGCTTGCCCATGGACTCTTTGATGGCCTTATATGTAGGCCATCAAAGAGTCCATGGGCAAGCGCTTAAAAAGCGCCTAAATCTTGCATTAACCTAAATTCTTCTTGCGCCATTTTATATCTCTAGGGTGGCAACGGCCTAGCGCGGGAAAATACGGGAGGGCCTGTAGTTTCTATGTGATGGTACGTATTATGACTGGGAGGTTCTTTGTACGAAATCGGTTTGGTTATTTCTGAGAACTTTTCGAGCAAATCTTCGAGCAAAGCGTCGTGTTTGACTTTTGGATCTAAAGCGTTGTTGCACTTGTTGCCATCGTCCGCCTCTTGCGCTGCCTGCCGGCGTGTTTCCCTTCCGCTTCCTGATCTCATTTATCTGTCCGCGTAATTCTTTCATTTCCATTGCTAATTCCTTCAAGTGGTTGGCTATACGACGGTATAAAAACGACAACGAATGACGATTCGTTGACGTGCTTGGTGTTATGGATGCGACTTCGCCGTTTCCCAAGGTTTCTGATATTTTATCCGCCTTTTTCGCCACATCCTCCAACTTGGTGTCCTCGCTCATTGCTAGCAGTGCGCGTACATTAGGTGTTAGCTTGCCTAACCACAGCCTCTTTAGTGTTCCTCTGTCAAATTGCATTTCTTTGCATAAGCTCTCATTTGTCTTAGTAATTGCGACGGTTTTTGTTCGTCCCGTCGACGCAGGGCGGCGGTATGTAATGTAGGCGACTGATGTGGGCGAGCCGATCGCCCACTCCCTCATATTTCGTCAAGAATGCAACTAAGCATATCGCGATAACTAAGCCGCTACATAATGGTGATTACTCTCTCATTAATCAGTACTCTTCTAAAATCAGAAATACTCTACTTCTTCTACAAAATGTACCTAGCCCTAGATGACTCCATGTGTTGCGTGGTTCCATAATTATGTTCATCTCAAACTGCAAAGCGGTTGGTTAACATTACCAGTTACCCGACAGGTTTTTGCTTACGCCAGGAATAAGCATTATCATTCAAGGCAATATCATCAAAGTAATGATTGAGATCTTTTCCACGATACTAGTCGACAGCGTTGCCAAGGGTTACTTTGGTTACGAGATTTGTTCGAAAGAGTTACCGTGGCCCTGGCATATAAGCAACTGAAGGAAGACGGGTGGGTTTTTGTCAGTAAAAGTCTGACACGCCCTCCCGCTCCGCCCAGAGTGGGAGAAGTAATTTGATGATTTCCCACCCACAAAAAAGGGTTACCTACTTTGGTACTACCATATAGGATAATTTTATTGGGTATTTTCTGCTTAAAGTGAAAGCTGTAAGATATCACACGAAATTCCAATTTTCTTACGTATATTGCAGTCAGTGCATGATTGTTTGTTGATTAAAATATGATTCGTGACTGTAACAAGCAGTGAGCTGTGAGCTATTGCAATTTATCATATCAAAAATTGTTCATTATGTCTTTGGTTGACGTTGTCGTTGTCCACTTTTTTTTTGCAGGTGAGTTATCATCAGATGACGTCTCCTGCTCTGATACTGTCAGATTTTTAGTGACTAAAACCCACCAGTTTTCCTTCAGTTGCCTATATGATAGAGTCACGGTAAGTCTTTCGAACAAATCTCGCATCCCTGGCAGTTCAATGTCCACCGGAACGTTAAATCGGCATCTTATGTGCTGCCATAAAATAATTGCATTTTGCCAACCGTTACTTTTTTATTATTGAGAGTCTCCTACAAAACCTAATGACAGTTGAATCACTAAACTAAAAAGTTCACCCAATGAAATAAATAATTATTCTGAGAGCTTCATCAAAAATTCACAGTACCTAATGGAATATTTTGTTGAAATAGTATAACAATTTTATACTATTTCAAAATTATAATTACAAAAATTCACAGTAATGAAATAGCTTCCATTACTGTGAATTTTTGTTATTTATGTATTAAATCAATTAAATGTTATGCCATTCGTGAGGGTTTTTCGTCAAAACTAGAATATTGCGGGGATTTCGGCGATCATCATCATTACAGCCGTAAGACGTCCACTGCTGGACTTAGGCGGAGGCCTTGGGGGAGCCCAATTTGGGGGGCTTTGCCATAATCGCCACGCTTGGCAGGCGGGTTGGCGATCGCAGTATGGTGGTAAAATGCATAGAGAACGCTGCTGCCCATTCTCTAGTAAGTCCCTTAGTCGCCTTCTACGACACCCACGGGAAGAAATGGGGAATGTGGAAATGGATTTGGCGATGGTATGGGGAAAATGCAAAACGATAATCTGGCAACTCTGTCACGATTTATTGATTGTTTGTTTCTGTTTCCAAGTCACTAGCTCCCTAGAGTAGGACTGTTGTAAATTTTTAAAATATCGGATTTTCGATATATCGATATTTTTAAATATATCAATATCGGAGTTCGATATATCGAAAAAAAATATCGATACATCGATATATCGATATTTTATCAACAGTTCCAGCAGGAAACTATTCTTTTATCAACTTTTTTTAAATACGTCCATACAATCGAAGAATTGGTCGAAAAAGAAATATTTCGGCACTGAACTATTTTTATGTAACTATATATTAAATAAATAAATATGAATAAACACTTGCTTTAACCGCTACATTACAATAGAACAGTAATTTTTCATAACCTCTCTTTTTAATTTCGCTCAATGTTAACCACAGATGCTAACTATGCTAAGCTGTCAACGCTGACAGTGACAACAAACAACAATTGTAAGTAAAGTAGATAGAGGTATATCTATACAAAATTACATTTCGTTTTAAGATAGTAAGTAAACTAGGAATACAGAAAAAACATAATATAGTGTAAATAAAACACGGTAGATTAAGTTTACGATAATTTTGTAGATTAAATAATTCACAAAAATAATAAAAAAGGGACACCCGGATGGAACGAAGTTCCTTTCCAGGATTCATAATAGTTATAATTTTTTAATTGTTTATTATGTACAAAAAACCTGTATACACTCAACAAAAATATTCTCTCTCTCTCCCTATCTCCTTCTCTCTCCCTCTCTGTCACTACCTCTCTCTCCCTCTCTCTCTACCACTCTCTCCCTCTCTCTCCCTCACTGTCTCCCTCTCTCCCTCTTTCTCTCTCTACCTCTCTCTCTCTCTCCCTCTCTCTCTCTCTCTCTATCTCTCTCTCCATCTCTCTCTCTCTCCGTCTCTCCCTCTCCCCCTCTATCTCATCCTCTCCCCCTCTCTCCCTCTCCCCCTCTTTCCCTCTCCCCCTCTCCCCCTCTCTCCCTCTATACTCACAACAAAAAAAACAACAACATACAAAATATATGAGTCCTATAGAATCAAATCCGGCTAACTGACGTTTTTGGTAAAAACGAACTGTAAATAAGGCAACACTCAAAATTTTAAATACTTTCTGACAGTTATTCATGTCCATACCAAAGAAGGCTATCTTTCATAGGAATCCACTCAAAAGTCACAGATTAGTGACAAATCCGGCTTTCTGTAAAGATTCAAAATCAAATACGGCAAACTGCTCGCTCGACGAATCACAGGCGTCCATTATGTTTGCGTGCTGTCATGGCGGTGCACGAGTTTTACTTAGTTTGAGCTTTGTGATTTCATTGATTTATTAAAGTTTCTGCTGTTGCAGTTAAACAGATTCTATGAAATTACAATCATGAATTGTCACCCAACACCTGTGAATAGTCGTTTTGGTCGAAAACGCCAAAAGGATCCGGATAATTGGAAAATAAATGTAGCTAAGAGAAAGAGGTATCTTGTGTAGGGTTCGCACTTTCTTTTATAAAATTAATCTAATCCTTTTATTATCTCGCATTGCTGGACTGGTACATTTGTACATGTTATTTTGTTTTGTTTTGCTGAATTTGAAGATAAACATATCTAAATAAAAAATAAAGACTTAATTGTTGGTACTCGTAGATTAGGTAGAGGATCTACATCAAAACAATCATGCTATCAGTTGTTTTTGTAAAATTAATAAAACTACTTCATCATCATCACCTCAGCCTATCGCTATCCACTGCTGGACGTAGACCTCTCCCAAACTGCCTCTTTGTATCAAATTAGTTACCTACTTTTATTTTGTTAATTCAGGTATTCATCAAAAACTTTGCCGGAAACGGTGAGCGAACACGATACAAAAGTAGAAGATTTTTGTGAGGAATCATTGGAACATGTTCAATACTTAATTAAACATCTTCCAATGATAAACATGAACAAAAACATGAAAAAAAATGCCCTCGGATGCGCGCGTATGAAAAAACTTTTATTTTATGTTTTAATCTGCCTAAATGTGAGTTACGTTAATAGATTTAATTAAAACATAATAATTTACATTTTTATGTTATTGACAACCCTTGGTTTATCTCCGTTTTTTTAGAATCAAATACGGCAATCTGAAATTCAGTTGGGATCAAATACGGAAATCAGCAATAGGCTTAACATCAAATACGGCCATCTTCAATGTTTAGAATCAAAGCCGGCTATGTGCAAAAAAGATTCGTCACCTACGTCTTTGATGTTGATTTCACATCGTTTTTTGTGTTTTTTCTAATAGTATCAATAACTAAAGATACCTAAACAAACAATTATTATTTAATAAATACCAACTAATTAAGTACAAACGTTTTTCTTTCATTACCACTATTTAGTCAAAATGCAGATATCCGCTTTTGATTCTATAGGACTCATATACGGTCCAATTGAGAAACCTCGTCCTTTTTTTGAAGTCGGTTAAAGCACGTCGTGACAACTTTTCGTAAGATTTTTTTCCGTCTAGCCCCCTTTCACAACACGCGATAAGGAACTTCGTTCCAATAATATCGACCATCGATATCTACATTTCAATATCGAACTATCTATATATCGTCGAAAAACATATTACAATAGTAATAAATATCGATATTTCAAAATATTGTAATAATATCGATATTTCGATATATTGATATTTTATCAACAGTCCTACCCTAGCTAGAGTATATAATATGTTCTGTGGTCAGGTCACTAGTAGCGAAAGTGTGAGACGTCCAAAGAATAACAATTTTATTAAAAATCAGTTCAGCAATTAATTCGGCCATGGCGGAAGTATTATCATCACCCGACTCACAGTATACACCAAACGACAACGACGCTGCAATAAAAGATTGGACTCAAGCAGAAAAATTCCATTTATTAGAAGCACTCAAAGTTTTTGGCCCAAATAACATGGAAAAAATTCAGGGACACGTTTTGACTAAAAACTTAGAAGAAACTAAAGCGGCACTTGATTACTACATCGGATGCGCTCTACAGCATCCTTTGTTCAAAGAGGGCAGAGAACAGAAGACGAAATCTTCTACACTGGCGGCTTGGGAGAAATTGTTGACAGATAACATAGCACACGATGATCTACACACTATGACCGCCACTGCAGTCCGAATGATTGCTGATTTAGAAGATATCCCTAAACCAGAATTGACAGAAAATATAGACTTCAGGCAGGTTTACCACCAAATAGCAAACGCTATGGAAGGGAAACCGATGACTCTAGACGCGGGTACCGCTGCTGTTCTTCGTAAATGCATGACTGATACTACTTTGTCTAGTAAACCTTTCATCAAGACAGCACCTCGCAGGTATTTTCTTAAGAATCTTGATCTAAGTGACAAATCAGGGCCTGTGTTTCCACGACCAGATGAGCACCCCGAACTGAAAATTTTGAGACATTTAGCTTCCCAGCGTAACTATAATCCGCTGAATGTGCCTGAAGACCTTTTGAAACCAAATTCACGTTAAATGATGCCTGAATCCAAACTATGATGCACAAAAGAAAACGTTCTGAAACAATGTTTTTAAAATATTTTTTTATTCAAAGATTTTAATAGTAGATTTGCTCTGCTGTGACAAAAGACAGTAGCCTCTCTGATTCTTTGTATAATAAGTAGTATTAACCCTGAGAAATTGTATATGTGGTGGCAACTATAAATGTAAGCTAATTTTAAATAAACAATGTTGCAGATTGACTTGTATGGCTCGTTTCCACTGAAAAAAATGTTGCTTCATTTCAGGTGCAATATATTGTACAACATGTGGAACAATTTAAATCTTTGTTTCTATTGTATAGGCACAAAACACTTGTGTCAATATCATTTGGCCTTGATAAAGAATATTATCCATTTGGCCAGGTGTTAGTTGATTCTCTAGGTGCGCTTTTTCATTATTAGCCTACAGCAGACAACAGCTGGACATAGGGATCTCCAGTCACATGCCATCCAGCTCGATTCTTGGTAATTGTCATCCAGCTGCTACCAACCACCTTGTGAAAACCATGGTTGCGATGAATGTTTATAATTATCTTGTCTCAGGGAGGTTAATTTTAATGTGTAATAACGAAGCATCATAATTCCATATTTAAAGCTTAGAAATCAATGTACTCTTAGTATTGTTAGTAATAATTTCTTATTATATCTGTCAGTCTTGTGTTAGTTGTAATGTTTTTGGTAAATGTACACTTTTTTGAGTAAATACCTCCACCACATCCAATGCCCTTTTTCCCCATTTTTTGGCAGTCTTAATTCAGTTATTCCCATCAACTTCATCCAGCACAATGTGTTTTCTAGTGTACATTTTTACTCTTTGTACCTTGAAATATGATTTTAATCTACAATCAATCATTTAAATTATAAGGTTTTCTACATCTGTACTTATAATCAAGAGGTGTTGAGTTTCTAAATTTGTAAAAAGTTAATGGACTCTTCATACAGGTGTGTGAGTCTTAAGGAATGATCTTTTTCGCTTATAAAGGGATAACTGATTAAGACCATGATGGGACATGACTTGCCACATAAAGATCTCCACGATAAAACCATACCAGTGCATAACTTTTAAAATGTATGTACCATGATGAGACGTGAACATGATGTAATAGCATCATGTCATGTCCATGAATTACACTGGTCAACAAATTTGTAACTTTTTTTGTCACATGATAACTTATATCAAATTTTAAATATACTAGGGCCACCAAACAATAAGGTATGTTGGGGTAAGTTCAGTGCAGGGATAAGACCGTACTTTATTGCTCGGCTAAATTGATATAACACAAGGATATTTTGAATACACAATATTGTGTTCTGAGCCAGTTTTATCTGCCCCGTCCATCAAAACTAAACAAAACAATAATAATCTAATTATAATTAAATTCGTACGGTCTTAACCCAATGCCGAACTTACCCCAACATACCTTAATATATCAATGAAAAAAAATGTACACATCAGGTTTTCTTGTAACATCAAAACATATATTTTCGTAAAAAGTACAAAAATCAGCCACACTTACAGAATTATTTCCTAATATCCAATAAATACTTATGATTTTCTTCAATATTTGGCTTTTAGTAGGTCCCTTGTAAGTCTCCAACAATAATCTGTTAGCATTCTTGCACTCCATTTCCCCGTGATAGTGCTTCTCCATTAAGGAAATGTCCTGATGGAACCTCTCACCTTGTTCGTCACTCACAGCACCCAAATTTGCCGGAAAGAAATCCAAATGAGAGTCCAGCCAGAGTGAGATTTTAAGGACAATTTCACCCCAAAGCTTTATATGATATTATAAGTTCATTTATTAAATCTTGAGAAACCTTATCGTGCTGACTAAGAACAAATTCTGAACTAGAATCCTTACTTTTTGATCGATTTGGAGGCTTCAGCACAGGCAGTTCGGCACTATGTAGGATGGGTCTGTTGGCCGAAGAAAAGTTTGGATACTGGATAGTGTGTTTGGATTTGATAGTAATGCCTTTTGTTTGAGTCAAACAAAAATAACAATCACCTACATGATCCTTTGGTTCCGTCCAAATCATTGGTATAGTAAATAGCAAAATTCTAGGTTTTTGTTTAGCCCAACCTAATAGGAGCCGCACACACGTTTTACAACATTTATGTGGAACCCATGTTTTGGCTTGATTCCTCAGAGGAAAACCTAAATAGCACTTTTCAATTATTGATGTGAAATTTCGACGCTGAGATGTAAAAGTTAATTCTCCACACACATAACAAAAACTGCCCAGGTTGTTCAAACACAACTGTTACACAGTCGACTAAATGCAATGCAGTTAAACAGAAACGTATATGAGGTCGGAAATGAGTATGTAGCTGTCACACGAACGTTATATTTTCACTAGTTTAAAAATAAAAATTAAAGAAAAAGAAATTTAAAAAAAAAAATATTTTTATAAAATAATTAATAAATAATAAAAATATTATTTTCAGCCTAAATTTATTTTAGCAAAAACTTATTTTTTCCTTTTTAGTACATTTTATATTTTGTTTTAGAATAAAAGCTTTTTTGAAAAAATTTTTTTTTCTTAATTTTTTTTTTAAATTCGAGATTTTTCGTTCATGTTGTTCCAACGAGGATAGGACAAAAACGGTCCATTCCCCCAAAGGTCCATTGTAGAGGGATAAGGGCTTCAGTACAACAGGGTTCGCCCCGGTACCCTGAGGCGCAACGTTAGCCATATGAAATCTTTATAAACCCCTAATACCATTCAGCCCTCGGCACGTGCTCACCTTGGCATTGGATCATCCATCTAATCAATCAGACATAATCCACATTCATAACAAACGGAACAAACTTTTTTTCCCAAATTTGTTGGAGTTGCATATTCACGCCAGCCAAGATACTTGTCAAGACGAACCAAACGAGCCCAAACTCGATGGGGTTACGTCGTTTAATTACGGAGTTCCTATGGCTACTTTCCACCTCCATCATCAGATCAGCTCTATGTCATAGTAGTATTGCATTGTCATCCGATTTATACATGCATGCAAAATTTCAGCTCAATCGGTTGAAGAAATCTGCTTCAAAATTGAGTAGCAAGATTCCAGGACACAAGTTAAATAAAAGCTTTTAAAAACCGCTCCACTTTATTTCGATGGCAGCAAAGTAGAAACGGACATCTACAAAATTGCAATTTTACAGGAGAGCAGATTTAGTAAAAAATAAATAATAGTTTATAAAACCTAAAAAAAAAACGCTTCCATAGAAAACCAAACTAAAAAGTAGAAAATAATGGAAAAAAGCGAGGGGTGCTTTTTAACCCATTTACGGCCGCTGTACCAGATTTGGCACAGTTAAACTTTTAAATATATATCATGTATGTGCAATTTATAATTATGAGATATATTCTTTTTTGTAATCGTTTACCGTATTTTTTTTTTATTTTGGCTAACAAAGTCACCAATACAACCCTCCAAGTTCATAAAGGCCTAGGAATGACTTTTTCTGTTTTTTTTTGTTCCTAGGCCTTTATGAACTTGGAGGGTTGTATTGGTGATTTTGATGATTATAATTCTGTAACTACATACGTCTTACAGGCGCGAATAATATTTTAATCAACATACAACCTAGCACTGGCCTGCAAATTGCAAAAAACGCAAGAAATTATGAATTTCGCGGGCTGGTTTGGAGCATATAACCTTAACTAATATTTTAATGATAGAATGCGGTAAACAATGGTGCCGATTCTGTTGTACAAAATTCTCTAAACTAAACTAAAAATCACTAAAATTTGGTTTATTCCTGTCAAACGACGATTTCCTATTCTGAAATAGACTAAAGTGACACAACTTACCTATATTTTAGTTTGACAGTACTAAGATTGCACTGAGTTATTAGTTTAGTGAAAATGACAATTTTGCTATTCTGAGTTTGCCGGTTTTCACCAAAAAATTTGACTATAATAATTTATTTTAACTAAATCTGACTGTTTTTAATCGCGATTAAAAAGGTGCGGAATAAAACTAGTGGTCATGAAGTAAACTTCACACCAAAGCCTTGCCATCGCGTGCAAAAACAGACTGTATTTTTTGTTTTCCTTTTCTTTTGCTTATATCTCGCAAATGCCATGTCCTATCGCAAAAATACTGAAATTTTCGACCCCTTTTATTAAACTACTGCACATATAAATCTCAACACGTGACTAATTTTTTTTTTATATTTTTCAAACAAATAGTGAAAAATTCCATATAAAACACGTCCAGGCTGCCCACATGCGCGCCTCCCTCGTTTCTCAAAAAAATGAATTGCATAGCGCACACAAGTACATACCACGTTGCGAAGCCAAAAGAAAAAAAATACCACGTTGAGTCGCAATTTGTCAAATTCGATTTTAGTCGTGTCAAAATAATTTTTAAATTGAGATTTTTTTTCTTGCAGAATAGCGTTACAATTCTCATAGCCAAAAGTAAGGAATTTTAGAGATAGTTTAGTTAGTTTAGTTCGGTGTACAACAGAATTGGCACCATTAACTGCCCCGTTAGTCCCAGAGTTGCCACCCGTCCCGATTTTGCCGGGACAGTCCCGATTTCGAAGACATTGTCCCGCGTCCCGACGGCCTATCGATTTTGTCCCGATTTTAGACAATATGCGACAGGCTCAATCAATTCATTCACGGGTACCCAACCCAGTCACGAGCCACCGCGTCATCTACCGCGCGCCGCATGTACCGCGTTCGTTTTCGCCTCCTCCCGCGCGCGCAGTAATCTATGGACTCTGTGGTTGTACTTTCGGCGAGTTTCTTTCTTCGTTGAGTTGAGTGAAAAAATTACATTCGTAGGAGTTTAAACAATACATACTTTTAAAAACATTATGTAAATATCTCGGAAGTTTACATACCGGGTGACGTTTTTTAACGTCTTGAAAAAAAATGGGGGTAATAGGTGAACGGAGTAGAAGCCTTTGGCATAGAAATTTTTATTATTTTTATTTTTGAATAACATGTAATGAAATTGATCTACCAATAAATACTACACATTTAAAGTAAAAAACAAAAAAAAAAACAATTAAAATTTATCGAAACTCAAATCATACGCACCCTACTCAATGCGCGGCATGTATCAATGATTTCGTAGCGCAGTCCTACCCTTTGAAGCCGGCCGATAGGCGGCCTCATTGATCTTTCGCAGGCGCACGAGCCGCACTTGCATCCCTTTCCACCCGCGTCCCGCGCTCCTTTAGTCACCTGCGATGAATCTGAAGGCCTTCCTGCCTTCTATTCTAGTTACACAACACACCCTATGAAGGTCGAGACGGTAAAAAATGTCATCCGGTATAATATATATTATTTAAGTCAAGCGGTCGGTGTTTTATTGCATTGCAATAATGTAATGTTACATTGGTTGGTGCTATGTTGTGGTTGTAGCTGTTTGCAGCATTTTCGCGCTTTGAGTCGAGAGATTAATCTTCAGTTTCCTTTGGTTACAAAGCGATGCGACTGATTTGACTGTCTCATGGGTAATTTTTTTTTTCACCAAACTCCGAACGTCTCTGATGCGCGATCGTCCCGTTTTTTTTTCCCCTAAAGGTGGCAACCCTGGTTAGTCCAGTGCCGCAAGCGCTACTGCTGACGCACGTGCTCAGCAGTATAGCACCTGATATAGCAATGGCGACTGATTCAGACTAATTAGCGACTAAATTTGGGAGAAAACAGGTCTTCGCTAGGTGCCGTAGCTTTTGAGTTTCAAATGGTGCAAATTGGAGTAGGGGCTCTCCAGACCGGCCAGGTGGCCGGTCTCTAGTTCAAAAGTTATGACTTTATAGGTACCCTTACAAGTTTTGAACTAGTAACAGACTACTTAATTCTGATATTTACGCGACGAATTTTTAAAAATAGAAATCCGTGATGGTGGCCAAGCCAGTGTCAGACACACGGTACCTATTTAATGAGTTTATTGCCAACGTGCCTTTAGAGCCTGCGCGTAATAGTTTGATCGGTCAGAAGATCAGTATAGAGTTATATGGCAGTGTGCGCACTTGAAGATTAATAGTTGATTAACTCTATACTGATTCTCTGACCGATCAAACTATCGGCCAACTTAAAATCGCTAGTGCGCGCACCACAACTCGCTCCTTGTATTAGTCTCCGTCTAAAACTGAAAACCTTTTGCATAGTTCTAAATGTAGTCGGTTACCTAGAGATTCGGTCATACAACGCTTCGTGATGTTGATAATACAATATTTTTTTCGAACTTATGTTTAAAAATACACTGGTGATTACTGGGGCATCTCCATTAAACGCACTTTTAAGTAATAGAATCAAGTTCGTTTAATCTAGGCTGTGCTGCTGGGGAGTTTGTTACGCCATTTCTCCTTCACAGCAAACGCACTAGAAAGTGGTGCAGGGCGGGCATGTTAGGGGACTGTCTTGGGTAATATTGACGTGCAAGTCTCTAAGCTAAATTTATATCGTAGGTACGGATACTCTGTACTTACCTAAAGCAGTGTAAATATCACCCACCACTTTTAATTAATGAAAATGTTTTAAAGGGGTGAAAGGTTGAATTTGAAAGAGTATTTTTACATTACGTAAGGTATGTGAATGAAACAACATTGTTGTGGTTTTTATTTATTTTTTTCACACCTCATATAACGGTTTCTACGAACTATAAGGTCAGCTCAGCTCGGCCTTTTCCTACACATTTAATACAATCAAATACATTTCAAAAAAGTTTATTTTGAGTACCTACATATATGTACCATGATTTCCAGAATTTTTTAATTTCCTTAAATTACAAATACTTAAATACACCTGCATTTTAACTTAAAAAAGCATTTATTTTCGAGATCCTACTTCCGCAATAACGTACCCTATGCCATAAAACCTTTGCACAGCCCACATGTTTCTCACTTGGCGGTTGGCCTGCTTGCCATGACGTGACGTCATGTCAAGGAACCTATTTGGCATACTTAATCATTCCTGATTCTGAGAATTTTGAGAAGTGGTATTACTATTCTATGGTTAAATATTGGTTATATTTTAGACACAAATGAGAGGCCGCAATCGACGAGCGAACCGCTTGTTTATTAAGGGCCGCACTCGCCAACGTCGCTCGTCTGTTTTCAAATCCGCGGGTGCGAAACTGACCAGCCACAACACCACGATAAAACTCGCTCGTCGACCTCGCCCTTACAACTTAAGTTATACGATTTAATGCTTATCCTGCTATTTTTAAAACATCAAACTTCTACTGTTTAATTACTGTTATATTGAATAGACACTGATATGCTGATCAATAATACAAAAAATTACATAAATGTAATGTTAATAACAAAAATAGTAACATAATTTATAAAAAGAATCCCTGTTACGGATGAGAATTAATTATAAAAAATCTTACATAATGGTCATGGAATTTTTAAAAGTTAATCCAAACTTTAAAGAGTAATAATAAATATATAGATATCAAAAATACAAGTTATACATAAACTATAATAATTCCAGATCACATAAATCGAGTCTTAATCGGTGTTAGTGGGCCTAAATATGTTGTGAATGCGCTCATCGAGGCATAACGCATCGATAGCATCGGACATTTCCTGCTCCGTACACTCCTCCTCAGGACCTGCTGCAGCCATGGCCTCGGCCAACTCCCTTTCATCTCTTGCGAAATTTGATTCGTCATCAGCGTAATCGTAAGGAGGCCATTCTTCATCGTCTTCAACGAAATTCCAATCAAGAGTAGAGCGTTGTGACGGTCCAGAGTTTGGTTGCTGCCTACGGTTTCGATGTCCGCCGCTGCGTGGCATCTTGCCGTTTGGATGCTGCCCACCGTACGGTTGCTGCACACCGCATGATTGCTGTCCACCATATGGTTGCTGCCCAAAGTATGGTGGTGGTCCACCGTATGGTTGCTGTCCACCGTACGGTTGCTGCCCACCGAATGGTAGCTGCCCACCGAATGGTGAGGGTCCACCGTGTCGCTGCCTACCGTATGGTTGCTGCCTACCGAATGGTTGCTGCCCACCGAATGGATGCTGCCCACCGAATGGTTGCTGCCCACCGAAAGGTTGCTGCCTACCGAATAGTTGCTGCCCACCGAATGGGTGCTGCCTACCGAATGGTTGCTGCCTACCGAATGGTTGCTGCCTACCGAATGGTTGCTGCCCACCGAATGGTTGCTGCCCACCGTTTGATTGCGCCCCACCGTTTGTAATAAAGTCCTCTATATTCCAGTCTGGAATGGGTAAGTTAAAACCAGGCCCGTAAGGTGGTACTGCATTAGTACCATCTGGGTTCTGGCGCGGTGGGTTGTCATTCAGTTCAGCGGGCAGAAAAAACACCCCACGATTATCCAGCACGCGCTCGTCTGCCACGTGAGCCGTCTCGCGAAGCCGAACCTCGTTGAGTTCGCGCGCTTCTTCAGTCGTAAGGTAAATAAACGGAATGGAACCGGTACGCAGTGCAAGGTCGACTATCATTCGAAAGTAATCGTTCCTAATGTTGTGGCTGTGGACAAAAAAGAAACCATTTACATTAATAATGCGAAGTATTTTTTTCTTTGTGGTTGCCTGCGCTTTCCCCTTTTTTTGGGTGTTTATCAACACTTGTTGGTAACTATTTTCAAGTGGGCATAGCCTATGGCATGCGAATCTATAAAGAAACTAGCTTCTATACGCGGTTTTGCCCGCGAGGATGAGGTCGGAAATTTCCCCACGTAAATAAAAAGCACCCTATCGCCCCGCTCTAACTAGTCTCAAAGGCGATTTAGAACTTTTATAAAATTAAACTAATTTTTTTATTAGCTTTGTTAGTCAGGAATCGAACCCACTGATTGAGAAAAAACATCCTGTACTTTATTACCTGTTAACAGTATATATACATATATGTATATACATATCATGGATCATGTTGTCAAACAGCTAAAGGAAAATTCTGCTGATAATCTTAAGTGAGGTTTCAGCGACATTGGCACGACTGAAAAAACGTCTTAACTTGTGTATTTTCTTAGCGTCGATATTTTGAGACTATTACAATAATAAGTCACGGACGATATCTCGTAAATAACAATTTCAGTGTAACTAGGATTAAATCTTACATTCAGAATTAATTTGATAATGCCAGCACACAGAAGAGATTAAAAGTAATAATATGGTATGCCTGAAAACATACCACTACTATGAAAATTTCTGTAAGTACAAACATTTGAAATGTGAAACGATTAGACGATTTCTATCATAGAAACGTAATTAAGGAAGTCTCTCAGTTAAAAATGTTGCCATTATACGCATAAAGTGTTTGTTGTATTAAATGAAAATAAAGAGCTTTTGCTTTACAAAACGTAGTTTTATTTTGAGAGATTATCAAAGACACAGAATGACAGCTTGATGTCATTTATGGTAAGTATGAAGTAGAACCTCATTATGAGTTGTTAAACTAGGGTTCAATTTTCTATTTTTAACACTCTCACCAAATTTGAACCCTTTCACATAAATACATACTTAACTTTAGAACATAAACAACAATCTGAACTCAAAAATCTAGACTTAAAACACAACTAAGTTACCAAACTCTGACCAAAATTAATATTAAGTTTAATACAGTAGTCACAAAACTATTTTAATTTCTTAATACCAATTTTACTTCTAAGATACTGAAACTTATCTCTAGGCAGAGCTTTAGTAAATATATCAGCATATTGTTCTTTAGTACAAACATAATTTAAATCTATATGTTTTTCATTATATTTTTCTTTAATGAAATTATACTTGACATCAATGTGCTTACAACGTTTGTGATAGTCCACATTTTTAATTAAACAGATCGCACTTTGATTATCAATATTTAAGCATATAGAATCCTGATTAAATTCACCAATATCTAGTAACATTCTTTTTAACCACAAAGCTTCTTTTGTCGCAGAACAAGCAGCCATAAATTCTGCCTCTGTGCTGGATAAAGCGACGCTTTGCTGACGTTGTGTTGCCCATGTTATTGCGGCTCCATTTTTAATGAACACATACCCAGTTAATGACTTTCGAGTGGCAGTGTCTTTAGCAAAGTCTGCATCACTATAAGCTTCAATTTTATTGTGCTTAGATGATGTATAACACAGGCCATAGTCTTTGGTTTCCTTTAAATATTTCATTATTTTCTTGACAACGTTCCAATGAGTGTGATTAAAACAATTGAGATATCTGCTCACCAAACTAACTCCATACATGATGTCAGGTCTGCTTACCACAGCTAAATGCATTAATGATCCTACTGCCTCTCGGTATGGAATATTCTTATCCATAGATTCAGTGCTCTTCTCCAGTGTGGTGTGTGGGTCTACTGGGATATTATTGCAGTTAGCTTCTTGCATGTTATATTTATACAACAGTCTCTCAATATATTTTGACTGATGAATAAAAATATGTCCTTTAGATTTCTCAAATTGTAATCCCACAAAGTTCTTTGCATCACTCTGTTTCATTTCGAAATGTTGCTTTAGTTCATGCATTACTGTATCCAATGAATCCTTTGACTTAGAAAGCAGAAGCCCATCATCAACATACAATAATAAATAAACTTTGTTGTTGTTTACATTTCCAACATACAAACACCTATCTGCATGACTATTGTTGAAACCAAATTTCTTCAGTGTGGTGTCAAACTTCTGGTTCCAACACCGTGGTGCTTGTTTAAGGCCATAAAGAGAACGATTGAGTTTACATACCATATTTGGATTAGCATCCAAACCTTCAGGCGGTGACATATATATGTCTTCTTTAACATCACCATATAAGAATGCAGTTTTGACATCAAATTGAATAATATTCAAATTATGTTGCGCTGCTTCTGAAAGTAAAACTCGTACTGAATCGTACCTTACTGTAGGAGAGTATATCTCTTTATAATCAATGCCTTGTTTCTGACTACACCCTTTAGCACATAATCTTGACTTATAACGCGGACCGGATGGCTCATCTTTTATTCTGAAGACCCATTTACAGCCAATCACCCGCACCCGTTCAGGTTTCTCAATCAATTGCCAAGTTTTATTCTTTGCATGTGCCTGTAGCTCTTCCTCAATTGATTGCTTCCATTTGGTAGCATTAACATTTTCATTAGATAGTGCTTCATCATATGTTTGTGGGACATTTTCCTGTCCTGCAATTTCTTCTGTACACATATAGGTATTTCCTTGCATTTTACACAATCTTGCTTTAGATCTTGTAGTTACATTTGACATTAATTCCGTATGATCTATGGTTACTTCTGGATCATACAAAGATCCTTCATCTGAGTAAAAATCATCACTGGATTCATCTTTAGTATCTTCAATGCTTTCAGATAAATTCTGTAAAGTTGTATCACTGTCAGAAGTACTTTCTACAGCTATAGAATGATCTTCACAGGTATTTGGGGCTGACTCTAATAATGGTAACACAGCATAATTTCTTTTTACTGAGTTTTCTAGAAAAATCACGTCTCTACTTATTGTGACTTTTCTTGTTTTGGGATCTATTAGCCTGTATCCTTTGGTTTGTTCACTGTAACCAATGAATATCATTTTATTTGTCTTTGAGTCCCACTTCTTAGCTTTTTCTTTTGGAACGTGTACCAATGCTTCACAGCCAAAGATTTTCATATGTTTGATATCTGGCTTTTTACCATTCCACATCTCTTCCGGTGTTAAAAAGGCTAAAGCTCTTGTTGGGCATCTATTTGTAATGTAAGCTGCAGTTGACACAGCTTCTGCCCAATAATGCTTCTGTAGTTTTGCATTTAAGAGCATACATCTGGCTCTTTCTAACAATGTACGGTTCATCCTTTCCGCTAAGCCATTTTGCTGTGGCGTGTACGGAGTGGAGGTTTGATGTATAATTCCAAATTTCTTAAGAAAAGCTTGAAATTCATTGCTTAAATACTCAGTCCCATTATCTGTGCGGAGAGTTTTTATTTTCAAATCAAGTTGATTTTCAACTAATACTTTAAATTCTTGAAACTTTTGGAATACCTCAGATTTTCTTTTTAATATGTATACAAATACTTTTCTGGTTAAATCATCAATGAAAGTAAGAAAGTAGCGAGCTCCTCCAAGCGATGGTATCTCCATTGGACCACAGACATCAGAGTGAATAAGTTCTAGCTTTGCTTGTGCACGGGAACCTTCTGTAGGAAATGGGAATCTTGTTTGCTTCCCTTCCAAACATGAGATGCATATCACTTTATCTGTATTTTCTAGTTGGACTCCTGCACTTTCTGACAGTCTATTCAAGTCTTCAAAATTTAAATGTGCCATTCTCTGATGCCATAAATAAGAATCATTCTCTGTTGAAGCAGATATGTATGCTAGAGTACTGTGTGTAACTAGCCTGTACATATTATTTATCTTTTTAGCAGCTGCAACTTGCTTGTTTGTTTTATTCAAGATTTTACAGCCTTGCTTGTCAAATTGTACTTGACAGCCACTATTTATTATTTGACTGACAGAGAGAAGGTTGGTAGCCAACTCAGGAACATAGAGAACATTTTGTACCTTGATAGTTTCCAACTGGCCTTGCAGGTTGACAACATTAAGATTTACCTTTCCACAGGCCTTCACAACTAGCTTCTTGTCATTAGCTACTCTTATTGTGGAAATTGGAGGTGTAATTTCATCATAAAGTAAGTCGTGGTTCATTGTCATATGCATAGACGCTCCAGAATCAATGTACCAATTATTGTCGTTGTTTGTTGTTGCAGAAAACACGGCGACATAACCAGTATCGGTGATCTCTTTAGACTTTTGTTCCTTTTTCTTATTGCGGCAATTTTTACTTATGTGCCCATATTTATTGCACACGTAGCACCTTGGACCTTTACCAGTTTTATTTTTATCTTGAGCTTGTTTGACAAAATGATTCCCCTGGTTTTTAACATACAAAGCACTAGACTCAGAGTTTCTCACATCTTGAAGAAGCTTAGTCTTCACGGAATCAGCTGTTATTGTCACACCGGAGCTTTCAAGTGCCATGATCATTGGCTGATACATTTCTGGTAAACCGGCAAGTAATAAAGTCCCGAGCCATTCGTCATTGACCTCAAAACCAATGTTCCTTAACTTATGAGCAGTGGTCATGATCTTGTTAACATAATCTTCTATGTTCAGACAATTTTCAAGCGATGTATTGATCAGATCTCTCAACAGACCAACTCGGCGTGTCAAACCTTTGTCATCGAAAGCTTTGGCTAAATTATTCCAAACTTCTTTAGCTGTTTTGGCTTCTTGTATATGTACATAATTGATGGGATGAACCAATAAAATAATTTTCGACTTCGCTTTTGTATCGAGTTTGGATTCAATTGTTTCATTGTCTTTCGCCGTGACACAACTCCATAATTCTTCATGTTCGAGGTAGGTTTGTACTGCAAATCTCCACGTAGGATAGTTTTCTCTTCCAGTCAGCTTTTCAATCAGTGCCATCGTATTATTTGACGACATTATTGCTGATGAAGAATACTGAAAACGTGTGCCGAGTACTGAGGTTATACTGAACTGCTTTTGTTTTTTATTGATTTTAGCAATTTAGCACTTTTCACTTTCACTCTTGCTTTCTTTTTAGTTTTAAGCGAAAAACAGGCGGCCTGGGCCCATAACCTGTTGTATTAAATGAAAATAAAGAGCTTTTGCTTTACAAAACGTAGTTTTATTTTGAGAGATTATCAAAGACACAGAATGACAGCTTGATGTCATTTATGGTAAGTATGAAGTAGAACCTCATTATGAGTTGTTAAACTAGGGTTCAATTTTCTATTTTTAACAGTGTTCCTATCATACTCATAGTGTTCCTATCATACTCAAAGTGTTCCTATCATACTCATAAAGTGTTCCTATCATACTCATAGTGTTCCTATCATACTCATAGTGTTCCTATCATACTCATAGTGTTCCTATCATACTCATAGTGTTCCTATCATACTCATAGTGTTCCTATCATACTCATAGTGTTCCTATCATACTCATAGTGTTCCTATCATACTCATAGTGTTACTATCATACTCATAGTGTTCCTATCATACTCATAGTGTTCCTATCATACTCATAGTATTCCTATCATACTCATAGTGTTCCTATCATACTCATAGTGTTCCTATCATACTCATAGTGTTCCTATCATACTCATAGTATTCCTATCATACTCATAGTGTTCCTATCATACTCATAGTGTTCCTATCATACTCATAGTGTTCCTATCATTCTCATAAAATCTTCCTATCATACTTATTAAGTGAGCCTATGTATGGTTCATGGGGCTTTCGGGACCGGGACCGCGGTCCTGGATTCCACCTATAATAATTATTTTGCAGTATTTTGGGACCACAAGAAAATGAAGTTAAAGTACAGTGAACAACAAAAAAAAATACGAGAAAATAAAAAAACATTTTCTCATACATTTCGTGTGTCACCTACAAAACGCGTTATGCCTTTGAAGTACCAGGTTGTCATAACTTAGTAGGAGCTTACCAAACACGAGTGTCAGCTCGAAATCGCTTTATGCCTTCGAAGTACCAGGTGGTCATATCTCGGTAGGAACTCACCTAACATGGGTGGGTATGTGTTAGCTAGAAAACGCTTTATACCTTCGAAGTACCAGGAGCCTAATAAGGTCTTCAAGGAATCATTTACTGACTCTAAGGCAGTACATAATTCGCTGGGCTAGCTAGTATATTAAGATAGCTTTTTTTATGTCACTTGATAATGTTTAAATTAGGTACAAAAATAGTAATGATATTAAATAATTGTAAGGATTATTACCGCTGCTGACGTGTCTAACTACGATAGTGAAGATTTTTAAAGTTTATGTTTACGTTTCAGTGGGCTCCAGATTACTTTTTGTAAATAGTATTTTGTATTCTTTTTTTAGGTTTAATTCCTAAATTATTTTTAAGCCTTCTACAAGAAGGCTGCCATTGATGAAATAAAATAAACCGAACATAACCGAAACCGAACCGAAAAATATCGTTTTATAAAAATAATTTTATTTGTATTACTTGTAACCGTAATTTTCCAAGCCATAACTTTGTTTATTTTACTTGTGGTCCCAAAATACTACTCCAAATATTTAGTATATTAATAGGTGGAATCTCGGACCGCGGTCCCGGTCCCGAAAGCCCCACATACCATACTCATGAAGTGTTCCTATCATACTCATTAAGTGTTCCTATCATTATCATAAGATGTTCCTATCATACTCATTAAGTGTTCCTATCTTACTCATGAAATGTTACTCAGAAAATGTTGCCTTCATGCTCATTAAGTGTTCCTATCATAGGTTAGTGTTCTTATAATTCTCATAAAGTATTCCTATCATACTCATGAAATGTTTGTATCATTACTCAAAATTTTGCACACACTCAACATGTTGCCTTCATACTCATAAAATGTTGCTAATATAATCGTTAAACACATCAAGACGGGACGCATCGCAACGCAAAAATACTTCTAAATCACTTTCGTACATTTCGTATGAACCGTCTCACACTACTGGAAGTCAGCACCGGACTGTCTGTATTGTTATGCGCTGCATTGCTGCCCGTACGCAAGCGCTGGTGACCTCACAAAGCAAAATATAAGCAGCCAAAAAATAGCTTTCTAAGGAACTCATATTGTTATAACTGACGCTCGAGGCGCGCTTTCAGTATAGTGCAACAAATTTCTGACCAGTTGGATTTATGTAGAGCTAATAAAATTCTATGAAGTAATTTTTTTCATATCAACCGCAACTGTACCTGGCGCGCCTCGCGTGACCGTCATAACTAGTCCCTACAGGTTTTGGGTGGCCAGTCTCAGTCTGTCAAATAAAAATAAAATAAAAACATAAATATTGTATAAATATTGTTTTATTATCTTTGTGCTGTCATTTCACTACAGTTTATACCTATTGCTATATTTACAATTTTGTAAAGGACACAAATGTAAGTGCGTTCAAGTACGTGGCAGGATATAAACGTCTGACTGCCACGATTCTAATAAAGTATGATTATGTACAAATTCTATTGACTATTATTATCTTGTTAAAAACTATTGCAGTAGCGTAATAATCTGTATTACAAAATACAGTGATTATAAAATCAAACTACATATTATCTTTTAGAGGGTTTACTAGACTCTATTTCGATACACGCTTGGGTTCAAAATTGCTATGTAATCAAGTGATTCTCCCTTTTCTTGGAGAAAGATATATGTATTACTTATGGTCTATTAAGTGAAGGAAATAGTCAAATTAAGATTCTAATAATCATCGCAACATTAAGCCGTATATGTTTATAGCTAGGATAGCTACGTCGTTTTATCCCGGGCGCCAATACGTGGACTATCTAACTAAATCGAGAGAGTCCGGATACGCCTTTAAACAAATTTATTTTTCATAAATAGCCTATAATGTTCCCACTGCTGGGATACAGGCCTCCTCTCTGTAAGAGGGTAAGGCAATAAATAATCCACCTTTAAATTTTTTGGTTTTTTTGGGGCATGCCGGCTTCCTCACGATGTTTTCCTTCACCGTTTTGGGAGCATTGGTAATGAAATAATTTATACAAAGTAAAGCGCCTGTTACTGTTCGAACCTATGACCTACAACTCGTAAGTCACGGCCGATGCTACTGGGCAACCACTGCTATCATTCTCGCCTATACAGTTGAATACATTTAGCAATAAAAAATGTTTCCTGTAATTTATATTTTTTTATTGCTACGGTTACCCCCAATTCAATTCATTTCTGATCATCGTTACAACTAAATCCTATTTGTCTTTCTTTAATTCTGTCGAACCACACAAAATTTATCACGTTTAAATATTAAAATAAAAAACATATAAAACGAAATCAAAACACAACATCAATCAATGAAAGAAAAAATTGTAAAAAAAAAAAACATAATTACATTATGAATACATATAAGTAAACCATAATAATTCAAATAAAATAAAAGAAACTAAAACTAACGTACTCAGTCGTCAACTGGAGGTTCAAAATAGGACGGAATCATTGAGTGGAAGAACCTGAAAACAGGCGAGCCAGCGACCCCGAGGCCGTCGCCGGTGGGCCTGGGGGGTTGGTACTCGTAGCTGTACGAGTAGCGGTTGATGCTCTTGTCCATCAGCGGGTCCCAGGCGCAGGTGCGACGCGAGAACGCAGCCGACGACAGCGTCTGCAGGTAATAACGCAACGATGTCAAAGTGTGCATACTTGCATTCAGTCGGCTGTGCAATATCAAAACCTAGCAACTGACATTTCTCAAAAAAATGTGTTGACAAGCACAATAATTATATCGGAAAATATCTAGAAAGTCAAATATGCTAAATCACATTTTTTTACGACATGTCAGTTGAAATTTGAAATTGCACAGCCGAGCTCTACTATTAATTACAGGTTTATTATTAGTTGTGCATAACTAATTCAGGTGTTATGTTATTTCAGGTCTATAATTTAATTATTGTCTTTATAATTTGATTTTGATTTGAATCAGGTAGGTTAGGTTTCATCCTGTGGATAAAATGAATTTACGCCTAAAGTTATCTTTTTTACAATAATTCATGTGTATTATTAATTTGGGTTTAAATTAAATGACCTTAGTAATATTGTTGCAAACTAAGAATTAATTAATCGAAAACGGATACATACAGTATCAATGATGAGCTTTGACATGCTGATAAAGACAGAAATGTGACGCAGATATTCCGTAGGCCACACTTTGTACAAAGACCTGCGGCTTATTCCCCAGCATATCGCTGACTCCTGTAAATAAATAAAAATAGGCGTTATTTATTATTGCTTGCTAATTGTTTTATAAAGGAGGAGCTTAAAGTTGAAAGATTATTTACCCGCACAGATGCTTTGGTATTATAATCTGCGCAGAGCTCGGTGGCATTCTTCTGAAGCCAAGTCATCACCACAGGCTCATTCCAGCGTGCGGCCGTCATCTTCGCATATATCATGAACACCTCCGCTGCACCATCAGACCAACTACAAACAATTCAAGCAAATAGCATTTGTATCGAAATAATATGTCACCAAAAACTGGTTATTTATTTAATGTATTGGTTATAACTGGAATATAAGTATAATTAATATTGTTTTTAATCTTACGGGGTGGGTGGGTCTGGCTTGAAAATCGCATGCGCCGCCAATTCAGGATTATTAACATGGCAGCATTCGAATATTTTCATCAAGATATTTGGGAATGCCAGTATAGCATCCCTGAGAAGCCGGTCGGCTTCAGCAAAGTCAACTGAAAAAGAATCTTGAATAAAATTTTTGGTAGATTAGCTATAGTTAATTCAGAAAAACAACTTGTGTCATTGAGATTTCGTTTTAATTTCTGACTTGCTCACTTTCTAGTCAGTCCTCATTTTGATGGCCAACCTAGCAATATAGGCCGTCAGGTATTCGTCACTACTATCCTAATAATAAAACTTACGTTTTTTCTTCAATGCAACATGAAAATGCGCAAGGCTGTTGGAATACATGATGTTGAAGAGCAGGAGGGCTTCTCGCTGGCGGTTGAAGTACTTGACGGCGTCAATCAGCCATTCGTGCTCCCTGGCTCTCAGGGCAAGGATGTCGATCAAAGACAGCAATGCCAACGGATCGTTGGGGTCGAGTATGAGCATCATTTTAGCTATCTCCAGAGCCGTGCGGTGACAAGCCTTGTTGGATAGAAGATAAATGTACTTCAACATCGCCACATGGAATGGGCGGTTCTCCATGAACTTGTAATCGAGGCGCACGTTATTCTGTAAATATTACAAAACAAATGCTATATGAAATACTGTTTCATCATCTAAAAAAGTATAAGTAATCTGAATTTTTAGTAAGTATTTACCTGGGACAGAATGAACAGCGGGTGCGCTACGTATTGAAGGAACGTAACGACGTTCTCCACTATTTCGTTGGCAACTCCGTTTTCTTCCGCGCGGAATAAACGGTCAGATATCTGTAGAACAATGTTAAGTTAATTAATGGTGGAATAATACATCATAATACGTAAGATTCATGTGTAAATAGTGGTTATTAGCACCAACCTCCAGAAGAGCCTCGACGTGCATTGTCTGCCTTGCTTGATCAAAATTCATTACAACCTCGCTAGAACCCCGGGCGACTGCTAGTCTTAGCAAAAAGTTACGATGCATTTTTTGATACGCCTCACTGTGATTGAAGACAAAGTACATACGGTTGTCCTCTTCTTTATAAATCATCATAGACAAGCCTGAAATTTGAATGACAACATGTTAACATAGAAATATCGTGACACTTGGCAACAAAATATGAAGCAAGATATCTCACGTGAGTGACAACAAAAGCCGAGGGAGAGAGATCGCCACTCACCACTATTGTTGAATTCATAGACTGGTGTCTCCTTATTTGGATGAACCATTACTCGTTTGAGTAAAAGGGCGCGATTCGGAGCTGCACGTGCACTGTAAAATATATAGTTTTAAAAATTAACAACAGGAATTAACCCAAAAACGTCACCCAGATTTAACTCACTATTAGCAAAATAATAAGAGTTGCAGTATTATTTATACTTTTTAAAAGAACTAAATTCGCATTACAAAGATAGCAGCTACAAGAAATATTTACCGCCTATTTCCTTCCTCAGGACCAAATAGTTTCCTGACCTCATTGACCACGTTCAAATGTTTGGGGTCAATGGCCAACACTTCCAAAGCCTGATTTGGTAATTGCTCGGGTGGACTCGGTGCTGGCGGCGGAGAACCCAGCATAGCGTTCACCTCTCGTAATGAGCGCTCAACCTCGTCCATCTGTAACGCAAAACCGTTTTTAGGGTTCCGTTGCCAAATGGCAAAAAACGGAACCCTTATAGATTCGCCATGTCTGTCTGTCTGTCTGTCTGTCTGTCCGAGTATGTCACAGCCACTTTTCTCCGAAACTATAAGAGCTGTGCTATTGAAACTTGGTAAATGGATGTATTCAGTGAACCGCATTAAGATTTTCACATAAAAATAGAAAAAAAGCAATAATATTTGGGGTTCCCCATACATAGAATTGAAACTCAAAAATTTTTTTTTCATCAAACCCATACGTGTGGGGTATCTATGGATAGGTCTTCAAAAATGATATTGAGGTTTCTAATATCATTTTTTTTTAAACAATAATATTTGGGGTTCCCCATACATAGAACTGAAACACAAAAAATTTTTTAATCAAACACTTACGTGTGGGGTATCTATGGATAGGTCTTTAAAAATGAAATTGAGGTTTCTACTATCATTTTTTTCTAAACTGAATAGTTTGCGCGAGAGACACTTCCAAAGTTGTAAAATGTGTCCCCCCCCCCCCCCCCCCCGTAACTTCTAAAATAAGGGAATGATAAAACTAAAAAAAATATATGATGTACATTACCATGAAAACTACCAACGAAAATTGGTTTGAACGAGATCTAGTAAGTAGTTTTTTTTTAATACGTCATAAATCGTAAATCACAATTTACCTTTCATTCAGTCAACTCAAATATAAAAATTAAAAAAAAAACATTTAATTTCATAAACGATGATGACGAATGATGATGATGATGACCTGCAGGTTTGTACGGAACCCTCGGTGCGCGAGTCCGACTCGCACTTGGCCGGTTTTTTTTATTTAAACATTTCATAATAAGACAGGGTTATTCGATTTTTTGCAATTAAAAAATGGTTCATAAACGTACGTCATTATCTGCAACACGGCGTCCTTTTCCTTTGCTCTTCTTTTTGTTGTTCTTTTTCTTATGTGCGCCAGTACTGGGCATGGCGCGAGCAGTATCATCCTCGCTGCGTTCAGAAGCACGTTCGGATTCCGACTGAGAACCTACTTCCAGCTAAAATAGTAAGAAAAATACTATAAGGTACGGCCATGGCGTGCACCGTGCACAGTCGCGCTAGTAGTTTATAGAACTTGTAGGTGGTTGTTAACAGTGGTGCGTGCGATCGCTGCGATCACCGAGAATTTAATGACTGCATATTTGCACGCCATCGCGTCCAATGTTGAACAGTTCCTTTAGAATTATTCAAAACTAGCTTTTGCCAGCGGCTTCGCCTGCTTGGAAGTCAATAATTAACCCACGGAAACGTAGTACCTAGATAAAAGTACCCTATGTGTTAATCCAGGTTATAAACTACCCGTCTACCAATTACCATCCAAATTCATTCAGTATTTTTTGTGTGAAAGAGTAAAAAATATGTACATCCTCACTAAAATTCACATTTATAAAGTAGGGAAAAATTTCGGTTAAAAAAATATTAATGACAAAGTCTAGTCTAATTATTACCTACTTAGGCAAGCATTCGTTGCTTGCTTGGGGTTTTATAGTTTGTATGAAATAATGATAACTTGCGAACCGATAATCACTACTTTTGACTGATAAAAGGATTCAACTTTTTTGGGTTTCGTTGAAAATCGTACCCTAACGGGTCAAAAAGGGTTAATTAATTTTTAAGGGAAAGTTTCTACTGCGTGGCTTAATTACCTCAAAAATTGGTGTGAATAAACTTTGAATCTAGGATAAGGGAACTTTCCAATCAATTTTTCATAATTCTACCCTGTTGGGGTAAACACATGACGCACGTTTATATGAAAAATCTTATTCTTTTTTTATGAATATACTTGGAACTTGGAAATATTTGCCTCAGTAAGTAATAATAAGTGAAGACACACTTTGTTTTTTTATACAAACTTTCATAGAGAATTTTATTTAGGTCGTGTCAAAGTTAGTAAGAAAAAAACTTTTTGACAAAATAAATTAAACCGCCGAAAAAACTGAAAAGCAATAAATAAGAATACTTTTTTATTTAACCTTAATAACTAAGTTCTTAAACTGATGTATAAACAACCTTTCATAGACAATTTTATTTAGGTCGTGTCAAAGTTAGAAAGAAAAAAATTTTTTTACAAAAAATTAAACCGCCGAAAAAACTGAAAAGCAAAAAATAAGAAACCATTTTTATTAACCCTTAATAACGAAGTTCTTTAAACTAATGTAAGTAGGTATACCTAAGTAATTTTGAGTCGGCGCCAAACAGGCAAATTAATTAGTGATTTGGTTATTTGTTTAAATGTAAGGTAATTAAGATATATTTTTTTTTTTTGTCTAAATATAAACGTATTCTTGAAACACGCCGTCACAATTATAATGCACACATTTTGCTGTAGGTACACCTATACATATCGCAGGTTTTGTACGTGGCTTCGCCTGCGTGGATGTCGGAAATCATCTCACGGTATCGCCCGTCCGCTATTTACTTAAATTTATTTGACCTAGTTTAAAACTTGAAATAGTTTGTGCGCTTCATGGGCGAAATAAGCCCAGTTGAGCATAAATGGCAACAACTAGTGCCTCACGCTGGCTCGTGATCCAGCCTGTCCCTTGCTGCCCTCTTCCGGCGACGCCATATGCCGAGGTCAGTAACCCACAAGGGATACACGGATAATCTACGGTGTAACGTGATGATAGATGTTTTTGTATCTAATATGTAATCAGCTATTGTTTAAACCAGGTCACATCAAGTAAATCAGTTATGATCGAAGAAATCGTTTGATGAACATATAAATAAGCGTGTTATGTACGCCGCCATGTTGCAACGCCGCCGCGATGTGCACGCTGCACAACGCGCATGCGCGAAGACACGCCCGCGAATGCCCCCGACATTTACCCCCCCACGCCTTTACCACCCCTAATCGATACAATACAACAAAGGCCTTCACTGCAGTATCCTATTTTTTAAATTTCTTAATAGAGCCCTTGTTTGTCCCTATACCTATGTATTGTCTACACTTAGGCAGTGCACAAAGCACACGCCCTAGCTGCAGTTTACCGACCAACTCCAAAAACATGTTATTTCTCTTTTTATTGTTTTGTTGACTACACACGTGTCTGTATCATAAGTTCCCACCAGAAACCAGCCACATGGAAGGCAATAGCACTGGCATATAACTGCAATTACCATAACAATGCGTTATGCTGCCCCCAGCCCAATCAACCCAGCCACACCTTAAAAACTATTAGAAGCTGTATTCCCACAGCTGGGACATTCACATAGGCTCTCACCCTGAGGGAATGGGCCAGGGTTTCCTCGTGATGAATTTGTTTATCCCTTAGAAAACAGGTACCATTTAATTCATTGCACATAATGACTGTCTTGACTAGGGTTGCCAGATATAGTCTCGACAATTATAGGGTAACGGATTCAGGCTGTAGTAAAATATATGAAAATAAATAGGTATATAATCAAACCTCAATCAATAATGTTTTATGTAATTGTGGCATTTTTTAAAGGGAAAAGAAAAATACAAGTTATTATCACCAATATTGTTTGTTTCCGTTAAAATTTACCTACGTAAACAGAATTATAATAGAGCTCCTTGGAAATGGAGAGTTATCTTAGAACAAAAATTTTTTTTTTTTAATCTTTAAAGCGGCTTATTTTTTTTTACATGTGATCACTAGATTTTGCAAAGTTTGCTAGATTTTTTGTATCAGGGGTTTGCAAAACTTTTACAATTTCTGAGAAAGACGTCAAAATTGAGCCGAGTTTGTCGTTCTGTTAAACAACCAGTAGGCATTAGGCACTGACTTTCTAGTAACTGTAGTTAAAGTCATAGATTTGTGAAAGAAAACTAATTTGTTCCGAAACCTAACCTATCGGTACAACCTAATTACTGGACAAGATGCAAAATTCCAGAACATTTACAGATTTCCCGGCCATCTGGCAAGCCACGGCTTGTAACCTAAATTACATTAATTAAATTTTTTAAGGGTTTACTCACCTTTACAGAAGAAATCACCTTCATCATCATCCGCCACCACCTCGCCAACCCGCTCGCTCCTGTGCTGGGTGCATCTAAGTTCTACATTACCATGTGTGCCTACTGGTAATACAGGCTGGTGTCTCTCCACGTCAACAATGATTTTGGTCCATTGCGCTACTGCAGAACTTAATCATAGGCTGACCATGACTAAAGGATGTACTTACCCCATCATACTGGGAAACATATGACATATGTTGAGCATACAGGGGCTGGTACTCTTCATCAGAGTCATCACGAGGCGGCGGCAAAGTACTTCGCTGATTCTTTTTTCTAAAATTTCGCGAACTCATCTTGCCTGCAAAAAATGATAAAATCACAAGTTTAATTCACATATTACGAATGCATCGTATCATTGAATTTATTTATATCGCCGCGTTAAACAAAATATTGTAATATTTTACCTAAAATTAGTCAAAATCACTACGCGTGATCGTCGTGATAAAACTGGGCACAATGGCTAGAGCTTGAGCTATCTGCCTGGGACGCTGACATGCGCATAAACAGTGATCGATAATTTGGTACCTGGATTTCAGGCATGCTCAGTTGAGACTAACGAGCTGTATTGATCGACCCACCCTTAACTACGGGCCTTGCAGACCACCCCTCACCCACAACCACACCTCATATTGTAGATGTATCAATATACCTACGTTTTCGTTAAAGTAAAATGTCACAATCCAACGAAATACTGAAACATAACTATGATTATTGCAATAGGTACGGTCAAGTTTTGGATCAGAGAATGATTTGCGGACTGAAATAAATTACCGGAGGGAGTGATCCTACAATAAACCAAAAAGTATATTAACTAATAAACTCACCAAATGTAGGATAATTGCAAATCCTTCAAATATCCCAATATTTTGTTGTTGTGATAAGATTAATAAAATTATCGCGAACGACACGACTACACGCCACTTGCACTTCACGTCTTCACGACATTAGCATAGCAGCTCACAGAGTGTTGCTACCTTACTTTTTAAAAAGAAACCCCTCTTTAAAAAATAAGGTGGCAACATTCTGTGAGCTTACTATTATTTTAGTTGTATTATTCGATTTGTGGAAAACAAATTTGATCAAATTCATGGAACTGAAGACACGTGAAATCCTACAGGAACATTCAGACATCATCATTCGATTTTCAGTCAACATTTGAATGTGATTAAGATAAAATAATTTTTAAAATTTTAAAATGCCCGATACGCAGTCTGGGTATTTTAAGGTAGCTGTAAACTAGTGGTGTTCAAAGTTGCTTTATGGCAATCACTTGCTTAATGCTTAATGCTTTATATTTTAAGCAAGTTATTTTATATGCTTTATTAAAGCATGCTTTTTATATGCGTAGGTATTTGTTACGGCCAAACGGGCGGGCGTGATTAAAGCAACCATGCTTTATAAGAATATTACATCGCACGTATGAATTTATTACGACAAAACGGAACAGTAAAAAAACCAATGAACTTTCCTTCATACTTTCCAGGCTTAGGACTGTCTATAATTGATTAAGTGTTATTATAAAAATAAGTGTTAGTATTTCAAGCAATTATAGGCGTATTTAAAAGTTCATTGATTGTATGTACAAAAATCAACTATGTACATATTTTACTTTTTACGTGAGCCGCCCGAGATCGCGAATTCGCACGCAGTGCGTAAAACGATTAAGCACACGACCAATAATAGCAAAAGCAAGATTGCGACGAAAGGCCGCGCGCCGCCGCGCCGCTGGTGCCTGCTTTGCAACTTGCGCTTGCGATTTTGCGATGTGTGACGGACAGAGACAGAGAGTGCGATGTAAAGCAAATAAGCAAATAGCAACAAGTGAGAGCCACGATAGCATTTGCTTTATGATATGTATATTAAGCACGGTGCTTTATTTTGCTTTACGATTTATTAACCACCACTACTGTAATCGTATCGTAACAATTTATCAATTAAAGTTAATTTTGGTGTAAACGAAAGTAAACGGGTTCAACTAGTGTAAATCATAGCTAGGAAAAACCTAAAATGGCTAAGATGGAAAAACTGGAATAGAATATCGGTATATAAACCATTCACAGTGGTTTTCCTTTGACAGCAGCAACCTAACAGCATCCTTGTAACGATGTGGATAAATCTCAAACTAATTTTGACAGATTACTCAAATAACGCAACGCAACAGCAACTTTATCAAATAAACATAAAAATTACTATTATTTGTATAGGAATGCAAAATCGGAAGTAAAATCGCTGTGAATAGACGTGAAGGTGTGTCCGTCACCACTAGTGTTGGGATTTTATCCGGATAAATACTCAAAATGGATAAATACTCGATAAATATCCGTTTTTTTCTGAGTATTTATCCAAAACAGCAGATAAATACTGTCTTAAGTTTCAATAACGAAAATTATAATTTTACAAAGAAAAGGATTGAAATAAATTAAAATTTAAAAAAAGAAATTATGTACTGTACTTCAGTAAACAGCCTATATTTACAATAATTTCACTCAATTATGAATAGAGTTCGTCAGACAATAATCACATCGATCATTGATATTTTCAGAAATTACTATTATTCGTTGAAATCACTATTATTCGTTAAAATAAACCAATTATATTTAACTAGCTTTTGCCCGCGGCTTCGCCCGCGTGGATGTCGAAAACTTCACCATTACAACCCCCCATTTCACCCTCTTAGGGGTGGAGTTTCAAAAAACCCTTTCTTAGTGGATACTTACTCTTCACAAAGAACACACCCTCCCAATTTCATATCTCCAGGACCAGCGGTTTAGGCTCTGCGTTGATATATCAGTCAGTCACTCAGGACTTTGAATTTTATATATAAAAGGTGTAAGGGGAACGCTTCCGAAAACGAAAACAGGTGATAGGGCTAGTTATTCTCGATACTTATGCATAAAAAAAATTGTATTTTTTTTAAACAATTTTTACCAATTTTTTTTGCATTTTTTGTGGACTATGCTGTGAGAACAGTTAAATGAACCATTATTTGAGATAAAACACATACACTTGAAAAAAAAATTTTTACAGCTTTAGCAAGCGATGTAAATTCAAATGTAAAAATCAGCTGATCTCGGGTTCACCGCGCACGCCGACAGGCACGTGGACAACGACCCCCAAGTACACGTGGTGACTTTTACCATAGTCTTTGTATAACGCCGCCAAAATAAAATAAGTAAATTGCAGAAGTATCACAAGTTTTAAATTGATGGACTGTCTTAGATTTAATAACAGTTTTGTATGTTACTTGATAATGGATAGTGAATGAAATAAAGTGAACGATCGCCGACATTGGTGCCGATTCCCTTAATCACAAACTAAACTAAATTTAAGTTCAGTGCATCTTTTTCTTTCTATTTCATTATGGAAAGGACAGAAGATAAATTTTAGTTTAGTCCTGTCAAATCAATCAGCGCTTGACGTAAATTGACGTAATTTTAGTAGGCAAGTTTTTAATCAAGTCTAAACTTGAATGGAGTAATGAGAGGCGCTGATTAATTTGACAGGACTAAACCATTTTTTTTTCTTTTGTCCTCTTCTTAATGAAATACAAAGAAAAAGATGCACTGAACTTAAATTTAGTTTAGTTTGTGAACAAGGGAATCGGTACCAATAGCTGTGATTGACTAAAACATTTTCATTACGAGTACAGTTTCAAACAACTAGCGCACGTGAATCAATTGAATTTGAACTTTATACCAATGTGATTAGAGTCACACGACGCAAGCTTGTTTATTGCAATGACTGTATCCTTCATTTAGTAAGTAAACTCAATTAATTTAAAGTGGATAATTTGATTAATTTAATCTAAGAAACCCGTTAAATCTTATTGAAAAGTAAAAAAAAAAAACAGTTCGATTTAAAGCATAGGTCCAATTTCCTAACATTTGAAATGATTTGGTTTTCTGTTTCGTCTCTGTATCTTTTTGATCATTCATATGACAAGACAGCGCGGCGCCGCACAGTGGGCGATCGCAATCGCGAGATTAGAAAGCTAATTCATAATTACCATGTGATTTCAATTGAGTGAAACGAAGTTTTGTGAATTTTTAAACTGTCTTAACCCTTAGTATAAAAAAATGTTGTAAACTTGAATAAGCATACTCATATTTAAAGCATTTAACCATAAAATTAATCATCAACATTATTTTATTTTTAAATTTAGAGGATTAAAAAGAAAAAAAAAATACGAATAAATGGTACTATCTGTGTGTACGGATATAATGGTGAACCTTATGAATCCAGAGACAGACTCATTTTTCATGTCAGCGCCATTCATTTCTTTCTTTAAAAAATTATAACTCCTTCATTTGTACACGCAATTGCCCCATACGAAATTTTTTGAAAAGTAATGTTCAGCAGAATCCATTTCTAGCCAAAAAAGGACCCTTCAAAATTCGAGTCTCAATGTCTATGGAAGGCGATTTGTAAATTGTAGCCCACCGTGCGTCGGCGCCGCCGACAGCGCGACGCCCCGGCGGGGCTTTTGTCGGCATGTTTGTTCTTGTGTTAGTTCTCTAGTAGTCTAGTTAGTTCCTTTCCGACTCGGTTCGTGAGCGAAAGTGGTACGTGTAACTGATCGATAGATATTGAGTCGTATATACACTTATATACACTTTAGTTTAAAATTGTGTCTTGTTATTATTGTTACGTTTTTAGTGTTTTTTTATCGTTTTTGTTGTGATAAACAATGCCTGAATACGTGTACAGTGCTCGTGAAAACGGTAACATGTTGATGTGTTTAGAAGCCCGTGGCAAAGCTATTCCTTTCGTTTTGGGGATTTACCGAGACAGATTTTCAAACCTCTGGCATTCTTCTGAATCTCGCATGAAAGGCATGGAGCACAGTACGACAAATTAAGCCAAACCTCATAAGATCGCAAAAGATTTAGAAAGGTACGTAAAATGCCTCAGTCAGTTTCAATGTTTAACGGCTACTAATACGATAAAAATTCATAATTTTGTAAAGCGCTTGAGGCTAAGTTACAACAGCCGCACGGGTCGATCGTTCAGGTTTAGCTACGTTTGCTGCGGTTGTTCCGTGTATGGGTGACCATCTTTACATACCAAGACCCTTCTGTGCCTCGGAAAGCACGTTTAGCCGTTGATGCCGGTTGTCTTTCGTAGATCTTAGACAGTCGTCACGACGGGTCGTCAGAAGCCCGAAAGTCTGACAACCAGTCTTACCAAGGGGTATCGTATTACCCAGTATCTGGGTTGTGGAGATGAGATAGGCAGTCGCTCCATGTGAAATACTGGTACTCAGCTGCATCCGGTTAGATTGGAAGCCTGGGGTCGGCGACATTGTTGGAAAAAGGCTAGGCAGATGATGAATTTTGTAAAGTGTAAGAGTGCCACCCTTGTAAATTTCCTATAAAATCCGGGAAGTTGTCGTACGGCGACCGTGGTTCGGCGGCGCCGGCGCGGCAGCGCACGCGTCACGTCGTAGCGGCGCCACACGCGTCGCGCCGTCGTGACGGGCGCCGCCGCGCCGGTGCGCTGCGTGCCAGTGACCTTACATATTGTATGGTGTTCATTGCTGAGTAATTAAAAATGAAGGCTTGTAAATAATCAATTTAAGGCGAAAGGTTATTGGTATCCGTTTGTATTTAGGTTGTATATAACCTATGTTCTGGCTTCGGAAGCGTTCCCCTTACACCCTGTATAGATAAATGTAAGTTTTGCCGCTTTTTCTGTCGTCACACCATTTTTTTTTTCTGTGAATGTTTGTGTGTGGCCTAAAAGACCTTTCTGTTGCGACAGAAGCAAACGATGTTGAAAGAATACCCACTGCTAGCTTAGTTAACTTTGTCGAAAAACATATCTCTTTCCAGCAGGCTTTTTTTTGGGTGCGAATCATCAAATGACGTCTCCCGTCTTGGGTGGAGGAGTAGGGCGTGTCCGACGTTGGTTACTTTCTAAAACTAACCCGTGTTCCTTCAGTTGCCTACGCCAGGGCCACGGTAACTCTTTCGAACAAATCCGTGACTCTGGCAGGCATCGGTTCAAGCGGACCCCATCAAAAATGTAGTTAGCTCTATGAGGCGCGCGCGGAACACAACGCGCCGTTGACCCGAGGCTGGTCCTCGGCGAGCTACCCATTGCTCGCCGCCCGCAAGTTCGTGCCTACGGTGGCCGGGAGTCTGCAATTGACTCCTGACGCCCAGGGAGTTTGCTGCGGTGGCTAGGGGCGTGAGAGCGAAGAGATTGTCTATTCTTCGCGCTTGGCTAAGGGGCTTATTTCGTTAGTGTTCTTCCAAATAAAAGGTTTTCATCAATCACCTTTCGTGGCCTTATGCAGCGAATGTTGGCATTACTTCCACATTCAAAAAACCATTTCGACATTCCGTTTATAAAATCTATGGCGTCCAGTTTTTTGTCTTGATTTAACTTGACCTTTAGTCTTTGGGTGAAGCAGATCATCATCATTATCTTCGTTCTTCTGCCCTTATCCCGATTTATTTGGGGTCAGCGTGACTCGTCTTTTTCTTCCATAATTCGCTACTAGTCCCTATTCTCACACCTTTTCTATCCATATTATTCACACAGTTCAGTCATCGTTTCTTTAGTCTCCTCCTACTCTTTTAGCCATCGACATTCATACTCAAAACTTTCCTCACAACATTTTCCTTATTATTCCGTACTATGGGCCAAGCAGCAAGAATCTAAGTTAAGCAGATAGGGGGAAAAATTTAAAAGCAATCGTTACCTTTTTTGCCACTGCTGAGAAAATTTGATTCTTGGCTTTATTATCAAGAAACTTAATAATAGACGAAATAAACAACATTTTACATTTCCTTACCTAGAAGAACACTAGGTGGGTACTTGTTGGACTCTATTTGAAAGGGAGAAGCTTTGATCAACGCAATCCCACAACAAGAAACATCAAGCAAAGCTATTTATGTCATTTGACATGACATTATCTTCTATTGTTAACACTAAGAGAGCGGCTTTTGTAATTTATCAGGTGCCCCACTTTGTGCAGCACGGCAGTTTTAACTTCTCCCTCGATTTCCTTTGTTTTACAATGCCTGCGTTAATACCAGTTCTTTCAATTTTTTTTTTTTTTTTTTGATTTTATTATATCTGCATATATAAAATTGTTGAAATCTTCATATTTCAGACCCAAGAGCCAGCAAATTAATAGTGCGTGATTCGCAGTTTAAAAGGCCAACATCTTTAACTGATTGCGTTTCTAGCGTGGTCACCAACAACACCATACTTTCTTCGTTGTGTTTATAATGTCTTTTAGAATTTCTTCACGGAGATATTCACTTGTTTCTGTACACTCTCATTAAACAAAGGTTCTAAAAAAATATCTAAGAGCATGTTCTATTAGAGACAGTGGGACTCCTGACACAATTACAGCCCAGGCAATTGATGTCAGAACTAAATAATGTAAAAATATACTTTTTTGGAAAGTTGAAATAACAGAACAAGTCAGTAATATTATAAAAGAATCATCCATTTCACAAAAAAATATATTTATCCATCATTTTGAGTAAATAATCAGTTTTACTCATTATTTATCCACAGCCCACACTAGTCACCACGAAGTACCATAGAAAGACTTTAGTAATATAAGCAAAACTCCAACAAACTTTTAGACGTAACGGTTGAATGTTTTCGACTTTCGACAAATTCGAACAATGGCCTAGAAACCAGCCACACACGCAGCGGCTTTCATCGCACCTGTGCATCCACACAAATGCAAAATCTTCATCGAATACCATTTTATTATCACATCAATATTGATAAATAAAGCTGATACACTTAATATACCCAGGCAGATTCTTTATCTGAAATATGACTTTTTTTGTTAGATCGCCTTACTCCTTAGGGCGATCTGACAAAAAAAGTCAAGTATAGAATTATTACAAAAATTAACACTCGACTAACATTAATGTTTCAGAATCCATACATTGGCACATCTCTTGCTGTCATGTTTGGCTGTCAGTGCTTGACACATTGTTGACTTTGACATTACTGGTATCGTATGTCTCGTAATTTGAAAGTAAGTTGTGAACAATCGTAAAGAAATGACGCATACACTTTTATGTGTTTGAATTAAAATGATAAGTTGGTGTCACTCTGCGTTGCTTTAGTTTGGACTCCGGAGTCACCGGCGAAAGCCGCATTTTGATAGAACAATCTACATAGTACATACTATTCAAAGGTGACGTACCCCGCTTCCCGTTACTTATTGAGAGCTAATCAACAATGAACCTGGGACATGCAATACTTTTATTTAATGCTGTATTCTTTGCATTAGTGAATAGTGCAGTTATTGTGGAAGACGGTGATGTAGATCAACAGGGCCTGTATAGTAAGTCGGACCATGTTGACATTTTAACTAACCGGAATTTCGAAAGGAAAATTTATGGCCAGAAACATGCCGTGGTGGCTCAATTTTATAATAGCTATTGCGGTCACTGTCGAGCGTTTGCACCCAAATTTAAGACCTTGGCGGCCGAAATAATGAACTGGAAAAACTTAATAAAGTTAGCAGTTATTGACTGTTCTGTAGAAGAAAACAATGAAATTTGTAGACAGTTCGAGGTAATGGCATATCCATCTATACGCTATTTGCATGAGTATTACGTCAAAGGAAATGGCAATGTTGGTGATAAAATACAGATAAGTGATTCGCATGAAAAACTTAAAGCTCAAATAATAACAAGAATGCAAAATGATCAAACAATTGGCTACTTAAAATCTGCACCATCACTCAGTATTGAGTCCTTCAGTGACTATTCGGCAGCTGTTAAAGATGTGCCTAATGATATCAACTACACATTCCTTGTATTAGAAAATGTGAATTCAACAGTGGGTTCCGAACTAGCGTTAGACTTCAATGATTACCCACATATAAGGATTAAAAGAGTCCATGAAACTAGTGAAATTGCAAATTTAGCAAATATCAAACAATTTCCAGGACTTATTGCTATAAGTTCTTCGCTTGAGCCCACAACTCTCATCCCGAAAGACTATAAAAAATTAGGGTTACTAAAAGCAATGAATTCATTCTTAAAATCTAAAAACTATGCTTTCCCAGCTCGGGATGAAGGTAGTCAAGAAATACTCACCAATGAGCATCCTGATGATAAACAAGTAACTCTGAATACTGATATTGTATATTATAGTGACCTAGAAAAAACCATTAAAACGAGTTTACATACAGAAATTACAAGATTCAAAACTTTGAGTGGTGAACCTCTACAAGCGCTTTTAGACTATCTAGATGTCATTATAGTCTCCTTTCCTTTTAGAGGCAATCTTAAAGAATACATGTCTGACTTGCATGCTACTCTTCAAACAAAGAATAGTTGGACCGGCAGTGAAGTATTCGAGTTGGTAAAACGATTGGAAACAGTTCATGCACCAGTGTATACAACCAATCTGGAATACGTAAGGTGCAAAGGCAGTCAAACTAAATTCCGTGGATACACTTGTGGACTTTGGACACTATTTCATACTTTGACTGTGAATGCAGCTCAAAAATCTGGTCCAGAAAGTCCGCGAGTTTTGAAAGCTATGCATGGCTATGTCAAACATTTCTTCGGTTGCACAGAATGTGCGGTGCATTTCCAGGCCATGGCCTCTAGGAATAGAATATTTGATGTAAAAGAAAATGATAAAGCCGTGCTTTGGCTATGGATAGCACATAATGAAGTTAATCTTAGACTAGCAGGTGATGTCACTGAAGATCCTGAACATCCAAAGATTCAGTTCCCAAGTGTTGCAAGGTGCCCTGAGTGTAGACTTGCCCGAGGTGCTTGGAATCTACCAGCTGTGTACCAGTATCTCCAAAATGTGTATGGAGGTGTAAGCATCCACGCTATGCGGCGTGCAAGGTCTTCTGCAGCTCCACCGAGCCCATTCTCCAATTTGGACATCGGAATGCTAAGTCTCCTGTACATATTATCTTTCATTATTCTTATTTTAGTCATAAAATATTTTTTATCTAGACGTTATAAAAAACGGTTTTACAAACATGGACGGGGTAAAGTATAACATCATTTTTTACAGTAACATAGTTTATAATTAGTAACAACAAATTGTCTGATGGCTGGTTATTTGATAGTTTTTTTGATTAGTAAGAATATTAGCTGAATAAGTAACACAAAACGCCGTTTTGTTTGTTTTGTGGAATCAATTATTTTTGAAGGAAAAAAATATTTTAATTTTATTAACATTGCATGCAACCTAGGGAACAACTGCATGATCTGCCAAAATTCTAATCACAGTACAGTAGTCAATGGTGCCGATTCTGTTGTCACAAAATTCTCTAAACTAAACATCACTAAAATTTGGTTTAGTCCTGTCAAACGACGATTTCCTATTCTGAAGTAGACTAAAGTGACACAACTAGATTTTAGTTTGACAGCACTAAGATTGCACTGAGTTATTAATTTAGTGAAAATTACAATTTTGCTATTCTGAGTTTGCCAGTTTTCACCAAAAATTTTGACTATAATAATTTATTTTAACTAAATCTGACTATTTTTAATTGCGACTAAAAAGGTGTGGAATAAAATTAGTGATCATGAACTAAAATTCACACCGACGCCTCGCCTTCACATGCAAAAACAGTACTGTATTGTTTGTTTTCCTTTTCTTTTGCTTATATCTCGAAAATGACGTGTCCTATCACAAAAGTAATGAAATTTTCGACCCCCTTTTATTATACTCCTGCACTTAGAAATCTCAACACGTGGGTAATATTTTTTTTATATTTTTCAAACAAAAATTGAGAAATTCTATATAAAACACGTCCAGCCCTTGCGCGCGCCTTTGTCTCTCAAAAAATTCATTGCGTAGCGCACACGACTACGATGTTGCGAAGCCAAAAGAAAAAAAAATATCACGTTGCGAAGGCAAAAGAAAAAAAAAAAAATACCACGTGAGTCGCGATTGTCAAATTGGATTTTAGTCATGTCGAAATAATTTTTAAATTTACAGAATAGCGTTACAATTCTCATAGCCAAAAGTAAGGAATTTTAGAGATAGTTTAGTTCGGTGTACAACAGAATCGGCATCACTGTAGTACCGTAGTATATACTTGATTAATGCAAAATGTTTTGAAGTTTAATACATGTGGATTCGTTTTCGAGCAGTTATATGCAAGGTAACATCAATTTGAGATTGAACTTAAATAAATGTCACTATCTTCATCAGACTGCTTGACAGCTGAACTTTTTGTTTTAAACTTAGGAATTTTGAAATTGTCTCTTTTGATTTTACCAATTACGTATTTAATATATCAATTTCCATATAGTTTTAATTGCCTGGAAATTTTCATTATTTGGACAACTGCAAAACTCATAATATAATAATTATTCATTGTTAAAAAATGTATCAGTAATTTTTGGAAGTAATTGGTTCCACATACACACAGTTTGGATTTTGGCTTGTTTGTAGGTACGAGAGTTCATGGGTGATTTTATTACCTTGTCCATAATACGGGATAGTAGTGACTTTACAGGGTGGATTTGTGAGACGGAACAAGATACCGCTACTGTTGTAGCTACAGGGAAACATTCTCAATAGATGTTTGTAAAATTTGTCCATAATTTGTTAATGCAGTTAGCAATTTCTCAAACAGTTAAAGACAGTTGCCAAAAGTCGTACCCCATGTCAAAAATTCATCCTGTATGAAGAGTTAGAAATAATTTAGTACCAATTTCAACATTAGCTTAGAAATGTTTATTTATGTGAAATTTAAATAGTTTATTTCCTTTTTATTTATACACACAGCTACAAACAAAGCTAAACATCATAAACCAGTATAAACTGATCTCACATTATATGGGGTTTCCATATAATGAGTTTTCAGCTTAAACTGGAAATGTATAGCTTGATGTGTAGCTGTGTGTACTACTACTTAAATTCTCACTCTTAGCACTGTTTGACGCAAAATGCTTGAACACTGTTTGACTAGATTAACAATGGTTCTCCACAATTATTTCTGCACTTTTTTTCTAACTAACAGCTGCAAAAGAATGCTCTTTATTTATCTTTTCTTTGAATTCGTTGTCGTGTTGATGTCAGGACTATAGACGTCCACATGATAATTTACAAACATGGTGACCCCTTAAAAACGGTTCAAAACTATTTTTAGTTGGTTCTTACTAAGCGTCTTCCGAAACTCACCATTTAATCAGCTAATAAGAGAAATTTATATATTTTTAGAAACTTTCGATTCTAATATTTTTACGTCCTTCGTCATTTATTTTCGTGAAATTATTTCTTTTGATAATATTTTACAAAGCATGTAGCAAGTAAATATTTAAACCATATAATTTTATTTAAATGTTTATTCGTATTATTTAATTACTTTGTAGAATCGAAGGAAAAAGTGGTTAGTTAAAAGAACATGCATTTAGTTTTGATTGCCAGTACTAATTAGCTTGTTCTCGGCTCTTGAAAACTTCATAAGGTCATGTTGCTTCTAGAGTGCATGGTAGACAAAGCAAAAACTAAAACCTTCAAGAAGATGATCAGTTGATGACATTTCTGATAAAAATACGAATTTTGGAGATGGCCCATAGCCGAGACTTCGCTAAAAGCCTAATTACACTCCGCGATATTCAGGGACACTTAAGTGTAATAATAATAACGAAGGAAGACTTCCTATTAAAAATAACACGTGTTCGAAATATCGGGCGAACGCAGGTCTAAAACCACGATATACGTGGTTTTAGACCTGCGTTCGCCCGTCTTACAATGACGTCTCTGAATGTCAGCCTTGCAATTGAAACTACATAGGTACTTGAAAATAGTTATAAATATAGGAATAATAGGTGCTTACCGTGGTACCGTTGGTACCGTGTGGTGCCGGACGTAAAGAATAACACCACCCCATTTCTTCCCGTGGGTGTCGTAAAAGGCGACGAAGGGACTTACTGGAGAATGGGCAGCAGCGTTCTCTATGCATTTTACCACCATACTGCGATCGCCAACCCGCCTGCCAAGCGTGGCGATTATGGCAAAGCCCCCCAAATTGGGGGAGGCCTAAGTCCAGCAGTGGACGTCTTACGGCTGAAATGATGATGAATGATGAATAGGTGCTTTGTTTTCAAAGAACTACTATTTACAACTTTAATATATCAAATAGTTACCATTATTAATATTAGTCCATCTAGTGTTTAAAGTTAAAATAATAATACAGATTCACGTACACACGGCTACACATCAAGCTATGCATTTCCAGTATAAACTGATCTCACATTGTATGGGGTTTCCGTATATTGAGAGGTCAGCTTAAACTGGAAATGCATAGCTTGGTGTGTAGCCGTGTGTACATACACTCCATAAAGTAGTAGTTAATATCTCTGTGTTTTTCGAGTTTAAAGAAATTATTCGCTATGGTATATTGAATCCCTACCTAAATGCAAGAGTCTGTACCTGCCCGCCTCAGAAAATTCAAATTATACGAAGTTTCCAAGAGGCGATAGGATTCGAGAAAACGCGGTGAAAATAACCGATGTTCGGCCAAACTTTTTATTTTCACCGAATATTCGGTTGAACTTAGTATCTGGTTTAAACCGCCATCGGTCCATCCCTATTTAACACTTTTAGTGCCAAGAACCCGGATCCGGGTCCAACGGAATTACCGTTCGCATGCCCACAACTCGCATCCGAATCCTACGTACCTATAAGTAGTTTGTACCTTGCGACCATGCCGTGCACCCGCCTACCGGGTGCAAATCACAAAAATAAGCTAGGTGTGAATAGAGTCTACTTTTGAATAATTCTTTTTTCGACCTGGCACTGAAGGTGTATTTTTTTGTTGTATTGATAACAAAGAGATATTTATACACAAAGAAATATAGAATTTTTCTAATGGTGCTAAAATTATTATTTTAATAATAATAAAGTTCTAACAAGCAAAGCAAAAGATAAATATTAGCTTATCTTAACAAGATGATTTAATTTTTTTAAGAATTAGCAACATTTCATAATTTCAAATTAATCATGATTGAATCAATATAGCGTAAATAATTGAGATGGGGCAGTAAGGGAACAGTACCTTTAGGAAACCGTTCTTAAGATCTAGTGTAGCGATCGAAATGTCTTAATAAGTTTAAGAGCCCTCTCGCAAAATTTGTACGCTCGAGTTTAGGTAAAAGACGGCAGTCTTGAGTATGTGTGCGTAGCTATCCACACATACACAATACAAACAGTATAACGCGAGTGTCGAGACGGACTAAACAATATCGAGCCGTTAGAATTATAATGTGGTATTTAGAGATTTATGAAAATTTATTTATCCAAAGGTTTGTAAAGGTTTCTAGACTAATAAATAAACACAAATATATGTTATGTAAAGTATATAATTAAAATAAAAACAATCACATATTATTGTCTAATAATAATGACTTGTAAGTTTTTAAATAAATATTTGTCTTAAAGGCTAGGGTCTATAATTTCTGGCAATACGCAATTATTGTAAAACCGAGACAATTTCGGAATCATTTTTTCTTGCCAAAAACGTCATCTTTTAATACTTTTACTACTAGCAATGGAAAATCCGGACCAGTCCAGATAAGAAATATTATATAGATAACGAAACAAGTTACAGTTTAAATGGGTTTTTTAGAAAAATAACGTGAAATTGGGGTTTAAACTCAAGTAATCCGATACGAGGCGTGGCATAATAACTGTCATCGGCAGTATATCTCATTACCCCATTTGACAGGTCGACAGTGGAAAGGCTAACCATTACCACTTTCATCCTGCGCCGCGATTACTGAAAAAAAAAAACATAATGGCAGTGGGTCGATATGCCACCTTCCATACAAAAAAGTTCACGAACCCGTTTCGATGCAATATTGTTTTAGTCAATAGTAATTAATATTAAATTACCCAATAATAAACGATTATTAAAATCATCAATTTAAAATTACGAGAGTGAAAGTGTAAAAAAATCCTTGAAATTGTAATTACGGTTCTGTAGGCCATGTTAATTATGTACTAATGTGGTCGATTTGCAAATAAAAATAAATATCTACCTCACTTCTGGTGCTTTCTTTAAGGCTGCAGTATGTTTATTTCAACCCCATTTTTTTTCATTTTTCCCTATTTCTTCCCGTGGGTGTCGTAAAAGGCGACTAAGGGACTTACTTGAGAATGAGCAGCAGCGTTCTCTATGTATTTTACCACCATACTGCGATCGCCAATCCGCCTGCCAAGCATGGCGATTATAGCAAAGCCCCACATATTGGGGGAGGCCTAAGTCCAGCAGTGGACGTCTTACGGCTGAAATGATGATGATGATGATGTTTATTTTGCCTTTTTTTGAGACATACGCCCCATTGCTAAAACAATTAAAACAAAAAAACTTGAGAGGTGTCAAGGGACACCCGGATGGAACGAAGTTCCTTTCCAGGATTCAACAAAAATATTCTCTCTCTCATCATCATCATCACCGCCATCATCATCATCGTCACCGCCATCATCATCACCATCGTCATCATCACCACCACCACCATAATCATCATCACCACCATCATCATCACCACCATAATAATCATCATCATCATCACCATCATTATCATCATCGTCATCATCATCATCATACAAATAGCAACAAACAACAAAATATATACGGTCGAATTGAGAAACCTCCTCCTTTTTTTGAAGTCGGTTAAAAAGTGTAGTTCCAACTTTTTCTCTTAAATTCCGTCTAGCCCCCTTTCGCAACGCGCCATAAGGAACTTCGTTCCAAAAATATAAAAATTTTCTATAATCTATCAAAATAATACTTGATAATAAACGAAACTCTTACCCTAAACAAAAATAATGCAAAGAGTACCAAAATGTTTTAGTCACAGTATATTTTTGCGTTCACGATACGAGTATCCGAAAACTGAGACGCGGGAAAAAGTGACACAGGTCCTGCCTCGTTGGGCGCTTGCGCCGTACTAAACGGTGCCCGCTTGAGCATCGTAATTTATTCTAATTTAGAGTGATTTCAACAACGATATTATGTCTAATTAAATAAACGGATTTAAATAAAACTTGAGGATTCGATTTGTTATAGAGCATACTTTATATTGGCATGAATTTTTAAATGTAATTATGCTTTATTCAAACCAAAAAAACGCGATAAAATTGCGAATAAATCGTAAAAATTGTCATAAGACTTAATTTTTTTACTAATTAATGCTATTAAAAATCAATATTCTAGTACTAAATGTGTCAAAAAAATTATATGTCTGATGTTTTGTGTATTTTTTTAATTCAAATTTATACATATTAATGGTAGAAATAGGAGTCTGAAATTGACTCTGCGATGATTTTTCAGAAAACTAGTTTTGGGAGATTAATTACTACAAAGTAAACAATTTTTTTTTTTGTAAATGTGTTACTAAAAGTGTCAAGAGGAAGGATTGATCTATTTTTACATGTATTTGTCAATGCCAGAATATTTACTAAACTGATAAATTAGGCGACTAAAATCTTAGATATTCGCGCAAATATGCGAAATGGCTCTTAAGACCGTCGTTCATTTATTATTTTAGAAACGTTTAGAAATTGTATTTTTGTTTTTAGGGGATTATTATACACATATTTTGAAATGTTGTCAATTGCGGCCAATAATACCTATTATTGTAATAGTTATGTTTTTATAATTTAATCATATAAATATATGATTAGGTCTATGAAAGTATAATCAAATAAGATTCCATAATATTGAGATATTTAAATTAAATTTACTTGTATAATATAGCTTAGAATTAACAATAATAATGCCTTATTAGCTTTTCAGTAAATAGTTTCAAACTCGAAAGAAAGAGAAAGTCTTATAGAAGAAGATTCCTATTACCTATAAACTATGTACATATTTGTGAATAGGTATATATCTAAATCAGATAATAATTATTAAAGTAAAAAAAAAACCGTATGAATTGTTTATAGGTAAAATGTAAATGAAAAAATAATTATATATCGACGGAAACAGTCTGTTGGACGGCAGTGCTCATAATAATTGCACGTATTGTTCGCGACGCTGTAAAAGCAAATAAATTAATACACTATTGTTTCACTCACTGCATAACTAAACCTGTAGTACAATAACTTTCCAAACAATCGTCCGGATATTTAAAAATTAAATCTAAACATTTATCTTTATTAGTCCACGGTTTATATCTCCTAATGCTTTATTAAATCCACCTCAGATTCATTGTTATTGGTTACTAATGATTCGATTTAAATATTGTTACTATATTAGGAACTCTTGCTAGGGTCGCCGCGGTCGGTCCTTCCATTTCATAACGAGACCCCTGCACCCTAATTGCATAACGTACAATCCATCAGAATCTGAATTATTTTGAAGATTATTTCTAATCCATTGTCTTATGTTCGAAAAAAATATCTGGTCAACAACGTTAATAACGCAATAAATGTTGCTGAACTGTCAAGCTGTGAAAGCGATTCCTTCTTGATAGAAAGTTACCCCTCTGGGCTTCCGTGCATCGGATGGCACGTTAAAGCGTTTAAGCATGCGAAATTTAAATTTTCTTACATTTTTACAGTTGAGGCCAACAGAGACAGAGTGGCCTATCTAAAAAAAATAAAAAGAATATTGGTGCCTGGGGTTAACATGATTCCTAAAAGATTAAGAATATTACATATTAAGAGTTTTGGGCACCAAAGAATAATAACTTATGTTTATTTTCTAAAGTTACAATTATTTGAAATCAGGGCTTCTTTCAAACTCAAACTCAAAGCATTTATTTCAAATAAACCAATTACAGGCACTTTTAAATTGTCAAGTGGCGGTGAGTCAGATAAATGAAGCTAGTTGCCCATTCCAATGCGTAGGTACCAATGTAGAAGAACGGGTAATCTGAAGAAAGGAATGCCGTAAATATCTTATGTATTTTTTATTACCAGCTACCTGACCCGACAGACTTTGTCGTGTTCCAATTTCAATTATTTGTACAAAATTTCCATGGAAAATGCAATTTCTAAGTTCCCGGCAACGTTAAGAATTTTTCTTTGCGTCAGAATCTGATTCGGTCTTACTAACATTTTGTCTTTGTTATATTGATTAGGTAATAACAATGGAATTTCGCTGGTTAGCGTTTCCTCCAACGAAACTGGCCACGGCTTTTGACTTAGCAGGCTGCGGCACGACAAGTAACTTCGTATCAACATGCGGACCGTAGTCAGTAGTGGATTTTATTCAACGTAGAGAAGTAAATCAGACATCCAAATACCCGGTCGATTCTAAATTTCAATAAAATAAAAGCTTCTGTATTCAAATCCAGCTACAAAACCCGTCTAAAATTTCAAAATATTTTGAACTTCAAGCCACCCGTGCGCGGCTTAGGCAATCGCTCCATGTAAAATAGGGACCTATAGGCGGTATTCGGTTACACTGGAAGCCGATCCCAACATAGTATTGTAAAACTTGGCATATGATAAATAATATTAATCTATTATTAAAAGTTATTATTATCTACTTACCTATAAAAATATATTTGTCTCAAATTATAGGTTGTAGTGAAAAATAAATACTGGTTTAGTGCATGTTAATGGATTTAATAACTAGGTATGTCAGTAAAATTGGTGTTATTTAAGAATATTTTATGAAGTCTGGATATCAGACAGTAAACGAATATTTATAATATTTTGTTCAATTATTTTGATAAAAATTATTGAACAAAATATTTTTTAAATTTTATAGCAAAATCGTATAACCATTAAATGAGGTAGGTACATGATACTGTGTAAATATATAGGTACATAAGTAAAACCTATTTTTATCAAAAAATAAAAAATGCCCGATTCCATCAATTCGTAAGGAACTTGTTTCTGTGAATAAATATAATTAGATTCGTAGCAAAAAAGTGCCTATATCATGAAGTGTAATTTAAAATATTTGTCGTAAGATGTCGCACATCTGAATAGGCGTAGGATCGCTACAGCTATAGTATTTTTCAGTTTTTTGCTATTGGCGGTATTCATGGGTAGGTACCGATATAATACTTTGCGTAAAGTCAGAATTAAATTGATTGACGTCTATGGAAAAGGAAAAAGATATGCATGTTCAAACAAATTACCAATGAGTTAATTAAAACTTAGACATAATCTAAGTTTTAATTAACTCATGTATTGTTGATTTGTGAGGAAAAGGACGTTGCACGCTAGCAATCAGATATTTTGAAAATATGGCATTACCCACAAAGTGTATGAGAAAGTGATTAATAATGTTATGACGACTGAAAATGAGGTCCTCATTTCTACTAAATGTTATTTTTTTGTAGCTATGTATTATGTTCAGCGACATCTTCGCCAATTGTAAACTGTTTTTAATCATTCTTTATTTGTTCGAAATAATGTTTTGTTGAAGTGTTGGTCCTTTATGTATAGTTCCGATGAGTGGCATTTAATTTAACTAACAGAATTAAATCCACTTTGTGTATTCTGATAATGTTAAACAATTTCCTGTCACTGTAATTTACATGGCTACAAGCAAAAAGTGAAAAATAGTTGTCAGTCGTTTTTATGTAAAAATCTATATAACGTTCATATTCATTTCTTAGACTCATTTGTTCTCATACTATCCGAATCGGAAAAAATATTTGTAAAATGATTATAATTTGGTAATTTCTTTGTGGTAATATCCACGAATCGCGGGCTACCTTGATGGGTCCCCCTTTAGAACATTTTGATCGGACCGTCATTTCTCGGATTCGGATCGGAGCCAACAACGTCTGAGTTACGGTAATTCGTATTTATGTTTTCAGTAAGTACCTGTTTTAAGTCAACTGAAAGAAAATGTACGTACAGCGAATACTTTAAATATTTCGCTGATAACAAATATAGACAACACCGACAAGACCTTGCCATGATTTTAAAACATTCTACAATCATGTTAGACTTGAAAAAGAATACCTAAGCCCATGAGAACTGACCATTACAAATGTAAAAAATATCGCGACGAAAAATATCATAAAATAAATTTTCTAACATAGTATAATAGCAGATATTCGCGTCAATTTTACTGTACAAAACTATATTTTACTTACGCTTGGAAAGCACAGCGTGCAGGTAAAACTATAAACGTATTCAATCAAATACAAGATAGAGAAAAAAATATGTATATCCCTATTTGAGTTGTTTTAATTACTTACCATTTTCTCAATATGTGTGCCAATAATGTACTGATGAATAATGTTTTTACATCCAAACAGTACGTTTCATCGCAACTGAGTGGAAAATGGACTCTCGGTTAAGGTCAGTAGGTTATCTACTACTTAATTATATTTTGTGGTGGTGGACAAGTTGTTTAAATAAATGGTGGATGTATTTGTATGGCTTCGTCCAATATGTGTTACATGTTTCATTAACGGTGTACGGTAGACAGAAATTGTTATGACGACAACCATAATTAACCCTAAAGTAAACTAATAAATTGTTAAATTGTATATCAGACTCTTAACTTGTAATTAAACGGTTTATTATATTATGAGCTTCTGTTTACGTACGTAACAAAAAGTTGTTACGGAAACAGTTGCGTTGTTGCTAATATATAGAGCAGCAGGTTCATCTGGCCCGGTGACGGCTGTCGAGCAAATATCGACATCGATGAAAATTACGACAGATCTAATCTGTAGAAATTTCACCGTGAAAACTAACATGAAGTGAGCTGTCAATAGTGTCAATCCCGGAAGGGATTTTTCTACTGTTCTACTATATAGGCAGTTGTAACCGCAGCCAACCTTAAGGTACATTTTAGTAGTTAAGACTCTTAAATATTTGGTAAAAAAATAATATTTATATGACACGTAGCTATGGTAAACACATAGGTTTACCCAGCTATGGCAAAACCTTAAAATATTTCTAGATGTAGTATTTATAATTTCTGTCTTCGACTTCTTTTGGGTCTAATGTGCGTGTCATGGATCTTTAAAATGTTAACAGAACATTTGCACCCAAATAACTACTACAGGTGAAATGACAGGTCACTTTAAGTTCACTTCATCTGTTTTTAAGGTGACATTTTACAGAATAGACTTGTCAATTTACAAGTGATTTTGATAGTTTTACTTAAAGCCACCGGCCAGATAAGCTGGCTGTATTAAAGACATATTATCAATATGCAGTTGACGCTATTGTCAAACAGAACCTATTAATTTTTACGGTGTAAATAATACCAAATCCAATAAAAAACTTGGACATAGTTAGTTGGGTCATTCATACATTACACATTATATGTCAAAATAGTTTGTGTTGGTATTTCAATACAGTTTTGTTTGTAGAGACGACTGGTTGCCTATAGGGGTAGGTAGACTACCTGCAAAAACTCGTTAGCAGTACGGGTTTTGGGTCATCTAATCACAATCGATTATGTATCTCGGTACCCCCCGGGCCCCCAAATGCAAAGCACAGCGTCTCAGTGAGGTCCCGTTTAGTAATGGTTACATGTTTTTCATTTATCATCACCGAAAGTGAATTTTCGTTGTATAGTCGCCTAAAGTAAAAGTTAGGTAATAAATCCATAAATCTGCATTATGGATTACTTTTCTGATTTGTTAATTAGAAAAAAAAAGTTTGCATAAGACTCGTGTACCATATAACACGGTATTATTTTCATAGCAAAGTCAGTTTTTAGGCTAGCCTGAGCCGTGTCATCAGAGAAAAATGGCGTATGGTGCTGGTTGATGTTACTCATGTGATATCACTATATGAAATCATATTACAATTGATTAGATTTTTTAAATAATGAATTGCCAGAATCTCTTAAAATTGAACCTTAGAAGAAAGAGAAGAAGGCTGTAGTTTTAGGTTGGATAATTGCGGTAGTAACGAACTTTTCTCCGTTCCGTTAGTTTTATCAGAATACTGTTGGCCGACTGAGAACGTTTTATCGATATAATGTGTTTGTATCATAAGTTCCGGGCTTTTTCCCAGCGGGGGTCTCGTTATGAGTAACTGGAGTGCCAGCAATGGAAGGTCCGGAATTTGGGGCAACCACCTCAAGTCTCCGTTTGGTTAGATTCAACATTCCCTTATAGCTAGTGAAAGAACAAAGATTACGTAATATTTTAAAGTTACCCACGGCTGTATGGTAAATAGGTTTTCACACGGCCTGGGGTATGGGGCAATGACGTTGCTAGTCATTTGGAAAGTAAACCGCTTTGTCACATCCGACGGCTAAATTGGGAAAACCAAATGATCCTAGGGATTTCCAGTAACAGTTAAATAAAGAGTAGGGAACTAGGGAGGTAGTGGGTACCCGTACCTTTTTGGGCCTTTGTCGTTTTGTTCGTTTTCTACTAATGCGTGGTCGTAATCGATATGTTTCCAAATATTTGACATATAGCTTAGGCAGTTATATGCGTATACTTTGTTCATAAGTCCATTATGAACATTACATAGACAAATTGAAGAGGTGACAAACTAACCACTATGAATTCATCAAAATAACCACATGGGAATTCATTACGAAGTACTGAAAAATGTTTTTGAATGCAACATCTGTATGCATCATGTGTTATATTTGTGGACTGCGCAGTGTTACACAAAGTCACAAAGCATTGTGGACTCAATTAGGAAGTTGTGAGTTTGTGTGGAGACAGGACGTAGTTAGGAAGATAAGCGGATAGCATGCTCGTTCTCTGTATCTATCAGTGTTATTCCATCCATTTATTTGTTAGCACTTATACAATTGACATCATAAATCCATAACCCTTACATAGTTTTTCATCTGCCCGTATGGCGTGGCTACTGGTAATTCCATAGATAACAACTAAATAGCTATCGAACGGCTAGCATCCACCCTCATGGCCACACCTATTGTGGGATATTTTTAGCCAATCGGTCATTTTTAACCAAATAGGTCGGTACCTACTACTATCATGTTTTGGCGTAGGACAATATTATAGATTCCTGTAATGTCGTGTAAATGTAAACGTAACATGAAATGTAATAAGTCGTCCTAATGTATGCCCTACAACACAACTAGGCGAATTTGTTTCAACCTATCTTGCTTTTAGGTTATTGAATTCTTAATCATTAAGCGAAATATTTAGTAGTTAATTAAAATGGGAACAGAGATATCGTTATTGAAGTAGTGAATCTCTTATCAGGTATGCAATAAAATGTTGAAATACAGTTTACCGAATACTTTGATAGCATAAGCATAATCAGCCTGTAGTGTTTCTACTACTGGGACACAGGCCTTCACTCGGTGAGAGGATGATGTGTAGGAAATATGCCAGTGTCAACGGACTTTCCAGTTTCGTTACTAACCTACTAGTTGCGGTTAACCCTCTGCTCTCTTGGATACATTGGCTTTCTTTTTAAATTTGGTAGATTAAATTGTCATTCACTGGGTTGATATTTTGGTAATTAGTTTTTGTGATATTGATGTTCCACAGTCGGCGACGATGAAATACAGAAGTATATAGGGAGGATTAATAACCCCATTCAAATGAGTTCTGATCAAATAACACCCCGCACCTTGGTTATTGCAAAACAGACCTTAATTATTGAATCTTGGTACAGTCGAGTTCTTTAATATATGAGCATGTTTATGAAACAGAAATATATAGGCAATGGTAAGTTTCATAACATTCTCAACAGCTTTGCTCTTCAATAAATTGTAAACAATCTTTGAAACCATAAATATGTGACTAAATTATATCAATAATATTGCTACAGATAAAGACTAAAAATTGTGCGCAATCCGTTGGGCATATTATTTAGCGCAAAGTTAGGTTCACAATAATATCTATCTATCTGTTTTGGCAATTTTACATGTCTCGTATTGTTGTCATAAAAATTTTCAAAAGTCCATCCTATTGTAATATTTTTCTTTGAAACAAATTCAATTTGAAGTTGTTAGTTATGACATCCTGCATCCGAATACCTACTGGATAGCATCCTCTTCGTGGATTGATAAATATTTCTTAATTTTTTTTTTTAAACAAACATGAATAATTTTTATCGAATAGACGAACATACGAAACATGTAATAGGTATTTTGGAGGAATAAAGGCAAAAGGGCATTTGTCCTCGCAAGATACTGGTGCCGATTCTGTTGTACATGGAACTAAACTATCTCTAAAATTCCTTACTTTTGGCTATGAGAATATTAACGCTATTCTGCAAGAAAAAATCTCTAAATTAAAAAATTATTTTGACACGACTAAAAACGAATTCGACAATCGCGACTCAACGTGGTTTTTTTTTCTTTTGGTTTCGCAACGTGGAACTTGTGTGCGCTACGAAATGATTTTTTTTAGAGACGAAGGCGCGCGCAAGGGGGCTGAAGGGGGCAGCCTGGACGTGTTTTATATGGAATTTTTCACATTTTGTTTGAAAAAAAAAAATTACCCACGTGTTGAGATTTATTTGTGTGGGGTTTATTAATGGGGGTCGAAAATTTCATTATTTTTGCGATAGGACATTTTCGAGATATATGCAAAAGAAAAAAAAAAAGCACTGTTTTTGCACGTGAAGGTGAGGCGTTGTCGGTGTCAATTTTTGTTCATGACCACTAGTTTTATTCCACACCTTTTTAATCGCGATTAAAATAGTCATATTTAGTCAAAATAAATTATTATGAAAACCGGCAAGCTCAGAATAGCAAAATTGTCATTTTCACTAAACTAATAACTGAGTGCAATCTTAGTGCTGTCAAACTAAAATATACACTTAAAAATACACTTTAGTCTAATTCAGAATAGGAAATCTTCGTTTGACAGGAATAAACCAAATTTTAGTGATTTTTAGTTTAATTTTAGAGAATTTTGTACAACAGAATCGGCACCACTGTTGCTAGTTGGGTGTTTCGGTTAGTATTAGAATGATGAATTTTTAATGTAATCTATCTTACTACCGTATATTGTCCCACTGCAGAAAACGGGACTGCTGGAAAAGGGAGAGGGAGGGAGGGAGAGGGTTTGCTAGTGTTGACCAGCCCTTTCGGTAGAAGAAGATAACATTTTATTGATGACTAAGTTTGTATAGAACTATTTATGATCATTTTAACGGTTGCAATATTGTGATTTTTGTGATACATTGTCACTGCATATATTAATAACCTTGACTGTACCATCGATACTTTATTAGAGATAGATGCTTGGTTACGAACAACCTTATTTTTTTGTACATAGTGCATACCTGAAAGCAGTTGTTCCGTAGTTCGGCTTAATTCAGTCTGTTTTAAACCATGTTAAAGGTGTTAACAATATGTTTTCATTGTTTACAGTGCGGGGACAGTTCTAGCTTACCTGTAACTTTGTCAAATTTCATCCTTATTTAAAATAAATTTCGGTAGGTACAATGTAATTTGTTTCGGCTTTTCTCTGTCGTATTAAAAAAGTTGTGTATTATATTACGTATCGCTTCGCTTCCTAATTAACTGGATATCTATGACTTACCCACAGGTACTCACTTTGTTTTTATAAGTCCAGTAATTATTTCGCCGCCTGCTGGGTGAGCACGCTTTTAATTTCCGCTGAATAGTAGTAGCTATATCCACAATAGGTATGTAAATTTATTAAGTGGAGTAATTCAAGTAGGTAATAGCACCTAGATAGGCATTAACCAAATATGTACCTAGGTAGATGTTTTGGAAAGAAAAATAAGAACCTCTAACTGGAAACAAACGTTATCTTGGTCAGAGGTCGGCAAACTGTTAAGCTAGAAGAGGTAAGCACAACGTTATTGGCCATGAAGTGAAATATATTATTTTCCTTCTGCGCAATTTTATTGCGGTTATCTAATACTTCTAAGCGCCTCGGTTTGCCGAACTCTGAACTAAGCGAAAAGTTTACCGATAACTTTATTAAATTAAAAAGTATCTTGTCGTACTATTAGTCGTTTAGGAAGGTTATGGGTACACATTTTAAAGTTAACCCACATGGGGGGGGGGGGGGGGGAGGGGGCGCTGCGACCTATCCACAAAATCACTTGTAAATTTTGATGCACTATCGCAATTCGCATTCCACCTACAAGCGGGCTGCATGCTGGATGCATCTGTTCTCTGTGCTTTTCTTTGCGTTTTAACTTCACATAGAGAGGGGGATAATTAGGTATGCCATTGTTATATCAAAATCTGACCAAGGGGTATCGTATTACCCAGTAACTGTGTTGTGGAGGGCAGATAGGTAGTCACTCCATGTAAAATACTGGTATTCAGCTGCTTGTGTAGACTGGTTCCCACCCCAACATTTTGCGTAACGGCTAGGCAGATGATGATGGCTTTTGCATTTTCCTACCTACTCATCACTCGGCAGGTCGCCATAATACCCATTCATGAGACCTCCCATCGCGAACGTAAAGTGTAACAATAGATGACACTATAACCTTTTTGTTTTGATTACAGGTACATGTCAGCCTGATAAGTTGACGATTCGAGAAATCATCGCTTCAATTATTTTTATACTCGAGTCCTGCCGTACCTAAACATAAACATGATGATTTGATGATAGCTCTAAGGTAGAAATATTGTTGAATTTTTAGATGACTTTACACTTTATAATAACTCATTGATATTTGAAAAGTAAAACTTAATGTCTTCGTCAACAATATCAAATGCTTAGGTTCAGGAGATAATAGGTAATATGCATTTATCCATCTGAATTCAAAAAATCGTATCCACACATTTGGCAAGACGCAGATCATACTTTGTCTTAAGTAATCGTTCTATACGAATGTGAACAGATACGAAAAATTATAATTTTCGTATAACTAATGTATATTGTGTAAGCGTTTTATAAGTATCTACATGAGCATTCTTCCAACTTGAATAATGTTCACATTCGTGTGCGACGCTTACTTTATTTATTTAGTTTAGTCAAAGTCCGGTCTGTGAATCTCGCCCTTGCTGTGACGTTGTCACATTATTGCTAGAATGTCTATATTGTCGAATTTGCAATACAGAACCGAAAAAATGTTTGTTTATTATATTATCCACTGGAAATGTTGCGGTATTGCTTTATTTAGTGTTCAGGTTAGCAGTCATCTCTGTGGATACATTTGTTAATGTTATGTTAAAAATCAAAAATACACAAAAAAAACATTGTTATGTTGGCGCAAAAGATTCAATAATAATATTGTGAATTCGTCGGGGGTTATCCCATTCTGAGCGTTTTCAATTGAAATAAATAAGAAATTTGCAATTTCATAATTTGGGTTCACTGTGTCGCGCTTTTTGCTTTCCAAAAACAAATTTGGGCTAACCCACTCATACGGACGCCTGTTTAAGGCTCAACCTTATGCTCACGAAAAAGCATCCTAGACTAGTTCTATACAATAGCCATTTACTCACGCTGTTGTAGAAAATTATAATTTATTATAGTGATGGTGATGTGATTGAACGCCATAGTGATGTTTTCATGAAATAGGAAGTCATATTTGAACTTCAAAGTTTTATTGGTGTTTTAAATCATTGTTATTCTGTAAATATTTTCGTTATTGTCGCAAATTTTATTTTGATCAACTTACAACCTTGTACCTACTAAGCTGCAAAAAACGTAAGACGAATTTGTATGTTTTTAGTTGATTATACCTACCTCCTCTAATCGATGTTAAAGCTGATTGTAATCGCTGGTTTTAACACTAGCAACGATCATTTGATGCCTATTGTATAATACAATTCTGATTGGTTTATTAAAATATAATTTGTATTTTTATTCAAATGTTTGTAGTATTTGTAAAAATGTAAAAGTTATGATTTGTATAATTATGTAGAGCGATGAGAAAGTTACAATAGGATGGGCTCTAGCGAATTATCGCCGCAGCTTGCTTTAAATCAAAAATGTATGGAAAACCATTCACTTAACATAATTACTGTGACTTCGTTTTTAACTGCCTACCTATCTACTTTCTAAGTTAACCTTGGACACCGCTGGCTAACGGTTGCCTTAAAAATAAACTGCACCCTGGTGGCGTCATGCATTTTTCTGACTGACAATAAATTATTCAACAATACCGTACTGGATGTCTTTTTTTTCCTGTTTCGTCGCGGAACACTTGCACTGGGTGTGATAGCAACGTGTAAGGGTATATTTTGACACTGCATTTTGAGCTAAATCTGGGGACACGGTGGTGCCCTCGCCAAGACGAGCTAAAACCCAACCTACATTTTTTATCGAAGCGTTTCGACTTATTCGTATTTTAAAACCCTCATAGCTTCGGCCTGGATAGTGCTAGAGATATTAAAATTTTCAGGAGATGTGCTTAGTAGACTCATAAAACACCCTTTTGTTCTAGCTTTTTTTCTTATTCGGCCTACCTTTATACTCTTTTATTTTATTCGGCCTACCTAAAAACTTTGTTTTCATCACTTACTCACCAACTCACCAGAACCTCTAGGGCACTTCTCGAAGTCCTAGAAAGCCGGAATTTGGTATGCGGCCTAGGATTTGTACAAAAAAATAAGCAATCTGTAACTTTCCCTTCCCTGCAACTTTAAAGGGAGGTGCAAGTCTCAGTACAATAACACCGCTAAAATAAAAAAATAAAAATGGAGTACCCTACAAAAAGAAAAGAAATCCTAACAAAATCCTTTAACGTAGAGCATGTTGCCGTGACTTAAAAACCCCTTTCACTCTACAAGGCCTGACTGTACAAACCTTACACCTTGGTAAAATGTAGGTATGGCTTGGCCGTTCCATTAACACTAGAAGTGCGGGCGTCCCAAAGACCCATTTCGATGTTCTTCCTGCTCTAATTAATATTTTATTATGCATATAATCGTAAATTTTTATGCCTTTTCATGAAATATGATGATTATTACTATTTATTATTTATACGAGACTTCAACCACGTAATTGCAATATAAGTACATATTTTTTTATCCAAATTTACCTCAGTCGGCATGTTCAGCACTTCTAGTGTTAAATTACAGCATGTCACAAAGTTTAGGACCGGTGACTTCTTACCATAGGGCCATATTTTGCGGTAATCTATGCGTAGTCCCAGCGGAAAAATGTACCTAATATCTTCCACGGAAGGAAAAGCGTAAACAGTTTTTGTTAAAGAGCTCCTCAATGGTTGGATGCACAAATTCGTACTTACCATACACAAAATTACACGAAGTCATACACTAAATATCTGCAAAGCTGAAATGACAAAATTCGATTTTTTCCGCTGGGACTTCGCACACCCCAGAATTCAATATCACTTCTCTAAATTCTCAAATTGAATGGCCAACGAGTCTATTGTATTTGATGGTAAATGTTCTAATGTATGTTACTGGACGAAGTTAATTTGTTGACCTTTTCACCGCCACGGACTTCAATAGAAGTTCCAGATTTTCGTGCCCCCAGCGCCACAACTTTATTAGAAGCTCTTCATTTTAACTATGTTATAAAAATAAATGTATAGTATTTAACAGGTTTTTTTCATTTTATTATTTAATATAGTTCGCTGTCTAATACTCTGTTTTTTTTTCCTCACAAAAAAGCCGTTATTTGTATTAAAATTGGCAAAAACAAAAACTCCGAACATTTTTAATGTCCCCAGAACGCCAAGGACTTGATATATAGTAGGCCAGTGATGTGACGCGAAAGTTATCACTGTTTGATTTCAGCCATTGTTTTATAAATATTATTATCTAAAACAATTTGAGGTCAGTAAAATATGAACTTAGTTAATTACTTTATAACAAAGGGAAAATATACTAATTTCGACCATCAGATGGGTGCCGGCTCGGAAAGCAATACTTGTCTATAATTATATTCCCATCCCTACAAAACAATTATAAGTCTATGCATGTCAGTGCCCCGGGCGCCACGAACTACTATTTTTTAGGGTGTTTCGAATTTTGAGACGTATGTCAACGTAGTTTGTGACGTATGTCAGCGTAGTTTTCGAACACAGTTTTTTTGCTGTCCTGGTAACCCTGGCAAGGATAATGGCACAAATTTATGAAATTATAGTATTGTCATCGGTCCTCGATAAGTCTACAGAGTTTAAATGAAATCTGGGTGCTTACTCTCGAATATAATTCCAATAGATCGACATTGGTCAAACGTCAGTTGGTTGAGTTAAACGTCAGGGATTGGCTAGACTCAGTGAGTCCAGCCAATCACTGACGTTTGACTGACAATTCCAATGTCGATCTATTGGAATTATATTCGAGAGTAAGCACCCTGGTCGTTTTAAGTGGGTCAAAATTGCGTTATAAGGAGTCTGTTACAAACAAACATAAAAGTGAAGCTAATAAAAAGCGTGTAAAATTATTATTATTTATTTATTTCAGACTACAAATGAGGTCCATTGTGTTAGTAACAATCTTACTTAGCCTATGTTAGTACTTAATAACTAAAACCGATCTCGTCCGATTGGCTAACGCCCACACAAGCGGACTATCTGCCCGGGCGGCTATCGAGTGCAGAATGATGTTGGGACTCTCACGCAACCTGCGAAGTAGCGAGGCAGATTTCTTACGCTATATTGCGTCAAAGCTGTCGGTGCTCGCGGCGGCAAATATTGCCGACGCACTGCAGAAGCGCGGCAGTCGCAATAGCACCCTGAACGCATTGTTATACTGGATACGCAGAGCATTGCCAGCCCTTTGAGTATATCTGAACCACAGGGCTCCCGCGTACAGTGTTGTACAATATGCCTTAAAAAGGGATATTTTAACTGCGACTGTACAACGAGAGAACCTGCGGGCTAGCATGTTCACCCGGACTGACAATGCTCTGCGCTCCCTCCAGATCTGAATCGTCATTCAGGGAATCTGTCACCAGGTGGCCCAAGTATTTAAACGTGTACACCCTGTTTATTGGGTGACCTTTAAGTAACAGAGGAGGGACCGTAGATGGACAGCTGGTACCAGACCTGAAGACGATATACGCAGTCTTTTTGGTGTTGTATATCAACCCATGAGACTCTGCGTACGACTCACACACCGCCAGTAACTTTCGGAGGGCATTGATCGAGGGAGCCAGCAGCACCATGTCGTCCGCGTAGCTCAAATTATTGGTATAATAATAATAAAAAAAAATATAAAATGTATAGTTGTTTTTTTAATGACTATTACCATTTTCCTGCGACTTCTTACGGGTGGATATCGGTTTGCATACACATATGAAGTTGTGGGAGATGTCCTTCAGGCCATTAGCCTTTTCAAACTTATCTCTTTAGTGGTTTAGTCAAGTTGCGGTAACAAGCAGACAAAATTATTTTCGCATTTTTATAATATTTAGTTATGTAGTGTGAGCTAGGTATATAATAATATCTAGTTTACTAGGTGTATACATAAAAAATGATGTCATTTGTTTTAGAAATAAAACTGCAAAGTAGGTATTAACCCATTCATTGACACATAAATTTTCAAAACATCACCTGGGTGCCACTTAATATTTTTAATGATTACAATAGAAAATATGTAATTAAATGTGTTTTTTAATGTCAAAAAATCCTAAATAAAAAACCCACCAAAAATGGTAAACGCAACAAATGCGTTGGTGGCACTGGTAAAAAAATTTAAATCGTAAATGCCTATCAACACACTGTTTGCGTTGACGTTTGGATAGTATTATCCAATCAAATACCACCAAGTGCCAGGTCTTTCCAACCAACCACAAACAATAACCAATTGTGCCAAGATAGGCAGGCATCAACCTGAAGGCCTAGATATTTAACAACCGGGGCTCGGGAAACGGAGGGGCATGAGCACTGAGAGCGCATATATGCGCTTTGAGTACCATTGAGTTTACTGGTGGTAGGAGGGATGGTCTGAGGCCAAAAGTGACAAAGTGAGTTTTGCTAATGTTTAGCGTAAGACTGTTACTAGACAACCAGAGCATTGTCTCGTGCAGTGCTTTTTCAGCAGTCTTATTTGCCGTGACCCAATCATTTCCATAACTCAGAATGACCGTGTCGTCTGCGTGTGCCAGGATTCGGGTAGAAGGCAGAGAGAGGGAGCAGAGGTCATTCACGTATATCTGAAAGAGCAGAGGACTAAGGAGGCTTCCTTGTGGTACACAGTAATTTAAAAATTCTTCGCTACTAATGTTGTCCCCTATCTTCACACATTGCGTGCGGTTCAGTAAAGTCCTTAAATATTTTGTGACCATCACCGCGCACCCCAATTGACTCCAGTTGGCGAGAAGGACGGGAACAGAGACGGTATCAAATGCCTTAGAGAGGTCCAGGAAGATGCCTACACACTTCTGTTTACTGTCCAGCTTATCCACCACAATATCCAACAACGCGGTCACTGCATCCTCCGTAGATAAACCTTTTCTAAAACCAAATTGGTTATTGGAGATTATTTGGTATTTGTCGAGAAACCGGCTGAGGTTTTTGTAGAGAATTCTTTCCAGTATTTTAGAGATGACCGGTAGAACAGAAATAGGGCAGTAATTTGTGACACCGTCTCTGTCCCCCGACTTGAAAATTGGGTGTACGATTGCTTTTTTCAGCGCCTATGGAAATGTTGTTCCAGTAGACAGAGCTAGGTTGCAGATATGCGTGATGGGTTTAACTAGAGCATGACTGGCAGCTTTGATTAAGTTTGGGGGTATACTGTCCCAACCGGCTGCACTATCCGCACGGAGATCCTTAATAATGCAACCTACTTCATCCTCATCTGTCGTGAGGAGACCCAAAGAATTGACCATAGATTGGTTATTGTTTGTGGTTGGTTGGAAAGACCCTGGCACTTGGTGGTATTTGATTGGATAATACTATCCAAACGTCAACGCAAACAGTGTGTTGATTGGCATTTACGATTTAAATTCTTTTACCAGTGCCACCAACGCATTTGTTGCGTTTACCATTTTTGGTGGGTTTTTTATTTAGGATTTTTTGACATTAAAAAACACATTTAATTACATATTTTCTATTGTAATCATTAAAAATATTAAGTGGCACCCAGGTGATGTTTTGAAAATTTATGTGTCAATGAATGGGTTAATACCTACTTTGCAGTTTTATTTCTAAAACAAATGACATCATTTTTTATGTATACACCTAGTAAACTAGATATTATTATATACCTAGCTCACACTACATAACTAAATATTATAAAAATGCGAAAATAATTTTGTCTGCTTGTTACCGCAACTTGACTAAACCACTAAAGAGATAAGTTTGAAAAGGCTAATGGCCTGAAGGACATCTCCCACAACTTCATTTGTGTATGCAAACCGATATCCACCCGTAAGAAGTCGCAGGAAAATGGTAATAGTCATTAAAAAAACAACTATACATTTTATATTTTTTTTATTTCCTTTATTCATTTTAAAAACTTATAAATTATATTTTTAAATATTAGAATATAAAATAAAAACATTTAAAAATATAAAAAATAGTAGCCCACCGGTATCGGGAACAGGGTCCAAGCTACCGGCGGTCAGGGCTCCAGAGAGAGGAACCTCCTGACAATGCGAGCCGTGTCCAGAAGTACCGCTTTCTGAATCAAGCCCTTGACCCAACTGCTTAACGAGAGCCTCTTCAGGTGTTGGTCGAGGCTCATGGCTATCAACCCATTGGCTGTGACGACTATCGGCACAACGATCGCTGAGTCCACATCCCACATGTCGACAACCTCGCGAGCCAAGTCAAGATACTTGATTTGTTTATCTTTTTCGGCTTTCACGAGGTTCTCGTCATGCGGAACCGTTATGTCAACAATCAATATTTTTTTTTATTATTATTATACCAATAATTTGAGCTACGCGGACGACATGGTGCTGCTGGCTCCCTCGATCAATGCCCTCCGAAAGTTACTGGCGGTGTGTGAGTCGTACGCAGAGTCTCATGGGTTGATATACAACACCAAAAAGACTGCGTATATCGTCTTCAGGTCTGGTACCAGCTGTCCATCTACGGTCCCTCCTCTGTTACTTAAAGGTCACCCAATAAACAGGGTGTACACGTTTAAATACTTGGACCACCTGGTGACAGATTCCCTGAATGACGATTCAGATCTGGAGGGAGCGCAGAGCATTGTCAGTCCGGGTGAACATGCTAGCCCGCAGGTTCTCTCGCTGTACAGTCCTAAAATCCCTTTAAAAGTAAAAAATAATAAAAAAAACTCAATCTTGAAGTACCCAAGTATATATTAATAATTTAAAAAAAAATACGTCACGTTGGGGGACCGCTCTGCGAGGGCAGACGTAGTTGATGGTCGTATCCTAAATGCAATATTTAGAAGTCATTTTATAAAAGTTTTCATCAGTTAGGTAATAGACTATTTGTAAGTAAATTGTTAGGTTTGGAGCGGTCCCCCAACGCGAAGTATTTTTTTTTTAATTATTAATATATACTTGGGTACTTCAAGATTGAGTTTTTTTTATTATTTTTTACTTTTTAATTAAGGCAACCGTTAGCCAGCGGTGTCCAAGGTTAACTTAGAAAGTAGGATAGGTAGGCAGTTAAAAACGAAGTCACAGTAATTATGTTAAGTGAATGGTTTTCCATACATTTTTGATTTAAAGCAAGCTGCGGCGATAATTCGCTAGAGCCCATCCTATTGTAACTTTCTCATCGCTCTACATAATTATACAAATCATAACTTTTACATTTTTACAAATACTACAAACATTTGAATAAAAATACAAATTATATTTTAATAAACCAATCAGAATTGTATTATACAATAGGCATCAAATGATCGTTGCTAGTGTTAAAACCAGCGATTACAATCAGCTTTAACATCGATTAGAGGAGGTAGGTATAATCAACTAAAAACATACAAATTCGTCTTACGTTTTTTGCAGCTTAGTAGGTACAAGGTTGTAAGTTGATCAAAATAAAATTTGCGACAATAACGAAAATATTTACAGAATAACAATGATTTAAAACACCAATAAAACTTTGAAGTTCAAATATGACTTCCTATTTCATGAAAACATCACTATGGCGTTCAATCACATCACCATCACTATAATAAATTATAATTTTCTACAACAGCGTGAGTAAATGGCTATTGTATAGAACTAGTCTAGGATGCTATTTCGGGAGCATAACCAAGTACCCCCGTGTCCTACAAAAACCACGAACACGACTTTTGCTAAACGACACTACTCATTCCTAAGCGCCCTCACTTATAACAAATTGAACCCGATTTTGAATATACATTCCCTTAACAAATTTCATTGTAAATCTAAAATTAAGGCTAGGTGATTCGACACTCATACAGATTTGAGGGGGTGAGGTGCGTGGAAATCCGCGGGGCGCCTCCCGCGCGTCCTTCTTGTCGAACACGTTAGCGCGCCAAAAGTTCGGGCGGCGCGGCGGCGGCGGGCGTAGCACAGACAGGTCATAGTGTAGCGACATCAGTATGTCCACAGTATTAGAAACCACAGAAGAAACGATAATACAAGACTAATATTATAAATGCGACAGTTTGTGAGTATGGATGTATGGAAGTATAAATGGATGTTTGTTATTCTTTCACGCAAAAACGACTAAACGTATTTGGATTAAATTTAGCTTGCAGATAGTTTATAACCTGGACTAATATTATAAATGCGAAAGTTTGTGAGTATAAATGGATGTTAGTTACTCTTTCACGCAAAAACGAATGAACGGATTTGGATGAAATTTAGCACGCAGATAGTTTATAACCTGGAATAATACAAAACACACAAATAACTTACTTACACAAAAGACTTAGTCACACAAAAAATAAAAAATAAATAAAATATAATTGCGAAAGTTTGTGAGTATGGATGTATGGATAGATGTTTGTTACTCTGTCACGCAAAAACTACTGAACACATTTGGATGAAATTTAGCACGCAGATAATTTATAACCTGGACTAAAATTATAAATGCGAAAGTTTGTGAGTGTGGATGTATGGATGGATGTTTGTTACTCTGTCACGCAAAAACTACTGAACGCATTTGAATGGAAAGAAAAAACTTTAGAGGTGTCAAGAGACACCCGGATGGAACGAAGTTCCTTTCCAGGATTCATAATTGTTATAATTTTTTTATTATTTATTATGTACAAAAAACCTGTATACACTCAACAAAAATATTCTCTCTCTCTCCCCCTCCCTCTCTTCCTCTCTCCCTCCCTCTCTCTCTTTCTCTCCCTCTCTCTCTCTACTCACAACAATAAAAAACAACAACATACAAACAAATACAAACAACAAAATATATACGGTCGAATTGAGAAACCTCGTCCTTTTTTTTAAAGTCGGTTAAAAAGTGTCGTTACAACTTTTCGTGAGAATTTTTTCCGTCTAGCCCCCTTTCACAATGCGCGATAAGGAACTTCGTTCCAATTAGCAAGCAGATAGTTTATAACCTGGACTAATATTATTATGAAAGTTTGTGAGTATGGGTGTATGGAAGTATGGATGGATGTATGTTACTCTTTCACGCAAAACTACTGAACAGATTTGGATGAAATTTTGCACCAAGATAGTTTATAATCTGGATTCTCACATTGGGTCCCTTTTACCCCGGTAGTACGTTGCCGCAGAATAATTTTCGACCTCTTCCTATTCACGCCTACCAAGATACTCATCAAGACGAATCAAACGAGCCCAAATTTGATGGGGTTACGTCGTTTAATTACGGAGTTACTATAGCCACCTTCAAGCTCCATCATTAGACCCTGGTTACCATATAATATCAAAGTAATCGTCAAGACGAATCAAACGAGCCCAAACTCGATGGGGTTGCGTCGTTTAATTACGGAGTTCCTATGGCCCCTTCCAACTCCATCATCAGACCCTGGTTACCATATAGTATCAAAGTACTCGTCAAGACGAATCAAACGAGCCCAATCTCGATGGGGCTGCGTCGTTTAATTACAGAGTTCCTATGGACAACTTCCAGCTCCATCATCAGATCAGCTCTATGTCATATTAATATTGCATTGGATTGCAATATTGTTTTTAAAATTTTACAAATATTTACACAATGAGAACCACACACACAAAACAAAAGCTTGACCAACTATGGTCTATATAAATTCTTGAAAACAATATTTATTTACAATTTATTTTGTTTTCTCTTATTATTACTTACGCAGCAGAAAGGAAGCGCGCGCGCAAAAATTTGTCACAGGTCTCACCTCGATAACGTCTCGCAGGACACTGGCAAGCAGTGGCAAGCGACGCGCCGATCAAAAATCACTTGAACGATCGATATTTTTTTTTAGAAATATAATGAAAAAAAATGATCGGGTACAATCGATTCTAAAATAAATTACCTATACATTGATACTAATTATAGAAAAATAGGAGTATTAGTACTTCTTTAAAATGAAATTAGGCTTGTTAAAAAACTGCAAATCGAAGTAAGTTCGGCTTTTTTTTCTATCGAGTAAATTTGATTGTATCGTGTTTTGATCGGATACAAACTAAGGAGAAAGAATGTATCTTAAATATATTTTTTTTTCAGATTCTGGTCGTAATAATTTGCCTATTAAAAACCAATTCTAAAACAGGTGAAAACGGTGCCACCCAGCCTTAAAGAATATCTTTTAACTCTTGACTATAGTAAAACAGAAGAACTATTGAAATCGCAATGTACATGACCAACAACTATATATACACCCACACAAACTCACTCATACTCACACACACAAATTCACTCACTCATACACACGCACACACACACACACGAACACACACAAACTCACTCACTCATGCCCACACACACACACGCACGCACACTCTCTTACCACATCTTTTTCACACTAGAATTAAAAACATGATTGTATCCCTTAAAAATAAATACTACTTACTTACCTGTAATTTGGTATAATGGACGGATGGATGACCCCTGTAACACAGGTTCCACCTAGCATGGGGGTCACTGATCAAATATCTGTGCACCTGTAAGTCCTAAGCTGCAAATGCTGCGCATAACTACTTTGTAATTTACTTTTGGAAATAAATGATTTTATTTATTTATTTATTATGCAACATGTTCTGGGAGCTAAGCGGCCGCCAAATTTCATCCAAATTCGTCCACCCGTTTATGCATGAAGAACGCCTGGACGAATTTCCAAAGGTCATGCAGAATCGATGATTTTAATGGAATGCAGGTAAGTAAACAATATTTTAGTGGATAAATAGGTTGAAATTATGAAGAAACAAAAAGAATATAAATGAAGATATATTTATTATTACAAAAAAACAACTCTAATAAATGATCGCTTCTTCGTTTCATCGTTGAAAAGGATACCTACAGAAAATCAAATGTGTTATTTATTAATATAACTCCATTTGAGATGTGCGAGGTAGCTAAATTAACGCACTGGATCGTACCGTACTGCGTAGAACTGCACGAGTTAGCTATTCTTTAGCACACATTCTTAGCTAGCATCCATAGCACTTAAATTGGTATGGAAAAAAAAATAGCTTTGTCAAACCCTGTTCCACTACAGCAATCCTATTGGTGTAAATCAGACACATCCTGGGCAATGTAGCTTAGCATAGCTCAAGTGGAATCGCAGCCTAAACCTACCATTCCTTTCACCGCAATACCTATGCATAATGAGATAGTAAACTAAGTTAATCAGTTCAGAAAAAACATGCAATAAAGAAAAACCATAGAAAAGGTTTTTTTGAGCGCCACATCGGCAAAATATCTAAAATATAATGCTGATTATTTAAGCATGCATTTATTTTAGTACTTTGTCACAATTAGTTAGTTATTACATATTATGCACCAAAAAAAGTTGCTTTAAAACATTTTTTTTAACATATCGCCTTCATTGGTAAAAATAAAATGTTGCAGCGAATTTAAATTTGTACTGTGCCCACAACCAAAACAGAAGTCTAGTTTTATAAAATGCGTCATTTGTGCCGATTCCCTTATTCACAAACTAAACTAAATTTAAGTTCAGTGCATCTTTTTCTTTCTATTTCATTAAGGAAAGGACAGAAGATAAATTTTAGTCTAGTCCTGTCAAATTAATCAGCGCTTGACGTAAATTGACGTAATTTTAGTAGGCAAGTTATTAATCGCGTCTAAACTTGTATGGAGTAGTGACAGGCGCTGATTAATTTGACAGGACTAAACTAAAATTTTTCTTTTGTCCTCTTCTTAATGAAATACAAAGAAAAAGATGCCCTGAACTTAAATTTAGTTTAGTTTGTGAACAAGGGAATCGGTACCAATGGCCATGGCCATTTTAAATGAATAAGTTTAATAAAAATAATGTGGTAATCTTACATTTTTCAATTTGTCAAATATCGGCAAGTTTGCAAAATATTTAGTACGTAAGTAAATGTGTTTGTGTGTTGTTAGTAGTAAATTTAACCCTATTATTGTTTAATAAATTAAAAAATACGTGCTGCATACATTTTAATACCATCCATAAAACCATCAAAAAAAGATTTTTACTGCTATGCCAATGAACGCACCATATCCATGCATGTGATTTGATTTAAAAAATACACGATGAAACAGCGGAAAAAAATTATAAAATTAAGAATATTGCTTACCTTTATCTCCCAATTCACAAATATACAATAAACACTTAATAAAACTTTACGTTTTTCCAAAATTAAAATAGACCTTCACAGCACCAACCGTTTTTCCTTATCAAAACAAGAATGACAGTTCGAAGCAAAAATCAACAGTATTTCCACATTTAACAATTGTTTCTAGCCGTGTATGTTGGCAAATATTTAAATAAATTTTCACATTTTTATGTAATGCCAAAAAACGTCCTAAAGTACACTCAACGCATATGGTACGTTGGTGGCATGACCTAGTTATCTCGATCAACGCAAATGGTGCGTTGATTGCAACGAATGGGTTTAATCCTAGAAGCTCTGAACATACCGACTGAGGTAAATTTGGATAAAAAATATATGTATATTAATAATATCTTAGGACAACCAACACAACGTTATCTGATCCCAAACTAGGCAGAGCCTGTACTATGGTAACCAGACAACTGATAAATATACTTATATATTTCTAAATACATACATATTATAGATAAATTACACCCAGACACAGAACAAATGATGGTGCTCATCACACAAAGATTTGTCCTGGGTGGGAATCGAACCCACGACCTCAGTCTTAGCAGTCAGGGTCACTAACCACTAGACTAACAGGCCAGTCAAATATTGCAATTACGTGGTTGAAGTCCTGTGTAAATAATAAATATAATAATCATCATATTTCGTGAATTACCTTTAAATGCATAATAAAATATTAATTAGAGCAGGAAGAACATCGAAATGGGTCAAATTTGGGACGCCCGCACTTCTAGTGTTAAGTACTCCAAAAAACTGTATGTGTTCCTAACCCTGCCTACGTTCATCAATTTCTCCCAACAGTGAACACATTATATCAGCGTATGTTATTGTGATAGTAAACTAAACATATAGGTACTTTCATAATCCTGAAGTAAGTACCTACCTAAAAACTTGTGATTTGAAAAGTAGACTAAGTGATTAAACGACTGCTGGCAACGAGAATGAAGATGTAGAGTGAATGAATGAATGAAAGACGTAATAAAGTTACCAAGTAAAAATTAGGTGTTATTTATTTTGCTTTTTTTACCCACGCCCTTTCCTTTTGGCGTGGGGTACTGCACTAGACATGCATAAAACAGTGCACTTTAAAGTGATGTCATACATATGACATTACATTTCGTCCCGAGTAATGTTGCATTACACCACGACTCCAAACATGACGCGAGATGACGCGCCACGCGCGATGGTTTTTGTAATGAAATGCCGCGTTGTAAAAGATATACATCATTAAATGAGATATCGCATTGTGTTGTGATGTGACATGGGTCAACGAATTATTCCGTATATTGGGGGTTAAACCCCAATATACGGAATAATTCAATCAATTCAACTGACATGGATTGCAATAGTGATTATTGACCATGACTCGAACTGTCATATTGTCATACAGTTCGAGTCATGATTTAACCTCTCCCGTTCCACTGACGCGATATCGAGTCAGCAGAAAAATGTCCTCTGCGTCCCGAAGACTCGACATCATTGCTTGATTTTCCTTAGATCTTATTATCAAAGTCTGAAAAAATAATATTTAATTGTTCCAATTTGTTATTAGATATATGTATGACTTTATTTTTTACCGTTTGCATGACGATGTCATAGACACATAAACATACATACATATACATACATAAACTTACGCCTTTTTCCCATGGGGGTAGGCAGAAACTACGAAACGCCACTTGCTACGATCCTTACATACTCCTTTGGCCCCATTTAGGTTCATACTATTGGTCATACACACGCCGGTTGCGAGTACTACGCACCTGACCTTTCTGAAGAACATCACCAACAAGGTCACTATAAATGTCCTCCTAAGGCGTTCCCTCCCGATGTTTCCACTCACATCTGCCTTGTACATACCTTTTTTAAGCCATCCTTCATTCATTCTCTCAACATGGCCAAACCATCTAAACATATTTTTTTTCATATTTTACCTCTACATCTTCTTTTAAACCACACCGTTGCCTTTACAAATCATTCCTCAGCCTATTATTCATAGTCACACCACACCACGCGTACTACGCAAGGAACGCATTATAGCATTAATTCTGCTTTTATGCTTCTTTTGCCACACCCAACATTCACTTACGCACATAAGCGTCGGTACCAGCACACCATTGTCGACATCCAGTCGAGTCTTTTCGGACATTAATTGTTTAGTCACAATCGCATGTAGATCACCGTTTACTTTATTTCCAACATTTACTCTTCTTTCCACACATTTCCATCCCTTGTAAACAAACTCCCCAAATATACGAACTCGCTTACTTGCTCCACACTCTTTCCATATCACACACCGATACATTCTCTTCTCCTTCAAACACCATTACCTTCGTGTTATTCACATATATATTCATCCCCTTCCTCTTAAATGCTTCATCCATTACCGTCACCAACCCTTGCAACTGTTCTGCTGACGATGCAAGTAGAACTTGATCATCTGCGTAGAGAAGGCATTAGGCAACAGGCAACTCACTCATTGTCAATTCACACTCACCTTCTTTCAAATCAGTCAGATAACTATCCATGTACAAGTGGAATAGCCACGGTGACGCTACAGAGCCCTGTCTAACACCCCTCGAAATGCAAAACCAGTTCGTGTATGCCCCATTTATCTTAACACAAGTACTGGAATCCTTGTATAAAGATTTCAGTGCCCGTACCCAGTGACGGATTAAGACTTCTTGATGCCCTAAGCAATCCACGCCTGTGAGCCCCCTATCCGTATGTCAACTAGAATCGGTCTTTAAACCTTTACCGCCTAAAAACATTAGATTATTGTAAAATAAGATGATGAGATGTAACGAATCTTAGAAGTGGAGTAGGGGAAATGAAAAATACACACAATGCTTTAAAGTATAAGCATTGTTCTTCCAAATGGCGTTGAGTTTGCGCGAATATCTTTTTTCATCATCGAGAAATTTGATTTTGAAAACTTTTATATACATTCGATGTATAATTTATCATACAATGCATATATACCTACAAATATTAGATTTTTTTTTAAAGTATTGTGTATTTTTTCGATAGCTAAATTTAGCTAACCGTGAAAACACGCTATAATCGTTTTTTTTTTTGCACTTTTAGGTTAGATTATCTAAAAAATGTGATGTGATGGAGCAATTGATGGGTACGTGGGGCGAAGGAGGCGGCCGCCGCTGCTGTGGGTGCCAGCCACCCGCTCGCACCAATTTGCTGCAACACGCGCCGCTGACGCGCGCCCTACGTACACTCAATATGGTGTCACAACAGATTGACTGCTTCAATTGTACTCTGAGCACTTCACACAGGCCGCATTTTTTAAGATTTCTCTTGATTGTTTACAATAATACGCTATTGTAAGCTATTATAACTACACTATTGTATTAGGTTAGCCTGTAATGATAGTTGTATGTGTTTTAAATAAATAAATTAAATAAATAAAAAATCCGAGGCCGATTTTGAATTCAGTGACCCATAATCAGGGAGCAAGAGTCACGTCGGGCTGTGTTATCGAGCCTTTCTTGTATCATCTTTGTCCTTTTTTCATTTTTTAATATTTTTAGTTTTGTAAAAGAACGTTCCGCTGAACAATTTGTAATCATAAGCGATAAAAATATACGCCTACCCCCATGGGAAAAAGGCGTGATTCTATGTATGTATGTAAAAATATACGCAGGGCTGTTTCCACATTAGGGAAAGCTGATTCAATTTCATCATCATGTATATTTTTATATGTACAGGGTGTCCAAGAACCTGGCGTCCAACTGGATTCCCACGATGCCCCAAGTTCTAACAGTACTCAGAAAAATATTTTAAAAAATCCACCCCATGTACTTACAGAATTATACTGATTTAAAAAAAAAAAGGGGAAATGTGCACTCTGTGACATACTTTTGAATGCTGTGACTGCTAATGCTGATAATTTCGATATTTCTTGGAGGTTTTGTAATCTAGGGTATTGCTGTGTCTAAATAGAATGTAAAAATAATGTACTTATTGTACCATTTTAAAATAAAATATTATTTTAACTAAAGGTGATATGGAAAACTATTGAATTTCGCAACTTTGACCGACTGTAGTGTAAAAAAAATGTACCAAAATAGTATGGCAAGTGACGTCAAATTTTGACGCGTTTATTCCTCTTTTTAAAAAGGTATAATACTTACACATTAATTTGAAAAAAAAAAATTTTGATAATATTTTTACTCAACAACCCAATTTTTACGAAGTGCCTACCTACTAACGGTAACTGTCGGACCCTTTCTTATCTTAGAAACTGTTATGTTACTACTATTATTTACTTCGGTTCCAAGAGTGAGCAAGAAGGAAATACACACAGGTAGATGGGTTCCCAGTAGAATAAAAGCAAAGAATGTTAGTTTAAAGATATTTTATTACAATAAATGTTCAAAATGTTGACCACCCGCGGCAATACAAGCTCTCACTCTCCTTAAAAAGGACCGCTTTATGTTTCGCGAGTAACTTTTTTGACGTATCACCTGCACTGCTTGTGTTATCTTCTCACGAAGGTCAGCGATGTCATTAATGGGCTTCGCATAAACGAGCTCCTTCATAGTTCCCCAGAAAAAAAAATCCAGCGGATTTAAGTCAGGTGAGCGGGCTGGCCACGGGATTGTTCCTGATCGCCCAATCCACCTGTTCGGGTATTGCTCGTCCAAAAACTCTCTAACGGATACGCGAAAATGTGCTGGACAGCCGTCGTGTTGGAACCACATATCTGGTGGGGTCTCTTCTAGTAAGTTTGGCAAATCATTTTGAAGAAAATTTAAATATGATTCGCCAGTCAAATTCTCGGGCATCTCAAATGGACCAATAATATTCCCACAGAGAATACCGGTCCACATGTTCACTTTGAACCGGTACTGGGATCTATCTTCTCGCATCAAGTGCGGATTTTCCACATGCCACTCGTGCAAGTTGTGTAGGTTCATGTAGCCATCCTTCTTAAATGTTGATTCATCTGACCACAAAATTTTGTCGATAAAGTTTTCGTCTTCTCGATGTTTTTGCAGGATTGTTTCACAAAACGCGACTCGGCTCGGATAGTCTCGAGGTAAAAGACTTTGCACTCGCTGTACGTGGTACGGATGATATTCTTCTTTTTGGAGAATACTGTGTGCTGTGCTCTTCGGTATCCCCGTATCAGCTTCTATTCCTCGCACAGAGATGCTTGGATTTGCCGACACCGCCTCTAAAACTTCATCGCGTATGAAGTCATTTACGGGTCGTCCTTCACCAGCTACTTGATTGGGGAACCGCCCGTCACATAGTGATCTGTGCACATTAATGAAAACTCGATGGTCGGGATATCGCGTAGCCCTCGGATACCTTTCTCTGTAAAGTCTCGCTGCAGCTCGTCCATTACCTCTACATTCTCCATAAATGTAGTGCATATTTGCGTATTCTTGCGGAGTGTAGGTCGCCATGGTAGCACACACAAAACACAAACTGTCCAAACACAGGCAAAGGTCGTCGTAAAGAGTTCGTTTCAAAGTCCAGAGCACAAAGAGTAATCGAGTCCAATAAACAAAGCTTTAAATCGTAGTACGTGATCAATGGTAACAATAAGAGAGAGGTGCGTAGTAACGGCAGGAGGCAGTGACGCGTACTGACCGTACTGTTATCCTAAATAGCACGATCCCAGATAGCGTCACTATCTATCTCACTCGCACCTCTAACCTTTTTCTCCCTCACTCTTACCTGAATAATGGGGTACCATAAAGAAGAACCAGCAAATCGCAAAGATAGTTTCTGTCTTGCTCCCTCCTGTTGTAATAACGAATCACTATGGTGAGATGCATGCACATACCGTCCCTTACGGTCTAACCTGTTTTTTGAGAGGCCTGTTGTTATTTTTATGAGCATACAATAGTAATTCTTTAGAGGTTAGATTCAATTCGTCGTAAATTTTTCTTTCTAAGAATTCTGTAAGACATCGTAAAAATTGGGTTGTTGAGTAAAAATATTATCAAAAATTTTTTTTTTCAAATTAATGTGTAAGTATTATACCTTTTTAAAAAGAGGAATAAACGCGTCAAAATTTGACGTCACTTGCCATACTATTTTGGTACATTTTTTTTACACTACAGTCGGTCAAAGTTGCGAAATTCAATAGTTTTCCATATCACCTTTAGTTAAAATAATATTTTATTTTAAAATGGTACAATAAGTACTTTATTTTTACATTCTATTTAGACACAGCAATACCCTAGATTACAAAACCTCCAAGAAATATCGAAATTATCAGCATTAGCAGTCACAGCATTCAAAAGTATGTCACAGGGTGCTCATTTCCCCTTTTTTTTTGAAATCAGTATAATTCTGTAAGTACATGGGGTGGATTTTTTAAAATATTTTTCTGAGTACTGTTAGAACTTGGGGCATCGTGGGAATCCAGTTGGACGCCAGGTTCTTGGACACCCTGTATAATTGTGCGTGAGTTTGATGTAAAGTTGTGCGAGCCGAATCACTGGGTCTGGAACGTATTTTACTTATGACATTTGAATGAAACTATTGAATTTCTGTTATTAATTCGGTGTTAAGGTCTTTTGGATATGTTTTTACTAGATTTGTACTGTGCTGACTGTATTCTGCAGTTTGATCGGGACACATAATTTTATCGGCATCGGCTATTTTATTCAAGAATGAGAATTTGTCTGCTGTTTTTTTCTCGTCTTTTTCGCATGTCTGCATTTAATTTAGCAATGATCCTATAATAACACGTTATTTTGAATTGTTCTCTTGGGCTGAAACTTACTTCAGGAGCTGAACCATCATTAGGCATTTTCTTTCTTCATCTTTGACGGGTGTCTTTGTATTCCACATCTGGTAGCTTTTCTTTTGCGCGGGCTTCTAAAGAATCAAAGTCGCAGCGCAATTTTTCTAAAAATTCCACGAGTGATTTGTAGAAATTAGCGCAAGTCTCTAGAGTAACTTCTGGGTCTTTTAATGCCATGCTGACTTTTCGGAAGGTTTGCAAAATTTCGTCCCACATGACCAACATGAGTATTCGAACTCAACTCCAATTCTTGTAGTTTATTTAGTGGGAGCGGGGTTATGACTCTAGGTCGGACTCTATCGCCGCGTTCCGTATTACGCTCACATCGATTTGAGTGCGCTAACGTTCGTACCGAATTGGCGTGAGAGCGTTAACGCTGTCTCGTGAATCGTCATAGATGACGTCATGACAGGCGCCATCTTGCGATAACGCCGACCATGCCCTAAACCGATATCACCGTGAGCCCTGTCAAAAATTACAGCTGTACTGTTTGGTTTTAGGTCGCATCATATGTTAAACTAACTTGGATTAATTAGAAATTGTGCTTCTGGCTACAGTCGCCATCAAACCAAATAAGAAGAAGAAATTTGTGGTATAAACAAGTTTTAAATGGCGTATATGGGTTTTGACGTCGAGTGAGCACCGTTAGCGCGTTCGCAAGCGTTCCGTATTGTGACGGTTCTCAACTGTCATAATCGTGTTAACAAAATCGGAACGCCAATTTATTGCTGTGAGCGCCGTGAGCGATATTTTCTTATTCGGAAAGCACCCTATGTCAACTTAAAACGCGCAAATTTTCAAATTAGTCCTAGAAACTTTTTTGGTGTGGTTTTTGGTGACGTCAGAGTGAGACGTGATGCCCTAAGGACGGATTTTTTATTTGTGCTTCCTCTGGTGCCCCCCCAGACGTGATGCCCTAGGCAATTGCTTAATTTGATTAAGGGTTAATCCGTCACTGCCCGTACCAGGCGCCAATCCACACATACATGGATGGTATTGACCACAGTTTTCCTCTGCATACACTGTCATAGACCTTCTCCAAGTCAACGAAAGCGCAGCAGACTTTCTTGTGCTTTGACAGATGTTTTTCGGCTATGCACCTTAGGAAGAAGATCTGATCCATACAGCCCATCCCCTCTCTAAAACCTGCCTGCACATCCCATATTTTCTCACCGGTAATTTTTACCGTTTGAACAAAGTTTAAAAAAGGCCAGGCAAAAAGTCAAAAAAAGGTTATTCTGTTTGGTTACCTTAAAATATTACTTTTTACACTTTGGTAAAGATTTTTCAGAGAATTATAAATTTGTTGCCTTCTTACGTTTGATTATTTTACTTTTGCCGTGGTTCGTTAGACTGATGTTCGTTGATCTGCATATATGATTGATGATATTGTGGTTAAATGTTATTTTTATCACTCCTTTCCAAATTATCCGTATTATCCGGATTTATCCGGATAATTATATCCAATTACCCGAATACTAAAATGAGCGGATAATTGCATGTCCTAGGCGGGAGAGGTTAAAACATCACGTAGGCAGTCCGCGGTGTCAATAAAACGTAAGCCTTATGTCTATAACAATACGCTTCTAAATAATAGTTCACTTATCTCGCAGCCAACCAACTGGGGCATGTTCCTTCTCATTTGCACACCCAGTGAAGATTAAAGAGATATTACGAAGCTTATGAACACCGATCAGCGCGCCGCGGCCCGCGCGTCATATTTTAGTGTGCCATGCTGGATTGAGTCAAGCAATGTGTAATGCTACAGTACGCAGTCGAGATATATGACGCGCAATGCGACACTCCCATTACTTACACAAGTTTACACTGGACTGCTGGAGTGTCTGCTTGCGGCGATTCCTGCCGAATGCACTGTCTCTTGGCAGGCCTAGCATCCGCTAATATAGCGGTGCATTTGGCAAGGCGCAGCAAGCCCGACAATCTCATCCCGCCGTCCCCGATGTCCGCGTCTGCCGGAGGCAATGCCACCGTCGGGACCCAGTCATTCGGCATTGTATCTTCGTCTTCCCTGACAATAAAAGTTATAATATGAAGAATATATCTATTCTTCAATTGTTTACGACAATAATACCTAACCTATAACATTATAAAACTAGACAGTCAGCCTGTATTATAAGGCTAACAAAATTTGATGATTTCCCATAAAAAAAAAAGGATCATGAAGGCAATTCCTAATTCATTGCTTCGTCATCATCATTTCAACCGAAAAACATTCACTTCTGGATATCGGCCTCCCCAATTTAGGGGGGTTTGCCATATTCGCCAGTCCTTCATAGGTTTGAAAAATTCATTTTCCAACAACGTAATTATGGCGATGAATGTTGCTGAACTGTCAAATACCCTTGAAAATGTTTCTGATTGACAGTGTGTTACGCAATTCAGGTGTTGGTTTGAAGCCGACATCACGCAGCAGCGCGCGTGAGCGTGGTGATCAATTGTCGTTCCTTCTCTGTAGGTTGGTGTTCTAAGATGCAATTGCCTTGGATTGGAAACATTCATTCAATCATAACGTCACGTGGCGTAAACTGCTAGCAAACTGACTTTATTGGAATACAATGGCGATAATAAGTACTCACTTGAGAGGAATAAGAAACACGTTTGACCTACATTGTATTTTATAAAAGGGGTAACTACGGCTCCAGTGGATATGACTTAAATAAAAAAGCAACTTTGTATACAATTTTTAATGAATATACATGAATAAAAACCACGTCAATACACATACATACATGTTTAAAATGTGATCCACACAAACGTAATTAATTAATTGTGCCACTCTCAGTGCATCAATTTAGACAGACAAACTTTATGCTTAGCCAGCTAAAGTATAATAAACACACGGTTGCGTATTTCAATAAGTAGCACAACATGATAAAAGAAAGCAGTGACTCGACGTTTAGCATTATATTTCAAGTCAAGTGGGAACAAGTTACATTTTTAGCTGTTATCAACTATAAGTTCACATGATAAGATATCGAACAATGCAATAAAAATCACAATACCACGTTTTAAGCTGTGGGGGAAATAATTATTTACCTAAGAATAAAGCCCGAAAAAAAATTCGGCGGTGACAAAATATTTCATACAAAAAATATTTAAGTATGTATTGACAATATCTAGATACAAAAAATATTATAAATGCGTTTTTATAAGAAAAATTGTTTCTCTCTTACCTTTCTTCCTAAATCTAAATAAAATTTGTTACAAAATTAAACTTAAATTATCTAGTATGGCACTCAAAGCCAAGATAGTTGAGGTGAAAACTATTCGTAGGTAAATCACATAAAACCATTACCCATTAACCCTAGATTACTAAACTATCGTAAAATTTACGACGGCAAAATACTGATTCCTGGAAAAAAACAAAGTTCACGTCGTTCCTGCGTCCCGTTTAAACTGTGTAGAGCAAAAAAAAAAAACAATTATCATTATTATGTGATCTCTTAAACCCAAAGAATAAGTAATTGTAATTTCTAAAATAATTAAAATTTATAATTCGTAGATTTATTGTTTTATTTTCCTGTCGTAATTTTTACGCATGTTTAGTAACAACGTCACTTGTAGGATAGTTTAGTAATCTAGAGTTAATATCAAATATGTAAGTAAACAAGTTACACATGAGATAATGTTAATACAAGTAAGAGATTTATTGATTTCCGCTAGCGACCTGAATGTGGCATTAACAGAATAATTGTGATGTTAGTACAAAATTGAAAATAAAACGGAAAACACTGCAACCTAATGAAGACTAAGAAGAGATTCAGCATTGTCTAAATACATACATACACACGTGCCCACAACGGGAAAGGCAGATACATTATTTAATGCTGTATCAAAACTGGCTAAATATCAATCACGTACAAGGTGATGTAAAACTTGAAGCTATCAGAACAGAACGCAAGAATTTCAGTATCAATTTATTTATGAGTTAAATACGAGAGAACTATAATCTTATCATAGCTCTAAATATATAGAAGGTTACAAGGTAGAAACTAAATAATAGATCAAACATATGTACACGCAATTATAACAATTTAACAAAAATGGATAAGAAAAAATACGACGAGTTTACCGAAACGGACACTAAACAAATTGATTTGAAATATTTACTTTCATACAAATAAGTGGAAAAACTACCTATGTAGGTAGTAAACTTTTAGAAAAGGACATCAATAATGTCTACGAACGTTGTTAATCACAATAACAATTAGAATTTCTAAACTGCACTTTTTGAACACCAAATATTTTCATATTATACCCTAACGACAGTTTAGCTAATTAAAAAAATATAGGTATCATTTTTGTATAACAGTCGTTTGTATTTTTCTACCTTGAGAATAAGTAGGCGTTTTGGTCATAAATTGTTATCTTTTTAATGTACGCTCACTTTTTAATTTTTTTCGTTATTTGCCCTAAAAGAATGAAAATAATTCAACATCCCGGCAAGTTGTGCTATATTGTCACGTACCTACTTTGACAGATAAATTTAATTATATTACAGTGATTTCAAAAATATGACACAAATCTAACAACACAGTGTATCGTTTAGGTACGCGCATCTACAATTTTGTTTGCGCATGTGCAGTTACCTAATACGATTGCACTAATCATTCATTTTAATTTAGCCCATCTGAAATATAAATCGGTATCACACGGTCGCACAGATAATATAGGTATCAACAGGAAAGCCCAACTAATGTAAATTGTGCGAATGCCATTAAATAAACTAATAGAAAACAAGGACTCGACGTACCTACCACTATCCGATAAGTCCAAAAGCCATTTAATGTGTACTTAAGTTTTAGTACATAGAGCAATTTAATACCACTACCGTTTTTATTACTTTGAAAAAAAAAAAAAACGTTAACTTCCGACCCACCTTGCGATAGTACCACCACCTTCCTCCATACAGTCGTAGGTGTAAATTTTCGCTTATTAGGTAATCGTGGTGAGTTTTTGGAATGAAAGAACTTTGGACCAAAGTAATTATGATTCTGTAATTTCACAACCTCCTTGAAACTTGGCGTGGCCTCGACTATCAGAATGTTCAATCAAAAAATTCTAAAACGTAAAAACCGTTACAACAGTCTGAAAAAAAAAAAAACTAGTGTCACTATCCCATCGTAGAGAATATTCACATTTGACTCTGATGAAGGAGAGGAACAAAATCACAATAATTAAAATCTGGGTTTAATAAGTTGGGCTCCTTGCTCCACTCAAAGCTAGTGAATTCGGGATACTTTACTAAAAACATTATACACTGACATAACTGATAAGGATAACATTTAAATTCGAATTTTCCAAAAAATTATACAACGTATAACGGAATTAACGCAAGTCCTGAAAGTTGTTTGTTCAAATTTACTACTGAATCGATTTCCGCCATTTTTAATAAAAGTATTTTTTTTCAATAATTATATGTATTGCCATACCAACCCAACCGACTGCCGACTGACCCAAAGAAAATTCTTTTCAAGGTATTTTTGTTTTTGGGGGCTTCTTTATGAAATGTTTTCATTTCTGTAAGTTTGACGTAAAGGTGAGATGATTCAGTGGTAGTAAGGTTATGGACCGTTGTAACGTATTTTGTTATTTTTAATTACAAGATAAAGAAGATCCTGCAATATTCTAGGCAATAAACTGTATGAAGTAGGTGGGTAATTTCACTGATGGTACTAATATTTTCATAATTTGTTAAATGTGTTACTTAAAACCACTTAGGATGGTTTTTAATCACCATCCAAATATATTCTAGGCATTAGGAATATACTTCATTTTGAAAATCAAAATAGGTAAGTACATCAAATTTCCCAACATTATCAGCCTATATTGTTCCCACTGCTGGGATACAGGCCTCCTCTTTTTCGAGAGGGAGCGGGCCGTAATTTACCACGCGGTTGGTTGGTTGGTTTGTTTGAGGACATGCCGTGCCGGTTTTCTCACGATGTTTTCCTTCACCGTTTTACGAGCAGTGGTGATGAAATAATTTACACAAAGTAAAGCGCCCGCCTGGGTTCGAACCCACGACCAACCTTTTTCTTTCACAAATTTTCCAACAACAAATGATAATAAACAAAAAATATTTCGTTTACTTCTAATATTGTCGCGTATTTTAAGCTGATTGAGACAAAATGGGCGTTATTCGTGTGTATGTAGCGGGGATGTGTATCCACACACGTAGATTTTACGTTGAAGATTGATTGGTGATTAAAAATTCTTCCTGTATAACGAATTAGTATGAAAGTTAAATACTTACGAATTTATAATTTTGCTTTGGTATCTTTTTAGAAAAATAGTCCAAAAGTGGCACTTAGGTTGAATAAAATTAATTGCTTATCTATCTTATTTTAATACGGTACATTTTGAATAAAAATAAACGCAGGTAGGTAGGTATATGTAGTAAGCAGCTTTTAAAGTGCGCGAATACCCTGTAAAAAAACAAAATCGTTAGTAAAATTGCTTTAATTTTAAATAGGTCAGTAGGTAGCTAAAACAATCAACTGAAGAATTAATTGAATCATTGCAATGTTGAAAACAAAATATCGACTCATTCAATAATTCCGTCATGCTATTGAAAACATTACAGCGAACATAATTAATCGTCGTTCGTTGAGGGTTTTTCATAATTATTATTTTGTTCGTTTTATATTTAACTGAAACAAAGTCTATTGTTCCGATACAATTTTTGTTAAAAATTCTCCATTTATGATATTAAGTACTTAGAAGCAGTTAAATAGACTAATTGAATTTTCTCTAAGGTCTTCTATGTACAAAAGGCACCATCTATAAAATGAGTTGTGTTTATTATGAACGCGACGATCGCGTTTATCATGAAATGCTTTAATTTGAAGGAACATTACGTACATAACAAAGATAATTAGAATAGAAAAAAGTACCTATAAAAGTCTGATTACCGGCGATCTCTGGCTTCATAATTATCTATTCGACATGTTTACACTAGCTTCAAACAATATCTACAGCTATTGAAATAAAAGTAGGTACATTTTTGCACGGTCCGATACATAATCAAAGTTAATTTCGAATCGATACGGAACACAGACTATGAAATTTACTTCATTTCTTTTTTCAATTGTCGCACGAGTCTAGTCTATTATCTTTTATGAACATTTTGCTGAAAATGCAGGCAAAATAAATCTACTAAGATCAAGTCAAAATTACGATAAGTGTTCTTTAGATAGAAATTCATAGGTTGATAAATTACATCACGAGTTGTATGAGTAGGTACCGTACGTACTTATGTAGACTATGCGTTTTATGCACGAACAATAATTGAATGGCATCTACTCACACTTCGGTTGGTGAATGAAAAATGTTTGTTTAATAAATAAAATTATAATAAACGAACTTAAACTAGGTTACGTGTTAGACTGTTTTAGAGACAAAAAAAGAATGCGACATACCACATGCAAATATGTACACATAAGGTCACAAAAGCATGATCCGTGTGATGGATGCTGTAATTACACAGATGGTCTCACCTCCATGAGCATTAGGTAGATGTCTAGTATAAGTTGGACTTTTATCGCTGCTTTCTCGCCGAGTCGCCGCGCACGCTCGCCGTCGGTAACGTGGGCAGTTCCAGCACAGCCTGCCCCAGCACCACATCGACAACGACACGTTAGTCAAGCAAAGCGTTAGATACCAGCGAAGTGTCCACCATACTATGTCACTAGACTTACGGTACTCCATAATAATCAACGCTCATTTGTAAACAAAATAGATGAGCAGTGAGTAATATAAGACGTGTAAAGAAATGCAGACAGGACATGATATCAACAAGACGGGTCATGGTCAACTAGAAGACGATACCGGACACGATTTAAATTTATAGTACCTAATCAAAATCGATATTTTTTTTTTAAGAGGATGCATTTTTTCTTTCAATAATAAGTTAATAACTTAATGCTTTCAAAAATTAAGGAATAGTTTTGGTCATTGTATTACGTTTTTAACTTAACACTCAATTGGGGTTGGGGTGTATGAGGTCTTGCGTTAATTATTATGTTACATGTTGACGTGATACTAATTAGATTACAACACTTGGCAGCCGAAAATGATCAGGCCGCATTATGTTAGAAATTCTCGTTTACCTCGTTTAAGCATGCACGAGCCTAGTTATCAATATGGTGTTGTGTTAAATAAGAATACGTAGAAATGATAAAACAATTGGAGTTAATTACGCTGGGAGGATAAATAAAGTGATAAGTACTGACAGGAAACAATAACGAAAATCTCATTACAGGAATTGCAAAACATTGCGTCATCCCTACTAGAAACAATATTCATATTTTTTATTCATCTATACTTAAATAATAAAGCTAAAGAGTTTTGTTTATTTGGGCGCGCTAATCTCTAGAAATAACAGTTGGATTTGAAAAAATATATTCCATTTGTTAGCTCTATTCTTGGGAAGGTTGTAGGCTATTTACCACCACGCAACGACCCTTAGGAGCCGAGATACAAAACGGAAAAAGTTAGTAAAAAACAATTAGCGAAAACGAAGTAATAGAGCGCGCGGGGCCAATGCGATGCGACGTGGTGGGTCGAGAATAAAGATTTTTTTACGCGGACGAAGTCTAGGACAGCAGCTGGCAGGTTTACCAAATATTCTTATTCGGCCGAACATTCTACCGAATAATATTGCATTAAAACACTCATTATATGACGTAGCACAGTTATAAATAACTACACGTGGGCCTTTTTAACATAGGTTACCAATATTGAATTATTGCTAACACAAGGGCAAGATCTATAACTTGACTAGATGATGCAGTAACAGTCTGGGCGGTGTGCTTCAACGGGCCTTACAAGCACAGACTGGAATTTTTGAGATGCACGAAAAGGCGTGCCAAATCCAGCCGATTATTCGGTTCGGTAGACTTTTAACCGTACATTCGCCCGATTATTTGTATTCGGGAAAACCGGCATTCGGCCCATCACTCATTATAATTTAATCTCAAGCGTACAATCTTGTTCCAATTTGCGATTAGGGTAAAATACTGTTTCCAGACCCGACTGTAGATAGTTTCTTACCCAGATAGATATAGCAGTCGTAATTTAAAAGTCCTGTCCTAAAAACACATAAGTAACCACATTTAGACTGTAAAGAACATAATAAATGTATAATAAAAATCTGGGATTTAAAAACCAACTACAGTCGCGAGGAGTAAAGCGCAAACCTCGCGAATAAAGTTCTAAAAATAGTAATACTAAATATTAAAGTATTTTTCTTAATTTGTTTTTTATATACATTGTCAGTGATTGATAGGTAGATTCTGTAACGTTCTATATTGTATAAACAGGGTTGAACTTTGCGAATACCTTAAAAATTATCATTTGTGTTTATTATCATCGTTGTTTCTTTTTATTATACTTAAACTTCTACCCGTGATAATCTAACGTTACACTTTAATGGAACTATTCGCTTCGGTTTTATTATATTAAATAAGAAAACTAAAAAATAGCTAAATAAAAATATATAGCCCTGTTTACCTACCGCGTTTTTATTGCGAGATCGGACCTAATAACCAAAACGAAAAATATTAGCTTTCTGCACTCCTCGACATTAACTTTAACTGTACCAATTTTCATACTCCTCAGTCCGCGTAATTTTTGTAAAAAGGAAGGTTTTACTTCACGTACCTATTTTAATATTGGAATATACTTAGGTTATCTAACTGAATATTGTTCTAGATTAAGTGGCTCAGTATAATTATGTAAATGTCATAGGTGGCTGTGATACGCGAGTTCGAATTCAAATATGACCTTAGCGCGATATAGGATTTTTATCTCACGAAGTGACGTGCGCTTTACTTGTGGTTGCCAAGTGTACAAACAGGCACCGTGTATGTGTGCGGAAGCGCAGGAACTCTCGGGACCGTCCTGCGTCAGTCACCATGGCGAAGTCAGGACTGTGTATGCGTGTGTGTGTGTGTGACGTTACTCGTCTTCACGCACACATTCACAGCGTGTTTGTACACTTAGTTACCGCATGAAAAGTGCGTATCGCTTCGTAAGATGAAAATACTGTAACTGTTTTAGGATTCAGTTTCAATTTGTAACAATAATACATATTAACAAATTTTTTATTCGAATTAGCAAGGGGCGGATTTGTCTGTTATAGTTAATAAGTTAAAGATTGGTTTTTTTATGAAGATTATTATTCTAGATGATACCTATAGAGGGCGTTGTCCTTGAAAAGAGTTGTAACTACTTGAGATAAATTATTTGCAACCTTCTTGGGTTATTGCGCACTATTCATTGTAATATTTGGACATAAACAAATTACAAGATACAATCAGCAAATAGATTGACAAACAGATTTATTTGAGTATTTTAATTATACGAATTTGACTATTACGATGTTTATAATAAGTGGTTTTATTATATTTGTTTCAGGTACGTATTTGTCTTCGTTGACCACGACTAGTTTGTGACCCCATCAATTAACAAAAATAAAATAATCGGCTGTAGTTACATTACTTACACGTAGTCTAATGACATGACCTCAGAAAGTAAATTGACATTAATTTGAGGGTAACATAAACGGTGTAAAACCTCCACCACAGAAGCGTTACAGTTTACTTTCCTTCGTCAACATAATTATGTAGTTGCTCATTTACACGGGGAGAGTTTTTCGCCCTCAGTAAGCAATTACTAAAGATAAAATGTTGACCCGTGTATATACAGGATGAAACGATACGATAGTACGATACTTGCACGTCTAAGGCCGCGTCCTAATAATGAGCGATTGTCGCGTTCATATTTCACTTTTCATTCGGTGAATCGGAACGTGTGGTTGCGCCGACAAAGTGCGCCTTACGGTTTTACGAACATAAAATTATATCATTTGACCGCGACGATTGCTTTCTATTAGGGCGAGGTAAGAATCGCCTCTCCTGTTAAAATTGGATGTTAGTCCAAACAAGTCATTGTATTTTAAGTTGTGAAATCACAGTTTGGGGAAATCGTCCGACTTTTCTCTAATTACATAGGCGATTTTTTCTTTTGTACTCGAGACTCGTATAGACATTCTCGCTTACAACGATCGAAAAACTCTCCTCTGAAAAACTATGAGGTGAGGTAAAAAACATGCTATTAAAATGAGACACAAACTTGCAAGATATAACAGCTGGATTAATTAGTGTTGAAGCGTGTTAAGTTTTGACATGTCTCGAAATGAACGTGGATGGTAGAAGGTGGCAAGAAAGGTCATGTGACTTGCTGATCTATTTTGTTAAAAAATCACCGTCAAATCTTAGGTGAAGTGAGCTGTCATTCATCAGATAATAAAGAAAGAAAAAAATTGTTCTTTCTGCACAAACAATACGCACATTATGAACAATAAAATAGACACACAAAATGCACACGTAAAAAGTGGCCAAAAGCCCCGTATTCGAGTAAAGAAAAGTTTTACAATATTTGTCTATTGCTTGTTGATGTCAGGTGTAGATACAGTATAGTACTAGATGAGCTACTAAAATAACAATAATAACTAAATAGAGAAGGCATTAACATGAAATACTTCTGTGCGAGCGAATCAGAGTATCAGTTTTTTGTCTCTATTTGCGTATCGGTTTTCATTTGTATGCCACCGAGCCCTCTTGGTGGCAAACAAGTTTCAACGCTTACGAAATTTTTGTTCATATATCTGTGAAACCAAGGTGAAACCCATATTTTAAGACTAAAATTATAGTGTTAACGTTTGGAGGTATATCTAAAGCGTCAGTCATGGTGGATTGTTGCATAACTGGCTGTAAAAGCCGTAGTGAACGTAAAGAACCAAACATAACCTTTCATCGGTAAGTAGCTTATTTTGTCACGAGTCAGTCAGTTTGTTCAAGAATTATTCATTTGAATGTGTATTTTGATCAATAATAAGCAATCTTGAATGAAATTAAACTGTAATAGATATACATTATGACGTTATGTCGATCATTCGCTATCTCATACTGTGTACGCTGATGTTTTGTCTATACCATAGTCCGTCTACGATGTCAGGGCTACGGACCATAAACAATACAAATATATCTGCGTTATGACACTGGCAATTACATTACGTCAACAAAACAAAATTGCCGATTGCAGAGTGCATTAATGACTGTGATCTATCATACTAAGAACACTTGAGCTGTGCGTCGTATCTGTGCAAGAATAGGTTAACTGCTCAGCAAAATGCTGTGACTTCAGACGAACCTATGTTCAACAGCGCTGATTTTTAGCAACTAACTTTCAGACCTTTCTCTGTTAGTGATTGACGCTATTGACGGTTCAATTCACCTATGTTTTCTCGGTGAGATTAGTAACACAGGACGTTAGTTCCCTATTTGATTGTTAATGAAGTTTCTGTCTGGGAATGAATGCTGCTTTACTGACCTTGGAGATGTCCACTCCTGTGACTCCCTTGACGAGCTCGGGGATGCACTGCACGATGCTGAGCACCTCGCCGGTGAGCTTAGCGGCGCCCACCTCGCCGCCGCCGCACGACACCATCGTTACCTTGCGGGCTTGCGACAACGGAGCCGCCACCTCCGCAGCCACCTAAACCAAATCAATCGTGAATAAAGTTTCATCCTTTTACACAGATAGAGATTTTTAAGAACGCAGGAAAGTCTTACAACTTGTCTTACCAAGGATGAGAAATGCACGGAACCGAGATATATAGCGGAAAAAGGGGGAGGCCTATAACTAGCAGTGGGTGATTCCGGGCTGAGATGATGATGATGATAATATTTCGATTAAGAGGTCAGATAGGCAGTCGCTCCATGTAAAATACTGATATTCAGCTGCATCAGGTAAGATTGGAAGTCGACGCCAACATAGGATATCATAACATTGGAAAAGACTATACTGTCCAGAAGTAGGTTCCACTGATTCAATGCCCTCTGACTACCCACAATCCAATCAGCAATCCACTAGGCAACACGTTACGTTAAAATTTGAAAGAGCAAATCCGCCGTACAATGACTGTTGATAAAATTACATAATAGTGTAACCAAATCGATATAACAAGAATGTAAATCAGTGTCGTAACGACGTTAGTTACCTTAGGTAAAGTTTCCAGCATCATATCGACCATGGCAGCCGATCCGTACTCTTTCCATGCCTCTGCCTTCTTGGCCATCTGTTCCGCATCAGCGACCGCCTTTGCCTTGATAGCGTACGCCTCGGCCTGCAGTACAAAGATTACAATATAATATAGCCTAATACGCCACAATCACAATGGCACTAGAGCAATTCAAATCAGTTAAGGTAACATTTAATTAATAAAACCCGCATTGATTTAAATCAGCAGTTTATATTGTATTTCTCTTAAATTGAATACTAAAAATACACGTTAACAAGTTCGACAATAAAAACTAAACCGTATTAAAAGAGTAATAACAAATATTTAAACGGGTTATTAAAAAAACATTAAGCAGTAAAATGGCTTAACGGGCACTTACGTGTGGGTAATTAATAAATCGGAATTTATCGTGAACAAATATAACTTGGAACTAGCGTCATTTTTTCAACTGAACAAAATTACGACCCATGTTTAAGTAACAGTTGTAAAAATTATTACCCATAATAAATACTTTGAAGTCTTATTAAGCTATGTGGCAGTGTCGGTTAAGTTTACTAACATAGGTGATAAAAAAAATTGTTGCTAACACATTGGAGTCATTTGTAACTTGTATTTTTAAATATTTATTTTTTATTGTCCGTGTGTCTATGCTTCTTTCCATGCAAATCTAGAAATAAAAGATGTCTACATTTGTTCCAGTGGATTAATGAAAATTCTTATCTGTTCATATAATCTGCAAGTGGCGTTTGCAACACCTCAAAATTCATGGTTTTACGTGCAAAAGTAGTGCAATATAACAATAATATTTTCAGTAGTAAGACATGATATGTGTTGCTGGAATTATGTTGCAGGAAAAACGATGCACAGCTCTTGTTTTCCATGAATACAGAGGAACCATACAAATACTGAAATTGCTGTAACCGATACAGACTATTGTAGTAAATGGTAGATTGTGAATACTCGCCTCTCCGCGCACTTTGACCGCCTCCGCCTCCGCCTCAGCTTCAAGCACAGTTTTTAGTTTATGAGCTTCAGCCAACTTCTCTAGCCTGAACTTCTCAGCTTCTGCAGGCCTGTGAGATAACATAAAAGTATAACTTCTGTTGTATCTACAGGTAAGTGGGAACAAGAGGTACATCTATTTCTAATTCAATATTTCAGTTACTAATAGACCCATAATGCTCAGAGTATTCTTCTGGAATCTAGAAGTCCTTCCGGAATTGCTTTTTTCTATAAGGTCCGACATCAATAAAAATCAACTTTAGTTTGTATACGTAATTCATGCGGACTTATTCCGTTCACAGATCATAAGAAAATTATTTTCAGTCTTCACAAATTCCAACTAATCTTGGCACATTATTAGGTTCGTATGTGGAGGAAGAATTAACATTGACTTGCCAGTTTCCCTTTTAGTATGACAGTGAAATAAAACCACAGTAAACTAATGAGGAGGAAAATTGTATACTTCTAAAGAGTAGGTTGATCACAAAAGTTAGTCATTATAAATCTATTCACAGTACAAAACAAAGTCGGTACTTGGAAAAGCCAACAGTCTAAAAGGAAAAGAAAGCGCATAACAGCTCAAAAACAAATGTATGTTTGTGTATATTAATTACAAAACACAAACATGACGCCTGTATTCTCCGAAGGGAGGGTAGAGCCTTGTAGTACACCTACAAACGAATCCTAACCAACGAAATCTAAAGTTATTATTCAAAGATGATTACATTGTCATAGAGGAAGTTTTTATGGGTGTTTCTGAGTGATTACAAAGAGTTTTGCTTACCTGCGCACAGTAGCGTCTAATTCCCTTTCCTTACGCTGTACTTCCCATTTCTGGACGGCGATTTCTTGAGTGCGCTCCACAACAGAAATCTGCATCTGTTCTTCCTTGATGCGCTGCTTAGTTTTCGCTGCTTGGAGCTCGTATGCCATTTCAGCTTCAGCCTAAACATTTACACGTGAATCAACCGTAATCTATATATATAAAAATGAATCCCTATTTCCCTTGGTCACGCCATCACGCGTGAACGGCTGGACCGATTTCACTTTTTCTTTTTTTGTTGTTGTGTTTGTAATTGTCAGGAGAAGGTTCTTATGAAAAAAAAAATTAAAAAAGTGCGCGGGAAATTAGAAAATTTAAGAACACTTATTTTAAAATACTTAACAACCATATAATGTAAACTTTTTTAATGTATCATTATGACATTTGACATAGAATTGACAGAATGCGTGCTCAAATATTATCAAAGAGACAGGACAACGTCTGTCGGGTCAGCTAGTATAATATAACATTGCGCTTGTATTTCCCGAACAGTTGGGCAGAGGAGTACCCTCTGCCTCTCACACTTCTCACATTGCCAGATCGAAGTCCCATGAATTAGGGTGCGAGCCTATTGCCTTCAACCGGACACATTCCGACTCCGGGCTGCTACTGAGAAATACCAGATGGATAAGACTCAATTTTACCCATGCTAAGAATCAGACTCAGGACCTCATGCTCATCAGAGCAGTACAGCTTGCGACCTCAAATGAACGAGGCAGTCAGACTATTAATCAGTATCATTACATATGATTACTGTGGCCGTACCTTCTTTGTTTGTACTTCAACGTCGTAAGCAGCTTTTTTCAGTTCGAAGTCTCTCTGAGCTTTCGCAATTTCGGTGTCGTTAAGGAACCTGGCGGCCATCTGTTGTTCCTCAGCCATCGCTTCTTTTATCTTGGCTTCTGCTTGTGCTTCTGCCTCACCAATACGAGCATCTCGTTTCACCTCAGCTGTACGCGCCATTCCAAGCGCTTTCAGATAACCCTGAATATAAAATGAGAAAATAAAACATGTGTTTTCTTGTATGCTCATTTGAACACACACATTACACTGAACACGTGCGTACACTCAAATAGGTTAGACATCAATAGTTTACAGTCTTGTAAAGCTTGAACTAATCGTGATTTCAAGCGGTAAATTTCTGACAAAACAATGTGGTAATTTTTAAATGAATGATGTTCGACTGTATTTTTTTCTTTTAAGTCTCTGTATTCATTGGATATTCTTCAGGACCACAGATTTAATAAAGAATTAACCTAATTTATTTTCTGTAACAATGTTTTTTATAATTTATATAATTTGGATATTAATAACATTTCTGAAAAATCATTATAAGATTGGTTTCAGGTACTGTTGATTCATTAATTCGGGCTTAAATATGTTATGTAACAAAGTAAACCGAGATACAGTGATATTAAAAAAAAGGATTGATTAAAAGATATTTTTACAATTATATTTTTAATTTATCAGATACTATTCTAATCACGTTTCAAGGCTATATTTTCTCTTATTATTCAAGCCATATTGGACGCAGTTACTTGTTATTCTATTTATTAGCACCTCTAACAGGCTATATTGGCACTAAAGCTGCGCAATCAGAAAGCTGTTAAAGTACCCAACTATTTGACTCTTCAACTATTTCAAATAGTTTGCTATTATGATTAAATTTTCAAGCTGTTAATGAAATGAAGCATATGGAAAAAAATAATCAATTCAGTGTAATGTTTGACGTACACCCGAATTTTGATAATTATACACATTATACACCCTCTAAAAAGTCTATCGATTTTATTTTGACATTATTAACTTTGGTGTTAATTTTACCTGTATTAAGAAACCTCCTAACCAGAGGTGGGATAATCAGATGCATATTTACCTGAAGTAAATTTTAGCCTATTCAGACGCACATTTATTTCTAATTAACATTAAGCCCCCGATGCTGGTGCTCAGCTGCATCCGGTTAGACTGGCAGCCGACCCCAACATAGTTGGGAAAAGACTAGGCAGATGATGATTAGGCCCCCGATGCAAATATATGTAAGTAGGGTGTAAGACTTTGTCAATACAAAAGCGCATTCTATATTTTCCAACATTTTAACTTTAGATGAATATAGATCCGAATATCCGATTTCTAACCGTAACGTAACGTGTATTAACAAATTTTCCCTGTAAACTATTGATATTTTTATAGCGTCCCTAATATTTTGGGAATTGCCACCAGCCACGCACTCAAAAAAAAAAAAAAACATATTACACACAATTTTTGCCAGTTATAATGAAGTCCAAGTAATAAGGCAGTTTATTGAAAAAACAAAGCCCCATCATAATATCAAAAGCATATACACTGATTTAATCATTTGCAAGATTTGACTATAATTCAAAATTCATTTGACGAAAGTGTAAACATTATGTTCAAGTCAAATTGTTATGGCATCAATATGAATAGAATAGTATAAATTTATTTTATTTAGAAGGTGGATACTTAATCTCTATCTACCTTTCCAACAATTAATATGTTAATACTATTTTAATAACATGATTAAATTGCAATCGAACAATTATCAACGAAAATGTTACAAAAATAACCTTAATTGTCAAATAAAAAGTATCTTTAAGTGATTTAAAATTTGAATTTCATCCATCAACACATTGATATCTACAGGTGCTTGCTGACCCATTTGTTTACATTTTCATCAAATTCTTTTGGTCAACTAAGATTAATATATGCAAAATTTGAAAATACTTCATAAAGGCTATATATGAGTATGAGACATGGCCAAAGTAAATGGCCTAAAGTTTTACGTCAAGCCCACAAAAGCCCATAAAATATCCTACTCTGAAATTGGATTGAAACTAGTGATACATGATAGCACTAGCAAAAATACTAGCTAAGTATATGTATGGAATCGAAGCTCATGATATACATAGGGTGGCAGAGCCCTGGGCATGAACCTGATATCACGGATGCAGTTTATGATACAGTGGGTTAACAATCATGTACTGAATCCATACCTATGTTGCAATGTTTTTTGACATTTACACTTCTTGAAGGTACCTAAATCACCTTCTTATCAGGTAGTTACGTACGTCATTATTTATTTATTACTTCGCAATACAAATAGTTACCTACATAAAGGTAATATGCTTCTCGTGAAATATTGGGGTCCAATTTTGAAACTTCTTTTTACATTTCTTTGATCTTACTGGACCAAGATTCTTAGACATTCATTTCCTAATATTGAGGTACGGTACGGAGTAGTATTAATTAATCAGTTCGGGATGTTAATGCATCTCTTCCATGTATCTTTGGTTATTACTTCCAATTGTATGCCTTTTCATATTATACTATACACCGGAAATAATTCTTCGGACATTATCTTCTTCATCTTTGATCTATTAGAAAAAATAAACTAAACGAACAACTTTGCGGATCTATGCACTTGAAACTGTTATGAACGTGGACAAGATAAGAATCGATCAAAAATCCTTTTGTAGGCAATGAGAATACTAATTATTGCAGTATCAATTAAAATTTTGATATTATCTTATTTTTGGTTTTACACAATTTGATCGTATCATTTTTAGTGATACATAATTATCATACACAATCAAAAATCTTAATCACTGAACATACACATAAAACCTTCTTTTTCCGAAGATATCTTAAAATGCGCTTCCATATACAAAACGTATGATTCTTTTGCAACTTTTTGTGCTGGGTAGTAAGTATTTATTTTTCCTCAGCTTTGCACTTTACAAGTAAGTATGTGGTTATCTGTAAATATACCTAATCGTAAAAAAAAACATTTACATTTAATGCCTGCATTTAGGTACCTGTATTTTCGCTAATACCCCTCAAACTGAAAACGAACAATTTTGATAGTAAGCTATTGAATTACATATATTTATTTATGCCTCAAGTTGCTATTACTATGTCATTTAAGGACGCTATAACATTTTTGAATCGCTCAAGTTTAGGTATCTGAGTCGGCACACAACAACATTACGCGCACGCACACACTGAAACCATTGTCTGCTCGATTTTAAACATTACTTAACTAATCTTGATACTCGAAGGTATTATTTATTTTATTTTACTAGCAGTGTTGAATAAAATTAGTACCTAGTAAATTAACTTTACTTTCTGTATTTGGTGACAATTAATAAGTTTTATTACCATGATCATTATGATTTTTGGAATAACGTATAATTTGTCAATTAAAAAAAAAAACGAGGTGTAACAATAAAAAACTTTAATAATATTTTTCGATAATAAACAAATATAACGGATTTTGATCGTAGACTATTGTTGAAAATATATAGGATATTCCCTAAAGAAAACTAAGCAAAAATAGTGTGACGCCCGAACCCTCACCTGTGAGATTGGAGCGCGTATTCAGAATTTTTAATACACAATAGGAACATGTATACATTTTTGTATGAAGGCTGTTTTTGTACTCTATTATGTATTTATAATTCGAAATGACTTTAACATTTTGGAGAGATGATGATTAACTACATGGTTTTTAATTTATGTAAATAATGAAAGTTACGTTAAATATTTTGACTACATACTAGCATAACCCCCAAAATTGATACCCATGTCGACATTTTATCATAACAGTACATCCGCCATTTTAAATTAAAAATCGATGATTATGGATAATAATCTTTTTTATAAAAAAACAATATCCGTATTTGGGTCAAATTTGGATGAAACATTCGTAATCACTATCCTAAAATTACCCAAAGTTGATAGCTATGCCCACTTTTTATTTAAAAAATTAAAATATTCGTCGTTTTGAATGAAAAACTTGTGGGGTCGTCGGGGGATATTCCGTCAGGAAGTATGTTCCTTAGTCTTTTTTGACTCCGAATGTAATTTGTATGGAGTTTTCGGCTTCAGCACCTTCGAAAATCTTGAAAACGACACCCATGATGAAAACTTTGAAAATTTTCGCATCCGCCATTTTTTTATTTTGACCTCACAATCGGCTTCAGGACCCTTCTCTACCCTTACCACAAATTACGTTACAGAATTTCGTTCCAAAAATGGACGACACTTGCATAATTTAATTACCACATTGAAAACAGATGTTCATATAACTTTTTATTGAATAATCATCCGCCATCTTGAATTCTTGTAAATGAATACATTTTCATAATCATCACTACCTCCATAATTCCCAAAAGAATTTAAGTTATTTATTTCTAAAGTAAGTTCTAGTAATAAGTTTGGTACTCATACTTTTGGCCCGAAAAGTATCAAAATTTTTCAACCACTGTATACAGCACGGCACTCACTTTATTAAATTTGATCGTATTTATTTCGTACAAAAAAGCGATACGCCCGTGCTTCCTAGGGCGCGTCTGAGCGCGGTATGATAAGCCGCGAGTAGAAAATGTATGAAGAAATTTGAGAGCGTTCTTTATTTTTCTCATAAATAAAAAAGTTATGTATTTAATTACAAAATATTTAGGCAAAACGTAGAAGATTATATTAGCCACAATTTCTTGTCATTTTGAAGTTAAAATATGCAGCTGATCTCACTATACAGGTACCTTTTCAGACCCCATTATTTTTCATTTTCTACGATTATTGCGGTGGGGAAAACGTATTTTTGTGAAAATATTGTATCGGACTATACAATTTTTATGGTTCCAAGATGGAGATGATTAAATTATCTTTATTTAGACCATAATTGACCTCGCAATTGTGATTCCTCTTGATTTATTTGGTACCGGAAAACCACCGATATTTGTAGAAAAATGTTGTAGCGTCCTTAACTCTTAGTAAGAATCTTATAAAAACTACCGATTTTACCCGAAGGTTATACAAAGATTGTCTGACTATCAAATTATCCCATCAAAAACATAAATGTGAAATGAGAGCCAAGTTCAATATTATGATATATGCCTTGGTTGTTGATTTCAACGACAAAAGAAGTGAGATCTAAATGGGTGCCAAGACTATACTCTTAGTTATAAGTACTAAAACGGAAATATTTGGGTTAAAAAAATTAAGGGTGGTATTCAACTCTTTATATATTCACGTGAAGACCTTAAAATCCATATAAAGACCGGCTGTCATAAATTTTGATTGCTGATTCTTGCATTTTTTTTTTACATACAGTTATTACAGGCACTAAGTTATAACGGGTCCGCCATCTAACGTTTTTTTTTTTTCAACTAGTGCTTATTTCGTGAATGGTAACACTTAGCTCATGTCTGATTTGACAGATAATTAGTTTTATCCTTCTGCTGAACGAATATGGTTGAGTATTGTATGGTTGTTGGTTGTTATGGGCCATTTTTCTTAGAAAATGTGCAAGGAGTGGCCGTTACAGTCAATGGCGATCGTTATCGGGCCATGTTGAACGAATTTTTGTTCACAAAAATTGAAGAGGAGGATATTGGCAACATTTGGTTTTAACAGGACGGCGCTACGTGCCACACAGCCGAAGCTACACTCGATGTTTTGCGCCCTGTTTTTGACGATCGCATTATCAGCCGCAGAGCTGATGTCGTTTGGCCACCTCGGAGCTGCGATTTGACACCGTTGGACTATTGTTTGTGGGGTGCCCTCAAAGAAAAGTGTTACGCCGACAAGCCAGAGACAACTGACGCTTTAAAGGACAATATTCGTGAAGCCATTGGTGAAATACAGCTGCACACAATCGATAATGTGCTTAAAAATTGGACCGATCGTGTAGGCTACTGCATGGCCAGCCGAGGCAGCCATTTGAATGAAATTATTTTCCATTATTAACCGGAAGGATTGTACTTTCGAATAAAAAAGGAAATTTGAGAAAATATTCAGTAGTTTTTTTTTAACAGCATTTAAAAAAAAAAAGTTATTTGGCGGACCCTGTATAAATGTTCGTAATAGAATCAATTAAGTGAAACATTATAATAAAATGATAAAAATTTACCAGTTTCTGATTTATTTATTCCTTTGTATTCACCTAATTACCTATCTGCATGCCAAATTTGAACTTTCTAGGTCATCTGGAACTGGGTTAGAGTTTTGATCTATAGGTCAGTCAGTAATAAAAATGACCATTTTTGGACGTCAATATCTAAATAACCGTTTGAGATGTGTTTATGAAATTTGGAGCACATATTATGTATCTCGCAAGTCTCAATATATGAGTCAAATTTGACACGTTAATGTGAAATAGTTTTTGAGTTATGAGGAGGTCAAAAGTGGCTCCAAATGGTTCGTGTAACATTACACACGGTGCTGCTCGCCAGTTCTGTTACATGAACTTGGCTTGACACGCTCCGTAGTGTTCTGTTGCCAATTTTTTACTATTTTCATTCATCAACAGCCTATATTGTTCCCACTTGCTGGGACACAGGCCTCCTCTCAGTGAGAGGGAGTGGGCACCACGCGGGCCTAATGCGGGTTGGTAGATGTCATGAATGAATGAAATACAACTTAGCAAAACCTGGTTAATTTCAAGTATTAAATTATGAAGAACGAAAAATATCATTGTTAAATTGCTTTATAATTGCCATCGTATAGACGTACGTTGGATTACGTTTACAGCCTTGGAGTTGAGACAAAGATCTCTTGCATTTTTTAAATGAGATTTTAACGTTGTTACGGATGCTAAAGATGCTAATGTTTTAGTTCTTTTGAAATTCTCTAGATGCCGCAATATAAATAATATCTGGAAATTCTAAAGCACCCGCCTGTATTATAGTTTTTCATATATTCCAAATTAATGGCAGTGTAAATCTTATCTAAAATTAAAACCAGAATGGATTATTTTCCAAAATTAATACATTTGTGATTGTAATGACCCTGATAAGAAAATGTAGCTTGTAATTATGTTTATCTAAATCGATGCAACCCATTTGGGAAGGCTGTGGTTGTCAATCTTCTTGTAACATCAACTCAGTCGATTGCAGTCCACTATTGCATAGGTGTTTCCCAAGCATATACATACATTTGGAAAAAAATGATTTACGGCAAGACTTGAGCCCACTGTCATACACAAATTGAATAGCCTTTAATTTGTACTTTAGAAAATTACAAAAATATTAAATGCAGTTATTATTTTGTTTAAGTTCTATGGAAACTACCGTCCATGTTCATTTGTTGCTTTTTAAGATAGTTTGGAATTTAAATAAAATCAAAGCTTCGAAGGAAAAATTTCGTTCCAATTTTAAATAACACGTATACTTAAGAGATTTCATAGTCTATTCGGCCGATAAGTACGACAGCTAAGGATTTATTAAAATTACTGGCTGCTGTTGACGCGTGTTTTGACCAGTACAGCATTTTCAATGAGAGAGGGTGCATAGTGATGTTCTATATCTTAAGGGATTTACGAATGACCCTAACCATTCGCAATAAATTAAACAATAGGTAAGCGCTGCCAAGAAGCAAGGCAAACACCACAGTTAAGTATAAACACTGATTCTAAGACGTTATGCGCATCTAGGGCTAACGATATTTATTAAAAATACATAAGTAATACTGAAATAAGCATGATTATGGAATTTCAAAAGTTTTCGAACCTAACTGATGCATTTCTTATGGAAGTCACTGTATAAAAATGATGTTTCGACGGCTCGATAATTCAATTTAGTGCGCTTTATTCAGAAAGCAAATGAACGTAGACCAATTAAGAGTTGGTACTTCATATGTGTTCCATTATAGAGGTGCGTCTACACCGTAAACAGTCGTCAGACGCGTTTAATTTTTGTGACCAAAAAACTGTTTTATTACACTGTAATTTGTTTGTAAGTAATGATTGGCGAGAATCAATTAAAAGTTGCCGTGTACAAATAAATACTTACAGTGGAGACGCATCTCTGTTTGAATAGATATTTAAAGATCCATGCACGAAATAAACCCATTATGGACAATTTTATTACCTAATTGTGAGAAAGCTAAAGATAATTGAAAAATAAAAGTTTTGTTTTGTGGCTCAGAAAACCCCTAGGTATTCAGAGCATCTGTTAACATCATCACTTCTGCGCTTTTGAAATTATTTATGTATTTTTATCAAAATAAAAATGTTGGTTTTATTTATGAGCTCGTATCTCAGTTCAAAGTCAAACGAAATTGGGCTAATTTGCCCGGATGTAGCTAAATAATAGTACCTATATTTTACATGGAACGACTGCTTATCTTTTTTTTGGGCGGGAAATCATCTAATGACGTCTCCCGTTCTGGGCGGAGCGTGAGGGCGTGTCAGACTTTTACTGACTAAAACCCACCCGCGTTCCTTCAGTTGCCTATATGTCTGAGCCACGGTACCTCTTTCGAATAGATCTCGCGATCCTGGCAAGCATCGGTCCTAGAGAACCGCGTCAGTCTTGCTGACATCTCTTTGAGGCCCGCGTGGAACACAACGCGCCGTCGACACGGGCCTGGCCCTTACCGGGCGGCGAGCTACCCATTGCTCGACGCCCGCAAGCTCGCGCCTACGGTTGCCGGGATTTCACAATCGACTCCCGACGCCCGGGGACGGCGCGGCGCGCCTGCGGCGGCTAGGGGCGTGAGGGCGCAGAGACTGCCTCTTCCTCACGCGCCCCGCCTCCTCCTTCGCGAACATTACTGCTTCGCAGAATGAGGTGACGGCTTCCCATGCCCTCTCGCACCGTACCATGGCTCGTACCAGGGCCAGACGCGAGAGTTCGCCGCCACCGTTCGTCTCCACGAGGACACGGCGGTGCTCCATTCAGGCAGAGCACACCTCCACCGTATGCTCCACCGTGTCCTCCAGACGATCCACGCAATGGAAACACCCGGGCGTTTCCTCCCGCCTTATCCTGAACAGGAACCTCCTGAAGCAGCCATGCTCGGTGAGGATCTGAATAAGGCGGATGGTGAGGACGCCATGGCGCCACTGGCCTCTTCCCAAAGAGGGGACTTACCGCCGCATTTATGGCGTGCTCTACGACTGCCTATCTGACCTCCACATTTCAGTTATTGGGTTATAAGATATATACTCTTGGTAAGACTAGTTGTCAGACTTTCCGGCCCCTGACGAGCCGTAACAACTGTCAAGCATCCACGAAGGATAGCCGGGACCAACCATCTGCCCTGACGTTCAATAACGTTAAGATATACCAATGGATAGAGAGATCAAGGACAATATTTCATTTTATGACGACTTCTCTCATTTCATTGTCTATTTAGAAACACGAGCCATAAAAGTAATTTAGTATTATTTTTAATCTATTTCGTCAAATAATTAACTTTCATGTACCTTTCAAACACCATCCTATAAAATCAGAGATCGGATATTCGGATGCATATTTACCTAAAATTAATTATTAGCTATGAACGTATGGATGCGATTTTTTTTTTATCTGCTTTTTCCGGGTACAGCAGGATACAACAAATCGGGTGTATGGTATGGAAGCGACTTCTAAATAATATTTATTAAAAAAGAGACCCCCGAGAATCTTGGATTGCATAACTATTCAGAGGCATATTTTTTTAAAGGTAATGTTTATCATCTGATGCAAATATGTGTATGTAGGGTGTAAGTTTTTTTATATTTTTTTATGCAAAAGAGCATTCCATATTAGTAACCATCTCTTATTTTGGTGAATACGCATCAGAATATCCGATCTCTGCTTATAAGCCTATGAACGTAAGTAGTCACCTGTCATTAACTCCGAACTGAATAACAATAGGCAGCAAAGGTCGTGGTGGTAGCAAAGGTAATGGTGAAAAGTTCTTTCTATTGGTATATTTCTAATATTTTTAGGGCAGATACTCATAGTTCGTTGTCCATTCTCCATTGTTCTAATTATTTTTAACTTTCTCACAAAGAGTGAACTGTCCAAAATGAGTCGATTTCGTGCTGTGTATCCATTCCGGTTTTTAGTTCTATGCAAAATCAGTTTAGTTTATCAAAAGCGATGTGCATGTGTAGTCTTTGTGAAAAAAATGTGCAGTGAGGTCAGGCTCCAAAGAAATAAAAACATTACGTAACATGATTTTTCAATCCTTTGGAGCTGGTCACATAAAAACGTGGCCTTAATTAAAACGAACATTGCTAATTGGCCAGAATAGCGTGAAGCTGTTACAAATGTGCGCCGCAAAGAACTCACGCATTTGATTGCTTTTGAGCAAGAACAGATAGGACAAGCCATTCAAAGGCCACACACTCATCAAATTAATCACCCAATAGGGTGGTGAATATTGTCTGATTTATTATAAGACATATTTTTGTTTATGAAGCCTTTTATATTAGTGGCATCTATGAAAATACATAAAATGATGTATTTAACAAAACATTAAAAAAAATCAGCGCCGTTTAGAAACCTACATACCTTAGCTTCCTGTTGCCATGTCGAAAGAAAAAAATATTCGACTCAATGTTTCAATAAGTAGATACAAAATACTTATTAGAGTGTAAAATGATTTTGTGAATTAGTTTATCGTCAAGTGTTTTGTCTAGTAGTGATTAAAAGTGACTGAAAGTGGAAGTACTAATGGAAAAATCCAGTATGTTATCATCCTATTAAATTTAGTGTAACATTAGAAAACGGGTTCTTGATCAAGAGAGCTATAAACAACAAAATGGTTATTAATTAAATAAGTAGTTAAGAAAAAAAATTAAGCAAGGAAAATATTGTGTACCTCTTCATCTCTGATGTCTTTTAGTGTGTATGAAACGACTGTTATGCCCATGTTGATGAGATCACTTGAAGCTACCTCGAACACCTGGAATAGTAAATAAATTGTTCGTAAATGAAATAGTAAATAAAAACAAATAATTTACATTGTTTTTCAAATTAGATTCAAAGACGATTAGCTATTATTTATTCATAGTAACTAAATTATTATCTATATAAATCAAATTGCAATGCTGTTTGCTGGTATGCGCATCACTTGAGAACAGCTGGACCGATTAGGCTATTTTTAAAAGGTTCGTAATAGCCCGTATCAAATATTGGAAAACTTCCTCGAAAACAGTTCAAATTCGAGAGAAACAGAACATCCATATTTCTATGAGATTGCTTTACGAACTATAAAAAATTAAAGAGGACAACATCTGCTATGTCAGCTAGTTATTTTAATAATACATCAAACGAACCTTCTTAGAGAAAATCTTTCTGTCTTTGTATATCTCTTCAACCGTCATGGAGCCCATGATAGCACGCTGGTGACCTTCAAGGGTCACAAGGGCTATATGTTGTATCTCCTGCTCACTCTTGCTCAAAAACTGCTCACATGCAGAAAGCAGCATCTCAGCGTTTTGACCTTGAATCTTGACCTGTAATTAGATTAAATATGTGGTAAGAGGGCGGACAGGCTGAGAATAGGGTGATGTGACACAGCCTGGGAGAGGCCTATGTTCAGCAGTGACCTCCGATAGGCGGAATTGATTGATGTGGTAAGACAGTTGCTACAATAACTACATAACCTGCTTATCCAGGGATTGAACCTAGGACGCCCAATCAGCAGCCTACTGCTGACGATCCAGGTGAAGGTGACATTGGCAATTACCAGGTTTTGTATTTTTTTTTTTTAATTGTGTTTACATTTATATGTGACGATATAATTACCTGTGCTATTCCCGTCACGGATATTGGTACACCCTGGCTGGTATAAACAGTTGGTGACTCGACCTGTAGAGTCATGGTGTTCAGGGAAATACGCTGAACACTCTGGATCGCCGGCCAAACGAACGCACGCCCGCCCGGAACCAGCAGTGGCTTGGAGTAACAGCATCCTAAACAGAACAATTGTGAATTTTAAACCTTAAGAATTATGTAAGTTGGCAGCGTAATCAAATGGAATTTCGCTATGCAGAGACCTAAAGCATTCCTAAAGATTCGTGTTTATCATCACATTCATCACAATAAAAACAAAATATTCAGAATCATAAATGTTATCGTTTACAAGTTATCTTCTGCATGAGCATGATTTTGATAAACATTCGTCTTGTTTTTTGACATTTTCACAGATAGGTAACAGATAAAGACTTCGCATTTCTATAAACATAAAGACTGCCTAAGAGAGGAATTAATGAGGGCAATATTTGACCAAAAAGAATGGTTTGATTACATCATCCTACTACGGTACGCAAAATACAGGCTTGGAGATAGATTTATGGACACCAGCCCAGAATACTATATTAACGGCCATTCTATTACCATTATAGGAATTGAACCGCAATTTATTTGGAACAGCACAGCACTATATTATTATTTACCCTTGAGGTTGAGCCAGGTCTATGTTATAGCAACATGTGTTTGTGGTGCGCAAAACATATTGCTGGTAACATGGAATGTTAACTATAAAATCCATTCCACTCATGGGAGCCACAGATTTTTTTTTTTGGTATTACCATTAAATGAAAGACACACAACAGCGTTGTTGCAGACAGTAAACAAACTTGTTCGATTATGATTCAACATTGTTTCCAATGAATTCTTTCAGGCAATCAACTAATGAGGTTGTTTTTATGGTAATGTACAACGCAATTTTTTTGCCTCGCCCTGATTATGATGGGTTTCCAAGGTTATGCCTTTACATAGTCACTCACACACTAAAAAACGCTTAACAAGTTGTTTAAAAACCATCATATTATTTTCAAACAATTTTATTTGAAATAGAGCCACTGCTCTGCATGCCACTGCATGTCAATTTATCGAAGTAAGCTTGTAGAATTGGCTTTTGTACCAGTAAATTGGAGTACTTATAAAAATAGATCACGGTTGCCTACTATGTTATTTTAAAATAATTATGTGAGTGAACTTGGTAGTGGTTTAGTCTTTTTAAAGCGACATGGATTATTATTTCTGTAGCTTGTATGTACTATTACATCATAATCAGCCTATATTGTTCCCACTGCTGGGCACAGGCCTCCTCTTAACGAGAGGGAGTGGGCCTCTCGGTGAGTAATTCTAAAGTGGATATAATACATATCCACTTTATAATTAAGATTTTGAATACTGTTTGCAACTATATTAACGAGACAAGGCCATTATTAAACTATACCAGCAGTTAATAAACGTTGCCCTTTATTGTAAAACAGAGTTATATCAGGGACTTTTATGTACTCTTTAGTAATAAATGACTCACACAACATTGTTTGCAGATCATTTTTATCAATAGTTCTGTAGATAACAATTTACTTATCAAAAAAAGAAAAGTAATATTATTATTATTAACTGAGCTACTCAGGTAGGTGCACTGTTTGGTTCTTAGCCTTCACTGCATGCTACACACTGCTAGGTGACATGCTCGCAGTAAGAACAATGATTTGTTTTACAGTTACATGGGACTTAAACATAACTAGTAAAATGTGGGTGTATAGGTATGCTTCTTCACAACCCTTCGAGGAAACAATGTGTGATTTTGTTATGTATTTTACAATTCCAATTGCCACACTTTCACTTGGTGCCAGATTGTGTTGCCTTAACACAAGCCACAACAGCAGTAAACCGTTAAGGCATCCAGAACTACAGCATTTCATTCCTATCTGACAGTCTGTCTGTATTTTAGAAAACAAACAAATTAACAACAAACTAATCTTTGAGTGCCATCTTACCCTGGAGAGTATCCAATTGTATTACCCCCAGTGAATAGTGGCATAGTAGATCCATATTCAATGATGCTGCAGATAAACTTGCGAATAGAGGCTCTGATATTATAGTGCAAGGCCAGTTTCGACTTCTCCAGCTGCCTTTCTCACAATTTTGTGCATGGATTTGCCAAAGATCAACCGAACTTCATAATAACAGATGGTCACAGACAAAAAACTAGACAGTCCAATTTGGTTTTACCAACTGTATACCCATGATTAACCTTCTTAGCCTTATTAGAAATAACCTTAGATTTAACCTTAATCATAGGATAATTACGGACATAACCCGCTTTATAATAAACACCCTATAGACAACCCGCTTTGCAGGGGTTGCTTTGACAGGGAGGAATCAACAGCCAACAACATCCTGGAATAAAAAGCAGTGGCTTCTCAATTTGAAAAAATCATTGGAACAGAGGTCGCTGTGCGAAGCCTGTGCAGCTCCCAGGATATGCTTCCGGTGCTTTTGGGGCAAACTAGGCTGGCTTTGTTAGCTAGAATTCTCATGCACAATGAACCGAATGAGTATAAGTCCTGTCGTATTACAGAATGTCACTCATTATTCAAGCATTACTTAAAACTAGTTTCAACCAATGAAATGGCTGGAATCTGGTTTGGTCTGGTTTGTCTGAAAGGGAGTCCTCATCATCATCTTAGGTATTGTATTACTTTCACACCCAACAGATAGAAATACCTAGCTATTTTTTTAATTTTACAATTTATTATTATGTTATTATTTCCATGCAGTAAAATAATACAGATATCAGAAGATTTAACAAACTTTATGAGCAGTCACAAGTAAGTCACAAGACCTCTAAGACAATTAGACAATGATGTTACTTAAAAATTATGGATCCATTGTTTTTACACCTACTATGTATTATTAACTTTAGATGGCGTTTTCCAAGTAATTATAAAATGCAGCAAGTAATTAATTTAATTACATTTATTACATTACTTTTTTTTTTAGTTAAGTCCCACCCGTAAAGTTTTATACATTTTGCTTCTTAACAATTACCGAACAGACCTGACATGCATACCTAGTGCGTAAGTAGATATATGTACCTATCTAATTACAAATCGCGCTAGCCAAACATTAAATTGGTGCAATGATGTCATCCATAACCTTCCTGTAGTAGGAACTTACTAAGTGACAGAGAATGAACCTAACACAAAACTATTAAAAGCAGAGCTATAATAATTTATTGGCTTATGTACAACGCCGAATATCAACAAAAAAAATAGAGATTCTCTAGTTATTATACTCACCGGAGACGACAAGCGCCTCATTAGGCCCGCATGTTACAAAACCCCAAGTCATGTTTATTTGCTTGAAAAGGAAAGTAACTTTGAACAAAATAAACTCAGTTAATGAAACTAAACACACAAAATATTGAATAATATTTATGTCAAAACACAAATCGGCTTCTTAGAAATGTATGGGCGACACCATAGACAGAATAAACACTATGGCGACAACACCAGCCAGGCGACAGAGTCACACACCACTAAAAGACCCAGTGTTACCATTACAAATGTAAAAATGTGGTCTTTTAAATTACAAAAACAAAATAACTATGTCACTAAAATAACACAATGTATAAATATTATAAAACCAAATAGCATTAGTTTGTGTTAGGAACTAGCTACGACAGCGCCATCTTGACAGTTGCCTTCCCGATTAATTGAAACATCTTCACAGAATATAGTTAGTGTTAAAAAAGGTGACGGTTACACCAATGATGTATTATGACGATACCAACACATATATTGCGTTGCGATCCCTTGTAAGTTGGCTGTGCAATAGTGCTAGTGTGCACCAAGTGCTGTGCACTCCACACTTTATCCTCAATGGGGTAAAAACTGCCACTTGCTCAGTTTAGATATCGCAACGATCACTAGTCCAATAATTTGATACCTGTCTTTATCCTATGTACGCTTTAACTAAGCTACATAATAATAAAGCTGAACGGTGTTAATTTGTTTTTTTGTTTGTTAGAAAACACCAATCTCTGGAACAACCAGTCGGATTTGAAAATTATTCTTTACATTTGATAAATAGCTTATACTCAGATCACACAAACCTTGTTTGTATGATCTGAGAGCTTATAGCTATCTACACGCTAACGACAAATAAGAGCCAAGTAAAAAGAAAAAAAATCAGAAAATAAGATTGTGTGTGTCAGCTCCGACGCGACACACGAATAAAGTTTACTCCTTACGAACGAATATGAAATAACTACACTAATAAACAAAACTCGTTATGTAAAATAACGTTACGAAGAAAGTCTTATTTTACTCCCCATACATTTTCATACCCCAAACTTATTTAAGAAAATTGATTCTTAAGGAGTAAACTCCAAAAAATACTACGCGAAAACATAGTCATACCGCGGACGAAAAGTTAATCGTGTTGCATCCCATGCTACACGATGAGTCGTGTCGTGGGCCAAAATTTCATGAAAATGAAGTCACCAGCAGAAACTAAGTGAATCAATTTGCCCCATTTTGCGCAGCTGTTGTTTGCAAAAGTATGACGATCAATCTATTTGGCAAAGATTTTATTAAATGAAAACCGTGGGAGGACACTCTCCGAAGAAATAAATGGTAACACAATAATTCAGTGAAACTATATAGGTAGTATCCATTTATAATTTGGAGACTTAAATCGGAGAAATTCATATGGTTATGCTCCCAAGAGAACTAAGTCCGTATCTCAGTTGAGATCTGCATAGAACCACAGGATTCTTTTTTGCTTAGTACAGACAAAAATCGTGGAGCTTCATTCGCGAGATGGGCTGGCTCATCTGGTGTCTGTTTGGTTACGCAGCCAACTATACATTTCGTTGGCTTCGCGACCTGGCTGCGTCACCCGTGTCATGGCGTCTCAGTGAGGAATGTTATTAAAATGCGCGGTGGTTTCACAGTGCGAACTTATTCAGTGACGTTAAGCTGGGTTTTGAGCTATATATTACAAATGGTGACCACAGATTATTAGATGGTGACTATTGAAACTGAGGGCGAAGCAGGAGATGAGGCGTGGTGTCCGGGGACATGAGATATAATAGGCATCTTTAAATATCGCTCAGTCCGTAGAAAAAAATATTTAAAGTTTAGGATGTAATATAAATTATAGCATAGTGTGAACGGTCTCGTACAAAATATATTACGAGCGATAAAATATCATATCTCAACATGTAATATATATTACATTTTATCTGATAGTTAAAAGCCGGCTTTAGCATGGAATAAGGATGTAATATAAGTACCTCGACAATAGACTAGATGGCGCTGATATATCAGAAAATTGTTGCGGTACTATAGTACCAAATGGTGAAAAGTAGACACAACTGGACACAACTATGATAAGTATGATAAATTAATAACGCATTACTGGTATTATTTTTAAAGCAATTAAATCTTTTCTATTTAGTGCACAAATTGATTATTTTTGCCTTTAAAAAATCCAAGTCTATGAATTCGGTTGTCGCCATTGTGATGACGGTAGTGCTCGAGGCTAAAAAACATAAAAACTGAGGATTTCGATAGTTCAGTCAAGTTTAGCAAAAACGCATGGATAATTTTTGAATACGTGATAGTAGCGACATCTGAACTAAGCAAGTGGCGCGTTTTTATCACAGCACAAAGTGTTTACCAACAGCACCCCTGTCAACTGTTTCGAGCGCCAGAAGATGCTTGTAGCAGTGTATGTGTCGAACGAAAACTAAATAAGAGGACATATCAAGTCGTCCGCGATTTTTTTTTTTTAAGTGCTGGTCTTCATCATTAGCCTATAATGTTCCCACTGCTGGGACACAGGTCTCCTCTCGGTGAGAGGGAGCTGGTGTTGCTGGTTTTTCACATTATATGCTGAAATTCATTATAAGGCAAAATATTTTAATAGTTATATGCATTTTAATTATTATATACTTAGAGCTTTCCTTTTCATGTCTATAGGAAACAAGACAATTTCGTGAAAATACGACATGTTACGCGGACAATCTTAAAGGACTCACCAAAATCCGAATATATGTATATGAGATTCAAAAAGTATACAGAAATACGCTATTAAAAATTCAAAGAATGTTACATAATCGCAATACTTTGTTATATATCTTTAAAACTGCAATAAAAAAACTAGCCTCAAGGTTATACCTCAGGATTATAAGGTTATACATGCTGATGGAATTCCGCGTGACGAACATGAGAGGCGCTTTAATCTACCAACAATTACTTAATGAAGTTGCTGTCGTAGTCAGTGGCGACCCAGTTCTCATCACGAGACATAGTGTTACGAATATATGATAATATTCAGACACGCGTAGTCGATACTCATAAGTTCTATTATGCTTTGCAGCACCCATTCATTTCTAGCAAAGGACAGTTGGGATACTATTTTGATACACCACTCCTTTATCCTATTACAAAACAGCCAGTTCCCAATAAAAAACTATCCTGTGTGGACTTTTACGTCTCCCACCCCACATGATGCTTCGAGAAAATGACTTTAACTTCCTTCTGCGGTTAAAACAGATCTTCCTTCAAGTTTTAGTAGATTGCACATCAAAGTCGAGAGCGAACGTCTTCTTTACATTTCTTTCAAACCAGAAATTACTACGAGCTAAAAATTACGTACCTAAGTAATATTATAAACCTAAATGGCTTAGGCCGAATTGTTATTTTTTTCTCTACTTTTTTAACAGCCCCCGCTATCTCTATGAATATACACAAGACGCGTTAGGTCAGGTATGCCGTCTGACCTATTCGTAACTTTCACCTGCAATCCCTTTTTTTGCGGGTGGGAAATCATCAAATGATGTCTCCCACTCTGGGCGGAGCGGGAGGGCATGTCAGACTTTTACTGACTAAAACCCACCCGTGTTCCTTCAGTTGCCTATATGCCAGGGCCACGGTATACTTGCAATCCCTCATGGAAGGAAATGCAGAAGAGCTAAGGCCTGGGCAGCGAACGACCGACATGACTTAGTTGCTCGCGTGTTTCGTTTAAAGATCCTAAAACTGCCGAATGTTATTATGTTGTTAGGAAAAGCCAGCTATATGTAGCATGTTCGCGTGTGTTCAATACCCAGAATTTATACATATTAGCTCCAAAATAGAAGGACATACAACATTGTGTATAGGAGCGTCCTAGAACAATGTTCCGTTCTGCGCCCATGATTAACAGCTAAAGAACAAGAAGAGTACAAACCGAATTGATTGTTAAATTCTAAATTAACGCGAGTGAAGCCACGCATATAAAATACTATTTCACTTTTATTTTCCTAATTTTAATTTAGTTTTTACTTTTTACTCATTGTTAATTTATTATATTATTGCACTTACTAGCCTGAAACAGGTTCAACTTAGTTCAGGCAAATGCGCAACCGTGCTCTATTTTAATTTTTAAGCAATATTGTAAATGTGCCCATTTTTATAAATAAACGATTATTATTATTATAAACGAAGAAGTTATCCGCGAACACACATAGAGAAAAAAATATATACGGTCGAATTGAGAAACTTTTTTTAATGTTTGTTACCTCATAACTTTTGACTGGGTGAACCGATTTTGATGTTTTTTTTTTATTTGAAAGCTTGTGCTTTCCGTACCATTCGGACAATGGAATCTATGTGAAAACCATATAAGTCTTAAATTTGCATTAAGTATTAGCGCGACAAATTAACGAATAACGCGATTAGATAAGTGCGGGGTATCTACCATAACTAAAAAGTGAAAAATAAAATCTTTTTACAAAAAAATTACAACCGACTTCCTTAAAAAAAACACTACAAAGTCAAAAATTACTTTAATTTTGGAAGTCGGTGGCAAAAAAACCTTAAATACAGATCCTAAGACACCGATTTCCAAAATTAAAGTTATTTTTGACTTTGTAGTGCTTTATTAAGGAAGTCGGTTCTTATCATATAACTCTATTGGTTTACACACAGGACACGCCAGTAAAACTCCAAGTCGGTATATTTTTTTCCGGCATCTTCAACAACCATCTTTATATTTCAACAAATTTACACAAAATCTTAATGAATTAAAAGCCAACCTAATGGATCACTCCATCCAGTGCTGAAAACTATGTGAAAATCTGTTCGTTACTGAGTGTAGGCCGTTCAAACAGACAGACGTGGTATTGTTTTATAATAATACAAGCTTCTGCTCGCTACTTCGTCCGCGTTAAATTTCTTGCTCCCCCGAAGGGAGGGCCCTTTCACATCAAATCGCCTGCCCGTGCGAGGTCTTCGTATTCGTGACTTTCTTTCTTTTTGCTCGGCTCCTAAGGGTCTAAGCGTGATGTTATATAGTCTATAACTTTCCTCGATAAATGGGATGTCCGTCACTAAACGTAGTTCCTGAGATTAGTGCATTCAACCAAACAAACTCTTCAGCTTTATAATATTTAGATTTGATTACTATTAAAAACGTTATAGTGAGCCAACATTAAAAGATAGACATATGCTATCGCGGACTTTTTTGTAAAAATATTTATGAGGAACAATTCGGTGGTACATGATTGTCGCGATACTTCAACCGTTTATGCAGCGCACGCAACGGAAGCTAAGCTCTCAAAACGAACACTTTGGGAAATTTTCCCTGATTTTATTACATTTTTCATTGTTGCTCTGCTCCTATTGGTCATAGCGTGATATATATATATATATATATATATATAAGCCTTTAATCTAGCTTGGTAAATCGACTACCAAACACTAAAAGAATTTCTCAATTCCAACTAGTATTTCCTGAGATTAGCGCGTTCAACCAACCAAAAAAACGAACTATCACCTTTATAATACATACTAATATTATAAGCTAGCTTCTGGTACTGCTCCGCTCTTCTTGGTTGTAGCGTGATGTTATATAGCCTTCCTCGATAAATAGGCTATCCAACAAAAAAATATTTTTTCAAGTCGGACCAGTAGTTCCTGAGATTAGCGCGTTCAATCAATCAAACAAACAAACAAACTTCAGATTTAAAATATTAGTAGATGGGAAAGTGTGTGTGTCTGTTTGTCCGTCTTTCACGGCAAAACGAAGCGACGAATTGACGTGATTTTTTAAGTGGAGATAGTTGAAGGGATGCAGAGTGATATAGGCTACTTTTTGTCTCTTTCTAACTAAGCTAATCTCAGGAACTACTGGTTCGAATTGAAAAAATCTTTTTGACTCGGGTAGCCTATTTATTGAGGAAGGCTATAGGCTATATAATATCACGCTACGATCAAAAGGAGCGGCGCAGCAACAAAAAATAGACGAAAATTGGCAGGCTGCGATGCGACGGGAAGGGTCAGGGGAGCAAATATTTGACGCGGATGAAATCGCGGATAGAAGCTAGTCTATATATATAAAAATGTTATGTTGGTTTGTGTACGCTTCAAAAACTCAAAAAGTTCTGCACCAATCGAGCTGAAATTTTAGCATGATATATAATCCGCATCAAGGATTATTTTTATCAATTTTTTGCATCAGTCACATATCCGCGACCGCGAAAAAACAGTTTTTTTAACGATCAGCTGTGTACCAGTGACCGCGCCATCTGCCGGAAGCGAAGAAAACACTCGCTGACAACCGCAATAGTAATGGCGCAGTCACATGAAAAACATTACTCGTTTTCATTTTTCAACCATTCAATCACAATGTGCCACAGCGAAGCGTGGCAGGGTACAGCTAGTATTAGTATAGATGTAATAATATTCGATGTTATGACTTACGAGCTAAACCTTAAAACTTGACTCATAATAGTCATCATTTGATTGCAATTTTAACTTTTAACTTTGGGATACATATGTAGCATGAAACTGATGATAACAAGAATTAGCACAAATGATGTCAAACTGCGTATCTTATACGCCTTTTCCCTTGGTTTTTAATCTTTACCCCTTAGGGAATATATGATTTCCATTGTTATTATAACCGATTACAACAAAACGCAACATATTTTTGTAAGAAAGGCACCCAAAGTATTTTGAAAACAAGGTACTGCGTGTTTTTTGAGATTTTTCGTGAGTCTAAAGATACTAGCGACACCCGTGGCAAAATATGTCAGTTTTTCCCCTTTGACTCACACAAGTTAAATGGTCTTAGCACGCAAGGCAATATTCATTTTATTAGTTATTTATTTAAATACAAAATACTTAAAATAAAACACAAGTAGCGCCATATCTTTTTTAAGGAGTTGCTTGGCGAACACGTCTTGCGAATAAAGCTTGTTGAAAGCCAAAGCTGGTTGACACTTTGGTATAATCTGTGGTTACAAAGCAGTGTGACCATGTGGTAGGAACCTTTATTGGCAAATTTAGCCCTTTATTTTAACTTTTGGTTGGAACGATATGTGTGGGAAATCTGGCAGTACTCAATACTTAATACTTTTATTGCATTTCACATGTATTCTTAGGTGGTAAACTTATCAATATATGTAATTACATCATATGGACCCTGTCGGGCACCGCAAAATAAGTGAGTTAGGAGAGAGGAAGCATTTGTTAATTATGTAGCATTACTTAGCAAACTACTATAATAATATATTAACCTGGCAGGATAGCTATTTCACTTTAAATTCAATTGTTTTACATAAAATTCCAAAACATGTGTCTCTTTATTGTAAATTGTCAAAATATTTTGTCATTATTTTACCATTTTGAATATAAGGGTTCGGCGGAATTTGTCAGTTTTCTTGCCTATGCCTAAGTGCAGCAGGATCTCTTATTTGAAGTTGGTCACACACACACTGTTGCGATGTATGGTTGGTTGAGTGAGTTTGCGGCTGAGCTTTGGTTTTCTGCCCAGAGTACGTTTGCTGGTTTGATGTGATGCGTCTTAACTTGACATCATACGTTTACGTTGTTTACGTAGACGTACATTTTATCAAACCGTTTGACCGTCAGAAAACATGACAACTTGAGACTTGAGGTCACACAAAATAATGTGTCAGTTTCAGACAGTGACAACCTGTTATCAGTGGCAATTTTCTGTGGGCTGTCTTCTCATCTTCTCTCCTTTCATAAAATTATGAGAGGAGAGTACCAACTCGCAGTACTCACTAAAAACCACGGTCGCTCGTCGCGCGCTTGGACAACGCAATTAACTATGTAAAACTGAAAACATTTAGGTAAACAGAAAATACTTAAAAACTATAATAATTTTGAATTTAGTTTTTATTAGAGACCTAAATAACGTTTTTGGCTCAATTATAGAGGGGAACATAAAAAAAAATCTAATTATTTACCCAAATTTATGTTTGTTTTCTTTCACTAGATGTGTATAACACATAATTTCCATGTTTTAGTGGGCGCAACTCAAGAAGCACTATTTATTCCCTCAATAAAGTACTGAAACCGTTAAGCCCGATCCATTACCTGACGAAGATGGCCTTTCCAATCCAGGACACTACAGGTTTGAGAGGATACCATCATGAATATTGCTTGTAGTGCATATTAAAGCTAGCTAAACTTATTATTTACTTACCTAAAGGGACATGCTTCCTCATTTTATTTGGAAGAACAAAATTACCTGATCGCAGTGATCACATAATACAGTTGTATTTTTTGCCAAGTGTGTGTGTGTAGTGTTATTTTGATGTGATGAGCCTGCGTTTTATCTAAGTAGAGTATATGAGCTATTTAAGTGGAGTCTCTATATTTATGTGGAGTATTTAAGTAGTCTCTGTGTTAATAATTTCTAAATATTTGAGATTCGATATTTATATCTTTTTACCTAAATATTAAATGTTAACTTAAAAATTACATTTAACATATTATCAAAATTATGTGAACAGGGTGTGTTTTAGTAAAGCTCAATTTGATCATAAAGGTAACTGATGGAATGAGAAGAAAAATTATAACTTATTTGCCTCTTTTGAAACTAACCAATTTGATAATTACTTTCCTTAAAATTGAGTAGTAATAGCCAGACCTGATATTTGCGGTATGTAAGACACCCTTAGTCTTCTAGATTACTTTTTAATTCCATTCATAGTTTATTTAAAAGTAGGTAAATCTATGTAAGACAGGTAACTTACCAGTTTTTCTCTTGCAGATATCTGCGGTTCCTGTATCACTATGACAAAATTTCTCCATATACAAGGTAAGAATATGCATGGTACTTACTCAAAATAATTTTAACTATCTCCTGGTACATATGTCATCATTTAACATAATGTTAATAGTCATATTTTCCCATGTTACTTAGAATGACCATATTATGTAATTTATTGTAAATAATCTGATTTAAATTGGATTGAATTGAATTATGGCTATGAATTAGTTCTATCTCAGCAATGATATCCACTGAGGGCTTTGTCGGTCACACAATGCTAAGTATAGAGTATTAACATAAGAATAAATACCCTGCCAATTGATCATACTTTACCTTTTTTTGGCGAATCATACCGGTTTTACGCACCTGTAGTGACAGGCCTTCTGCCCATTTGGTACCTTACTGCTGGACGCGCTATAAGACGCGGCAGCTGCTGCCATCGAAACATGACTGTTCCTTGGTGCTGATTTATTAAAATATGCTAATGCACCGACAGATGTTATTATTCTAACAAAACGCGGCTCTTCTGCAGCCTTAATTTAAGGGTTCAGGAGATACTGTTTTTTCAAAAAACATTAAAGAATATAGCTTTCTGTGTAAAGTTAGTGAGAGAAGTACGAGTAAGTAGGTATTTCTCTTTACCTGCGACAGTCTTTCCAGGTCATGTGGTGTCGTCATTCGTAGATATTTGACGGTCATAACGGGTAAGCAGAAGCCCATGAGCCAGACAACCAGCCCTACCGAGCGGTATCGTATTATACCATAGCTGGGTTGTGGAGGTCAGGTAGGCAGTCGCTTCATGTGAGATTCTGGTATTCAGCTGCATCCGGATAGACTGGAAGTAGATCGTAACGAAGAGTGAAAATGCTAGGCAGATTGATTGGTATCAACCTGCACCCTAATTGCGAAACGCACAACTTATCAGAATCTGAATGGGATTGAAGATTATTTCTAAACCATTGCGTCATTTGTTGGAATAAATTGTCGGCTCAGCAACGTAAATAACGCAATGAATGTTGTTTAACTATGAATATTAAACCAATTCCTGAGTAGTTCCGTGTGTTGCCGGCCGTAAAGAATAGCACCATCCCACTTTATCCGTGGGTTACTCCACTGCACTTACTAGAGAATGGGCAGCAGCGTTCTCTATGCATCTTACCACAATACTGCGATCGCCAACCCGTCTGCTAAGCGTGGCGATTATGGCAAATCCCCCTTGGAGGTTGTATACTTGATTGTGTATCGATTAGACACTTAATATTATTTTTCGGGTTCCGAACCTCAGTCGGCAAAAACGGAACCTTTATAGAATCACTTTGTTGTCCGTCTGTCAAGGCCCTTTTTCAAAGGAACGCGTGCTATCAAGCTGAAATTTATTTTAAATAAATAATCAAGTCCGCTACCCCTTGCAGTGAACAAATCAGTCTTCTAAGTCAACGCAATCTGTAGATAAGGCTGTTTCTGTTTCGTTGATGGCGCATATTTTGACGCTTGCAAGGGAATCAAAACCTATACGGGACTTCCCATGGATCTAAAATCATGAAATTTGGCAAGAAGCAATGCCAAGTAAAGGAAAGTACCTATTCGAAAACCGTAAATATGTGGTTACATTACATCACATAATAATTACTTTTATGTGATAATAAACTTATCTGTAGTTTGTAAACTAACCCAACTAATGTCGATGTATGGATACAACAGCTTTCCAACGGCAAACTGCTCCTCAGTACAGTTTATCTTTTCGTTAGAAATCTCTAAATTGTTTGTACGGAACCCTCGGTGCGCGAGTCCGACTCGCACTTGACCGATTTTTTTAAAGTCTTTAGGTACACACAACAAACGAAAATGCAACAGGTGTAATGGAATGCAGTTTTCGTTTTTTTCGTGGCACAGGTACCTAATCATATTTCCAAAATTATTCCCTATCAATACTGTGTGCCACCAAACACATCCTACTTTACACCAGAAGTCTGCCCTCTGGAAGCCAGGACTGAACAAATCAGTCAACTTCAGTTAGTTTATCACATTTTGCTGTGTCTGGCTGTTCAGACCCTACGTCTGACGTAGGTACTTATCAAGTCTAATACCGTGAGGTTTGTGCGGTAGTCTCAGCTTACTTTGCATGGGCTCGTTGTCTAGTTAAGAAAAACGAGAACTCCAGTGGACACATATAGTGTTTTCGTTTCGCTTTCAGCTCAAACAAAAATATGAAGTTAATATAATCAGATAAACACTACATAACATCACGTCTTCCACTATACGTGCAGAGGTGCATTATGTAGGTAACTTATGTCGTCATTTAAAGTTCTTGTAATGGGGCGATTACCACCTACCGGGCATGAATCTGGTGAGATCAGTGGTGGCCCAGTGGTATCGGCCCCGTCTTACGAGTTGTAGGTCGTGAGTTCGAACCCAGGCAGGCGCTTTACTTGTATAAATAATTTAATCACCACTGCTAAAAACGGTGAAGGAAAGCATACTAGTGAGGTGTTCTAGAACCAAAAATTCGAAAACATGTGATATCTACCAACCCGCACTGAGCCCGCGTGGTAGATTACGGCCCACTCCCTCTCACCGAGAGGAGGCCTGTGTCCCAGCAGTGGGAACAATATAGGCTGATTATGAGCATGAATCTGCACTCCGGCCTGTTACTAAGAGAAACTCAATTAATTAATTTGTGAAAATCATTTTACCTTCTATTTGTACAAAATGTTTATGTAGGTTGAGATCAATACGCGAACCTAAGTCTTCGAAAATTCAATGATTAGGTACTTTTTCGGGTTCTGTTAATACCTACCCACCACGTTCACTTTGCCTGGCAACTGTGCTGAGGTATTTTGAACGGCGTATTTTCGACTCTGCCCAAATTATTCTGTTTAAATAATATAATATAATAATAATATATCTTAGGACAACCAACAGAACGTTATCAGAACCCAAATTAGGCAGAGCCTGTACTATGGCAACCAGACAACTGATAAATATACTTGTATATTTCTAAATACATACATATTATAGATAAATTAGACCCAGACACAGAACAAATGATTGTGCTCATCAGACAAAGATTTGTCCTGGGTGGGAATCGAACCCACGACCTCAGTCTTAGCAGTTAGGGTCACTAACCACTAGACTAACAGGACCGTGTTTGGGCGTATATTGGATTAGATATAATTAATTATTACCTAAAAAGTTTATAAGAGTTTTGCCAGCCCAATTCTAATATAGAATCGTTGTATATCACGACTTCCCTCCCAGTGCGCATACTTTTTTAACGCAGGGGAATGTAATGTGCAACAAGTTGTTTGACAGTCGATTTAAAAAAATATGTTTTCAGACGGGTTTCTGGATTGTTTTGAATCCTCATTTTTTCATTCGTCGATGTATGATTATTGAGTCATTAATAATGACTAATGAGAGTAACGGGTCCCACAACTGGGTATGTCGGGGCTCTTACCGCTTTGGCACTATGATTTCTTAAAGTGAATGAAAATAAATTTCATAAATCATACATTTGAAAAAAAAAAAACATTACCATGAATGCACTTTAATTGGTTCAGCATATTTGACCACCAATGCTCTCAACACGGTAAAAGAAAAAGCATCGCGTTGAAACCGTTATGGCTTACTCGAATATAGAACCGAATTCGAAGACAAGTGATATCCACCAACCCGCACTGGGCCTGCGTGATTAGATTACAGTCCACCCCTTTTCACACAGAGACCTGTGGATAATCGGCCTATATCCCAGCGGTGGGATATTGTAGGTCAGTTATACTAACCCCTTTATTTATAAACGTTGTTTAAACTTAAGTTATGATTAGCGAATGTTTAACCACACATTTATACGTCTTAACTTTAAGTAACATTAACACGGTAATTAGAATAAATATTCAATATCTTGTAATTTTTTATATCGTAGGTAAGTATGTGTTACTTACATGCCAACATTGATAAGAAACCATTACGTTTCAACAAAATAACGGCATGTTAGAAGACGTTCATAGATGGAAGCGCATTTTATGAGCAACGTTGTGTAAAGCCTGCTATTCCAAAGCCTGGTATCAAAAGGGCGTGATACACATTTTACGCCATCAGGCCGCGAACCATGCAAATCAATGCGCATGTCGGTGGTCTAGTGTTTCATTACCACTAAAATGTTGATGGTCCTACACTACACGTACTAGTGCGACTATTGACTGATTATACCATAAAGTTGGAAAAATGCTCGTGGAGGTATCATCAGACGTTGGTATGTACTTTTACGGATCGTGGATTTGAGACATTTATTTTTACAATTAGCTCTGCTCGTTTTTACTTATTTGTCGTTTTATAGTAATAGATACTTTGATTTGACATTAATCCTTCATGGTGTGAGATATTCGAGTGAAACTTTTTTTAACATTATAGGTACAATGAGGTGGTTCTTTAAAATAATGTGCAATATTCGATTTTTGAATTTCAATTGTTATTTTATTCAACTTAGACGGTACGGATGATGATGATGGATACTTGGAAAATCCGAGTAATTTTTGAATACAAGTTCCGACGCGGACTTAACGCGGCAGTAACGGCTCGCAATATCAATGCTGCGTTTGGAGAGGAGATTGCTAATGAACGCACCGTGCGTTTTTGGTTTAAACGCTTTCATAATGGAAACTTCAACGTAAAGAAGGAACCACGTGGAAGACCGCTCACACAGGTGAATAACGCTGAATTGAAGATGGAGGGGGACCCGAGTAAAAATACCCAGAAATTATCAGCATCGTTTAACGGTACCTTACCTACAATATTGACTCATTTGCATCAAATCAATAGGAAAAAAAATGAGAAATGGGTGCCTCATGATTTGACTGGACTGCAGAAAGAAACGCGTGTTGAAACCTGCGCTGCCTTGTTGAATCGGTACAGAAATGAAGGAACATTGAATCGAATTGTATCATGTGACGAATAGTGGGTTCTTTACGATTCTTGTAAGCGAAAAATGCAATGGTTGACCCCAGATCAAACGCTGGAACAGTGTCCTAAAGCAAAGTTTATTAATAAAAAGGTAATGGTAACTGTTGGTGGTCTCTTCATGGTGTCACTGTAGCTTTCTCAGGTCTGGTCAAGCAATACCAGCAGATATTTACTGTGCCGAACTTCAAACAATGATGGCGAAACTGGCAGTGAAATAGCCCCGAATGTGAATCGATCTTCACCATTATTGCTCTTTTTTTTGGGTGGGAAATCTTCATATGACGTCTCCCGCTCTAGGGTGGAGCGGAAGGGCGTGTCAGACTTTTACTGACTAAAACCCACCCGTATTCCTTCAGTTGCCCATATGCCAGGTCCACGGTAACTTTTTCGAACAGATCTCGCGACTCTGGCAGGCATTATTGCTCCATGATAAAGAAAGCCCTCACACTGCACGTGACACTGTTGTAATTCTACAGGAGTTGCAGTTAGAAACCATACGCCATCCTCCATACTCGCCAGACCTTGCTTCAAACTGACTGCCATTTTTTCGACAATTTTCTACGCATAAAAAAAGACTCTTCCCAGGAGGCAGTACAAAATGCTTTCACACAGTTTGTCGAATCTAGATCCCCAGAGTTCTATCGCAAATGCATAACTACCTACATAAACTTTCGATTAGATGACAGCAATGTATAGATAATTAGGGTATTTTTTTTTTAAAATAAATATGTTTGATCTTGGAGAAAACGAGTTTTAATGTTGCGTTATAAATCAGCAATTTCATACTTTAACGCCTAATATTATCTTATATGTCTTCAAATCCGAACGATTGTATTGATGGTTTTCGCGTTATTAGATAGCATGTACCTTACCTTTTGCAGAGCATCCTAAGCCCTAAAGAGCTGATCAAGATCTAGAGATCAAGGTGCTAGTAAGTCATCGTTGCACTTGGTTTAAAATTGATTGTCATTTTATTCGACACTTATATCAATTATTACTGCTGAGATGACGACTAATAGAGAAGTGTGGAAGAAAAGACATGTTGCGACGATCCCAAATAAATTGGGATAAAGGCAGGAGAATGATGTTGATGATATCAATTATTACTACACTAACTTTTTTTTCAGAAATTTTGGTATCCTAGGTTTTTATTGCTTTTACTTCGTGTCCCACTTGTAAGCTTTTGCGCACACTGCACTCTGGCGGAAAACCGCGACTAATAAGGTGATTACGTAGACCAGTTGATGTGTTATGTTCTTTTAAGTGATATTCTGCCAGAGTGCGCACCAACGCTCACGCTTAAACTCAGTTAAGTCTTTATCATTATCTTCTTACCCTTGTCGCGTGTTACTTGGGGTAGGCACAACACGTATTCTTCTATTCTCTCTTGTCTGACGCCATTGACTCCTTTTTAGGGTTCCGTTCTCAAATGGCAAAAAACGGAACCCTTATAGATTCGTCATGTCTGTCTGTCTGCCTGTCTGTCCGTGTATGTCACAGCCACTTTTTTCCGAAACAATAAGAGCTATGCTATTGAAACTTGGTAAGTAGATGTATTCTGTGAACTGCATTAAGATTTTCACACAAAAATAGAAAAAAAAAAAAACAATAATATTTGGGGTTCCCCGTACAATAGAACTGAAACTCAAAAAAAAAGTTTTCATCAAACCAACTAAGGTCTTCAAAAATGATATTGAGGTTTCTAATATATTTTTTTTTCTAAACTGAATAGTTTGCGCGAGAGACACTTCCAAAGTAGTAAAATGTGTCCGCCCCCCCCTCCCGTAACTTCCAAAATAAGGGAATGATAAAACTAAAAAAATATATGATGTACATTACCATGTAAACTTCCACCGAAAATTGGTTTGAACGAAATCTAGTTAGTAGTTTTTTTTTAATACGTCATAAATCGTAAACCACAATTTACCTTTCATTCAGTCAACTCAAATACAAAAATTAAAAAAAAAACATTTAGTTTCATAAACATAAACCTTATGCATAAACCGTGAATACCTGGTTTGTACGGAACCCTCGGTGCGCGAGTCCGACTCGCACTTGGCCGGTTTTTCTTTCATATCTTAACGGACACAATCCATCAATCCCATATTTTCTTTGATATTTGTCTGTTTTCCTCCCATGATCATTTATATTTATCGCTCTTTTAGGGACATCATTTTTGTTTTATACCTCATAATTTTCATTCATTTAAACTCTCACCCACGTCTTTTCAATTTCGTGTGAACTGCCTATCGTACTTAATCCTAACTTAGAATTACCCAAATAACTTAACTCACACAATCCATCAATCCCATATTTTCTTTGATATTTGTCTCTTTTCCTCTCTTGATCATTTATATTTATCGCTCTTTTAGTGACATCGTTTTTGTTTTATCCCTCATAATTTTCATTCATTTGAACTCTCACCCACGTCTTTTCAATTTCGTGTGAACTGCCTGTCGTACTTAATCCTAACTTAGAACTATCCAAATAAAGCTTATTGAAGAAAAAATCTGATTATGATGAAAATCTTCTGGATTTGCTGGTTTACTGGTAAGGTAAATCTTACCAGCAAACTAGCGAATTCAGAAGGTTTTTTAATCAACTTTTTTACGTACACACGTCTAAACGTTCCAAGATAAATGAACCTAATGAAGAACAAAAGTTATTGTTAATTTGTTATTACATATCTAAGCGACAGCGGTGGTGGCGCAGTAGTAACGGCCCCGAATTACGGCTTGTAGGTCATTAGTTTGAACCAAGGCAGGCTCGTTGCAATGTTTAAAAAATATATATTACCACCTTTCTCAACACGGTGAAGGAAAATATCGTGAGGAAACCGGCTTGCCCAAAAATAAAAAAATCACAGATATGTGTCATCTCCAACTCGCAATGGTCCCGCGTGAATATTGCATTGGGGACATTATAGGCTGATTATGTGCATATCTACGCATAAGGTTCAATAAACAAGTATAAAAGGGACATCAACGAAACTATTCTTAGAAATAAAGTAATAAAATTGGACGCATCACGTATTGTTTGTGCTCATTATTACCTACTTGCATCCGGAAATAATCGTTCCGATTAGTGAATGGCGTGTGGAAATGCGAGTAAGACGATGCGATAGAGGCGGAATCGTATTCTGCTTCGTTACGCTACGTAATCCAACAACCTAATGTTAAGACACTGACAACACCTTAAATACATGCGTAATAAGGCTGCAAGAAATATTAATCAATTACTATTTACTCGAAAGTAATTGAAAAAAACAACCTAGTTCTTCATTCAAAAATGTTTATGTTATTGTTGAAGATAGGTTGAAGATAATAATGTGTGCTGCTGGGGAGTTTGTTGCGCCACTTCTTCCCACCTAAAGCACCAATTGGTGAAGGGCAACCGTTGCCTTTCAAACGCAACCACGGCATCTTCAGTGTTCATGAAACGAATTCCTCTAAGTTTATCTTTTTTTTTTTGGTAATAAGTAAAATTTACAAGATGCCAGGTTGGGACTGTTAGGAGTATGACTCATAACTCCACACTTTCTATAGACAAATATTCGATAGTCTGTGTGGCGGAGTGAGCTGAAGCATTGTCGTGGTGGAGGAAGATCCTGCTTCTTGGGTGGTTCTGTTTAACATATTCAAGACAACTGGTGAACAATGACTGATTTACCAATCTACAGTAAGTCCTTTTACATTCTAGGTCAATTGTTGCGAAATTACCCGTCCGTCCAAAGAATGAGGTAATCTTCATCATCTTTTCCCTTGACTTCTGCCCTTGTTTACTTTTGTCAGCAAATCTTGGAATGGGAATATCCATTCCGCAGATTGTCTTTTGGTTTCGGATTCGTAACAATATATCCAGCTTTTATCACCTGTGACGATGTCATATATAGCATTCGAGTCACCTCTGTCATACTTTCAAGCACTAGGCGGCACTAATCTAAACGACGGCGTTCTTTATTTTCCTTTAAATTATGAGGTTTCTATCTAGTACAAAGCTTTCAGACGCCTAAATGTTCATTTAACACTTTTTGTACTTGACTCATAGCAATGCGTAAAGCTGTCCGAATCTGTTGATATGTCACCCTTCGCAGCATCTATCATTAGCCGTACAGCACTCACGTTATCTTCAGTAGTCGCCGTAGAAGGACGTCTTTCTCGCGAGACATCATTGAGTGTACTTTAACCACATTTAATCTCATTAAATCAGTTGTAAACAGTGGCACGGGACGGGGTTTTGTTGTGAAACGCTAATCAAAGTTTATCGTTACATTGTTGTCGAGTAAGACCGCAACGAAAGTGGTAATAAACCATTGAGCAAATTTTTTTTCTAGTCAAATCTGTTTCAAAGCACGACTGGCACTTTTTAAATTGCCGAAATTTTTTAAAAACAAATTACATATAAATAATTCGTTACATATCTTCAGATTCCCAAAGAGTTCCTTATTCGAATTTAAGCGGCCATTTTAACAGCGGCTGTTTTTCTTACTGGCCTATTTTAAACTTTCAGTGTGAACCCGTACAAAGTCAACGTTTAACTCTGTTTTCATCATCTTATTTATAAACTACAGAAACAGTAGTAAAATAATTATTTTCGTAGGAGGTCTTATTCATGCCTTGCCAAGCCTTTTCCCAACTATGTTTGATATTTTACTTGTAGCGTCTGCCTATCTGGCCTCCACATCCCAGTTACTGTGATAAGCGATACCCCTTGGTATGACTGATTGTCAACCTTCGGGCTTCTGACCCACCGTAACAATTGCCAAAGATCTACTAATGACAGCCGGGTTCAAGCTCAACTTGCTTTCCAAGTCACGATATGTAATGGATGTATGGAACGGCAAGTGTAGTTTAACCTTTGATTAACCCGTGCGGTGGTAACTATAAGCCACTACCTCATGAGGGATTTTAATCGATAGGTAAGAGAGCATTCATCGTTGCCGTTTTTTGTTATTATTTCAGTCAATACAAACAATATTACTAGTACATTAGGGTCGACCGCCAGTTTACCCAGCACGACGTCGATGGCTTATTATTTACTTAGGTAATTGCCTCGCAGTGGCGGAAGGTGACGTAGAATTTATTGCATTTCGTGCCCCACGTCGTATTGACGATCGTTTGTATAATTATGACACATTTCACTTTAATTATTCACAAACAAACTTCCGTTTCTTTAAAATTGTTTATTGTAGCTCTACGTACAGAATTTGACCTTAATGGTGCATTATAATTAATTGAAAGCAGTATGGGCTTCAACTCCCTTTCTGCTAAGTAGTAGGTGTAATAAAAGATCATCGCATACTGCGGTTATCAAATGGTTCATACAGGCGATTTCCTCCGGATCAAAATGTAAAATTTCTTTATTTGTTTGATTAAATAATATTACTCGAATACTATACCTGCATACTTTTATTAATTAGCAGAACATGCATCTTTGAATCAAATGACAGTTTCCGATACGCGTCTGCGTCTCGATATCCCATACACGGACCACGGACCCATCCACGGACCTACCTCGGCAAGCGAAGCTTATCCTTCGAGCGGTTGTTATTATTTAACTACGAGACAAATATTCCCCAATATTTCGGTTTGGGTATCATATTCACTTAATTGCTCGGCCCGTACGAAACGCTCGCAACGGGTAACGCTTAGCACTTCAGATCACCTATGATTTAAATTCGTAGCCATCCCCTTCGTAGCTTTGCGTATCCCGTAAAGCAATATTGATTATGCCAATTTGCCGCCCACACCAACAGGTGGTGATATCCTGTACAGGGTTACGCTCACACAAGTTACAATGTTATTACCATAATACGCTTAGGATTCCAGTTACCGATTGATAAATTGGTGTGCACACACGTATGTGATTGAAAAATACGCGACGTAATATTTTATTATATTTAAAAAATACTAAAATATTATGTCCTATTTATTTTTCCATGAATGTATATAAATGATTTCGACTGTACTTTTTCATTCTGCTACAAAGTGATACATCAGACAGAGAAGGCTTTTCAAAAAAAAAAAAAATTGTACCTCTGAAAACCTTTCGTAATTTTTCATAGCTCATTCGCGATTTCTGATTACTTTACGATTTGTTAAATTAAATATTTTTCAATATTGGTAAAGTGAAAAGGCTGAAAATTAATGTTCGAAATGCATTTTCTTTAGAAATATTTGTTTACTTTGACGTCGTGTGAGTCCAAAATACAGAAAGTTTTAACAGATGTTTCGTTTTGTGATCTGTCAATTAATATAGTTCAGATTAAATCGTCGATGTTCCAATCGGCGGATAGATTTTAGAGGTAATATGTCGGTTACACAGCCTTTTCTTAAATTGTGATTATGACAATCTGCAGTATTTCTTCACATAAAATAATACAGACAGTTGAAAATACGGACCTAGTTTAAATGCGTGGGTATTTAATCATTACTACGATTAAAATATCCTAGTTCATAATAATTAATACACGGTTTGTAACTTACCTATACTGACATACTTTATAAGGGGGCTTGGTTCCCGCACTATGTCCTTCAGGTGGATCATGGCGCGTGACCTAATTAAGGACTTATTTTTTTTTTTACATATTTTTGAAGTACATACATATTTGAAGTATTCGAATTAAGATGACTTATTAATTGCTTAAAATCCTCTAGAAACATTACGTTTTCTTTACCATCTATAACAGATTATTTCCAGAACACATAATTTACCGACATTTAAGTATGCTGATTATGTTTTAATTTGATCATGCCTTCATCCACTCGATCCTTTATTTCCTGTACTATGTATTTGCCACGCTCACGTGCAGCTTTTCCTTCTATTTTTCATGTTACAAAAATAAAAACAAGGATCGTAAATACTCGCATAGAAGAACGTTGCAGTTTCAGTGTTTTATTTTACGAAAGTGGAACCGTTAGGGGACGAGATTAAGGGTTGCACACATTACCTCTAAAATTTTAGAGGATTTCTTGGCTACTGTTACTTTATAAAAAAACAGTCATCAATGTGATTATGTATATGGCTCCTAACAGTGTTCAGTAAAAATATTCATCTTAAAACGGGCACTGTAGACTCGAGATCCGTTTTCTCACTGGCTATAAGATGATAAATTTCCACAGGCAAGCTCTTAATAATTATCAAGCGTGCGAATCGATGTGAATCGTCGTGGAGGGGGCTCGAAGACGTGAGGGGGCCCCGTTCGAGGTGCGGGGGTGTCGAGGGACGCCGCGGCACCGCGCAAGTCGCCGCTCGTATCGACCGCCCCGGATGTGCATTGCAATGCCGCCGGAGAGATCAGGCGACCCACCTACTCGCGGAACACCACGACACCGTTTGGATCGAACGTTTGAAGTCAATAGTATGCTGCACCGCGGTGTGCCATCATTTGTCTTGTATGTCACCATCTCCAACCACAATTGTGCGCACGCTGTCTCGTGTGGTCCCCTTATAGATCGTTATAGTTGGCATTAGTTGGGTCTCTATAATTTATTGGTTTCCAACATTTTTCATAGAAACCAGAGTCGAACATTTTCATTGTATCTTTTACTATTGGTATTTTAATAAAAATAGAGACAGCTATTGCTGTTCCCATTTTGTTAGGGTAATACCAAAAGGTATATAATTAGTGTTATAAAGAGGCGGTACTTATCACTATTTGATATATATCTGTATCATATCAGTTTTAACGTAAATACTCGTATTTTCCTTCCCATATCTTCAAGGAACTGACGACATATTAGGTCGGTTAGTGTTCACATGTAAAACGTTCACATAGGTTGTCAATGTTTATAAATAATTTCTTCACAAATTACAATGCAATCTAAAAAAAAAAACATATGTAAAATTTAAGTCAACAATGTTTTAGGACTTCGTAGTCCTAAAACATTGTTGTCGATTGTAGAGCTTCTGCTCTACTGTCTAATATATTATATAAGTAAATGTTGAAAGTGTATTATAAGTTATACTACTTCTCTTTTACCTTCCATGGGTTGTTCATATTGGGCATTATTGGTCCAATATAGGCGCTAATGTCCCGTTAACACCGCGTTGACGTTGCGTCACACGTCACGCTGACATTTATCAGTCGTGATTCATTTGCTGTAATACAAAATAGCACAACATAACATAGTCATATCCAGTGATATGGCAGGCGCGGTCCGAGGCGGGGGGGTCCTAGGGGTCATGAGCCCCCCCAAAGACAGTCATGCTGTCGAAACCCTGAACGACTATCTTAAAACCCTGAGCGACTACTAGACCAAGGAGGATGTACCTTCCTAAAAATATTCTTCAGTACTCATGGTGACCCCCCCCCCCCCCCCCCCCCCAAATGTTAGGCTGCGACCGCGCCTGTCATATAGTCAGTTGGCCCAAAGATGTAAAATTGATCGTTCAATAGCTTTTTATGTGTCGTATTTCGTGTTAACCTTATATACTCGAATAACGAAACCAAAAGGCCTATTACCAATTTCCGACGAGGGATTTTAACTACTAGTGTTACTTCTTAAAGTAGGTAATTGTATGAAAACCAAAAGAGTTCGTGCGGTGCCTACGAGTTGCAAGTGGCATTTACACGGTATTTGATGTATATTGCGTCTTTTATCGACGTCAACGCGTCTTCGACGCAACGACTATGAGTCTTCTACGCGACGTTTTTGCCCATTCAACGCGTATTTAACGCATTCTTCGTTTCACCTATGGCGTCTTTTAAGAGACATTTAATTGTCTTCTACAAGATGTTTGCACTGCCTTAAAGAAAAGCGCATTCGCCCATTGCGTAGACATTCTCGATGGAATTTGTTGTCCGTCCATCAGGGTGATCGGGAAGATATTCCTACTTTAAGACTTTATGAGAGATTTGTTTGAAATTAGGTAATATCTCGTACTCCTGTATCTGTAGGCCTCTTAAAAATCAACCATTTTTCCCCATAAAGTGATTCATGCATCCAAATCCATTGAAACATTAACCTAGACTTTAGACATGCCCCATGACAGGTAGGTATGTAACGTGTGTCTAATAGCAATTAAATTGCAAATTAATATAACAAAACATAACATCACGCGTGGAACCCGCGAATGGTTAGGCAGAGATGTACTTATAATACACCCTTTCACCAGTTATGTTTAAGTCTTTGTAATAGAGGGCGATCCTCTTGCCATCAGCCTAAGTCCAGACTCCTGACTGCTACTGAGAAATTCCTGATGGAAAACTTTGCCCAATCTGGGAATCGAAAACCAGGCCATTCCAAAACTTCTAAGAAACTGCATGTATGAACTAGTAAGTAGCAATGCGCATTGACGTACGCCACTGATTTTGATATCATTATTTTTTGAAAGATAGCTTACTTGTGAATTGTTACAATTAGTCAAAACAAATTAAATGAGGTGTATTTCAAACCAACTCCAATACAGTGACGTTTAAACAAGTCTAATAATAAATTGTAAATATCTTGTTTTGATAAAGTCAGTTTTTTCAGTCACGTTTGCACGTGAATGTTATTTTTTTCATGGATTGCTTAAACGTAAGTTTTTATCGTCAGAGCTTTTTGGGGTGCTTAATTGCAAATGGGTCACACTATCACGTCCTGGAAGAAGTCACCCTATATAATTTTCACACCACCTGCTCATTAATGTCAAGTTATTATGTCATGCAAACCTAACTAGTCGCAACCAATTGAGTCAAAGCTCTAATCGGACAATGAATTGCGTTGTATTTAATTATAACACGCTGGTCAATAAAGTAATTTCAATTAAAACATCAGCTAAATAAATGATATGAAACGTTATTATTAAAGTGCAACTTGACCATAAACTTCTCACCTCATAGATTTTAGTTGCTGTCGTTAGAAAAAAAAAAATTATCTCACCCAACTTAAAACAGATATTTTAGTGGAATAATAATTAAAAATAATGTAAATTACAATAGTTATTTTCTTTCACCAGAATTAGCTTACCTACTGACAGGTTATATGGGATATAATTACATATTTTATTTGACTGTTTTTATATCAATTAATTTTATTTTCATTTATTATTGACATAATAAACTCAATACGATGTTTTTTTAATGAGTTGTATTGCAATATGGGGTAAGCTAGCGAACTCGACAATTGATCATAATATAGGTATTTGTCTGTGCAACCGGCAGCAAGTTCGTCATGGTCTGTTGATATATTGGCTTGTGCTAGCTGGCACACTGACATATGGCAAATAATTTAATGATGTATTTCGTAATGGTAATTGTATAGAATCAGTTGTTCTAACCTAACTGAACAGACAGCTGTGCTGCTGCGGAGTTTGTTGACCTAGTTCTTCTTCCGAGATAAAGCACTAAGAAGTTGTGAAGGGCGGGCGTTTTGGGTGACTGCCTTATGTAATTTTGACGTTCAAAAAGTGTCGGTTTTAGCCTAGCTTGATTAAATTACTCTTGATTTGAAAATTAATCAATTACAACAATAATAACTATTGTTTTCTGAATATTTGTCAAGTCAAAAATTGTATGTTGTCCAAAATAATGTTCAAATTAGACTCCCACTCGGCTCGGCTAGACTCGGCTGTTTCTACATTATCTTTGTAGCTAATTGATGTGGCGCGTGCCCCGCGTTAGTAGGTTGCGCATTAGATTTGAGCGTTATATTAGTTATTGTGTTTCTTATTAAAATCGCATAAGTTAAGAAAGTTGTACATTACATAAATATATTTCCAAGTTATTTAACAGTTTCATAATTGTGTAATTTTAAAAACAGTTTCATAGAGTCGAATTAAGCTCTCGCAGCACTCGGGATTCTAGTAATAATAACTCAGAGCTCCCTTGCTGCGCTCGGGAGCTCTAGTTCTACGACGCGTTCCCGATTCAATATAGCGCCCATGCCATAAGACACTGCTTTATCCCCTTAGTGGTTAATGTACTACTTTTGTATATCTTTTACGTCTCATTTCCTTTTACGAAGCAAAAATAATAATAGTAGTCTTGTAATAATGTATCAAATTTCTAAAATTATCAACTACGAAAAAAGTGATGGGTTGGGAAGAAATACTTGAAATTGTTCTTAAATGTTTCCTTAACTTTGTCTGGACTGTGGCTCCTTGAAACCTCACAAAACTAATTTGGTGTGGTGGACAGAACTTTCTCGCTATGTGAAAATAAAGTTAGCAACATTTAATAAAAGTCCATAGTATATATACTACATGATTAGTATTATCAAGCCACTTAAGTTTACTCATGGAGGACCCTGCCGGAACTCTGGGAGGAGTATCTATTTCCGATGGCGGCCGGTCAATGACACCGATCCGGAACCATAGTTGAGCGATTTGGTGGGGTGCAGCATTTAACTATTGGCACTCATCATCAACCAAGTGAGTAGCGCATTTAAACTGTACGTTACTAACATTTTGGAGCCAGTGCTACATTCGTCGTTTATAGACGTCAAACGATACCGACCAACAAAATTGATTAATTTTCAGTACTTTATTTACATTTATCTGATATTTTTCAACTCATAACTTAACCTTTAAGTCTAATTTACCTAGAGGCTGAAAAGATTAATTTTAATGAAATAAATAAAATAAAAAAAATCAATCTGAAAGGTATTCCGATTGATTAAATTCATTTCATTTCTTTCCTATGTTTTCACTCCTAAGTGCCTATGAATGTATGAGTGAAACCTGCTTAGTAAAGCGTTTTGTTGATTTAAAATGTACACGATATCAAATTACGGAATTATTTGAATGCTCCATGGAATTCGAAGGGTTCAATGGCACCATAGCGGGATGTAACCATTCCAGATTGCTGAAGGCACGCTGTCGCAAGGCGCAGGCTCTCGGAATGCGCAGTAGCGTCCGTACCTCATTGTAATAAGAATTTGGCGCGTAAAAAGCGGCCACTCTTCCGAGAAACGGGCCCGCCAGTAAGGTCTTCTTAGAAGGGTCGAACGGCCCACGCTGTTGAATTAGTGCGTGAAAGTTTCTTTTAAGTTTTTATTTCGGAATTATATTTTGTTTACAAATGGGTATAACGTTCGATTGCTCTGGGCGAACTTATTAAGAACACGTATATATAAAAAGCGTAAGTAGAAAGCAATAAATATAAACGTTCAGCAGTAAAAAACGGATTGCTTAAAAAGTGTAAGTACCTACGTGCTAATAAGTGTGGTATCATAACTACAATACCGTGTCTATTGAGCCTAGTTATTTACGTGACGTGGAAGGAGCTGGTGTTTTCCAATATTTTTATTATCCTCCGGTTATAATATCAAACCAAAATCCGTGATACCAGGCCATGAAACTGGTCAAAATAACAGAAATGAATGTGAAATCATTTTTGATATTATGACTAAAGTAAACATTGTGATACTTCAGATTTGTCTGTAGGTAAAACGTTCATATTATAAAGTTTCAGTAATGAGTCCAAGGCTCATCGTTAAATTGTAAGCCGATTTATTTTTACGGCTTAAGATGAGATTAATAATATTTTCGAAAATTTTTAAAAAGTATTATTTTGAAATACAAGCTCTTAATAAAGGGAAAGTATAGATTCTATGGAGTGTTAATTATATTGGGGTAGTAGGTTACACACATGCAAGGTCTCGATCTTTTAAAGGTAAAAAAAAAGGTAGGTAGACCATCTGACCGCACCTACACTGTATGGCCGGAATTGGACTACCTTCCTATATAGGACAGTAGGACCCACCTGCTGGAATCTATACACAACACTAAAGCTGCACTCTTCAAATAACTTGTACTCTATGGTTCACCCTGATATTGAATGACGGGCGAGCACTAACGTTGTGTAAGCTAGAATATTGTTTAATTTCTGAGTAACTTGTCTCCATAATATAATTAACTTGCTTTCGCCAGCGGCTTCGCCCGCGTATTATACGTATAGACCTTCGTCTTGAATCACTCTTTCTATTAAAAAAAAACCGCATCAAAACCCGTGCCTAGTTTCAAAGATCTAAGCATACGTAGGGACAGACAGAGGGGGTCGTCTTTGTTTTATACTATGTAGTGATACATATATACGACAGCCATATAAAAAAATGTAGATCGTTGCATCACTTTAAGTTATTACCGAGTAACTGGGTTGTGGAGGTCAGATAGGCAGTCGCTCCATGTAAAATACTGGTACTCAGCTGCATCTGGTTAGACTGGAAGCCGACCCCAACATAGTTGGGAAAAGGCTAGGTAGATGATGATGATGATGCTGTTGCATGACTTTAAGAATGAATATTTTGAATATGTTGGACTTGGTACTAGATAATCTGGTATCAAACACTCGTGTGATATTAATACTGGTTATGGTGACGATATGATTAATGACTTTACATTTATAGAGCATTGTATTTATATGTAATATCTGCCTATTAGTGCCTCACTGCAGGCCTCTCATGTAGAGAGGCAAGAGCATCACCAGCAACATTTGTTTAGTGATATATAAATTTTGCTGGTGTCGATATTGGACATGGCTCATAGTTCGCCATATGCCGTTGTTTAGTAGTCGAGAAGCGCGCGGCAGGCGGCGCGGGCGCGTTTCTTTTTTGTCCCCCGCGGATTCCATTGCCCCATGTCCAACCTGTAAGTCCGGCAGACCGGCAGTTTGCCGAGCGTTGACCGCGTGCCAGCTACGACGCGCGAAGCCGTTGGACAACCTACACTGAATGCTTTCGATGGCTCCCGTAAACTTATAAAAGTTGTAAATGTATTGAATCGCTCTGTTTGTAATTTCCCCATAACTGTTTTAAGAACTCTTTAAATGAATTGATTCACTACAGGCTACTTACTATCATTATTAAAATTTATTTTGAAAAAAATAGTAGTTTAGATTATGGCTTTACTAAATTATATTCCTTTGGTAGGTGCAAAATATAAAAACTGACTTTCTGTATTAATAGTAATTTGATGATTGAAATTTAGCAAGGTCTTTGAAGATGGACAGTTGACGGAAGTATAAAAAGAACATTCAATTCTAACGGAGGAGAGAACTAGATATCGGTTTGGAGATTTCTCATACCTTTAGGACTAGTTAAATGCCAAGTGCGTAATTTTTTGTTCCTACTATCCCAATAATCCATACTAATATTATAAAGCTGAAGAGTTTGTTTGTTTGAACGTGCTAATCTCAGGAACTACTGGTCCGAATTGAAACATTATTTTTGTGTCACATCACGTTTAACATCACGCTACAACTAAGAGGAGCGGAGCAGTAATGAAAAATGTTGCAAAAACGGGGAAAACCGCACGGGTAGGCGATTCGACGCGACGCACAGTGGTCTGAAAATCGAGCTCCATAGAAACTCAAAGTCAGGAAATTAAAAAACAAAAATTGGAATATGTCTGGTAAACATACCTTTATGTAATATTAATGTATGGAAGGTATTAGTAACACCACGCGTCAGAAAAAAAAGATTTAATTTTTTTTGTATGGGAGAAAACACTTAAAAGTTAATTAATTTGAAACTGAATAGAACTGAAGGGCTTGTGCTCACACGAGGTATTGTACCATACACGGCGATCAAGATGACATTAAATTCATATACCTATCGGTGCCGCTTCGCGCGTAGCAAATTTTTGAATTTTCGATAGGTGATTTTTCAAATCTTTGATCGATTTACTTGTACTATCGTTAGTAATAGCCTACTAATGACTTTTTTTATGTGTACAATTAAATACGTTATTGATCAAATACTTTTTTTTTTACAAAATTGCATAATCAGTCATAATCACGGTGATTAACAAGTGACTGAAAACTGATGTTACTAAGTACCTCATTTGTTAATCACGCTGAATATGGCTTGTATATGTATACCAGACATATTCCAATTTTTTTTTTTAATATCCTGACTTTGAGTTTCTATGAGTATGGAGCTCGATTTTCAAACCACTGTGCGACGGAAGGGTCGGGGGCACAAGAAATTTTACGCGGACTACGTCGCGGACAATATAATTGTCTTAAAATATGTTACAATTAGTTGAATTTGTTTGTACTGGATTGTCATCTTTGTAGTTTACAGGTTTGTAATATGGCGTTAATTGCCAATTTTTTGGTTTTAGGACATGCCAGTTTCGTCTCTATGTTTTTCTTCACCAATTTTAGAGCAGTGGTCATAAAATGACTTTGACATGGACACGAAGTTAAGTCCATGTCTGGGTTCGTTCGAACCTACGACATTGTAACTCGTAAGTTGCGACCGTTATCAATGGACTATCTCCTCAAGTCTTCGCAGTGGGTGACACGACTTGAAGGATCGGCCTTATAATAGCGGTAAATCAACAAGAGTTAATAGGCACAAGTCTAAACCCTTCCCCCTACGTTGGTCCGGCCAGCAGAGGTTCCCCCTACGTTGGTCCGGCCAGCGGAGGCGATGACTAACGTATGGATATCGTTGACTCTGAATAAACTCTGCGTCTGCGCCTTAAAGCTAAACGCACTTTGACGCCGCGGCGACGCGCCATCGTGCACAAATGCGCCAAGTACTTACCAAACCGTTAAGTTCATAATAAATTATTTAAAATGTTTGTTTGTGTAAATTTCGATATAACTGTTTTATATGATCACTATCACTACATATTATAAAACAAACTCTTCCCGCCGCGTCTGACTGTCTGGGTTAACGCGATAAACTCATAGACTACCGACCGTATTTTCACCAATGGACGGAGTGATTCATAATGAAAGATTAGGTATAACTCATAAGGGTTTTGTGTAAAAAGGCTGAAATATGACAATGATTGTTGAAAATCTTGGAAAAACCATGCTGTCGGGGAGCTTTACTGTCATGTGCTGCGTAAAGATTTCATGGAATTGGGCACTCAGATATATTATAACTAGAATTAACACAAAGGGCACTTTAAATCCCGGTAATAGGTTCCCGTGGGATATTTTCCGACTTCCGAGCGGATGAAGCCGCGTGCAAAACCTACCAGGTATATATAAAATAGCAGTAGGTAAGGAATAGGAATATAGTTAGGAGCAAAGAGAACAGAAGTGATTCCACTTGTTTTTTTTTTTGTTGATAATGTTTAAATGAAAACGTACAGTACCGCAGCGGCTACGCGCCGTAGTCCATAAGCTACGCTGCGTAGCAAATAAACTATGCGTCCTAGTACAACGGCTACACCTACACGCCGCCCGCCGCTGTAGCGCAACGGTTACACGACCGTAGCGTAGCGTATCTAGACGCACCAAGGTATACGTTTTAGCATATGCATTTACACAGCGTCCATGCGAAATAAACTGATTTAATGGATGCTACCTTCATCCGTAGAATGACTTAATAAAGCAGGAAAAAAGCGAGTCTAGTTGCCTAGTTTGTGTCGGGGTAGGTACTAGGTAGTCTAACTGCCAAGAACACGTCACCAGTACGACTTTTAGGTCCTCTAATCACAATCGAGGATACATCTCCGTCATTTATTCATAAATTTATACAAAGCACGGCATCAGTATCTTGATCGCGCGCCGTATAGTAGTGGTGATGTGTGATGTTTTTGATTTATCATAGATATTATTACTTTTTTGTGAACCCTACAGATTTAAGGTGAAATACTTTTCTTTTGTAATAATAAGAAAGTTTTCTTAAGACTGTGGACAAAAGTGTTTTTTATCAAATCGAAGTCAGTATTTAGGTCAGTCCAAGGTTGACCAACTTTTTGCGGGCCAAGTTGACTGTCGAGATGTTTGGATAAAGTTAGCCTGTTACTTATTTAACAAAATAAGCGTTGAATATCTTGGCAAAAGTGTTAGACATTCATAAGACCATAAATATAAAAGTAAATGTGTGTAAAATAAAATAGGAAAATTAGGCTAAAGATGAGAATATATGTCTGTCAAGGAATAAAGAAATCAATATTTTTGTTGCAAATGTTCTAACTTTTGGATCGGTTAAAGATGTTAAGTTTCTTGAGGATTATTGAATGGAAATGTATAAATACTAATCCCTTTTCATGATGTTTCACGCTAAATAATGACTGCTTACTTAATTATCGTATTAGTCAACCGTCCCGGATCCTCCTAGGGTAGGGTAACTGAGAAGCGAGCTTGCGGGCGGTGAGCAATGGGTAGCTCGCCGCCCGGTAAGGACCAAGCTCGGGTCGACGGCGCGTAGTGTTCCACGCGCGCCTCAAAGAGATGTCAGCAAAATTGAAGGGGTCTGCTAGGACCGATGCCTGCCGGGGTCGCGAGATTGTTCGAAAGAGATACCGTGACCCTGGCACATGGGCAACTGAAGGAACACGGGTGGGTTTTAGTCAGTAAAAGTCTGACATGCCCTCCCGCTCCGCCCAGAGCGGGAGAAGTCATTTGATGATTTCTCATCCAAAAAAAAAAAAAAAAAAACAGGACTGCGGACAGGGCGCCCTCTTCCAGCCCCCCTAAATGGGTCCAGGGGCGACGGATCCGGGGACATTCGTCGCCTCCTACTCCTTAGGACCTGAGATGGTGGCGCGTAGTGTTCCACGCGCGCCTCTCTGTGATGTATGGGGCGAGGGGAGTTTAACACCTCATTTCCATCCCAACGTGAGGAGGCCTGCAATGGCGGGCCGTCACCAGTCGGGGATCGCGGAAGACATATTGGTTCCAGTGGTCCCCGAGGTAGGTGTGGGACGGAACACCGGGGTGGTTTTAGTCAGTAAGAGTCTGACAGACCCCTCCGCCCACTCCAGGGCGGAGAACATCCATGAGGATTTCCACCTCGAGATCAAAAAAAAAAGGGTAACTGAGAAAAAACCAGTATATTACAAGACTACGTTAAATTATGGTATAACTTGGTGTTAATTATTATAGCATAGGTAACATTATAGGCAATCATCCTGTATTCTTCCCACGGCTGGAACACAGACCTCATCTGTGAGAGGGAGTGGGCCATAATCCACCACGCGGGCCCAGTGCCGATTAATATTGTAGGTAATGAGGTAATGGTGTCACTATCAAATAAGTCACGGTTAGACATGTAAATATTAAAAGAAAAGAAATATGAAAGCAAATAAGCAGTAATGATTATTTTTGTTCTTATATATTATTATTTACTAGCTGTGCCCGCGGTTTTGCCCGCGTGGATTATGGAAATTATCCCACGGGAACGTGCTACACAAACAAAAAGCCTATATTACTCCATAAAACATCAGTTATCTGCCAGTTAAAGTCGCGTCAAAATCAGTTCATCCGTTTTGGAGATTTGCCAGAACAACAGACGGACAAAAATGTTGAAAGCTGTTTTTTGTTGTAGGTACCTTATAGACGATTAAATTTAAGTCGCGTTTTGTGTCTGACTGTGTGACAGCGCTGTACTTACTTCTAAATTACGGAATACATTTTGATTGGCTTTTCACTATTATCAATTAGAGAATTTATTCTGGCAGTGTGAAATGTTTTACGTGTGTAATACTATAAATTATAAACTTACATATTATACATATAGCTAAAACGGAACGAAGCAGGGACGGGTCGTTGGTTTTAAATATTAATTTAGAAAAAGCTGAATCTAATGACACTTATGATAATTTGTGTGAATGAACCGAGCAGTTATTGGCTATGTGTACCTATACAAGGTTACAATGTTCAAATATTAAAATCGTAACCGCCAATAACGGTTAAATATTGGGAACATGATAATAGGTGTGATATGACTATGAGATAGTAGGTATTGCTTCCTCATAGAATGAAATTAACTGGGTACGTCTGAGCCATACACTACATACACGCAGTCTAACTTCTGCGTAAATTTTTATATTTGAGTTGACTGAATGAAAGGTAAATTGCGGCTTACGATTTGTGACGTATTAAAAAAACTACTTACTAGATCTCGTTCAAACCAATTTTCGATGGAAGGTTACATGGTAATGTACATCATATATTTTTTTAGTTTTACCATTCTCTTATTTTAGAAGTTACAGGGGGGGGGGGGGGGCACATTTTACCACTTTGGAAGTGTCTCTCGCGCAAACCATTCAGTTTAGAAAAAAATGATATTGGAAACCTCAATATCATTTTTGAAGACCTATCCATAGATACCCCACACGTATGGGTTTGTTGAAAAAAACATTTTTTAGTTTCAGTTCTAAGTATGGGGAACCCCAAAATTTATTGTTTTTTTTTTCTATTTTTGTGTGAAAATCTTAATGCGGTTCACAGAATACATCTACTTACCAAGTTTCAACAGCATAGCTCTTATAGTGTCAGAAAAAAGTGGCTGTGACATACACGGACAGACAGACATGACGAATCTATAAGGGTTCCGTTTTTTGCCATTTGGCAACGGAACCCTAAAAAGTACCTCATCTTTCAAACTACCCAGAACTTAGGGTAGTAAATTAACTGAAACAGGTGTGTTTATAAATAACCTGCCTCTAGTCAAACTGCCCGCAATTGGTTGAAATTGAAAGTATTTTAAGTACGAAATAAGTGATTCTTTATTTTTATGAAACATGTTTTCATGGCTGGGTTACACTTTTATATTTGGTTGTTGTTATATTTTGTGCACACAACAACGGTTGTCATTTCAATGAGATAAGCCATAAAGAAGGGGAGTAAGCAGCGGACAAAGCAGACAGTGGCGGGAATGAGACAGGGCGAGTGGACGCGGCAGTTGCGCGCGAGCCGTTCATTGATGCGCAGGCGCCGTAGAGGCGCGGGGGGCGGGGGAGAGGAATGCGGTCGCGGCGAGCAATGACCGCGCCAGGGTCGCTTCCTTTACGAGAAGCGCGGGCCGTCGTACTACAGCCGATCCCCCCACCTGCCCCACACGGCCGTACTACATGACGGTCCTCACGGCCGCGCCGCGCGCTTTTCGACCCATAGTCCGTTACAAAAATTAAGTGCGCCGCATTCCGCGACCGTTGTCTCTTTTACTCTTAAGTTAGGTCGCATCTTTTCTTCTCCTGGATGGTAGCCTCCTCGATGCGTTGTTTGGTGTTCAAAGTAAGGCGCAGGGACTTACGTCTCGCTGAGCTTTCTCTACGACGTTGTTTGCTTGTTTCCGACCCCAAGCCTCATTTACACGTCTAGAGACAAATGCTTCAAACTTGACCGACATTATTGACGCAAATGAATGATTTTCGTACATTCCATCAAATCGGCCAACAAAAATTAAACAATAGTAGTGCTAGTATTATTCGATTATTATAGTAATCTATATAGTTTATGCATCTACGCATTGTAACTTAAATAAAGTCAGTTTAAAGGCAAAACGAGTCAGGTTTGGCACTGCTACCTAATAACTATAAGTAGGTAAGCTCTTACGAGCACAGCATAAAAACTCACAAAGGCAAAGCCTAGTGAGTTTGCAAGATATGCCTATGTTGATTTTGGATCGTGATTTTGGTATTTTTTGTTTTTTCTTCCACGCGTGTGTAGACAGTGTAGTAGCAGCTATAGTACCTATACCTAAATATGAGCCTTCCGCATTCTTGGTAAAACAAAACAAATCATACTTTTAAGAAAGAACAGCTGTAATAAAAAAACCACTCAGCGAAGTGGTATGTGGCTAACAGGTAGCCGATGAATGTCAATGTAAGAATAGAAAATATCTATTTGAAGGGCTTGAACGACTTCGAAGTGCTTCAGCAGCTGTAGCGAAAGTCTCCAAATAAAAACGTTGTTAATAAGCTCGTCACAAGTTTTTGCCTTCATACAAAAGACTGTGTACTTACATGTCATAATCTAATGACACACAATGTACCAAATTATTTTTGGAATTTTTACGAAAAAAAAGTAACATATGGCGCTACTATGGACACAAGATTCCACTGCTAAATCCAAATATGATAAGCAGAGCAACAAAAAATGTGGTTATCGCAAAATTTCAGTTTGTATGATGCATCGGAATTCTCGTAAGTCTAAGGTTACGTACGTACTTGCAGCAATCAGTGTAATTTTAATAGACTCTGGTTTTGACCATCTTCACTAGTTCAAGATGAGACATGCCAATGAGAAATAAGTATTTTTAAAGGGGAACCTACAGAGTAGCCCGCGTAATTCAAAATTTCTTTATTTTTTGCAATATGCAGGTTAAGTTCAGGCTGTATGTTAAACAAAATACTATTCGAGACCGTAACACATGTGTATTTACAGAATTATTTTAGTTAAAACCATCAATACAACCCCTCAAGTTCATGTAATCCCATTGAAAGACTTTTCACAAAATAGTCTTAGCGGATCCTTAAATAACTTTATTTACTGTATAGTGTGGTGTTAAAATTATAATGTTCCCTTTTGGCGCAGACGATTTCGTTAAAACTTTGAAGCAATTATGGCCACAAAGAAATCCGCCAGCAAGCTTTCGAATTCTGGACATTATCATTTCCAATTACGCCAAGTAAGTTCGAATGACGTCATCCATTCTGACTTCACTGTGGTCAAATATTGCAGTAAGTACACGTACACTTGTGAGTGTTTTTATTATCAACTAGCTCTTGCCCGCAGGTTCGCTCGCGTTAAAAATAACAATAAATATATCTAAAATTTTTTTTCATAGAAGGCATCCTGTGTTACTTCTAATACCTCCAAGAATATGTGTACAAAGTTTCATGATGATCGGTTAAGTAGTTTTCGCGTGAAAGCGTAAGAAACAAACTTACATTCACATTTATAATATTAGTATGATGTGATATCTTTTTATTTTTTAGTACGATGATCTATACAATGCAATACATAACCAATGATTACTGAAAAGATAGCTATTAGCGGGTTTTCAGAACCGTACTTATCACGGCCATACATCGAATTGATACATTCTTCACTCATCGCAATATACATTCAATCATACATAATACCAGGCTGACATTTTGAGATGCAGCAATCGTTTTCCCTGCTGACTGTAATATTTATTCAGTGTCTAAACGCAGTACGCACTTGAAAAATATGTATAACAACAGTTCAAGGCTTCTAAGAACATGTTCTTGTAGTGAACCGTTAGAGCGTCTTTGCACAACATTCGATCTGTATCCGAGAACGCTCTTTACCTAAAGGGAACTCCCCTCATCGTCTGCCTAGCCTTTTCCCGGCTATGTTGGGGTTGGCTTCCATCGTAACCGGGTGCAGCTGAATACCAGTATTTTACATAGACCGACTTCCTATCGGACCTCCACAACCCAGGTAATACGATACCCCTTGATAAGACTGGTTGTCAAGACTTTCGGGCTTCTGACGACCCATAACGATTGTCAAAGATCTACAAATGACAGCCGGGACCTGACGTGCTTCCGAGGCACGGAGGGGTCTTGGTATGTAAAGATGGTCACCCATCCACGAACCAACCGCGGCAAGCTTAGCTTAACCTGATCGTTCGATACTTGTGGCTGTTAAAGCTTAGCCACAAGGAAAGGGAAACTCCCCTCCCAACTCAAATAACGACAACGTATAAAGAGCACAAACAAGATGACTGTTTCTTATAATAGTACATTTTAGAATTAAACAAACAAAGACAATACAACAACCTACCCAGACTTAACCAAGCCTAGAATATACAAACAAGGACGACAATAATTTGAGGGTCATGGTTAGGTAGCTGATATAATAAGCTGTAGCAGAGTTACTGTTAACTATGAACTTTTGGCTAAGAAATATTAACAACTAGCTGACCTAGCAGAAGTTATCCTGTCTAAAACCTATAGAAAAACTGTTTTGGGCCATTACAAACATTTAAAAAAATCAAGTCGGTTCAGCCTTTCTAATGAGATGAGATATCAACGAACGACATTACTTTTTTATTATTTAGAAGATAATAGTAGAGCTGTTTTGTAATAAAACAAAAAAGTTAGTAAATATGTAATTAAAAAACACATAGCATTGGTTTGAAGAAGCAGCGTAAGATTTGCCTTGGTCTGCCCTTCTCAAATATTTTTCTGACGAACAAGCATTCCCTTAAAAGGATAGTAAAATTTAGGTGTTAATAAGCTCGTTTCAGGGAACAATATCTAGAAGTGATGATATTGTTATCTTTCTTGCATGCAGTGCCTTGTGTTTAGGACAAGACATCAGAGTTCCAAGCCAGTGGGGAAAGTCTGTGGCCTACATATTCTAACTCCCGATTGTGATTTAGAATTGACTTAGGAAACTACATATTTCATGAACCCTTCATTAACATATCATTATTTCCGTCAGACTTTTTAGTAATATTGGAAACAATAGTCTTTTTGATTATTCATAACTCAAAATAGAATTGTTCTGAATATAAATAGTTTCACATTGAAAGTTTTTAGAATAAAATTAGGCCAGAAAGAAAAACAACCGATGAAAAATTTATTTAACTTTGAATTAGGAACTCTTCGGGAATCTGTAGATCTGTCTGTGTTTAAATTGGCGGCAACTTAAAAAGTGTCTGTTGTGCGTCAAAATAGATTCGACTAGAGAAGATTTTCGCTCAATGATTTATTACGACTTTCGTTGCTGTGTCCAACAATGTTATGATAGTCTTCGATAACCATGTCATGACACTCATGACGAAACGCCATCCACTGTTAACAAGAGTTTAAACGTAGTCGAAGCATACTCACTGATGTTTTGCGAGAAGGACGTCCTCCTACGGCGACCATGAAGATAACATTAGTGCTGTGGGGCCAATGATAGAAGCTGATCGAAGGGTGATATCAACAGATTCTGGCAGCTTTAGGCACTGGTATTAGTCAAGTACAAAAAGGTTTACATGAACATTTAGGTGTCAAGCTTTGTACTAGATGGATACCACATAATTTGACGGAAGATCAAAAAAATCGTCGTTTAGATTGGTGCCGCTCAATACTTGAAAAGTATTTATTTAGTTATTTTCATTTATTTATTTTGTAGTTAATTAAATCAGTACAACACCAATTAAATTAATTAACATCATCATCATTTCAGCCGTAAGACGTCCACTGCTGGACTTAGGCCTCCCCCAATTTGGGGGGCTTTGCCATAATCGCCACGCTTGGCAGGCGGGGTGGGGATCGCTGTATGGTGGTAAAATGCATAGAGAATGCTGCTGTCCATTCTCTAGTAAGTCCCTAAGTCGCTTTTTACGACACCCACGGGAAGAAATGGGGTGGTGTTATTAACATAGAAACGACGACACCACACGGTATATAGAAACACATACAAGGTTGACAATAATTACAAAAAGTTAAGCAATTACCGATATTAACAACTAATATGGAACAGTGGACTCCCTTGCATACTTTCTCTCACAGAACACCAGACATATACGCATCATTTTATTCCATTCATCAACAAACACATCACATTCAGGGTTGGCAGTCAGGAGGGCCTATAGCATTTTTAAGGTGCGACATACAGAGGATTCGGCTCTGGCTACAGTCTTAGATGGCAGTTGCGCAAAAAGATTGTGCCGGTGGCTCTGACGGTGTCAAATGTATTTATCGGGCACAAATAACCCACAGAAAAGGCCATGGAGCTCTGGGCAGTCGATACGTCCCCGAAAGGTCTTACAGGCTACCGAGAGCTGATCAAGGCCTCTTCTCACCTCCAACGAGTTAAAGCCCAACGTCCCTAAAAGATAGTTGGTGGGGTAACGTATGATGGAGGTGACTTGCATGTTGATTATGGCAACGTCACAGGTGATGAAAGCTGGATATTTATTACGAACCCGAAACCAAAAGACAATCTCGGTATGAAACAGAAACAGGTTTGCATAAAATCAAAATCAAAAGTCGTTTATTCAAACTAGGCTGAGAGTCAGCACTTTTTGAACGTCAAAGTTACATAAGACAGTCCCCCCAAAACGCCCGCCCTTCGACACTTTCTAGTGCTTTAGCTGGGAAGAAGAAGTGGCGGAACAAACTCCCCAGCAGCACAGCTGTCTGTTAAGTTAGAAGAACTTGATTCTATACAATATTGTATAAGTTATTAATATAATAAAACAAAACATACATTATTCGCCATATGTCAGCTAGCACACGCCAATATACCAACAAAACATTGAAAACTAAACTCAAGCTGAAATAAATAATGAAACAAAATCGTAAACAGAACTTAAAGCCTTACTAAAGCCTCCAGGCATAAAGGGCGTGCCCGCTTACATATACAACGATGAAAATGATACATATACACAATAAATGAAATTAAAAGAAAATAAAAATAAATTAACAAAAGCAGTTAAATAAAAAAAAATAAAAAAACAATTATATGAACTACCCATATAAACTGTCAGTGTTTGAGTTACAGTAATTAAAAAATGTAAAACAGTGTCATAGAAGAAAAAATAAATATTATCTACACAATTAAGTTAGCAACTAGTTTGATAAACTCTAAGACTGTTCTATGGAGCGAGATCAGCATGTTTCCAAGCGTTCTTATCTTGGATGTAGTCCTCTAATTTGTAATAAGCTCGTTTACAAAGTGTACTTTTAATATGACTTTTAAACCTCCTTTCATTTAATTGCAATATATCATTCCCAATCTTTTTCATGGTTCCATAGACAGCCTGAATCTTGACGAAAGGCTTTATTTGCGACGATCCTCGTTTATCATGTTTTTAAAATAAATAACCAGTTTTTAATAATATGTCGTTTTAAAGAGTGAAGTGGATGTATATTTTCTTAATTTTGGTAGAGCATAGGCCGCCTGGTCTGATCTTGAGTATAACATTTCCTTAATTATTATAAAATACACAGAAAAATACAGTTTAACATAATAAGTTATAACGTTGTGTGCTTCTCAGTTAAGAAGTCCCTATAGAACGCTTTTAGCAGCTAGCTCCTGCTTCTCTAGATCCACATTAAAGAACTTAGCCAAAACTCCTTCTGCGGGAGCAACATTTTTTGATGCTATGATTGTCCAGTGTCAACTGGACAAGTGTTAGATCTAGCTCGTTGTGGGTAAGGTACTCCACGAGTTCTGCCAATGATAGTTAGAAAAAAGAAAGGATGCTTCGAAATAAAGGTATGTACTTGGTATAGCCGGACGTATAAAAGAATAGCACCATCCCATTTCTTGCCTTGGGTGTCGTAAGAGGCGAAACTAAGGGCTAACTAGAGAATGAACAGCAGCGTTCTCTATAAATTTGACCACCGTACTGCGATCGCCAACCCGCCCGCCAAGCGTGGCGATTATGGCAGCCCCAAGTTGGGATAGGCCAGTGTGCAGTGTTCATCTGTGGACATCTTTCGGCTGAAATGATGATTATGACTTGGTATATAATGTTTATATAAGGCAAAATCTTAGACTGCATCACCATGCTATATGTTTTGAAGGCTACATGATAGCTTCATTTTCTCCATCTGCAGGGCAATAAAAGCCTCTTCTTACTTGAAAGAACGACCATTTTTAGTATTCTCCGTTATTCAACACTCTTGCTCACTGTCTGCTCGCAATTTCTGAACATCGTGTTAAGATGTCAAAATGTGTTTCGGTTAAACCATCCACGCCATCCTCGATATATGCTTATTTTATTATGCTTGAATTGACTGTCTCTGTATGATATAAAAAATATCATTCGTCTTCACAGAAAACAAAGATTCTTTTCATCGCGATCTTCCTTTAGAAAAACTTCCGTGAGCTTATTGTACAGACCTAATAAAATATTTAGTTTCCAAATTCTCATTTCTGATTGAAGTGATTTTATTGGCTTTTGTTATTTCTGCGAACCAATTACAACAGCTCACATGAGATTCATTACTGTACCAAAACCAATCGGATTTACAGAAACCGGGTGTTTAGAACTAAGTGAACCAGTATGTCAGTGTTGTATGGTTTTGATTGCATTCCATTTTCATTTTCACATCATTAAACATTTCCTGAGCCCACTGTCGTGGAAATATTTCAGCATCAATTCTGAATTTTCACCATATTTTATTCATCGAGACAGCTTGTCAATACCTTTAACGACTACATTTTCTCTGTGATTATCAAATACAAATATAACTTCAAAAGTTGATTTCTTGGAAGGAATAAATTGTCTGAGAATATAGTGCTATGTAAAAGTCTACAATAATTATAATTGATAAAAATTGTGCTTCCGGCACATTCTTCAGTATTAATCATAATTCTACAGATTTATTCAAACGCTCTTTGATATTTAGAACATTATTATATGAAAGTTCAATTAATGTATTTCTTATGAATTATTATATAAATTTAAATTTATAATAAAATTATTAGCTTTCTGCAGCCCTTCACCACGTAAACTCAAAATGTACCAAATTTCATATTCCCCATCCGCGTAATTTTCGGGAAAAGGCGTACAAAGTTTGTGCTTTACGTAATAATACATAATTATATAGATTACGATCAAAATCTAGGTGTAGGTACAACTGTGTTCTTTAGATAAAAATACATACACAATTACTGAATATAGGATAGGATAAGAATATCAAATGGCTAGGCTAAGTATTGCATGTGAACGTGAAGCTAACGTATCGCCTGCACTCCGCGGAAATTGAACGGCATCGATGTTTCAGCGGTATAAATGGCTCTACGACCACGAGTTATGGCTGTCGTCGTATTACATGAGCTGTGCACAGATGTGGCACACTGGAGACCATCATGTCGTAAATAATGACAGGCTGTTTGTTAGTAGACTTCGCCTAGAAGCTATGGAACCCGTTTTTCATAGTTTATTCTTACAGGTGTGCAGCTGGCATCATACCCGTTTGTTCGCCCAGTAGCACCTTGCACTTAAGGAAATTATATGTTCTAATGATGTAACAAATAGACGATAAAATTATTGCACTGAGACAAATTTATAAGCTGAAATAAAGAAAATATGTTTATTTGGCACATGTTTTAAGTAATCATCATCATTTCAGCCGCAAGACGTCCACTGCTGGACTTAGGCCTCCCTCAATTTGGGGGGCTTTGCCATAATCGCCACGCTTGGCAGGCGGGTTGGCGATCGCAGTATGGTGGTAAAATGCAAAGAGAACGCTGCTGCCCATTCTCTAGTAAGTCCCTTAGTCGCCTTTTACGACACCCACGGGAAGAAATGGGGTGGTGTTATTCTGTACGTCCGGCACCACACGGTAATGAATACTTCCTAATAGTACCGTTAAGTTTTATTTTCTCGTAATTAAATAAATGGTTAATATCTTCGTAAAATATAGGCTCTACCATATTATCTTTATATTAATACGTAAAGCAAAAGCTTTGTTTTTACGAAAATTACGCGGACGGAGAAGTATGAAATTTGGCACAATTAAAGTTTACATGGGAATGAAGTGCAGAACGCTAATAGTTAAAAAAAAAATGAATATTTTAAAACTACCAACTGACCACTTGTTGTGCTTCCTTTTAATTAAAGAAAACTTTTTGATTCCCGACATATGATATTCCCATTTGTCCTAGTAGGATTATTATGTGCTTTTAAATTTTATTTGTATAACAATATTTCCAAAGTTAGGAGTCATGAGCAAATGGAACTTTATACGTACACTAGCTTCTACCCGCGACTTCGTCCGCGTCATATTTTTTCTCCACTGATCCTTCCCGTCGCGTCGCATCGAATGCCTGCCAGTTTACGTTCATTTTTAGGGTTCCGTTGCCAAATGGCAAAAAATGGAACCCTTATAGATTCGTCATGTCTGTCTGTCTGTCTGTCCGAGTATGTCACAGCCACTTTTAGCCGAAACTATAAGAGCTATGCTGTTGAAACTTGGTAAGTAGATGTATTCTGTGTACCGCATTAAGATTTTCACACAAAAATAGAAAAAAAAAAACAATAATATTTGGGGTTCCCCATACATAGAACTGAAACTCAACAATTTTTTTTTCATCGAACCCATACGTCTGGGGGGTATCTATGGATAGGTCTTCAAAAATGATATTGAGGTTTCTAATATCATTTTTTTCTAAACTGAATAGTTTGCGCGAGAGACACTTCCAAAGTGGTAAAATGTGTGCCCCCCCCCCCGTAACTTCTAAAATAAGAGAATGATAAAACTAAAAAAAATATATGATGTACATTACCGTGTAAACTACCACCGAAAATTGGTTTGAACGAGATCTAGTAAGTAGTTTTTTTTTAATACGTCATAAATCGTAAACCGCAATTTACCTTGCATTCAGTCAACTCAAATGCAAAAGTTAAAAAAAAAACATTTAATTTCATAAACATAAACCTTATGCATAAACCGTGAATACCTGCAGGTTTGTACGGAACCCTCGGTGCGCGAGTCCGACTCGCACTTGGCCAGTTTTCGTTGCTGCTCCGCTCTTTTGATTCGTTAGTAGCTTACTTATTATTTTAAATGGTTTTGAAGTTTCTTAAATTCTGAATTGAAGATACGTGATTATTGGCAAATACTTGCACGAACTATACAGTTTCAGTAAAATCTACGTAGTTCTTTTCTCAAAAGAGCATTTCACATGGTCGTCACATTATCTGACCAAGATTATGTCTGGACTTTAAAATAGACCTCTGAGTTGGTTTCGCCATTTCTTTTCAAGGGTAGTTAGATAGGAAATCTTGACTCCATCTGGCTTATATTTTTTATTTGGCGAGTGCAAGTGATTCCGAAATACATTTTACGGAATAATTTCATTTCAATGTAAAAATGGTCACAGTGAAACATAAATGTTTTATTTTTATTTCGGGTTTATGTAATCACGTATAGGTATACATAACCAATATAGTTTATTAACACACACATAAACATACCATCATGCCTGCTTGCCTCGAAAGGGTAGCTAGGGGTAACCTGTAGGACGTACACTGACATTTCGCCAGCTATTGTTTTTTTTGCATTGCTAGTTGAATTTCATGGTGTTTCTTACTTTATAAAATTTTCAAACGTTCTTTTTTTAACAACTAAGGTAAAAAAAGAACAAAGTTTAAAAAAATACGTTAAAGCTTCACCATAATAGAAACGCGTATGCAGTATTCTATTTTTATTCGTGTCGTCGTCCTTTTGCCATTAACTGGAAACAGTTATAGTCAAATTTTGGTGCCACATTAAAGTTGCTACAGTATACGCAGCTAAGCCTCAAGCCTGACAATGGGCATGCTAGGAGTTCAGTGCCATCCATGGATCGGAACGCGACGCGCCTAACCGGACACGGCCGGGCGGCGTCCTGCATACTCGAACCACTATGTAGATAGAACCACATTAGCATCGGTGTAGGTATGGGTATGTAGGTTGTTTGTGTCCCAGCGCCGCCGCCGGTGCAACGCGCGCGCGGCCCTGACGCGCCCGCGACCGATGCGCGCCGATGTAAACACCCAGCAAGGTCAACTGCCTTGCGATCCTTGTGCTTTTTATCAACTTTTTGTCAAACTTAGTGCACACATGTTCGAGATAACGCTTGTAGCCTTGCATGTGAGCCGTTGAGATTATAATGCAGTTTTTTTCCCCCACAAAACGGAACTTTCATGTAATTCTGGTATCTACACGGTTTATGCTGTATAAAGGTTTGGTTCACACGCTAACACCCGCTGGTGAGACGAGAGTAGAACTGTAAAATAAACTTTCAGTGGCTATAATTACAAGATGGACGAAACTTACGATAGCCATTTCAACATGAAACAAAATTCACGTGAGAAACGACTGATGGGCCATCTTTTACTACACGTTAACTGCTGTCGGACTATGTGTCCGACACTTTTTTTTCCATTCAGGCCTTGTCGGACTATATGACCGATAAGTGTAAATAAATAATATATTATTTAAAAAAATGCAAATAAATATGATATATATATGTATTTATGGGATAAATAATCTATTTAAAGTGAAAAAACACTAAGTACATTTTATTTTATGTACTGTGTAATTAATACATTTAAAATTGTGCATGTTTGATGAACATTCTCTATAAAAGAAAATATCTACTAGCAGTTCTGATCCATTTAATTTTGTATTGATAACACTATAAGTAATTAAAAAGAGTAATTACGTACTAGTGGTTAACCTTAACTGAAACGATTATATTTTACAGTAGCATTGTACAGCGGTATCCGTGAAGTTATTAATCGTAATTAATTTTTGCGGCATGCATTGTAATGAGTTAGTGATTGTCACTTTGTTACTCATGAATTTCATATTGGTGATTAATACTGTTTGTGGGATAAGCTGAGAAGCTAGTAAATGAATGCAGGTTCAAAATATGGTTAAATGCAGTGCCTGCAACCTGTCACCGCCTAAGCAATATTGTTATCTCTTACATGGGATTTTTGCGCACTGGCTTTTCAACTGTCGATTTTGAACCGAGTATTGAGAATCCCACAGAGTGCATCTCAGCGCGTCGAAAATCGAACAGTGTGTTCTTCTGTGCGATTTTCAGCTCTCGGCCGTGAGGACTGTGTTCAAAATTCAGTGCGCGAAAAAACCCGCCAAAGTTTTCTTAGGTCCGTTGGAACGTGGGGTTAATGTTATACCGCCTTCTAAAGGAAATGTAATAGTTAACAAAAAAACTAAAAAAACACGCTTCCATTGAAAACCAAACTAAAAAGTAGAAAATAATGAAAAAAAGCGTGGGGTGCTTTATGAGGTATTTTTTAATTGATATCAAAGACCTTACGCTTTTTTCCATTATTTTCTACTTTTTAGTTTGGTTTTCAATGGAAGCGTGTTTTATCGTTTTTTTTAACTCTTGTTTATTGTATTTTAATAATATTCCACAACTATCACACAACGCCATCTAGTCCCAAGCATTTTCAGGGTGTTTCGATTTTTTTACGTATGTCAGCGTAGTTTTCGATCACAGTTGTTTTTTTTTGCTGTCCTGGTAACCCCGGCAAGGATAATGGCATAAATAAAAAAAAAATTGTATTGTCATCGGTCCTTGATAAATATGCCAAAGGAGTTAATTCGACTTTTTTATATTAGGTTGGGGAAAAAGTCTTTTCGCATTATAGTATGTATGAACTTGTAATAAAATCTCTTTGGCTATACTATTTGTATCTGGCTGGTTGGTGGTATCATTGAAAGTTTAAATTTTAAAGAACATAATTCCAAATTCAAATTAGGAAAATGTGTGATTTTCATTTGTTTTTCGTACCGTCAAGATGAGTGAATGTAATGAAGAAATTCGATACATTTTAAAATTTTACTACAAAAAAGGTAAAACTGCAACGCAAGCCGCGAAAAAGGCGCCACGGCGTCCTCACCTTCCGCCTGACACAGGTTCTCACCGGGCATGGGTGCTTCGGTGGGTTCCTGTTCAGGATAAAGCGGGAGGAAACGCCCGGGTGTTTCCATTGTGAGGATCGTCTAGAGGACACGGTGGAGCATACGGTGGAAGTGTGTCCTGCCTGGTCGGAGCACCGCCGTGTCCTCGTGGAGGCGATCGGCGGCGGCGAACTCTCGCGTCCGGCCCTGGTGCGAGCCATGGTACGGAGCGAGAGGGCATGGGAAGCCGTCACCTCCTTCTGCGAAGCAGTAATGCTCGCGAAGGAGGAGGCGGGGCGCGTGAGGGAGTGGCAGTCTCTGCGCCCTCACGTCCCTAGCCGCCGCAGGAGGAGACGCCCCGGGCGCCGGGAGTCGATTGCGGACTCCCGGCCACCGTAGGCGCGAGCTTGCGGGTGGCGAGCAATGGGTAGCTCGCCGCCCGGTAAGGACCAAGCTCGGGTCGACGGCGCGTAGTGTTCCACGCGCGCCTCAAAGAGATGTCAGCAGTACTGAAGGGGTCTGCTAGGACCGATGCCTGCCGGGGTCACGTGATTGTTCGAAAGAGATACCGTGACCCTGGCACATGGGCAACTGAAGGAACACGGGTGGGTTTTAGTCAGTAAAAGTCTGACACGCCCTCCCGCTCCGCCCAGAGCGGGAGAAGTCATTTGGTGATTTCCCATCCAAAAAAAAAAAAAAAAGCCGCGAAAAAAATTTGCGATGTTTATGGACCTAGTGTAGTGTCTGTGAGAGTAGCACAAATTTGGTTTAAGCGTTTTCAATCCGGAAATTTTGATGTCAAAGATGCACGTCGCTCTGGTCGCCCTATTACGGATAAAATGGATGCCATTTTTGAAAAATTGGAGCAAGATCGGCACACCAGTAGTTACGACGTAGCTGAAGAACTGGAAATTGACCACAAAACAGTTTTGGCGCATTTGAAAAAAACTGGGTACACAAAAAAGCTCGACATTTGGGTACCTCACGAGCTCACTGAAAGAAACCTAATGAACCGTGTACTCATTTGTGATTCTTTATTACGACGTAATGAAACCGAACCGGGTCGAAATATGATTTACTGTTTTAATAAAGTTACAGTGGCATTCGCCAAACAGATTAATTATATTTTTCCTACCATATTTTTTAACCAATAAAGGCTCTGTTTATTTTAGGGCGCTGTTTTAAAAATACTTGCCGATATTTGCTGATTCAGGAAGGTGTGCTAGTAATGATAATTACCAAGCTCATTTTTATATATATAATTCTACTGTACGTGTGTATGTCACTGAACTCCTCCTAAACGGCTGGACCGATTTGAATGAATTTTTTTGTATGCGTTTTGGTGGCACCCTGGATGGTTTAGATTCACAAATCAGCCCGACAGATGGCGCTGCTATCGAGTTCTAGGAAACAGGACAACGTCTGTACGGTCAGCTAGTAGGTATATAAATATTAGGTTGGGGAAAAAGTCTTTTCGCATTATAGTATGTATGAACTTGTAATAAAATCTCTTTGGCTATACTATTTGTATCTGGCTGGTTTTGGTATCATTGAAAGTTTAAATTTTAAAGAACATAATTCCAAATTCAAATTAGGAAAATGTGTGATTTTCATTTGTTTCTCGTACCGTCAAGATGAGTGAATCTAATGAAGAAATTCGATACATTTTAAAATTTTACTACAAAAAAGGTAAAAATGCAACGCAAGCCGCGAAAAAAATTTGCGATGTTTATGGACCTAGTGTAGTGTCTGTGAGAGTAGCACAAATTTGGTTTAAGCGTTTTCAATCCGGAAATTTTGATGTCAAAGATGCACGTCGCTCTGGTCGCCCTATTACGGATAAAATGGATGCCATTTTTGAAAAAGTGGAGCAAGATCGGCATACCAGTAGTTACGACGTAGCTGAAGAACTGGAAATTGACCACAAAACAGTTTTGGCGCATTTGAAAAAAACTGGGTACACAAAAAAGCTCGACATTTGGGTACCTCACGAGCTCACTGAAGGAAACCTAATGAACCGTGTACTCATTTGTGATTCTTTATTACGACGTAATGAAACCGAACCATTGTTGAAGAAGCTGATAACTGGTGATGAAAAGTGGATCACGTATGACAAGAACGTGCGAAAAAGGTCGTGGTCAAAGGCCGGTCAGTCTTCACAGACTGTGGCGAAACCCGGGTTAACTCGCAACATGGTGATGCTGTGTGTGTGGTGGGATTGGAAGGGCATTATTCATTATGAGCTGTTACCACCAGGCAGGACCATCGATTCTGAACTCTACTGCGAACAACTGATGAGATTAAAGCAAGAAGTTGAGAGAAAGCGGCCGGAATTAATCAACAGAAGGGGTGTGGTTTTTCATCATGATAACGCTAGACCTCACACATGTTTAGCCACCCAACAAAAATTAAGAGAGTTTGGCTGGGAGGTGTTAATGCATCCGCCGTATAGTCCTGACCTTGCACCTTCAGATTTCCACCTGTTTCGGTCTCTTCAGAATTCTTTAGGCAGTGTCAGGTTAACATCACGAGAGGACTGCCAAAACCACTTGTCGCGGTATTTTGACCAGAAGTCCCAAAATTTCTATAGCAATGGGATCATGTCCCTACCTACAAGATGGCAAAAAGTTATCGAACAAAATGGTACCTACATACTTTAGTTAAATGTAAATAAACTTTATTCAAAAATGTTTTGAATTTTCTTAAAATATGCGAAGAAACTTTTTCCCCAACCTATTATTTCCGTTACATAGGCACATACTAACATACGTTTGAACCTAAAAAAAGCGTGTTAAAAACAAGCTCGATGATGTAAGGCCGCGTTTACAACATAGCGTATAGTAGGGGGCCGAATGTGAGTTTATGAAAACGCAACTTTACTGACTACCCTTTGTTTTTCAAACATTCACAGTCGGCATGCCATACTTGCTATGCCATACTGCCGACTATGCGTGTAAACGCGGCTTAAAGAGGACACAGAGCACGCAAAACCTCTATTGAGCGCCCACAGAGTACTTAATGTTACTGTCAAAACCGCTATTCAAATCCATTTCCTCTACGAAATTCAGTTTTTACTGAATGCATTATTTAAAATCTAAAATCATTGCAAAAAAAGAAACAATGTTTTGAAAGGATTACATAAAAAAACCTATCTGCTAATCTAATAGGTTTTTAAGTAGGTAGGTACCTACCGCTTGATAATTGTTGATATAGTTTGAACCGGTCAAAAGTAAGTTTGCAAATTTTTGCAGTTGAAAGTGGTAAAAAAAAATGTGGTTTGCCCAATAAACAGTTTTGAATGATTTACAATATTGATAACTAACCTTTTCCGATCTTTATTCTAATGTAAACAGAGGGACAATTCTTGAATTTTAAGGACGTACATAGTGATCTCAGTCTCAATCTGTCAAAAATGCCTCGAGTTTCAATACATTTTTCACAAGTTTTTGACATTTGTTTGTTGCCGAGATGAGACTGCGACTAGATTTTGAACATGTTTAATTACGAGAATTGGGCTTCAGATCTATGAAAAAAGGTCTGTTTCACAGAACTTTATAGAATAACTCCCATGGTTTTGAGGCATCTTGGTTTTAAGGAACTCACTCACTGGCTGTTTGTTACATCTATATCGACGGTTGAAAGGCTATTTGATCTAAGCGACATTTTTTGAAAGTTGCAGGAGAGTGATTCAAAGTTTTATTTTTCGAAAAAAAAAAAAACATTATAAAAGAACAAGTGAGTGGATTTTGGTAAATATAATACAGTTTTTCCAAAATCCACTCACTAGTTCTTTTATAATGAATATTTTATTCGAAAAATAAAACTTTGAATCACTCTCCTGCAACTTTCAAAAAATGTCGCTTAGATCAAATAGCCTTACAACCGTCGATATGAAGACTTGGCTCAAAGTTAAACTCAAAGCAGTTATTTCAATTAAACCAATTACAGGCACTTCTGAACCTTCAAGGACTCCGTCAGTTAAAAAGATGAATTTTGAAATGAGCAACTAGCTTCAACTTTAACTTACTGACCGACTCTTTGACTATTCAAAAGTACATGTCTGTGGTTTATTTGAAAGAACCGCTTTGAGTTTGTGTTGTAAAAAGATGTGCACGTTGTAAGACTCTATATTAAACACTTCAAAAAATAATAAAAGCCGTTCCAGCTAAGAGATCACTAGTCCTTACTGACGGCGCCCGTTCATGAATTTGGCGTATGGATCAGCACCAATCAGCTCAACCATATTGAAGGGAACTAATTGAATCAACATACATGCCGCCATTTTTTGAAAATCATCAAATGACTTCTCCCGCTCTGGGCGGAGCGGGAGGGCTTGTCAGACTTTTACTGACTAGAACCCACCCGTGTTCCTTCAGTTGCCCATGTGTCAGGGTCACGGTATCTCTTTCGAACAATCTCGCGACCCCGGTAGGCATCGGTCCTAGCAGACCCCTTCAGTGCTGCTGACATCTCTTTGAGGCGCGCGTGGAACACTACGCGCCGTCGATCCGAGCCTGGTCCTTACCGGGCGGTGAGCTACCAATTGCTCGCCGCCCGCAAGCTCGCGCCTACGGTGGCCGCTATCGACTCCCTTCGCCCGGAGCGTCTCCTCCTGCGGCGGCTAGGAACGTGAGGGCGCAGAGACTACCACTCCCTCACGCGCCCCGCCTCCTCCTTCGCGAGCATTACTGCTTCGCAGAAGGAGGTGACGGCTTCCCATGCCCGCTCGCTCCGTACCATGGCTCGCACCAGGGCCGGACGCGAGAGGTCGCCGCCGCCGATCGCCTCCACGAGGACACAGCGGTGCTCCGCCCAGGCAGGGCACACCTCCACCGTATGCTCCACCGTATCTTCCAGACGATCCTCGCATACACGCCACCATTAGCGCGACATTTGAGTGAGCATTCCATACTCTCAGTCGCCAGGGCACATTCAAGTCAATGAAAGACGGACCCAGTGAAAGGTACTTAACTTAGATTTATAGTACAGCCAAGTCTTTATATCTTCGTCGGTTTTCAGATTCTGTTCTTTATGAAGTCAGGACACGTATTACCTAAATAAAGTTTATCAAAATAGCATACATTGTCAAATACGAATCTCGACTAGACAAGGACCTAAAACTCATTCCTTCGGTCTCACATTTGTGCACTGGGACATACATGCATAGTTTAATATGAGCGTATAAGATGACGGCATCTAGCGGTTATAGCGGGAAATATTGTACTTATCTGATCTTCGAAAAACGTATTGATCTTCTAATGATGAACACTTTTTAAATTAGTGAACCTCTAAAAATCATTAGAGCTTCTAATGATAAACACTTTTAAAATAAGGAAGCTTTTTTAAATTTCTGTCTTTTTCTCAGAGTTGGTATTTGTAACTTACCCTGACAAACTGGGACCTGAACTGTGACCAAACACGCGCAAGCTAGATTGGTCGCAGTAACTAAGTAGAACACCCTGTCTAAATGGATAAGGTTAGGTTGAAACTGTAAAAAATGCGCGCAAGCCGAGCGAGCAAAACAAGCGGTGACACGGTGAGCGCTACATCCAAGTTTGTCGCACTTATTTCTCTATATAAGTATTTAAGGTCCCCAAATAGGTATAATAAAGGATCCACAAAAAGAGGCTCAATCATTACAAGGAGTATTTTGCTGTACTAAGGTGTTCAAAAATACAGGTATTTACTAACGCAAAATCTCTAAAAGTATTTGAAAAAAAAAAAACAGTGATATCCTGTGAATTCAGGCTAAATTATAATATAATCTGCATAATTTTATACATTTTGTTTTTGTGAGATATAATTATTTAATCGGACTGAACGTAGCTACTTACTTCTCTAATTTTGCTTTCTAACTGCATGCCATTTTAGTGGTGATACATTTTTGTATTGTGATGAATTTTGGCTAACCAAAACCCTTGTCGTGGCCGTTGTTAGGACAACAAAGATCTTTGCGGGACACGGCACTTCAAAAAGAACGAGGGCCGCCGACGATCGGCGCTACCTGCGCCGATGCAGGCGACCCTGGGTGCTTGTACTTGTTGCATATTGATTGAAAAAGCCCATGTTCAGGAAGTTAGTATTTGTTTTAAAAACAATATCACAATATCATTATGGACTTTACAAGCTTCGAAGTAAATAGTCAATTTGCGTAGTTGTTGAGAGCAAAATGTGTGCTAAACGTATGTTATTAATAGGACCTTAATCAACGAAGCAGTTAATATGCATGTCGCGAAGAATTGTTAAATATCTGTTACGATACGATAATAGACAGTTCCGCTGGTTACAACTTGCGCGCGGGATAATAAGCGGCTACGAAAGCATTCCATGTTTCATTCAATCATTTGAAAATAACGGAAAAACTGATAATCTCAGAATTAACTTATTATTCTATTCATGTAATTAAGATTCCAACTAAATCTGGCGGAAACATTAATTAAATATGATAAGTTATCAAAATGTATTGATAATTTAAAGACACGCGGAATTGAGTTGGCGCGGTGCCATAATCCACAAATAGTGGAGTTGAAAACTAGCGCATGTGGAAACAATGTTTCAAAGCTTTCAGGTGCGAGATAAAGTACCTTCATGAAATACATTTGACCCACCGTTTGTAGGACATTGTACGATTTCATTTTATAAGTGTATTTCTTTTTGTTTGGATTGCTAAATGTTTCGCACTTAAAAGTAACTACAGACTGTGGCGTTGATTCATACGTTTAGAAATGTTACATCAGTAAAGTCGTACCTGTATCTTTAAAGGTTTTCTAATGGCAGTCTCCGTAATACAACCGTCGAATTCACTGGCGGTACTGATAACATACATATTCGAACCTTGCTTATAACGACATAATTTGAAAATTATGGTCGTCCCATTCGTCATCCATTTATTTGCACGTTTCCCAATTTATTTAGCCTCGCAGCATACTTCCTTCTTTCATACATCTCTAACTGTCTACAGCATCTCAGTATTTACATATACAGTACAGGCTAACCATGGGCTAACACAGCAGATCAACTAATCTGCGCGCCAGTGGTTAGCAACGATCCCTCACATATTTCAAGAATTTCATAAGCTATTTCGGTATTGTCTACCGCAACTAATTCAAAGTCTGTATTTATGAAGGAAATACATCGTCTCTGAGAAAATAACAATTAAATTGTATCACTAGCATCTACTCGTAGAACTTTGTTCCCTTCTGAATAACAAGATGTAATAACATTCTTTATCCACTTCTCGTGTGCTGCGATGAATAAAGAAGAATTTACTAACCTACGTTATTACTTTCTGCAGGTAAGATCCGCGCTTTTTAATACTCAGTTTCTTATCTCGAATATCATAAATGTGAAAATATTATGTGAAGATATTTATTACTCAGTTACGCATAAAAGTTTTAACAGATTTACCCACATGCATTTCCCGTTTCATAATTGTTGGATACAACTGGCGGAAAGCAACCAGTTCTGGAATATTCATGATTCTAGGGAAAAATTTTCGAACACAAGAAATCGGTTCACTAATTTGAAAAACCAGTTCGTAGAGGAATGATTGTTGATCGTATTTCTGAAAAATGATTTCAAAAGCCGAGTACCCACTCTACTACTCTTTTTTTTTAACTGTGAGTGTTCTAATCTTCTTGACGATCCCACTGTTTTATTTTGTGGGGTCCGGATGCTATCCTGTCAATTCTGTGGAATAAACAACAGGTTATCCACCTCCTCCGCTGTTCATTGACATTATGAGCTAAAGTACGTAGAAAAAACCGGCCAAGTGCGAGTCGGACTCGCGCACCGAGGGTTCCGTACAAACCTGCAGGTATTCACGGTTTATGCATAAGGTTTATGTTTATGACATTAAATGTTTTTTTTTTTTAATTTTTATATTTGAGTTGACTGAATGAAAGGTAAATTGTGGTTTACGATTTATGACGTATTAAAAAAAAACTACTCACTAGATCTCGTTCAAACCAATTTTCGGTGGAAGTTTACACGGTAATGTACATCATATATTTTTTTTAGTTTTATCATTCCCTTATTTTAGAAGTTACGGGGGGGGGGGGGACACATTTTACCACTTTGGAAGTGTCTCCCGAGCAAACTATTCAGTTTAGAAAAAAATGATATTAGAAACCTCAATATCATTTTTAAAGACCTATCCATAGATACCCCACACGTATGGGTTTGATGATTTTTTTTTTGAGTTTCAGTTCTATGTATGGGGAACCCCAAATATTTTTTTTTTCTATTTTTGTGTGAAAATCTTAATGCGGTACACAGAATACATCTGCTTACCAAGTTTCAACAGCATAGCTCTTATAGTTTCGGCTAAAAGTGGCTGTGACATACTCGGACAGACAGACAGACAGACATGACGAATCTATAAGGGTTCCGTTTTTTGCCATTTGGCAACGGAACCCTAAAAAAGGAGATGACGTGATCTTTGAATCGAATGTGAGTGAAGTGACACTACTAACCGCATCAATTGACTGAGTAGATTGACCTACTACAGTGAATCTCTACAATTGCACAATTAAGTTGCTGGTATACTGAGCTATAAGACGTTCTCACAGGCACAATTAACCACCCACCTTGTATTTCTTTCAATTTTCAGAAATTGTCAAACTTAGACCACATTTTATGAAAGGTACGTAAAAAACTACCTTTAAGGAAAAAGAAATAACAAAAGTATTGGAAAAAAAGTCGTTTATTAAAAGATGCTTACCAAAAATCGATTTTCTGAAAATCTTCGATGAAAATTGAAAAGTTTTGATTTCATAAATACTGGCCCAATTACAAGAAAAAAAAATAAAGGCTATTGCCGCCTCTGGCCCTTATGACTTGATATCTTGGATATCCGATTGGGGAATATTGTGCCACTCCTCTACCGCAGCCGTTTTGAGCTCTAATATGATCGTAGGGGCTGGTACTCTTGCTGGGACACGTCTTTTGAGGTTGTCCCAAATGTGCTCAATTGGGTTAAGATCAGGACTGCGTGCCGGCCATGGTAAAACTTGAAACCCGACCTCATTAAGGTACTCAGTGACGGATCTTGCGGTATGGCTACGTGCATTATCATGCATTAATTAATTTCCACCAATAAATGGTGCGAAAGGTATGACATGGTCTTGAAGAACTTCTTCCACGTAACTTTCAGCGTTCTCACTGCCTCTATCGAATAAAACAAGATCAGTATGAGCCTCGTAACAGATACCTCCCCAAACCATTATGAACCCTCCTTGGTAACCCACTGTTTCGGTTATAGCGCATGGAGCAAATCTTTCATTTTGACGCCTGTAGTCGCGCTGCCGTCCATCTGGACCTCTTAAGGCTATTCTGCTCTCATCTGAGAACAGTACGTCCTTCCATTCCTCCACAGTCCAGATATTTTCTCTCGCAAAACAAAGTCTAGCTCTACGGTGTTGTGGGAGCAGTTGTGGGGCGAGAGTTGGGTGAAAAGCCCTCAGATTTCTTTCAGCCAGTCTTCTTCTAATGGTACGTTCACTTACACTGACATTTCTCACCGCAAAAAGACTCGTACGAACTTCAGTAGCGATCGAAAAGCGATTTTTCAATACGTTGCTGACAACGATGCGGTCATCTCGAGTTGAAGTGCATCGATGTCGGCCTTGACGTGGCCTGCAGATGTATAAACCTGTCTCCCGAAATCTTCTGATTACATCTCGTACCGTAGTTCGAGGTACACCTAGTGAATGAGCGATGCGACGTTGGCTGTACCCGGCGTCAGGTAAAGCCACTGCCTAGCTGTACCAGTTGCATCGAGTGGCATTTTTTACAGTCACAAACAATGAGGAAACACTAAAATCTCAAATTAAACAATATTCGCACACTATGGCAGAACACAACTGGAAATGTTAAACGGTAACACAACTGCAACAATGTCAAACGCGACTAAATTCCAAAAACCCTTCCGTACCCACTTATCAAAAAACAAAATAGTTGATAAGCCATAGTTAACGTAAACAAACCGAGTGACGAATGACATAGGTGGGTGGTTAATTGTGCCTGTGAGTGTATTTTCTGATCCTCTCAGTGATGTTGCAGATACTTAACTGTACTAAGAAATAGAACATTTTAATTGATCAATCTCTATTGTTTTAAAAGTTGTCGATCCGGTTTTTGTTGAGCACTCTACTTCCGCATAATGTGGCATTACTATATATATTATATGCGATATTTTTATGACGACGGTTTTGTTACATCTTGTTTCCTTTTATATTTGGTATGATCTGTCAGAAATAATTCTTATAACTGTACTTAAATGGGTCAGTTTACCTTTGAATTGCTGACGCATCTTAAGAGCACTAATAATGAATCAATCGTTGACAAGATAAGAGTAGCTTATGGCATATTTATTTCTATTCTTCTCTTATATTTATTCTCTTCTAATCTATACAAATAAATAAAATTGGAGTATCTGTTTTTAATATTCAGATAACCACTTTTTAGTATGTGTAGATGTAAACACGATACATATACCAAAACAACATTTTTTACAATTTTTGTCTGTCTGTCTGTCTGTTTGTTCCGGGTAATCTCTGAAATGGCTGGACCGATTTTGACGAAACTTTCACTGGCAGATAGCTGATGTAACAAGGAGTAACTTAGGCTACTTTTATTTTAGAAAAAATAAATAATAGTTTAAAGATACTAAAAACACGCTGAATTTTGAGACGTATGTCAGCGTAGTTTTCAAAGACAGTTTTTATGAAAAACTTTTTGTTAAATACCACGCGGACAATGTCGCGGGTAACAGCTATTACCTATAATATAAGCTGAATTAACACATCTTACCGTGGTAGTACGTTCTCCTGCGTTAATTTCCGACATCCACGCGGGCAAAGCCGCGGGCAAAAGCTAGTTTTATAAATAAAATTAAAGCTCGACATATTTCGTTTGAAATAAATGTCGTTTTTATTGGTTCAATCATGACCTATATTTCTATTATTATTTCAACAAGTGTGTGACTAGAGACCAACCTATGACCTTGAGAAAAAAATATTAGCCATTTAACAGCGGACATATTTATTTCAGCCTCTTAAGCGCGTTGGTGGCGTTGAGTCTGTAGAGTAGGCATTTCATTTACTTCAGTGACTTTTCCATAATGTAGTAAGAATACATTTATTTTAGTACATACATGTAAATGTTAAATAAACGTCAGATTTTAAATACGATAAACGGAGGTGAAAGTGAAAGCTCTTGTTGTACATGTGCGCTTTCAGTAAGATTTATTTTTAAAGAACATACATTTTATAGAAACTTGACTATATGAGAGCGACTGAGAAGTGTAAATATAGTGGGGCGGGCGGTATTGGCGCTTGGGCGGGGCGGGTCGATAGATGGGACGCAATAAGTGAATAAAGTATCACTTCTGAAAAGGCCCATTTGCCTTGAATGACATATTCAGAAATACGACTAATATTTCCCCGTAAATATTGTGGAGGCACAACTTGAACATCATTTTTTTGTAATATCATTACCAGTCTGCACTTTGCAGACATAAATTTAATTAAATAATAGGTTGGGGAAAAAGTTTCTTCGCATTTTTTAAGAAAATTCAAAACATTTTTTAATAAAGTTTATTTACATTTGACTAAAGTATGTAGGTACCATTTTGTTCGATAACTTTTTGTCATCTTGTAGGTAGGGACATGATCCCATTGCTATAGAAATTTTGGGACTTCTGGTCAAAATACCGCGACAAGTGGTTTTGGCAGTCCTCTCGTGATGTTAACCTGACACTGCCTAAAGAATTCTGAAGAGACCGAAACAGGTGGAAATCTGAAGGTGCAAGGTCAGGACTATACGGCGGATGCATTAAGGTGGATGGATGATTATCTCAGATGCCATTTTGTCGCTAGATGGCGCTAGATCCACAATTTGGAACATTTTCAATTTTTACGCCTAACTTAGAAATCTTTAATAGATAACTTTATTATATGCGAAACCTAGGGCATTAACTTGATTTTTTTAGATAGTCACTGTGCTTGTTAACTGGTCTCATACAAAGATTTGTACATTCTAAAGATTTAGCCGCTTGACTTTACTCTTTACACACACATGCAAAGTAAATAGTAGTAACTTTCGACACCACTAGATGTCGTTTTATTCAAACAGTTTAAAATGAAATTAATATAGGTACACTGTCCCTATAAGTTGTAGTAATGTGACTGAACCTAAATTGTAATGTGTAAATAGTCATCATCTCAGCCGCAAGACGTCCACTGCTGGATATAGGCCTCCCCCTATTTGGGGGGCTTTGCCATAATCACCACGCTTGGCAAGCGGGTTGGCGATCGCAGTGTGATGGTAAAATGCATAGAGAACGCTGCTGCCCATTCTCTAGTAAATCCCTTAGTCGCCTTTTACGACACCCACGGGAAGAAATGTAAGGCAGAAGAAGGAATGGAAGTGTAAATAGTGACGTGTACTAAATAAATAAAAGACTATTTATTACATTGTAAAGCTTTTTATTGTACCCTACTATAAATTAATAATATTTATTTAGTAAAAAGGGGTTAATATTTTCATAAAAATAATGTTTTATTTACTCTCACTACATTTACTTAGATAGTTTCCGTTTGGATTCAAACCATCGAGTCATACCACCATACAAAGATAACATACTTTTTTAAATATTTTGATATTTACAATTATGATTTTGAATTTAGTATTAGAAAGAATTATGTATGTAGATTACAATATAAATAACATCATACGTAACTATATATAACGGCACATGTATCTTACATAACAACACAAAGGGGTTGCTAGCTAACCATAACATTTATTAATGTTTCAAGAATACCTACTTATTATACAATTTTGAACTGCAATAAATATTCTTTTACAATTGAATTGTTAGGCTGGTACCTAAATACATGAGTGAAACTTATCTACACAGAAAAATCTTATGAACTAACAAAATAACACAAACTATACATCGCTACGTGCAAAAATAGCTTATTAATTATTCTATAATGTTCCCACTGCTGAGACTCAGGCCTCCTCTGAACTGTGGTGATGAAATAATTTACACTCAGCAAAGTGCCGGCTTGGATTCGAACCATCGACTCGTACCACCATACAAAGATACTTATAAATATTATAATAAAATATCTTCTTTTCTACGCGCTACTTTTTGCAGTCGCCGCCGCCGCCGCGCCGTATCAGTCTTCTGCTTGTCACTTTTTACTTCCATTTATATAATTTCCGTGCGATCTGAATCAAATGCTGGAAGACGCAGTTTTCGCTGCAACAAATGAATTTACACAGTTTTGTTAGACTATTCTTACTGAACCCACACCTCAGAGACCTGCGGAATAAGTTAGGAAATGAGTAAGACTTATATTTTTATACCTTTTAATTCCTTGATGTCTAGACATTTAGCATTTTTCTCAACTCTTCTCAATATAATTTCTGGCAGTACACGTTTTAAAAAATGTTACCAACTTCGGCATCATAGCGTTGATAACTTCCTCATCCCGGTTAACTTCTATGACAGTCAATGGTTGGGTGACAGATATAAAGCAAATGAAGTAACATTTATTCATTTTGGTAATTCGCAATTGACCCTGGACCTAGAATCAAAATAATAATAGCTGTTAAAAAGAAACAATCCAAGAAATACATTATTTTTATACATACATACCAAGAAATAATGATATTTGTTACACTGAACATTGTGTAAAATATGTTGTACTTTGGTATTGTCAAACATAAACTTCATCACAACAAACAAGCAAAAGCGTACTAATGTAATGAACACAAAAATATGGTATCAAGTTGGGACTTACCATTCCAGATGAAGAATCAAAGTTGTGACCATATGACCTTCTTCAAGTCAACAATACGGTACCCTACCAAACCTGATAAGTTGTCACTTGATGTTCTTTCCACAGTTAGTTGATAAGCTTCAGTCTCTGAATCGGGTTGTGGCCAATCAAAATCAACAGTCTCTACTTGCTCTGTAACAGATTCAACTGTATTGGAGCTAGAGCTGCAGGCTATGGCTTCGTATCGAATTTCTGGTATACCACGCGAATAGGTTTAGGGCGTATCTTAAGCTGTCGAAAGGTTGGACAGCTGATGATGATCTTGAGTTGAATGTGGACTGAAATAAAAGATATGTTAAAAAAACAGTGTTGAGAGACAGAAAAATATTGATAGGTCTGTAGGTACCTAAATACAACAGGGCAAACCGCGGTTTCTTCCACTACCTTCTGTTTCTTGTTACGCCATGCTTGCATGCTTGTTGTTCCTTCGCTTGCTTTCGGCTGCAAGGAAAAATGGCTGTAAACGAAGACTACAACACGAACCAACGAGTATCAAATAACCTCCACTCACGTAAATCTGATTCGAAATCTTATGGGAATCTAATTTACTCACTATAGATCACTAAAAGAACTTCCATGATGTCGTTTCAATACAGCTTGCACTTTTTTCCGTGATTTTCGCGGTCCTGAATACACATGTCGTATACATTTATGCAAGTTTATTAGTCGGGTTCATCTTAGGCAGTTCAGTTGCAATTCAATCTGAAATCAAAAAGAATAATTACAAACAACAGCAAATGTATCTTATTTATGAAATGTTTCAAGAAACAGAAATAACACCACCATCAAGCTGTTGTTTTCAGAGAGAATATTTGAAATTTGTAGTATGTCATGTGACGACAATCAACGAGTGTTGCTAACGTTTGATTTTGTATTTCATCTTCTAAATCTTACACTTTTGTAAAGTTTTAAGGGTAATTAATTACCATTATAATAATACTCTATATCACCTTGAAAATCATTCATTGCACATAAAAATAACACTTACCGTCAATAAAACACAAAAACGCTTCACTTTTGAATAAAAACCAGGGCTTTGAATAACGTTAAAAATTTGGTATCGTTACTTTCATCGGACGAAGATAACGTTATTAGTAGAGGTCACGTAATGCTTGGTAACGATACTTGGCATACGTTTTACCGGTAACTGAGTACCGTTAATTTTTTATTTATTTTCTTTCATCTCTTTCTTTCGTCTACATTATTGAAGTTGCATTTGCACCGTTTGATTGGCGATGTTGCCGTAGAGCGCCGCCGCCCATGGCGTGCCGCTTAGGTTGCGCAGGTTGACAACAACGCATTAGGTAACGATGTGATAAGAGAACGGTGTGGTGTAAAAGAAGATGTAGTGACAAAAATTGAAAAAAGTATGCTTAGATGGTTTGGTCATGTTGAGAGGATGAATGAAGGTCGGCTCACAAAAGGTATTTACAAGGCAGATGTGAGTGGAAACACCGGGAGGGGACGCCCTAGGAGGACATATAGGGACCTTATTAGTGATATTCTTCAGAAAGGTCAGGTGCGTAGTACTCGCAACCGGCGTGTGTGTATGACCAATTTTATGAACCTAAACGAGGCAAAAGAAGTGTGTAGAGATCGTAGCAGGTGGCGTTCCGTGGTTTCTGCCTACCCCCATGGGAAAAAGGCGTGATTCTATGTATGTATGTATGTAAAAGTATCGATACTAGTAACGTTAATTGGTAACGTTATTTTATAGATTCGATACCAAAGTATCGTTACCCGTTTTACCGTTAAAATATTAACTTTATGAAAATAACGTTACTTAACGATACTTATAGTGTGAATTTGGTAACGTTAACAAGCCCTGATGAAAACTGTTTCACGGATGGCACTCATTTGAATGGTTCTCAGTAGTAGGTAGCACAGTTTTTTTTAAGTAATAATAAACATGGTAAATATCTCGTTTTAAGTTCTAATGATACTGGTGTTTATTGTTTCGTGTGGATTTCATGACAAAGTCTCTTCCGAGCCCCTTTTCTTTAATAAAAAAACCTCGTCGTAAAGTTTAGTTGCTAAATTGGTGTCCAGATTCTTAAATATTATACCAAAATGTTAAATTTTGCGTTGAAGTTATAGTAACACCCACCACATTTGTTTACCATTTATTTTATTGAAATTTCAATGCGTACTATTTTTATTTTTGAATTCTTAGCAAAGTACGATCTTTTAAAATGTATGGTACGATCTTCTAAAAAATAAAGTTGGCAACCCTGCTTGACGCATTTTGTGTGTGCTAATAATACTAGTAAAATAAGCAATTATGAAAAATCAAAGTGGTTTGTCTGTGTATTCACTAATCTTGCTGGTTTCACATGAATTATAAAAGAATAGAAGAATAAATATGATTCAATCAATAGATGTACGTAGTACCTACGTTTCACCATTGTGTAGGTAGCTTCGCTGATCGCCTGATTTAGTTATAACTTACTTATACATCAAATTCTATTCTCTGATTTTATTCAACCCAAACCAATGGATTAGTACCTAAGCGTATCAGAATGTTATCAGTACCTACTTACATACATTAAAAAGATTTTTAAATCTGGAAAGTCGTGTACTAGTAACTACTTACTACATATTTAAACTAGATAATACAATAATTACATTAGTATTGTATCTGTGTGAACCAAGGGCAGATCGCAGAGATATTTTTTTCACTTTATGTAAAGCATTCTTTCTCATTCCATAATAAAAAACATTTTATCAATCATAAAATGTTAACTCCGCGGGCAAACCCGCGCGCGGCGCTAACTTGCTAGAAACACAATATTCTGGAAACGATTCGCAAGTTTTCAAGACTCAAGTAATCACGCATTGACGGTATGGCAACAACGCGGTGTGCGCGCGCTGCCTCTAGAATGGCAACGTCGCATTATCGAATTTAAAAGATAAATTCTTTTAAATGTTCGAATATCGAACAGCGCCATCTATTATGAATGTTTACTAATCGTAAACTCGTAACACAACAGCAACCAACTTTCTCAGTGGTTCTATAAATTTCTGTCAGATGGCGCGATTCAGGTCACTCACACATGTAAAGATTTTTCGTTTTTTATTCGGTCTAATTCTCCTAGAAATACTGTTTTTTTTATAAAATTTGGGCTATACGCGAACATAATACATTATAAAGTCTCATTACAGTTGCTTTTATTCTGCAGAAACTGTTTATTTACCGAGATTTCCACACCTGAAAAATGTATGGCGAGGGCTATCTAGGCATTCACCTTAACACCTCCCAGCCAAACTCTCTTAATTTTTGTTGGGTGGCTAAACATGTGTGAGGTCTAGCGTTATCATGATGAAAAATCACACCCCTTCTGTTGATTAATTCCGGCCGCTTTCTCTCAACTTCTTGCTTTAATCTCATCAGTTGTTCGCAGTAGAGTTCAGAATCGATGGTCCTGCCTGGTGGTAACAGCTCATAATGAATAATGCCCTTCCAATCCCACCACACACACAGCATCACCTTGTTGCGAGTTAACCCGGGTTTCGCCACAGTCTGTGAAGCCTGACCGGCCTTTGACCACGACCTTTTTCGCACGTTCTTGTCATACGTGATCCACTTTTCATCACCAGTTATCAGCTTCTTCAACAATGGTTCGGTTTCATTACGTCGTAATAAAGAATCACAAATGAGTACACGGTTCATTAGGTTTCCTTCAGTGAGCTCGTGAGGTACCCAAATGTCGAGCTTTTTTGTGTACCCAGTTTTTTTCAAATGCGCCAAAACTGTTTTGTGGTCAATTTCCAGTTCTTCAGCTACGTCGTAACTACTGGTATGCCGATCTTGCTCCACTTTTTCAAAAATGGCATCCATTTTATCCGTAATAGGGCGACCAGAGCGACGTGCATCTTTGACATCAAAATTTCCGGATTGAAAACGCTTAAACCAAATTTGTGCTACTCTCACAGACACTACACTAGGTCCATAAACATCGCAAATTTTTTTCGCGGCTTGCGTTGCATTTTTACCTTTTTTGTAGTAAAATTTTAAAATTTATCGAATTTCTTCATTAGATTCACTCATCTTGACGGTACGAGAAACAAATGAAAATCACACATTTTCCTAATTTGAATTTGGAATTATGTTCTTTAAAATTTAAACTTTCAATGATACCAAAACCAGCCAGATACAAATAGTATAGCCAAAGAGATTTTATTACAAGTTCATACATACTATAATGCGAAAAGACTTTTTCCCCAACCTAATATTTATATACCTACTAGCTGACCGTACAGACGTTGTCCTGTTTCCTAGAACTCGATAGCAGCGCCATCTGTCGGGCTGATTTGTGAATCTAAACCATCCAGGGTGCCACCAAAACGCATACAAAAAAATTCATTCAAATCGGTCCAGCCGTTTAGGAGGAGTTCAGTGACATACACACGTACAGTAGAATTATATATATAAAAATGAGCTTGGTAATTATCATTACTAGCACACCTTCCTGAATCAGCAAATATCGGCAAGTATTTTTAAAACAGCGCCCTAAAATAAACAGAGCCTTTATTGGTTAAAAAATATGGTAGGAAAAATATAATTAATCTGTTTGGCGAATGCCACTGTAACTTTATTAAAACAGTAAATCATATTTCGACCCGTCAACGTCGGTAGCGTAACGAACTTTTCCTACAATTTCCGCTGAATGCTGCGTGCCTTTTTAAAAGAGCTAGGAGCTACTTTGTCGTGGCAAATACGCGCAATACAATATTTTTATTGAAACTTCCATAAAGGTGGCGCTTTTTTAGTTGTCGCTGTCGTTGAAACTTTTTCACGATTAAAAGTAAATAAAACGCGTTCGCTAAACTCGTGTTCGCCATACAGTACTTGGCAATAATGAATATCGGGGAAAAGTGTGAATTCCGTTTTAAAGGAAAAGATGATGGTCAATATCGCTGTCCCTCATTACGGGAATCTCGTTAAAGCTAAAGAGATAATAAAATTAAGTCAGTGTCTTGACGAGACGCGGTTGTCGACATTTGAAATGTGGATTCTGCAATCATTGTACCGATAAATTGTTACGGTTAAGGGCCTAACAGCGATAAAACGTCGACTAACACCTCAGGATCTCCGCAACGGGAGCTGCGCGGCCCTTTGGCTTGATTTTGAAAGCAGTAAGTACTCCTGGATACGACAAGCATAGTGAGGAGGTCCCCTCTCCGGAGCCCTGACTAGTGGCAGCTTGGAACCCTGTTCCTAATGCCGATGGACTACAGTTTATTTAAAAAAAAAAACATTAATATGTATGTAGTAGTAATAGAGGAACAGAAATGCGCCTCTGTGAAGCAGTTTCGTAAAATAACAAGTGTGTAAAATTTAAGGAAATTTTAACTCATACTATCTATTACTTTATCTGTTCAATGATACGATTTGCTCTTTTTGTTACTGAAGTTAGTTTGTTTTGTGCGTAACTCACTCGTTTCCCGTGAATTTAAATGCAAAATGCACGTATAACCGGTGTGGCGTTTATTGTTGCCGCTAACTGCCGTACTTTTTATACTTTCTACGATACATTGGTACATCAAGAAGGTCCGTTACTTTTGCGAGGCTTTCGAAAGTCATGACTGAGTACTTACATGGGCAACTTTTTTCCAGCAACTTGTTGCCTGAATCGCCTCAGGCTCAAATGCAGTCATACTTCGTGTGTTGAGTACTGTTCCCACGCTCGACTTGTCTGTCCCTTTCTTGCTGTACGCTCTGCTCACTCCCATGTATCTCTCATCGAAGTAAACACGCGACGCACCTAGGTAAGCACAAGAGTAGGTACCTATGTGGTGATTATAATAATATCCAAAATATTTGACGCGACTTATATCCCAATTTTAGATTTGATTAATCAGGCGTTAATTTTGTGGAACTTATTCTAAATAAGTTTATAACAAAAATATTTCTTAGATAAGAAAATGATCGAACTAATTGACTATCTGCAATATAATTGTTAAGTTTTAGACACGTATTGTTCACGAACACAAACAGCGTTTCGAGTCCGTCTTGTATTAAAATAGAGTATATTTGGTCTCTCAGTGAGCAGGCCAGTAACAATAGTTGGTGTTAAGAACGGAGTGTAGTTGGTACGGTGCTGTGGTAGCGGTCGAGAATGCCGTTGGGCCAGTCCGGCCGAGGCTCGGTGCAAAAATATTCACAAGCCATTCCTGTAACTGCTTGGCCGCATTCGTACCACCTCGTTATCAACTTACTTATTGCAGTTATTTATATGCGTGCATATTATATATCTTATGTTGTTATTAGCAGTACACTAAGTATTACTAACGATTTGTTGAATATACATGTTGACTTTTATGTGGCTTGCCTAACGGCGTCTACGGCAAACTGTTGGCAAAAGCTAATTATAAGCAACAGGTTTAAGTTTTCTATTGCCTGACTTAAAAAAAAATGGGGGACAAGACAATGTAATCGTTTGCTGCTCTATATAACTGCAGTAAATAAACTATTGGTCCATCAAATTAGCATCCTAAATACGTATCTACTTTTACTTGGGATTCTGGAAAAGTGAGTAAACTAGCTTTCGTTAGGACGGAGTATTATTGAAAGTACTACTACTAGTAGTACAGCTACCTAGTCTTTTCCGTACTAAGTTGGGTTCGGCTTCCAGTCTAACCGGAAGCAGTGTGAACGAATGATAAAAAATGACCTAGTTTTAATTTACAACATTTTGCAATAAAAGTAGTCTAATTTGTTATGTGAGGATCAAAAGTAACAACTGAAGATTTAATAAGAATATACTCTACGCGACTTCACTTGACTGCTACACGCCGTCTACACAATATCATCAGACTATTACGCTCATCTAGAGGTCACAGTAACACCGTTTGTCCTCTTGCCACCATCATCGGGACGTCAACGGAATTCGCTCGGTTTGAATAAATTCGACACGATGCGGTCGTCCCGGTGACGGCTTGGGCGTGCGGTGGACACGCGGCTTTAGTCAATGTATTTAACGCTACTTCGACGCCGTCACCTCATGGGGTAGACAAACCGCCTAGAGCCCAAACTGGACGAACGCCCAGTGCGAAGACACACAAACCTTAAAACTAAGTAATAACAATTTTGAATGAATCAGTGACACAGTTCACACAATATAAGGTAAGACCGCTCTGTTGTATTGAGTTCCATACAAAAGAGATCATAATTGATTCGGAGGTGTTTAAGTTAAAACGCTTTTAAAAGGAAACCGCTGCAGTTACATTATCTTTACTATCTCTTCTATTAGTTTTATAAAATCTAGTTTTGTTCCGTACCTCAAAAACAAAAACGGAACCCTTTTAGGATCATTTCGTCGTCCGTCCGTCTGTCTGTCTGTCTGTCAAGATACTTTTTCCCATGAACGTATAAAGATGACATTAATATCAAATGCGCACATCTACGGTCCCTCAGAATTCTAAAAAATCACTCTTTTAAGTCAACTCAATAAATAATGTTGCCATATATGCGACGTGTTTTGATTTTCGTAAATAAATCAAAAGCCAGCACTCCCGGGTACTTTCCGTTGACTTAGAAACACGAAATTTGACAAGAAGCAAGGTCTCACGGCGCAAGTCCGGAAAAGGAAAAAGTCCGAAAATCGTTAATTTGTTTCTTAAATAACATACAAAAAATATATTGCGCTTCTAAACTTACATTTGCCGTTAGAGAATTGACCGTGCCATTGTATGGGAGAACACTGTAGAGTTTTTTTGAGATAAATTCACCCTGACTATGGAACCCTTCATTATGCGTAGTCCGACACACCTGGCCCGTTTTTTTTTTACTGTTGCCAAAACCTGAATATACCTACCCATAAAGCTACAATAAATTTCAATCGGGGTTTATAGTAACTACTTTAAAACCTAGGAACAGCCAGCGATGACAAATCTATTAAAAATAAAAATAAATAAACCTAACACCTCTTCACAACTTATTTTTGTTTCAAGCATTGGCTTGAAGTTCATCCTAGGATCACTAATCAGTTACTTGCAAATGTTTTCTCATCGACACAATAATTACACAAATGAGTACAAGAGTGTAAATAATCTCTATCTATCTTGTCACTGTATATGGGCAAATAATATGGTGGCAAAAGAAAAGAAGCCTAAAAAAAGTATTTGGAAACCTCTCCCAGGAGTTTCAAGATGAAAACTCCATCAAACCAGCAAAGGTATTCACAACCATATGATACGCTTCGCATCACACTCAATATTAATTAAGGAGTTATGAATACAGTTTAAGAGAACCTAAAAGGTACAACTCAGTCACCCGAAAATGCTGACAGTTTAAATCAAATGATTCCCTATTCTACCGACGACTATTCGTTGTTCGGGACTAGGCAGTACAGGTTACCGCAAATATGTAATTTCCGAGTTGGACTCCTATCGTATGGTTGTGAATGCAGCTGTATGCTACCATATAATTACATTGTCACCAAAGTGGGCCAAGTATGCCAATTTTCAACTGATTCGGGAAGCTTTGATGTTCCAAAAGTGCTGACTCTCAGCTTAGTCTCAATAAATGACTTGCTTTTGTGGAAGAGGTATTCAAGGTTTTCCTTCGACGTCTCTTCATACCTCATATCTTTATTTTGTCGTTAAAAGAATACTACGATTTCTTAGTTATGTAATGTGTTACAATCATACGTATGGTCCAAAGCATGTTTTATACTGGCTTGATGATGAAGTCTGATTAATTAAGGATATAGGGAACCAGAATCAGATAAATAGGTATTTAAAAAAAAAAAAAACTTAGTGATATTAATAATACCACGATGATTTACAGATACAGTCCCTTTTTAACAAACAATTATGGAAATAAGTCTTGCAAAAAATGCAAGTGGAAAGAGGTCGTTTCTCCGATTATGATCCGGTATTCTGCCGCAATGAAAAATTTCGCCAACGGGCATGTAGACCCGCTACACTGCCTTCCTTTCGTCGAAGACCTACACCGTTACTGATTGTTGGGCTTTGTGTCGCGGTCGCATCGTCCTGTTAAAGTGCCGTACTGAAATTAATATGTGTCTGGCGTAATGATTAGCATCGCATTAGTATGTGCCACTAGGCATGTTTGCCAAGCACTCGCGTCGAGAAATATTTGAGTAACCGCACTTTGACGAACTGAAATGGCGGCTGGATACGCCATCTTGATGTCATCCGGATTTCAATTGTGACCACGCCCCGCCTTGTACAGGTTATGTACCACGCCAACCACGCCACGGCCACGTAGGCGTGTAAGGTACTACATTTGTAGAATCAGCAAATAAATTGTTTCTTGTGCAAAGTAATTTTTAGTGACCTGTTTGTTCATTGAAATCATCGCACACTCTTGCGCACCTAGTTAAAAGTTTCGTATTTATAAGTACCACTACCTGCCATAAGTCATACAGATTTCCTAACAAACTCTAAATATAAGCTTGCTTCAACATTTCCATATAAATGTGTGGTTTAAGATGTCAACGACCGGTTTTCGTTTAATAGTTCTGTATTTCGATTGCTTTGGTGTTAGAATGAATCGTAGATTAATATATATATGAATAAAAAAATGTCGCGATATCCAATGTTCATGTCCTCGTAATCATGAATCCGCAAACTTTCGTACGCCTAAGCGTGATCCTCTTTCTATCGGTGTCACTTTTCAGGGCGATTTTCCTCCCGTGGCTAAAAATAACAGCCAGGCTTTCTTTTTCCTGTCAGTCTCTTTCCTGTACATAGCAACAGAGGCGTTAAGCGAATCTTGTTGGCAACAGTGTTAATCCTGAAATTCTGAAGAACTGAAATACGGAAATAACTGTGATATTCGTATTTAAATACGACCACGGGGCAGCAATCAGATTCGAGTAGAGCAAGAGCTTTACCCAGTCATCAATCAGCGAATCTTAATTCAGTTGAACAAGATTCGCAAATTGTAAGACATTTGATTGTTGAAATTCTTATACTAAATGTGCAGACAGGTGAAGCCATATTACTAGCTTTTGCCCGTCTTCGTCCGTCTTCCGAAATTTCTTGTTGTGTGCTTCACGTTTCGCTGTGCCTCTTCGCTTAACGTTCTTTGTAACAAATTTTTTGTTGCTCGGCTCCGAAGTGTAGTAATGTTAAATAATCTATAAACTTCTATAAAAATTGGTTTATCCAAAACAATACGATTTTTATTAATGCCAGTTAATGGTGGTTCTAGTGCTAAAGAAAAGCGCATTAAAAAAAAACTCTTATTATAGCTTTATATTAGTAAAGATTTGAACAAGCATTTTTTTACGTTCTAACACTTATAAATATATAATAATAATAATATCTTAGGACAACCAACACACTGTTATCTGATCCCAAACTAGGCAGAGCCTGTACTATGGCAACAAGACAACTGATAAATATACTTCTATATTTCTAAATACATACATATTATAGATAAATTACACCCAGACACAGAACAAATGATTGTGCTCATCACACAAACATTTGTCCTGGGTGGGAATCGAACCCATGGCCTCAGTCTTAGCAGTCAGGGTCACTAACCACTAGACTAACAGGTCAGTCAAATTGGCATATATTACACTAAATAGATATTTTGATAAAAAGTAGCATTATAGTATTAAATCTAGCATTGTGAGGGCTAGTAGCAGATTATAAAGAAAATAAAACGGTATACAAAGATATAGTAAATGGCATTTGTATGAGTTGCAGTGACGTGTTTGTGTTGCCGAAAGCTGTTACTGCTGAGGACACCAGGTCCATTGTCTGCGCTGAGTCATAGGCGGCGCGCGCGCTATTTCAGTGTGCTCTGCGTAGGCAGAGTATGCTTTCTTTGTCGCCAGTCAGACCGCCGTGAGACACTCTGTAATGCTAACCTATTAATAAAGTCTTATAAAAGTTTCTCACCGAAATTATTTCCACCCGCCCAAATCAATATTGCGAACGAAGATCTATGATTCATAGGTCTTTACGTACGTCGAGTCTCGAAGTTTCTTGTCGAAGGGCTTTAATAAAATAACTTTAGACAGATACTGAATCTTGTGCATTTTTTCGACAGCACCAACTTGCATTTTATACCTTCAAATATACATGATTTCTGTCTTAGAAACGCGATATATTACGTTCTAGTGTTTCCGTGAGTAGTACTAGAGAATAATGGATGATTTCAATTTTTATGATCTTAAAAGCATGGATAAAATTAAATAAAAATGTCCTTAATTAGTATCCTACTATAACGAAGGCAATTCTAGCTTAACATCCAGTATATCTGGGCCAAGTGAGGTTTCAATTACTTCGTACCGAAGCACTAATTGTTGAAATTAAGCTCTTCTTTGTGTGCTACACGCGCCTTCTTATTTATGTGAGTGCAGAAGAAACACTGAATAAATTTTAATACTAAACTACACTAAACTAGAGTTCAGTGTACTTTAGTAAAAAGTAAGAACTTTGAAGTCATAATGGTGAGAACAGATATACCTATAAACTCATGATTGGTCATTTTGATACGATAACTTTGTTAGCTCCCTTGTAGAAGGGATGAGAGGCATAAAGAAAAGAAGACCGACTAGAAAGGGTTATAAGCAGCTAAAAGATTTGGTTTCTCTGGTTTCTGGTGCCATCAAAAACTTAAGTACTATAATAGTTTAGAATGGATGACATGTATGCAATCAAAACTCCATGAGCTGTTATACAAAATGTTAAGCAATAATTTTGTTTTTCGGGCGTATCTGGTATGTATATGTCGGGACGTGACCATTATCGGCACCGTCGTCAGACATTATTTGGGCGGATATTAAGGTGATCGAGCACAGAAGAATACTTAATGCACAATAATCGCTTTTAATAATGACCAAACACAATAGTCACAACAATTAGTTAAAGCCAAACGAAACGTAGGACGGTTCCTAGACTGGAGGTTGTGTTCTCTAGACCGGTCGGAAGGCAAGTGCCTTTCTCCCTGGCGCCCGTCCACTAGCTAGGCTCCGTCGTAGCACGAAGTTAGCCGAGTGTTAGTGCTGCCACCACTCGGGTCATGTGCCGCGCTTCATTTACCGACCGTACTAATGACCGTCTCCGACATATATTTGTTTTTACAAATGTAAATGTTTTCCGTAATTGTAGGCTCTTTCTTATCCATGTTTTTTTACATGCTTTATATTAGCTTCACTTGTATGTTTGTATATTTGTATGTTTGTTTGTAACCGACTCCTTATAGCGCGATTTTGACCCACTTTAAACGACCAGATTTCATTCAAACTTTGCACACCTATCAAGGACCGATGACAATGCAATAATTTCATAAATTTATGCCATTATCCTTGCCAGGGTTACCAGGACAGCAAAAAAACTGTCTTCTAAAACTACGGTGACATACGTCACAAACTAATTTGCGCCATTATCCTTGCCAGGGTTACCAGGACAGCAAAAAAAAACTACATACGTCTCAAACTACGCTGACATACGTCTCAAAATTCGAAACACCCTAAAAAATAGAAAATAAATAATAGTTTAAAAAAACTAAAAAACACGCTTCCATTGAAAACCAAACTAAAAAGTACAAAATAATGGAAAAAAAGCGTGGGGTGCCTGATATCAATAAAAAAATACCACCCCACGCTTTTTTTCCATTATTTTGTACTTTTTAGTTTGGTTTTCAATGGAAGCGTGTTTTTTAGTTTTTTTAAACTATTTTTTTTTTCTTTGCTTCCTCTTATACGTTTCATTCATCGTATCGTAAACTTACCATCCCCTTATTCCCAGGGTATTGATCAAAACACTGATTTCATTTGCCACCGAGTCAATTTGGTTTTTGACTTAGGTATATGAACACATGATCCGTGGGACTTCACAATTCGATGCGGGCTGGCTAAATCATCTTTCACTCAAAGAATTCGAAGATGACAAATGATAAATGACTTTATTTTTGCAAGTAGGTTTGTGAAAACACTTTTACACGTCAATCGTATTTTTTTTAAACTAGATGAGGTCGGCGTTTCCTATCTGACTACTCTGAGAAGAAAGGCCGAAACAAACTCAGAGGTCACAGTCTCTTTTAAAGTCATAATCTTGATCAGATCATGTGAAGACCATGTGGATCTGATCATGTGGTCTGAGGTGGTCTTTTAAGGAAAGAACCACACAGCTTGAGTGGACCTTTCCAATCAGTGCACGCATTTGTCATTAATCATGCAGCTCCACTCAGAACCTAAGGAGGTCAAAGATTCGACGAACAATACCAAAGAAAGGACATTTGTGTAGGTCGCACAAATTACTCAAACTGCCAGACCATGTAAAAAAAAATGAGTTGAAAAGGAAACAAAAAAAAAACACCCACTTAGCCTTCACATTTACAATAATTAAAACAATACAATATTTTAAAAGTAAATATTCATGTCATTGTATAAGTAAAATTCATCAATGTCAATGTGTATATAAAATCAGGAAATAGTCCCGGTCTGATCATTTGAGGACCATGTACATGGCGGTTTGGCGGCATAAGGAGCACAACGATTAGACGAACAATACCAAAGAAAGGACATTTTGGTAGGCCGCATTAAGTACTCAAACTGCCAGATTATCATTAAAATGAAATGAGTAAGAGAAATATAAACAAAAAAACAAACATCATCTACATAGTCCTCACATTCAAAATCATTAAAATAATAATAATATTATAGTTCTCAGAGTATATATTCATGTCATAGTTTAAACAATAGTCATCAAATGTCAAAGTGTATATTTCCAAATAAATAATAAATAAAAAAGAACATTCAGTATAATTATAATATAAAAATTGGAGCACCTAAATCCCAACCTTTTTTGTCCTCAATATAATCATTAACAGTATAAAAGGCTTTCTGGCACAACTTACGTTTAATGAATGTTTTGAATTTATTGAGACTTAGATCTCAACATGGCTTGGTTTTTTTTTTAAAGCGTATACATTGTCATCTGAATGAGCCACCGATTTCTGGAGCCTTGTTGAAGGTACAACAAATATGTATTTATTCCTAGTATTTATACTATGAATATCACTGAATTTTTTAAACAATTTAATATTCTTATGGGCATATAAAAGATTTTCAATAATATAATGTGAAGGCACAGTTATTACACTCATCATCATCATCATCATTTCAGCCGTAAGACGTCCACTGCTGGACTTAGGCCTCCCCCAATTTGGGGGGCTTTGCCATAATTGCCACGCTTGGCAGGCGGGTCAGACATTACATTAATTTCTTTAAATTTCTCTCTGAGTGAGTGTCTCGGGCTTAACTTATAAATTGATCAAACAGCCCTTTTCTGCCAGACAAAGATAGTCTGAATGTCGGCGGCATTTCCCCACAACAGAATACCATACGACATTACACTATGAAAATAGGCAAAGTACACTAAACGGGCTGTCTCTATGTCAGTTAAATTCCGAATTTTTCTAATAACGTATGCAGCGGAGTTTAGCTTTTGCGACAATTTATCTATATGTGGGCTCCACTGAAGCTTGGCATCCAAAATTAAGCCCAAGAATACAGTGCTATCTTCAGGATTCAATTCTTCACCCTTAATCACCACATTCGTTTTCACTTGCCTAACGTGAGGTAGCGTAAACTTAATTATTATTTATTAATTCATTTATTTCAGACATAGTCCATAATTATAAGTTATTAATCCATTAAAAATACAAAAATTAAATTCAATAGAACACATAACATTAAATATACACACATAACATTGCATTTGGTTTTTTTTTATTAAGAAGCAAATTATTTACATTGAACCAGTGAACTACTTTTGAGATCGCGCTATTAACATCGTCAGTAACCACCTGCTGACGTTTAAGTTTACAAAACTATATTATGATTATCTTTTATGAGGTAAGGCAAGTCATTAATATAAATAAGAAACAAAAAAGGACTAAGAATTGAGCCCTGTGGGACTCCCATTGTAACGATAGATCCGGGAGACCTTTTTTCATTGACATCGACACTCTGAATCCTATTACTCAAATATGAAGTGAGAAGATCCAGACCGCTGTTCCGGATCCCGTAGTGGCGGAGTTTCCTGATTAAAGTTTCATGAAGAACGCAATTGAATGCTTTAGATAAATCACTAAAGATGCCCAAAGGCTAGGAGGGCAAAGTCCTAGGAGTTCAACACCGGCATCGGTACTGGAACGACTCGTTGTAAAAACGAACTGTTTGGTATGTAATAATTTATGTTTATTAAAAAATCGTTGCAGCACAATTGGTCTAAAATTAATTTTTCAAAAATTTTAGTACTGAAATAGCTCTATAGTTAGTGGGGTCTGATGTACTAACAGATTTAAATAAAGGTATTATTTTACTATTCTTCACAAGATCAGGAAACTCCCCACAGTATTAATAAATCCCCAATTATTAAATATAAGAGCTAAAGTAGGTGCTACAATGTCAATAATAGACTTGGCGACTTCTACAGAATTATCCCACAGATCTGCAGTCTTTTTTATCAGGGTTCCGTTGCTAAATGGAAAAAAACGGAACCCTTATAGATTCGTCATATCTGTCTGTCTGTCCGACCGTCCGTCCATCCGTCCGTATGTTACAGCCACTTTTTTCCGAAACTATAAGAGCTATGCTGTTGAAACTCGGTAAGTAGATGTATTATGTGAACCGCATTAAGATTTTCACACAAAAATAGAAAGAAAAAAACAATGAATTTTTGGGGTTCCCCATACTTAGAACTGAAACTCAAAAATTTTTTTTCATCAATCCTATACGTGGGGGATAATAATAATAATACGTTTATTAGTACATAAAAAAACAACAATACAGAGCATAGCATATGAAAACAATGGGTTGTACTACCATGCTTAAAATTATTTTCAGTTTTCCGGGCTCCTAAACTAGGTACGCAGACCTGTATCTTAGGATTCGGAGATTTTGCGGCTTCAATTTATATAATACAAAACCACCGTGACTTTCCTGTTTGTTTACAATCGTTGTTGACACAGCAAATGGAGTGAATGATTGTGGATGTGTATTAAGGAGTGTGTATATGAAAGTAGTTTGTGTGTAGTGACGTGTGTATGTGAAGTGTGAGTGTTTGATAAGCTTTCTTTCAAGGTATATTTGATTAAGCTATGATTCTATAGCCAATAAATGTTCCTTTTCATCATAAGTTAGCGATAAGAGCCATTTTCTTAATTTATTTCTAATATCATGTAAGTTACATGTGTACAACGGAATAATTTATTTATTTTATTATACATGCGTGAACTTTGAGCCAACAATTGTCGACTTGTAAATGCAAATGGATAGGTCTTCAAAAATGATATTGAGGTTTCTAATATAATTTTTTTTCTAAACTGAATGGTTTGCGCGAGAGACTCTTCCAAAGTGGTAAAATGTGTGTGTGTCCCCCTGTAACTTCTAAAATAAGAGAATGATAAAACTAAAAAAATATATGATGTACATTACCATGTAAACTTCCACCGAAAATTGGTTTGAACGAGATCTAGTTAGTAGTTTTTTTTTAATACGTCATAAATCGTAAACCGCAATTTACCTTTCATTCAATCAACTCAAATATAAAATTAAAAAATAATAGTTTAAAAAAACTAAAAAACACGCTTCCATGGAAAACCAAACTAAAAAGTACAAAATAATGGAAAAAAAAGCGTGGGGTGCTTTTAAGGTATTTTTTTATTGATATCAGGCACCCCACGCTTTTTTTTCCATTATTTTGTACTTTTTAGTTTGGTTTTCCATGGAAGCGTGTTTTTTAGTTTTTTTAAACTATTATTTATTTTCTATTTTTTAGGGTATTTCGAATTTTTTAGGGTATTTTGAGACTTATGTCAGCGTAGTTTGTGACAGTTTTTTTGCTGCCCTGGTAACCCTGGCAAGGATAATGGCACAAATTTATGAAATTATTGCATTGTCATCAGTCCTTGACAGGTGTGCAAAGTTTGAATGAAATCTGGTCGTTTAAAGTGGGTCAAAATCGCACTATAAGGAGTCGGTTACAAACAAACATACAAATATACAAACATACAAATATACAAACATACAAGTGAAGCTAATATAAAGCGTGTAAAAAAGAAAAAATGTCGTAAACATAAACCTTATGCATAAACCGTGAATACCTACAGGTTTGTACGGAACCCTCGGTGCGCGAGTCCGACTCGCACTTGGCCGGTTTTTTTACATTTAAAGTGTGGAAGGTTTTAATTATATCTTTACAAGTAATATGTTCAAAATGAAATTCCAAATTGCAAACATTAACATTCTCAATAAGCAAAGAGTCAGCAACAGAAGGTGATGAGTTTAGGGATTTTGTAGTTGAAACAGGAATATCTGAAAATAAATTTTCAAAAGCCGCAGCGACTTGTGAGTCTGATTTTATTATGTTGTTGTTGATAGACAGGCTGTAGTCATTATTTCGTTTAATAGACCTTCCCGTTTCACTATTAATAATTATGACGACCATACTTATAGAGATGTATGAAGAAGATATATGCTACCCCAAGAAGGCTGATGATGATGGTGATGTCCTTTGCTTTAAAATAAGAAGCAGTTTGAAAACAGTGTTTCTTTAATCAGATTATTATTTTAACTTTGCCGTATTTACACCACCATCGCGGTTTGCATGACCAGATATAGTAGTACACTAGCGCTATAGCGGATCACAAAAGTGCCGTTCCGCGGTAGTCTTTCAGCGGTTATTTGGAACCAGTAAGGCCTTACCGGTTTTATGGATTTTTGTAACGGACTTACAAATAGTATTTTTGGCGAATGTACGTCCTGATCCCAAAGTACGTGTCGTGATTCTTATCCCAGAAGTACCTTCTACAAATCAATAACTACCGTTACCTTTTACAAAGAAATATCGTGACTACAAGAAAGAGGTTAAGGTGACATATTGAAAAAACCGTGCTTTTTCTTTTAAGTGTACCTTTCTTACCATATGATAGCCGAACTTAATATTTAAGTGCATGTTTTTTGACTATATAATCTAATATCCTGTAAAAGGAATACACGATACGATAAAATTTTCTCGATACAAAAAAATCGCAAAGTTCTATCCATGTTTATGATTTTTTTAGCCTCAAGGCGCAATGCGTTAGATTTATTAAACATAGTTTACTTTAAAACATTGATAATAATCTTATCTAAGTTTTTGTAAAACAGTTTTCGTTTTAATCATACTTTTCATTCATAAAAGACGGCGATTCGTTTTGGCACATACGTTATTTTATTCCAAGCGCATACACATTATCGCCATCTCTTTTTTTGCCTACAATAAGTAGTGTCATCACTCTCGTCCGTTCATAAATCAGTCGCCCAGTAGGGCTCATCGACGACGGATCTATGTCACTTTTTTACAAATCGGTGCGATCAAAATTACGTTTTTTAAATATTTATGTTCCCAGAAAAAGGTAGTAGTGAAGTATTTTGCTGTAATTATTTAATATAATAAGTGTTGGCTTTCCAAAAACTTTATATTTAGACTGTATATGTGTCTATTTTTGTGACTGTGAATAATATTACATTCTTTTTTCTATTACTATTTAGTGACGACCTAAATTATGTATGAAAATGGGAAGAACCATAAACCAAAATTGAACAGTACCTTCAAGGTTAGGAGTACCTGCACAAGGCAATTAATTCATTCATTTTGCGGGAATTCAATACCAATAAGATGATGATAACAGTAAGAGGAATTCACCACCTTCACTAAAGCATTACAGCAACAATATATTCTCACTTTGTAAAGTAATATTGAGTTAACATCCTATTTTCTAGAGAAGAACATCAGTTTTATCCCAAAAACTTATAATAATCGTTCATATAAAAATAAATTAAAATATATGATTAGTTTTTAGATTTGAAGTACGTCAACAATATATTTATGTCAAGTACTGACACTATAAATACAAGAGCACAACGAAGGAATGGAGTAGCATTACAAGTGTGAAAAAGGTGAGGTTTTATATCTGACTGCGGCCCAAAGGAGGGTAATGATTTTACCAAGCAAATGTATGGTGATCGGTGAAACGAAGTTGGAGTTTATCAATCTCTTATACAGGGTTATTTGTAAAACACCGGCAACCTCTCAGGACTGTGTTACTAACATCATAATCAACAACTTTTGTTCTATGGCTTTTAAAAATTCGACATATTTTAGTTCACCAGACATTAATAAAAAAATTAAAATATTTAAATTGAACGGTCTAAATATTACGAAGTCTATGCGAAACAAAAAAAGCACATAGTACATTAGCGAGGCGAGCGGAGTTAGGGTGGCGGGAGCGCTTGAACTTGAACTATTTACGGGCGGCCGATTTTTGTATGAAAATCTGATGAACTAAAATATTATGACTTTTTAAAAGCCATAGAACAAAAGTTGTTGATTATGATGTTAGTAACACAGTCCTGAGAGGTTGCCGGTGTTTTACAAATAACCCTGTATATCAACATCCATTTTATTTATATACCTCTAGAAGATTGTCGTAAATAACAAAGGTATGCAAAATGTACCTTTTTGAAAATTACAAACAAAGCTACTACTTACACATTTAGATTTTCATAACGACTAGCTGACCTGTGCCCACTTCGTTGGGCGGTAAAGGGTTTTGTTTTTATTGCATACCAGCTTCTGCCAGTGAATTCGTCCGCGATACATTTTTTGTTCCCCCGACCCTTCCCGTCGCGTTGAATCGCATACCCGTGCAATTTTCCCTGTTTTAGCAACATTTTTCATCACTGCTCAGCTCCTCTTGGTTTTAGCGTGATGATATATAGCCTATAGCCTTTCTCGATAAATAGGCAAAAAAAATGAAAATAAAAAAAATTAAATAGGCAAAATTCTTTCTGTGTTGGGTACAACACAGAAAGAATTTTTCAATTCGGACCAATAGTTCCGGAGATTACCCCCTACATAGAAACTTACAAACATACAAACTTACAAACAAATGTTACCTCTTTATAATATTAGTATAGATTAGCACTAACCTGACAAAATAAACTGTTCTATTCTATTCTATTTTTTATTATGGCAAACAAAGCCGATGTCGACTATTCTGCCAATGTCTAAAGTCAATTGAGATAACATAAGTGCGTGCTTAAATAAAAAAATAAAGATTATAATCTTCGATGAAATAAACTGTTATAAATCCTTGTAATACCTTATTTGCTTGTCACTGAAGCTTCTTTGTCATATTTGACATTAAACATTTTCATTTTCATATCTTTACAGTAAAACTGAATCACCATCTTGAGCAAAAATTGAGACAAAAGCTTTTTCTCTATATCTATTCTATGGAAAAGTAGTGCCCGTAGCCAATTTTTTTTTTTCTTTGATTCGAGATCCTAAAAGTTCTGCTGCCATTTTAGAAAGATCTTATTTACGCACCAAGTTGTTTAATTCTGGTTGTGCAAATAGCTGTGGCTCAGTTTTGTCGATAGAGAGACCAATCAGTCGACAGTCAATCACATTTACTAGATATTTTTAATAACTACCAACAAGTAAAATGACAGTCGAAAATAATAATTGTTCATCATGTGCCTAGCCTTTTCCCAACTATATTGGGGTCGGCTTCCAGTCTCACCGGATGCAGCTGAGTACCAGTATTTTACATGGAGCGACTGCCTATCTAACCTCCACAACCCAGTTACTGGGTAATACGATACCCCTTGGTAAGACTGGTTGTCATACTTTCGGGCTTCTGACGACCCGTAACGACTGTCTAAGATCTACGAAAGACGGCCGGGACCAACAAATTTTTTTTTTGGCTGGTATTTCATCAAATGACGTCTCCCGCTCTGGGTCGAGCAAAAGGGCGTATCAGACTTTTACTGACTAAAACCCTTTAGTTGCCCATATGCCAGGACCACGGTACCTCGTTCGAACTAATCTCGCGACCCTGGCAGGGGGACCAATGGCTTAACGTTCTTTCCGAGGCACGGAAGGGTCTTGGTCTGTAAAGATGGTCAACCATCCACGGGCCAACCGCGGCAAGCGTAGCTTAACCTGAACGACCGACCCGTACAGCTGTTGTAACTTAGCCACAAGCCCTTCCGAAAATAATAATTGTTATCATATCATATTCGTACTATGGTAGCATTTATGAAGATTTTTACAAAATCTTACGTGATGGAATTTTTTCTTTATTTTTCCGTTAATCAGGAATTCAAATTCTATAACAAACCATTATTCGATTTCAATTAATTTTATTTTTTTTACCCATGCATACCATTAATCAAAATTTAAGTTTAAGGTTTTCAAATATTTTGTATTACTTGTCTACTCCATAGTTTACTATGCGCAAAAATTTCAAAGACCGAGACAAATTAACGTCACTTGGCATGCACATTTTTCTTAAATATGTTGCCGTCTTTATCTTGCACTTTTATTTTAACAGTTGTGCGACGGTGACACGAATAATGCTTAGCAAAAGGCCATGCTAAGCAACGTTTTTAAATTTCGGTCAGTGATAATTCCTTCGTTCCACTTTTGGCCATTGGTAAAATAAGTCAATAAAGTTTGTGGCGCTGACGTGTCGGCCGACCACTGAAGATAGATCCGCCACTCCCCGCGTGCGGGGGAAACAATCCAACTATCATTTATTGTCAAGGTAGGGTCTTAAAATAAAACACCTGAAAATAATTTGAATAACGGCAATCTTTGTGATCCATTAATCTGGATGTAGAAAAACACTAGTCACCTTGCGCACTTTTGATTTCGTATGAAATCTTATTGCACCGAGCGACGACGGCGGCACGGCCCGTTCTAAATGACTACTCGTTGGAGAGACTACAATCGCACGAGTTCTTATTCGAAGGCGTACTTACTCAAGCGTCAGTGAGTAAAAAAACTTGTTCATTGAATACTGCAGAAAAAGCTAAAGCATACCGGAGTAAGAAGCTTGGATGAGGTAGATTGTTTTAAATAATTTGGAGAATATAGTAGGTGGAGATCCTAGAGACCGAGATCTATCTAAGATATTGATTTATTAACAACAATCAATTTAGAAATTATGGCAATAAATTAAATCACTTAATTTATGCCTAGTAGTTTCTGTACCCTAATTGCATAACACACAATCAATTAGAATGTGAATAATTTTGAAGCATAGGTATTGCTAATCTATTGCTTCATATGTTTGAAAAATGTTGACTGCGCATAACGTTAATAACGCAATGAAAGTTATTGAACTGTCAAAATGAAAGCCCTTCCTACTTGTGTACATTGTGTGTTACGCAATTGCCTCATGTCATTTGTAAGCGTCGGATTAAATACTGTGCAGAGAAATGCTATAGATTTGATAGTGATAACTGATCTTCATATTTGAAGCTTCATGTATCAATCAAACAAGTGGTGGCACCGTACGCATGGTTGTTGACACGTCCGCGTTGCTCGGTGCCGTGTCGTTCTCGGTCACCAGACATGAAGAAACCAACGCCGGTCTCTAGAATGTCTTGGCACCTCATGAATCATTACTGGTCGATGTAGTGGTCCGAAGTATCTTTTTGACTATTGGATTGATCAGCAACATTTGCGTTTGTCGTCTGTTTACCATTTTTTCACTACTCCTACTGAAAATTGTTCGTTTATCCAACGAATAACGGTAAAAGCAATGTTGTTACAACTGTACTGTACTAGGCGTGAGTAAAGCCCATCATTTACTCGAGATAAATATTTCGCCGTGTGGCTGTCCTGACTAAACACGGGTTGGATTTCTGACGAGTGGAGAGGCGCGGAGCATTATCACTGACTCAGTGTTCATGAACGTGAGCAGAGTTGGTTGGAGCGGTAGTGTGTCACACTGGAGGTGGGCCTAAGCGCGTCGTGTCGTGTTGCGGTACAGTGAGAGTGGCATGGCAGCAACTTCGTGTCGCGGTTAGGGCGAGCTCGGTCGATGAGCCCGACGCAGAGGGCAGCACGGAGCCACCGCGGGGGGCGCTCCCGCGGCCCCCGCGCCCTTTTCTCTACCCCGACTGCTTGCGCACTCTGTATAGCCGCGCCGCGCGCTCACTAATGCGTCATATCGCCATCGAAGCTAACGCGCTTTCCGCCGCTCTGGAGCTACAGTTCGCGCGCGCCATGTGAACTTGTGTTGACTTATGTAGAGACATGAGACGCGTCAGCGTGTTCGGGAAGCTTGATTTCGACTTCAATATGACTTTTGCCGTAATGGACAGTGACTTTGGTGCCTGTGAGCTGAGAGACAGTAGTGGTACACGCGGGTGGTGCACGTGCTCGCGTCTCCTTCCTAAATCTGAGTAAGTTTGAGACAGTTTATTTTAAAGTGTGACTGGATTACTGACGTGGGTTCGCCGCTAAGTCGGTACTGTGCGCGTTATTTTCGCAGCGCACAACGGGCCGCGGCGCCGGCCGCCCGGAATGCGGCCTCCGCCCCACCGAGCGTTGTCGGCGCCGAACGCGCCGCGCGTAGCGTAATAAATAAAGGCGGGGCGCGGCTGCGTGCGCGCGCACCCTCCCGCGCTCTCCTCGCCCTCGGGTCATTGACTTGTGGCCGCCAGCGCTGCCGCCGACGACGCTGCCGAAGACAACAATTTTCGGAAGCGGTATCGCGCTCTTGGCCCCAGCGCGGTTCACCGGCCAACGGAAACTCCAATGTCAATGCCGATGGATAGGCGTAGTACGTAGTGGAGGCGATCAGTTGCTCGCACGACATCTTTGTCCGTTATTTTCACGCTGCTATGCAGCAGCTATTGACCCCGCCTGCACCTGGACTCTTTATAACGTCACCCCTCGGCGTCATTAGCGGACCCCATTCAAATTGGATAGAATATGTTTTACTTTCACAAAACCGGTTATAAATATAGCAGACCGGCCGTTATATTTCCTGTGGATAACTCAAATTGATTTGTTTGTTCGCTTCACGCCGGTGAGCGATATTAATTTTTTTTTCTGATAAGCTTTTGCCCCGAATCCTTGTTTTGTTGCGCCCACGCCGCATTCGATCACAGTTATTTTGTCTCTCACTTCTATCCGGACATTATTTTATGTATCTTTTTAGTCTGAATAGCTGACTCTTTTGGTTCTCCTAATACCAAAACTGTATACCGTTTTACCTGAAACAATTTGAAGTGAATACATATAATAATAATAATATAGGCATTCCATTTTTGTTCTATATCTCGGTGTATTCTATTTACACAGCGCTGAAACTTTTATGCGTAAAACATTCCTTTCAAAAAGTTTTACAAACAATAATACATTACAATCACCGTCAGACTCCGTTATTTTATCAGCATTGGAAGTTTCGTGGAACGCTAAAAATAAATCGTGAACTTCCCGGTTGAATGGCGTCGCCGGCGCGGCAGAGCGCGGGGAGTGGCAGCCGTGGCAGGCAGCCATTGCCCTCGCCTGGTTTGTTTACAACTTAGGCTTGGAAATCGACGTGATGCTATTTGCACCCTGCGCATTTCGTCATAGGGTGCATATTCGTCCGTGATGACGATGAAAGGCGGGTGTGCGACCCCTGCGCTCGCGCCATCTGCGTGCACGCACACGATTAAAATAAACTGCCAACGATAGATAGAGCGTAAAAAGAAGCGTCGGATCCGTCGCCAGGTGCAACGCTACCCTCGGTTGCAGTTTACAAAGGTGCGTCTAGTGTTAGGTCAGTTATTGCCACGAGTCGGTGCGGGCGAAGCCCCCGTGGCCTCGTGCCAATGACCAGCCCGCCTCGGCGGGCCTCTCGATCCAATGGCTAACTTCGTTAGATCCACGTGTTACTCATTATGGATTTATGATAATAATAAATCGGAAAGTACGTTCACTTGTCTTGCAAGTCAAAATCATTAAAATATGTATAGTTATAATACCGTAATTCAAGAATGTTATCCGACATCTATGCTATGATCTTATAAAATTTGTAATACGCTGATCCAGAAATCCATGAATGCATTAGTGACAGTACTTACTTCTATTTGGTGTAGGTAACAAGCCTGGACGTGCAAACTTGATCTGGAAATTCTAGAATCCATCCTTACTGTATCTTTAAGGCCCTCTTGTAGTTGAAGACGTTTCGGCGAACACTGGCCGGTCGTTGCGAGCGCTTGAGCTGCTAGATTTTGTGTATAATTGATTCGTGGAGACAAAATGATAAGGAAATTATAAAATATTTTCTCACCATGCCCTAAAAAACAATAAAACCTATCTTTTGGTATAAGTTTTACATGGTTTAATGATGGAATCTCTTCAAGGTACACGTTTTAAACGGCGATTTAGTGTCATCTTTATGATTATTTTTTATCGAGCCAAATGTTTTAATTCACGTTTCTATCTTCACACAGCGCTTAACAGTATGTTCAATTTTCCTATTTTTTTTTTTTTACGGAAACTATCCATTTTACTAGATTTACAGAGGTTTAAAAAAGTTAAAAAGTACTGCAACCTCGCCTTAAGACTAGTGCTGCAGCCATCTTTGCAACTTTTCAGAGATAAAATCGATAGATGACCGACTTTAACTCCATAGTTACTACAATTCGTTACAATCAAAGACTGATGACTATACATCAATAGTTTGGTCCTTTTTTCGCCATGTCAGCCATGTGTAGCAAAACAAAAACGTTACGAAGAGACGGTAGTAATATCCGTGAAAGATCTTCAACAAGTTGCAGGGTAGGGCGAACGTGCGCGCGCATCCTGGGCAGTTGAGAAGGGCGTGTATTTGTCTCTTTCGTTCCATTTGGAAAAGATACGCATTGTGATATAAAATGTATGTGAAACTAGTACCGGTGGGTAGAACCCAGAGACGCAGTCAGTTGAGACTAGTTAGTCCTTTCTGCAAATCGCGATTTGATTTCGCCACTGAACTGGTTAATGTAGGCAGGTAGTTGATACTTCCTAGTTCAATAGACATTTACCCAAAGTAGCGCTACGCTACTGTGGTATTTGCGGATGTTACTATATAGTTCTTTGCAGCGGTAAGATGTGTAGAATATTGTGTGCGGGACTCATTAGTTGTGCGAACGCAGGCCTCGTGCGAAGTGGAGTGTAACGGAGTCATTGCAGCCGCCACGAGCGGGACACGCAACGTGCGGTATGCGAAGAAAGCTCATCTCATACACGTCGCAACCTAATATTGGATACACATATCATTCATAATTTAATTCACGTATGTTGATTAATTGAAATGTGAAAACAATGAAATAAAATTTACTCGTGAGATTTTCTATGATTTTACTAGATAATCACTATAGTCGTATTAAGGGTGGCGTTTCTTGGCCAACTTAAATAAAACACACGAATGAAATGGACATATATTTATTTAACAAAAAATGTTCTTTAGTTTTAAATTCATAATACATGAGTGCAGTCAAAGATTGCACGGCTGTCGTCCGTATGTGCAGCACTGCGCACAGCGCGTGTCGTTTGGAAAGCTATTATCCACGTCCACGCTTCATCAACTCACAATATAAAGGAGAGGGCTCCTTTATTTGTCTATTCTCGAGTTGTAGCACACTATACGTTCTACAAGAATTCATTCAGTATTTAGCCTGTTTATTCTGTTCAATCAGCTAATCAGTGCTACTGTCAGGGCGCCCGCGCCGTTTAGCTTGGTTTTCCCATTTACAGAACATTCATTTTTGAAAATTGATTTATAAACTCATTTCAATTGCTCAAACTGAGCCGGTTTTAATCTAACACAAATACTCTCAATCTCAGCCTATCGTTGTGATGCCTTCCACTGTTACTTAGTCTTCTCCCAAGACAAGATACGCTACAACATCCGGTTCTTCGCCTTCTGCCATCATTCTGTCTTAGCCGCCTTTTTAAGTTTCCATCTTAACCGATTTCCACTTCACGATTCGTCTGCTCCAATGGCTACCGGTCCATCGACATACAACAACTTCAGCACGCGTAGCATGACCACCGTAGAAATGGGTTTTGTATATTCTTGGTAGAATAGAGATAGAATTGTCATGTTACGCCAGCTTAATCTTTCTACAATCTTTAATTTTGTCTTTAACCTTTCTACAATCTGTAATTTTGTCTATTCTACCGTCGATAAAACCCATTTCTGCGGTGGTCATGCTACGCGTGCAGATGGTTAACTCTGCAAGTTATGTTGATAACTTCAGTTCGTCTCATAAGTAGTGTCGATAAAAGCAAGTCAGAGTGCTTGGTACTTTATATCTCTTTTAAACATGCTTTTCGAACCGGCTGTATTTCAAATAGGACTAAGCTTACAACTCCAATTCAAACCAATTGTTTTTGTTTATCCAGGACTCAGGAAAATGTGTTTGCATTCAAATAAGCATAGATACTAGATAACTCTTAGTGGGCTAGTGGGTATGACTATCACTCGGCCAGCTATCCACCACGGCAGTCTTTTGTCAAAGTCAAAGCATTTATTTCAAATAGGCCCAAAAAGGCACTTTCGAACGTCAACAAACATTGTCTGGTGCGCATTTCACTTTCGAAACTACTTCGAGTTTATTCTCATCATTTTTAGATTAAAATTGTAACAATTGTAGAGTTATTTAATGTTGTTATAAGAGCGACACGGTTAGTACGCGTTAGCGAGTGTCAGTTAAAAGTTTAAAACGGTCCTAATTATTATCGGAGCGACGACCGTTGAGTTGATAGAATTGCAAGCAACGGAGGATGTGACGTCACTTTTTGACGATCAACTGCCTACGTAATCTATCTTAGCCTACGTTTGAAAATGAAAACTCTGAAAACGCTTTTACGTTTCTTCTTTACCCCCTAAAATAGATATGAGAAAGAAGATGAGTATTAAACAAGATGAGTACATTATTAAAGTCATTACTAACGATCAAAACACCATATACTTAAAATCGACTCACTTTGCAATTATAAACATACTTGGACTTACTGTCAGTGAAACTGAAAAATATTTCATTACGAACTCTACTTTCTTGAAATTCAAGTGATTTATGATATTATTTTGCGGAAGCCACTGCTTGACTCGTTCGACATTTATTTACGACACATTATAGTGGTCGTAATAAATAATCATTTTAAAAACATGTACGAAAATATAATGTTTCTAAAGATGCGTGAAAAGAAACAACAGTCTGATACATTCAGTTGGCATGAAAAAAAAAATTGTATTCACGTTGTCTGTTCTCCAGACGATCCACGGTCACTAAGTTGAGATTTATCCCAAGGTACCTACACTACCTCTCGTCAGAAAAGAAACAATAAGTTTGTTTGGTCTTGAATGTTTATTTAAATATGTAACTAACCCATACCTGTGCTCGATAGCACGAATACATCTGGTTTAATTTCAATCTGTAATATTGGTTCCTAGTACGTATAGGTAGTAGGCATCTACTTGACGGTATTGACACTGAGTAGAACACTTGAAATGTCAAGTTACGTGACTTGGAATTGTATGATTGAATTTGAATGAATAACTTTGAATGCGTAACCGGTCATCCGGTGGATCACTGTAGTTTCTAATTTGCAGCCGCTTAGGATGCGTACGACCGATTCGACATTCAGAATATTAAACATGAAGATTTGATATTGTACAACTTAAAATTGAGTTTTGGCGATATCTGTTTGTTTAATACTTTTAGTGTACTGTAGGAAGAATTTGATGATGAAATTTCATTTTATATGGAGATTTTCACTCCGGTTCAGAAATCTGGGGTCTCAAAAAAAGACGATGTCGGTCACGCGACGTGCCGTTACATCAAGTAGAGCGACGCTGCACGCATTTAACATTAACATAGCTAACGTGACCGTGAATGCGCCATGTTCAACGTCTAGCCGTCGATTTTAACTCTACTTTCGGACTACCTGCGCGTCAAAAACATGTCTGCAGTCTTATGATTCATTACTAAATGAATTTAGCGAGTTATATAAACGTAGCCAGTGTGGTTTAATGAACTAATTTTGTCAATTGAAACGAATGTGTCGAGGTCGGCAACATCCGCTTTGTTAATTAATTAATTGCCTAATGTAGCAGTTTGACACGTCGTCGGCCCGTTCCCGGTTGGGCGGCTGAGCTGAGGTACGTACGACACATGTAGCCATCCCTTGATTAGCATATGCGTTATGATTATGAACCTGGTAAAATTTCTATATGCGCAAGGAACTTTGAATCTTGTGCAACGATGTAGCTAGCACAGTAGCATTCATAGCATCAAAATAAGGGAAAACGTAACCCTAATCTTCGTAGTCGAGTAAGTATTAGAAAATAAGCTAAATCAGCTTCTCTTTAGGGTTCGTATCGCTAAATGACTAAATGTTGAGTTTTGATAGGCAGTTCGCAAACCCATAATTAATCTTTCTCTTGGAATTTTAGGTTAAAGTTGGCACTGAAATAAATATAATATATTTCTGTTTCTCACAAGTTTTATCAAAATGTACATCCCTTACTTTGTTAATTGTTGTATAAAAATAGCCATCAGAGGGGAATCGATGAGAACGCTCAAAACGGCTTCGACATAATAGGGATAACTTTGTTGAAGTTGGCGTCACATTGGGGTGAAATAGGGTGTAACTTTCCTGTTTTAACTCAGGAGGGTGCAGGTAGCCGCCGCGCCCGTATTCAAAAAAGTACCCCACGCCAGCCATTGGCATAAGCGGCAGGAATTTGTGCAATACATTCCACACTCTTTGTTAACACCAAGCGTAATATTTTTACGACGCACGACTGTTAAAAATGGCTCGTTTGTGTGTCTTTATTACGTTACTTAACCTTTAATAGCTAGTTATAATATAGTAATCACACTTTTAATAGTTTGATACCAGAGTGAGAATTTTTCACTTATGTATAAAATTTTACTGAAACAAAGTTATTAGGTACTTTCAACGAACGAAGCAAGTTAATATAAAACTTGAAATGACAAGACAGACATCAGACTTGTTTGAAATACGTTCGTTTGGTTAGGGACATTAAAATGATCAAATTCAGGTAAAAGACGGCCCGTTGTGTTGGCCGCCTGCGCCTTATCTGTGGTCGGTTGGCGACGCTAAGCGGGGGTGGTTTGGCAAACATCTGGCGCTCCTGCTCGAATACCGATATGCCGCTTAAAACGATGGACAAAGCTTTCAAAATATGGTTTCTGCTTTTGGGATTTAATTACCTATCTGACCTTAGAAATAAAAGGTTTCTGGTTTTAACAAACTCTTTCTTATTGTTGTGCACAGGTCAAATAGCCGATGACATCAGTAAGAGTCATGGGGTGAAGTAACCGGACGAGCATCTCAACAACGGTGGCATATCCGAAATATATCGGACTGACTATCCAGGTAAGCAACAAATATTTCGCATGAATTTATCGTTTTTATTTGTAATTATTCAGAGGCTAGTTAGTTATGTCGTTGATTAATTCGAGATGGTGCCAAGGCGTTGACTTGTTTTGGTTTTTCCTTAATTCATCAAGTACCTTAGTTGTTACAATGAGGAGATAAAATTAAAAATTCTGTAATATGAATAAACTGTAAATTGTTTAGCCTTAACGCTCTAGGCATAGTTATTATTTATTGCAATCTTCCTCACCACGACTGTGGAACATATTTCAATTCTAATTAAAACTGGAGGGTAATATTGTAGGTAGCTGATGATATTTATTATGGAATGATAAACTTACATGTAAACTCATCATAATATGCTCTAAAAATATAATGAAGAAATTGTAAACAATATTATCTTATTAATATTAACAGAGCTGCACCACGATGAATGGCGTCGCAACAAAATTCACAAATAATTTAACAGTCGAAATAAAGGGGCGAGGCTGCGCTTCGCTCGTTCGTTTGTTGAATCTTGGAAATCTGCCAAGTCAGTTACTACAACGTAGAATGAGTCGCATATTGTACGGGGTTTGTTCTCTACAGTCTCGTGCCGCGTACGTTACATTTTAACAAACGGTGTTATAACGGGACAATTACGATGTCCGGGCAAAGCTGAGCACTCGCTGTACGCACATGGACCGAGCACCTGTGTATCAACTGCGCACTGGACTCACTGTGTTTTGTGAACGCGGGTGCCTTACACGTCTACTTGACAATCTACTGAAGTTTAAAATAAACTGTGGTGAAAGTAATCTAGTGCTCAAAACAATATCACGAGGATTAAAAACATTGATAGAAATTGTGTTACACTGAGTCATCTTCAAAAATGTTACTATACAGGAAATATATTCTGGTGAGTGTGCCAACACAATCAATGCCTTGTTCTACAGTAACTTTTCTCGAATATGAACGACAAAAAATGTCTGTCTCTCAAAAATAAACATCAATAAAGTTATGCTTTGTTATAATTGCAACGGCTTCTAATCTGTTCAATTCACACTCCCCTCGATGCCCAGTCGAACGTGTTAATTACTGAAATGCCGGGCATCCAATTATCCCTTCACCCCTCCGATAACCGTGCGCTAATAGCTATTAGTCAGTATTTGTACAGAATTAGGTTTAGATTGAGTTTCAGTAACGTGTCGCTAAGTTTACGACAAATTCGATGATAGCTGTGGCCGCTGTGGTTTAATACAACACAAACTTGAAACATAGACGAAGGGGTGACGTCCTTAGTACGCTCTGTTATCACTGTCATAACAAACATATTGTTAATCGTTATCGCGCTATGACGTAATGCGCTTATTTGAATCATTATTTATCGCTGTTTAGAGTAGGTAACGCGTTTAACAACACTGCATAGGTATTTTTATGAGTACGGCAGTTATACAAACATTTTTTGATTTTGTAAATACAATGCTCTTGACTTTCATGTTATGGCATTTCATAGTTCTGATGTTTTAATATTGATCTGAAACGTACATAAATTTAAGTTTTATAACTTACTCTTGTTTAACACAATAAAATTATGAAGATAACAATACTGAATTTACTAAGAATAGCTAAGAATTAAAAAAAAAGATTTGCGAAATAGGGGTCTGTGATAATAAAAATAAAGAATAAAAAATCTAACCATTCTAAAGGAACCTTTGAAATGGGAAATTTGTGAGAGAGCCCAAAAGTCACGTGATTTTAAATTATTCATTTAACTGTGAAAAACACTGGCGTTTTCATTAGACATAAACTCACATAACGAATTATAATCGTATAGCTACAAAATTAACGATTATTGCTATATGTCTTGTATTTACGTAGGTACCGTTTCTTATAAAATAAAAAATGAGTCCAAGCGGTAATTTTATAGACAGTTTATTTCCAAAAACTGTCTCGAGTCGGACTGAGAGCCAATGTATTATGCATCAACCTAGTAGGCTACTCTGTTTTTTAAATTCCTCTGGACTCGAAACCGGAATTAATTTCCGGCTCCGAGTCTAGAAATCGAAGCCGGAAATAGAAGCTGCCGACGACTGTGACATGCACATTCCGGTTATTGGTTTTTATTAACCACTCAACTTCAATATTTCTGCCACTATTTTCTGCAGCACGACATTTCAAGGAAAACTGTTAAGTTTTTTTTTACGAACAAGTTAAAAATATCAAATGTATTTAGCCTTCGTTGGTAGTTTCTAAAAATATGTTATGCGATGATATTCCCGTCAGCCGGACAAGCAACATCTGCTATTTTAGACTTGACTATTTTTGTAAATTCGTAAATTCCATTTATGACGGCGGTTATTAGTTATGTTGTTACGTTAGGAAGTACCTACGTGACTAACAGGTAAACTTTTAGACAAATAACGCCCTTACATCATGATCTGTCACTGATATAAAAGAAGTGGAATAATCATCAAATAAATCCTAAAAGTTAAACAGTAGACTAGCCTAGGCTGCAATATGTGTTATAATGACCGTGTTAATGAAAATCTTATCTATAATAATAAACGCACGTAAATATTTTGATTGATATATCAATCAAGTGCTCATGATAGTAATATAAATTGTTAGAGGTCAACTGGATCAGTAAAATTGCTGGATTGGGTAATTATCGAAACCAACGAGGTCATGATCACTAGTGATGCGCGTATTATCAATTAAATTACTGGAATGTTTGGTCGGGTAGCTCTCGAATGATCATTCATCGGTTTGCAGTATTTGAATGGTTATTCATTCTAATATATAACAGCAGAATAATCAGTAACGTCGTTATTCTTATCAAAAATTGTACTGTTTGTTTTTCCTGTTTTAGGTGTATCACTGGGTCAAAGATACATTTGCTCTTGTTCATAGGTTTTGACGATTTTGTCAAATGCCATGTTTTTAATACATTCGAATAATTTGTTTCTTTCACATCGCTTAGGTGAAGGTGGGAAGCATTCGGTTTTGCCCATCTCTAAAAATAAGAGTTTTTTTTATATGTTTCATTTTGTTCGAAATAGATAACAGAGTTTAAAATGAATAGTTATATCATAACAATGAACAAAGATTACGAGCCGTTGACACAAGTTGCATTTTGTATCATCTTTTTATAATTTGGACAATTTATTTTGCTACGGATTGATAAACCCTGCTGCACTAGTAAACTAATGCGAAACTAAAGTGACTTGCTTTAAATCAAGATACACCACATTTTAAAGTAAATTATGTATTTATTTTATACTGTCCGCTATTTCAACGGACTGCGTCGTGGGGCTAGTGGTCACCCTGCATGAGCACCTGGGTTCATTTCCCAGGTTGGGCAAAGTTTTATTGGGTTTTACCATCAGGAATTTCTTAGTAACAGCCTGGAGTCTAGATTTGTGTCCGGCTGATGGCAATAGCCGCGTCCCCTATTACATAGGACTTAAATATAACTTGCGACATGTGGGGTACACCTCAGCCTAACCCTACGTAAGGCACGTCAGTCGGGTCGCCCTCCGCTTGACAATCGATTAGTGTGAAAACTCAAATCTAAATATTTGTTCGTTCGCATGAAAGAGCGCTATTTCCACATTCTCAAACATTTTAATTTCTTTTACGTCGCATAGTTTTCAACTTTTGACGAGAAATTAAAAAAAAACCGGTCCCCCCCCTTTCTCTCCGAAATTTGCATAGAAAACAAATATTATATGTGATAAATGTTATAAAGATTACAGGAAAATAAAGCGAAAATTCTATAAGCTATAACATAATACTATAAAATATTTACATATGATACGGTACCCTCGGTGCGCGAGTCCGACTCGCTCTTGCCCGGTTTTAAATTAACGATAACATCAAGTCTTACTTTGGTGTTGTTAAAAGCGGATGCAGATAATAATGGACCCAGCTGCGTTCAAGCTTCACAAATAAAAGTGTATTAAGTTTAATTTTTGTGACTGTTTAATCGGCTGACTGGTCGTCTGGCGTGTAGACAAGTCAGGTTTAATGTCGGGCTTGGAGCCGTGCCAAGAATGGCGCCTCGTTGTCCTATCATATTGGTACAAATAGTGTGCGGGGACTAGGTGCACGCCGATTTATTATTCAGTGACGATATTTTTGATACGAGACTCATCTGCCGACACACTGGGCATTCGAAAATAGGAACTATTTTCATTTGAGACAGTCGTTTCCATCACTGTCGTTGATGTTAATATAATCGAGTACAATTTCGCTTCGAGGAAATTATCTCTATCTAAAATTCTTGTCATTTTAAATAAAACTATTTAACTTATCTTTATTCAAAAACGTCTCTTTCTACCTGGTTTTAAAAAGAAATATCGTTTTTGCATAACAAAATGAGATGGTAGCCTTAATCCAGCCCGCGGCCGTCTGCCTCCTCTGTAGCGCAGCTTCCCAGTAATCAATTCAATTAGTCCAAGCCTTCTCCAGGCTCCAGCTACAGGATTAATCATATTTTATGTTGATATTTTTATAAAGTGAATTCTTTATGGAGCACGATATTACATTCTTAGCTTCTAGTGCGCTTGGAAGTAATTTCAGTAGCCATTCAATTAGTTTAGATGGTTCTTGTTACATTCCTATTAATAGTTCTTGATTTGTGGAGAAACTCGCCGACATATACATTCGACATTATATCATTAGGGACATAACTACGACAGAACTAAAACACAGGGGTTGTAACGGCTTTGGGAAATTTAATAGTTAAATGCTTCACTATAATAAATATTAGCATTTGTATTAAGTTTCACGTTTCTAAATCAAGGAAAAGTGGTTTTCTAGATAAGTATTCCCGCGCTAAAAATCGTTTATATATTTCAATTATTTGAGTTTATTATTATCAATCAATTTTCAAGTTCAGTTTCAGTTTTTCAAATCCTCCCCTAAAAACTTGATTACCCCCTTTTCACCCCCTTAAGGGTTTATTTTCGCATTTCCTTATATATATATATATGTCCTTAGGTAATCGATATTGCACGTCGTCGAGACGATAATTTCATCCCGTGCCCATCCAGCAGCTTTATTGAGTTAGGAATATCAGACGGTCCCGAGCCGCGCCCACCCCCGCTTGGTAATACGAGTTCAAGTAGATTCTAGAACAGATTCAATAAAAACGAACCGGGCAAATAAAATGCTGTTTATTTTATATTTGCGGCAATATCAGCCCCGGCCCTGTTGCCCTGAGCAGATGATAAACCGACCCTTTTAATCGCGATGCAATAACAATACGAAGCCAGCTGCGAGCTTGAATGGCGTCATTGGTTGTAAAAGTTGGCGAAAAAATGCGTGGCGTAAGTGGCATTGAACCCGGCACGGCGAATGCACCGAGCCGTTAGCTTTATCCGAGGTCAGGCAGGCATCGCAGTGTTGGCGCGACTCGTGTCGTGGGCTTCACTAACTAATATATGCATAACTTCTCAGCTGACTGCTTTACTGTAAACTGCTAATTTCGGTCGGTTTACGTACCACTTGTTTTTTTCAACGGACTCGGCTCCATGTGTTTCATAATCATAACATTGCACAGGTAGAGTTGATCTAATCATTTGAGTGATAATAATGTATGGGGTGGGTTTGTTGTTAGTTTTTGTGTATTTGTAAATCAATCGGTTACAATTTTAGTTGTAAAGATAGTTTTGATCGACTCTTCTATGACATGTTTATTATGATATGGTAGTGAATTTTATTATACAAACCTAATACTTTCAGAAATAAAGGTGGATGAAACCTTATAAAACGGATATTAAAATGTGAAACGGCCGCATTCTAGAATCCATTTATTGGATTTCTGTTTTCATCCTAACAGTAGATAGGAACTAGAGTCCTTGTTACGTCTCGAAATAATATTAAAGATTCCTTATTTTAACTGGATTTACTTTTACTGGTGAAATTTTTTAAAAGAAAGATAGATTATAAACTACAAATGGAGAAAATCCCAAGTTTCGCATGCAATGATGATAGTAAAAGAAAACGTGTATTAACTTATAGGCAAATGTAACTGAACAATGAAGACTTTCCGTGCAAAGTTATTGGAACAATCAGAATTTTACTAAAACCAGTGAAACGTCCGGGAACACGCAGAAAGAAACACGCATGCGCTGTATGATCGATTCGTAAATAACGCAAGCTCTCTGAATTTTCGCGAGCTCCATCTTAACCTTCGGGAAATTACTATGAGTATTAAACTGTATTAGTAGATTCTTTTGTTGTTCTACATAATAACTTCGTCGAGTCAATCTCGAAGAACTGTTGTAACGGAAAATTATTCAGAAACTGTAAGCAGATACTAAGTCGTTGTTAAATGTATTTTAAATGATGCTACTATATGGGCTTGTGGGAGATGTTACACTATCATTGGTATATATCTCTTATCCTTTATGAAATTTAAGTATTTTGAATTATAACTAAGTTCACAAATTAATCCCTAATGTCTATATTACATGATCATAAATAGGTATCTGTGATCATCGATTCGATTCCGTTAGCTTACACCTACGTACATACGTAATAAGAACTTTATCGGAGCTGATGAAAAAGCTAACTAAAAAGTCAAATAGAAAATATTATTCAAAATGGCATCGAACGTATCAACAGGTTATGGGAACACAAACATTCAGAAGGGAATACTATTGTGGAATTCGTTTAGTCGTACCCCGTCCGAGGGTGCGTGGCGATCGCCTTACGCCTGGTCACCTCTGGGGTGAGACTGGGGTTGCCCTTTTATTCTAGAAGAAATAGTTTATTTCTGACTAGCTTTTGCCCGCGACTTCGTCCGCGTCAAAGTTTTGCTCCCGTGACCCTTCCTGTCGCATCGAATTGCCTGCCAGTTTTCGTCCATTTTTTATTGCTGCTCCGCTCTTTTTGATTGTAGCGTGATGTTATATAGCCTATAGCCTTCCTAAATAAATAAGCTACCCAAGATAAAAATAATTTTTCAATTCGGACCAGTAGTTCCTGAGATTACCGCATTCAACCAAACAAACAAACAAACTATTCAGCTTTATAATATTAGTTTAGATTTCAGAGACAGAAAGTAGTAAAATTTTTTGTTTAATGTATTTTCTAGCATTTATTGCTGTAAATGCTTTTTGATAAATGTTACAAACATTTGTATTGATTTAACAGAACTTGTAGGACTCCAAACATCCTAATTCTACATTAATATCATAATTCATTTCATTTTAATTAATATAAAGCACTGTTCCTCTTCTCTCGCCACTTAACATTCATAACTGACAAATAATAATCAAGTCTCACAGGGGAAAATATAGAAAAGCCGCAGAAAAACGAAATCAATTGCCTCAAAAAAGTCAGTTTATGTAAAAAGAGTATTTACGCGTACTCTGTTAGTGTTAACGATTATAAAGTACACTCATAAGAAGAAGTGTACAATACTCTATTTTAGAGTACGGTTGGCAACCCTGGGTGAGACTAACTTTGTGTTCGCACTACCTTGGCAGGGGTGGGCGGCGATAACATAATGCGATCAAATATTTGTTTGTTTATCCAATAACGATCTCACATTAAATTCTGTTTATGATGCGCGATGCCCCCCGGGGGTCTCGACTATTACCTATGCCCTGAATTATCTCCTGAAAACTTTTCTAGTTTCTAATTTCCGTTGAACATGAATAAATAAGTAGATTATTCTCAAATCAACGAGAGCAGTTGATGCAGACGATTGTACCTACCTACCTATTTGAGTAGATCGCATTCCCAACAATACAGCATTGAGCTGAATTGAAATATACCAATTGCAATATATCAAGCAGATGTATCCTAAGTCGCCTTCTCCTTATTCTATTTACCGACGCAGACGGCGAATAAACCAATTTATAAATCAAAGTAGAGTGTCTGGAAACGGAAGTCTCAGTGCACACGCTTTAGACCTACCATCTTAGAAGTGTTATTTATTCGTGTGATCAAAATATAATGTCTTATTTTGTGCATCGCTTCACTCCCTAACACATTATCGCTTGACTGGGCGTCGTTGGACAGGCTATCGTTCGTGGGTCGTATCGTAATAATTACTGCAGATAACTACGGTATTATTTTTTATATTACATTTATTTGTTTTAATATCTTGTTTTTTTTTATTCCATACTGCATTTTTAAATCGGGCACTATCAGAATACCAGCGCAGCGGTATTTATTTTTTAAATATCGCAGCATTATGCTCAGATAGATGCTATTCTTTCTTTCTCTTTCTAACATATTTCTTCTTTTATTAAACATAGATGTAAATCTAAACCAAAAGGTGAATAATGTTTGGATTTGAATCGATCAATAATTTACGTCGCACTAGATTTTCAAAGTTATGTTAACTACTTCTGTTCGCGATTTCCGTAATTGTCAAAGATGGACAGATTTGTAAGAACCATTGCAGATAAAATCTAAAATTTGTAAAGGAAAAGGACAAGTGTTTTTATTGAAATCTAACTTGTTAGTACAACGACAGATATGACAAAAGCAGTGTCAATGTACCCGTTTGTAAAACCCTGCTATGAAACTTGCTTTAAGGGTGAGCCTCCCACACCCGTCGCGTCGCCCGTGCCTTGTCTGGCACTTGTCAAGACAGTTTGCAAACAGAAGCAAAAAATGCTGTTGGAACATGTTGCAGGACTTTGTGCACAAACGTCTGTGTCAGTACAATGCAGCGCTCTGCCCACTGACAATCCTTTATGGTGTTACAGCATTTTTAGCACTCGTACTTGGTTATATTTCTTTGATCTTACAGAAGTTACCATGCTTTTGATACTCCAATAGTAGTTTATGTACGTAGTAGTGAGAAATTATAAATATGTTTTGTTTTGTTTGTGCAGGTACCTATAATGGACAGGTGACATCCATGGCTTGATAGACGTAGCAACATCTTGATTCGGTAAGTTTCATTATATATTACTACGAGTGTTGTTCTGTAGTAGTGAGTTGTTTATGTTGTAGTTAGTGGCTCAAAGCGAATGTTTTTATACTGCGCATGTAATTTATAAATATCTCTGTGAAAACGTTTATTATCGTGTGTTTAATGTAATTACGCTGCGCTGATGCTGTGCTACTTATGTTTAATTGTTATCGATGTTTACTAGTTAGTTACTGGTATCCTTCTAGAATGGGAATGTAACAATGTCTCTGTTGTTACAGATTTTAAATCAAGGAAAACATTAAGTTGAAGTAATGAAGCCGTGAATCAGACTTCGGAGAAAACAAAATGGCGACCTTTAAAAACTAAAAGGTAAATTTCCAATATCTTTCTATCACATTGATTTATTAATATTATTTAGTATAAGGGTATATTTAAGGATATATTGCACTGCGATTATTGTGTTCATAGCGACTTCGTGTTGTGCGAAAGCGAAGTTTTATAGGTTTCATCGCGAAGTGTTGTGAATGATGAATACTACGAAGCATGTGAACGGTCATGGGAAGATTGCAATGTGAGATTGTTCTCGACGCTCTTACTACGCACTGTCATGTTCTTATCTATATTATCTGGCATTAAGTACTATGCCTGGTTCTTGGGAGTCTTTATTCATTTAACGCTTTTGTAAAAAAGCTAAAGCATAATCAGCCTATGACGTTCCCACTGCTGGGGCACAGGCGTCTTCTCTGTGAGAGTTAGTGGGCCGTATTCAGAGGCAAATGTCTCATATCTTCGAATTTTTTATTCTAAGACTTGCCGGTTTTTTCACGTTGTCGTTCCCCACCGGTAAAAATGGTATATTTGAACTTAAATAACTAGTGGTTGTTATCACTTCTTATCAATCACAGTAGACAATTGGATTAATGTCGGTATATGAGCAGACCTCCCTGCTTCCCATCATGTCTTACCAATAATAAGTTAGTTAAAATTAATCTAAAAGCCTCAGGACCCGGTATGGTGGATTCTCAAAACCAAACGTTTAATTTGACCTTTAATAAATTTTTGTGGGCTTTTAGCCTTGGATATATCCCCTTAAGACAAAATGTTAGAACATTAAAATACATTTAGGTACCTACATAATACAGACGTCTATGTACGTCTATGCAATCCATACACAGTTTTCTTTTCCATTTCTACTTTACAACGTGCTACAAAATGTTATTTTTTGTACCTGAATACTAAAGATCCTTAATCCCACGATTCAGGGACTCCTTGTGTGGTGTCTGTCTTCGGTTTTCTATTGTTCGACTACCAGCTGTAAGCTTTTGTACAATAAATAAGTTTTTATATAGAACTGTATGATCCGCTTAAGATATTTTCGCGGCGGTGAGTGTTAGAACGTACGCCTTTATACGTCTACCAAGTACAATGGCAGATAAGAATCAAAGACGCTTAGATAATGTGAAAAATACTCCGTCTGATGTATAAATAATCTTTTCTATCCAACCGAACTAAACCGCACTGTCTCTTATGTGATCGAAAAAGTTTGTTAGAGACTTAAGTTTGTCGGTTTTATATTAAGAATCAGATTTCATTGAACCGGTTGATTTGATTGATTCGGTTTTCCTGAGTGCGCAGATCTGTGTGTCATTGATCAATCTTCCCATAAGAGTGAGTGTGTGTGGCTGTGTACGGGTCTCCAGACTAGGCCTAAGACAATAGATAAATAAGCTAAGTTTTTTAATGAGATGAATCATAAGAATGCATTTTATGGTTCCTTTGACAGCCTCCGTCTGGAGGGGTCGGCCAGCGCAAGCAGCGAAGCGGGCTGCTTATGGCGAACTCTTACAGGTAGGTCCAACTCGACACCTATCAGACGGCAAGCCATTTTCCTCTGATGCCACATTTCCATTTTTCTTTATTTTTTGTCAATTTTTATTTTGTCTTTTTTTTTTGCTTTGGTCATTGCACTTCATTTAGCATTTGAAATAACTGCAAGCGAATTTCTAGCAGCAGCGATATAATATGTCACCACCGTGCCTAAATGTTTACTAGAGCAAAACTAAAAAGTTTCTACTACTGAGTTGTTGATTATACATTATCAGCCTATAATGTTCCCACTGTTGGACACAAGGATCCTCTGGAGTTGTTGATTGCTGGACTGTAAATCATTCATAAAAGTCGCATTCGATCAAATCTAATGAAATACTTGTAAACCTGCGTAGGTCAGCGATGATGGGAAATTTCCAAGAATATTCTCCTAGCGAGAACTTTGCTGTTAAGTTCTCGGAAATAATATTTTGTAATAGAATTAAAAAAAAATTTTTTTCGATTGAGTCGATATTTTTTTAAAGTAATAGTTTGTGTGCATGACAATGTTTAACTAAGTTCATGTAAAATTAACATACTCCTCAACTATAAATTCTCAGTAAATTCTTCCGAGTATGTTCTAGAGAATAATACAACAAAAAAAAAAAAACCAGATTCTCTTAAATTTCGTAAAATTTCTAAAATTGGGATTACTGAATTAAAAGTAAACTTTTTGTTTACAATTTTAACACAACAATTTAGTAAAAATGTAAGTATAATAAACTTAATAGGAAAGGCAAATAAATAATTTATGTACAACAAAAAATAAAAATCAAGATTTCTTTGGAACAGAACCTTGGTTTGGTAATGTAACACCAATTCCATTACAATGTTTTTGGTCGTTACTTGGTATTGACAGTTACATTTATTGCGTCACTCATAATTTAATACTACATACTTTGCATGATTTAAAGGCATTTGCACGATCAGCCTATTATGTTCCCGCTGTTGGCACACAGGTCATCACTCTCGATGAGAAGAGCAATCCACCAAATCCAGATTAGGAATTCACCACACGAAAATGATTGCAAATTTCAATTCTCAGTATACTGAAAATAATAATTCTTCGTCGAAAATTTGCTGAATATTTTCGATCGGAGAACAGCATTACTCATGGTCTCGACCCATCACGAACGCCGAGATCACTATTGTCAGTATTTCATTCAACGTTGGACTTATCTTTAGAATGTGTCATTAAGATTCAATACCGTGGCACTGGCAATCAATATTAGCAGGGCCAGTGGCTAGTAGTTGCTATCAATAAATTAATTACTAACATTTACAGCGACCTCAAATGGGTCGAGGCATTATCGTAAAAAATATATCAAGCTTAGTATTGATATTCATTTTCCAATACTATCCCAAATTATTTACCGCTTTTAATTGGTGTTAATAGCTGATACGTGTTAAGTGGCATCAATTAGTGGGGTTTGTGGGTGGTTTTCGATATACAAATACACACGAGGCTACATCGCCCCTTTGCTCCATTTTAAACCAATTAGCTGTCAGTTTCCCACCCCCCTCGTTGATGCATTCAGCCACTCGATCAGGTTCATTCATTTAGTACCGCACAGTAGCAGTCGTGGAAATTATAATGATGTCCTCGGTATGTAGTTCATGTCTACTTTAGAAATGAATGTCTACTCGTTGCACTTCGTCGTTCCATTTTCATTTCGCCATTCCAGTTTCATTTCCGATGATGTTTCCGTATTTCAACCAGTAACAAGTTCTGTTTCATCTCATTTCAGTGAACTCGGTTTTAATTAAAAAGGAGTTTCATGAATAGCAAAGAACTACTACTCTGTTTGGGACGGAAATTAATTTTTGTTGGAAGTGATTTCAATTAAGTTTACAATAATTACTAAAAATAAGCAACGTAACAGCGACGTCCGCAGGTTTAATTAATAATACTAGGACCTAATTGATTGCATAGTCATAATATCAAGCATAGGTGGTGACATACAAATATTGATAACCGATGAGTTATAACTACATCATGTACCGTTAATAACATTAACCATTTGTTTTATAGGTGCATTCTGTTTAATATCTCGTGTTTCTTTTTTACGCGGTGGTAGTGTAACTTTGCATTTTGTCGAAGCGACTGTAATGCTGAAAATAAAAGTATTTTTGTTTACGTCATTTAGTAAGCAGGTATTTGCAGTGGCGTGTCGTCTGTTTCTCTTCCTTGCTAATATTCATTAAAATAATAAAATACACTCTCACTTCACCCTCGGCTTGTTTTATTTTCTTTCTCTACCTATGACGACGTCGCTACATGCATTTCCTAAAAACAAAACAAGTATTTTATTTTGTTCTATTTTGCTTCGGTCTGGAAATGCAGAGTTACAATCCGCCGCGGTAGCTAGCATAGCGCACGAGACAGCGCTTCGGCTGTCGCAGCGTTTGCTCTCTGCCGTGTGAAAGACATGAGTAGCGAGATGTCTCTGACACAAATTCTCACTACCTTGTCTTTCATGCGGATTGAGCACCATTCATCTAATAAGAAGATGCATCAAGACCCCAGAAGCATTGGATTTTATTGGTATTTATCCTTGTTGTTTGTGAAATTTCGACATGGTACTCATAATAATTCGAGCTGATCAACACCTAAATAATGAACTTTAAAATGGGATTGTTCCCAAAAAAAAATAAAGCGTATTAGGTTGAACTTTATAGGAAACTTACGTAGCCTGTAGGAATTTTGAACTTTAAACCAAAGTTTTTCGAACGTAACGTGAATAAAATATTGCTTTTGTATTAGCAGTCAATTCTTAGACTGACACTGATTCGCTTGATCCCTGAATGACGAAAGGTTAAAGTGAAATACAGAAGAGGTGTCAGCTGATATTTATTACAAAATATCAATTTGTAATAAACCCTCTAAATTACTGACTTTTCTTTTGAATGTTGCTTATTAGGTTAATCAGTTGTGATAATCACTTGCGAAAGGGATGTTTGTCGGTTGCCACCGCTTTCATCTGGTACATAGTCTAGGGAATCAAAAAACCTGATAGAAGTCGTTATCCAATTGTCCTTGGACAAAGACCTTATATTATTACAGATTTTGACACGCGCAGATCAAGCTTTGATCTGCGGGAACCAAAATCTGTCCATTAGAACCATTAACTTTCGTTGTCACATATAAGTCGAAGGCTTTAACTGAAAGCAACTTGAAGGATACCTAATAACATAGTCTTTGCTAAAAACCTACTGCTAGAACTTTACGTTTCAATCATTATTGTTCTCATCTCTTTTTTGGGTTCCGTATCCAAACGATAAAACGGGACCCGTAGACTCCGCTGTCCGTCCGTCCGTTTATCGCCAGGCTGTATCTCATGAACCGCGATAGTTAGTGAGTAGAAATTTTCACAGATGATGTATTTCTGTTGCCGGTATAACAACAGATACCAAAAAACAGAATAAAATAAATATTAGAGGGGGCTCCCATACAACAAAAATTTTTTTTTTTTGCTGGTTTTTGCCTGATATTTATAACAGCATAGGCAGACGAGACGCTTGAATTATTCACACAATACTTAGTTATACACCGTGACATTTTAGTCGTCTTACAACGGCAGCCCACTTCATGTATCCAGTGACTACTACACATCCATAAGAAAAAGTGAACGAATTTGAATGACAAAAAAAACTAAAAATATTATTCAATATGATGACTTATGTCGTATTACTCGTATTTTGTCTCATGGAAAATGGAGATGGAATGATCTAGTTGACTCGTGCGCTGGGTAGGTATTTATGTTCACTACTGTATGATACGTAAACATCATTAACAGGATGTTTCATAATTCTACTGCATTATTTATTTTTCTTAGTACGTTTTTTTTTTCTTGGTAACAATTTTTTAATCACGCCTAGAGGTATATTATGTCGGATACATTGAGTGGAAAAAAATTGTAAGACGACTAAAATGTCACGGTGTATATTCACTTAAAAAATAATAAAATAAAATAAAACAAATATTGAAGTGCTTTTAATACAACAAACGTGATTTTTTTGCCGATAATGGTACGGAACTCTTCGTGCACGAGTCCGACTTGCACTTGGCCGGTTTTAAATACGTTACACCTCACACGTAATTTAAAATAGCGAACATAAGAACGATCAGCATGAATAATATCGTAACTGAAAACCGATTCAATCTCTTTTTATGTAGAAAAAAATGCAATTTAAAAAAGTACCGACCATTATGTAAACTCTTGAATTTAAACAATAATAGTTTCTCTTTAATTATTGTTCTATTATTTGTTTTTCTAAGACCGGAATTTTTATTGCCATAGTTTTTGTTTGGGTGTAGATAAATGTTTAAAGGATTATTTCGCAGTTAACGGTTCACTAACGATCACTAAAGGGCTATTGTTCCTCCAATAGGTAGATAAAGCCGGGAACTAATGGACTGGGGTTCAACACGTCCAACACTAGATTTTTGGGTATCGGATTTGTATAGGGCCGGAACAATGGCGCACTAAAAGACAATGTGTTCATTTCCATGACAGATAACAATTATGGCTGTGGGCGAGAGAATTCCGTGTAACAGTACCTGCAGAGCTCCTTTATGAAGTCTGCTTTGAAGAATCTATAGAATTCCCTGATATTTCATGCATTTATTTACTAGCTGTAACGGATTCGAATGAATCAATTGAAAGTAAGTCGGTCACAAATATTTCGGCTTCCGTTGCGGGCGGAACACAGCGCCTTGTGGCACGCCCAGATATCTTACTTGGAATCCGTGAGTCAGTGATTGGTTTATGTTTTAGGAATGTTTGTATAACTATCATTTTCTTTTTTAAATATGATTAGAATATCTCATTTAGTACACGATTATTGCAAGATGCCAAAGAAACTAGAGCTTTTAAATATGGTTCATTGTTAAAAATCCGATTCAAGCTTCACGTTTTATGTTTCGTCAAAATTAAATAGATTACAACGTTACCCTTTTCACTATGTATTGAAGCGAGCATAGTTTCATACAGTTATTAATATTATTGTGGATATCGTATTTATACATCTTTAGGAATTCTCTAGGAATACCATGATTTTAGTGAAACAATCATATAAATGTATTGAAAAAACAAAAACAAGATGGCAGCATTCGTTTCGAATTCTGGCCATGCCCTAAAATATTGTTTAACTGTTTTCTAAACAAACTCCCTGACTACATATAACACATCATTGACAATAGATATTTGTGTTTCTGAGTTCCGAAGAAAGCTTATTTTGGCGAATTGATCGTACACTGTCATTACCGAACGACAGACAGTAGATACTCTAAATGAAGAAGTAAATTGGAATAAGGAGAGATATTTATTTGATCCTTTGATAAAGTGCCAACAGAGTCTATCGCCTACTATTCCTGGGCACGGTCTATCAATGATTATGATAAAGTTAAGGGTTCAAATGGAACTGTCTCCGAACTTCTATATTTATTAGGTTTTCTCTTGGATTGTAGTAACTGTCAGTATGTAGTATTGCAGATACTTGATAAATGTAAAGATCTAACTTTGTATGATCATAATCAGAGGTCGGAGTAAGTAGATTGAAATGGGATCAATGAACTGGCACGTATATATTAGTACGGATAAGCCTCTGGGATTCCGGTATTTTGAAACTAATTTCAAATGTTGTAATGTGTAGAATAAAGAATACATCAATATGAATAAGAAATGTTTATCCTTTTGCTGTCTTTTTAATAGTACTATATAGGAGACCGGCCTTCTACAGTAAAAAAAAAACAATTTTAAAGTTTATCTATCGCATTCTATAAATTTCTAATGTAGTACCTAGTTTTAAAATCCTTACTTTCACAATATTTGATTCAATCCCGTAAGTACCAAAATGAAATCCTGGAAAAAAGGCTTATCCTTGTTATGATTTCTATGACTTTTCATGATGCGAGTACGTAAAATCAATCTACCTACTCCGACCTTTGATCATAATACAGGGCTTCAGATAAAGATAAATTAAAAGCTTTCATCGAATATCGAACATAATTTCTGAAACAAACCCGTAATTCTCAAAAGACATTCTACTTTAAGACGTTCCTAAAAGATTCAGTATGTAGTGATAGTGTCTAGACAGTAACCGATAAAAGCAGTTGCGGCCTGTGATAGGAAAAGCTCCTTCGTACCGGTAGTATGCTGTACTGGCAATTAGTAGTTTCAAACCTGGGAAATTGCATGACCTAATAAACATTTCTACAGTCCACTAATATCGAGGTATCTGTACTGAACGTGGCATTTTGTGACCCGTTGATCGACTGCACGTCAGGTAGGTACCCACACTCGAACTAGGTTTTTGGTATACAGACAACAACTTTAAAACAATGTTGTGAGTCTGCTGAGGAGTTGATTCTTAAGTACACAAACGATTACATCACATTCTTAAGTTTGACATAAGAATTAAAGTTTTTATTGCAAAATTACCAAATTGCGTAGATATTTGTCTGTAACTACCGACCGACCTGTGTTGCACTACGTCGTGGTATGAAGTTCGGTTCACTTTGCAATTATGACTTATATTTGGTTACTTTCTCAAAAGCCTTTACAGTGGTTCGTTTCTATTTTTGACCAAAATGAAATCATCATCATCAACATCATTCAGCTAAATACGTCCAATTCTGCACATCAGCCTCCCCCAAGCTCCGCCACTTTAACCAGTTTTATGCTTCACGCATCCAGCGGATTACTGCGGCCTTCACAAGGTCATCGGTCCACCTTGTGGTTGGCCTTCCAACTCTGCGTCTTCCGGTATGCGGTCGCCACTCCAAAACCTTTTGGCCCCATCGGTCCATCTGCTCTGCGAGCAATTTGTCCTGCCCACTGCCACTTAAGTTTGGGAGCTTCGGGCTATGTCAGTCACCTTGGTTCTCCTGCGAATCTCTTCATTCCTTATTGGATCACGTATGGAGACTCCAAGCAGACTCCTCCCTTTGGGCGACTAGAAGGCTAACTTCTAATTAGGCCCACTGTTTCAGTACCACAGGTTATCATTAACAACACACACTGGTCAAAGACTTTTGTCTTGAGACCCTGCGATATGTGAGATGAAAAGATATTGCGTAGCTTCCCGAACGCTGCCTAGCTGAGTCGGATTGGACGATTGACTTCTTTTTCGAAGTTGGACCTACCTGGACAGTATGTCCTAGGGAAATATACTCGTCCACAACTTCGAGCGTAGCACCTTAATCACCTTCGCGTATTACACGAGCATTTGACATGACCTTTGTCTTGTCCATGGTCATTCTACGACCCACTCTTTCGGAAGCTCTACTGAGGTCATTGACCATTATATTGAGGTCCTCCATAGTCTCAGCCATGACAACTATATCATCTGGAAACAGAAGGTGAGTGATGTACTCGCCATTGATGTTGATACCAGCCCCTTTCTAGTCCAGAACCTTGAAGAAATACTCCAGTGCAGCGGTGAAAAGCTTCGGAGAAATAACGTCTCCCTGTCTCACACCTCGCTGCAGAACGATAGGTTTCGAGGTCTAGTCCTGGACTCCGACTGACATAGTGGCGTTTTCCTACAGACACTTCAGCACCTCGATGTACCGATAGTCGATCTGGAACCGTTGAACCTAGCCCAGGTCTCGACCGAATCGAATGGTTTTTCGTACTCCACAAACGTTAAACAAAGAGGCAGGTTATACTCTTCGGTCTTCTGTATAACCTGCCGCAGCGTATGTATGTCATCTACGGTGCTGAAGCCTTTACGGAATCCGGCTTGTTCGGGAGACTGGAAATCGTCAAAGCTGCGCGCGAGACTATTCGTGATGACTCTTCAAAACATCTTGTAGACATGGCGCAGAAGTAAGGTGGGCCTATAATTCTTAAGCAGGGTATTTTTACCCTTCTTAAAGAAAAGTACCACCACACCTCTGTTCCAGTATGACGGGGTCAAACAGTTTCTCCCGGCCTTTAGGTGTTCGGCCGTAATTTCGTCATCACCCGGCGCCTTGTTGTTTTTCAGCTGTGTCAGAGACATCCTAATCTCGTACAAACTGAGGTCCGGGATGTCTTCAGTATAGTGTCGGGTCAGTCTAGCTCAAATATTTATAAAAAAAATGGGTGCAAAATAAAAAACTTATCAAAAAATGTATTGCGCGATGCTAGGAAAGAAAAAAAAATACTTATATTTTTATTCTGCACAGACTGCAACAGCAGCCGGCGAACGCTATATCCTAATCAGCTTTACTCTAAAGTCAAGATAATTAGTGCGTCCGATTACAAAAATCGTCCGTAAGAATGTAGGTTCTTTTGGAAAAATTATGCCCGTGGCTTCAAGATCGTAAGTAATTCTCTGATTAAGATAGTTATTCTTTTGCTAATCAAGTGAAATAGTCAACAAGCTCAACAAATAATACATTTGACAGCAGGACCTTTGATAAGTTGTTTCGAGGCAAGCCTTACGCAGTAGGTTCATTTCATAAAAGTTTCCACGTAATCTTCGTATTATAGAACTTCGTGGATCTTAATTTCTTGAGAATCAACTCGTAGTCTGAAATAAAGAATATCATTGTTACTACCTATAGTTACGTTTAAGGCTGGAATAGGACGCTCATAAACAATTACACTATAAAAACAACAAAAGTATGAAAGTTTTAAATAAAATGTCAATTTCTATGAAGTGCAGTACGAGTAAACTAAGTTTTCCATTTAAAACTATCCAAATTGTTTTGATCCGAGAAAATGCTTTAAGAAAATTAAATAAATTACAGATTTTCCGAACGGTCTCGATATCGACAACTTGATTATTTAGTAGCGAAGCCAATCATTGCTATAAATTAAATTCTGTCCTTTTCGTCATCCTTATATTTTATTTGATTAATAACAACGTTACAACTATTATATAGATTCCCTTTGTTTAAAAATAACCAAGAGAGAATTTCTACTGAAGTTGAGGAAACTGTCGCTCCAGTTTATTGCGTGGCTGCTGCAAATTTAATATTATTTCATTTTAGAACTTTGCAAGCTCGTTTGTGAGCGAAACAGAAATCCCAGGAAGTAATGAATACTCTAGTACAACTAGGTAGTGACGCCGTTTATTAAACTAAGTGAAAATATAATAAAGGTACTGTACAATTACAGTTTGTTTTGTATGTAAAATCTTAACCGTGCATTCGTTAATTCATAGATTAGGCACACACTATTATGATTATGCCACCATGCCAGTTTCGTCATGTGTCAAGGAACTCTTTCATAAGAAGTACTTACTGTTCCTACCGTGGTACCCATGATAGCGCGAAGAATACAACCGGGTAGCACAATCATTGTCTTTAACGTTGTTTAAACGGTTATGCCTTCAATTGGGTTTAGGCATATGATCCGTCAATAGTCGAAATAAGATAGCAAACAAGAAAAAAAATTGAAATAGAAAATATTTATTGTCCAGGTAATATAATAAGCAAACATAGGTGAACATCAAGTTGTGACGACATGATTAGCTTAAATATTATCTAAGTTAGTTACAGTATTTATTTGCCAGTGAACCTCAAACTAGACAGTTTATCTGACACGAATCACAGAGTGGAGACTAGAAAGGTGATTTCAGGCATGGTATGAGCGTATGTATAAAGTTTGTGTGGTGTCTGGCGTGTGTGTGGTGTGTGTTTGTGTATGTGTGATAGTGTATACTTTTGATTCAGTGTGAAATCAGGGTTGTTATATTAATTGTTTCGAGTCATCGTAGGCGGTGTTATGCAACATTTTCTTCACATTTTTTTTGCATTTGAATACGGTAGTATTTTTAATGTCGCAGAGTTTGCGGACTTTATTGTACATATTAATGAGAGAGTAGGCCGGGGAGCGTCTAGTTAGCAATGAGGTGTTGTCAGGTGTTGGGATACTATATTTTTTTTACTTAGGATTGATCTATATTTGGGTCTGCTTTTAATATTTCTGTGCGTTTTAATGCAGGCAGAAATAATGAAAAGCTGGGGAACTCTGAGAACTCTCATTTCGCGATAAGGCAAATCGGTAGAAAACCAGTAGGGCTTCTTAAAAGTGACTTTTAGGAGCGCTCTCTGTGCTCTTTTAGCTTCTATCAAGTAGGTCTTTCCAGCACTACCCCACACGCGATACAATACTGAATTATTGATTGGCAGAGCGCTAGGAAAACTTGTAGTGTGTCTATCGGTAGACAGTCTCGTAGCTTTCGTATGGTGTGATTGAGTTTTCTTATTCTTCCAGAAATTTTGGATATATGTTGCTTAAATGTTAGGTGGTTGTTGATAAGAATTCTAAGGTATCTAATAGAAGAAGTACGTTCAAGAGGACGACAGACGCAAGGGAGAGTAGAGATGTTAGAAGAGCATTGATGTAGTTGGAGTTTAGGTAACAATATATTTAGTTTTGCTGCCATTTAGCGTGAGGAGGTTACGTATAATCGTTACGTTTGAACTTTTAAATCTTTTGCGTATCTAGTCATTGAATCTATGCGTGGTAAGCTAGTGGTAGTTAACGATAACTATTTCGGTAACTTTCGTAAGTTTTTGTTATAAATAACCTGAGCCTTTAATAAAATTAAAATGCAAAAACATATCTTCAGCATCATTGTACAATATTTGTGCAAGTGTGCTAGGTACATCACTAATTTGATTTACTGTATGTCTTATCTATCCATGTCGATTTTTTTTTTTTATGTACGATTCTCAGTTGAGGTTCACAGGTTATGTATCTAAATTTACCTGATTTGCAAAAAACGTCTCGAATTAGACACACTTATAATGACACATTCTTATAATGTATTCCCGTTTTATTGTGATGGTATCTTTGAATAGAAATTTCGTAGGTGTAACTATTGGAAAAGAGAAACGGTCATAACAGGATTAATGAGCCTTTTATATATATTCTTGGAACATCTTATAATGTAGTTGTTAACGTCTAGATGTGAAAACGTGTAACAAAGCACCTCTTACTCCGGGAGAATAATTATTTCCATCCTTCGAAATATTATTTCTTTTAACATTAGGAGAAAAATAGTGGAATAAGGTATTTAAGGTAGTTGTTAATATCGATAGCAGGAAGTATCTCGAAGCACACTTCCGCCTCCAACGAGAGTACAATTATTTTCTTCCTTTGCAATTATATTTCTCTTATATTAAATGAGGAAACTAGACGAATAAGTACGGACATAAAAGAACCCTTATAAGAATCACTAGCTACGCTTCAAAGCTTTTACAGAAATAGAAATCCAACGGATAACTCCTCCACACATCCTTGATATAATATTATCCCAAGTGCTTTTAGAACATATTTTTAAAATTTAATAAGAGTACATTTGCTTCCTAGCTTTCAAAGGAGATTAAGTCTTTACGACGAATTCCGTCTTATTACTAAATACGGTTTATCTTCAAACCTATGTTTAAACCATAGAGCCATTTTCGTATTTCGAACTTTATTTCGACCAGTTAAAATGATAGTTACGTTCGAATTTCAAAAAAGTAAATCGATGCTTTAATAAAACCATGTCGATAAAGGAAAACTTTCTTAAAAAATAAGGGCCGACGGTTCTATCACTTTGATGAGTTTATTGAAAAGGGATTTAGGGGCCATATCATGATACTGATAACTTGAATTAAAAATAACTGATGAAAACCTAAATGCCCCATTTCATAATAATCGTAAAGAACCCGGTTGGTACTTTATGGTTTGTTACATCAAAATTGAAATGATACGTAATTTCACTTGTTTTCAGTTACAGCAGTAACTTTTATACAATATTATGCTACCTTATAGTTATTACCTAGACAATAAGTCTGATTTAAATTGAATTTCATTGAACGTTTCTTCGGCTTTCACGAAACCAGCACCGGTTTGTGCTCATTTACCCCTCATAATTTTACTTTCTTTTGAAGTACTTTAATTCTACAAGACACCAGTCCACATAGCCTCCATGAGGATAACATGAAAACTTGATTGTTTTCTAATTTATTTCAAAATCTAGCACAGATTTAAGCTTTGTCATAATATGTTACTTATTCAACTTGTGTTCGGACTCGGATACACGATGTCTTATGTATCCTTGCTGGCTGTCCTTGTGCCCACCCCTTATATATTGCTATTGGAACTGGATGAGAATACTCAATCATCGCTAAGTAAATGTTAGAAATTGCGAAAGTGGACGCATGACGTACCCACATAATGTAAGCGGTCTGTTAGAGTCGTTTACTAACACGTTCCAGAGGAAGTATCAATCTTCGTTCAGTTGTTTGTATCAGTTAGAAGTTGCCACTTAATATATTTAATGCACACAACATACATGCAGCTCTTTATACTCTACAAGTATTCGTGTATGGTGCTTCGAAATAGCTCCCGTTCCTACGTGGAAAATTCCAACCGACCTTCAGTATATCATCATTTTCATACTTACCCACAGTCGTGCAGGATTGTATACATAGGAGACAGTTATATCTTCTCAATCTCACATTGAAACAACACATAATTACACCTGTAAACAACAAATACAAAAGTAAACGCACCATCCCTAATGTCTGTAAACATGTTAAATGTAAGTCTGCTTCAGCTAGGCGACAACATCTTTTTCTAGGTACGCATATTTATAGTAAAATTAACAGGGCCCTTCTAATTAACTCACTTTCTAAATGTGAAACGAAAAATAAAATCAATACTTGGCTACAAACATTAGATTACGCACAAACAGAAAACTTATTAATATAAACACTAACACAACTAGATCCCCCTAACTACATTCATTATATACATACCCTTGATACACACACACACACACACGCACACCCCACACACGTACACCCCACACACGCACACCCCACACCCCACACACGGACACTCCACACACGCACAGACACTCATTCCCACATTCACTCACACACGCACACACACTCTCACACAAGTGTTTCGATGATTGCGTGATTTCATGATTGTTTAAATTTTATTACATAAATGTTAATGTACCAAAAAATGGGAGAAGACACTGATTCCTGTAACACAGGTTACAACCTAGCTCAGGAGTCAGGGCTTTAATATATAAATGTAAAAATGTTTTATGTCAATAAAATTTTATTTATTATTATTATACGGTCCCCCGAATAAGGTTTGTGTTTTCGAAAGATTACATTGAAATTCAAAATATCACCAAAATTATATTTCTGATGATGAAGCAACTGACGAACTTAATTTGATAAATATACTGAGTTGAGCTAGTTAAATTGTTGTTTGGGAATATTGTCAAACACAGATGTGGTTAACAGAACATCGTTTGTGCTAGTGCATCACTAAAAGTCCATCTACACTGCCGCATCATTAATTAACTTCATTGTATTGCATGCTAAGGTTTATATAAAGTGTTTTATTACACAGACAATGTAATAGTTCGCGCTTCGAAATAGAAGTATACTCATGGAGAGGATAATAAATAATAAGTCAGAATTACCTAAGTAAATTCAGACAACCATAATGTATTAGAAAGCCAAACTACCTATCCTATATGAAAGAGTCTGAATAAAATCGAATTGATTCGTCGAATCTAATAATATGCACTCACCGACCCCTTTTAAGTCAGTGTATCCGCTGCGCATATAATATTCAATTGGCGGTGTACAATGGTGCGTGCCTGTAATACACAGTGCTCTGCCATTGTCCACCGAGAACTTTAACGTTTTAAATTCCAAAGCAAATTTAGCTTTACGACAGTCATCACATATTCATGGTTTAATAATTATGTCTACAACTTCATCATCAGCACCCTATAATATTCCCATTGCTGGGACACAGACCTTCTCTAGGTGAGAGGAAGTGGACTAAAATCCACCACGCAGCCCAGTGCGGGTTGGTGGATGTCACATGTCTTCGAATTTTTGGCCCTAAGACATGCTGGTCTCCTCACGATGTTTACCTTCACCGGTTTTGAGAGCAGTGGTTATGAAACAATTTACAGAAAGTTTACAACTTAGTTGAGATAAAATTATTCGTCGTCCATGACAAGACTTCTTTTAAATTGCATTGCATCGCAATTAACAAAGATTGCTACGTTAACTATTGCAGGAACAGGAACTATTTAATCTGTCTACAGTTTAACATAGTTTTACCATATAATATTTATCTTTTCCATTAATCAGTCTGGTTCGTTCTATTCTGGATATTTTGAATCAGACTGTTTAAATGGAAAAGTTGGTGATTCATATAGAATCTATTAGAGTCGTTAAAAGCAAACACATTTGATGATTGACACTTGAATGCATTTGCTTCGTATAAAATTAATTCTCTGTAAATATTATTTTGTTAGGGACATGATCATTTACATATCATGGCAGTCTCTTCAGCGAAAATTCTCAACAATAAACATAATAACCCTCTTCTAAGAATAAATCCTGTTGAGTTTTGCGTCTCTATTTATGAAAGTTTCAAATCTTCACGGGAACATAGTAATGTGCCGCGGCAATGCACGAAGGAGTTTTAAATTCAACCACCAACAATTCATTCGTTTTAATTCAAAGTGTGATTGGAAACACACAAAAATGTCATAAGTTGCTATTACCAGGAATTGAAAGCTCTCTGCAATATCATTTTACGAGAGCTTTATAATATGCCGTGACAATCCTCGAAGTTAGTGCTGCACCTGTCGATTACTGAGAAAACGTTAAGGATTAAGTATAACTCAAATATATGGCTGGTTACAATAGGAGTACTTGCCAAATAATAATATAATAATAATATTCCACAACTATCACACAACGCCATCTAGTCCCAAGCTAAGCAGAGCTTGTGTTATGGGTACTAGACAACTGATAAACATACTTATATATTTCTAAATTCATACATATTATAGATAAATTACACCCAGACACAGAACAAATGATCGTGCTCATCACACAAACATTTGTCCTGGGTGGGAATCGAACCCACGACCTCCGGCATAGCAGTCAGGGTCGCTAACCACTAGACCAACAGGCCTGTCAAAGGATTGCATAGACCTGGTAATAACCAAGACTATACAAGCCCTTTGGCAAGCAAATTTCATTCGGAAGTAGGAACTCTTGTTTGTCTATCTTTGAAAATGTAGACATTTTAACATTATGAACGAACATCAAATAACTTTTTATTAAAGCTCTAGTACCTGCCTAGGAACAATATTATGTTGTGAATCACAGTATGCGCCCGCCACGTATGTAAGTGAGGATATAGAGGCTATGATATAGAGGCTACTTTGTGGATTTTCCTGTAAAGTTCTGAAAGTATATGCAATATGCTTAACCACTTCAGAAATTATTACTTTCTTCTTAATTGCCCTACAAATTGAAATATTTTAGTACACTCAATTATGGCAGGTACTTGGCCTTACCATTAAAAATCTCAGTTCCCGTTAGCTCCGTGAACATTATGTTATCAATAACAATGAATACCCCTGAAAACTTCTTGAAAACTGAAACTGATACACACCCACATACATACACTACTTAAATTATTGTGACTTATACTATTCCGAGAAATGTTGTTATCAATTGAATGCATACAAATTACCCCCTACATACAAAATGCAAATGAGGTATTGATTAGCATTTTGAATGTAGGGGGGTAATCTTTGAAACTTCTGATGGGATCCTGAAAAATATTTCACTATTAAAAAACTACGCTATTGCCGATTTGTGAAAACATGCGGCCGCAGTGGTGGGTAAAGCCAATAAACTGTAATAACTGTAACAGCATCAATTTATTCTATTTAGCAAAATAATTTCCGATCGAGAAAGCAAATCTTGTAACTAACTAACCTTCTATTCATATCCTTCCAATCATTATAATGTAGTCCTTTAGTATCAAACTATTTGAAAGAGCTTGTTCTATACCTAATTCATTGAAATAGTATTACTATTCTATACATTAATCAGACTGCATTGATTGTACCTTCAGTAATATATAAAAATACACGTTCAGAGCAGCGTTCAAAAAAATAATACTGAATTCAATATTTGTCGTCCGTAAAACAACGATAGGGGAAACTGTTTCTGAATGGCCGGTTGCACACCTGTCAGACTTCAATATGCAGCAATATTGAAAAATGAAATATGAAAGTTTTAATGGAATGTTAACGTAGGTTATGGAGTTAGTTCAAAGTTTACATTTTTTTACGCCCCGTCACTCTCAATTATTTTCATTCAAATATTGTACCACACAAATATTTTTACTGTCTACCTGTGCTGAAATCTGACAATATTTTTTTTTTTTTAATTTTATATTCGTTGCAACTTTAGCGATATAAAAACAACTTTTTATAAAATGCTCTTCTGTAGAAGTGATCGTTTTCATTAAGAATACATTAATGCACCTTATAATATGCAATATATTAATATATCAAGGCACCTTCAGAATTATGGAGAACTAATAAGAAATTTTAAGAGTTCAACGTTGACTCATAAAATAAATAAAATGTTATTAAAACAGAGCCCACACAACACACCACAATAATAGGACTCTATTTTAATCAGAATTTTATCATTTTATGAGTCCAAGTTGAAATCTTAATATTTCTTACTAGCTTCTGCCCGCGACTTCGTCCACGTTAAATTTCGTGTTCCCCCGACCCTTCCCGTCGTCGCGTCGAATCACCTACCCGTGCGATTTTCCTCGTGCAACATTTTTCATTACTGCTCCGCTCCTCTTGGTTGTAGCGTGATGTTATATAGCCTATGTTACTCGCAGATAATGTAGCTGACTAATGGTGAAAGAATTTTTAAAATCGGTCCAGTAGTTTTTGAGTTTATCCATTACAAACAAACAAACAAGCAAACAAAAATACAAATTTTTCCTCTTTATAATATTAGGTCTCTAAAATTCTGAAGGTGGGATACATAAATGATAAATGATTTTATTTCTGTAAGTAGGTTTGTACAACCACATTTACACGTCAATTAAATATTTTTAAACTAGATGAGGCCGTTATTACGGCGGCGTATATTATTAATTGCACATTTTAAACATATCGGTATTTCGGTTTTTAAACTGAGGACGTGAAGAAGTACAATATTATTAAACAAACAGTATTTTGAAGATGTACTAAACCTAGAAAATACATAGCTTAAAAGCTCTATAGCTCGATGTGTCCAGCTATAAACATATTTCTCTAAAGCTCTACCGTACTAGAGTTAGAGAACCCTGGAGAATCATCTAGGATAGACTTCAATAGACTACATTTATGGCAAGTGATTACGTAACATAAGTCTCTTTACGTGAGATCAGTATCTCGCGGCTGAGATGCGTAGTGCCAGGCCAATTTCGTTCCATTGAAAGATGCATTCATACAGAGTGATTATGTAGGAGTTATTATTTAGGATAAACAAACTAACATTGACAAGCTGGAAATAGTCATTTTAGTATAGATTTAGAAAGAATGAAAGATTAGCATGGTTATTAATAGGAATTTAAAAAGATTATCTTGTAGAATTACAGTTATTAGTAATGTTTTCTCGATACATTTTTAACACACTTTTATTAGCTTGGTATGTATTTATGTAACGTGATCTTCACTCCCTTCAAAACGTCGGATTTATTTTAAACTTTGCACACTTATTAAGGACCAATACATTAATTTCATAAATTTGAGCCATTATCACCAGAGGGGTAATTGCGGAACTTTTTATCGGTAGGAATTGGTTTAATATTCATAGTTAAACAACATTCATTGCGTTATTTACGTTGCTGAGCCGACAATTTATTCGAACAAATAACGCAATGGTTTAGAAATAATCTTCAATCCCATTCAGATTCTGATAAATTGTGCGTTTCGCAATTAGGGTGCAGGATAGCAACAAAAACAATGAAAAACCCGGTATTGTTGCTAGTCAAACTAACAAATAGAAAATAAATAAAAAGTCTAAAAAACACGCTTTCATAGAAATCCAAACCAAAGAGTAGTAAAAAATGGAAAAAACTATATCAATTAAAAAATACCTCAAAAAGCACCTCACCTTTTCTATATGTCGGGACGTGAGCATTATCGGCACCGCGGCACCGCGCATTATGACTTGCCAAACAACAACCCTGATCAGCAATAATCCGAACTAGTGCTCCAACTTTTATACTTCTGGCGGAGTCAATGTGCATTGTATGATGTAAAAGGACACACTTAGTAAACGCATCAATGAGTACGAACACATACTCCTTGTTATCGCGTTTTCTGCTGAGCTTACCTGTCGCATTAATGTGTACCGTGTGCCAAGGCACCGCAACTTTTGGAATTGGGTGCAACTCTGCCTGTACCTTGCCTGAATGACACTTTGCTACTTTACATGTAACGCAAGTATCCACGAACTTACGAACATAGCGGTGTCGCTATGTTGTGTAGGTATGTGTATAACTTCAAACCAGTAATAGTTGTAAAGCTTCTCTAGCGTCTTCTCCCAGCCTAGATGTACAATGGAATCGTGTATGTTGTGAACGACTGACCATCTTATATTACGAGGCAGCACAGGTAGACATTTGGTCTTCCGGTTGCGTTGGATTTTACGGTAAAGTAAACCAGAACGTATCTCATATGTCCGTGCAATTTCATCACTCAACTCCCCATTGTTTACTTGAGCCATGACTTTTTGTATCTTATCTGCCCTGTAGACAACGTCGAAATCGAACAAATGCAGGTAAGCCCACCAACGATGTACTCTCGGCGTTGGTCTATCTTGTCTCGAGAAGACTTTAAAGAATTGCAGTCGGTTACCACAACAAACTTCCTTCCATGTAAATATGAACGAAAGTGTTTTACTCCATTCACTACCGCCAACGTCTCCAGCTGAAATGAGTGTAACCTCGATACAGCCGCTGTTGTGCGCTTGCTGTAATACCCCATCACACGGTTCTTACCTTCTTCTTTCTGCAGCAATATAGCTCCATAACTCTCCATGCTCGCGTCCGTCGTGATTCGCCTTGCAAACAAACGGGCATTTACCTGAAGTCAGACTATGTAAATGTGCCACTAACCGCGAAAAATGGGGTATGAATTGCCTAAAATAAGAAGCAAGACCAATAAATTGCTTAAGTTGAGTCACCGATTCGGGAGGAGGTAAAACAGTGAGTTCCTCAATTTACAATTTATTTGGTCGAATTTCACTTGCCCCTTCCTAGCCAAAGAACTGTACATGCGTTTTTTAAAAAAACTGGCCAAGTGCGAGTCGGACTCGCGCACCGAGGGTTCCGTACAAACCTGCAGGAATTCACGGTTTATGCATAAGGTTTATGTTTATGAAATTAAATGTTTTTATTTTTTTTATTTTTATATTTGTGTTGACTGAATGAAAGGTAAATTGTGGTTTACGATTTATGACATATTAAAAAAAAACTACTTACTAGATCTCGTTCAAACCAATTTTCGGTGGAAGTTTACATGGTAATGTACATCATATATTTTTTTAGTTTTATCATTCCCTTATTTTAGAAGTTACGGGGGGGGGGGGGGGACACACATTTTACCACTTTGAAAGTGTCTCGCGCAAACTATTCAGTTTAGAAAAAAATGATATTAGAAACCTCAATATCATTTTTGAAGACCTATCCATAGATACCCCACACGTATGGGTTTGATGAAAAAAAAAATTTTTGAGTTTCAGTTCTATGTATGGGGAACCCCAAATATTATTGTTTTTTTTTTTTATTTTTGTGTGAAAATCTTAATGCGGTATACAGAATACATCTACTTACCAAGTTTCAACAGCATAGCTCTTATAGTTTCGGAAAAAAATGGCTGTGACATACTCGGACAGACAGACAGACAGACAGACAGACATGACGAATCTATAAGGGTTCCGTTTTTTGCCATTTGGCAATGGTACCCTAATGAACACTCTTTAAGATTGAGCGAAAAGCCTGCCTTAGTTTAAACCTCTAAAACCATGTTTAGCCTTTCTAAGCCCTGTTCTTGGGTCTCGGAGATTATCAACAAATCGTCCACGTACACGATCACGTATGTATAGGCTAACTTACCTAACGCTATTATTATTGCCCTCTGAAAAACAGAGATAGCATTACGTAGTCCGAAAGGCATAGTTAAAAACTCGTACTGTCCCTCGGGTGTCACAAACGCAGTTCGCTCAATAGATTCCTCGTTAACCGGTATTAAATGAAAGCCACTAGCGCAATCTAATTTTGTAAAATAATTAGCTCCATTAACACGCGAAATCTGATCCGAAATCAACGGTAACGGGTATCTATCTGGGACAGTATTTTTGTTTAATTCACGATAATCGATGACATACGTTTCGTACCATCAGATTTCTCAACAAATAACGCCGGACTCTCAAAAGGTGAATTGTCTTATTATTTTGGCATCTAATAATTCATTCACTCGTTCGCGCATTACGTTTCAATCCACCGGCGAGCAACGATAAGGCCGTCTTGTTTGGATCTATTAAACGAATGTTTAGTTTATAAGTGCGCGGGTATTTGGGAAACCGGAGATGAAATATTGTGAGAATGTTTTTAATGAATTGACAAGTGATTCTTTACGTTCTATCGAAATGTCAGTGTCTACCTCATCCAAATTCTGAGAACTAATTGTGGCACAGTAAAGTATAGCATTACTCTTTGTTAATGTAAACTCGTTTACACTAATATTTACAACAAAACCGGATAGCAATATCTCGCGACCAATCATTACATTACTGCGTAAATAAAGGGCGGGCAATACATGGAATAAGATTTCTATGGGATATTCGTGGATTTCTACGCTACAGAAAATCTGTTCGGTGCTATTGACATTCTTATTGCCTATTCCTACGAGGGAAATAACATTATATAACATTACACAAAACGTTTACCGGACAACTTATTAGCAAAACTCTATTTAACTAATGAGCACTGGGCTTCTGAATCGAAGTGAAATGTTATCGAATGACCTTTATGTGTTAGTGATCCTGAAGGGCTCGACCATGCATAAGTCGCCACGGCCCGGTGGCCGGCCTATCCGCACTTGAAGCAGATGACACTTCCTTTCGGTGTTGGCTGCTGACTTGCACGTCCAGGTGCAGAGGATGGTACAGGGTTCTTCTTGAAATCCTTTCCCTTAAAATGGCAATCGATTTGTTTGTGGCCAGGCCTACCGCAAATGAAGCATTTAAGCGGTGGCGTCGAGATCCTAGGTTGCTTTGCGTTATCTGGAGTATTGTCCGCGTCTTGTGGTGCTTTACGTTTGAGATAGGAATACGCTTGCAATTCCTGTTGCAGGTTGTGGCGCGAATTAACCTCAGTGGTGAAAGCAAGTCCTTGTAGCCGCGTATCAATTTGGGCTAAATGAGCTAGCACAACGGACACAGCAATTTGTTAAGTACTTGCATGTTCCCAACGATTCATCAGGGATGACATCAATCCGCTGGCCTACGCTGCGTAGTTTTTTGTTTCGTGGATGCAGCTCCTTTCAAGGCTCTGTTGAGTGCGACGATTAGCTGGCATCTTTCTAATGGTTTTTCTATAAGGAACAGGTCGGCGGCGGCGCCACGTGGTTATTGGGTCCCGGCACGTTCAAGGCTTGTATAAGTGCTCCCATTTGCTCGTTTTGCATTTCGAGCATCATCCGCCATTGTGAAGTTTCGGGGTTCTCACCACGTGTCTTCTCGTTTGCTCGATCGGATCCCACTTCTTATGTCGGGACGTAAGCATTATCAGCACCGTCGTCAGGCATTATGTGGGCGGATATTAGGGTGATTGAGCAAAGAATAGCACTTAATGCGCAATAATCACTTTTAATAATAACCAAACACAATAGTCACAATAATTAGTTAAAGCCAAACGAGGACAGTTCCGAGACTGGAGGTTTTTTTATTTATTTATTTACTCAATCTTACCTACACTACCATTACAGATCAGCGATCCAATACGATAGAGTGGCCTTACATGCTAAATCCTTAATATAACTACATCCTATAAAAGCACGTTCTACATAATATACATATCTTAAATCTTAACCTACATCTAAATAACATATTATAAATAATGTAACTCTTGCGAATTCACTCAAGTTGCACCACAATACATCAACCCTCTCGTGAACCTCGTTCACCACGCGGATGGCTCTAGTGAGAGGAGTTTTCGCCAGTAGATTGGTTCTGGCTGCAGGCACAGCAAGCAGGGGCGGGCGTCGCAGCCTCCACACGTACCGGTCTGGCACGCAAAGTTCCAGGCGCCGCAGCACTCCCGGGTTATGCGCCCCGCCACGTAGTAGCTTCACTCCATACGCTGCGAGCGCAAAGTCCCGTCGCACCCTTAACGCGTTATACCCTACCATACCCAGTACAAATAGTGTAGGGTACATCAATGGGTAAAATGGATATACCCCATACAGTTTGAAATACAAGTGTCTTGTGAACTTATTTTGAACACGTTTTAACATGACACTATATTTCGCCTCATGAGGAGCCCATATGACTGCACTATGTTCAAGGTGACTTCTGACTAGTGCGTCATACAACACCCTGAGTGTCGTGATGTTGGTAAACCCCTGAGCCTGCCTGAGTACGAAACCTAGGTGTCTGTATGCCTTCTTACATATTATCTTATTGATATGCTCACGGAAGGTTAGTTCCGGAGTGAAGATTACCCCTAAGTCTCGTACCTGGGACACTCGTTGCATCGGCGCATCCTCGCAGGTTGTGTTCTCTAGAACGGTGGGAAGGCAAGTGCCTTTCTCCCTGGCGCCCCTCCACCTCCTCCTGGCTCCGTCGTAGTCGTAGCACGAAGTTAGCCAAGTGTTAGTGTTGCCAATACTTGGGTCATGTGCCGTGCTTCGTTTAGCGACTGTACTAATGACCGTCTCCGACATATATTAATTTATCGAATTACGATAACAGTGCTTCTATGCTGCGCACATGAAAAGTTTACACTGGAATGACTTCCCATGTGAAGACAACTAAAGGGTACCTATTAGACCTATGTATCATAAAAATATCTTAAAATCTATTTTAATAATAAACGTTACACCAACGCAATACAACCTAATCAGTTAATTTTTTCACGGCTACGAAGCGGTTACGATTTCTAGTGCTACGCGGCTGCTACGGCCTACGAAATATGAAATTTCGTAGCTACGGCAACTTCACCGATTTGAAACTAATTTATTGATAAAATTTAGTTTATTTGACACGCAAACTGTTTAGTCAAATATAGAAAGCCCTCGAGAATTCCATCTTTATTAAAAGCAAGGTTTGCCAGTAAAAGTGGTGCAGTATAAAATTATATTTAATATGTATTTTCATGAATCTTAGAGTATAACGAGTCCCATAACATAACATGTTATATACGAATATGTGGTCAGAGTGTATCTGCCCTTACCGTGCCTCTGTGACAATAGTATAGGTTTTGATTTAGTTATTATTAATCTAACTTCAGATAGCAGACATGATTAAATTGTCTAGTAATTGGGGTGTTCTAGACGAGGATGCAAAGTGACTAGTTATAGCTAATTTGATTACAAGCTGCATTGATTTGAGATGTATTATTACAATAGTAATTGCATTGTATTGATTAAATGAGTGTAGCGGATTCTTCGTACAGAAGCACGGGTTTCGAGACCGTATAGCCATACCAACTGCAGTTAGAAATAATTTGTTAATTTTGCTACAGAAACTTTCTATATCCAATAAAAGCCTTAACATACGATAAATGGTTTAGTATAAACATCAGGCAGGCAGGACAGGGTCAATCTCGTGTTTCATTAAATGGTTGATTGCCAACAACAATAGCAATTGTATTATTGCATTGCCCTGCTACGTAATTATTTGCTTCGCCGTACGACGCGGGCTGTTAGCGTCATTGTAGTGGCGACAATGTACTTATTAATTATAACTACCTGCGTACTGCTGGCTGCACTCGGGGCAGGACGTGCGCAGCGCAGAGAGGAGCTCGCTTTACGGTCCAAATAATCACTATGTACCTCTTATTACCGCCAGTTGAGTAGTGTGATAACAATATAGAAGGTGTTAGTAGTACGCTTCTGAAGAATTACCTATACGTTTCACAAATTGAATTAAAGTGGAGAAACAGCTCATAATACCCTCAATAAGCTTATCTACAAGTTCTACTTTTGATCCAACAGCAGGCACATTAAAAATTAATTTAATTCAGAAGCTAATTACAGTGTCTCATTCACCATGGGTTAGTTCGTCGAGATTTGTGAGCATTGTTCAGCTCAGCCGTGCAAGTCGTGTGTAACTACTCGCTGTGCCTCGAAATAGTAACAGACAAAACGATGCAACGTTACATTTTGGAGACACTTTGGACAATTGAAATGTCAAATATCAACTTCAATCATTTTGTTGATAAAATAATATTTTCAAAGAGCCTTTCAAGTATAATGAAAATAATTTTGTCGCATGTATTCAATCCGTGGTTGATGATAATGACGGTCCCCTACATAATAGGGTTACTTTTGATTAAGTTGTAGAGCAATTTTAAGTAATGTGACAGACAAGAAAATAGTAATAGTACTAAAGTCTTTGTTTGATTAGAGCATTCTCGCTCAAAGGAACCGTACGAGTTAAAAACAAAACATGAAGAAATAATACCACTGTTATCATCGGTTACAGCTGGTACCAAAAAGTCAGTCTAAATAAAATATTCCCATAAGGCTTCGCGGAACGTGAAACATAATAAAATGTAACGAGCGATAATTGAGATAAGTTTAGAAACAAACAAACAATATCACGTAAAAAAGCTCGTTCACAAAGTATTGTAACGTGCTTTGAAGCGGGCGGGCGGATTCTGCCGGATTTTAAGTCACAGCGGGCTTAAAGTTGGTAAAAGCACTGGAAGTACAACTGTGTGGGCAGGTGGCTGTACACCTACATATTTATTGGAAGGTGTAAAGTTGCGGCGGGGCTGTTGCGCATGCGTGAGCTCGCAGCCGATGGTAAGCGCGGTACAGCGGTACAGTGAGACGAGCCTTAGGAGCAGACAGTCTTCGCCTGCGTTCCGCATCGCTCGGGAACCGCGAACACTCGATCTCGGCCGTGTCACACTTGCACATTTTTCCGCGAGACTTTGATATTTTTATTAGCTTTTAATAGTTAGTCTTTTGAACATTTTAAATAAACTTCAAACTTTTCGTATTAATTATTACTAAGTTTTTCGTGTCTTCTCAATGTTTGGTAAGTTACTTGGTAAGTTGGTGAATCGAGTTAGATAATTGAAAACAAAAATCAGAAAAAAATCTTAAAGAATATATTTTATTCACTCACTAATAAAAATCAAAAACATTAAGTAAGTATTAGAATATTATTTCCTAACTAGAATACAAGTACTTACAATAAGTTGACAAATACAGGTAGTTTTCCGTCTTAGCCTACCAGGTGTCCGGTTTGCAAGTCTTAATTGAATGTACAAAGACACAAAAATTGCAAATACAACTTTAAACAAATTGCTTTTTTTTTGTTGTATAAAGGTTATATTTTTTTTTTTTTAAATTAAAACATCATTTAACTTTTTAATGTGTGGCGGAATGTGTCTATATAATTGACGCCATGCAGAACACAATTTTATGCATCAGTGCTGAATTTCTTACTCATAATATATGAGTATCCCGTCGACTTCATGTCTGATACTTAGGTTCTAGAAAAGCTTTGGGTTGGTTTTAATGATTACCGCAACCATATAAGTGTATAATGACAGGAGTGTTCATATTTTATTTTTGATGAAAGGTAGATAAAAGATGAAATGAAATATATTATTTATATCACACATATCAATACATAGCTTCTGCCCGCGACTTCGTCCGCGTCAAATTTTCGCTCTCCTGACCCTTCCCGTCGCATCGAATTGCCTGCCAATTTTCGACCATTTCTCATTGCTGCTCCGCTCCTTTTGATCGTTGCGTGATGTTATATAGCCTATAGCCTTTCTCAATAAATATGCTACCCAACACAAAAAGTTCTATTTGGATTCATCTAATTTTTCTATTTGGACAAGTAGTTCCTGAGATTTAGCGCTTTCAACCAAACAAACAAAAAAATTTTTCAGCTTTATAATATTAGTATAGATTTCAGTCCAAACCCACAGATACATCTTTTTTGCAACTTAAAGATTAGATCTCTATTAAATGAGTTGCCCCAAAAAATTAAGCCGTATCTTAAGTTAAGATTGAGCCAACGATGCCGTGAAATGCAGTGATCACAGCGTCCGTACCTAAGATTGAAGACAGTTTATATAGTGATAAGCAATTTCCTTATTCTTTTGCTTAATTCCTCTGGGTATAATTTCCAATTCAGCTTTGTTCTATATTTTTGATTAACAATAAACTTCACTTTTTAACCGACTTCAAAAAAAGGAGGAGGTTATCAATCATAAATTAGAAGAAAATCTAAACAAAAAACTAAGAGACTCTCCGAAGTATCTTAGTTTTTTTTAGTTTAGACTTTTAGATATTTTTCCTTTTCATTATTCATAATTAAAAGGAAAAAAGATTAAAAACCATTTGGCACTTGAAAAATTGTACTTAAAGTAACAGATGGGATTGTTCCTCAATTTGGAAAGAGCTATTACTATTATTCATATTTGGCTCAGGATACATAAATAAGAATTCATTGGAATTTAATTAGGACAGGCAAAAGTGTCGTGTTACAAGAGTAATTATACATAATAGTCCTGAACTACTTTAATTATTACTACTTTATAATGTTACCGCAATTTGACGAAAAATAGTACCTACATAATCAGTTGTGGAAAATTACAAAGTGATTCGACACTAATTATTTTCGCTTCCAGTATTGTTGTGGCCATAAATTAAACGACTAGCACATGACATTATCGTAATTAAGAGGATAGCTTGTTTATTTGTGACGGTACTCAGGGCTCGCGCTCGCACGGCGCAATACACTGCACCGCGGTTGACACTGTCAACATTGCGTAAAACGCTTCAGTCTAAAGTAAATTTAACTTTACCACTGGACGGACGTTGAAAGCTCTGCGGGGTTAAATGTTGTTTAATTTCAATTTGATTTAAACGTAATTACCCAATAATTAACACATGGTTCTACTGCGATAGGGTTGTTAGGTATCTGTTAAAAATATGAAAAGTATGTACTTTATTCGTAAGTAAGTTATATTGTGGTGTGTATTGTATCGTCTGGCCATAAATTATAGATAGGAATTCCAAATTAAAACAAAAAAGAATAGAATTTGGTACATGTGGACATACACATTCAGGGAGAAGCTCATCTCATTAATGCAGTGACGTAGATATGATTTCAACTTTGCCACATATTTTAGCATATTCTATGCATTTTATACAGGAGTGTTGATCGACTTCTTAAAGTGCAGGGATTGATTTAAATGTTCCAAATGACGAGAGTCAAAAGTTTAACTTAAAAGCTCCATTGTCCCACTTCCATTTGGACTGTTAGTTGTAAAGGAGTACAAAGGATTGGTAATTTAATGCTTAAAGCTTTCCCTAAGCCTTCACCCTTTTTGAAACTAAATAAAATTGCCACTTTATTTCCCACAGCAAACATATTTTACAGATGACATTTCACACATCTTTTACAGATATACAATATTTTACACTCGAGCAGTTTTGCTGTTTCAGAAAATACTTATTTATGCATACAAGTTCCGAGAGCTGAGGCTCTTGAATAGAACTAGGCTGGAGGGCTACAGAGCTGTGTAAGCATTTAACGTTCTAGGCGCCTCGAAACCACGCCAGTTTTAAAACATGGGTTGAAAGACTCGACTCATTTGAAATGTTGAACACTAACAACTTCTTTGTGTTTTTCACTCGAATAATTAGCTTTAGGTTCAGAATTCATGATTAATTTTCGACTTAACTGGTATCGTACATCTTGGCAATGTTTTACTTATTGCATCAGGCGCCATTCACGCGGTTGTTTCGATGTGTTCTAATCGTCGATAGATGCCGACGAGATTCTGACTGATGCTTAGCTTTGGAAGCGCCAACAGGTTCATGCCTCTCAAAAATAATATATTAAATGACGGGAAATGGACCTTCTCAGTTATTTAATAAAAATTATCTACACTGGCAGAATACTTCAATACCGAATAGTTCAGCAGAGTAATATAACTTCCTGAATTGTAACAACAATGTATGGCCTAAGTAATAATTGTATTACCTATGCAGTTTATAACCTTATTATTTAAATAATTCCGTCTTACTATAAAACGCATTAAAACATCAGTCCAAGTTTGGAAAGTTTAACAGTTATTTCGATTTTTTTTTCGGAGTTTACACTAAAGTAAAAACCGGCCAAGTGCGAGTCGGACTCGCGCACCGAGGGTTCCGTACAAACCTTCAGGTATTCACGGTTTATGCATAAGGTTTATGTTTATGAAATTAAATGTTTTTTTTTTTAAATTTTGATATTTGAGTTGACTGAATGAAAGGTATTGTGGTTTACGATTTATGACGTATTCAAAAAAAAAAACTACTTACTAGATCTCGTTCAAACCAATTTTCGGTGAAAGTTTACATGGTAATGTACATTTTAAATTTTTTTTAGTTTTATCATTCCCTTATTTTAGAAGTTACGGTGGGGGGGGGGGACACATTTTACCACTTTGGAAATGTATCTCGCACAAACTATTCAGTTTAGAAAAAAAATGATATTAGAAACCCCAAATATTATTGTTTTTTTTTCTATTTTTGTGTGAAAATCTTAATGCGGTTCACTGAATACATCTACTTCCAAGTTTCAATAGCACAGCTATTATAGTTTCGGAAAAAAGTGGCTGTGACATACTCGGACAGACAGACAGACATGACGAATCTATAAAGGTTCCGTTTTTTGTCATTTGGCAACGGAACCCTAAAAACGGACCTTGTAAACAGTTTTCAACGAAATCAGTTCAATGTCCTTAAGTTCGTTCACTGTTTTTGAGAAAGGGTAAAATAATTTAAAAGAAAATATGGATTTGATAAGTCGATTTCTTCGGCCAACTTGCAGCATGTTTGAAACATAACAGGTCTCTGTCATCTTCAAACGTATCACAGAAACAGAAACATATTCAAAATTGCTAATAGCTGACCCTAGTCTTGCAGGTAGCTTGAAGGGATTTTGACCAACGATAATTTAATTAATAATGGCAAATCACTAAAATTCGCAACAAGTTTTCCGAAAGTGACGCTAGATAAAAATATAAATAACATTATTATGGCTTTTCGATACGCACAGACCTGTATCTCAATTAATTTTAGTTCTGTATATATTTGATTAGTAATTGAAAAAAAAAAGGATAATTTTTGGGATTTTTTTTTCCCAATTCTTATTAAAAGTTTATGTAAGTGTATGTCTTTTAATGAAACGGGTATTGTGTCGGACTCGAATCTGTGTCAACTGATTAATTTGTGTAACATGTGGGGATTATTTATTGTGATTTTACTAATTGATTTAATGTGTGTATATGTTCGTGTCCGTCGATAACTCGTTAAACCATTGCGCCATTGACGACTCGTTTTTTTTTTTTTGTCAAAACTGCTATTGAATAATGTGTTTTTGTATCATTTTGTTTTATTTTTGTGTACTTACTCTTTTTTTTACTGTTTATGTACTGTGTTAATACACATACTGTATAGGTACACACGGCGACAAATCAAAGCTATGCATTTCCAGTATAAGCTGACTTCCGACTGTACGGAAAGCCTATACTTACAATGCGAGGTCTGCTAAAACTGGAAATGCATAGCTTGATATGTAGCCGTGTGTACTTCTTCAATATTGTGTTTTTTACGTGTGTTTGGTAATGTTTTTTTAGGTACTACGTACTTCTTATTGATGAAATTTTAATTGTGTGTATTTTACATTTTTATTATTGTGTTTTGCATATGTTTGTGTATCTACTGTACTGTGTCCATCGGCTCTTTATTGTGCGTTCTGTAATTTCTAACGTGACATCATTATTACGATATTTGACGTCCATATCGCGGCATCACGATAACACTGGGTACTAAAATGTATGAACATACATGAAGACGGTTTTAAATTTACGTGCACGATAGTATCGTTAAGTTAGAAATGATAAAACCGCACATTTATTATTGAATTTTCAGATTTATATCCATAACTTTTTACGTGAGTGTTTTTCAGATTGAAAATGGGTCATTCTGCTTTCGGCCAAATTAAATGCGGTGATGCCATCAAAGTCGGCTTGTTATAGGTCATAAAGTAGCTATCACAGCCAGCTTTGATGAGCATTACTGCATTGGAAACATCGTTTTGTAGACCTCCAGTGGAATCGGCAGTGAATGGTTTCCCGGGCCTAGCCTGTCAAAGCGGCGGTGAAATGTATCCGTCATCATATCACAGCCACTTTGATGTGGTCGGTTTACGGAGAGCAACACGACATTGTACATCCAGATGGTAAGACCGGTCTGCGGCCCTTTCGTAAAAATGGCTGTGCCATGTGTTAGTTTCATATCACAGCCATTTTTGACGAGTTGGGCTGAGTGACTTGACGACGTGGTTCTACTGCGGCGCACGACACAACGCAAAAGGTGAATGTTTCATCGCTCACAAAGTGGCTGTCATGTGTGTTCTGGAATTCCATATCACAGCCAGCTTTGATGAGCGATGGGCATCGGCTGCTCTTCCTCGGGTAGGTGAGTGGCAGACACACTGCAAGCACCACAAGGAGCCAGCAAAGTGGTTGTGTCTTATGAGGTTCACGTACATATCACAGCCAGCTTTGTTGACTTCTTTGGTGCGTAACAGTCATCCTGAAGATCGACGTTAACTTCAAGATATTTCCTCTATTATTTTCTTTGTTTGTTTATTTCTGCTATTTAGATTGATCTCTTCCTACATTTTTCTGATTTAGGTACGTGTACATTCTGGTTTTGCCGTGCCGTGTAATTTCCTAATTTTATGTTTTATTTCAGCATCAAGCTCTAGGTTATCTATTTTTATACATTTTTTGTATGATCTTGTAACAACACCTATCTCTCTCTTATTTTGACTTCTTGCGGGTGTTATTCTATGTTTTACTTCTGTGTGAACTTAAATATAGTACATAAATTCCTAAATTAACATATATTCTATACTTTTCAGGTGGCGATATCTTCGGCTTCGTTTGGATCACAATATTCAGAATCAAAATGAAGTGTAGTCTAAAATTGTACCGAGATCGTATTTGTTAAGCAATAGTTGAATCATTTCCTATATACCGTTTTAAAAATATGAATAAATTTGGTAATACCTACATTTGTAAGATCTTTCAAAGTTTAAACATTTGAATAATAAAGCCAATCAAGGAATATAATTTTGTTGTTTGACTTTTTCTTGTAATCCTATCAACTCATAAACACAGCTGGGCACCGTTCATCAAATATTTAACTTCGTTACTATGATAGTTATTTCCGTCAAACGTTATAGATGTCTGGTATCAGACGAGTCGTAGTAATACTGCGCACACGTCGCTGGTTCAATCCGGCTCGAACCTCGAAGGACCACTACGCATGTTTAAAATGAAATGCGATAATTTTGATGACACAAACTATTTATTTCCATAAATCATAACATTTTAGAAAATTTAACGGCAGTTTACGCTAATTTGTGCTCGATTTTATAGATATAACGTTGCGATAGTGATGAATTAATGACTAGCCTGTTAGTCCAGTGGTTAGTGACCTCGACTGCTAAGACGGAGCTCGTGGGTTCGATTCCCACCCACGACAAATCTTTGTGTGATAAGCACAATTATTTGTTTTGTATCTGGATGTCATTTATTTATAAAATGTATGTATTTAGAAATATAGAAGTATATTTATCAGTCGTCTGGTTACCACAGTATAAGGCTCTGCGTAGTTTGGGATCAGATAATGGTGTGTTGGTTATCCTAAGATATTTATTTATTACTAGCTTTTGCCCGCGGCTTCGTCCGCGTGGATGTCGGAAATTAATGCAAGAGGACGTATTACCGCGATAAGAATGTGTTATTCCAGGTTATATAGAATCTCTGTGCTATTTTCGATCCAGATCCATTCAGCCATTTTTGCGTGATTGAGAAACAAACACCCAATCATACATATTTTCATATATATAATATTATTAGTAGTAGGATTATAACTCACTAGCTTTTGCCAGCGGCTTCGCCCGCGTGGACGTCGGAAATTATCCCGCAGGAACATATTACCGGGATAAAAAGTACCCTATATGTTATTCGAGGTTATAAACTATCTGTGTGCCAAATTTCATCCAAATCCGTCCAGTAGTTTTTTCGTGAAAGGGTAACAAATATACACATACATACACATACATCCATCCTCACAAACTTTCGCATTTGTAATATTAGTAGGATATTACTTAGGATTCATAATTTATGAGAACATCATGTGTGTTGGTGTTTTTTTAAAAAAAAGTAATAGTATTTAGAGTAAGAAGACTGCGACATAGGGCTTGGTTTAGTTGAATATAAGTCTTCCTGGTTTTTCTTAACGCTCCTATTTTACCTATACAGACACTCAATCATTTACCAGACACCGAACATAATAAATTATAGGAATAGTAATTTTGCCAGGGGCTTGGCCCGTATAGCTGTCGGAAAATATCACCCGGGAACCTACTACCGGGATAAAGTAGGTATCCTATCTATTACGTATCCATGATATAATATATCTTTGTGCCAAATTCGATCTGAATCCGTTTGGCCGTCTTTGCATCATTGAGAAACAAACATCCAAAAATCTAAACATCTAAGCCATTTCGCGGTCTCTTACTTGGAATAATAATATTAGGTTTATTTTGAGTATAATGAACACACATGATATTCGCAATTACTATGAAGCCAAAGTAATATGAATTACAATCCTACTTATCCTGTACTACCCGGCCGCTGCCAACGCGCTCTGCGCCCGCTTTTTAAATCTCTAATATCTTCTAAGATATTCATTTAAATTACATGCTGTAAAGGGCCATATAATATTTTAAATATAAAATGAAAAACTATTTTGTATTTGAAATAAGATTCATATATTAAATGCACAATGTATTTAAGGTACTTAATTGGCTAAGGATTAATGCTGTATTGCTTAAAATCGCTTCGTAAATAAGCCCTTATTTCTCGTAAAAAGTAAAAGATAAAAAATGGTTATTGTGGGTTATCCCTAAGAGATAGACATATACCATTGAGGACATTTTTGTAGGCCGTTTTAAGGTGTACAATACTGTCGTACATTATTTTGATCTATTTCGTAGGATTCAGCCAGGGTTTTTCGAATTTTGAGACGTATGTCAGCGTAGTTTTCGAAGACAGTTATTTTTTTCTAAAATAAAAGAATCTTTCTAAAATAAAAGTAGCCTAAGTTACTCCTTGTTACATCAGCTATCTGCCAGTGAAAGTCCCGTCAAAATCGGTGCAGCCATTTCAGAGATTAGCGGGAACAAACAGACAGACAGACAGACAAAAATTGTAAAAAATGTTGTTTTGGTATATGTATCGTGTATACATCCATATACACTTAGTAAAAAGTGGTTATCTTAATATTAAAAACAGACACTCCAATTTTATTTATTTGTATAGATGTATAGATTTAATTTAAAAAACTGGTATGAGCGGGCAAAGAAAGTTAAGGTAGGACAAAAAATGAATATTAAAAGAATATAATGCAACAACCCACCTACTTATATCGTTAGAGTTTGCAATAATAATTATTTAGAAATTGTCAGAAGCTTTGCCCATACGTTTCATTCTTTATATATTTTATAGATGTTGTGGTAACCCCCCCAAGAGGTGGGGTGGAACACTTGGTGCCAATCACTATCAATATTATGGAGGAAAGGCGTGAAATGTTTCCTGTCTTCACAAGATGTTTCAAAAGGGTAGGTACAGCTCAATAGACAGATCCCCGATATCTTGATGTAGTTACCTCTTGAGAAGTCCAGCTTCTCGAACTAGGGGGACTCTGAAAAGGATTCTGTCCGCGTACATACGTAGCAGAGATGTGCAAAATAGGTTATAAAATGTATTCAAATGCAAAATGCAAATACTTTTGTATTTTCTTATTTCAAATACAAAATAGTTTTTCATTTTATATTTAAAATACTAAATCTAAAATACGTATTTACAAAATGCTTTATTAAAATAAAATACTTTTAGTTTTAAAGTATCTTTATTTTGTTAAAAAGTTTATTTATTTCAGTCGGCTAACAGGCTGGTAAATTTACTGTGATAACTTAGGTACTTAAATTAAATTTACTTATGTAACATATTTTAATAAAATAATTTGCTCAAATACACTGTCGCTCATCTTTCTCCTGTGTGGTCTCATAATCATGCCACCATAAGAAAAAAGTAAAACTAATTATCTAAGTGGCCTGACAAGAAAGCAGTTCAATTCAGTGTTGCCATGAGAAAAACAAGTACCATTTCTCATCACATTAATTATTAATTCTTTGATGTTTACAAAACTTTACAAAAAGTATTTTGCATTTTGCAAATACAAAATATGTCCTAAAAAGTATTTCAAATAAAATATAAAATGCTTTTCTAAAAAAAGTATTTAAATACAAAATGGAAATAGGTATTTTGTATTTCCTATTTTGCATTTCAAATACTGTTATTTTTAAAATGTCACATCTCTGATACGTAGGTATCTTACTGGTACAAAAGATAATGGAGACAGCGATCTGGGAGTCTCTGCGTGATCGACCAGGCTCCCCACAAGTTGGGAATACGACAAAATCCTGTGGTCGTCTTTGTACTTAGAATATCATTGCTATAAACAATCAAACAGTAAAAAAAATCCTACGGCAAAACAAAGAAATCTGAGCCGAATTATGTAAAATAGTGAATTCCGTAAACAGCGCAGTTCAATCTTTCTACTTTTGTCTACTCTTCCGTCGACAAGTTGCAACTGCAACTGGCTTGGCTACCATCAGGGATTTTAATTTTGATAACACAAACAAAATTTAGTTTAGTCGCTAAATATCAGAATTAGTTGGACATTGGTTCAAAAGTTATGTTTATTGGTGGCCGATCTAGAGAGAGCTTACCACAGCTTGGCCCATTTGAATCTCAAAAACTAGGGTCACTAGCGAAAATCTGTTTACTCCCAAATTTAGTCGCTAATTAGTTGGAATTAGTCGCCAAATATCAGAATCAGTCGGTCACTGGTTCAAAATTTGTAGGCGTTTCTGAGGGCCGTTCTAGAGAGAACGTCCCCAGCTTGGCCACATTTAAATCTCAAAGACTAGGGGCTCTTAGATGAGATCTGTTTTCTCCCAATTTAGCCGGAATTGGTCGCCAAGTCACAGATTTAGTCGGGTCTTAGTTTGGAAGATAATATAAGTAGTTCAATTTTTAAGGTATAGTCCAAGAGCTAGATCGAGTTTACGAAAAATTGCCAAGAACAAATATTACTATTTAATATGTGTAATATACTTCTTGTTTTATTGGTCCAAAGTCGTTAGAAATGTCAGAGAGATAAATTCTCAATTAAATACAAGTTTTTATGTTTTACATTATTAGGTTGCAGTAGCATAGACTTCTTTGAAAACATTAAACCTTCCTTTGTCCATTTGTGGTGTCAAGATGTACAGTCGCATGCAAATGTTTTACCAAATTATTAGGATCGTAGTTTACCTTAGAAAACCCTACTAATGCTGAAATTTGGCGACTCGTTATTGTGTTATCAAAATTAAAATTCCTGATTGTGGCCAAGCCAGTGTAAGTCGCACGTTGACAAAGCGGTGCCCGTGCTAAGCCTGCTGCCAACCTGCTGCTATAGGTACCTACTTGAAATACACGATCACTTATTAGCTGGATTAAGTACATATCTACTGTAAAAACTTAGCGGGACTTGGATATTCTCATTGAAAAGACGATTTAAAAAAAATATCAGACTGATATTAAAATGAATTAACTTATTACTTGATAGTCTGACATCGGCGTGCTTAATCATTCAATTAGTGGGATTTTTAGGATTCATAAATAAAACAACAATATTTATATTATCATCAACATTTATTTGTGACGTAAACAGCGAGTGTTTCTACATTACTATAAACTACAGAGTAAGTGATAATAACATTAATTAAATCTATGTATAGTTTAATATAAAATAGGCCGTGTTTACAAAAGAAAAATCGTATGCACTTAATTACTAGATCTACAAAAACAAAGGAAAGCATCGCTGAACAGTTAATTTCTCGAAAACTAAAGGAAATATTTTTTTTCACCGAAGTGCTCTATTTCATTGTTTTCAGTCTAATGTCATAACTACTTTTAAAATGTTATTCCTACCCAATATAAGATTAAAACGCCAATTTCAGGCGATAGGTACATTCCTATTAAGAATTAGGAAAAAATACTTAACCGCTCAAAAGCAATTAGTTCGTAGCCATCCAAAGTTTTGAGACCATTTTACTTTTTATTCTAGAGTAATACTTTTGTTACACGTTATTTTGTTCTTGATTTTTCCGGCGCCATTTACAAGACGCGTCGTATTACAAAACCGATCTGTAGATGATCGATGTAATGACTAGTTGTTAGAAAATATGTTACTACGAAGGTTTAAACATCTCTCACAAGAAAGTGCACCAATGTGCACCACAGACAGCCGGTAGACCTACTTATGTTGCAATTCATGCAGTGTTCAAAATAAAGTACCTACATATTTAATTTGGCCAACTTAATTTTAATATATGACTAGGTAATTGGCCGTTACATTACATAAACCTGCAACATTCACAGATCGTTTAACAAATTTTGAATAAAACGAAATTTAGTTTCTAGCAACTCGTAAATTGGTTTCAGGATTTTAATAATTATCTATTCGTAAAATTCTGTGGTAAGCTGATACTTACAACAAATACGGGATTCGTTTTGAACAGGGTTTACTCAGCTATGAGGTCAACCGATTGAGACAGTTAGATTGTAGTAGGCAAAATAATTTAGTTTTTCAAGTGTAGGTATTAGCTGGGATTTTGAGAACACGTTATGTTGAAATCAAAAGATGTAAGTACACTATTTCAGTGTGAGGGGGGGCTATTGTTTGCAAGAGATTCTGTTCGAAAACGCATACTGTAAATTTTTGAACATTAATTCATAAGAAAAGTTAGGCCGACTGGGCGAAATCATTTACCTACCTTGTTATAATACAGATGTCTTATTTTTAATTACCATATAAATAGTACAGGATTTCTATCGCTTAGATTATAACGAAGTTGCTAGTTACAACAATGGATGACATCGAGAAAAATATTTGGAATCAGAACTTCTTAAATAGGTACAACAATAATAATTTTGATTATCATCCAACAATTGCTACATGAAATTACTTTCTTATTCAAATATGATTATAATTTTATCATTCATTTACGTTGAGCACCAAGTGGGCTCCAATTTATTTTCTAAATCACTTTTTGAACATTTTTGGTACTCTATAATATTATATTAATTTTGTTGTATATACCTACACGTTATTTTAAGCTCTGAGCTGGTTTACAATGATTTCCCAGCTACGATGAGTACCAATATTTTTATCATCGCCATTCTAAGATTGAAATCAACAATATCGGCTTAATTTTAAATTTTGGCACGATGCTAATAGCTTTTATTCATTAGCCAATGTAGGTATATTATTCATTAATAACATTTAAATATTTTTTTTAAAATCGGCCTATTTACTCACAACATCAAACACGACAGATAATTATTTAAAATTTGCTGAAGCATAGTTGACTCATAATTATCTGCAAATGTAACACTTTCTTAATTATTTTAAGCATTGGTGGCGAAATCTATCTACTTTTGGATATCTAAGGTACAATAACGACACGCCAAGAATAACTCTTCACAGAAGATAAAATAGGCAATGAGTAAATACTGTTTCTAATAATCTCAAATAATAAAATGATTTCTAAATGATCTACAAAATATAGCTGTTAAGCTGGAATGAATTCAATTTTGCTGGTAGGCCATTCAAAGTTTTTTCTTACATTCTAAATGTGACTTTTAAATCACTCTTTCCTTATCCGAACAATATCATTTGGTCACTTTACAGTCTCTAGATAGTTTCATTTTAAAACTATGAAAGGCCTCACCTTTTTTTCTAAATGGAAGAATACATACCTATTATATTATATATTTTTTTTAAATCAGTTATTTTTCCATGGTTTACTCTAGCATTAGTTAATAGAAGAGTAAACCATGAAGAAATTTTATGAATTCATTATTATAAATATAGTTTAAATTACTGTGTGTTTGAAACACTTACTAACTAAAAATGATTTTACTAACAATTAATGTACACTTAGTACAACATTTATGTATGAGGAATGTACTTTGATATTATATAATAAGCTTAATATTTTTTGTTGCAACATGAAAGAATACTAATAAACTAAACGTCACCCTTGAATAGGTGACCAAAAATCTACACTTAATAGAAGTTTTACAATATTGGAAACAATTGGTTATATTTTCTTGATCTTCATGAAATTCTTTTCATAAAGTTCTTCTGAGATTCCTTTAAGACCTGCACAATTATTTATAATGTAAGTATACAAATAAGTATCGATAAGATTGAAAACAATCACATGCAAACATATGCGTGAAGCTTACTTTCTACTGCACTTTGTATGGTGACATGGACATAAACATTTTAAATGTAAGTTTGAAATAAAGATAATGACATAAATTAGAATTTAGTGTTATTTTGTCCTACCTAGAATAATATGATGTTTGAACGTAAATGCAGCAAAAGCAGTATAAAGATTGTAGTAGGTGGCATTCTGTTGTGTCTGGATAATATACCAAATTTATATATTTAGCAATAAAATAGGTTTGTACAACTCAGGCACATGGAAATATTCTGAAGGGAGTGTCGTGTGCGTCAAACGACTGTCTACATAGAGGTGCGTAGTACATATATATCGATGACTGTCTAGTTATACTATACTTATAAAATATTTGATTTGCGTAAAGCTATGAAATTGTAACGAAAGTGACGTACAATAATTGTATTATGGTACTAACATTACACCTAAAGAAAAGCACAGTCCTAAATTAATAAGTTGTGTCAGATTTTAAACATCCATTCAAAATAAATTAAAAGTACATCAGTCATTACACGTCGCACTTTTTTCTATAATTTAACAGCCATCCGAAATGTCTACCTACCATGGTAATGAAATACAGATCCAGCACACAACAAACAATTAGTCATTTTCGGCCAACCTTAGCACAGGACTTGGGTCATCAATTTCTATGACTGAACACAAATATTCTGTTCGTGAATTGTATTTTTTTAGTTATAACTAACGTGACCAGACGTCCCGTTTTGAACGGGACTGTCCCTTTTTATAAATACGAGTCCCAATGTGCCCGAAATGTACTACAAGATTGTCCCGTTTTCCGAAAACTTGAGTAGTCGAGCCGGCCGGACGGCCGCCGCATCAGCTGTATTAAAGCAAATTTGTTCCTCTTATAAATATAAGTAAATGTTTTTTCAATTTTTCAATTTCTAACTTTTAAGCTAGGCTTTTTCTGAATAACTAACTTTTAAAAAGTGTTTTTTTCTATATGACTACCTATTAATTGACTTAAATAAACCAATGTCCCGTTTTGAGTCAAAGAATAAATGGTCACGTTATAACTCAAAGAAAGGGGGCAGTACATAAATAGTGGCAGTGTTCTGTGGCTAGCATGATACGTCAGAAGAAAATATTTCTATAGGTATTAACAATTCGGAATCACCAGCGAATAAATGCCAAAAATCATGACACAAATACACATATGACACCTGCTATGAGGTTTAACAAGTGACTTTGACGTAATATTGAACAAATTACTTGGAGATGATGAACGAAGGAAAATTCGTTCAGTCACCTCAACCGTCAGTTGCACAGCGCGACTGCGTCAGTTCATCAGTCAGACTGAGTCAGACTGTCACCTGCCACACAACACTGACACTTCAGTAACGGAAACACAGGGAGGGATCGTAACGCGGCTCGGTTTATTTTGGTGCGTATTGTGTTTGCCCCAAATTTTTCCACAATAATTATACAGTGTTATAATGGAGAAAAAACGCAGAAAAGTTAAAAACACTGTGTGAACCGGTCACACAGTGTTTGCCAGATATTTATTTTGGCCGCGAAATACGCCATCAGGATATTAAAAATAGTTTTTATTTCATTTTAGGGTCGAGCCATAATTGCTAACGTTTACCGGTTTTTGAAGGAAGAGTATGAGTTTACGATGTTGCATAAAGAACCTAATTGTGATTTATCGCATTTACGGAATATACAGCAACGTACAGCCGATGCCACAGGTGTGTGCATTACCACAGTATCGCGAATATTAAAAGAAGAGAGGGGCCTATCATCTCTTTCTTCAAATGTCACATCGCCTATGAAACATAAAAGAAAGAAGAATGATAAGAAGATAGAAATTGAGATAGAAATTAAGACTGAAGAAGGTATTCATGATCTGGAAAGTGATTAATAATAACAAATTAGAATTGTTGGTTCTATTTATTGCCACATGCTTCCTAAAAATACTGTGTAGCGTAATTTTTTTCTGTTATTGATGCTAAAACACCTAAGTTTACCCCATAAACTGCAAGATGGCCCAAATCGTGAACAAGGATTTAGCAAAAAGTAGCATAATTTCCTAATCTTTTAGTGGTGTATAAGGCTTAGGAAAAATAAAGTGAAAATGAGGCTGGGGCAAGAACACCAAACCTGCTGACAGTGAACCCAAAAGCATGATTTAAAGTATTACTTTACGGTTGATGTAAAAATGATTAATAATAACCATATTCTTTTACAACAACCGTAACATTCCCAAAGATTGCTATGGCAGACTGAGCTATAGTTTTTGATATTCATGGATAGGTCGGCTCCGCAGATACCTATCTGCTTGTCACAACAGCGTTTATAGGACTCCTACGATCATTTTACGATAAACTTTCATCAGATGATTCTGGAGCTGAATATACAAACATTACGTTAATTGAATTAATGAATTGTGGAAGGATTGAATTAATGAATGAATGCACACACAGACTGTCATTTGATGAATGAATGCAAATTGCACACAAACTGTCATTTGAGTGGTCTTCCAAACATAGAGCGGTAATGACAGGCATACACTTCAAAATAATGACAGTTGACATTCTTTTATATGGTATAATTTGAACTATGAATTTAGTTTAAAAAGAAATAGTAGCAATAAGATGCAATTTAGGCTGTAAAATTCTTAGTAAAAAATCCTAATTCAGCAAATAATTAGGTACCTACTTTTGGATTTGTAAATTGACTGTGGATTTAAATTATAGGAAGATAAATCGGTTATTTGCATTCTTGCGTAACTTTTATGCATCGACTTAAGACTTAACATTTAGTTTGTAAGACCACCAAATTCAAAATTATTCACGCGGGTTCTTACATCGAGTACACAACATAAGAGCAACATTTATTACAGGTTTTTAACCGCTGAAGCTTGTGGATGGTAGAACAGATCAAGCAAGCATTCTTTAGGACCTCAACATAACTTCTTTAAGTATAAAGTTGGTACACAATAAAGCATTTTTTAATTAATAAAAATGTCTTGTAAATTTTGACATTCAAATGCTTTCACACATGGCCTACTTAAAATTAGATTTAACTTGGGCGGAATATACGTTGCTATAATAAAAGTATTCTGCCAATTATTGCGTCGAAAGATTGTTCGAATGAAAACAAGATTATCGGGCAAAAAAACGAATTAATAATTCCGTACCTATTTTTATGGTTACCTCTAGTAATAGGTGAACCTCTGGACACTCATACGGTGTGTGAAAGTTAGACCGAAATGGACGGTAGATTGAGGTAGGTAAGAGTGAAAAAGACACAATCCTTAATAAATCCCTAATATAGGGACGTCTTGTCAGATTGTCTTAAGATTTATCTATTTATAAAAATAGTTTTTCTGTAGTACCTTTTTGCACAATATAAGGTCCACCTATTCCACCTACCTATAATATAGTATATAAATATAGTGGTAATAAAGCCAGAGAAACTTAAAAAATCCAAATTTACAATATTTAAAAAAAAAATGCATCGTAAGTGGAAGAACTTTATTTGGATCAACTACACCTCAATTATTTTACGCATCTCGTGATCTCGAAGCATTCTACTAAAAAATCCCAGCCATAGAAACAGTTTTCTTTTACGAAAATTAATGCGTATTTCAACAGTTGTTCTCTGTATCGTTTTATGCTGTTGATTCACGCTCGCTTTATCAAAGATTCTGCTTGTATCTTTGGTTTATTTGTATTTAGACGACGATTGTTTAATGCAAGCCGAATTTCGGCTTACCCGACGGGCCCCAAACGACATGATAAGCCAGTGACCTACACCGAAGCGGTTTTGCTGTGACCCGAAGTAGAAACTTCAGCACCCACTTTACTTTTCCTATATTTAAGTTTAGTAACTATTATAGCTATTTCTTTTTAAATCCTAATGGGAGTGTATTGTTTGCGTGCATAGGCTTGTATTTAATTGATTGCATTCGCTTGAGTTAGGTCGTGACCAAAATATTTTACGCCTGGTTACCCACTAACTTCAACTCGTTTCTAAATCTTTTTTTTTTAAAATTAAATTCTGCAGTCATTAATTGATATTCACCGCTTTTACTTTTTTAAATCTTTGGTTTTTATGTAGCAGAAATGTTTTCCTTTTTTTCTTTATGCTAAAATACGTAGGTTTATTTTTTACATCATCAAGCCTGCATTTCCCGGAGAAATAGGTAGAAGTATATTTTCGTTCCCCACTACAGTTCACTTATATTGTTAGGTCCCTTGTAATAGAGTGTTTCCATTCGGCACCACATACACTGTCCGCGCGGACACTACGTACGAACACTATCTCACAAACACGCTGCTCGACAGAGAAAAGACGAGACACGGCGACGATCTGGTCGCCCAGTTTTAACCAGAATGTCTCTAGTGGTTTGAAAAATAATTACGAAAGAACACTTACACAAAATGTGTTTCGTTGATATGGGTGCCTTAGCATCTATAGAAGTTTCTCCCCTAAAATATTATATCGTTAAAGAATATAGATTGATACATGCATGTAGTGCACACGTTCTTAGTGCGTCGATGATATTAGGTTGACACATGGCAAGAAGGAAGAAAGAAATAACTATCCTTTAAATCTAAACGATATTGATCATATCGAGTTAATTTTAAGCAGTTCTTGTGATAAAATTACGTAGAAACAAAGTGAATCAGCCTCAATCAACGTTCCGTGCTCGGTGTTAAACACATAACAGCCACAATAACAGCCCGACACAACAATTAGAATTAGGCTTAAAGATCTTACGTAACGGACCATCGTCTTAAGGGAAGAACTGGTTTGGAGTTAGCGGCGAGCCGGAGTATGTGGCCGAGGGGTTGGGGTGTCGCATGTGTCGGTGGAACGGCGGGGTCCGTGACTCCTGGAACGTCACGTCACTCGCCCACTCCGCGATCGGCGACAGTCTCCGTACTAGTCACGCATTACCCCACTTCACCCGCACAATGGGTTTGCGGCACAGTGGACATTCCTTCACCTGAGTTGTGCAAATAGCACAGAAGCCTCTGCAATTGTTGAACGTGTTGTAATTATTGTATTTTGGTAAGACAGAAACATTATAATAACTATAAAAAAATAAAACAGTTGGACAACGCATAGCTTAAACCGCTGGCTGTGGCTTAATTTCAGAAGCGTTTCATGAATGCGTCTTAAATATAGCCACTACTTAAATTATGCACATTATATGAAATAGTGGCAGTCCAATGCATACAAAGTAAAACGCTGCAGTTTTACTTTGTATGCATTGGCTTATTTTTATTACCTGCACAAAGAAAAAACAAATATTTTATTTAATTTGAATATCAGAACGATATTCAGATACTGTAAATAACTATAGACTTAAAAAATACCCTATTCCGATCAGTATGGGAATACTGATCGGAATAGGGTATTTCTATGCGAGGCAGCTGGGTTTTAGTGGTTTAATGGTATCATCTTTTAAACTATTATGAGACTTGTAATTTTCTGTTTAGGTTAGTATTACAGAACAAGGCGTTAATTATTGCTATGATAACTCAGTTCTGTTCCTTCAAATCTAAGACATTTTGGAGAAGTAGGTTCCTGCGTTTTGAAACCCAAGAGTATTTTTATATTACTAGCTTTGGAGCCAGTATCAACATATTTGAAGAACTAAGGGGAAGAATCGCCTAAGACAATTTTTTTTTCAAATTGATTTTTAACACGCTTTTTTATTGTCTAAGCTAAGGTCACACAAATCCAAATTTTACCATACGCGTATCTAAAACAAAGCAAGAATTCGCTGGGTCACTTAAAAAAATGGGCTGCATTTTGGATTTAATAGGGAATAAGTAGCTTAGTCCATGACTAAGCCACTTCTTCCCTGCCAAAGCAAATGTAAACGGGTAATTTTTATGGAAATGACGATCCCAATATCGATAACATATCATATTTCCTTTTAAAATTAATTATTTATGTATGAGAAATATTTTTAAGTTAGCTATAAAATGATATCAAAAGTTTAAATGTCAATACTGACAAATTTGGTGAATGTGACTAAGCCAATTCTTCCCATTAGCCCCTCATTTGTATTAGCTACATCTTTTGTCTAAATATTAATACGTCAAACAAAAACTTTGTACCCCTTACTGCGGATTTTACGCGGACGTCCTCCATCCGCGTAATTTTGAAATTTGGCGCGGTTACAGTTTATATAGAGAACGACACTTAGGCGACCACTAGTATAAACAAATATGTATTATCTTACCGGTAGTGACTTTTAAATTAATCCACCTAATACTTTTTTGGCATGGCAACATTATAATGATTAATGTCACTTGGAAATCAGAAGTGTCATATTTTCATGTCACCACCGAGTCTTGTCTTGATGTGTCGTTTATGAAGGTAGTTGTGAATTCGTTTTTACACGCTTTATATTAGCTTCACTTGTATGTTTGTATGTTTGTTTGTAACCGACTCCTTATAGCGCGATTTTGACCCACTTTAAACGACCAGATTTCTTTTAAACTCTGTAGACTTATCGAGGACCGATGACAATATTATAATTTCATAAATTTGTGACATTATCCTTGCCAGGGTTACCAGGACAGCAAAAAAAACTGTCTTCGAAAACTACGCTGACATACGTCTCAAAATTCGAAACACCCTAACAAATAGAAAATAAATAATAGTTTAAAAAACTAAATAAACACGCTTCCATAGAAAACCAAACTAAAAAGTAGAAAATAATGGAAAAAAATCGTAGGGTGCCTGATATCAATAAAAAAAATACCTTAACAAGCACCCCACACTTCTTTTACATTATTTTCTACTTTATAGTTTGGTTTTCTATGGAAGCGTGTTTTTTAGTATTTTTTTTTACTACTAGTTTTATTTGTTTAGTGGTGAAGTACATAAAAACACGAGGATTGTCCGTAATCATGGTGTGCAGAAATGATCGAGTCTAAAGCATTACTAAAGGTTATATTTGCTGCGAGTATGTGTGATGAGCATCGTATAGTGATACCGACAACCACGCAGGCTACATAGTTATTCAACAAAGTTCTTAGATTATTATGGAATAACATATTCTAAATGCTTTATTGAAAGACCAAATATACATTTTATTTAAGTAGGAATAAGCCGACCAAAATAGTATGACAACATGATAGGTTGGTGGCCACCTCAGCCTGAATATTTTTACAGGTTTTAAATTCTAGTTTCGCCTTTGAACATTGCATGAATATAATAAGATATTAATTATAGGCATAGATATTTTCATATACTTAATTGGTCATATTGAACATATTTGTTAGGATATGTACATATTTGTGTATCTATTATAATATATTATATATTTGAACCAAAGACATCCCCATTTTATGTCGACGGAAATTACTGTCCATTTTAAGGTTGCCTGGAAGCGATCGCAGAAAGCAATAAGGACCATTGTGTATTTCATAGCGTTCATTATTTCGTGTTGTATTTTTGTGGTGTACAATAAAGTAAATTAAAATAAAGCACGTATTTCTAATGCATTATTATTACAAAAATATTAGCTCTACACCCTTTGCCCATATAAACTTTCATTATGCCAAATTTCAAACTCCTCCGTCTGCGCAATTTTGGTAAATATCGGAACAAAGTTTTTGGCTTTACGTATTAATATGAGATAACGAAGCGAAAGTCATATAAAGTTTCTCTATCTCAGTCTAGAACATGCAAATATAATGTTTTCCTTACCCATGTCCGCATGGCAGCAGCACGCAGTTAGCCTCGGCATCGAAGCAGATATTGCAAGCGTTCTCTTTAGTGGTGTCAGCACGCAGACTCTCCAACATGATGCGGCGAGGCAGCACCTGAGATAAAATAATCAATTTTATTTTATGTTGATTCTTTTTTAGGTCAGCTATGTCGCTGTACTTTCGAAGCAATTACAGGCAGTGTTCATTATTTTTAGCCCACGACTAAATTCAACAGCTCACACGAGGAAAGTTGCTCGACTACGGACTATTACACGAGATTCAGCAATTATTTATACAAGGTGGTGATTTAGTCACTCTTACACTACCAAAAAGAAAAAAAAAACTATATTTCATACATGCATCGAAATAGTCTGTCTACTGTTGTATAGGAATATGTTTATAAGTTTCGTATGGAACGTTGTTTAAAATAGAGTGTTGTAAAATCATCCCTTTGTCACTTGTGTTTAGAGTCACGCCTGAAACACGCTAGACAATATTCTAGAACTGATGTGACAATTACAAATACGGTTAATTTTGAAAGGCTAGGCGATTCTCGACTTTTGCGATACTATAATAACGTATTTACACTCGATAACCGGCGATTTAGAAACGAAAATTTGTCCTCGTGAATCTGACCCAGCAATTATATACTGTATTTTATTAAAATATGTAGGTACCCTCTTTTCTTCGTCGGTGAGTTTTCCATGATCGTTGAAGATCATGAACTTGCGGTCGGTGGGCGGGAACTTGAACGGTTCGGTGCCGAAGTTGAAGCGGCATTGTTGGAATGCCATAAACGAGGCCGCGGCAAAGAACCCCGTGCAGGGATCTGACACCGTCTCCTTTGCTCTAAAACCGAACAAACAGCGCCCTTTGTAAAATACTTTGTTATAAATAATGAACATTAAAAACATTTAAGTAACTTAATGAGTACAAATAGAAATTAAGCTAACTATGTTACAAAATGCACATTTACCGCACTGTTTCGAACACGTTGCTGCATTTGCGAATGCGGCGGCCATTGAGTGAGAATATGGCTTCCTCAACTTCCATGTCGATAAGGCAACCGACAATATCCCCCGGCTGCCATGCCTCCACCTCGAACACCGGGGATGGCTTCGCCTCATGCCACAACAGCTTACGGCATCCATCATATGACAGGGAGTAAAGGTCGTCCCCGATTCCGTACCCCTCCTATAAAACACCAAAGTATTAAAAGAATAGGCCTAACTGAAGGTTTTCAGTCAAAAAAAGAATAAAAAAAAAAACATTAGCGCAGTGGTCAGCACGCTTTCACTTTCGCAATGCATCCATTAATATGTATTATTTACTTAGGTATTAACAGTGCATTATGCGCGGGCTTTCGCTTTAGAAGCCTGTCTAAACAAAATTGGAGATATTGAAGAAAAAAAAAATTAAATCTGCGGTAGGAATACAGGAATACCAGAAAGTGCCCGTATCTCTATGAAGAAATTGGGATACAGATTCTTCTCCTTTAAATACAGTTTGCTAACGTCCGGTTGTAGGAACGAAGATAATCATCACAAAAATTAGCTGACCAGTTATCAAACGCGCGTAAAATTCTGTGTTTGGCTAAATGAATTATCATCAGCCTATCGCTTCACGGAGGGCTGTGTTACTGACTTATCAGTAATATAACATTTTAAGAAAAAAAAAATAAAAAAATACTGATTTGTCAAAATAGGTTAAGGCATCGACAACACCCAAATTCTTATTTTTATCTATTGATGTATTTTTATATTATCTATTCAGTACTAACTGAATTATAAAATTAATTTTGTTCATGTTTAATTGATGTATGTTGTCAAATAATTAAAAAACTGTTTTACTTATTGTGTATTATTCAACCCTTAAAAGTGTAAGTTTTTAATAAAAACACAGACTCTTTTACAACTGGGTTCGGTCAGCTTCCAGTCGTACTGAATGAATACAGATATTGTATATGGTGCGACAAGATGTCAGACTTGCGGGCTTGTAAACTAACTAGCTTTTGCCAGCGGCTTCGTCCGCGTCGAGGTCGGAAATTATCCCGCGGGACATACTACCGGAATAAAAAGTAACCTATGTGTTATTCCAGGTTATAAACTATCTGTGTGCCAAATTTCATCTAAATCGGGTCAGTAGTTTTTGCGTGAAAGAGGAACAAACATCCATACATCTATACATCTATACATCCATACATCTATACATCCGTACATACAAACTTTCGCGTTTATAATATTAGTAGGATTTTTTTTAAAATCCGTAATACTGTCAAATATGTACGAATGACAAACGACCAACTGCTTAACATGTTTTCCGAGGCATGCATACATAATGAATGGTCTCTCATCCATGAACCTATATGTGCAAGGTTTGTGTAACCATGAAGACCTGTGTGGAGGATACTATGTTTAAAAAACATTGTTACTGTATTATAAACTAGTGTTTGGGTGTTGTCTGAAGGCGCAAACAAATCGCGCGCCGTAAGCATACACTATCACCAGCCAGGCTGTAGTCGCATAGGAGCATATGTTTGAACAACGATCATCACAATAGATTACTCGAGCGATGTGTCTACGTGACCCAGCGCCTTTACTTTTAAAGTGTTAACACGTTAACTGCCATGTCGGACTATGTGTCCGACACTTTTTAGTCAATAATCGACTTAAAGTCAAATGACACTAAGTACATTTTTGACTTTTTCTGATTTTACCCATGGCAGTTAACGTATTAAAGACACGCCTCATCAGAATCAGCCTATATTATTCCCACTGCTGGGACACAGGCCTCCTCTCGGTGAGAGGAGTCAAAATAATGAGTATTTTATCAATGTATTCATTTTGTTTATTTTTCTGTGTGGGATATTTACAAATCATTTTGATGGAGGGTATGTTAGACTTTTACTGACTTTAAAACCCATCAGTTGTTGTAGGGATATGCTTTAATTTAAGTAAATATTTCATTAAATTAAATTTATATCGTTACATAATAAATTTTAATTTATTATAAATAATTTTATATATAATAAGATTTAATAAGTTGTTTATATTTTTGTTTTTGGGCAATACTGAAGCATGGGTTTCTGCATATTCCATACTCCGCTATGTTTACGTTTTTCATTAATTACTAACTAAAAGTTGTGCCTCAGGCCTCAGGCGGGAAAGTTTAGGAGCTTATTATTTATATAAGCAACCTACACTACAAACATTTTGATCCCTAAGTTGAAAACGAAAGCGTGTCATTATCACTTAAGAAAACTATGGGTCACACAAACTTTTATATTACGTCGGTCATACGTCAAAACGTGAAGCGACTAAATAGTGATGATCGATATTCATGTTATGTAGAAATACCTTCCCTAACTCCTGAATGGAGCCACTAAGAATTTTTATTACCACACTGGAAATTAACAAAATAAAAATCCTAGGACTTTGTAGTAGATAATGCAAGGTTGCTAGAATTGTTGGACGTCAGTATCGCAGTATTGGAATGGTCAGCAAGAAGCCCTGATATAATTCCAATAGAGCCCTAATGAGATAGACTGAAGAAGCGTATTCGAACTGACCAACCAGCCCCACAAACTTTGTAGTAGCTGGAAACTGCCATCTACATGGAATCATGGGAGAACATTCCACAGCATGTCATAGTGGCTTTCTATTAGTTTCATTCCAAACCGTATAAATTTATGGACATCGGAAATTCTTTTGGAGGTAACACATTTTATGTTACTAAATAAGCGTTTTAATTAACCACAGTTTGTTGTTTTATTCAAAAATTTGACGCTATTTTTTTTCCTCTGACAAATGCGAAAAGACAATTGTTAACAATGAAGGTTTTCTGAAATGGTCCGGGCCCCTGTCAAAAGTGTCAAAGCCTATATTTTCCTTAGCCATGACTGAATGTAGCGTTGCCAGGCGTCCGGATAAAGCTGGACACAGTCAAGCTTTTTGGTTGCATGTCCGGCCGAATTAGGAAGTGTCCGGCCTGTCCGGCTTTTGTAAGGCTTTCAGTATTTTTTTTTTGGTATATTAAATAATTAATGATAATGATGAACGATTCATTTAATTTTATTGTTGTTTCATTCGAATTTGAGAAGACTTTATTGTAAATGATAAAAACCTTGTTTTACTTTTTTACTGTCATGTTATGCTAACAAAAATTAAGGGCGTCCGGCCTTTTATCCAAATGTCCGGCTAAACTGGCTGGTCTGTCCGGCTTTTCGGTTTTAAGACCTGGCAACCCTAACTGAATGGAACGAATGAATGAAATAGTTTTATATTCATTGTCGAAATGGAGGACCTCTTGTCAAAGTGGTGCCAATTGGTGGCCTGAATTTTCTTGAAGGGAGTTCATTGAACTGTTTTTTTTTTGTATTCCGATTTCAAATTTATAATATTGAGAACGATAGTGATTTACTGGCTTCAATACCACGTATTTTTTACGTTGTATTATCATCATTAAAAAAATAGACACCTTTAAACAAAAATATGCAAGGTGGCTCGATTCAGATGTCCGGAAAGGTATATTCTACGACTAAGGGTAGATTTTTGAATAGTGTGATAAGTTTTATCTGTAGAATAAATATGACAGTTGGGGCATTTTCTATACAAAAGCTGCCAAACAGCAATATTTGTATCTCAGATAAAAGTTATCTGACTATTGAAAAATTAGCCCTTAGTTTACTTAAAATCGTCGCTTTAGTAACAATACCGCGTAAGTCCACAATTGCCCATGTGACGTTTTACACTTCATTAGAAAGATTTTGTCAACGCGCTTCTAATGATGTCAAAAAACACAAAATGATCCGTGTTCTTCGAATATTTCTGGCACCACACAAATCAATGGTGATGTACAACCGCATAAGTCGTTAGTCCGCCATACTATGTCGTGTTGTATGAGACGGCTCTGAGGTCCGTATAAAGTTGTTGGTCTCTGCAGAAAACATCAAAAGTCACTTGCGCGGTATTTTTACCAAAGCGACGATAACATGTCTAGTCATTATTGGTAAAACATCATGTCATCGTCTTTGCCTCAGTACCGCTGATAGGCTCATGTCATAGAACTGACCACATACACTATCTTATTGGACTCTTTAAGAATCGATTTTCATATTACTCACATAGCCCGGGGTATGAAAATTTATGAGGAGTAAAATCAAACTTTATCAGTTACGTTATGCGTTACGTTACGCGTTACGTTACGTTGTGCGTTACATTACATTATGCGTAAGTTATGTTTACTAATCTTTATATTTTATAATCGTTCGTTAAGAGTAAACTCTAAACGTGCGTCGGAGCTGAAAAACACATTTTTTTTTTTAACAATTTGTTTAATTAAGTAATGAGGTGTGGAGAAATTTTACAACAACTAATGCAATGACTTTTATAGTAGAAACTGTGTATGTGGTCAACTCGCAAACCATGGCTTAGGTACTAAAATTGAGTATTAGGCGTTATTTGTATACCAGACTACGCCTGACTAGGCAAGTCGGCGCGTCACGAGTACTGTGACATAGTGAATGACGATTGGTATCTGAATGAGTATACCGACCGACCGAAAAGACGACAGTATTTGTGAATATCAACAGCTTTTACTAAAGGACCAACTCATATAGTGAAAAATACATCTAATTCATACTCACTATATTTTGGTATCCCTCAAAGGACTTGAATTTAAAAAAATCTTAAGTAACCGGTATGTCTTGTGAAGTTACGCAATACTATGAGACCAGTTGATATTAAAAACGTATTATGTCACAAAACCCCGAGTAATAAAACTGGCAGGTGGTTATTGATTGGACACTCTAGTTTTATTTGTCGTGTCGAGCTAAAGGCTGACTCTCTGTGCCTAGTTCAAATTGAATTTTAAAGTGATTTCATTTTAATACCGAAAACAAATGTAGGGACAGGAACTTTTGTTTCGGAGATTTACTGGATTTATTTACGGTTTATGTTTACTTGCTTAACCGTGTAACACCTTTAAAAAACATATTTCAACTGTAATGTGAAAGCATTGGGCACGTTCTGAGCTTCGATTAGCTCTGATTTGGTGAAGAACCAATCGGAGCGCTGAATGCGGTCGATACGTTAGATCACACTAGGGACACAGTTATTGAGATCTATGAGGCACACTTTTCTAGAAACGTTTGGTCCTAAACGTTGAATAAGAGTGTTTTTTGCGTCACTTGAAGAGTTAGGAGTACAGCGACGCGCCGCGTTGCCTAGCCAATATATATTCAGTACAAAATAGAGATAGAGTTTATTTTAAAATTACGTGGTTCAGGAACGAGCTGTTCTTAGTAGCCCAGCCAATCTGCATCACTCCCGAAGTGATGATGAGGACCTCATAGTACCATATGCCGAAGGTCACCTGAAATCAGTAGTTAAACAAGTTACCTTATGTTTGTAAGATGATGTTTTCTAAAGACTAGATACAGTTCTTCATTTAAATAACTAACGTATAGAATAATGTGTCTTATATTATGATAGTATAAAAAAAAATGAGTAGAAGAATAAAAAAAAATATTTTGAACACTATCAATAAGTCTTCTTTTTATGTTAAGTACTACTATTGTCGATCCGACTATTCGTAATTGTCTATTTTTGAAGTGAAAACTTCTTTAGCACCGTTGTGATTTGAAAAGTGTATGAAACGAAAAAGCGACAGTAAAAAGAGACAGTCACATAAATTCATAAGATTTAACGTGGGAGAAAATGAGAAAGGAAGCATTTTGACACGTGTTTGTGCGTGCATGCGTCGTACAAAGCTTGAAAAAAGGCATCACAACAACCGTAGTGTTTTGTATACGTGTACGTATTACTTATAAGCTTGTAGAGTTTTTTCATCATTTCTTACTAAATCTTTTTCTTCAATTATGCCGAAAACGAATTCAGAATATTGTCGCGATTATCGAAAAAAGAAACTTTTAAAATATTGAAGGTTTCACTTCTACTACGTGTGAATTGCACGCATGTTTTTTTTTACAGTTGTATCCCACTATATAAACGACTATAAAACAAAGAGGATTTGGATACCGCGTGTCTACCTGAAGACGTAGAAAACCTCCCACAAAGTGGACCAATGATCTTGTGAAGGCAGCAGGATTGCCCCAGATGCGAGAAACACAAAACCAGTCAATATGGCGACGCTTAGGGGTGGCCTATGTTAAGCAATGGAGTTCTTTCAGAGATAATGGTGATTTTGAACTGAAAGACTTACCGGGAAAGTGCATCGAACACTTTCGAAGGAGTAAGAATCGCAGCGAGCTTCCAAGCCGTCGCAGGATATCTTTAGGTACTCGCTGGCGTCATTCGAGTTCAAGAGCGCGTTGATATTGGTCATGTCTACGGCTTGGTAGCTCAGCAACCGGCCGTTCACCGTGACTGCAAAATGAAGCATTTGGATTTAGGCTCAATCTAAACTTCAATACAAAAGCTCAGAGAACTAGATTATACAAATACAAAATAATTTATTGGTCACAATTAGCATTTACATTACGTTTAGACGTGATTGGTGCGTCCTTTTAAGCAAACAATGCCTGCATTAGGAGACTCCCGATTGGAGCTATGGAGCATCGGAGAGCGTTCCTAAACCATGACGGCCCGGACAGCTAGTATGTAACTTTGTTTACTGATACGTGTGGACAACCTAACGTATTAAAGGATCTTTTAAGCATTCCCTGACGAGCCGAAGGTCCTGGCACCTGTAGGTAAACATATGCGTGTGTCAACACACGTGTTCGCTTTTACCTATTATCCTTATTTTTAGAGAGCAAGGTCTCCCCGTTATTGCTTATAACCTCGACCCTTTCTTCAATTTTCTTTTACATAAACCCGCAAGGCCTTGTGGAAGAAACTTCTTTTGTTAAAGTTACACTGTTACGTTAGCAAAACAATGAGAAGGTTGGAAACTTTGAAACCTTTCAGTAACTATAAATATAACTGTTTCCTACGCCATCAAACATTTTGTTGCGTTAAAACGGCAACAGTTCTTTTCGTTACGTCAAAGAGTTTTGTACAGTTTGTTTTGAAATTGTATGGCTGCTGTGCTTTATGAGTGTTTGTGAGGACCGGGCGATATACCTACTTATACAAGTTTGCTTGCACAAAACATTTATAACAATATTTTTCCCGTTCACAAACGCTATCAAACGAAATTGATTGCCGTTCGTAATCTGCAGTTTAAATTATTTCACCTTGCTTCTTTTTACTATGGTACAGACCGATCGTAGGACCCTAATCGTATCGATGTATCTATGTTGCCTTTTAATGTTTCTAAAACTGTAACAAAAATTTAAATTATCGTAGACGACAGTTTAATCGTACAGTTACCACTGTTTTACTTACCTACATGCGTAAACAACGATCGAAATGTACAAACCTATGAAGCTGGCGAATGAGCTAAAGTAGTATTCATCATGAACCGAAACGTGAAGCCAGCGCCAAGTGGCTAGGCTTGCTGTACTGACATGCGAAGGCTCACATCGTAACACAGGTCAGTCACTAGCCTTAATGTCAAACCAAATAACTGCTAGACGTAAGTAAACACCATAGGTCATCGGGTTCGGCTGAGGTGTACCTACCTATTGTACACCCAAATGTCTCCAGTTATGTTTAAGTTCCACGTAATAGACTCCAGACTGCTACTGGAAAATTCCTGATGGGAAAACCCAACAAAGACCAACGAGACAGCTAAGCAATATGGGTGTCCCGTTTTTAGGGTTCCGTTGCCAAATGGCAAAAAATGGAACCCTTATAGATTCGTCATGTCTGTCTGTCTTTCCGAGTATGTCACAGCCACTTTTTTCCGAAACTGTAAGAGCTGTGCTATTGAAACTTGGTAAGTAGATGTATTCAGTGAACCGCATTAAGATTTTCACACAAAAATAGAAAAAAAACAATAATGTTTGGGGTTCCCCATACATAGAACTGAAACTCAAAAAAAAATTTTTCATTAAACCCATACGTGTCCCCGTATCTATGGATAGGTCTTCAAAAATGATATTGAGGTTTCTAATATCATTTTTTTCTAAACTGAACAGTTTGCGCGAGAGACACTTCCAAAGTGGTAAAATGTGTGTCCCCCCTCGTAACTTCTAAAATAAGAGAATGATAAAACTAAAAAAATATATGATGTACATTACCATGTAAACTACCAACGAAAATTGGTTTGAACGAGATCTAGTAAGTAGTTTTTTTTTAATACGTCATAAATCGTAAACCACAATTTACCTTTCATTCAGTCAACTCAAATATAAAAATGAAAAAAAAAAACATTTAATTTCATAAACGATGATGACGAATGATGATGATGATGACCTGCAGGTTTGTACGGAACCCTCGATGCGCGAGTCCGACTCGCACTTGGCCGGTTTTTTTTAGTATTTTACGGTTTTCTATAAATTAGTTTAAATTCATCATCAGCAGCCTATATTGTTCCCACTGCTGGGACACAGGCCTACCTCGGTGAGAGGGAGTGGGCCGTAATCCACTACGCAGGCCCAGTGCGGGTTGGTAGATGTCACATGTCTTCGAATTTTTGGTTCTAGAGGCGCATCCACACATGCCGAGCGGCACGGCCGGCCGCCAACCCGGCGGCTTGGCCGCGCATCTTTTACCTGCGGCACGCGCGGCCTTTGGTTGCCGGCGGCAATTTGCTTGCGGCTTCGATACGGAGTGGTAGTGTTGTGAGAAAATATTTCGTATTCATATTTAACATCATTTCGTATAAATAACGAAATGACAGAATTTA